>OX421859.1:4800000-7200000 GCA_949127965.1 Pandemis corylana | reverse complement strand
AACGAAATCGCTTTGGCAAAACCGCGACCTTACTCAGTGTACACATTTTTATTAAGATACGCAAGTTGTATCTCAATGTAAAACATGCTGAAATATTAAAAATAAAATATTCATGAGGATTTAGTAAATCGCATCACACGTCCTTCGTCACCAATTTTAGAGCCTCTTTCATTTAAATTTTGAACAGAGTTCCTTTCTACACAGAAGGATACAGTGAAACCAGGTTAATCGCGGATGTTTTCACAATATTTTTTACGATGACTTACATTATATGTCATTATAAATTGTACTGTGAAACTTTACATCACTTTCTCGGTAGGTAAAAATAAAATTAAGTATTTGTACCTACCTATGTAGAAAGCATTATTTATTTTCTTGTAAGTATATGTATATTAAAAATGTTAATTTTTAACAAAAACTCATTTGTATAATATTGTTACCTATTCAATATTAGTTGTTTTTACACAAATATCATTTCCAGATATAAAACGAAATTAACAATCCAGCCGTCATTTGCTACCGAGTCGTACCTCGGTACTGTAAATTTCAAAAAAGGTACTAGTCGGTAGCTAGTCGTTACTCGTTATACTATATATTTTATTTTAATCTAGAGGTTACACATTCATCGAGTAAAAGCCTTGAAATCAAATCGAGTCGCCAAAATTTGCGACCACGAACGCTGGTTGCGATTCACCCGGCTCATTCACATTCAATATTCAACAGGCCACTTGATCTTGACTAAGTTCGATAAAAGAAAATATTTTAATAACGATCGCGTTACGAAATCTTTTAATGAATTCAGTTTTTGCCTACAGTTTGCCAGAGTTCATGAACTTTCGCTTTATTAGAGAAAATTTCCAATGACCGGTAAATGCAAGTCACGGTATGCGAGTGCGCCTGCATGGCACTGGCACGAGAATAGATTCTGCCAGATACAGCTTGATGGACAGTTCTAAAATGAGGAAACCTTTTTGCTTTGTCCATTGACGTCTACGGGGCTTTCTCTGGCTGCGTTATTTCTACGTCGTGATGCTGTTTCCGCAATGAATAGGTACATCCGTTGTAATGGTTGCAAGTGTTCAAACTTCGAGCACCAGTATTTTGTAACATTACAAATAGTATTAACAGTATTTATTACTATTCTATTTTATTCGACTTAAAAGTACTACGATAAGATACTAAACATACCCACGAAAATGTTTGTACTAATTGTTATTGCAAAAATTTCGAGTTTCACTTTATAGCTTGTTGGCAGGAAACCATTTATGCGATTCTTTGTTGTTCACATTTGGGTGCGAAACTCCTTAAGCTTCCATAAAAATAATGATAAACGCCAATTGTTATTTCGTGAAACTTCGCAGGGAGTAATTGTATTATGATTGCCATCTTTTACATACTTACCGGCTTACGTATTCGTAAGAAGCCATCTTGATTTCGGTGTTATGAATCGTATTTTAATGCTTTAATCGGTCATTGCGCGTGTTGCAACTACTTTGTACGAGTTGACCGTCGCAAATCACGATGTAACACCAAAGCATGGTTATTATATCATAGTTTAGTTTCACAGAACTTGTACACATCCGAAGAACATCAGCGTTCTCATTCACTGTCGGTCAATCGTTGAATTCGAGAGCATGATTGCGTATACTTTTGTGCAGGAAATACTTTTAAATTAGTAGTGCGTGTGCATCAATCGATAAATACCTACCTACCTTCTAATAAGTAGCTATACATAGTATTACGTTGAATAAGTCGTTTTTGTATAACTTACCTAACCTACTCGTAACTATTTTAAAAAACAGACAAACATAGGTACATAAATTACGTCGCTATCCCTTACGGGGTAGACAGAGCCTAAGCCTTATATCCTCTCAAAACGATCTACACTGGAAATTCACATTTATTTGCAGGAATCTCAAGTATGTTAGGTACTTACCATTTAATTGCAGAGAAAGTGATATAAAAATCCCGACATGTTAATCCCTCCGATCTTGTTCTAAGAATCTCCGCTAAAGTGGTTTCCAATTAGCTGGACCATGCAATGAGAGCTCCCGCTTCCGCGTTGCTTTTGGTATCGTCCGGTGTCCTTATGTCGCAGCTTATGGTTGATAGGGTGTGGTGTAGGCTAGTGACGAGGAGAACCGCATTGTCGGTTAGTCACGCGGATGCGGCGCTTTCACCGCTAACCACAGTTCGTGCGACCAGCGATGACCAGTGATGCACTGCTTCACGAATACGTGATGCTTAACGTAATAACAATAATAGTTAGTTTCAGTAGTTAAATTAGTTCTATCAAATTAATCGTTTTCTTAATACTTTAAAACAACGCCTGACAGAGATCCAGAATGGTTTGGACATAGTTTCCTTGTATCCTCATAACTAGGGTTGTAACGGAGGCCTTCTTAGCGAAGGCGGATGCGGAGGTGACGAGTTTCGACTCTGAGGATGTGGGTGGGAATATGAAAGTTAATGTGGCAAAAATAGTAATTCATTATTTATAAATTCAACTGTTTTCGGCTTCATTGTGTGCCTTATCGTATCATAATGCCTAATTATTAGTAGGTACTAAATCGCTTAAAACAATTGCTGTTCAAACAATTACATTGCAATACAATTTCGTACGTCCAAGTAATTTGACAGGTTATAGGTACTTGCCGTGTGTTCCCGCCGCGCACTCGTTGATTTCGTGCGCAAAACATGGCCTGACGTCTTAGTCTTAGCTTAGTCGTCGTCGAGCGCCGCTGCTCGCACGTTTTTATTATTCTATGATTTATGAGATTTACGTATGACGTAAATAAGCCTCCGATACAACTCCGTAAAAAATTGCTGAGGTGGAGCCAGAGGCGGAGGTAGGATTTCTTATGGAACTTCCGCAGTACCTAAAGGAGGCAGAGGCGAAGATCTTTTTGGTCATCGATTTCAGTAAACTTCAAAACAAATTAATTCGAATCGATTTCGCTCGATACAATTGAAAATTTATACTTTTGCATGTTTTAAATCACTGAAATTACTTCCGCGATCCGCCCAAATGAGCATGTTTTGTACCTAATGATTCAAATGTACCTAGTTTATTATGACACATCGGGTTACTGGTCTGTACCTACTCTCTGCTAGACACGCCTACGCTAATATTGATAGTCTGGACACAATATGGATTTAGTAATAATACCTACAACAGTGAAGGAAAGGCAGCAAGAGCCGTCAACGTATCATTTAAATATTATTACGACACGAATACCTACTTGGTGTCATGCTTTAAGCCCTTCGTCTTTTAGAATCACGAAACGCATAGATTTTACCTTTGCATATAAGTAGTCACTTATTGAGTAATAAATAACATTTAATTCTTGTTATGCCTACCTATTTAGATTGTTTTAGTGGTTGGAATGTTATCTTATGAAACCTTTGATGTTGATTTTGAACATGATGTGAAAGAAAATACCGTTGTTTCCGACTGAAGAAAATTATTAAATTCTATTTATTGTGATCGTGTAGCGACGACCTAAAAGCTGTTTAGTAAGTTACTCAATCGGGAACAGCTATTTGCAAGGCTGGTCATAATATAAGGGCAGGTTGGTTTGTATTATGCAAGTAGGGTGCATTAAATTTGCAATGTGGCTATAGGTAGGTAGAAAACGGTATTCACAAGATAAAGTCGAGTGTCAACGCGATGCATTTAGAAAAGTACAATAAAGCATTTACTTACTACTCTTAGAAGCGCCTCGAGCAGATTCTCGAAAAGTCGATAGAATTTAAAACCACCAAATGTCAGTTATCTGGTACCTATAGGTAGTGTTCTTAGTTGAGGCGTTAAAAGACTATATCCTCCAATATTTTATTTATTTATAGCTGTTGCCCGCGGCTACGCACCCGTTTTTTTTTGTTCTAAATTTCAACATTTTCTCACCGTTTAAACCTTCCCTGGGCTTCCACGAATATTTCAAGACTAAAATTTGACAAATCGGTTCAGCCGTTCTCGAGTTTTAGCGAGACTAACGAAAATCAATTCATTTTTATTTATATATAGATTATCTACGGCTACGGTCTAGATCCAGCCGGTTTGTCCTGTTTGATGTTATAACCTAGTGTTGAGTGCAGTGATAGTACTTATTGCATCACATATTTTACTTTTTAGTTGTGTAGGCGCGAAGTTGAGGCCGTACCTTTGTAACAGGTTTCGTAACAGGACTCGTACCTACTGGTTGCATATTATGTTTGTTGATGATGGAAGCAGTAGGTAGCAGATGAGCGGTGTGGTGCTGAAAATTACGACTCTACTGTGTAATAAAAGAGGGACGAGGAGAGGGTCAGAACTTCTGACTCAGAAGTGGCGTGACCTTTTGAAATTATATTCATACTCAATCAAAAGGTACCTATTATAAGAAACTTGTGATAATATCACTTTAACGTCCTATCCTAAAGCTGCGATTCATGTTACACAAGTAGGACCCGGCGTGGTTTAAGATCTTCATTACTCTTACCTACAACCAGTTTTGATATGAAGTATGCGACACAGCTTAGTTTCTACATGATTGCTCTTCTTGGAGAAATCATGTCAAACTGTGGTATGATTTATGAAAATTTGCTCGTATTCAAGTACCTAATATGTACATAAGTAGTTTCTTTACACTTGAAATGTAGTTACGAAGATTAACAGAATTGCAATTCATTACTACTACATTAACTGTGGCACGACAAATACCTAGTCACTCGTTGAACGTGGTGTTTAACATATTACAGTTCATTTTAGACTTGTCTAAGACGTGTTTAAGTTTTTATTTGTGGTGGTAGTTGATACTATGAGGGTTAGACGCAAGGTCTTTAGTAATGTACAAACTAGGTGTATTGGGTTTATTTTGAAATTTGTTGCATATTCTATTTCATAGGTTTTGAGAAAATTATTGATAGATTGATATCTAATCTGTCCAAAAATGTAAAAAAATCTAAACCTGTGTTTTGGACATGCGCCCTTTTGAATTAGGACGGCAATATAACATTAACGTTTTTTTTTCGAAGTTTGTTTTTTTTTTTCTGAGACCTAGCATTAATTTCCAAGAACTGTAGGAAGTTTTACGTGCGAAACTTTATATTTATAAAGTTGCCTGTACACTTTTAACTGTCACATACCTATAGGTACCTAATTTGATATCCGGTACCCAATCACATGAGAACACATACTTACTGCTTGTTTATATCCGCTGCCAATAATAAATTAATCTGGGTCCTGTTGCACAAGTGCCACAAAAGGCAGCGTGCGCGCTTGTAAATGTAACAGTAGATAGTGTAGTGAGTTAACGTTAGCAATAAAATTGATCTAAATAATATGTATGTCATATCTACCTAGGCGTAAAGAAACATACTGTGGCAATAGCTTAACTATCGAACGTAGGTATCTAATCGTACGTATCAAAAAATACATTTAATTTAGGGTCTTTTTTATCACTTCGATAAATGTATGTAACGAAATAGAAATGATTATTCATTTAAAATTAACTGATACAGTGTAACAAATGTATCTCTTAAATACATTATTCAGAGATTGGAGAACATACACTATCTCCATGCCTATCGTACACCCCACTCAATTCTGGGCACAGGCCTCCTCTCAAAGCGAGAGTCCGGGGTATAGTTCCCACGCAGGCCTAGTGCGGATTGGCGCCATTTTTACTTTGCAGGTGCGTGCAGGTTCCCTCACGATGTTTTCTTTCACCGAAAACTCATGGATAAATTTCAAATGTATTTTCGATCATACATTCCGAAGAAGTCAAAGGTGCGAGCGGAAACAGATCCAGATGTTACTACTAACATAAATGACAGCAAAGTTTGATAAAGCTTAGGACCGCACTTAATAAATAAAAAACCCCTTTATTTCCCGTGGCACTACTGAGTGGTACTACTGTCCAAAGATTTCTATTTCAAAATCAAGTTTAACACAGTCGACGGAGCTCCGCTTTTGCGGAGCTTCTATTTCTGGTTATTTTTGGCCTCGGGCCTGCTGAAGATCGAACATAACTTAAACCTATATTCCATTTATGATATTTATTTTGGTCTGTAGTGCCATGCCATGGGTAATACGCTAAAAACCTACCTTTGCTTAGGTCTGTAAGATCAATATAATCAGACCGTGTAAGTCTTGCAGGTATTCATTGCGGCTTAGATGCCCAAATAAAGGATTTTCCACGCAATGTTTACCTTCAATTATTGTGTTTATGGCCTAAGAATACCTGACGAAAATGGAAACTCATTATTTGTCTAAAGAATTTAAGACAAATTCACGCGCAAAGGTAGGCGTGTAGAATTATTCATTGTAGCGTGGTTGGCAGCTAAATAGGGAGGAAATGTACCCTTGGACCACTTTTGTCGGAATTTAGTGGACATGGCCAAGAGTGTAGGCAATTTGCTCCAATCTTATGTGTTACATAAAAAATAGCGGTTTTATCGTTAATTGGACTTGAAGATACGTTTTTACGTAATACGTCAGCGAAATTGATCCACCTTGAACTACTGCTAACGGTGACACACAAAACTCTGAATGTAGTGTACATGCTCCACTTGGTTTTCTAATAAGAAGAACTTAGGGAGATGCCCAATGAGAATAAAGCGTACCTACCTACCTGTCTACTTAATATTGTTATTGTTATTAATGCAATATAATACACACAGACAGGTATATTGCCAAGCGGATAGCTACCTATGATTAGAAAATATTTAAAATCTACGAAAAAAAAAACAAGTCTGCCTACAACTTTCTTTGTCTGTGTGCAACTTTTTAAACATTGATTAATTTGTTTACGGATGTAAATTTTACTTATGGGTATATGGAAGTATGAGTTGTTCAAACGGAACGTCCCGCCCAACTGACTCGATCAAGACTCAGCAGTCCAAATCCTTGGATCTAAACTTAAATTTTCCACAGAAATTCCCTTCACGACACAAGGAAGTCGCATTTTTCGAAATTCCCCCATACATACATAAATACCTGTATATTAATCGCGTCTTTAGATATCCCTTACTTACGGGGTAGACAGAGCCTAGCGTAACAAGACCTAAAAGGCCACAGGATAAAGAATAATTAAGAGCACAATGAATTAGTGAGACGTAATTAATAAACTCCCATCGGCTCATACCTTCTCTCATTCGAGTACTATCAAATTATCAACCGACAAAGTATAAGCTAAGAAACTTATTAGGTGAGCAGGTACATTTTACTTATTCCACACAACCTATCTTATTCCAGTTTCCAACGGAACATTGAACCGGTCTGTAAAAGACGTGCTATATAATTATCAACTACCTACCTATAGCAAAATATGTATAGGTAGGTATCAACAATACTACGTCATTGAGATCATTCCCACGGCACTAGCGGTCAAATGTCAACAGTAAGATCTCGTAGTTAACCGTGGAATTTACATTAGAACTATTGTGTTCCGAAGCACGAGTATTTTCAAGGACTTTGTTCAGTTTGATTAATCAATTTCATACTTCATTATGATCATTGTCCAATATTTATTAATTAATTAAATGCTTTTCATTACACCCAGCACAGTAGGCAGGTACTTCATCTGTAGCGCACCTTGATTGAGTCAGAGGTCCATGCAATATATTTAGTGCAGATTTTAGAATATTGTTAGCCAACCCAAACTTCGAAATTAAAGTGGGAGTCGCTCATCCAGTAGACTTCTGTCGGAATGACGGAACTAAAAATGTAGCAGCTTTTTAAGCTAGCCGTTTTGGCTAATGGAGGTGTTTCGTCTTACATAAATTAAGATTCTTTAAAAAACGTGAAATCGCATTACTAAATGCATTGATGAAAGTGATATAGCGGAAGATACGTGACTAGCCTTAGGCGCATAGGCCACATAAAAATGATGCGTCCGGTGCCTAATTTGAAGTAATTTGACTTACGAGTACCACTCACTTAAGTAACTAGTCGCAAACCGACGGACACGTGGACAACAGAGATTATTTAAGATTTGAGATTTTAGTCGGAATCATTTGTAGGTATCTTAGATAGTGTGGATGAATTTAAGCATGGTGGAATCTGATCCTTTGTCAGAGTACGGTATTCTCAAAGACTTAATGATGAACTGAGAAAAAGTTGTCTACCACATACGTTACTGGAAACTGCATCTGGTCCGCAATAAAACCATATAGAGGTAGATGTATCCCATAAAAGGCGCCGGATGAATGAGAGACTGGTGTGCCGTAATCTTTAATTCGTTCCGATTTTCTAGACGTCTGCGCAGAGTGACTTTTAGAATCCCGATTAGGATTGTGTTGCGCAAATTATGACTAATCATCATCTCAATCAATCTTTACATTTTCGCTTCGGGAATCGTAAATTTCTCTGTAATAATAACCCATTTACGCTTGCGGTGGTCGCATCGGGATTGGTTTTTGGAATCGATACAGTCAAAGGACCTCGCCGGCTGTGTTTACATTCTCGCTCTCAAGGTGAGGCACGCGGAGAAAGTGTAGGTGAGAAGTTAGCATTAGATCAAGTTGCGTTATAAAGAGTTACTTGTGGAAATATTAAATTTGTAGACAAAGAGAGGGGTGATGGTTTTACGGGATGCGCTTTAAAGCCTTTATGGAACTGTCCATTAGCGTGTCGGTACATTAGGTATCACGGTAAGACAGCATCCAAAGATATAGCTGGACTGGATCCATTAGATACAAGCTGTATACAACCTTTATTAATTTACAATCTGTCAAGCGCCGGTACTGAGTCATGTTTATTCAAAGTCCATTTAGGTTGTACGTAGAAATATTTACATAAATAACGCCTAGATAATCGTTCTAACCTTATATCATTTTCATGTACAACTAGTTACTAGCTGATACCCACGACTCCGTCTGCGAAGAATTGGTTTTTTGTCCGCTATCTCACGGGTAGTTAAAATTCCTAATATTCCTATATAAAAAGTGGTTTTGGGCGTTAGAGATTGTCTACATCAATATATTCACCTGTCCTCACCAACTTTCGCACATACAATATTGGTAGAGTAGACATGTATTCAAGTAGGCACACAGCGACACTTAAAACAGTAAGCAAGTATTTTTTAATTATTTCGCACTTAAGTAAACAAAAAAAACACTATAAAAAGATTATACTAAGTATACACAGACACGAAGGCACGGAGCATGTAGATCCTGGGATAAACGGACAGCAGGCAATTCTGAAACCGTAACGGGTCGTGTTGGCCCACATCGTGCTAGATAGGATTGCAACAGAGCACCCGCGGCTAGCGACAGATCGTCGACTCCTTATCAAATTACCACTGTTGTGGATTGAAATAATTGTGTGTAAAGGCCTTAAGAAGCAACTGTGTGTAGGGGTTTTAAAAGTCTCTTGTCATTGGAATCAGCTGTCATCTCTTAGACTGTTTTGTAAAATTGATGCTAATTAATATGTTTTTGTTTAACCACAATAGAACCATAAAATTACAGTGAGTGAGTTTTATTTATGAACTGTAGTGGATGTGAGGTTTGCATCCGCCACAAGTGGCGACCGTGTGGAAATTTAAGAGTGGTTTTACAAAGATAGAAGCAAGATAACCTCATCTTTCATAATGGCGGCATTATCGGCTCCAGAGTTGTTAAAAGTAAATAGAGAAAGACAACAGGTACGGAGATTATTTAATCGAACCGCAACATCCATAGAAAATGTTTTAAAGAATAAGAATGAAGATTTTAGCGCGGTGGAAGTAGACTATCTTTATCTTTTAGAGAAAATGACCCGCCTGAGTATGTTGGATGAGACAATTCAAACAGATTTTTTAATGAGTGATGACTACGACGTCGAGCTGTTGACAAAGGAGGTTGACGAGGCGGAAGAAATAAAATGCAGGTTTATGAGACTACAACATAAATATAACGAATTTAAACCCAAAGAGCAACCAAAAGAAGAGAAAACTTCGTGGATGGGGCAGCAAGAGGAAAAACGAAACTATAAATTGCCCCAAATTGAAATCAAGAAATATGACGACGACCCGAAAAAATGGATCCAGTTTTGGGGGCAATTTAAGAAAATCGATGAAGATAAAAATATTAATGAAGAAGACAAATTCCAGTACCTTTTGCAGTGCTTAAAAGAAGACTCAAACTCGCGGGCACTGGTTGAGAGCTTCCCTCCGTCTGCTGAAAACTACAAGAAGGCAGTGACGCAGTTAAAAAACAGATACGGGCGTGAGGAAATGCTGGTCGAAGTGTATATCCGGGAGTTGCTAGGAATGGTGCTTTCCCAAGCTCGGGGAGAACTGGTATTGGACTTAAGATCGTTATATGATAAGATTAGTACTTACTTGCATGCACTAGAAACATTGAAGGTAACAAAAGATAGGTATGATGCAATGTTATTTCCGTTGATAGAATCTGCTCTACCTGAGCACATTTTAATTGCTTGGAGTAGGTCACAGCTTCGAGACAAACAACAACAGCAGGGCTCAGAACGGTTGGCACAACTATTAAGATTCCTGTGTAACGAAGTAGAAGCAGAGGAAAGAATTAGGCTAGCTAGGTCTGAGTTCAATATTAAGCCATTTTCCAATATAGAATCCCACAGCCACAGATCAGACATTTACCCGACAGCAACTTGCCTTGCAACAAAAATGACTATGGAAAAAGGTAAGGATAGTTGTTACTTTTGTGATAGGGACAATCATACGGTAAATGAATGTGGAAAAGGGGGAGACTTGAGCTTAGAAGAAAAGAAGGAATTAATTAAAAAGAAAGGTGGTTGTTATGTATGTTTGAAGAGAGGTCACATGGCTAAACAATGCAAATCCTTTTTAAAATGTCTAGTATGTAAAAGAAGGCATTTAGTGGTCCTGTGTCCAGAAATACATAAACCTCAGGAAAAAGAAATAATTAATGTACCTAATGAAAATGTTATTTTGTGCCAGAACACGCTAACCACTCTGTTACAGACATTGATTGCGGTTATAGAATGCGAGGGGAAGAAGAAAGAAGTAAGAATTCTTCTGGATAGCGGATCTCAAAGATCATACATAAAGAAGAGTTTGGCTGACGAACTCAAGTTGAAGGTAATTGGTCAAGAAGTATTTGGACATACTCTATTTGGGAATGTGGAGACCAAACCGGAAAAATATAACAAATGTGAATTTAAGGTAAGTTCACTTGACAACTCATTTGAAATGACAATTGAAGCTCTTGCTATCAACAATAATCTCTGTGGCCATTTGCCTAAGGTTCAAGATGCAAAGCTATTACAGAATCTACAAAAACACAACATTCACTTAACAGATGCTGAAAAAAGTGTGGCCACCATAAGAGACATAGACATACTCATAGGTTCAGACTACCTAGGCTCCATCTTGGATAACAACCTCGTTCATGTCACAGACAAGCTCGTGGCTGTTAAAACAAAGCTTGGATGGACGCTACAAGGTCCAATTCAATCAGCTCATGGAGTGTGTAATAATATGGTCCACACAAACTTTGTGACAGCGACACCAGGAATGGATAATTCATTAGAGTTTTTGTGGAGCATTGAAACTTTAGGCATTAAAGATCCCTATAGCCGGGAAGAAATTGATACTGGTTTGGAAATTTCAGTAAATAACAGCGGACGCTACGAGGTGCCATTGCTGTGGAAGAATGGGTATCCAGAAATTGAATCCAACTACGAAGCGGCGAGAAGACGATTAGACAGTACTACCAAAAGATTATCTACAACCGGAAAGCTTGAGGACTACCACAAAATATTTAAAGAATGGGAAAAGGAAGGTATTATAGAAAAGGTGGAGAAAGATAACAGTTATGATGGACACTACCTACCTCACCACGCGGTAATCAAGCTGGAAAGTACTACGACTAAATTAAGACCCGTCTTCGACGCATCATCCAAAGATAAAAATGGATTATCACTGAATATGTGTATTGAGAAAGGTGCAAACCTTATAGAAGTCATCCCGAAACTTATAATGCGGTTCAGAGCCGGTGCTTATGGAGTTACATCAGACATAAAAAAGGCATTCCTGCAAATATCGGTAGCACCAGAGGATCGTAAGTACTTAAAGTTATTATGGTGGAATAATCCCAATTCAAAAGATGAAGTACTTACGTATCAACATATCCGAGTACCATTCGGTGTTGCATGCAGCCCCTTCCTCTTGGCAAAAACGATCAACCACCATCTGGAACAGCATGCCCATACTTACCCAGAAACAGCTGCAAGACTAAAAGAGTCCTTCTATGTGGATAACTGTGTGACCAGCTTTGAAACAAAACCGGAGGTGAAGAAATTCATTAAAGAAGCTACAGAACTTATGAATAATGGTAAATTTGATTTAAGGGGATGGATGACAAATCCAGTACAAGAAGAGGGATCTCTTTCAGTATTAGGAGTACAGTGGGACAGAAAAGGAGATAACTTGTATTGCAATTTAAATCTGAAAACTGTACCTGAGAGGATCACAAAAAGAGATCTATTATCAATCACACAACAGATATTTGACCCCATAGGCTCATTGTGCCCAGTTACACTAATCCCAAAACTTATCATACAGAAAGCATGGTTATTAAAAACTGGATGGGATGAAAAGATTCCTGAGGAGCTAGAGAAAGAATACAAGAATTGGATACATACCATCGATTGTCTTCAAGAGTGCAGAATACCAAGGCGCCTCACAGAATTTCCGTTATCCGACTGCAAAACAATGGTCCACGTATTCTGTGATGCTAGCAAAAATGCGTATTCAGGCTGTGTATTTCTACGAACAGAACACCGAGAACAGGTAACTGTACGACTTATAATAGCTAAAAGCAGAGTTGCGCCAATCAAACGGCAGATGACGCTACCAAGACTAGAGCTAATGGGGGCAGTCATAGCCTCTAGATTATACAAGGAAGTAGTAGCATCAAATCTGCTTGCGGCAAGCAAGAACCACAAGGTCTATTGCTGGACAGACTCGGCAGTAGTACTGGCGTGGCTACAGAGACAAGATACCTGGAAAGTATTCGTAACAAACAGGGTAAAAGAAATTTGCACTATCACAGATAAAAATAACTGGAACCACTTACCTGGTACTCATAATCCTGCCGACCTACCATCACGTGGTTGCAACTCGAAGACTCTGCTAGAATCGCAATGGTGGACTGGGCCTCAGTGGCTGTACCTAAAAGAAGAGGAGTGGCCAAAATCGATCATTACCAGCCTTGAGATTGATGAGAATGCTGTGAAGAATGAAGAAATAAAAAGAACGGCAACATATGTTGACATAAATACACCTGTTTTTAGTACAAGACTATTACATTTTTCGAAATATAACCAAATAGTGAGACTTGTTGCATGGATCTTAAGAATGTCACCGTTGATAAGACGAAGATTTCCTGCAAGAAAATCAAACATCGGAAATGAGGAGTACAAAAACGCTGAATCAATATTGATAAGGCTGCTACAAAAGGAAAACTTCATTAATAAAGGAGATATACCAACCCATTTATGTACAATAACCGATGAAGAGGGTGTAATGAGAGTAAAGACGAGGTTAGACTTAAGCAATGAGAGTAAAGACTTTATTTGTCCAACATTGTTGCCCGGAAGGAATGAAATCGTTCAACGATTAGTCTCACACAGACATCTGATGCTAAGGCATGCAGGCACTCAAATAATGATGACAGATTTGAGAAATACCTATTGGATAGTGAATATACGACGTCTGTGCAAGAAGGTTGTAACACACTGCATCATATGCAAGAGATTTAAAAGTAAAAGTTATAGCGTGCCAGAAGCTCCACTGCCTACAGAACGAACAGAAGGTGAGACTGTGTTCCAAACCACAGGAATAGATCTGGCAGGGCCGTTACTTTTACTAGACAAACAAAAATGTTGGATTGTGTTGTTTACGTGTGCAACATACAGAGCAATACATCTTGAACTTGTGGAATCATTGTCCACTGCTAGCTTCATTATGGCATTAAGAAGATTTTTAGCAAGGAGAGGAAGAGTAAATGTAATTTACACGGACAATGGAACTAACTTCCAAGGTACAGCGAATTTATTGAGGAACATTGACTGGACTACAGTTGAAACTACCACTGCTACACAAGCCATTCAATGGAAGTTTATACCACCAGGATCTCCGTGGTGGGGAGGATGGTGGGAGAGATTGGTCCGTGTGCTGAAAGAAATGCTAAGGAGAATTTTAGGGAAGTCATCGGTCAATTGGATCGAACTGTCTACTATATTATGTGACTGCGAAGCAATTATAAACAGCAGGCCATTGACATATCTGGCAACAGATGATGATTCACTAAGACCATTAACACCACAGATGTTCCTACATGGCTTAGCTAGTAGTGAAACCCCGGATCTAGACCAGATTGATGCAGAAAATATGGGACTACGCTATCGCTACTTGCAGAAGTTAAGACAAGATTTTAGACAACGATTCAGAAACGAGTACTTATCGCTGCTTTCAAGTAAGAATTATAGGAATAAAATAAAAGAGCCACAAGTGGGAGACATTGTACTAATCGAGGTAAACATGAGTAAACTGCACTGGCCATTAGGTGTTATAAACGAAGTATATGTGGGCAATGATGGTTATACGCGTGTAGCCAAGGTTCGGACAGCAACTGGAGAAAAGGTTCGAGCTTGCCAAAAATTATACCCGTTAGAGTTGTCATCAACATCGTCGGAGGATCAGCTATTTGCGGAAGGTAAGCTGAGCGACAACAGGCAGACTGGGGTGAATCCAGACAGTCCAGAATCAGCCAC
Source organism: Pandemis corylana (assembly GCA_949127965.1). Classification (NCBI taxonomy): domain Eukaryota; kingdom Metazoa; phylum Arthropoda; class Insecta; order Lepidoptera; family Tortricidae; genus Pandemis; species Pandemis corylana. Next base: position 7,185,254 of record OX421859.1, on the reverse strand, counting down.
CAGTAAGCAGGATCCTACATCTGGGGAAACTCAAGGAGACGTTGAGTTATCTACAGAATCGCAAGTAAGTGATAAACTCCCTATTGCAACCAGACGAGGCCGCGTTGTAAAATTACCGCATAGATACTTAATTTAATTCGGGTTTTTGTGGATGTGCCAATCGGTCTGAGTCTGAAATTGTAACTTTATTATGCTATTTTTATTGTGTGATTACTTTATTTCTGATTCTTTGGTAATGTTTAATGTGTAAAAGTAACTGGCTTCACATTGTTTGTACTGATGTCTAAATTAGTTATAAAGATATCTTACTGTTGATTATTTGATAGGTGTTAAACTGGTGACATGTTTAATTGATGGATGCTAGATAATTATGTGTAAACTAAAATGATAATTTACATTGTTTTAATTTTATCGTTGAGAGCTAGATTTTGTATATTGTCGAATCATATTAAATTAAGTGTTGTTATTAGTTATCAATACAAGCTAGCTCTTTTTTGAGTTTTATAGTGACTTGTCATTAGAATGTTCGTTCAATAGTTGTATGCTACTTTTTGTGCCCCGGGAGGATGTTGTGGATTGAAATAATTGTGTGTAAAGGCCTTAAGAAGCAACTGTGTGTAGGGGTTTTAAAAGTCTCTTGTCATTGGAATCAGCTGTCATCTCTTAGACTGTTTTGTAAAATTGATGCTAATTAATATGTTTTTGTTTAACCACAATAGAACCATAAAATTACAGTGAGTGAGTTTTATTTATGAACTGTAGTGGATGTGAGGTTTGCATCCGCCACAACCACCAAGCTTAAATTAAAGGAAAATAAAACCGGATCAACTCAATTATTTTCCTAAGCCATTAACAAAGTTTTTTCATAACACTATGAATAGATGATTAACTATATCGAACTAGTTTGATTAGTAAGTAATTGCCATCATACCGCAATAAATCGCAGCTTGTTAAACATAACCAATGTAACATCTTGCATTTACATCAAACGGATTCTGGTTCTTTATGTAAACCAAATGTAACAGTTATATTGGCTGATTTTGCTAAATACACAGACTTTCGTGGTCTGCCAGTGCCTAGTATTTTTAAAAACAATGATACCTACACGCTTATATTTTTAGGTAGAGTGCTTAAATATTTCAGTCAATTGATTATTTAACGCTTCGCCGCTTTCAAACTGATTCTGTCCATTGTTTTAGGTGGTGGAGACTAAGAGCTGAATACGTAGACCATTGTATCTATTTGTACAAATGAAGTGATCCTCTAAATTGTTAGTTAACAATTGCATATTAATAGCTGTTATGGAAACTGTAAGTGATGATGATACACTTACAAACGTATGTGTATGTTCAAAGAATGGGGATTTCATCACGCGTTCGCAACAATGGAAACTTAGATGAATAATGTGGAAACAGAAACAGGTGATCCGTTCATTGTGCCGGACCGCTATTTTTAACAATTAAGTACCTGCCTCGTGTGAGGTCACTTTCGTATACAAATTACTGGCTAAAGTTGCCCGGCATCTATAAAATACGACGCCTAAAGTTTGCAACATCTGATAACGAGACCCAGCAGAACTGCGTATGTGATAGAAGTATTGTTAAGTCTCACAATGTGAAGTATGTGAGATAAATATGCGGTATTGTTTTCATAGTTAACGGAAAACCTCGGGTATTATTGAGATCATTCATTGAAGATGGTAATATTTTTAGCCTTGACCTAGCTAGTTCATTGGTGGTGGTTACCATATTGTTACGAAGCCAAAATGTGTTTGATCACTACAAATAATGTACCAATGATTGCAATGTGTCTATTGAAATATAACTGTAGGTACCTCTTAGTAGATACATTAATTATAACAGGTGCCAGAATATTGCGTTACTCCAATTTATACTGTCGAATATGACTGTTACTTCATGCCCAAACTTAAATTCTTTGCTTTGTATAACTATTAATTTAATTCACACCAATCTTGATTTTGTGTTGCGTAGTTTATAATATAGCCCGGTGCTTTATGTAGTCTTAAGTGGATAATTCTTAGTAGAACTATATAGACGTTATTGGTGCTTTTCGTTCGCAATAGTTACTAGAATTTCAGTCACTACAAATTTTATCATTTTTTGCTTGTCGTTAGGAATGCCTTGCTACAGTATTGACTATTGCCTTCGAATTTATAAATGGGATAATCTACTTATATAATTTTTATTTCAAAATTAAATATCTTAAATTCTATGAAAGTTAACAAGATCTAAGTAAAAGGCCGGGCTCTCGATCTCGATTGTGAAGTCACGCAACAGTAGTCGATATAGATTACAGATATAAAGCCACAGTTGAGTGTGCGTCCTTATCTTGTATTCATATCGTTGTTTACAGGACTGCGATAAATAGTTTGCGGGTAGTAGGACCTCGTGCAAGGTCCGTCCGGATCGTTACCACCTTCTTACTCACTAATCCTGCCGCCAAGCAGCAGTGCTTGCACTGTTGTTTCGGTGTGGAGAGTGAGATGGCCGGTGAAATTACTGGCACAAGAGGAATTCTATCCTACCCCTCTAGGCGAGCAACGCATCTGCAATCCTCTAGTGTTGCGGGTGTCCATGGGTGGTGATACTTGCTTACCCGTATGGGTGGTAAAACACATGCTCGTTTGCCTTCCTTGTCGTATAAAAAAAAAAGAATATCCTAACATCATCCCCTAAAGTGCTCATATATACTATAGTACCTAAGTTCGATTTCACTAATTTCAGTGAATCTGAGTAAGCTAACAAATTTTATAATTTTTAAAGGTGGCAATCGTTGTGTGTACCGTTGTCAGTTGTCACCCAAAGGCACTGCGGAATTTCTATAGCATGGCATCATAGTAAAACGTTCATAATCAACACAATTCCAATACGAGACATGGGGAAGGAAGGGGAGATGCTGCCAGCGTCTGGGGTACTATGCCACGGGGGCCTCTCCTTTTTCAATTGTTTTATTTTAAGACTAGCTGTTGCCCGCGACTTCGTCCGCGTGTGTTTTTATGATACTTACGGCTTTTCTCGATATTAAAATTATTATTATTATGACTATTAACTTCGTCACATGAACCACTGAAAGTATGTACGAAACTATACTTTTAGAATTACGTCATGAAAATAATAATTTGCGACACGGAATCTTGAAAAAAAATCAAGTGCAAACTGGTTAATGACTCATCACATTTATTTATACTTTATTTTATAAATGGTTTTATTTATAGTTTCTTTATTCAAAAAAGCTAAGTACAGTTTTAATTACGTCACTATTAATTTCGCCAAACTATGACGCTTATTGGCGAATACTGCGCTCACTTTAACGATATTTGTACCCTGATTAATTTAAAAAAATAATTATATTCTAACCAAATAATACATAAATGTTTACCTGTTTTTACCTTACAACTAACAATTCATTTACTAATCCGTTTTAATTAATATTTTGCGACTCAATTTTTTCTAGCAGAAGCTTTTTTAATTTATTTTCTTGGTTTAAGTAGGTACGTTATTACAGATTATTAACACTTATTATCATTCTACAAATTAATTACCTACAGGGGCCTTGCCATAGTTGCCATGATGTCTTAATGCGATTCAGTTTAGGTTCGCTCGCTGTCAGATTTATACTAAAAGCACCAACTTTTCACAATAAAATTCTGACATGTTCGTAGCGCAGGCGTAAACGCGCCCTTTGATTTTGCTTTTTATAGGCAAAGATACCAAGAACATACAGCCAAGCGTTTCACGCCGCCCTCATATTAATATCAGGTTTTCAAATAAGAGTGCGTTCAAAAACCGAACACGTTGTTAATAATGGCGCAATAAATAAAAACAAAAGTAACGGTATTGCATATTGAACTTTAGGTGTTAGGTAAAGAACACAATTTAGGACGCCAATTTAGGTTGATTTAGGATCGACAAAAATCTCTTCGTTGAAAAAATGCCTGTACAGCATGTAATTATTATATTAATGTTTTTTCAAAATTGACACGCTTTTCCGGCTATTAGGTATGTCTTATGTACATTTGTATCTATCTATTTTCTTCGTAGTATTATTTTGTTTGTAACTATTACCAACTACTTATACCGAGGAAGCTGATTTTCTTGAGTTCCGCTATTTTGTGCGTAATCACCTCAAAAATCAAATTTCAAGAAAACTGAGAAATTATATTTACCTGTATCAAATTAGAAGTATTATTTAGCAATTTCAAAAGGTTACGCTTCATTGGTTTTTATTGTATAAGTGTATGAAGTTAATTAATTTTAAACACAAAACCCTCTTTTTTGCGCCTCTGGATGAGATTAAAAAAAAATGCTAAAACAGGTATTTCTTTATTTTTATTACTAAGTATTTATTCTGAGTTTCATGATTCTAGAACAATCTAATTTTCTTTTTTCATACAAACTTTAACCCCCCTTTTCACCCCCTTTTTCCAAAATTTTCCACAATTTCTGTAGCCTATATCCTATTCTGAATTTATTGGAATCGATTTGTGAACATTTCATTAATATCCGTTCAGTAGTTTTTACGTGATGCTCAGTCAAACAAACAAACAAACAAAAATTTTAAAAATGGTTTTAATATGTTCAGTTACCGATTTTAAGTCACCCTGGTCGGTTTTTTTTTTTAAATCTTCAATGTACAGATTTTTTGGTCTCAACGATTTTATTATATGTATAGATTAGTTTTTAATTTATTTTTACTTAGTTGAAGTTCAATGTTTTTTTTTATTCATAATCTTATATTTATTCCAATAAAGAACGACACTCATACGAGACAACATTTACCCCTGAATTTTAAATGACTGGATATGACTAGGTACAAGTCTGAGTAGTGTAAATCTCATCGCGTATTCATCAGTTACCAAGTACCTACCACTTACGACTTAGACGTAAGTTACGCCGGTCAGTGACTGCCGGCCATCAACACCGCACAATATCACCTAATCGGTAAACTCGAGGTTTATGTAATATCTTTGGCGGTCCCGGCCACCTAGCGGTCGCGATCCGCTTTCACTGTAATAGCACACTTTCTCAGTTTGGGTGAATCCATGAGCTGTGTCACGACAGTACACTATTAAATTCTGGCATGTCCTAGTTGTGGAGATAAAAAACAAAAGATTTTATGTGATGTTATTTACATAATGACACGTTTGAAATGCAGCAACGCCTGTACCTGCCATTTAAGGCGGCAGTTTACTTTCTCTATCTTTGTAGTTTCGAACTATAAACGCAATAATATCTATCTAGTATTAAATAGGTAGCGCGCTAACAGTCGCCATGAAATACATCGGAACTATCTAAGTATTGAAAAATATCTGGACACGAAATTAAGCAACTGAAAATACGGTCTGTGTTCTGATATATAATAATAATAATAATAATAAAAATGATTTATTGTACAATCAAAACGCAAGCAAGTACAGTACTTAGGGATTCGACTATCAAAAATATGTATATACGTATGTATGTCTGTAAATTCTTTTATGTGCAAAATAAACATAAAACAAATAGGTACAATTGACAAACACTGATACCTACGTGCACAAAGGTTGAATTATTCCTTTAAGGGATCTCTTCACAGTCACCATTTGTATGGATATTATTATGTACCACACCTATCTTATGGTGATGGGGCCTCTACGTATAGAAATTAATATGCCCCTAACAACAAGGTTAGTTATATAAAAAATAAAAAAGCGATTGATTTACTACTTTCGGATATCGCATATCCGTTTAAAGTGTTAATTAATCAATAACTAAAAGTAAGTTACGATACTTCACTTATGAATGAATGATTAGCTTTTTAATATCCGCAGTAGGTAAAGTGATATTTCCGGACAAATCAATAACGGTTTTGTTGGTTAGTGTTCGCCTTTCACGTATTGTATCTCAGCAGGCTTATTCAAATCTATTGTTTTAACACTGGAAATATTGATTTCACATAAGTCGGGGGTCATGCTCATTCAGCCCAAGCACATACATAGCGCTGTGCGTGCACATCAATGCCAATTCTAATTAGTTATAAGGTACCTTAAGATACTGTGTCCCCAATGCCCAAATCCCAGTAGGTGCCACTATTAAAATTGCTGGTAGAATTAGACACTTAGGTAACTAGGTACGTATGCATGAACAATAGTCTACCGTACACAATTGCGACCGGATATACCGCATTGACAGTCTATCAAATACTATTTGCTGTTTTTCAGCACCATGACTATACGTTTTCTGTGAATAGTCAATTCGCCTACAACTGTATAACGTGGCTATACGATGCGAGCGAGCTCTTAGTCGTGAAACAAATTTAATAATAATAACAATATAAAAACGCGATCAAACATATAAATCTGGAATAGGAGACCTAGAATTGGTGCGTTTCGCGTTGTATTAAAAGTCGAGGTTTATACTAACGCTCGCTCAATATAGTATAGTCGAATTACGGAAAAGTATGGAAGTAATTCGTGTAGTCGTGTTTTTTTGTGGAATCGTTAGAGGGCACGACTAGATGGTTTCCCTCGGTTTGCACCGTTTCTATCATGTACGGAACACTTTAAAATATTAGGTATAAACTTCAAGTGCCGTTATTTTAGAGTATGATAAAAGGTATTAGGCGCAAGTTTAGCCACGTGAAGGGTCCCCTTTGGTACATAATGTATTTTAATTAAAAAGGTGTACGATGTATAGAATCTTGGTAAAATATTTTTTTCTGATTGCGGCTCTAGGATAATTCAGACGGTTGGTGCAAACTTACATTAAGCTTTTCAAAGTATTATAAACACCCAGGTAACTTTGCACCCCGGTGCAAAGTATGAAACATATTTTTTTCACTCTTTTGTACATTGTACTTCGGGGGAAATTAAGATAGTCGTGAAAATTTATAAATAACACATATTTAAAAGATACTACATTTGCACTCAATAAAAAAAAGAAAATTTTAACTGGAAGTTTGATAAACATAGTTCTATCTAAACGCAAGGAATCGCAGCGAACGCTAGCGGTAGCGGGCGGTAGGAGCGGGGCGCGGGACGGCCGGGCGGGAGAAGGTAGCGCAGCGCTCGCGCTCAGTACGTATTTCGTCGGTGCATAAATAAATAATATTTGTTTCTAGCCGGGGTTGCAATTTTATTTTTCTTTTTAGATGACCACATCATCAGGTCATCATGATAGTACCAAATTAAGTATTGTATTGTAACGCAATTTATACACACAGAACAAGTTTCATTTCGATACGACAAATCGAAGTACTATCAAATGAATCAAGAAATTTTATTTCTTGATTCATTTGATAGTACCTATCATTTGAAAAACAGCGCCTTCTCTCGTCCCTGGTGAGCAGTAGATGTTCCATGGGAGTTTGTAATTGTGTCGTACAGACACATCATTCAAACAGATGACGCTTAGCGACAAAAATTCGCATAGTCAGTTGTGGACCGATTTGGAAAAAAAAAATTGTTGGAAAGGGAATACTTCCACTTTGGTCCCATTAACATCAAATCAGGATCTGATGACGAGATCTTGGAGAAACTGAAGGAACTCTTCAAATCTTACAAGCATCACGATAGCGATTTAGGTATATTTTAATGTAACTTATGCATTTGCCTTCGGAAAGCACTATTTGATGAATTGGAACTGATTATGAGGACCACAGATGGTCATCAGATTCAATAAGTAATTCAGGGCTTGCGATTTGATTACTGTAATACGCTTGCTAAACACGTCATAGGTACTCATAAAATGTATAGGTACATTTTCCAGATTACCATGTGGGTGAGCGTGTATTTTTTTATTATTTTGGCGTTTTGAATTTGAATTCAAAATGTAATTACTATTTTTAAATTGTCAATAAATTGGCATGTTTCTAAGCTTATTGGCAACTAGGCGGTAGTGTTTTTTTTTTTCACCATGAGAGTTGAAAATTCGATCAATGTAGGATTGAAAACGCAAAAATTAAGTTCTAAAAAAAACCCTACGTAGTCTTACAAAAATAGTAATGCCTGTCTGATAACACAAGTACTCAAGAATATTGAGCAAAAATTTAAAAGTTAGCTTAAAATGGTGCTATGATCAAAACATTGAACAAGGCTGTTCATTTTAAAAAAAACCTAAAAGTTCGAATATCTCGGAAATCGTTCCACTTTTACTAAACCTATTATAGCTTTATTATAACGTCCTCAGTGCCCTCTATCCATAGTTCAAGGATTATCCACTCATTACCTAACACCCTGTATGTATGGTAAACTGAAGCTGATGAAGGAAGTTACCTTGAAAGAGAATTCCTCCGTAGCTATTAAAGTTTTTTCATTGGGAAAAATAATATTTAGTAAAAAGTGATGAACAGTTTGCATGAGATCGTATTACTCGTGGTCTCACTGTTATAAAAATCATCACTAGAATTAGTAAAATTAGGTTAGGTTCGTTAGGTAACTTGAAATGCCCGAAGGGCAAACCGAATAGAAATAGAAGCCCCGCGGAAACGGGGTCCCCTCGACCTTATGGTGGAGTGTAATTCGTCATTTTTATAACAGTGGGACCACGAGTCCGTAAAGGGTATTAGGCATAATAAGTTGGACAAATTGCAAAATGATTCACTAAAAAGTCGTCTGTTTCTAGCTCGATTTTGACGTTTGAGACGCTGCATACTAGAAAAAGCGTAAATGGGGATCTCATATAACTCATATTATTATTAGTGATCACCTTGTCCGCTCCGATATAATTGATGGTGACTCTACATACTAAATCATTTATTTAATCATTGTCAATCAATTAAATTCTCAAAAAATCAATTCTTCTTTATTTTTCGTCTAAACTTATTTAATTAGGAGTTAAGAAATAAACCGTATAAAATTAATAAGTAGTTACAATACTTAAGCATAGAAAATACCCATTTGCTTAAACAATCCGGCACGGTTTTTGAGGTACCTACGAACCAAACTAGTGGGGTTAAATCAAAACTATAGACATTCATAAGTATAATTATTATTATGGTTTAAGACATGTAGTTACAGGGTGGCCGGGTCATCCTAAATTTCCCAAAACTAAGTATACACCACTTATGTTGATAAATACAAAATTACCTAAAAGTACATTTAGATGCATGCGTTACTACATTAATTTACATTATAATGTAATAATAAATAATAAAATAAATAAATAAAAAAATAAAGTCTATTACGTGCTGGCATCAAGAACCGTGCGTGAACGGTACGTCAACGCGCTGCATTCGCTTGCCTTTATTAATTAATCGCGCGCTTGTCATGTCTGTGGATTTATTACTCTATGGTGATTCTTTAGAAAATTACAGAACCGCATGTTCCGCGTAGAAATCTCAATTTTTTATGGGGTGCGAATGTAAATCAAACCAAGTCAAGACGATTGTGACGATTTTTATTAATTTCAAAATTTCCCCCGAAGTACAAAGACAGTAAAACATAGAAAACTACTTTCCGGGTGTCGCACCCTGGTGCAAATTTGGTATTGTGTTTTGATATATTTTCTCATCATTTCCTCAATTTGCACCGCGTTCTGTATTTTCCCCGGGGCCGCAATGCCATAAAGTATATTTTTAGCTATATGATTTTTTTTTTGTATGTTCCGTAGCTTGAATTGAGCTAAATAACGGGTGCAAATATAGATTAAGGTGTAATAAAACGTATGGCAAATTGCACAAACTACACCTATTTTTTCTTCTTAGTTATTACTATTACACCATTTTCTACCAATTCCACCCCTTTCCGGGGGGGTGAATATATCAAGCGCTGTATTAGGTTCCATTTCTAACCCATACAAATCAAAAACAATTGTTTTTATCAGTTCTTAGAATTATTTCCTGACTTAAGTGAAATTTCACGTATTTTGCCTCCACTAATAAACAAAGCATACCTACTTAACCTAAGTAACTAGGTAATTGTTTTTCAAGAACACTGCTTCAAATGTAGCGTTGCCGAGGAACTTAAAAACATGACTGAGTGTATCGGACGGAACCAGTGCAACATCGCTTGTAATTATGACCAAGTCTTTTGTTCAGTCTTGTGATCGATGCGTTTGAAAGGCTATAATCGTAACTTGACCCGTTCTCTGGCTGGCATTATACGGCGTCAGAAGTCTTATGTTGTTGGATATGCATTCGTTAGTTGACCAGACATATCACTACGTATATACTTACGAGAGAACGGGTCAACTTATTGATTGCATATCAAGCGCTGTGATCACCTTGTGGACGAGTTTCTCTTAGAGAATCAGAACCCCGTAGTCCAATAAACACGGTGCAAGATATTAGAGCCATGGTAACATCTCTGCACACATTGACCTCTGAAGAATAATAACAGACTACCGCGATACTGCAGACTGTATATATAGGTACTGTATAATCGCTTATATTTAAGTTGACATGCGCTTGCGCATTGTGCTGTGCGCGAGTCGTAGAGCGTGCGCCCGCACACCGTAACTGCTTAAATCTGTCCTTATCTTTAGATGACATGACATCTCGCATTGTCTCCCTGACCTAATTCTGCACTAATTGCGAATCCGTTTTTGTTATGTCATGTAAGCCCCAAAAGTATGAAAGTATAACCGGTAAAATATACTCCCGCAACAACAGAATGTCGTCTACTGTTTTAAGCAAAATTTTGTTTCAAGGTTTCGTAATTACTTACCAACTATGTACATGTTACTGAAAATGAAACGAAAATTTGTAAAATAAGCATTCGTTTCAAATTTACATAAAAAGAAAAAAATACTTTCACATTACTTTTACGTGACAGGACAGGCTATAATGCGCAATTTTCGTGTTGGTAGGTATGTATGTATTTATGTAGGTAGGTACCTAACTATATACTTAATAACTCATGCTGCAACTACAACTTTGAATGTAGTTTTAGTGGATAGGTGCTTTTCTGTAAATTGGGAATAAATAAAAAAGGGTAACTAGTAAGTTAGGTACCAAAAAACTTCATATTTCACACATTAATAATAATTAGGTACTTATTTTATGCAAACACGTCAATAAATTTCTCTACATTGGCAGATATCCGATGTATTTAGATTAAGGAAGTCGTTAAGTGACATTGATACCGAAATGGGAGCAATATTTCACTTTCCAATTTCTTATACCTACTTTGTTATTTTATACGCAGCCAATACTCCAATGATGTTACGTAAATCTGCGGTTTCCCACAGCACTGTTAAGTTTTTGATGCTAATCCTTCAATTGGCAAAAAAAACACGTGAATGCCTCATTCATAATTTTGTTTGTGTTTCGAGTACCGGCTGATTGTCGTAGGCGTTGACGATTGTTGCGATTTGCGATGATGCATGGACAAACAACCGCATTAGCAGTTACTTGAGCGTGACAAACGGCAGCGCAGGAATTGAGCCTCGGTCGGAAAACGATAAATTAGGAAGTATTCCCTCAAGTTGCACTACGTAAAGGAGTAAGAAACACGCGGTGTTGGACGTTCTGTTTTTATAAAAAAGCCACTGACCTTGTCCGGTCGAATATAACGAGTAAATGCTCTCAATTCCGCCATTCACGACACGAAAATGACCTAGGCTTTTGTCCGTAGAGCTTCAGGCTGTCTTATCGGATAATAAAATATTTGTATTAAAATTGATTGACTTTAGTCGGTTTCAAGGTTGAAGTGGCAAATCCCAGTAGGTTGCTTTCCTTTTTTTGTCTCACTCAATTTATATATGCGCGCGCGTCATCATTAGCGTGGACTTGACTTTTAGGAGTGTCGAATTTTAAATTGTTGTAAACTTATATTATAAAATCACAAGATCTTAACTTCCTGGTTTCTGATTTTTAACGAAATGAACAATTTTATTTGTTATTGCTAGTCTAAGCTTAATATTATATGGGAAATCCATGAAGATCAATAAGATAACACATTTCTAAGATTAGCTTGAACAGATAGCATTTTCTTAATTATTTATTAACATTTAATTGTCGAATAGTACACGAATTACCGATAGGTACTAGGTTCTTTGACCATAATAAAGTTACTGGTGGCTATTGGGTGTACAAATTACCTCTGGGCAGTTTGGAGCAATTGAACTTTAGGTATACCTAGTCGTGTAGCAGGAACACTTATCAACTTACGATTTGTAATGACATGGCTTGTAATCAAGAACAGCCCTATAAGTACTAAGTATAATAATACACTGGTTACCACGACTTATATGCCAACTACTAAGTACGCAAATAACCTATTGTAAAGGGCAGATCATTCTTATCATTATCTCTGTACCTAAATCAGGTCGGAACACGATTTATTTAGTTATTTACCTATTTTATTTTATTGTTGGCGAACGCTATAATATCGCCATCAGACAAAAGTAGGCGCTAATAGTGCTAATAAAATGATGTTATGATCGATTCCGATATTTTAAACATCTTCACCCATCTAACAGAGATTGTAAATTATTAACTGTGTTACGCACGTGGGTAGGTACCTACACAGATTATTAGAACGATAAAAAATATTGATATAGAAAGGAACGGTACGGCTTTGCTATTAATCATTACAGCCGTTTTAAACAAATGTTGCAGCCAGGATGCGGATCTCGCTGAGCCAGTCACTTCTCCAAGGTTTTACCCGTATACGACACACGATCCTGCCTTTCTAAAATACCTACTCATTATTACGTTACTGCTTGCTGTGACGACATTTGCATTTAGAGACAATACCTACTAATTATTTAGTTTAATAAATGAAGGAGGAACGTTGGCATTACCTGGCACGCGCCCAAGACCACGCTACCAGGTTACTTCTTAGGCATCTGAGAAGATGTTTACCGCTTTAAACGGTTACATTTTTTGAATATTAACGTGACTGATTGATACACATGGCTAAATCACTGGAACTGAGGACGTGAAATTTGACAGACATAAGTAGATATACCAATCACACGTAACTACAGATGTACAAAGAATGAATTCTAAACTGTAGCTTTTATATTTCATTCTTCCACACAGGTGCAAACTCGCCAACGTAAGCTAGTTCGTAAACACATAATGGTCCATGTTTAGTGAGACTTACAATGGGATCGACTTCGACCACAATTTCTCTATGCCCAGCAGGCCTGAACAGACTATTTTTTCTGACATAGGTAGATTGCTGCATGCTTCTCAAAAATAAGTCACGAGCTTTACGCCGTTGTAAGAGCATATAATTAAAACTTATTTTAAAAGTTTAGACCAGGGGTCGGCAAGTAATTTTAGGTGGAGTCCGGTCCGGATACTGTGAGAAAATTTTAACGAGATCCAGAAAAAAACCAGTATACCTCATCTACGTATTAATTGATACTTGGGTGGGATACAACACATTAGGTACAATATTTGGCGGTCCAAGATTCGACCTTTTGCGGTTCACAAACGGACCGCGATCCGCCTGTTGCCGGCCGTCGCTTTAGTCTATATGCAAATTATTACACTTGACTGTACTTACAATGTCTTGTGCAATTGTTTTCTCTCTCCCTTGAGCATTGTATAAGTAGGTCCACCTAAGTCCCAGTTGTGATTATGACACTTCGAGTGAATGTTTTAAAGATAGGTACTTACACCCACGTACAGATAGATCTATCTATTTTAAAGCTAAGGGCCTTATTTTCCAGAACGCGGCGACAGCTCTATGTACATTGAGTACTTATTTCATAACAGTTGTTGAACGCACATTTAAAATTTATCTCGCGTCTTTACGTACCTGCGAGTTAAGCAGGAATTTAGATCGTGAAAGTAAAATGTATTGCGATGTTATTGAACAGATTAAATTACTTAACTGGGACCTCGACGAGCAAGTAAATCAAAATAGTAAAAAGTGATTGATGTTACAATGCTTTTAATTTTATTAACTAAGTATTACGAAATAGACGATACGAGCGTTCGCTGGAGGCGATAGGTAGGACGAACTCAGTTCGATCGTTAAGAAGGTCCCTAATGACGATCGAGCAAATGATAAATAGGTACCTACCTATAATGTTGCAAGTTGTAATATTATCTAGGTTTAATGTCTGCCTGTCTTAAATTTCGCATATTGTACGATATATCTATTAATGTCAGCATTGAAATATGAAGCAGTTTTATTAAATCTTGATCAAAACGATACTGATCTAAGTATACGTTCATTGTGAAGTCCAAGGCAACTGAATGTTTGGGCGTCAATCGTTAAGTTAACTGTTAAGGTCGTTTTAAACAATATGGCTAGGTAGTTACCTAATTGTTTCTGTAACATTTAAATTTCATAGCTAATGGGGAACTCACGATTGTTAATTATTAAGTAAATTTTATTTATCGCCTACTGTTACAATGTACAGAAAATAAATCCGTACAGATTGCATGCTTTTGGTTGTAAATATTAATTTGTATAATTTTTCTTTGTTTTAAATCCGTACCCAGTGTTAAATATCGCTTTATTATCCAACAATGCCGGTAAAATGTATCTAAATTACATTTAAATTGTTTCAGTTATACCATCGATAGTGACATCAATAACGGTGTCATCAAATGGAAACAGCCCCGAAGTAAAAATGTTTGGGGGAATGATGGTCGACATGCAAAAAGGCTTCGTCCCGATGGCGCCTCCGCCTCCCGCGACAGCCACCAGCGCAACTACTAATTATGCCAAAAGCAGAAAAAATAACCTCAACTCTACCAAGCTCTCAATCAACGAAAGGTACAGGAGATTAATACCTTACATGACCTTCTACTACGCCAACGACCTCGTTGCACCAACAACTGAGGGATACAATAAAAATATTGAAGTAGAAAAAGCACAAATTATAGAAAGCAGCACTCTCGGTCACTCGGCAGAACGCCAACCGAAGAAAATAGTATATTCTCCGTTCAGAAACATCCCCAGATACCAGGGCAACAGGCTGACCCAATATAACATAGCGTCAGCCAATCCCACAAAAATTTACAAGGAAGTGACATATAATCAGCCACAAAAAGTGTCTAATTACAATCCATTTTTGATTGAGCACCCGGGTAACCAAGATTTTGGCCGATTTGCGCCGAAACACAACTATAAAATACAAAATATACCAACTATAATCACAACACACAAGCCTTATTTAAATCTCTACGAACACGAAGACCCAACAAACATACAATATTATTTCTCGGAAAAAGATCATGCTCCGAAATACAAGTTAGTACCGTACGAGCAAACTCCACCTGTTAAAGTAATTCCTCAAAACGAGCACGTTTACGACGCATCACCGAAAAGACCAATCGCAGTACCCGTCATGGTTACCAAAGAACAAGTGTATATAAAACCCAGACCGCGTCCACAGTATGTTTACGAAGAAGTGGAA
This sequence comes from Pandemis corylana, assembly GCA_949127965.1. Classification (NCBI taxonomy): domain Eukaryota; kingdom Metazoa; phylum Arthropoda; class Insecta; order Lepidoptera; family Tortricidae; genus Pandemis; species Pandemis corylana. The sequence goes on along the minus strand of OX421859.1, from coordinate 7,169,931 downwards.
GTCCAACAGCCAACTATCAGAAAACAACCGTCAATTGTGTCCGAAAGCTATTATGAAAACACTCAAACCAAACCAAACACTCAAAACAGTGAATTTTCCAAACCAAGCGCCGTGGGCGGTTTCAAACCAATTTTCAGTCACACCCAAACTACAGAGGCTCCAGCCTATACGACCATACTTGAGCCATCTCTCGCTCAATTTGAAAGTCAGAAGCAGCATCCAGTTCAAGTTATTGAAACGTCATCTGTATATCCCGAAACGAATGATTACAGGCCAAATTACTATGAATATGTTGTAGAGCAACCCACATACAAACCAGAGCCATCCGTTCCAACAAACACGATGACTATAGGCGATCTCTTGAATTCTTTGCAATTGAATAAGTCTATTCCTAAGCCGATAACGAGGGACAACGTAGCGTCGTCAATTAGAACGTTATTGCAGGTGTTAAACGCGTTGAAAGCAATGCCACACCAGAATGAAGTGGAAGTTCCTGTGTTAAGTACGCCGAAGCCGTTTGTTGCGGCGAAAGTAGTGGACGTGCCGGTGAAACCTGTGCCGTCAATAGCCCCGACCTCGGCAACGAGCGCGGAGGAGCTCCACGAAGACCAGTACTTAGCGTCTGTCAACCCACCTTCGCAACATTTAGACGGTAAGTGCCTTATTCCAACTTTACCACTTATTGATATTCTCTAGTGAACCAGAACTTTTTATTCTATTAAAATAGAATTTATTCAGGAACATGTTAGAGTAAGGAGCCAAAACAACACTTTCCTATTAAAAATATTTTTTTCGACCGATTAATTATTACCCGAATACCAATTGATCTATCAGTATTAGGGATAGATTGACATTAAACTGAAAAGTCCAGGGGAAAACGCAGAAACGAAATTTTCAAAGTTTCCATTTTAGATCATTATTTAAAGTTCTCGTAAAACAGGCAAGTATTTACTAAAAGATTCACTAAAAAAATTGTTATTATTAAATCTTCCCCATGATTTTCTTAGTAAAAGAAGTGGTAGGTAGGAATTGGTAGATACAAGATTAAACTGATAGTCTTGAAATGTAAAAAAAAAAATATTAACTCTTAATGAGGTAAAATGCACTGCCACCCTTTTCCCCTGGATTTTTCTTCGTTCTGCATTTTCTCACATAATAAGACAGTTACCTGCATTTTATGTCTCATAGAGTATTATCCGGACGGCGGTAGCTCGCAGTCGTTCCCGCTGCGTCCCCACTCGGACGACGAAGGCGGCACGCCGGGACGGCCGGGAGTGGACTATCCCGTGCTCACCGTCATACCGCCCACAGCCTTCGACTGCAAAACGCAGCGGTACAAAGGCTTCTTCGCTGACCCTGAGACTAGATGTCAGGTAAGATATAATTTGTGTTCGGATCGCAATCATTTTCTCTACGCTGCCCTGAGACTTTATTGTCTAACGCGCAGACGCTCGTGATCGCAATCACTGTCTCTTTGTCATTTCAAACGCATTAGACAATGAGCCCTCTGGTCTATTATTTGCTAAATTCCTGTAAAAAAACATTTTAATACTAACTTTTTTGCTGACTGTAGGTAGGTATAGTAATACTCACCAATTTTTAGGCAATCGGACCAATCGTTGAAGAGTGCCCTCCTGTGGAAACTTTCACTATGTCAGTCAGCATCAGAAGTTGATAAACAGTCGAAGAGCTCAAAATGATCTATACACACGACTCTATCGTCAAGGTAATAAGGTGTGTAGATCATTTTGAGCTCTTACATAGAATTACATAGGTAGTACCTACACCTACCTATGCAGTGATGTGTCATATCCTAACAACTCTATTCCCATCAGGTTCCCTAAATATTTTTCGTATTGTCAACCGTGTTTTACCTCTTTGCCTTATTTATCTCTTGTGATTTTGGTGATTTTTTGCTTCGGGTTGCCTAGCGGGAATTTCGACAGAATGCCAGTAGGCACCTATGGCAAATTTCATACTCGTATTCGTATCACATCAACCCGACCACTGGATCAAATTTGACTAGATTTGACACGAACATACAAACATTGCAAGTTAAATAAAAGTTTATAAAAACCACCTCTGGTTTAGATTTCTTAATAACTCACCCCGAATGGCTTACCTAAATCTTCTTACGGCGTCTGCTGTAATGTACCTACCTTAGAGTCTAAGGCTTAGACTGAACATTTCAATTTCTTAGCTCACCCCGTGTGTCAATGTCATGACTTCTCCAGGTATGGCACTACTGTGACTTAAACGGCGGTCAAGCATCCTTCCTGTGCCCGAACGGTACAATATTCTCGCAAGCAGCGCTGACCTGCGACTGGTGGTTCAATGTGCGCTGCGCCTCCACTACACAGCTCTACGTACTCAACGAAAGCCTGTACAAGTTTATTCTGCCCCACTCGCCCAAATTCCCCGAGGATTACAGCGGACCTTTGGTTGACAAGTAAGTAACGATTTCTGATCACTTTGTGCTATTAACCTCTTCGCCGCCACATTACTTGTAATTCCAAATTGCAGAAGAATCAAGTTTGAGTTGAATGTTGGTCATCTATTGATGACAGTATAGCGGGAGGCATTCCATTGACTTTCACGACTAGATGACTGGCGGTGAAGAGGTTAATTACAGATAAGTTCATCAGTCGGCGTCATTTGATTTTTTTATTAATACTTAGCTAGCTATGGTTTTCACGTAAGAAAACTGCTGAAATTAGATCACGAAGAAAAATCAGAAAGTACAACTAGGTAATCATGCTGTGACGCGTGTTATCATCCATTCACCAACCCACACAGTTAAATACAGAAAACATCCAATATTTACTTTCAATTGAATTAACGATTTGTAAGTTTCTATACTTTATACACGACGATTTTTAATCGGTGATCAGGAACAATTTTTCTCGCCATATCGATATCGATGGTAGGTACTTTTGACGTATCGTAGTTACTTGATGTAGGATGACCATGTATTTAGTTAGTCGTTATTAGTGTCAATTATGTTTTAACTTTTAATTAATTAAACAGCGAAGTAATTGCGTGAGACCTAGTCCAATAAGTTTAATTTGACCTACATATTAATATTTTTCTACTCCTGATCACCGATAAAAATCATCGTGCAAACTTACCTACCTATATCATAAGTTTTAAAAATCAGCACCATAATGAGTGTTAATATTTTCAGATATCTTACTCTGAAGTTCAAAGAAATGGAGGAGCAGTTCAAGAAGAACAAAAACAAACAGTCTGCTTCAGAGAAAATAGACTCCGAAGAGAACTCTTCCAGTGAAGACTCCAGCGAAAAAGGCTCTACAGAACGCAAAGAAGAAGCCGAAACGAGTGAAGTTAGCGGCGTTAGCGAGGCAAGCGTCGTGGTCGCTTCACCGGGCAGCAGCGGCAATGTTCAGAGGCTAGAAGACTAGTACTATCCATAAAACAACAAATGACTTACTAGATTTTGCAGCATTTTCAACCAAGGTCCGCCAGAACAATGACCTTGCGCCAAATCATATTTTTAGACTCACTAGGATAAGCTAGGCGTAATAGACTGTGATAGAGCTAGAGACTCATCAGTTTCGGTAGTGATGAATGTATACATGTGTAGATGATTCTGTTCGTATAGTCAAATATGTATGAAGGTAAAGATGATACCTACATTATTTGCCATTTGACTAAGTTAATATTTATGATTGAATATATCGCTTCTCTAATTACATAGTTAAGGAATTAAACTTGCCATAATCAGCCATGTTTAATTCGAATGTATAGTCGGTATGTAAATTGTTACTAGGTGGGTGAGCATGTTGCGTGTATGACAAGTGAAGATTTCGGCGAATGTGGTACTATTTCTTCATTTATTATTAGTGTTATCTACCTAAGTGTAATCTATGTGTGATTAATTCTACATGTAAATACTATATTTTGTGTGAAGTGCCTCGTGTGAAAGTATACAATTCGCCTGCCATTAGCCGTAACACTAATTATTTTGTGCAATAAATTGTATTATGTATTTAATCTTATAATTTTTGTGTTCTTTTCCAACCAAAAAGTACTTATTTAACCAATGGATGGACTCCATGACTTCGACGACCAAAAATTATATTTAAGATATCATGCATTAAATAGGAAAACAACGTAAGTAAATAGTAGATGAATTTATTTACAAGAACTACCTAATTATGTAAATTTATGCATCACTTGATACTACCTATGAAAGAAATTACGTGTTACATCATGATCTGGCTGATAAGTATATAATTATTTTAATAAAAGCACATTTATTCAATGTGACAAATAAAAAAACATGTAGGTAGGTAAACGTAGAATTACTTCCGCATTTTTTGGTTAATTGATAATTAATTAGCACACCAAAAGATCGCATGTACCTACTCTTTGCTGTATAGCTTGTCTCGATCAATCAATACATTCTTAGATTGGGACTTTAACATTTATCTACACATAATACTGGTTATTTCAGAACGATTGACAACTATTTATACACAAGATTTAATATGACTACATGAACACGGAAATATCATTATTTTAATACCAACAATAAGACTATCTAATAAAATTGTTACGATTGCGACTGCGTTAGTACAATCATTAAAGCTAAGGTGTAAACATTTAATATACGTAATGCATTTTCTGCATGTAATTTTTATACAAAAATATCATTCATTCGAGAAATATTTTTAAGCAGATGGAAAATTCAAGTTATTTGAACAGCGCGTTTTTCACTAAATTGATTTAGAATTTGAACACGCATTTCCATCTAGGTAAGTAAATCCTTGGGAACTTATGTTTAGTAGGTACATCGATAACATTACCTACATATATTTACACTAAGATAAGATCACACCTCAAAGTAGATACTTCATCACAAGTTGTTGCCGTTTCAGTCTTTAGGTCTTTAACTTTCCCTTAAATCTAGAATCCTTAGATACCTACAGCGCTATAAGTGCGGTGCATGATGGTTCAGACACAAAATATTACCTACTACTTTTGGTTACTAGTACCTACTAAAATGCAGAGCAGATCAGTTGAAGACGTTTTGTACCTACTTAACTGAAAATTTATAATTTCTTTTTAATTACCACCTATAAAAGTTGCATAATGTACCTTCGCTTCACTGGTAGATACTAATATGTAGGTAGGTACTTATTGGCAATCTAATTTTGATTTAATTACCATCATGCCAAGAAAGTTAAAATCTGTTTATTCAGCCAATAAACTTTTCGTTTTTAGTCAATTTAATCCACGAACAACCTTAATTAATTAACGTTAATTTACCCTGTTTATGAAAGCATATTAAAACAAAACCTTATTCAAATAGAACAAACAGTAAATAACGCACAAAAATGCGCGATATACCTTACGATACAATGCAAAATGCACGTCAATAAACTACTTAAACGTTTAGAGCAATCGAGATGGTAGGTATACGATTAAATTCGTGGTCAACAGAGCAAAGCTGGGGTCGGGTGGCGATGGTGATTGCTGCTTAGTGTTTGAGAAGGAGGGCGGCGTGCTTGAGCCGCAGATGGGAGCGCAGCGTGTCGATGCGACTGTAGGTAGCGGGGCAGTAGGGGCACAGCGAGCGCTGCGCGGTGTGCGAGTGGAAGTGGTGCCAGCGGTTGGACACCTCCTTGCCGCAGGACTTGCAACGCCACAGCGCCGCTGACTCGGCCGCCGCCACGAACATGCTGTGGTAAGAGTACTGTGGCACCGGAGGCACCGGCAGACGCTCTGCAACAACCGCAGCCGCCAACCTCACTCTCCGTCTCAATCCGACCAAGCAGATGTAAGGCAGATCGTTTCTCATCCTTTTTCGATGCCGCTTTTACTGTACACTAGTGACCCCATTTAAGCAGAAATAAAGAGAAGAGAATCACACGAACCTGTCGCCGACCCGATGCCTCACGGCTAGTTTCGGATAGTAAATGATTTATGCTTTTGCTTTACCCCATTCGCTCATACGAGGTTGAGAAACGATGCCCCAACTTAAAATATATACATTTGTGGAAGCCCGTAATGCCACTTCACGTTCCATCAAGTAGACACTGAACACGGGCTTGTTAAATAGTGGACAAAGACTATCTCAAATAAAAAGAAGAATAGGTAAACATAAGACTGAACAAGCTTCGAATATGCTCTTGACGAAGTAGCATTACTCATCTTCATCTCAGAAGATTTTTAGAGATTCTAAATTAATTTCAAAATATGTATGTATATTTCCTTAGTGAATTGATATATAACGTGGTGGAGCGAATCATCTGTGGATATAGCACATTCGCAGCGCTAGAGCACACAGAGCAGTCGGCACAAACATAACAGACAGCGGCAAGCGGGCGGTCCGTCGGTCAGTGCAAGGACGCAGGTAGCTAGTGGAGTGGGAGTGTGAACGCTAACTGAAACTACACGGATTGTAACATACCACAATTTAATGTAAAAATTAGTAATAAATACAACAGATAAATGCAGGAGTTTGCAACATGTTAAAATTGCATTACATAACATCAAACAATGTGAAAAATAATAATTGCATTAACTGCTTGCATAAAACAAAATAATTTAAATTAAACTGTAAATGGAGGCATCAAACCTAGACATCAAACAAAATATTCATAAACAACAAATCGTTCATAAAATCTCATGTGAAAATATAACGAGGCCGATAAATCAGCTGTTAGGACACGATTTGACGCCCCCGCCCTATTAGTATTACACTATTGTGATATACGACACTATAACAAATTTGCTAATGTTATAAAGAAGAAACAAAATAAACATAAGTAGACCATTGCTATCCTGACAATAACCACATAGCTCATCCTGCACTCCATTGATTTCAAATGATAAGATCACATCTTGTGATAATAATGTGTAAATTTTAATATACAATAAATTGGAATATTTAATAAGATTGGCCAAATAAGTGACTAGGTCCTCAAGACCTCCATTTTCATAAGTCTAATTTTAGTAATTCGTTAACCTTATGTATAAATTCCATATGGCATAATTTTGCTTTCATTAAGTCCATTTATGTGGTCTCCATAAGTATTATTTAAGTTGCACACTTTCTGAAAGCTGAAAAGAGATCAAAGGTAGATATTTCTGAGCCAAACGATGTGATACTCCAAAATGTTCGGGCCAGACACTATCATAGTATCCTAACCTAATTCATCCTAAAATATCTACTTTACCAACCGATAACTCGTTAATAAATTGGTCTCAATAGTAATTATAAGATAATAGCATTCGCGAGTAAAGTCGAGAACGCCGGTCGGAGCCAGCAAGGATCGCACATGGACTCGCGGACTGGCGGGGACGCTGCCCCTGCCCGCACGGATAGCCATGATCTAGTCAACAATGGACTTCACTTGCGCGACAATAAATTATTAAACAGTACGTAACTATTACGATTGGCAGAGGTAAACAAGCTAAACCTTAATATTACCAGCTATAAAACCTGTACATCACCGTAACCCAAACTGCGTCTCGTAGGTAGTCATAGAAATTAGGAGTTCACTTATACAAATAGGTAGTAACTCTCTTTTGAAGACATTAATTACATACTTTTTAAAATATCCTTTAGTTTGGTTACGTAATTAAATAACTAGTAATATTGCACTGAGTATGAAATGCTATCAAATAATAAGCGCCCACGTTATAATGAGAAAGTATAAATAAAACTTTAAACAACAAAACTCTTAAAATGAAAATAAATCTTTGAGGAAGAAATATTTGGTGAGTAACTAGTTATAACGTCATCATGAGAGGATGCGGAGCTTAGTACTTACAATTCAAATGGGCCCCTATATTTAATAGACAATTGTTTAATCTAGCTATGAATTATGACTATTAAAAAAATTGCACAAATGAAATTGTATGTTCACAGCTACTTAACAGCACTGACTCCACCTCTTAGTTATGGGAAACGTTCACGATCACGGATTCATATTTGGATGCGGTTATCTCGTACACCATTCGACTTTGGGAGATAATTATTAGAATTTTAAAATCGGTGTCTTATCATGCTAGTTAATATTAGTAAATTTTAAGATCTCTGAAAACTTAAAAGTGAAAATGTCGAGTGATACTGTAATCTCTTGGAGCGCAACCCCGCCGCCCACCGGCGCGACCTCACCGGATGCTAGATGCCTTACGTTATGCGTTATGCGAGTAACTAATCATTAAAACATTAATCATAGGTTCTATAATAGGAGTCGAATCGTAGCGTGTTAACACTCTTGGTTCTAGCACCATTCCTTTTTATCACATTTCAGTTACCGTACCACTCTAAGTGTTTAGCTAAAAATGTAACAATCTTAAATCTTAATTGAAAATACATACATACATGCTAGGTTAGTCCCAATCGTAGAATGCCAATATTAGTTACTAAATGCGCAACTTCGAAACGTTCCTACCTTAAAGTAATTGAAAGAGGTCTTCGACCCCAAGCACCGATCAGGCGATCACACGTGGGCAGTTATATTAACCGGCCCGTTATATCAACTAAACACCTACCAACGATAAAATCATAAAATATGTTAACATCTCAAATTCATTATATTACATCTAACCTTCAACTGAACATAAACGAAATCCATTTTATTATAAATGTTGAATCAATAAAAACAAACAACACTGATAAATCAAAATATAGATATATAGTTATATAAATGTAAATATAAAAAGTATATTAAATCAGACGATACTATATATCTAAGTATAAAAAACAATCTTCGTAAATAGATCAACTATAGTCTAGTATAAAAATCTTTTCGTATGTTTCCTTAGGCGCTATCCGTTAATACATCACAAATCCTTAATAATATCCATCTTGCAAAGGCCTCATAGAGTTACAAATGCATCTACACTGAGATTCAGTCATTATTTATATGTCGTTGACCAACGACGGATCACAATCTCTTGCCAGTTCTCATCCCGTCCTGATGTAGTCACTCCGCGCGTAGGATGTGTAACATAAATACAATTAGCTAAAGGGGCATGCTCGCGAGCCCCCGCCTAACATATAAATATAACAAGAAGAACGCTTACCAGCCAGCGTGTTCGCGGTCGCACCGCTACTCGATATAATAGCTTACAAATCGATACAATATAAAAAATAATATGGTAATAAAATTAACATCATATTATTATTGCTTTTGCCCGTTCCCGTATAGCAATTGGTATAGAAATATTCGCTTACCTACTTATATGCCTACACTTCGAGTGATCACTCCGTTACATCGACCGATAGGTGAATTCCTTACGCGGAATAATTAAGGTCACACTGGGGCAAGTCAAATGCACAACCGAGACAATACTAAAACGAGTCGCCCGTCACCAACGAGCTACAATAAGAACTCAACATTAAGGCCCGCTTAAGTAATAGCACTTCAGCTTAATCCTAAATAGGAAACAGGTTCGACGCGAGACGGTCCGTTAAAATTTGACACAAGAACGACGGCCGGGCGGAGACTGGCGGCGGCAGCGCGCTCACAGAGCGTCGAGGCCGAGCCAGTACATGGACAATCAGTCGAAGCCCGCGTCCAGGTGGTTCGCGAACAGCGGCGGCGGCGGCGGCGCCAGCACGCCGGCCGCGCCCGAGCCCTCGAACTTGCGCGTGTCGGGGTTGTACGCGGGGTGCTTGAACTTGCAGTGCGTGCGCAGGTTGTCCGAGCGCGTGTACGTGGCGCGGCACAGCGGGCACTCGAAGCGGCCCGGGAAGTGCACGTGGTAGTGGTTGCGGATGTGCGTCACCACCTTCCCGCACAGCTTGCAGCGGTGCAGGTTGAGCGCGCCCGCCACGCGCTCGAACGTCAGCCGCATGTGCCAGCCCTTCGAGCCTGCAACCACCAACCCGTCACTCACGCCGCACCCTAACCCCCTACCGCCTGCCGCAGCTCCGACGCTACCGGCGAGCTACGCCCGCCGCTCTACGCTGCTGCTTACGATTACCGGTAACGGTCGGTTCTGCAGCATGCGATGCAAACGAATCGAGGGATCTCAGAGTTAAAATAGTAAAATAGCAATTTGAAAACATTATTACGCAAACAAGTCGACTGGAACCATACTCAGTATAGCACTATTCAAAGCTTGGTTAATGCCTCTTAACGCTGTACTATAAAATATGCTTCTCCTAGTACTATTTAATAAAAAGCATTAATTAATAACGAATACAAAAGACTAAAAAGAGTTATTAAAACCAAAGTATCAAATAATTTACATATTTAACGAAATAATTGTATTATCCAATGGAGACTCATGCATAAATGAATCGATGACATTGAAGAAACGGTGTTTGTAGCAGAGTTAGCTGCATGAAATGTTGTTAATAGCTTTTACAGAGCCCCATAATGTTTGAAAGGCGAGTCTCATAGATGTAGTAGGTTTGTTAGAAGTAACAGTAATGTAGAGAGTAAAAGCATGGATAGGGAATGAAAAGAAAAGAGAATGGTATAAATAAAGGAATATATTTGCAACAAACATACATAGTAACGAAAGTCTTAGATTAAACTAATCCATTAGAAGTTGGTAGATTAACTAAAGTCGAAATAAATTAAAATGAGGAGAAGTCCATGATTAATCACATAAACAAAATCAGTCTTTCAGGCCACCTGACAGTGCGTCAGTTGGCTTTACATCTACGAGGAACTACAAGAGATCATAAGTTTGTTTGGCACAAGATCTTTAGTTTCAATCACAGCGCAAAGCTGGCGTGTATTGACCATTATGTACATCCAGATACTAAACATAAGGAAATACAATTTAATTAATCGGGATTTTCTTTAACAAATATACAAGTTATTCATATTCAAATAGCAAACCAATAAGTCTATTTAAAAGCAGAAATTAGGCTCTATCTATTTATCTATCACGATACGTCATTGTAAAAATACTGAAGTGTTTCAAAGAGATCTCGACAAAAGATGCCTTGGATCAGATTTGTCAGATAATTAGATGACTCGTTAGTATATAATGACCCATACGCATCTCATGTCAAAACATTTTCAAGTTTTTATCATAGCTTAATGTATTTTTTTTAAACAGATTAGCCCAGTTAATGCTTTCAGTTTAAGTATTATTTATTGTTAAAAAGAATGAAATCAAAACACCACACCTTAATACTAAGTTACATGTTAGGTTAGAACCAATTAAGTGCACTTCATGTTTATTCGGAAATAACTTAGACAACCTTGGACAGATGGAAAATTAGAAAGCCCATGATTTACATTAGTTTCTTCAAGTCCCACTTTTATACATACTCGTACCTACCTACACATACAATAGTGTCCGAAGTATGAGAATTTGTTACTCTAGTCATATCAAACGAGATGCTAACTTATATTATTTTATCACCAAATAAGGCGAGTATTCACGGCCTAGCCGTAATAACCCTACATCACATGATACTGTTTCATACTTTATTTGATGCATTAGTTAATTTCTTAACATAAACGTACAAGCCTAAGTAGTAAGAAAGTACTTCCTTGTTATGAAAGATTTGTAGTTTTAAGCTCCAAAAACGCCAACTAAACTAAGACAGTCAACATTTGGTTTGTATATTGGACAAATTATGAGGTCCTAATACTGAGAAGTGCTTCATACGGAGATGTCTTTTAAGATTATCAGCCCGAGTCAGTATTATAGGACACAATGGACATTTGTGCTGGGCCGGATTGTGCGACTTCATATGTTTCTTTATATTAGTTACGAGTTTACCGCACACAGTGCAGGAAACAGGAACAGTATAAGGTCTGTAGCCAGCCTCCGTTTTATGAGAAACATTCGGGTAATGGACATTTCGGTGAGATTCTTGCTGTAAAATATTTTCGTCAACGCCGTAATTTTCACCTGCAAGATTATGGGCATATCTTCACTGACGAAAGTATTACTTCTTGGCATGCTAAAGTTTCACATCACACGGAACTCGTTTCAACAAACAATATTGTTGAGTATGCACTAGCCACGCATGTCCCCAATACATTAAGATTTTTCCTGCAATTTTTAACTTCATGCAATCCTGCGAAGTCTATTGATCTGCTGAGAGATTTGAAAACAATCCTCACTTTTTAGCTACCTATCATTCGATTTCCAAATAAATTTGATAAGTTAATACCTAAGCCCGAGAGGGGGCGCCAAATCACCATGAGACATAATTTTACACACCGATTTCTTCGTCATAGTTAATAAGATATAAAGTAAAGATACCCAAAAGCGCTACCAATATTGTTGGAGCAAATTAAAATATAATGATAAGCGTCCATGTGAGGCATGCCAAGGGTTTTAGTTACATGCATGTTCAGAATAATCAAAAACATCTAGGAATATTAAAGAGTTACAAGTCACTTTTTAACCCAAGTTTCAATAAAGGAGTAAGTAGTTTTGTATCCTCAGATATGTTTGTTTATTTCTGCTAAATGAAAGCGTTATACCATGATCCGCAAAAGCACTCAATGAACCTTAGCCAATATTTCCAGATAGGTTTATCTAATAATAATAGTTGGCAATGGAAAATCATGTAAATAAAGGCAAAGATTCATTAAACAGAAAAATGTGATGACAACTACGAACTATGCGCCTGTGCTCCAGCTAAAGCCACATTGAGTAAACCACAAATCAGTGAGGCACATAGGACTTCAGTATGTTGCATTTTACGAGCCCGCGTGGCTTTTGTTTGTGGGTAAGAACACTATGCACTATTTGTAAGTGTGTGTAACGATCATCAGACGTTTTTAGATACGTGTTCCAACACCGTAAATAGCGACGCGTCCACGAGATTTGCAGCACCTAGTACAGTATTACGAGTAGACTCACCGTCGATGGTGTCTGTCTGGTCGGGGTGCGGAGGCAGGATGGGTTCGCCGTCGCCGGAGTCGTTGCCCATTTGTTGCTGCGTTAACATCGACGCCATCTCCGCCATGCCCATACTCTGGAATATTTTGCACATTTCTTTACTTCCAATCACCAACGAACAAAGAGCTATATTAGTTGAAGCACATACCCACCTAAAAATAATTATCAAAGGTTTCAAAATGACTCGCAATAATTGAGATCATAATTTTATTATGAAAGCGTGTTAATAAAATAAAATGCGTGTTCATTCTAGTTTACTAATGGCACTTCCTAGAGGCTCTCCGCTGTATTTAAGCTATAATTATTAATGTTAAGATCAAGGCGTTTATATATCACAGCGTCTCGTCTCGTATAACTAACAGTAATATTTTAAATATCAACTTTTCAAGTATTAACTGATAGCATCATTCGGTTGCGCCAAAGCTATTCGAGAATGTTCGCGTTCCTGACAAAATCTGTGCGCTTTACACTTGTCGTGATGGTTGACTATTTCCAGTCTGAAGTTAGCGTTGCCCTCGATAAAAGATGTCCTAGTAACGGTAAGTTCGTGCGCCCATTTCCGGCAAACGTTGCAGAACATAATGTTATGCATCTCATCATACTGCAACCACGGGTAGAGCGAGAGCCAATTGGCGCGAAATCTTCCTCCTTTCCGTACGGGTGTGTGGTTTTGTTTGGTAGTCTTGGTGGTGTTTATTTGTTGATTCGGTTGTGCGAGGATGGAGGCAAGTATAGTGCCGTTACGCGACTGCACGCAGAGGTCGACGGGCGCGGGCTTGTTGCGTGCCCCATCGCTCTCGCGCCACTCCAAACTCTGCCAACAGAGAAGGAAAGGATTGCTCTGCTTTACTCTAACAAATTTTGTGATTTATGCCAATTGTGATTTTCGAAATATGAGGCAGATCCCTTCCCTTCTGTTGACGCAAACGGTAAATGTTAATCTAATAAATAAAATGTTATGTGGGTTATATCATATCACATCACACGAGATTAGAACACGAGTTTTTAAGCAGAAGAAAAAGATCTTCCCTTTCGACATCGCTAATAGATAGCGGGAAGAGATGGAAGTTTACTAGGAACGATCAGAAGATGCAACTATGCGATGTCTAAGAAATTAGTCGTAGGTTTAAAAGATTGCAAGAGAATATGAAAATGCGATGCTCAATAGATCGTAACAAGCGCGAAGGTCACGAGATAAATAAAACATTAGATTACATTAAAAATGACAAACATTAGTGGAACGTTAATATTTAATAGTGAGATAACGCATTTGGCACGCACGCCTGCAACCCAACGACCTTCACTTTGCATTATTTCCTGCTACTCCATCGACTAATGTGAACCTAGGAGATGATACTCAAAGAAATTCATGCTTTGCTTTAAAGTACTGAAAAATAGGGTTCAATGACCAAATAAACAACACATCGCACTTATTGAAAACACTCAGCTTCGGCGGGTTACCCGAGGATTGGTTGGCATACCGTGGGACGTAGTGCTGAGGACGCGCGATTTTGAACTTAGCTGGATGGTGAATAATGATTTTATTTATGTTTATGATTATACATCGCAAAAGAAGGGGGTGAAGGTCTTTTTTGTGATTTGTCTGTTTCTTTATATTTGTACAATAAAGCATTTACTTACAAGCGGGCACGACAATGAGGAATTTGGCAAAAAAAAGATCAAGTGATTATACCTGTAAGTGGTCGGAGTGAGGAACCTTAATTATTATTTGTATCTACTTGGTATTTTATACTAGACAAAGACTTTAATATAAATATATTTTTGGCATCGATATTTGGATATCGTTGTAATTACCGATATTTAGGTATCGATTTATCAATACGTAAAAGTACTATTGGTGCTGTCATGTCAAATATCACCGCGGCATTGTTTCATGATTTTTATAACGAAATAGTCTGGCAAACGCCCATTCCTTTGCGACGGTGTTACGATTTCAGTCAATATTTAGCGCCCTCTCATGATACCGATGAAACCGCAACCTAAAGGGAACAGTGATGTTACCGGCAGATGCGTCTGTTCGTAGTGCGCCTGGGGCAGCGGCGGCGGCAGCGCGGGGTAGGGCGAGTCGGGCTCCTGCTTGACGAGCGGCGAGCGCGCCAGCCGCTGCGGCGTGTGCGCGGGCGGCGGCGTCGACGGCTCCGACCCGGACCCCGTCGAGCCGCCCTTCACTGACTTCAGGTGGCTCTGCTGGTATACGTGTATACGATATACTAATAAATCGGCAATGCGAGAGCGATATTTTTTTACACGAGTCTAACAGGACTACTAGTTCATTTTGCTTTGAAACTCGTCGACAGCTGCCAAATATTCTGGTCTCGTTTCAATTATTTCAGTGCCGATCTAATCTAATGGTAGTTAGTGTATACATATTCACTATATATTATGTATTCAGCAATCAGCTCATCAATGAGGTGAATTACGCCAAAAAACCAAAGCCATGTCGTTTTTCAAACCGAATACTAAGAGCTAATTTATTCCCTACTTTTGTGATTTCCATAATCGTTGATATTGTGAGATTTTTATCGTTTCATTTAGTATATATTTCGACTGTGAAACAATTTAGTATACATCTATTCTATATTGAAAATTTAGCTTGTATAGACCGACCGGCACAGAGGCGCGGGCGAGGACTCATTTAAGCAGTCGGTCTGTAGTCGTGTATTTTAAATCACGCTACACATCATTATAGTACAAGTTTGATACTTGCTCTGTGACCTTACGCGTCCATCATGTTCAGCTTCAGATTGTTTAGCTAGGCAGCTGAATTTCCTTTGTTAATTTTGTTACCTACAATGTAAAACACTGTTTTGAAACTGATATACCTACACTCTTTTGTCAAATCCTTCATATGATCCAATATGTTAAAAGCTTGTGTTCCAATATGTTAAAAGCTAACACAAATTGAGATGCTAGGCTACCATGGCTACTACTGAATGATTGTTTTGTGTCGCGAAATTGAAAATAAAAATAAACTGATTGAACTTTTGTTTGCGATTGCGCTTTGAAATATTTCGATAATATTGAATTGAATGTTGCAAATACCAATAATAACAAAATTAAGGGTTAATCTTTTCAAAGATATCGGACGGCTATATTTTTCAGTAGCTACAACTATTGATACATTCACGAGCCCTCGTTTTTTGTAACCTAGATTAAAATGAAACTAATTAACGATGATTAAACTGAAACTAAATGTTAATTTATTAAAAGCAATTCAGACCAGATTCCTTGAACAGTATTTAAATTTATACAAAGAATGTTTCCAGTCAAACGCATCTCGTTCAAAAATTTAATTCAATAAACAGCGTTGTACAGGCTGTTTGTTAGCTAGGTGCTAAGCTTTAAGGGGGCATTTAAATTTATACAAAGAATGTTTCCAGTCAAACGCACCTCATTTGAAAATTTAATTCAATAAAAAGCGTTGTTAATTTTGAAGAAGATAATACAGGGTGTTTGTTAGCTAGGTGCAAAGGTTTAAGGGGGTGATAGCTGATTAAGGTGTTTTTTAAAAAAAAATAGAAATTTTAGGGAAATACCCAGAATTTGAAAGTTACTAAAATTATTTCGTTTGGTTCAATACACATTAAACTATCCGAAATAAAATATTTTGTTCACAAATTGACGACCGGATAGCCTAGTGGTTAGTGACCCTGACTATGAAGCTAGAGGTCCTGGGTTCGAATCCCGGTAGGGGCAGACAGTTGTATGATGAATACGAATGCTTGTGCCCGAGTCATGGATGTTGTATGTATTTAAGTATGTATTTATCTACATTATATAAGTATATTTATCCGTTGCCTGGTACCCATAGTACAAGCTTTGCTTAGTTTGGGGCTGGGTCAATTGGTTTAATTTGTCCCAAGATATTTATTTATTTATAAATTAACGCTCATTGGGGAAATATTGACTCGTGACTATCAAATTCTGGGTATTTCCCTAAAATTTCTAAATTTTCAATAAAAAAAAAACCACAGACGTATGTGGCTAAAATTTTTTCAAAAATTCCTCGGCTATCACCCGCTTACAGCTTTGCACCTAGCTATCAAATAGCCTGTATAACGGAAAATAGGTGACAAGCCTTATTAGAAATTAGCACTATGTGTGATGAGTCTGAACGCTATTGAAAAATAAATGCTATTATGACATACAGGAATATTTAAATGACACAGAATTCAATAATGCATGAATAAATGAAGTATATTAATTTTATTGTAAAGGTCTACCTAATCATTTTGTTTATTTTTATAGTGTATGGTCATGTAACATTAATTATGGGTACAACCTTTGAGATGGAGTCTCCTGGTGTAAAATTTGTACGCCGTATAAGCGGCAAAAAGTGGAGAACTTCAGAATGTTGGCATAACACCTGTTAACCATGTAACCTACTTTTTGAACAAATAAACTTTTGACTTTGACTTTGAAAAAAAAATCCAGTTAGGTACGTCAAAGGTACATGGCCTAACACGCTCAGAATCGTAATAATTTTTATTTCTTTCTATCACACCGTATAAGACGCAGGCATACAGAAAAGTGTAAAAGGAGGGGGAGCGAATTTTAAAGTTTATTTTCTTGCGGCGCATTCTTTTTGGCAATGGTCTTTCCGAAAGCGCTGGTAGTTTAAAAAAAGTCATGTCAGAGCCCGTGGAGCCTATTTGCCTGGATACATTTTCTCATCGTGTTTATTTTTTAATGTTGCGCTTATTTGATGAGAAAGGCATAATAGTCTTCAGGCGTTTGAATCTCTTACATCCTCCTTATTTACATCAGGGCTAGAGTAACAAAACTCACCTCATAATGTCTATAACTTAGATCGACTTCGTCTCTGTTTATGTTGGAGTTCTTTCTGCGTCGTTTCTCCGCGGGCGGTGCGTGCGCGGCGAGCGGCGGCGCGGGCGGCAGCGGGGCGGGGGGAGGCGCGTGCGCGGCCGGCGGCGTCGCGAACGCCTCCCCGCGGGACGATAGGTTCTCTGCGCTCACGGACGGCGTCGATCGACCCTCGCACTGAGAACGACCACTCAAATAAATAGACTTCCACTACTAATGAAAAAATATTGTATTAGGTACCTATTTGTTATAACACGGGCCGTTTTGTGCCCCATAATTTTAAATGGTCATAATTATTATAATATAAGTCTTTTTTCTTCATTATACCTGCATGAAATCGTCCTTTTTCAGGAACTTTGGAAATGTGACCAGACTGCAGTAAATTATGTTACTTCATTATCAAATCTAAAAAATACTCTTTCACAAATAAAACTCTTCACAAATAAACAAAATTATGTCTTCGAAACTTGAATTGAATCGGAATTCGGACATAAACACGTTAAAACTAAACTTATGTTAATGTTTGCTGTAGATGTTAAAAATTTTTGTTAGATTATGAATTTAATAAATTGGCGCCAAAACACAATATTGGCAGCGCTGGCTGCTAGCACTTGACAGTTGATGTCATATCACACGAATTACAATCGTCTGTCTGAAAACGAGCTGAAGCGACTTTAATTTCAACTTTTTTGTTTATGTTACCACTGGCAACTTAGTCTATTCAGGTTAGTGACCACTACTGCCTATGACTCCTGGCAGCAGCAGACTATGACATTTGAAAACTTATTGATTGATTGTTCATGTTTTCGAGAATATCCTTTTAAAATAACAAAACCAATGATCCCTGATATACAAAGAGTTTATATTATGTAATCAATTCTGTGACCCAGACGGTCTAATGGTAGTTAGTTTCCGGTATTCAATATTGTGTTTTTTACCTTTTAATATCATGTGTTATGCTGTTGTTATTATCATTATTTATAAAATAGGTACCATAAACAAATGCATTTCTAACCAAACAGATTAAATTACTGAACAAAATGGTACTTTACCTTAGGATTCAATGTACTGTTTTCTGTCAGACCTCTAACTTGTAAGCTTTCAGCTGTTTTTAGGAACATCGGTAGCATATTTTGGCCAACATTAACCTCACCCTGAAAAGTGATTTAAGAAATTGAACATTGATATTAAATCTTAAACTACACAAATATTCCGCAACAGAAGCAAGGAGAGCGTAGTGAAACTAATGAAAGCGTTAACAAGGGCAATCGGGAGAGTAATTACCTTATACATGAAGTCCAATAACGACTTCATCTCTGAGTACCTCACATCTTTAAGGAATATTATCGGATGTGGATGATTGTTCTGCAGGAATATAGTTTCAAAGTATGGGGAACACGCAGAGAGTATCGTCTGATGAGCCTGTAACAACACAATACGAATACAATGTCCACTAATGTATTAGCAAATTTTAGGCAACGATGTGTGCACTAGAAGGTAAGTCGAACAAAAGATGTGATGCTAAGCTATGTGAAGGTCTTCACAATCCTGTAATGAAACGTGAAATATTACCATTTTTGCAAAGCTATTCTTATTTTAATTAGGCAGCAGTTGTCTTTAGTGAACTAGGTTTCTAGTCGTAAAGAGCAAATATTTGCGAATAAAAGAATGCTTTAAAATCGAATTGGCGGAGTTAGCAAATAGTAGGTATACCTACATTTTCAGTATTCTAGACTACATAATTATGTATGTTAGACCCTAGAACCTGCCCGACGACTTTTAAAGACTACATTAGAAAGTAAATTTTTTTGCAGACTATTATCTATTCACTTTCGACCTTAATAAAATGCATTTTAATGACGCCAAACTTTCGTGAGTAGCATTTTAATGTTGACTAGATGAAGGAGGTGGCATTAATTGTTAGGTAATGAAATGAGTAGAAGTTAGGTAATTATAAATAATTTTACCCTTTTTAACTACTTACATACAAACATAAATCACGTTTTATCCCTTAGACGGAGCCTAAGGTAACAACAAGACCTAAAGGCCACGTTTAGTATGATTGTGGGCGTGTAGGTGTAAAAGGGAAATTAAAAGTGATGGGTTGTTAGCGGCATCACCTATTTCACTTTTTTTAGTATGCTCCAATTCGAAAACTATTTGGAGGAAAACAACCAATTATACGATTTATTATGTCCGATTTCAAAAATACTTTACGATTGCAGATATTTTTGTAAAAGTATTTTTGACCTTAGTTTGACATAACGACCCTGTTTTTTTGGAAAAAACGGGCATTCAATGTTTGCCACAAAAATGAAAAAGAAAAGTTAAGCTACGGTAACTGTCAGGCTATCACTGCCACATCTACATCGTAACATTACATTCCTAATTAATCTACAAACGTTAGAAATAAAAGCAATTTCAAAGTAGGTATAAAACTGTGAAATACACAATGGATATTTATAAAAAATGTCTTGTGCCGGGGTGCAACAATGACTCGAACAATAGCCCCCACTAAATCGAAAAGAAGAAGAGAAAAGAGAAGATTTGCGGGAAGAATGGCGTACGCAAGCTAATGTGGACTATTTAAAAGTTTACACGATGTTATTGTTGCAAAGACCACTTTAATGTAAGTAGGAGTCGAGAAAGATGTACAGGGATCAAAAACTTTGTTCTGTGGTCAAACGAGAAAAGCAAAAACAGCACGGAAAAGAATAACAACACCAACGGACGGAACGATTCGAACACATGAACGGTGGCTGACGTTGACTTCACACGCACATTCACAGATGTATGACGTTGATGTATAGACAAAACCATAGTCAAAACCTTTTATTTTTATTGCTAAACGTAGGCGATTGGGATCGTGCCAAAAATATCAAATTATCAAACAGTGAAAAAATATTTATTATTAATAAACAAAGCTATGTAAAAGCATAATATTCAAATTAGTTGCTTGAAATAGTCCATTTTATCAAATAAAAGTTAGCACAGCTTAAAAAAATGAACAATGCCAATAATAACTTGACTTGCAAGTTATTACCTGAACCAACAAACATTGCAGTGTGTTATAAAAACAAGTGAGTGAGAGAACACAGCTTGTCATCATAGCTACAATGTCAAGCCAAGTTAAAATTCCAATTTGTACCTAAATGGCTATTCGGCAGATATTGCTTTTAAGCGATAAGACAGCTTATTGTCTACCTTGCCTTTTTTATTTTTCTAATGAGAATATATTGATTTAGTTAGGGTGATCAATGACTGTACATTATTTTCGAGATCGCTAAGTGGCCGATTGCCGGACGAATATGAGTTAGAAGGCCAAGTGCAAGTGAGATTGTCACATAGGGCTTTTCCCAAACATTGAGGAAATAAAAATAAAAGTAAGACAAAATAATGTATTTTCCTTTGGCTTGGATGGAAGCAAATTTTCCATAACTATTATCATAGGTAAGTACGAACAGTTAATTGCAAATTTCATTGTTCAATCTTTTTAAAGTAAAACTTATCTAGTGTAGAGATAATTGTAATTGGCGAAAAAATCAATCTCAGACACATTTTAAAAACTAACATCGTGGGCATGCTTTACAAAGATATTAAAGTATTTGGTAGTTCTTATTTATTATTTATTTCGCTGGCCAAGAACGGCAAATAACTGGGTCGACGATAAATATATTGGATGTCACAAATAGCATTAACCATATTCGTATAGTCAACATTGGAAAGTTTCGTAATCTAAATTATTATAACTAAAAAAAATGATAAATACACTCAGCACTTAGAACTGAAATAGACGTAAAAGTCGGTTAGTTAGAAGGTCACTAATAGAAACTGGTGTCAAACTTTGCAGAGATATTTAGAACGATTACCCACCCTGACGGTAGGTATGTAAAAATATCGTATTAGGTATGCTTTTTATGAATCGTTTATGATTTCACATAAATATTAGCTTGCGAAGGTTAAGGAGGGCCGGGTCCGTCCGGGCGACACATACGGCCTGGCCACGACTCCATATGACCGAGCAGCGAGCGTTTCTTCTGTACATTGCGCGGCCGAAGCGCGCGCCGCAGTGGTTCCCAGACAGCAAACGCAATGAACAGTCAGTCAGTGCGTCGGGTGCAGTCGTGGTCGAACAGAAGAGGGCCTGTTAGCTGTCCTTTCCGAATTTCAATAAGCGTTGACACGTGCTTTTAGTCACAAAGATTTCAAAGTTTGATTTGATTTCTTTACAAAAGCAAAATACGTAAACAACACCTTGAAATTATAAAAAAAAAATACTATTTTTTGACCTATAAAGTTCCCCTTTTAGCTATATTTATATTTAGCTGTTAAGTTGCGATTACTAAACTAGTCAAACACCCTATTGTGTTGTGCTAAGTTAAGTCTGATATCTGGGGGCACGGGAGTGCCCCCGCCAAGTCGAGCGCGAAGCAAACACTGCCGTACAGTTTGACAACAAAAATAATGCTCCACTATGTACCTGCGCAGTAGACCAATTTTAGTAGCGCGGGAAACTCTGGCGCTGTTATTGGTCGATCGATTTCGTACCAACAATGGCAAAATCGTGTAAGCGGGACAGAGCTAAGAATGCAAAGCAAGCAATACTCTGCCAGTTGCGCTTGCAAATAAAGTTCAATATAGATTATTTACACGTTCGGCTACCATCGGAAACTGGTCTGCGCTTCTCTGCGCAAACGAATACTGCCGATGCGCATTATATTTGTTGTCAAACTGTACCATCCTTTACTGGAACCATTTCGCCGCATTTTCAGGCCTCAATTTGAGAACCTCTGGATAAGACCAGAACGCAGAAATTATCGTCTCCAGTAAGCTATAATCACATACTTAAAATCCAAAATTTCAAGTCTGTAGGTCATTTAGTTCCAAAGTTAAGCGAAAGCAAAGTTTCGCATTTATGACACACACTCACTCATGATCATTAAAATAGAACTAGTACTTCCCATAAACTCAGAGAACTGAAATTTGGTACAGAGCTAGGGATTAATGGCCACATAAAGAGAAAACTATAAAAACTAGGATAATCGAAGATCTGGAGTACCTGGTGACCCTGATTAGAAAACACAAGAGCCCAACTAAACTATTAGAGATCGACATATACCGCCTTTACAAAAAATATTCAACTTGGTGGGATGCTTCATTTTGTTTGAAAAAAAATGCACCTAAAAAGAAAAAAAAATGTGTCAAATAAGAAAATCTAATAAAATATCACAATATGCCCACGTTTCTACAAAAAGAAGTGAAATCCCACCAAAAACATTCTGTAAAAAACTAGCCAAGTCTCGATGGAGCTGCTTGTTTATCTCTAAAAAGTAATGAAATCTAGACAAAGTCGTTCCAAGTCTAAGGTTGCTTACTGCGATTTCTTTAATATTATAGTTAATGTTGTGTGATTTGGCCGTTGAAGGGTAAACAAGGGTACAAAACCAGGTGCTCCATGACACCATTGCACCAATCTGTCGCCAGAACCGCTACCCATTGACGATGGAAAATGAACCTGGTTTTGTACCCTTGTGTACCCTTCAACGGCCAAGTCACACATTAACTATAATAATAAAGAAATCGCAGTAAGCAACCTTAGACTTGGAGCGACTTTGTCTAGATTTCATTACTTTTAAGAGATAAACAAGCAGCTCCATCTAGACTTGGCTAGTTTTTATGTTTTTGGTGGGATCTATTCTACCATTGCCATAACTTTTTTAAAGTTATAAAATTTGCGATATATGGAAAAAAATATAGTCAAGGTCACACTCACACCAATATACCCAATAAACACATATTTTTACAATTTCATGTATCTATGTAAATTTATATTTGACTGTTCTAAAACTTCATGGATCATTTTCATATAGTATGGTAAGATTTGATAGTTTATAGCAGATTATATATTTGTATTGTAGTGCTACTTCGGTAATAAAGGAACATTTTTTTATGTATTAGAAGCACTTTGATGTTAAAAGGCTGAAGTTTGCAAAATTGATGAAACAGATATTCACAACAAAAAAATTTCACTGCAAGCAAGCCCATTTATTTTATAGGTACTGGCTTTTGTCCGCAGATTTCCACGAAAACTAAAAAATATATTAGAGGCTAGTTTCTTATCCTGCTCTATGATCCTAGAGATATATGTCTACCAAATTAAAACTCTAGCTTCAGTTGTTAAAACAGAGCATTGTCTAGTCAGCCACATTACTCTTGATAGATTATTGTTATGCAGTAATTTCTTACTAAGTCAGTTTTTTTTAATTCCGGTGTGGTCAACACTTAAAATTTCATCAAGATCTGATAATGAGTGCTGTGTCAAGTTAGTGAAAATTCACATGCTGTAGCAAGTTTTAATTGGAGTATTGTAATATTTATCCTGAACATTAAAAGTGTTTGAAGCCATCAAATTTGTCCAAAACATTTGCTATGACTGCGCTTATACTGAAATAAAATAATCCATTCAATTGATCTGCAACACTGTTGTACAATTCTTACAGATGAATTATGGAAGCTGTTTTATAATACAAATACATTGAGTTTGTAATTACTATTGTTTACAATTACTCGAAATATTGGTAAACAATTCATAATACAAACATGTCAATATTTGGATTGCAATGTTAATATGAGTAGGTAACATGAATCATAGTTTTTTAATAAAGGGCTGTCAAAGTATGCATTTAAAGCAACCCTTCACAAGATTAGCATATAATCCCATATGCAAAATTACATTTATTTATTAGATTTCTTTCTTTTCTTTTACAGGTTTAGTGAAAATGCATCTAAATAATCATTTAAGTATATCCCTTCAAGCCTTACACTGTAAGGGCTTTGTAGATCTTTTTAATGGGTATACACTTTGCTTACAGATAGGTACAATTTGGCTAAAACACAAATATTTTTTGAGACATCATCTGATTATCTTTTTGATACATTATTCAATCATTATCCTAGCAATTCTAGTGTATGTATAATTATTGGAAGTCAAAGACGAATCAATAATTTCAATTTTAAGCAACCACTATGTATTTGTCTACCTGTTCTTTATTTTGGAATTTTTTAGATGTGCAATAATAAATATTGGTATTGTATTGTATTGTAAAATTAAGTGTTTGAAATACCATTAGGTTGGGTTAGGTTTTTTGGTTTGTTAAACCAAAAAACACAGTATACCTTCAATTTTCTTCAAACAATAATTATCCAAGAAACGCACAAGTGTAAATTTAAAAACTTACTTCAATGAAGCACTGAAAATTGTATTTAAAAAAAATCCAGAGGTCAGTGTTCTCAAGAGCTAATAAACTGACTTTAAAAAAAGCTAAGTTTACTAAAAACATCAGCTTGTCATTGAAGATGAAGAAATTAAAAAATATATTTTCTTGAACCTTACATAAACACAGTCCAGAGCCTGAAAGTATACACAATTGTTAATTAATTAAGAAGCTAAATACTGACCTTAACTGTCTCTCCATCGCATGCAAGTGTGACATCGCAGAGGGCTTCTCTCTGCAGCAAGCTAGCCAGCACGTCTGTCAGGTTGTTGGGGTGGTTGTTCCAGCGCAAGCAGAATTGCTGGTCCATGGTAGGTGCTAGTGTCAGTGACCGAGCTGCAAGCAACAGTTAACATTATCCCACACATCTCATATTTCTTCACACATAAAATATGTAACAGGATTTTGCAAAAATCATACATAACAATAACAGTTACCCACTCACAACAAACCTAAATTTGCATTACATTATTATTTATTTAAACAGCCGGTAATTAGAGTCGTGCTCCGGTTATCAAATTTACATTAAGATACTAGGTATGTGTAAAAAAATTGGCGGCCATAGGGCCTAGATAGGAGAGCGGAGAGATAAGTGACATCAGCGGCTCGAATTAATGGGGGCCGCGAGCTTACTGTACACCACATTGACAGTTAGCCGCAGACACATGTCTACTTGTTGCACGCTCCAAACACGAACCATACATTATGTAATTTAACTCCAGAAGGCAGACGGCGGGGCCAGCGACCCTACGGGACGCGGAAACCTCTAGCCGCTTCTATAAACGAGTTTAAAAAGTAGTACCGCTGGCCAAAAAAATCGCAACATGCTGACACCGTTATAATCGCCAAGCTGGATGTCCCAGTTGCTAACACTAAACGCAAGATTTCTGGAATTCGAGGATGCACCACTGATTGTTTCTTCTCACAGATCATCCCGTACGTCTAGAATTAGGTGACCGAGGACGTACGGGATTTCTAAACGCGTAGTTGTGTCAACTTTGGCAAATCGTAGCGCCATTTGCCGATCCCTATCTAGAATCTGGGTAAAAACTATCAATCAACACTAAATTTTTTTCTAACACTAGACCAATTTCACAAACACAAACTGAAATCAACTTCGAGACGCACAATTATGTCAATAATTCCTAACTCACCATTTGCAAAATTTTTGCCATCACAAACGCCACCCGACCCCTACCTTGCACTGTCTTTTTGACCACACACACATCTCGATTTCCGCAATGTTCACGGCCTTCGGAATATCTTTCACATCAATCGGCCAGTATTCGCATTTCGCAATGCGAACTTCAAGCCGTACAAATTGGCGCTAAATTCAAAATGTATGGCACCAATTCCTGTTTCTTAACACTTTTTGCAGTGTTTAGTGACCAATAACGTAGCATTACAATTCCAGATTCAAATTTGAGTTATTTTTAAAACATTCTTTTGCAAAATACTCGTTTATTTATCGAAAATTGACAAACTTCCCACGCCCATAGATACAGAATTGAGGTTATAATTATAACGTGAGAATAACACAAGCTAAAACAAAAATTCAAGTTTTTTGCCGAGATGTCAGATTGTGATTCTCTAAATATTTATTTTCCTTTGATTTAAATTTATTAAATTACTATATGGGACTGAAATTCAATGGTTAACGCTTTATTAACATTGGCCTTGACATTCTCTCTTCATCGCAAATTTGCACATCCGTGCATAGCGCGGCACAGCAGCGCCATCTGCTTTGACATTCTGGCCCACAGATAACAGTACGTCCCCTTTCATGTTTCTAGAGTATTTAAAGAGATGGCGCCATAAGTCGTCGTGATAACGATAAAGATAAAAAAGACCGCTTGTTTAGTTTACGTATTGTGACTTATCAGGACAAACAGTAAGCTTTCCTCTAGCGTCATTAATAATATGATAATAGTTCGTCGACGACCATTTAAAGCAAAAAAAATATTATTTTGGTTTGTATCATATAAGCGACCAAACGGGGAACTAAAATGCCTTGATCATCATTAGGTATCACTGGGCGTTATTTAGGCGCTAGCGTCGTAACGAGTATCAAATAAATACATGTACCTATGTGGTGTTACGATCTGTTTCTATTAGTAATAAGTATGATCATAATTTAGTGCTCAAATAGCTATTTAGGCTAGAGACGCCTAAATTCATTCAGAGCCTAGACATTGGACGCCTAGCTATTTAAGAACACTGGCGACCTCTTTTATTATTTATCAGTACTTAGATAGATTTGGCTTGCGTTTATAAGGTCACTGAACTTGGAGTTTTTAGACTGCACGTGCACGTGGTCAGTTAACAACCGTTACTATTTAGGGTGATCTTAATTTCAGACGCTTCTTAGGTAATTAAATTATTAGATTTAGGTAGTTTATTGTAGCAGAATTATGAGCGTGCTTATTGTATATGTATACATTGCCTGAAAAAAAGTCAGTGGATAATAATTTCAGGAATGCTTCCACTGAGAAAGAAATAAATAGAAATCGTAGTTGCTATTAAAATATGTTACCCAAAATAAAATCTCTGCATCATCAACAGATGTACTTACAGCCTATTTTCTCTATGACTAAAATATCAATGTTGTCGAAGGCTACCTAAACCTTTTTTTTAAATCAAACCAATGATTTAGAGATCGATATTATTAGCTCTGATTTTGTGCTGTGCGCAATGATTGCAAAATATTAATGAGTATTCATGTCACTAGGTAGGTATGTTTAAAAATGTATACAAAAGAAAGATAAGCTCCGCACATTATTTTAGTCACTTTAGGAGACAGCTTAACTTTCGCCTTATGATTTGACACTTTAATTTATCATGGACATTGGTTTTAATAAGGTAGAGCAATCTTAGAGCTAAAGGTTAACGCACATAGGAGTATAGGTAATATTATTTTAGAGGTTAATATTTCAACAAAACAACAATCATATCAGAAGAAATAGAAAAATACCCTAGGTAGGCATAAACTTGTTGATCCAGTTGGAGTTGCCTGACTTCACAACGTTGCTTTTCTAACACTAAATATTTGTTTGATCTAATGTTATTCATAAACGTTTGTTCGTTTCGTAGCTTATTAGTTAACTTGTTGTAGGTACAAGTATTTAGACTACAACATACAAGCCGGCTGGCTGCTCGGCTAAGCAGGGTGCGTTCAATTTTAGCTTAGTACCTAATTGATTTGCTATACATAGGTAGGTACATACTCAAATAATCACTTCATTTCATTCGTTACTTCAACGGAATTACGTACTTTTGCCCCACAGGCAACAATCTGTTCATTACCGAGATGAGATGAGAGTGGCTGCTCGTGTCAGTCGATAATGTAATGCAGTGCAAATGAGTCAATCTCCACAGGGCCGCCGGTCACACGCTGCCATTAGGAAATCGATTCCTTCTCCACGCAACCATTGCCGCTCAATTTAATATTAATCCTCCTAACTCTACAATCTCATCACTAGAATTCCTTAATCGAATCCGAATTGACTGCATCTTGAATCACAATTGGGATTTCACCTGTGATTAATTTTAGTTGCAGTTAATTCGTAGTTTTTGCCACGAGCGTCGCAAACTAATACGGGTACGGTGAGAAAGTAAAGTCGAGTTCGCACTTAATTTTCCAATCTAAACAATAGAAATTCAGCGGGTGCGCGGCCCGCGGGACGCAGATCTATCTCTATGTAAATTACGGGGCAAATCATGCCGCCTTGTGTTCGGCGGGCACGCAGCGAGGTCGCTCGCCGCTTCGTTTATATGTCACCTAATCAAACCTAATGGGACATATTTGACAACAATTTAAGGATTCTATTTGTGACTGGATAGGTTGATAGGTATTATTTGAGTATGCGTTCGTTGATAAGTTTGTGAGCATCGAGGTGGCGTTATGCGATGTTACCTACACGTCAGATACTTCGCAAACTGATACAGAATAACTATATACCTATAGGTACCTAATAAATATATAAATAATAAATAAATAATAATATATACCTAGTGTAAAAAATAATAATTGTGCTTATTAAATTGCAAGGTACTTATCCTATTTAATTAACTAAATCCATCATAAAAACTTACCTTTTCATTGATGTATAGAATTCGCAGATGCGTAGTGCGCATAGCTTTTGTTTTGATGACATTTCGGGTGCCGCCATCCGTTGAAATCCTCTTGATTGGAACATCATGATCACATTCGCTCAGCATATGTTAGTGTGAAAGTGTGTCGAGGTGGTTTCTAGTGTTGGTTCTAATTGCAAATGCTTGTGTCTTGGACGATGGAGGTACGAATCTGGTGGAATTTGCAATGGGGCACGCACGCATTTTGTGACGATGCAACGTTGAATCAGGCACAAGGAGTTCAGTTGCTTTTCGGAATAAATGCTCCTAAGAGTTAGGCGGATCAACGTCAAAAACGTTTTTACCTCGGAGGACTGTCAATACTAACCAAAAAAATCTCAGATAGGTACTTATTATCAGAACGAATCTCGGGAAAGATATTATTTGACTTCAAGGTCGGTTGACGTTAGAGCCATTATGACTCTTAATTATGCGCATGCCAACTTATGTGGATTTTGCAGGTTATAGTAATTAAGATATCTGTTTATAATTTATAATGAATTTGAACTAAAAATCAATCGGGTTAGTAAGAGATCATTCGATAACGGAAAAAGTAATAATTGTTCGTAAGATGGTTTAGATTTAGGTCGAAGTTCAGTTGGCAGATCACCAGCCCGTTGGTCCGAGGCCATCTGGCAATAGTACGGTAAACTATGTATAGGATGGTCACAGGACAGAGCAAAGTGATGTGATAATTACGAGACCTTTACCTAGCTGGGGTGGATTTGTGCCAATTTAAATGATTTGAGGTGGAATGTGAATAATTATTTATATCGCACAGCATCCTGGACATTCGCAATTGCATCCTGAAATCAAGAAAAATTTTAATATTACATAACCTAGGCAATTACTCGTTAATAATTCAAGAAGATATCGGTTTAATTCATAATATGACAGATTATCGTACTTTTTACCGTGTATGTTCGAGCGCTTATATACGAATAGAGCGAGTATTCTATCTCTATTCGCAGCGTGTTAGTTTTTTGCGGTAGGTATGTAGGTATCTAGACTATAGCAAAACCGTTACCGAAACCTTTTAATAATAAGTATCTGTCCATCTCTAAATCTGTAAGCATGTTGTACTCGCGGCGGGCATCCAGCGACCTGCGTGGTAAGTTTTTTCGTCATAAGTTATATATTATGTACTAGCCTCATAACAAACGTTCGGCCGCGTTCACGTAAAAGTTTCCTTTGAATTAATACAGCAGGAGCGGTGATTTTTTGTGTGAAACTTAATTGTACCTAATTTATGAAAGAAAAAAATGATCATTTTGATTTTTCATGAATTTTACTTTTGACATTGAGTAGTTGCTTACAGTTACAAGTAATGGATTTATTTTTGCTTTTTCTCGAATGCTGTATAACTAAACGACATTGTAACGCATAATTAGAAAAATGAAATACTTAGCTTAAATTGGATTTCCACTACCTACTGCAAGATAATTATGCAAGTGGATCTTTTAGTTCAATAGGTAGCCATTCTCTAAATCCTGTCGTGGTGCCGATTGCAGAATCGGTTGTAGACCAAGAGAAGGAACCGATTAAAAAGAAACACAAAAAAGTGTTAGTACCTAAATCGCGTCAAATTTGAAATAGGTTAGGTTAGTAAACCAGTCATTAGTTTTATAGACGCGATATAAAAAATCAGCTCCCGGAGACTTACAAATTAGTAATTTGAAACCAGAAACGGTAGAATTTTGCTACATTTGTAAAATAAATAATTACAGATTCAGGGGCGCCGACTCCGTGGGTGCTCGGGGGCTCGAGCACCCATGAGAAATAAACAGTGGGTGCCGAGCACCCCTGAGAATAGACATCACGAAACAGATCAGTAATCGCCTTTTAGGGATAGGTGTTTTTCCATTACCTGACGACCCGTTTTCGAGTCATCAAATAAGCATGAGCACCCACGAGGTTTTCTAAAAGTCGGCGCCCCTGTAAAGATTAGTACCTACAAGATAATCCACAATCATTGCACAAGACGCCAAAGTAAAATCGTCTACTTCAACATATATTCTATTTAAACATTTTGAAAATACTTAATAATTAGGTAGTTTTTTTGTGTTTTTTGAACTAGTTTGCACGACCCATATTTTAATTAGTCAAAAAATATTCTGTATAAATCGGTGGCCACAATGATAAAAATTATTAATTATCAAGCCTCCAGATGTTTTTGCTATATAATGGGTAAGATAATCGTAATAATTTTCTGGAAAAAAAATCTTAGTCACATAATAATATTGATATTATTGATACGATTTCCCTTGAGATGTTAGAAGTAATGAGAAATTATGATCTTGTCGTTTCTTAATTATAAACTTAACTAAAATGTAGGTGTGTCTAACTAAGTGTATTTTTTCGCAATGTATTTAATTATACAATGTATGTATACATATAACTCTCATACGTGACCTCGTTATTAATTAGTTGTTTAAACGAATCAAGATTTTTTTTATTTCTTGATTTTTATGTTTTACTTTTACGGTTTTACTATTAGAAATTAAATTTCTAATGTCAGTGAAAATTAGAACACATAGAAAAATCCGAAAAGTAAAGCTATGGCCGGGAATCGAACCCGGATCCTCGTCATTCCGTGACGCGTGCTATACCCCTACACCAGTACACCACCCATAGCAGGTGGGTAGTCTGCTGCCATAGCGGCTGCGTCTGCGGCCATAGCTTTACTTTTACCTGCTATGTGTGGTGTAGGGGTATAGCACGCGTCACGGAATGACGAGGCTCCGGGTTCGATTCCCGGCCATAGCTTTACTTTTCGGATTTTTGTATGTGTTCTAATTTTCATTGACATTTAGAAATTTACTATTTAATTATTAATTATAGTTTTCTATGTTTCAGTTAAACCTGTGTTATTTAGTTATTTACTAAAAAAATACCATCTTGCCATCTTGTTGGAAAAATTTAAATCTCGATTGAGTGTTTAAACTTGATTTAGGCTTTTAATGATATTTTTATAGTAGTTGGTGTGTTTTATTGTGTTAAGTATGAGTGTTAGGATTTTGTTATACCTAAAGGCACTTTGCTAAAGTCATGTCAAGTTACGTGGTGGAATCTTGATGTTAATTGACTCTCTAATTTGTAGAGCGCTTAAAATTCCCCCAGGGAAAGGATCGGACCCCAGAGAATTTGTTGCAAAGTAGGTCCATTTTTGTCTTAACAAGATAAGTATCATAAACTCAATTATTAAGTAAAATCTAATATTAATTAATATTATACAAGGTGTCCCGTAAGTAGTACAACAATCTTATGGGGGAGATAGATGGGCAGGTTAACTAAACCAACTAAATACCTATAGAAAAATTACCTTCGTAAAAGTCAGACCATTTTTGTCATAATTCAAGTTCTTATTTTCTGCTAGATATTTGACTTTGTTCAAGCCCTGACTTATCTTGGAGAATAAAATTTGTTGACACTTTTAGTAAGGTATTTTTTTTCTATATTTGGTAGATTACCTGCCCACTTATCTCCCCCATAAGTTTGTCGTATTATTTATAACAACTGATTGAAGTAAAGTTAGCCATTAATTTATAGTAAAAACCACGAAAATTTACGAGGGTAGTTTCACTGGCTTAGCTCTCGGTCTACAACTGCTATTATTCAAAACAGATGCGGTAACACGAATTAGCGATGTGTACAGATATCCTCGTTTCCGAATAAACATGGTACACCGAGCACCAGCGATGTAAATAAAACTTTGACAAACCTTGAAGTTTGTCCATTGACCGGCAATGTTAAATCAAACCAGGTTCCGACAAACTTACACCAATCATCACTTACCATCTTAATATAGTGTCAATAAAATTTTGTTGGCGAAAACTTCTTCTTCGATTCAAGTATTCATTACCATTATTGGTAATGAATACTTGCGGGTGGTAGGGCCTTGTGCAAGGTCCGTCCGGATCGCTACCACCATCTTACTCGCTAATCCTGCCGCTAAGTAGCAGTGCTTGCACTGCTGTGTTCCGGTGTGGAGAGTAAGACAGCCGGGGAAATTACGGGCACAAGAGGCATTGCATCTTAGTCCTCTAGGTTGGCAACGCATCTGCAATCCCTCCGGGGTTGCGGGTGTCTATGGGCCGTGGTGATCACTTACCATCAGGTGACCCACTTGCTCGTTTGCCTTCCTATTCATATAAAAAAAAAAAAAAAAAAAAAAAAAAAAAAACCATTATTGGATATCAGGCCAGTAGGTACGAAATATGAAGTACCCCTGACATTTATTGTAATTAAGGATCCAGGCATCTTTTGTCTTCCACGCTTTTGCAGATCAGACTCTACGCACATGTCTTATTGATCCAGCTGCATTAATTCAGGTTCGGCTTTTACAATTACATACAATAATCAAAATTAGGTTGTTTTATTTGAAAGAAAATACTTTTTAATTTTTAACTGTAGTGAGCTCTAAATAATTGCGCATGAAAACTATTGTTACGCAAGATTATACAAATAATGCATAGGTACAGTCAACAGCAAAAGAAACTGATGAATTAGGCTCCCAAAATAATATACACGTTAAATTAAGTCAAACGTTACTGACTATTGTAGGTAGTTTATTAGAAGTAAATTAAAGCATAATGTGTCATAAGTAAGTGATCACATTTATTTCGATCCGTGAAAACTAAGTGACATGCCATTCAAACAATTAAAGTCATTGTAAAATGTTTCAAATTAAAGTGATTATCTATAAAATACGGCATTATGGGACACTTCGGAGTACAAGTCAGATGTTCGGTTTATATCGGTTATATTCGTGAGACAAATATGCGAAGCAACTTTAACACCTCTCATGTCCGCCAAAGTTTGAAATAAGGTCTTATTACATCAGCTCGATTTTTGGCTACATTTTAAATAAAACCCTTTTTTTATTAAGACATTTCCGACAATTCGAAATGTTCTTTTTCTTTTGTTATTTACTTGGCATTGGAATATTCATAAAAATGACATGGTGTGTTATCATTTTATTTTGAAATACTTAATTGTCATTTCATTTCTGTCTCGGTTTGTTATTTATGATCACTTTCTTTTGACTAATTGAAACTTCATTTAAAACTGAAACTTTGGTATGACTTGTTATATCTGGCACGTCATGCTAGAAGATGTTTTGAAACGTTGATTTTGATCACTTACTTTTGACGTTGACTGTACATCAGTTGTACCTCTAGTAAGTACATAGTAAGTTCAAATAATGTTGTCAAGTACAACAGCCATACAAAGTTCACGCGGTATCTTCTTGAGTTAATTACTAGTAATCAAGGGTATTTTTATCTGTAATACATACCAAAATAATTCGCTCTGTCCAGTTAAACAGCCGTTAACTTACCCTTAGTAGTCAAATTCATCCGGGCCTCTTCAGCGCTTGCAACCAATCAGCACCGATTTATGCTGGCAGGCTTATTAATATTGGCTGGTATGCTGACTAATTACCCTGCGAATTTCCGAAGTACTCAATCAAGTGTCATGAATTAGGCTATACATGTTCGGTTTCTATTAGGTTTCGGATGCGAGGGCTACTTGGCGCTATTGCGCGACCTCTTCGTTACAAACGGTACCAGGAGCGCATGGAGCACAAGGAGTCCCTTTGGCACTTGTTTCTTTTCTATGTGTGAGTTTGTTCCAGTGTACGACGAAGTGTAACTGTGTAGATGCGTGTCTTGTGAAAATGTTGCAGTGTGAGTTAGATTTTCCGTTCGTTTCGTAACGTTGTCCATTTAGAACTAAAACTAGAGTTACCGTTTTCGCATAGTTTCAGTGAATGAGGAGTACCTACTTGTAAGTTTTAGTCATGTTTTAGTATGGTGCTTATAGTAAAATTTACCAAAATCTAATCAGGATTTCAACGTGATCAAAGGAAGGATTTTCTTACATTTGCGGCAAAAAAAAATCCACGTATCTGAAAAGAAGAAAAAGTTTTATAAGAATGCGCTCATATAATGTAACTTTTCTAAAATAGATGTTATACATAATTCGTCAAATATCAGTGGTCTTGACACCCTATAAAACAACTTAATGACCAACTTTCAAAGCAACATTGACAAGTTTCACTAAACCCCTATTGTTGTACAATTCTGTCACTCAGAGGGCTATGGAGAGGATTATGCTCGGGGTTTCTCTGCGAGATAGAATCAGAAATGATGATATCCGCAGTAGAACTAAGGTTACCGACATTGAAGTGGGAGTGGGTGGGGCACATTGCTCGCAGGACCGATGGCCGATGGGGTCAGAAGGTTCTCGAACGGCGTCCGCGGATCGGGAGACGAGCCGTTGGTAGGCCTCCAACAAGATGGAGCGACGACCTTATCAGGATTGCGGGATCGCGATGGATGCGGAAGGCACAGGACCGGTCCGAGTGGAGAGCCTTGGGGGAGGCCTATGTCCAGCAGCGGACGTCTGACGGCTGACATGATGATGATGATGATGATGCGTTGTGATCGTTTTCTATACCCCTACCGGTAACTTCGCACGTTCCCAATAAGTAGGTAACTATAACAAATGTAATTTGATATTGAAATTGGACACAAAAGCCAGGCGACATTTCTCGTTAAATGATTTTTATTCTCATAACAATAACAATAATTAAATTCCATGAGAATATCTTTGGGCGAAACACAAAAACGTATTTAAGAAATATATAATATTAATATTAATAAGTTGATAGGTAGTTTTATTTGATATGCAAGTTGTCAAATTGGTTCTCTGGTGCGAGTGCTTGCGTAGAAATCGGAGCAAAGCGTAGGAGTCGAGGATGGAATTTTCTCCTCACTACTAAAAATTGTTGATGTAAGAAAACAGTTGAACTTTCAAAAAAATTAAGGGTTATTGTTTTTATTTAACGTTATTTTTATAAACAATGGATAAGAGTTAGTGGCTTGCTCCGATTTTGACAAAGATATCCTTTATTTACCTGTAAAAACAACATTCGAAAGACGTAAATAATTTTGTTATATTGGTGTTGATGCAGGTGAAGTAGTAGAAAATTACAAATCTGGTTTCATTTTCTCAAGCAACTACTTAATTTAACCGCACTGAGCCCGCGTGGGAACTACAGCCCAAGCCCTCTCATTCTGAGAGGAGGTCGCAGCAGTGGGACGAATACTAGATCATATGTTATGTTATTTGATCTATAATTTTGTAACAATACCTGCACAAATGATCATTATTTTTAAGTGTGAATTTAAAAAATCGCCTCCCTCGTCTGATTGGAGGCCTATACGTAAATTGAGTTAAGATATTCATGTTCAAGTGCACGGCTTATATATTCACTACAAAGCCGCAATACTGCAGTGGAATTAGCAGATTTAAAAAGCTTAAAAAAACAGACCTACACTCGTTAGTTACAACAATTTGGCGGCATCGATTCAACCACACACTCCCTCGGTCCGATTTAATGCTATCACCAAGATTTGCATGTCACAGGACACATGGACACACCGACCCGAGGCAAATATCGTTGCTATACATAAGCAAGGTGAACTGTGTTGTGTACCTGGACAAATTAATTTGAGCACACGTGGCCTTCGGCGGTTATTAAGTGAATCGAATCTTGCTCAATTCAATACAATATTCAATCGGAGTTTATGCGTTGTATGTTAATCAATTGCCAGGTTGGTTATTCAGATTAGGGAGGATGCAGGTTAGCAGTGGCGTGCCGACAGACATAACCTTAGGCAAGCCGAAGCTAATGTGGCTACTTTTTGCCAATAAATGTACGAAAAGACACTCATAGTTGCCTGATTTACGCAAACCGGTGGAAATCGAGTTCTAGTTATTTTCCTAAGTTTACTTTGATGTATGCAATCCTACCGTATCGGGTAGCAAATATGTCTATCTATGGTACGATACGGCATGCTATGGTGGTTGGGTTGCCTGAGAGTAACCTGGACCATTATTTAAGTACAGTGAACAAAAAAGTGGTAACATTACAGGATTTGGTATAGAATCGAAAACGAGAAAATACAAATTTCGTCCAATCGAATCCAAATCGCCATCCCTAATATAACCTGAATTTCCCTATTGTCTGTACTATAACCGCAGATAGTCACATAATTGGCCATTTAGCTTGTAGCAGGTTACAGGCAACGTGGACATAGCCCTCAGCGATACGACCGGCGAGGCTCGTCATAAACCGATGGACATACGTCCGAATTAGCACAGCTAACAAAGACAACGGCGATACCACAGACTTATGCACCAACCACAGAAGCATACCAGATAGACGGAAATCTTTTTCATTATTAGGTATATTTTACACTAAGTAGATAGGCACAGACAATGACAAAAGCATGCTACCACACATTATTAAGTTTACGTTATCATCATCATTTATGAAGTTGGTTAAAAGGGACATCTTGTGTGTATCGCTCTACAAATTTAATTTCATATAGATACCTACTTAATTTATGGATTTCAGCAATAATCTTAAGATCACTTGTTAGAGATAATTGTGCTTTTGTATCTATACTACTCTTTCTATCATATGATTTATTTTGTAAACAATTGCAAAAAATCACTGTATTAATTTCATTTGTGTACAAAAAATTGTTTATTTAGGCATATTTGTTAAAATGGAATGAAATGAAACAAATTCGTTTAAACGAAAGTTCGAACCGCTGAAAGGGTTGTAAATGTAACTTACACAAACTGGGACGTGCAGCATTCTGAAAGCATTTGCAATCAAATTGGCCAAGTCAGTTGAACAACATCCAAAAGCAACTAGGCCGGTTTTCCGTGGGAAAATGCCAAATTTTACACGTAACGTGAGAAGGGTCACTAAATTTGACTAAAGATTTTTAGGTTTATTTAGGTACTTAGTACTAATTTAGGCTCAGACAGGCTCAGGTTTAGCTTTTTTGCACGTGTGGCTGCGGAGGCAAGGTACTTAATTGTTTTTTTTTTTTTCATTAAAACGTCTTTAGAGTAACGCTTAATTGGCATTGTTCATTTTTTTTAGTATGTTCCAATTCGAAAACCATTTCGAGGAAAACCATCAATTATCCGATTTATCTTGTCCGATTTCAAAAATACTTTATGATTGCAGATATTTTTGTAAAAGTACTTTGAACCTTTGTTTGACCGAACGACCGGGTTTTTAGACAGAATCCAGCATCGAATGTTTGCCACATGAAATGAAAAAAAAAGTTTGGCTACGGCAACTGTCACGTGTCACTGTCAAATCTACAAAACCATAGACAAAGCCGTTTTTTTTATAGCCAGCCGAACGAAGGCGATTGGGATTCTGTCTAAATTCACGAATCATCAAACAGCGAAAAAATATTTATTATTAATTAACAAAGCTACGTAAAAGCATAATATTCAAATTAGTTGCTTGAAATAGTCCATTTTATCAAATAAAGGTGTTAAAAGTACAGCTTAAAAAAAATGAACAATGCCAATTAAATCCATTACTTGACAGGATGCATTAAAATACACTTCAATGTTTTTTATTTTTAAACTGTCTGCCTGTCGTTTGGACTCGCTAATCTTGTAAAATAATGTACTTATGGCGTTATTACTAAAATATTTAATTTTAGTTTAGGCCGTGGTCGCTTTCACCCGCCGCACGCGGCCGACAGCGGCCCGCCGCCCGCGGCGTCTGAATGGTGTGTTCGGGAATGCTCGGGAGTGGTCGTTTTCGCCCGCCGCGTGCGTTACGCCGCACGCGGCGGGCGAAAACGACCACTCCCGAGCATTCCCGAACACACCATTCAGACGCCGCGGGCGGCGGGCCGCTGTCGGCCGCGTGCGGCGGGTGAAAGCGACCACGGCCTTAGCTTGAAAGAGCTACATGCTTTCGGATGTCGAAAAAAACAATTTTAACTCTTGTTGCAGTGAAGTCGACGCGAACGAAATCACTGGTGTTAGTTTCGTAAATAATTTTCTTTGCAAAGAAGGAAAATCCTGCTGAATTCGTGATTGTTATTTCATTAAGAACTTAATTTGTCCACATGACTGACTGACCAGTGCAGTAGCTGTCCACAGTGGAAACGCTTTGGCCAAAGTGCTTCCTATTTGTGGGCAATTACCTGAATAAATAATTTGTGCCTAACTGCAAAAAATGTCCGGAAACTGTCAATGTGCTAACAGGAACTGAACAATGGCGTTTTAAAAGTCCCATTCCCAAAAAGAAAAAATATGTTTGAAAGCCATTTTTCTCACAGGAACGTGTAGAGGTGTTAAATACAAATTAGTATGTTATAAGTACTTCTCCAATCTCTTGAAGCTGTAAATGACTAGGTTTTAAGTCCACGCCATGTACATACATATTACATTTCCAGATAGATCATTATCTAACACTAGGTACCTTATTGACTAATCATGAAATTTGGCGCGAAGCAAGATCTCACAACATAATTGTAACTAATGCAATAAATTCCGAAAATGGTTAAGTAGTAGTTACGGGTGTGACTTATTATTGTCGTCAAACATTTTCTTCATGTGATACGAAAAACGAGCGTACCGGTTACCTAATGGAAAACCATCACCACCCATGGACGCCCGTGACATAGGAGGGTTACAGGTGCGTTGTTGGCCCTTTAAGAAAAGGGTAGGCTCGTTTTTTGCAGACCCCTAAGTTGTACCGGTCCAGAAAAACCGGTGCTGTGACATTTGTAGTTTGAGGAGTTTTGTGTTTCCATATAAGTAATGTTTGGCTTCATTTCTTCCATGCTGGTCTGGGAGTAAAGAAAAAAGCATAGAATGTACCAGTTGTTTCTCTTCCCCTCTTCCCGCGCAGATGGTAAAATCCCATCGAGGGAATGGGCGCAAATTTTAGGAATCATGTTATAGGCGATGCGGCTAGCAACTCATCACTATTTTTATTCTCCTTTCCACTTATACGCCCACAATCATGCTAAATGTGGCCTCAAGGTTTTGTTACCTTAGGCTCTGTCTACCCCGTAAGGGATAAAGACGTGATATATGTAAGTATGTATGTAGGTTGGCTTTATAGTTTACAAACTTGAGTACTTTCGTATTATTTGGTAAGTATAAATAGAACCCTCGTGCATATCAAATTCACACTTAGCCTCAAGAACAGAAGAGATGGATTAAACAAGAAAGTCACAAAACGTGCACAATAATTGTAAGGACTACAATCAGAATAAAATACAGCCAGAAATGTAGAGAAACTAAAAATGACCGAAAGAAAAAATGGCACAACCTTATAGAAATGCCTAGTCACTGTATTGTTTTATATTTTAGTTAAGTACATATTATAAATGACCCAGTGGTGGTGAAAGGGTGACCTACCTATCTTATAAAACAGTAGCACATAGTAAATAAATAATAAAATGTACATTACACTGTCCACGCTTCATTTGCAATTTGTTAAAAAACGGTTCAATTACATCAGATGATATTTCCAGCTCCGATTGAAGTGATGAAAGGGGAGGCTGGGGTGGCCACACGGCTAATTAAAAACCGCGGACAGACTCCGTAATATACAATTGTTATAATTGTCACGTGCACCATGGCTCATGTATTCACACGTAACGAGTTACCACCGCATTTCAGCACAGTCTTGTACAAGCTACAGTTTTTTTTCTGGACGGTTTTGGCTATGCCATTACCATTGCTAACCAACTACGTAGCTACGTGCTATTTGTTTTCTAGGAAATGTAAAGAAAAACTCAACATGGTGGAAAACGAAGATTAGGTATAGAGAAAGTAGCATTAGTGGCTCAATTTTTAAAGGATTTTACAAATCACTCGGCAGCACTGTTCCAATGGGATGAAACATTTGTTTTAAGCTGTAAGTATTTTTTTATGCATAAAATAGGCTTACGTTTGGCCTTAAAGATATCCAGATTTTAGCACAATACATATTTGTATTGTACACATACACACATACATACACCAATCACGAATTTATCCCTTATACGGGGTAGACATAGCCTAAGGTAAAAAGACCTACAGGCCATGTTTAGCCAGACACTGTGGGCGAATAGGCGGAAAGTGGAGTTAAAATAGTGATGGGTTGCTAGCCGCATCGCGTTTAACATGATTCTTATGATTTCCGTCCATTCCCTCGATGAGCTTTTACCATCTGCGCGGGAAGAGAAGTAACTGGTCCATTTTTTGTTTTTTCTTTGATCCCAGACCAGCATGGAAGTATTTGCATAGTACACATAATTTTAACCAGTCTTCATACAAAAACTGTGGGTATTAAAGCCTTATAATAAAGAAGAGAGTATCTTGCCGTCGATATAGAGTTATTGAAATTAGCAAAAAGTGAAGCTATCCAATACAAACAAAGAGAAAAACCGGTAATCACTGATTCCCAAGTGCAAAAAATAACATAACCTCTTGCAGAATTATTATGAATCTATAGATACAAATTTGCTTTTGCTAATGGTGTACTGTTAGGTAGGTACGGAACCGTCGATTCGCGAGGGCGGCTCGCTCTTAGACGGATTTGTACATACTACTTGTATAATTTTTATTCGGCTCTACTAGCAAGTCATAACTTTTCCAACGTTTCTAATAAGCATTTTTTTACGTGCCTGTTGTAAACGTAAACGGCTGTTCCTGAATTTATGTTCCACGACGAGCAAAGCCAATTAAATTCTATTGATTGAATTAGAGCAGAGGTTCCCAAACTCTTTTGTTCCATAAACCACTTTCAAAATTTTGCTGGATCCGATGGACCCCCTGCAGCTACATTACTACCAATTTCTAAATCTCAAAAAAAGTGAAGATTAGCTCTATCTATGGAAACTTGCGTTGTTGCTGAGTTTCAACGATAAATTAACAGTTTTCGAAAAAATAGGTAAGAATTGATTGCTTGATAGGGTTCATTATTTGAAAATAAAGTCGACTAAACAAATTTTCAATTAAATTTTAGTTTTTCACTATCGACCAAATTAATTTTCATGCACCCCCGCTTACGATTGTGGACCCCCATTTTTGGTCACGCCCGACGTAGACCCCCGTCGAGTCTTCCGTGGACCCCTGGGGGTCCACCTGGGCCACTTTGGCAATCACTGAATTAGAGCTTCTATTTATCCTGTTACTAGACCATCCCAGTTCCACAAAAGATCCATGAAAAGAGTCGAAGTGTATCCGTAAGAACTCCTAGCTTTAAGAGGAGATAAGATAAGACCAGACCACAGTACCTATTTGTAGCACTACAATTAGGTACTGCCTAAAACGTAACCATTAGGCACTGCAAGCACTGAGGTCCGTTTCTCATACACATATATATATGTAACATACGTTCATAAATCACATCTTTATCTCTTACGGGGTAGGCGCAGAGCCTTGCGTAACAAGACGTAAAGGCCACGTTTAGGATGACTGTGGGCGTATAATGGAAAGGGGAATCCAAACAGTGGTGGGTTGCTTGCCGTCCGGTGTAGCGATTGGGTCCGTTTCTCAAAGCTATATTACAATTTTACAAATCTAAACTGGCAACAGTGACCCAATCAACCAATCAGTGGTTGGGATTTGACTAACGTTGCTAACTTAGACTCGTCAAATTGTAATATGTGGCTCCGAGAAACGGTTCACGTCAGTTTCGAAATTTGATTTTTCGGCAACTATCGATAATGCAAGTAACGTACCAGCAAAAAAGTTTGTATTTTTTTTACAGTAACTTATTTTCAAAGTGGGTTACAGAAAGTACTGCCAATTTCCGTTAGTAAAATGCTACTCGACGCAAACAAAGTAACGCGCGCTTTCCCCTCTACCAAAAAATATGACAGTTGTAATGACCACATTAGGTATCGGAAATGTGTAGCTGTGTGTGGTTGTGCGTATTTTGCATTCGTATGACAGTTTTGTCTTGGTATGCGTTCGTAGGAATGTATTTTTTGACATACCTATGTGTAGACTCGTATTGTACGTGCATACCTTTCACCCCACGAAAAGTGCCTGATGAAAAGTCTCTCCAGTCATCAAGTTGTACTTAGCTCTTTTAGCGCTTAGCGTTTACATGAGAAAATCATGTTTCAGTTGCCCACTTTTCAGGTCGGCTAAGACTGATATTAAAACATGGGTATTAAAGATGCTAACGATTAAATTCATAAATGAAACCGCTAAAGCTAGAATTGAACGTACAACATTAAGGCATTAGCTAGAATTCTTTATTGATAAAAACACGAACCTATGTTAATGTGATAGTGATAGATTGAACCATTTTAAGGGCATTTAATAATACGAATGTGTCACTGCGATTGGGCCGTAATTAATTAAAAGCGGCCGAGATAAATTTAATGAGCGGATTAGCCATGTGCCATGTCTGTCGCATGAAATTAAATTCGGAAATCATTTCTTGCACGGGTTTAAGTCGTGCTAAATCAAAAATGATAAAGCTGAGATTTATATTTTATTAAATCGATTAATCGTTTTATTTTGTCATCTAAATTTAAAAACAGTTATCCCTATTTTTAAAATTTATTTTGGTGAGTTAATCTGGGTTGGTATGAAGGAAAAAACACATCGACTTGACCATTGAAAATGACTACACAATTTGTTCCTTCGTGTGTATAATTTCAAAGAAGATGACTTTTATTAGAGAACTCATATTTATAGATCTAATACTCTCATTATCTCATACAATCTATAATAGAATGGTACAATCGACATGTGAATTTACAATGGTTGTATATTGTGTAACAATGGGAGCAATTGTTTGGATGCATCGACGAGAGAAACAATAGCACAATCACAAATCCGGTTTGACCACATCGAGGTCGAAAATAATCATTTCAAGTCAAATATAACGCTGGGTAGGAATTAAGGGCCTGTGACGTTTAATTTTACTACCGTCACGTTTAAAACAATCTAATCACCAACAAGCACACACCAAATAAAATATGCACACACCTTACTGTAATAAAATTTATGTTATTGTAACTTTCTGCAGATCCATATTTGAAAGGCGCGTTTCAAATCTACCTTTCTCATGGCAATCTTGCAAAATCCATATTTATTCCTTGTTTTTATTATCAAGGGTACCTCTATGTTAAATTTC
Organism: Pandemis corylana; assembly: GCA_949127965.1. Taxonomy (NCBI): domain Eukaryota; kingdom Metazoa; phylum Arthropoda; class Insecta; order Lepidoptera; family Tortricidae; genus Pandemis; species Pandemis corylana. Next base: position 7,125,831 of record OX421859.1, on the reverse strand, counting down.
AGCTTTGTGAGTGAGGCCTGCATAGAGCCCCATGCCGCTGCCCACACCGTCGAATGCTCCGCTGGAAACTCGCCACTCAGACCTTACACTTAAAGTGTCAAATATTAAGAAAATTTACAGAAGTTGATAATGCGTATAGCTAGTAAGCGCCGCAAATTTGTAACCGAACACGTTTTGACCATTTTTGCTCACCAAAGCTCAGGTTAGCGTTCGTAGCCGCGATCGTAGCACTGTGGTGTAGCTAAACGTAGGCTCTTCGTAGCGAAGTTGAGTCTTTGTTTACTAACCCGATAACCTCAAAAGGTGTGTCATGTATTTATATACAAGGTGTCTTTTAATATTTCCGGAGTATTTCGTCAGGTGGTCGGGTTAATCTGATCTTGATTGACAAATGTTTCCATACATTGGTCGATGTTCAAAGTGTGCCACGTCGAAGGGGTGAATTAATTTTAAATTCCATATCACGATGAAAAACCTTCGCAAGAGTATTAAATCTTACTAAACACCTAAGAAAATATATTTACCGAAACAATTAAGAGACACTTTATGTGTAACACAATAGAAGATGCATTATAAACTCAGCAACAAGATATAGATAGAAATTTGGCCCTCATATGTATGCAATATAGATACTTTTGTATGGCTACTAAGCCAAATTTTGGTCTGCTGAGTATATTTTCAGACTTATAGACTACAGGCCCACGTACAAAAAATGTGGGTCATATGAACCACCAGGTGACGTATATAGGACGATATAAGAGCATAAAATAATAAGATTCAGCACTATGCCGTCACTTGTAAGGTTGTAAGCTGTCCAACTGGGTGCTGGTGAGAATTCAAAAGTGTAACCCTAGATTTTTTCCCCTTGTCGCATGATTTTTGTACGGCGTTGCGGAATAATGGATTAGAAGCTGTATTGAAACAGTATGAAACTGATGCCGTACAAATGGTGCGTCACAAAGTCGGTAATTTTTTTTGATTTTCTGACCATTTCCAGGGTAAATTTGGTCATTTGATTCTGTACGGCATCAGTTTCATACTGTTTTAATACAGCTTCTAATCCATTATTCCGCAACGCCGTACAAAAATCATGCGACAAGGGGAAAAAATCGAGGGTTGCACTTTTGAATTCTCACCAGCACCCAGTTGGACAGCTTACTAGTGACGGCATAGTGCTGAATCTTATTATTTTATGCTCTTATATCGTCCTATATACGTCACCTGGTGGTTCATATGACCCACATTTTTTGTACGTGGGCCTGTAGTCTATTAGTATTTATGTAAGGAATAATTAAAATCTATCGGGCACAGAATACACCAAGCACAAACGAACATCGCGCTGACAGTAATATTGTTTAACGTAAGTATTGCAAGTTTGTCAACTATGCTTTAAAGGTGCATCAATACAACCACAAAGGAATTAACCAATAGAGTAGTTACGGGCTATCCAATTCCGCAACATATTACTGATTGGGCACAAATACCGTAATAGCACTAGGTAGTAGGTAGGTAGACATAGTTTTTCCTGCTACGTGAAACGATGGCGCGTAAGACAATAAGGCCTCTGCTTGAACTTGTGCCGGTCAACCAGAGTGCAGTGTAGTTTTTATATATTCAATATTAGTTAAAAACTACATAAATTGCCATGTCTTAACATGTCAAATAAGAACAATTTATACTGAAGTCATCAGAGAGGTTACATAAAGAAAATTAACAAATAAATTAGTAGAATACCTACAATACTCAGTACTGAATGTCACAAAATAAAATAAGAATCCTAGAACACAATAATATAATTGCGATTGGATTGATTCAGCAACGCCGCAGTGGTTTAGTGTTATTTTTCAAACAATTTACACGAAATTTCTACTCTTTTGGTTACTTCCTCCACGAATACACCTCATACACATCGTCCTTGCATTTAAGTGCCCCTTGCGTATAGTTCTCCGATCGCACTTGAAAGTGTTCTTGTGTAATCGTAGAGGAGAATTGTGTTGCCGAAGCTGCCTCTTGCATTACAGCCTCAATATTGTTAGGTGACGCAAAGCGGCTCAGACTGAGAAGCTGCCTGTTTGTGGCATTGTGGCAGCTGTACAATTGCACACCTTGTCTATATAGTCGGGGGCAAGTTGGGGAGGTAAAGCTATACCAATGTAACAAGAAACGACACGACTACATCAAAAAAGTTTATGGGAATCCATAATGATTTAGGGTTTTGTAGTCAAAATGGTAAAAACGGTACTCTCTCTGCAGCTTAGGCTACAGACCCTTAGTAGGTACTAGCAAGCTGTAATTTGGCATTGGCACACATAATAACCACGCCGACAAAGTGGTATAATAAAATAAAATAAAACTCGTCTAGCCCACGGTGGAGCGTCTTTGGTGCTTCAAAAATATGACAAGTATACGCATTTCAGTTTTCGATTCAGGGATTCATTTGCAAAATGTTAAGCTTTAAAGAACAACATTTTGGTAGCATCAAGTGTCTTCCCTCCGTTTGCGGCTAAACGTCAGTAGTATTTAAAACGAAAACTATTACAAACTGTCTTAACTGTCATCGTTTGATCATTACCCTAAAAATGTAGTTAAATTGAGACTATACTCATAGTATGTCTATGCAAGTTTCTAGAACCGGAAATATATTGTGATTTAATGTTCTCTATTTTGCCAGTTGCCAAAACCTTTGTACATACATCAAAAGAACGAACAGTCATAATTTTCAAAATTATTCATTGAAAACAACCTAGTTTCAACACTATTTTTTTTGGGTAAAATTTATCTCGTTACTTCCATGTAAAACTTTGAAACCAATGTTTTATTCACGATATATGTTGTAAAGTCGCATTTTGGCTCTAAGTCAATTGGCGCGGTTTCAAGAAATCAGCTTTTGGTCTTCACGTGACGTTCTGTAAAACGTTATAGAAAACTGAAACTACTACTTTAAACCTTCATTGTGAAAACGAAATAGAGTCATTTATTTCTTTGATTTGTAAGCGAAAAAATTATCACTAAGTATACATATTTTATTATCTAAATTAAATCCTCCATCGTGAAGAGTTACATACAACCTGACTATAAAGTTTGAGGTCCCGGGTTCGATCCCCGATCGGGGCAGATATTTGTATGAAAAATACGAATAGAATGTTTGTCTCGAGTCTTAGATGTTTAATATGTATTAAAATATATTTATCTGCATAAGTATGTTTTTCTGTTGTCTAGTACCAATAATAAGCTTTGCTTTTAGTGTGAGACTAGGTCAATTGGTGTCAATTGTCGCAAGATATTTAAATAAAAAATAAACAAAAAAACAATTTGGCGTCGAGCCCTAAGCAAGCACCTGAGTTAGGCAACAGACAGGTCATCTCGCCCAAAGACCTGCAATAACAATGCTGCTGAAAAAGGTGGCTGCGTCCTACCTTTAGAGTTTAAAGATTCAAAGGGCAAGGAGCAAGATTTTCTTAGTCATCATCATTATGCCAGGCGAAAGACGTCCGCTGCTGGACATAGGCCTCCCCCAAGGCTCCACTCAGATCGGTCTTGGTGCTTTCCGCATCCAGCGTGATCCCGCGATCTTAATCAGGTCGTCACTCCATCTTGTTACCTTAAAAGGTTAGGCCTAAAATAGCTCGTCTCCCGGTCCGCGGACGCCATTCGAGAACTCTCTGACCCCATCGGCCATCGGTCCTGCGAGCAATATCACTTCAGTTTTCCAATTCTTTGGGCTATGTCTGTAACCTTAGTTCCACTGCGGATATCATCTTTTCTGATTCTATCCAGCAGAGAAACCCCTTATAATATAGGTACTAATATCTTCTATCAATTGTTTACTTTCACTTATAATACTATTTATATTTGCATAATTGTATTTGTAAGTAGTATTTACAATTGTTATCTCACAAACCTTTCTCCCAGTGAGAGTCATATCTCATACTATGAGTCGACTGATTACGAGAAGGCCTTCGACTCAGTGGAACATTGGGCAGTAATTAATTCCCTTCGAACAGCTCTCGTCGATGACCGTTACATCACACAGACAGACAGATCATTCAGGAGATTTATCGAGGTGCAACCTTGCGGGTTAAAATGCATGCGCTAACGGAGGCACTACGTATTGAGCGTGGATTAAATTAAGACAGGGAGACAACATTTGGCCGAAACTATTCACATCTGCCTTGGAAGATCTGTTTCAATTGCTGGCCTGGTCAACCATCTTCAAGTGGCGCAGAGGGCTACGGAGAGGAAGATGCTAGGTATCACCTTGTTAGACTATATACCAAATACAGAGATCAGAAGAAGAACTGGTGTTGCCGACGTTGTCCTCAGTGTCTATACTGAAATGGAGATGGGCGGGCCACGTGTGCTGAAGGGAGGACGGACGGTGGACTCGAAGCGTGCTGGACTGGAGACCGAGAACTGGCTTCAGACATCGCCAGTATAGCAGTGAAATTGTGGAGAAGAACAGCTCAAAATAGAAGAGAATGGCGTGCATTAGAGGAGGCTTATGTCCAGCAGTGGACGTAAAAGGGCTGAAAAAGAAGAAGAGTCGACTACGGGATTTGGCTTCAATGAGTGTTGAGTGGGCGATGGGCTAGCAACCTGCCACTGCAATATCACATTTTGTCCATCTCTGCCTACTTTAGGCCTATAATACAGGAGTCGAAAAATGTATCTGTCTAGATTTTATCATTTTTCTGTTTGACCTATGAAAGTCTATATTAAAAATATCTCGGCTCCGATGCACTTTGGAGTATTACATACTTTGACAAAATTTGTTTATTTTGAATCGATCTATCATAATTTACCACTGCAGTCAGTCAGTGGCCGCTCACCTAAAAATGACAACACTTTTTCCAAACTCCTTTATTTAAATGTTTAGTGTAAGTTTTATCATTTGTTCAGTTATCATTATAACTTTGAAGTGAATGTATGGACCTACGTCACGTTGACCCACTTCAGCAAATTAAAGTCCCAATTTATTACAATGTCAACCTTTACAACTTCGTTTCGAAACCGTGCTCCCAATCGCAACGGTAATTAGTCCTGTCAACGTCGGGCGTAAAAGCAATTAAGACCTTATGATAGAGTAGTAGAGTTTTAATTACATTACACTAGACGACAGAGAAGCACATGCTGAAGTGCCTACGCGTGTAAGGTTACACTAAGGAACTATAAATTTGGTATATATATCTTTGTATACCTATGAATATATAATATATGTGTGTGCGTTTACCTAGACTTTTTAAGGATGTTATGGTTTTGTAGGGACTTGCAATATTTAAAACAATATCAAGCCAGCGAATCGCTTAGTCACTTGAACGATCTTTTTTTGCGTATAAACATGCAAACAAAAAAGAGAATAAAGAGTTTACATACATACATACATACATACAAACCAATATAGTATTCACAGTCAACAGCATGTAACAGCTCTTAGGCCCTTTTCACGATAGCTAGTACACATGCGATCTTACAAGTGGGTGTTTATGTAAATGATACATTTAGGTACTTAAATTAAAGCATCGGGCTCTATAAGTACTTTCTCTTTATTCTATCAGTTACATCCCTTTCTGCGGTCATTTAAATCTATTGCAAATACAAATCTAGCTGAACTTTTAATCATTAACTGAAATACTTTAAGCTTATAGGTCTAGCCTAGCGCCGAATAAAGCTATTCATATGGGACTACTTACCACTCTACACTACAGGGGTCGCTAGACTGTCATAAAATATACAGAGCCGCTGCCAGACAGTCGGCATGCGGCATCCTCAATCAGAGTAACAGGAGCCGGCCGTTGAGTCTTTAAATATCGCCTACCGACGGGATGCGTTGTTACATGTCCATGTGGATTACGGTATGTATTATGAATGTGTATAACTTTTTATTGTACAAAAACACAGTAAAGTAACAGGTTGATAAATAAAAAATAAAATTATACTGGTGAACTCAGCCGTCAAAGGGATGTCTACCGGTTAAGCTTTGAACCGTAAGTCTCTGTCTTTTTGCGCTGGTAGTTTAAAAAAATGACATGTGAAAAAGAACCCTTTTTTGCATAATAAAGTCTTAAATTTCGAGTTTTTGGATTTTTAACGATTGACAAGGATCTTGATTGTACCTCAGAAATTCAAAAATAGACACACAAACAAAATTTATAAGAAATTAAACCCAAAAACCGAAATGGTGAATGAATAATGAAAATATACTTAATGACATATAAATAAATGTTATGGCAAAATATGTATGTGAACTATCGTGTCTTTTTCTTATTACACAAAATCAAGAATTAGGAAAAGTGTGTCTAACATGTGAATTATGTGGAGTTTAATATATAGCACCTATTCGTTTACCGACTCAGAAAAAGAAGATTTTTTAAAATCCGTTGCTTTTTATTATATACCTACTTTCGCACTGTCGAAAAGCAGGAAGTTAAGTTGAAATCTCGGCGTAACGATCTATAGCAGCTCTGTCGAAAATTGCAACTCCTTCCAGTTCGTGAAGCCCTGGTATGGTTCACGGTCAGTGAAGAATCTCTGTATTATAAGGAGTTGTGCTTGTTGTTTTTGAATTCAAGCTCCGTGTAATGTTGTTATTGCACAACATGACCTAAATCATTCCGTAACCCAGGAGACAAAAGAAACACTTTACCTACCTGTACTGATGCGTCCATGTCTAAGAGACGCGCGTTGTATATGGCTATACAAGATTTACCACGTATTAGCGTGGTAAATCTTGGAACGTTTAACTAAAGATGCGCATCGGAGCTTTATGATGCACAAGCCGAAAGCGAGGGCAATAACATTATGTAACTAATTTCAATACAACTGGACTCCATCAGCAAAATGCCTCATTTATGAATCACTCAAAAAGTGGTGAAAAATTGTTTGCATTTGAGGTACTTATACAAGTACAGGTAGAAGATAACTGTTTTAATTAATCTTGATGGATCAGATTTTGGAAATCAAATTACTAGAAAGTGGTAAACATCTGTGTTTTTCTAAAAAACTACACCACCCCTTAATAAAATTTCAGACTGCTAAATAAGATGAATTTGGAGCCATATTTTTCTTTTACTCTGCTAATATTATTTATTGTCCATTGAATGTAGTACTGGTTTCGTGGACAGGGTTTGTTTAGAGCGAGTCGTCTGTTACGTTACGACAAAACACTTTCATAAAGGACTTTGTTACCATAAATAGGTAAGTATACTTAAGACTTAACTCATTCATTCATATCTGCACTCGCTTACCGTTCGTGTCCGTTTTTCTGTCTGTTTTGCTATCCGTGCATAAAATATACTTTTTTATTATAACAGATTTGTAATTCTTTTCGAATACACCCGTCCGTGATTGGTTGGAAAAGATAAATCTCGGTCGCTAAATTTGGTCCAAAACTCAACAATTCCATTCGTTTTTCACATGACTAATCGCGATTTAACTTTTTCCAGCAAGACAGCCTAAACCGCACCGGTAACTCTTAGTGACTTGTTTTGGGGAAAACTCGCACATTGAATATGTCGCACAACGTATAAGTCCAAACCGTCGCTAACTAAGTTTTTTACGGAGAGCAAGGCTATCTCTGACGTTAAGTAGCATTAACAAAATATTTCAATCACCTCATGCTGCTTAATCTGTCACAAATCTATTTCATTTCTCAAAAGTAGGGTTCGCCCGATTCATAACACAAGCTTTACACTGCTGTTATCATCCACTTAAAGCTAACTTTAAACGAGACGCTGCGTGTTTGCGTTTATACTCGCTAACTGTGTCGGATAAATTTTCCGCTTCAAAGTTCAGGCAAACTAGATCGTTTACAGCATCGAGCGCGAACTACCAGGAGAGCAGGCGAGGGCAGGAGGCCGCGTTACACGTGGCGCACTCACACACCCACACCCCATCCGTGTACTCACACCGACGTGCAATTACAAGCGTGGTAGACTGGAAAACGCATTTAGTCGGAAAAGATGGGACTGATCAATACCACATGAAGACTAAAGACTAAACAATAGCGAATGGGTGATGAAGGCTCTTTGATGTCGTAAAAGCTATCAGTAATACGATCTTTAGCTCATGTATTTACTTGACGTGTTCCTATTAAACATGAATGGAATTGCATTAGAGAAGGTTTGAAAAATACTTGGTCATTAACCTAGTACAGTATTGTCCAGTTCTATTGGAAATCATATAACTTCCTTTAGGAATTTCAAGCAGCAAATTCAGGAATTATTCCTGACTAAGAATGAACAATTACTAACTACAAAAGTAAAAATAAAAGGCTAATTTGATGGAGCTTTGAATGGAAAGTGACCCTATATTTTTGCTTCATAGTGTATAGCACTAAATAATTATGCGTTGCTTCTATCTTGAAATGATTATTCGTGAAATAGGATGACAAACGAGCTAGTGGGTCATCTAATGGTAAGAGGTATCACAATTCATGGACACCCGCAGCACCAGAGGATTACAAATGCACTGCCAGCTTTGAGAGCTAAAGATTGAATATCTCATGTGCCATTCATTTTACCGGCTGTCTTAGACTCCCGCCGGAACACAGCAGCGCAAGCACTGCTGCTGCACGGCCGGATTACTGGGTAAGATGGCAAGCATTTGTAAATCAAATCTTTCCGTAAATCAAGGCTACATATGTACAAGGAGTTGCTGTGAACTAAGGGAGTCAAAGCCTCTACCTATTTTCTTTGCTTGTTCGTAGAGCTCTCAAACAACTTTAGACGCTTGGATTTGGCCTAAGATCCCGTTTATTATCGAGCTTGTTGTACTGCGAAGGTTTCTCGGTTAGAAAAATCTGACTAAGACCGAGCCGGGTGCCCTATTTAGAAAACGTCTCGATTGTTTTTCTTTCATGTGATATTGCAACGCACATCACGTAGAGTAACTAACACGACAAAGACAAAATTTTTGGTAAACCGGCAACATTTTTGTGTCTTTGGGTCAAATCATGCTAGTCAAATACAGGGTGACCTTAGCCTTACATGTTAATTTAATACATTACATTACAATTTATTAATATACAAACCATAAAAACTAAATAATAATAAGGATCACTAAAACTACGAAAGTTGATTCAAAGTAAATTACGAGTATGTTAAAAATTATTACAAATTAACCTAGTCAAATTGGTAACAAGTCATTTTGGTACAAATGCTGGAATGTAGGTATAGTATGTTAAAATGTAACACTGTCAAAAAGTTCAAAATGTTTGTGCTACCAGGTCGGTTTGTCTGAATATTTTAGCACTTTAAGTCACAATCTTTCCTAATAGCTATCACTATGGTCCAGATGTCCATGTGTCTGGAAGTTTTCAGGACATAAAATACTCTAGAGTCAAAATGTTAAAAATGCTATTTGACTAATTTTGTTGACATTAATACACACTTTATGTCTTTTGTATATTTGGTAAAGATAATTTTTGAACCCATTGAGCATTTTGGGATATTGACCATTTATCTTTGTGGTATGTAATTGATTTGTCTTTTGTTCAATATAACATGTTTACATTTACATAATTTTTGACCGTAGGTAGTTTTTGTTTTTTGACCGTACGTATTTTGATAATGAGGCATTTTGAACCAAAATGAGACAAATTTCATCCTGTTCCAGTAGTCGGAGTGACCTAAAAGGTGGGTATTCATAAATTAGGTTTGATGAAAATGACTGACTGAGAGATCCCTTAGTTCGCCTTCGTGCCTATATCTAATCTTTTTTGTTAATTTTCATACAATAAAGCAACAAAAAGCTAGTGCTGACAATAAAAAGTTAATTCAGCAAATAAAATCTTTACATAACCCACGGTTAGAAAGCTTTTGCTGATTTTATATCATTAAATTGATCCACTCATTGATTGCCTTTTCCATGCATTACATGGCTAGCCAATAATTTCCTTTGTTTTTCTACTTGGCTTTTCAAACAGGTATGGAGCGACTGATCGCTGACCAATCAACCTAAAGTATCATAAACTTCATGTCATTAAGCTAATATAATCATTGGTAATATCTCGCCGTAATTCATGTAATTTGTAGTTTCCGTTGGTAGCTAATAGTCTTTGTGGTAATTACATAGTCGGGAGTTGTTTATCTAAGGTCTCTTGATCATCCGTTGATTTATTCAAAATAACCGGGGTCCTTTTTGTAGTTGAAGTTTGCATCTATGTTGTTATGGATATACAATTTTGGATTTATTTAGATATGGAAATTGTTCAGGTTTCGAATATGCTTACGGATATAATAATTATTATTTCAGACTAGCTGTTGCCCGCGGCTTCGGCCCCGTTCCAGTGTTTTATTTTTTCCAAAATATGGTTTCATAAAAACCTTCCGTGTGTACCGCTGAAAAAAAAACGGCCGAATTAGTCCAGCTGTTCTCAAGTTTTGCGCATAGCAGCATTCGTTTTTGATAACCCAAACCGGTTACACAAATATATATATTTTTTATTGTAAAAGGAAAACACACCAGAAAATATTACAGTCTCGGTGTCTTATCCAAAAATCGAAAGTTGAGGACTGTTGAACATTTTGTTACACGAAAAAATAACCTCGCATATAAATATGCGTCATGAAGAAAAATACAACTGAATGGAAAAGGAAGAAGTATTGATTTAGTTTGGTTATTGAATTTCTTGCATTAGGCACAGAAAGCCTTCTAATTTTTACTGTTAATTTGATTATAGCAGGTGGCCGTATAATTCCATAAATTATACTTTGGCATGTGTAGCATTTTACGCGATATATTTTAGATAAGATTTTGAATGCAACGAAAGTTAAGCGACATTCGGCCTATTTACTGGAGTTACGTCGCCTATCTAGATTACGCAAACTTTGTCTCTGCTGGCAAGCGTACATGCATTGTAACACATTTACATGCAAAATGGAATGGAATAGATTTTATACAGTGGTATTATGGAATCTCAGAGAGTTTCTACAATAGATATACTTCATGTATACATATTTATGTACAGTAACTACATTAGATTAGAGCATCGCTGATATAGCTAAGACGAGGCCAGAAAAACATACAGCTATCGGCGCGTGTCAAAGGAAAAGAAGCAGTAATCATTTCAATTAACAGTATCACTGGGTTTTCTCTAAGGCTCACAGCGTGTAAGAAAAATGGTCTCACCAATTATCAATGGTTTCTACATCCATATGGGACATCTTTTAATGTCACATCAGATGTTATAGTTTCATAAATTGCAACACATAGCAGGTACCTATGCGCTCTGCATACAGTGTTGACTGGTCTCATGCAAACACAATTTAAATGCACATCGTTCGGATCCTCATAGAAACAACTAATTTAATCAGAATGCAATGGGACTCCGCAATTCGCGTACCCTAAACTTTATTCATGCTGCACATGAACAGCTCTTTGTCGTATCAGTCCACGTAACAAGCGATGCAATACTGACAAACAGCGGACCGCAATAAATTAACAAGTTAACTTACAGTTAACAAGCCGGCTGTTTACATAAACTCTACTAACTAGCAGGGAGATATGTCTCTCCGGGACTAGACGGGCCAATTGGCTTTACACCCTCGCGTTTATAAAGTTACATGCTGGTGGCTGACCTGAATTGAAAATTCGGTTAACTTTTTCTTTTAAATAGTATAGCGGGAATCAACAGTTTTAGTGAGCTCGCTCGCTGCACGTCGCACTTCTACGATTTAGCGGTTTAGCGATTACATTGAGTCAGTAAGAACGAGAGAGTTGCTTCATTGCAGGTTGCAAGGCGAGAAATGTTATTAAGCAAGCAAACTAACGTTATTATTTAACGTGGCAACGTTAACGGCTTTTATGGCTATCGTTTTTTTCTATTATTCTAATCAGTTTTACTTTGTGTCAGTGTTCCGTATCCAAGATGCCTATTCGTCTGTCCATATATTCGTATGTCACATTAATTTACTCGGAAACTATAATAGTTATGTAAATATTTGTTTTCCGAAGGGGTCATTGTGTATGTATGTAACATGCAACCCAGGGATATTTTTATCGTACGGTAATGACTAACGACTGACACATCATTAGATTGGTCGTTGAATGGTAAGGAGTTTCAAGTAACTTTTTTAATTAAAGTTAATATTTAAAGAGCTAATAAGCTTAGAAATACATAAAAAAGCAGGTGCCACAAATGTAAATATACTTGTGTAAGTATATGTGACGCACAAACGCAACGCTTTAGTAAGTTCTGTTCCGGAGTAACACATCCACACATACATTACATATATCACGTCTTTATCCCTTACGGGGTAGACAGAGCCTAAGGTAACAAAATCTTAAGGCCACGTTTAGCATGATTGTGGGCGTATAGGTGGAAAGGGGAATCAAGATAGTGATGGGTTGCTAGCCGCATCGCCTATTAGACGATTCCTAAGATTTTCGCCCATTCCCTCGATGGGCTTTTACCATCTGCGCGGGAAGAGAAGCAACTGGTACATTCTATGTTTTTTCTTTACACCCAGACCAGCATGGAAGTTCGGAGTAACACATTTTTTTATTGTCATACAATACCTGTCAGTACAGTCAGCGGCAGAGAAAAGGCACCCCCGTAACAGCGGGAACCATTCCCAGGAGGTTTTTCTCTACAGCTGACTGTACATGAGCATGGACTTAAATTAAAAGGGTTTGCATTATTACACAACTAGGTAATGATTCAGTAGTTTTATTTAATTCTATTTTAATACAGAAATGCAGCGGCTGATTGTTGACAACTTATGTCATTAAGCTAATATCATTATTGGTAATGTCTCACAATAATCCATGCAATTTGTATCAAGCACGTAATCAGCCTAACGGGAACTACTCCTCGGTAGTTACTAATTATGGTAAATTTACAGTGATATAACAGTTTTTTTTAAGTAATCGGTTACTTTTTTTTCGCTCCTCCTTGGTAAACGAGCAAGTAGGTCGATACTGATAGTATGTACCAGAGGGATTGCAGACCCTAGGTAGCTGTCTAGTTGCAGGCTAGCGACGTCGAAGATCCTCAAACGTTCCCATAGTCTGCCTGTGGGGACGGAAGCGATTCATGCCCTCGGTATCGCTCTGCTTTCAGAGCAGGACATGAGTGCGTGAGAGCCAACGATCCAAAATCTTATTGGTTACTTACTTGACATGAAATGTACATTTCATAATTTTGTTTTTTTTTTCTCTTCGACATTGGAGACATCTTCAATTAATTTATTTGACGGAGGAGGCGTTTTACACCTCCACTAAACTTAAATTATTTTTATTGTTGTTTTGACTAGTCATCTCTACTATAGATTAATATAATTTAAGGTTTGGGGACCTTATATATCCCATTTATAAATGTATTTAATTTAAGTAGAATTTAAGTATGCTTACTGTAATATACTTTTAAAAAAATTACTTGGCAATGATGGTGTTTCCGAATGCGCTGGTAGTTTCAAAAAGACATGTAAAAGAGCCCTTGGCGGCCAATTTGCAAAATAAAATTTTCATTGTCATTTTCATTTTCATTTTTTCATTTGCTTGTATAAACTTTTTATGCTTGAGACTACTCAACCTATTAAGATACCTCGGCAATACTCATTTTTTCCGCAACATACTATGTGCACTGGGACTGCAACTGTACCTACGGAGGGGAAAGATGGATCCAAATAGGACATTCGGTAAATAATGTTCCTATTAAAAGTATCGCGGGAATTAACTAGTTTCCGAGAAATCTTGCTACGTCGTTCGCAGTACAGCACAAGAAGTGATTTAGCGATAAAGCGCCGATGTCACTCAGTAAAACCTGGTGAGTATTTTTTACAAAAACTTCTAACCCAACAAATCCGCTAGCCAATTTAGAAATCCTCACCAGTAGGTATACTAACACACACGCGCACCTGGCAAGACGGTAGTTTAAATCGGCCTCACTTTGTCGTTTGCGGAATCCCATCTTTACGTTTTATTTGATATTTATTTTCGAGGACTAGTGAAATATTAAAAAAACACCTACGCAGCGCTGGTGCAGAACTACGTAACGTTACAAGGCTTACACTCCAAAGTTAGACGTTTGAAGTCCGTATCGTGCCGTTCCGCTTACACTTACAGTCCATTATACGAGAGTGAGAGGGATCGTATGTTACGAACTTAAAAATTAGAATTCCGTAGTAGCCCCCCTTGGTGTGGACGTGACAATGTCGGTGCGTCGCGCGCGCAGCCAATTAACCAACCACTAACGAGCACGTACCGACGCGGCAAACAATTTTCTAGGTACCTTTATAAAGTAGAGAAGAGAACATGTAAACAATTGTTCAGTTTACGAGCGTGAACTTACCGTTTTGTGGATTTTACAGAGCAAAATGGATTATATTATGTCGACGCCAGATCGTACAATCTGTCAGATCATGAAATTCCTAGGCATATCAAAAATCGAACATAACCGAAGGATGTGATGATTTGACAGATTATAAATGATCCGGCGACGACATTTTAAAGTGTATTTTAAAATAAATTTCGAATACTTAGTGGTCAGACTGAGCGCCCCTAAAATGCTTTTCAAGATTTTTCTATTGCAGTTGTCAAATTTTCCCATTCAAATTGTTGATGTTCAAAGTATACGGCGACAAAAATGTGACTGTTTTGAATAAGAAATTTCGATGGAAGTGTTTAATTAAATTTATGCAACCACTATTTGAAATATTCTAGAACAATTTCCTGAAAGAACTTGTTTAATACCAGAGATGCGATTTATTTGAAATACTTCCATTTAAAATGCAAATACAAAATGCAAAATACGTATTTTGTATTTTGCATTTAAATGCCTTTTAGTAAAAACCATTTTGTATTTTATTTCAAATACCTTTCGAGATGTATTTTGCATTTTCATATTCATTTCAAAATGCAAAATACTTTGTGATTAAGTTTAGCCAACATTACCAGTCAAACAAAATGAAATGAACGAATGACGCTTGTATTGCCGCACTAGATGCACAATCAACCGAAATAAATGGCCACACAATTCACAAAATGGAGCCATGGCTCTCTTTTCATTAGTCTACTTGCTTTACATTATTTTAAGTGAGTATTATTATTCATTACACATAAACGGATAACTCACATATAAAAAGTCGAGTGATGCTCGACATGTTTCGGACTATTTCGTAGTCCTTCTTCTTGGAGCGCTCGCCCCGGCGGCAGCGAAACGAACACAAAAAAACGATAAAAATGACGATGAAAACGAGGGTAATTACACATAAACGGATAACTCACGTATAAAAAGTCGAATGATGCCCGACATGTTTCGGACTATTTCATAGTCCTTCTTCCTGGAGCGCTCGCCCCGGCGGCAGCGAAACGAACAAACGAACGAAGTGTTCGTTTTGCTGCCGCCGGGGCGAGCGCTTCAGGAAGAAGGACTACGAAATATGCCGAAACATGTCGAGCATCACTCGACTTTTTATACGTGAGTTATCCGTTTGTGTGTAATTATGATTGAGTCTCACGGTAGTTTCATGTTGAAAACGAGGGTAGTTGTGCGCCGCTGTCAGTTGCGTCGAACAGCCGCGCAAGCAGAGCGCTGGCGCGCAGTGTTCGTTTCGCTGCCGCCGGGGCGAGCGCTCCAAGAAGAAGGACTACAAAATAGTCCGAAACATGTCGAGCCGAGCATCACTCGACTTTTTATACGTGAGTTATCCGTTTATGTGTAATGATGATTAGTCTCACGGTAGTTTCATGTTGAAAGGAGTATTATTATTATTAATTATTAACGTAACAGAATTTATTGATACGCGTACTGATAAATTTAAATTTCACCAAAATGTCATGCATAAGGTGCTATGTTATTAGACGTTTTTGTTCGGCTCACCATTGTGTCTCTCTTTCTCATGATAAATACCTAAAATAAATAAAAATGTTTGATATTTGATCAAAAGGTATTTTATTTTGAAAAAGTATTTTAAAAATACCTATTTTGCATTTAGCATTTGAAATACAAAATGCAAAACTATTTGGTATTTTGCATTTGAAATAGTAAATCTGAAAAGTATTTTGCATTTTGTATTTAAATGCTTTTTTAAAACTATTTTGTACATCTCTGTTTAATACCTACCGGAGAATTTTTGCCTTTACATATTTATGTATTCATTTTCGTTATATTCTTTTGAACTAATAGACACCAATGTACACCCGACATCTGAAGTACCTAGTTGATTCAAGAAATGTTAGACTGTAGATGTTCCTAACTATATATTTTGTACACGTAATTTTTTTCAACCTCTGCAGTCTACACCGATACTTTAATATCAGTTTTGGTTTGTCTGCAGATAGATTGAAGGAAAAAGACGCAAATGCTGCAAATCTGTGTCGGCCTATTTCGAAATGATTGATTGATTGCATCGTTTTGGCTTACAACAGGATCACCCATTAGTCATTCTGTTACCACAATTTGTAAAGGAAGTGTTTTGGATTGATGACTTTTTCGTTACCTCCATTAATTAAAAAAGCTGCTTAACCATAACCAACGTTTGTGCGATTTTTTACGCCAAAATGTTCCAAATAATGCGAGTGCAATTTTCAATACTTACCTCTAAATTTAATTAAATCGCAACAACTTTTTTTTTCATTATACGATAATTATGAATCGCAGTTCTCGTGAGGCATATTGACGAGGATTTTAGTGCAGTAATCAAGATCGCGATAACTTGACAAGAATTTTCAAATGAGATTCCTTAAAAAATAAGTTTTTGAGCATTTTAATAGATTATTATTGATTTATTTAAAAAGGTAGCTCATTTCGATGGGACATACTATCTGTAGGGTGATCGATTCCCTAAGACTGTGCGTGTGTGTTAAGGTTGTGGGTAGGCATTCAAAGGAAGTAAAGTCAGCGTCATACAGTATGAAACAACCAGTGACCAAAATCACGCTGATTGTACGTATTGTCTAACTTTTAATACTGCCTCAAATTCCTACTCCAGGGTTTCTTAAAGTGGGGTCCATGGACCTCCCCGGGATCCGTAACTTGTGTGTCAAGGGGTCCGCAGTAATTCAATTAACTCTTAATTTTTTTGTATATGAAGCAATTTTGTAATAAGTGTTAGGCTTTGGTTTCTTTTCCTATAATAAGCTCACGGACAGAGGTCTACGCACTTTTTGAAATTCTGACCGCAAAACAACTGAACGTCGAACGTCTGAACTATAAGCGTCTCGGAATAAAAATTCATGGAGTTTGATTAGTTAGCATCCCAGATTACAGGTTGCTTTACATAGAATTACAGCTAGAGTTAGACAGGCAATGGCAAATGAGACGGGGCCCAATCCGGCACTGACCGCTGATGTTTGAACGACGCAGTTTACACAGTCTCAGTCCAGGTGATTAGGCACCTTGAGCACATAAATTGGACGTTCAAACATTCTTCAGAGCGTAGCTGCCAGCTGATTTCTATAATTTTTGTTCATTAAAAACTATGCACCATTTATTACACCCGAAAAATAATAACAGATTGAAAACTTCGTGATTTGCCTACTTAAATGTTATTTGGACAATATTTTCTTATTGCAAGACTTTATTTTGTCAGATAGTCAACTAAAGAAAATGCTTTACTTAACGTTATGTACGACAGTTCATGCATCAGACAAATTACGATAAGGCTAATTTGTCACATTAATACCTACGCGAGAAATAGCGTTTGATGCTTTTGGTCACGCAAATTACATTGAAGCTCAGGAAATTTCTTGGTTGATTATATTGACTTCGATATAGATATGAATAATACCATCAAATCGTTCGCATTTCTTTTTTGAATATTTTGTGAAAGTGAATAACACTAATCAGAAAAAGATAGTTTAGAGATTTGTCTTCTGAAGGCTGAATTTTACAACTGAGAGCAAACAACACACTGATTCAACCCTGATTTCAAAAGAAAAGGATAAAGTAACAGAGAACAATCGCCAATGAATAGACGAAGGCACGAAGTTAACGCAAGGAAACCAACAACTTGGAAGTTTAACTATGCACTGCAGTTACAATGACTTACGCAGTTCTTAAAAGAAATAGACGGCTTTATTTATTTCTTTGTCTAAATACTGAACAATTTTAAATTACGTAAGTAATCAAAAAGCGCGAAACTTACGACATAGCCTGGTGTAAAGTCTAATGTGCATAATATTGTAACACTAAACTTAATAATTAACTTACTGGTCTAGTCTTTTATCTGGTCGGATTTTGTTGCTCTTGATTCTAGGTTTGTACCTAGCTATATTTTTGTAAAACATTGAAACACTCGCGTACTAACGCACCTCCACATCAGGTAAAGGTAACCTTTATACGATGGTGCAATACGATTTTCCCATTCTGTTCCCAGTTTTGACAGGGAACCCTGTCATACTACTCCGGTGCGGACGGAACTGTGTGGCGGCGCCCGACTGAAAATTGTAACACCACGTCCGAGCTTCCTATTCAGCCGTGATTAATCCGACAGCGGTACCAGTTGTGTATATTGTGAAAAAATGCTTTTACGATCAAGTATAAACAATAAACATATTAGATTAGTAAGTATTATACTAATAGGGTGTAACGTGACGGCATGGGTGTTAAGAAAACTATCCGTTATATTAGTTGAATATATATAGAAGAGATTATGGATTTTAAGCCGTGTAATGAAGTTTTCAGTAATGCCTTATGTTAATTGAGTGCAAATGTGAGGAATAATCCATCGTTAAAAAAATTGCAAATAATTGTGTTACATCAATGAAAGCAGTATCATTTCAAAGAGGATGAAATGATGTATTGAATGATTTTACAACTGTCGATAGTGTGAATAAAAAAAGTCAACAAAGACAACACGTAAAAATTAGAAAAGAAATTTAGTAAACGTAAAAATCAAGACTGCAAATGTACGGCAAAAGTACAGTATAAAGAAAAAACATCACATATTACACTATGCCAACTCGGCAATCCAACACGCTCCACAGCAGCCAAGTACAAGTGGTATAGCATAGCGCAACTAGCTTCACTTGTACGGCCAGTAACCAGTTTTTTGTAAGCTTGGAAGATTTTGTGAAGTTTTCAACTAGAAAGAAATAGTCTGATTTTATTCTGCGCAATGCTCTGCATCTGAAGGAAAATTGTAACTTTAACAAACGATTCAATTCTTACGGCCTATTTTTTGGGACTAAAATCACTTGACGTATTCTCAAAAATCGGCCAAGTGCGACTCGGAGTCGCGCACCGGGAGTTCCATAAATTTGGCAAGAGAATAAGGATTCAGATTTTTGTAATATATACCAAGTATCAATTAAGAGGTAGTAGATAGGATACGAGTACCTACATGTTTTTTACTGGATCTTGTCAAAACTTTCTTACAGTTTATCCGAACTCTACCTAAAACTACATGCTAATCCCTGTTCTTCAATAATGGAAGAACCCCATTAGTTTTCACATGACGAGAATTTGTACGAAAACAGCTTTATTATGAACTAGCTTCTGCCCGCGACTTCGTCTGCGTAGAATTATACATAAAAACCTTCCTCTTGAATTACTCTATCTATTAAAAAAAACCGCATCAAAATCCGTTGTGTAGTTTTGAAGATATAAGCATACATAGGGACATAGGGACATAAGGACATAGGGACAGAGAAAGCGACTTTGTTTTATACTATGTAGTGATGTACTTTTGGTCACGATGACTTCGAAATTTAGTATTGTCACAGCTTTAAGGGATCGCACTGGTTTTAATTTCAACTTTCTACGCGTTCCTGAGAAAGAGCATCTTGATGGACAGACATAAAGACGAACAACGAAGTAACTTTATAAGGGTTTCTTTTTCCTTTATAGGTACGGAACCCTAAAAGTAGGCCGTATTTCCATTTGGATATAATTGATAATGTACAATTCTAAGTCCACACAATAGCTGAAATTTAGGCGTTAAAAATAACGCTTGTCGCTTCACTCGTAGCTCGTAGTCGTGGCTTGCTCGCAGGTAATGGTACCGCCGGTGTTAGCATTCAGATTACCTGTTTTTAGATCTAGTTCCAGTACAGAAACCTAGGAACACTGTAGGGTGGTGATGGAAATAGCTACTGCCGTGGCCGGATTAACCTTCATTCCTGGTATGATCCGGTAAAAGCGGATTTCCTGTCTTTTTTGGGGTTCGGTACCTCAACAGGAAAAACGGAACCTGTCTGTCTATCTGCCTGTCCTGGTTTTTTCCTGAATAAGTCTATGAATGTACTCGTATAGTACTGATTAAGACATGATTGCTTTACAGGTGTATGCAGGTTACTTTCATCGAAAAGCTCATGGTAAATTTAATTAAATGTTATTTCGCACATATTTTCCGAATTATTCGAGGCTCAGATTCGAACCCACTACTCTCTGCTTGAGAAGCCATGGGTCAAACCACGCCACGCCACGTTTTTGCTTGGAATAATAATAATATGCCTAGCTATAAAATCGCGTCATCTGTTTGAATGATATGTCTGTACGACACAATTACAAACTCCCGTGGAACATCTACTGCATATACTTATAGTCTTAATATTGCTAAAATTTCAAACAAAATATGTGATATTCCCACTCTACTGGTTAATACCTCTATGGTATGGAGTGAAATGTAGTAAAGTTCAGGTGTGCTAAGTATGAGGCCCGAATAGAAACAATCGACGAGCGGGATGCCGCCGCCTGCAACTTACCAACTTGTATCAGTGAACGTGACGACACTACGAATTTAGCAAGAATTCCTACAGCCAGAGACCGCATGGCACATGCTTATGACCATGTTTGTAAACTACCGGGCTCATAACTTACTTCGGTATTGTTATCTTAATATTGGACTATGCTATGTGTGCGCACACATAATTGACTTTGGTACTTGGTACGATCGTAGAAGGAATTTCGGTCCTAAATTGTTTGGTTTAATAATGTGATTTTGTCAAGAGCTTCACTTGAAGACAAGTGCAATACTGTGATACAGTATGCATTAAGTAAGGCTCCTGACGTGATGCGTTTTCAGTATGAAACTGATTCGTTTCCAAATATTGTCGTTAGTAATTTCAAAAGTAAAATAGTTATCTACATAAAGAGAAATAAGTAAAGTACAATTGGGTGTTTCATACTGAAGATACAAAAAAACTCAAGTTGGCCGGTAGGTATTGCTATTAGTGTTTCAGAATGGTGAAGGATCTTTTTTACTGCTACCTACTGATTCTGTTCACAAAAAAGTGTGAGTAAATTTCCCATACAGTTTTCATATGTGTCCGTTTTTTGTGATGAGCTTTAAAATTATAAATAAATTGTACAAAAATATAGATTCAAAATTAAGGACACTTAGTTTTTCCTTAATAATGAGAATACGTAATTAGCATATTTCGATAAAAAAACGATATTACTAAGTTCTGAAAAACTGTACGCTTTTATGCAAATGCTTACCTCGGACAAAATCCAAAAAATCTGCACGCTTAACTGGCTTTTTAGTGCAAAAACGATATAACGCTTATTACACATCATAAATTTTCACTAAATAAACATTTTAATGAAACCTGTGTCCTGTTATCATGCCTCTCATACATATATAATAACCCCCAGGTAGGAGTAGCTAACTGCAATTATTTAATTCGAATACAGTCATTCGTTTCCCGTGTTATTGGTAGCCTTCCTTAGTAGGTTTGTCATTACCATTACCTGGTTATTACTTACCCATCATAAGCTTCATCGTTATCCAATTAGAGTCATTTAGTTACTAAATATAATACTTTACTAGCTTTTACCTGCGACTCGACCAGTAGAAGTAAGCAGTAACTAGCCAAGTGAAATAAAACCATCCCTTTAAATATTACATGCAAAAATGTATGTATATATATAACTAGCGCGAAATATTTAATTATTGTTAGGTATAAGTATATATATCTTATGGCATTTTTATGTCATTTGTTTGACCTAGCCAACATAGTTGAAATACAAGTATTTTGGTTCCAATTATAAACATAATCTTATCAATGTTTTTCTAACAAGTTTCGATCCAATTAGAGGCATTGCTTTAAATTAGTACTAAAAAGTGGAATTGCTTGGTTAAGAAATGGCTTTTGGTTAGAATCTGCAGACTATTTCAACAATTGTTAGGTTTCCAATGATTGAACAGTTCCTTAAAGATTTTTAATCGTAATATTGAGTTCAAATTCAAGCCACTCCTTTGATGCCGTACACTTTGAACATCGACCAATGTATCAAAACATTTGATAATTACTTTTTTAAAATCTATTTATTAAGAAACAAACAGTCGTATATGTATATAAATAACCAAGACACAATGAGTGAAAATAGTCCTATAGTTTCCTTAATACCAGTGTCCATGGGCGGCGGTGATTGCTTTCTATCAGGTGATCCGTTTGCTCGTTTTCCCCCCTATCACATAAAATAAACTTGAATAAAGTTTAGTTTTACAACGATATTAATTTTGAATTGTTACTCCTCTGATCTAGGAATTTCATTTGTATACAAAAATTACCGACCGCAACGTGCTGCTCAAAAACCAGTTAAGTAAATTTTTTGAAATGTTTATTTCTGCGACTCGGTCTAGTAAGTACATCCCATGTTGAATCTGTAAAAGAACGGTTGGGAACTGTAATTATCGGTGGTTGGCGGCGGCGCGCGTAGAACGCTAAAATTCACTTTGCTGTAACTTTATAAACTCATAATAACTTTGCTCTCTTCTCCTAGCGAACGTTTATATCAATTTGCTTCACTGATATTGGATAAATGTTCCACTTTCATTAACTTAAGAAAGTCAAACAAGAGGGTTGTTTTACTTGTGAACTATTTTTATGTAATAATCGTGCACATTACCTACATAAAAATATTATTCGATCAATTTTAAAATTAGATTTTACTAAACATATCCGTTTTTTCCTTTTGTGATGTAAATTTATACTATTAAGTTTATATTTAATTATTTGCTTGTGAAAAACCTAATAATACATAATTCAGACAAAAGTCTCTAAATACGGAAAGATAAACCATGGCAATTAATTTTAATCGTTGAATAAATCAAATAGAACGATGGAAACCAGAGATAACAATGTATTCAATCGGTGGTTATTACAATTACCTACAACTATGAACGTGAATAAAAAAGGAACGTTCTCGGTGCCATTTATCTAATTGATTAGCATGTAACCAGTTTTGGATTGCCTGGATCTTGGATTAACGTAACATTAATTATGTAAGCTTAGAATGTATTGTCTACCCCTAACGTAACAAAATGTCCAAAGCGACCACGTTATTAAAGATTAAGAGCTCAAATTTTAATTCTAAATGCTATAAGCAAACGCTCACTGATTAAACTTTGAGGACCTGGATCCAATTGAGCTACTAATAAAGTTAAGCCTCAAAGCTTGGCTCCTAACCGCCACACACACACATGTAGTTGTGTAATAACGGGAGCAGGGCAACCTTCGCCGGTGCAGTGTAACAGTGCAGCGGCCATGTATACCGCGGCACGTGTAAAATCAGGGCCGCCCCACCCACCACCCCCCGGCTCTGATCGCCTGGTACCCTGGCTGCTTTTATAAACTATCTGAAAGCTCGATTCCTTGCGTTTGCAGAATTGAAAATAATTCGTTTGTGGATTTGGTACGACTTTGAGTGAGAATCACTTTAATTTTTTAACATAATATAGGCTTTTCTCAAACCATTATTATCGCAACGTGACTGCAAATATTAAAATAGCCTGCACTATTAATTGTATTCTAAACATTTTACTTAAGCGGTTTGCGTCACAAGCATGTTTGTGCGTAGTACGGATGTCGTAGCACCTACGACGAAGAACTTCGTAGATGCCGCTACGAACCATAGCTTATTTCTGAAACATTGATGTATACTACTTATTAGATTAAGCTTTGAAGTGATTTTGACTAACTTTAATAACTATTTATTTTGTTTTATGTAAAAATTAACTAATAACTTTAAAGCATTGTGATTAACAGCTCTGTCTTACCTTTGATGTTGACGGAATCACTAACGACGAGATTTTTCAATTTTTAAAGTTACGGAGAATCTTCAGGTTAAGTGGCAGGTGGGGCAAATTGCTCGCCAAATAGGTTGCCAATGGGCTGTAAGGTTTTAAATGATGACCACGTACCGAAAGGCGAAGCGAAGGGTTGGTAAGCCTCGAACAAAGTAAACAGAGGATAGAAAATATAGCGGGATGAAATTGGAAGCGAGTGGAACAAAACTAATTGCCCTGAAGATCCTTGGAAAAGGCATATAAGGTCTAGTTCTATGATGCTAGATTAAGGAACTTACATGGTTCCTGGAATATTTTGGCAACTCCTTCGGCTTCTCGTTGTTTTGCATAACACAACCATTAGGAATTGTCGTCACATTAATAAATATAAAAAAATTGAGAATTGTTGTAAAGTAGAATTAATTTCTGTTTTTTTTTTCTAATAATGTCGCTTCTGCTTATGCTTGTAAACTCCTAAAACTTGTAAGGTAGTCTTCAAACACGACGGCTTCGTATTGTAAAAAAATGTATGTTTTTAAGAGTAGATTAGTCTTGCTTCTCTGCCATCTTTCAGAAACATTTGCTAAATGACACAATATCGACTTATCAGAGTCATTACGTGTTAATAGCGTATGAGTTTTATATTTTTACTTGTTACAATACGGAGCCTTAAAAATAAACCAGTGCGTAGCTTTGACAATTTTATCCGATGAAGTATCCCTGATGAATGGTAAGTAAACCTATGATAAGTTGAGATAATGCCTAGTGGTAAAATGAAAGTGTGGCGCAACGTGTCGAATTCCGGATGTAGCTATAATGAAATAGACTAAAAAACACAGTATCGCGCAGGGTGCCGATTTTCAAAAACACATCATTCGAAAGTAGGTACTAGTCGAAAGTTGTAAAAATCTGTGTCTTGCTAGAAAACTGCAGTTCAAATTTAGTTTAAGATTAGTGTACAAGAATAATTGGAGCTGTTATTTTCTTCTACTTCAGTGATATTTCAAACTCAGTCCAATTTTTCTCACAGTGTTGAGAGAAGTTGTTTGAACAACACTGTCATCAGACTACCGTTAACAATAAGAAACCAATTCGGATGAAATAAATTCAAACATAAAGTTATGTGATTGCGATACGTTACCTTTAGTTTTATTGAAATATAGATTAGATTAGATTATTTATTCATTCAATAAAAATTACATCATAAATTGTACATTGTCAAGTTAGAAGAATTTAGATTGAAATCGTCAAGAGTAAATAAGATGAAATTAAATAATACAAATCAATTGAATATTACAAAAATGACAAAATCAAAAACAATAATAATAAAACAATTAGGTACAATTTAATTAAATTAATTCTCCGCTAGGGATCGTCACTGCTTACAGGTAAATAATGAAATATAATAAAGGGTTTAAATTTAACCAAATGTCAAAATTAATAGAAAAAACAATGCAATTAAATAAATAAATCAAAATGTCATATCCAGAAACTCATTAACAGAATAAAATGTATTTTTTAACAAAAGGATTTTCAGTCGACGCTCAAATGTTTCGTCATTTTCTAAGTTTTTAAGATCGGAGGGTAGGTGTTCGTAGTATTCGTAGTGTTCGTAGTATAGTGTAGTATGTATTTAAAAAAATAAAGGTGTGTACAGAAAATATCACATGCGGCTGCGGCCGGTGCAGAGGAATAAAGCCGATTACACATGGACAACATTTCCTCCTTGAGAGTGTTTTCTCGCCATTGTTGGAGCATTAAGATAGGTATTATAAACGAAGGTTGAATTTTACTGCTTAGTGTACTTTACTAGATGTGTGATTTTTCTTTTCAAGAATCTATCTGCGCATGTCCTGAACTGGTATGTAAGCCGTTGAAAGAGATGTAAATGCGTAGTTTAAAAACTATTGCATAAAAGGTTTTAGACCAATAATTTTTCGTTACAGCTAGAAAGAAGATAATATTTTAAGCTTCACGTATTATTTTATTTTCCTTTACGTCTTCATTTCAGCGCAAAAAGCCATTCTAAAAGGGCGTATGTGAAAAGTGACGTCATTTAATTTAGGTATACTGTGTTTAAAATAAAAAAAAAACTGAATGCCGATAGCTCACAATTTTAAGTTGTTATTCTTGTAATTTATTAAAATACATTATACAACTGACGTTGAGTTGACTTGATATTGACGGATTGACATTTCGGACTAACTATCTAAAACATTGGCCCAAGCCTTACGGTCGCCATTAAGGGGGAAATTGAATCCAAAACAAATATTTCCAGTACGTAATTTACCTTAATAATGTTTTCTTATAAAATGCCTGCAGTTACATACTGCTTTCTGAAAAACTGCAAGAATAACAACAGATCATGTTCCGCCAAGAATTTTTTTACACTTCCGCTTGGAAACAAAAAGGAATGGTGTACTGCTGCAGGACGTTGTTTATTCGCGAAGGCCATTTAAATGTGAGTACTTACTACAATTAGTTAGGTATATTTTCTTTTCGAAAAGAAGTAAACAATATGTTTTATTGTTTTACTTACGTAGTTACTTTGTAATATATTTTACACAATAAATTTCAACAGCGCAATTCTTTTCTTACAGATGGAGGAAGACGTAGAAGATTTCCGGATGTGTACTAAGTAGTGTCTGGTGTAACAATACGGCTTGAAGTGTTTTGTGATAGGAATTCCTAGAGATACACTGTAAATATTGTATTAAAATCGTAAGCTAGTTTAAAAACATGTCATTTTATTCTACCCCTATAAAAACCTAAGAATGCCTTTGCACTTAGTATTTATTTATTACTTATGTGTTTTGACTCTATCTGTAATCTGTTATGTACAATGAAGTGTCAACATTTTATCATTCATAAATAAATATTATAACGAAGAAGATAATGAAAACAACTCAATGTTAATCGGTAGGCACAAGATTCATATACCTTACAATTGCATATGACTAAAACTTTTCAAAGGTTTTGTCACTTTCACTTTCAATCATACTCACTTGGTGGTCTCTTCCCACAAGTTCCATTACCAGCTCCGTTGATGGTACTACTTTGTATAGTGATCATGGAACTAGTAGGAATATACCCACTTGGTTTGTGATTATTATATGTCTCTATCAAAGAGTCCTCGCCTCGATTCTATGTCGTTTTGACTCATAAAGGAAATCTTGCAGATTTGGAACATGTACGTACATCATCACAACCAACTAGCTTTCGTTTCCCAATTACTGATGCTAAAACATTTGTCTTTAGTGACTGCTATGCTTTAGTTTTGGCCTACTCCAATAGCACAAGATGGAAGTTGTGCTTGGTTCTAGTGTTTTATTGAACAAAATCACAAGGCATGTTTAACCACCTTCGGATGCGGCACAATCGTGGCAACACACACCCGTTCTTAGGCTTCATCTATTTCTGCAGTCACCATACAAAGCTTAGTTCTGATTTGATCCTTTGGAGTCATACGACATTGCACAAAGCATTTGCCAGCCTGACGCTTTACCTCAACGCATCCAACTGCGATATCTACGTAAAAATAATCAGAATTAATGTTCGTGGGAATGTCAAGTCGTAAAAAGGATAAGAAACAACTATAAACAGGAAAGAAAATGTACGAGCGGCAACAACGAAATTTCGCCTAAGCTGTCAAAGTCAAACTGCCATGAGTACAAAACATACATACCTACATACACAAATCACGTCTTTATCGCTTACGGGATAGAATGGGAAAATCATAGGAATCATGTTACAGGCGATACTGTTAGCAACCCATCAGTATTTTGATTCCACTTTCCACCTATACGCCCACAGTGTCTTGCTAAACGTGGCCTGTAGGTCTTGTTACCTTTGGGGTCTGAAATGAGTAACGACTGGTAACCTTTTTTTCTAATTAGGTACTTATTATTCCATTCCACTATCTCAGCCTGATAAATGATGTCATTTCCGGTATAACCATTATAGGCGATTTTTTCGAAAAACACTGGTAAAAAAAAATCACAAAATATTTTTTTTGATGTCTATAGGCACATTTTTCGAAATGATTTTCAATGTAGGGCAAACGAATGAGATGTTGTCAAATTGTCGGTTTTACATCAACAGAAAAAAAGTTCTACCCAAAAAGTCAACTAAAACATTACTTTGTTACAAGGTGTTACTTTGGTACACTCTCCCAAGCATAGGAGTTAGCACACTCCCTGTTTTCTCATTGGTATCTCAGTACTTCCTTTTCTGACCAACCAGAAGGAAAGGGCCGGACTGAGTGACTAGAGAGGAAACGGCGCGTGTGCTAGCCGGCTTCAAAGATGTCTCTTGTTCAATGTTCAGTCAACCGATAGCGATACCTTCGCGCGACAAGACAAGCACGTCTAAGCTTGGCTGAACCGCAAACGTCATAATATCATAATTATGAACACGCATTATGAATACATTATTATAATCCGGTTATAAAGGTGACTCGCGAAAGTCTGAATTTTAAGTTCTTCCATTTTGTTGCATATTCAGTTTACTTAATTGTAGTTTAATTCTTTGTTTTAATAACGGTTTATGGCGGTTGTCCCAAAACTCAAAAATGCTAAGTATTAAATGGTTGTAAATTTATTACAGTGTTTTTTTATTATTTTATTATTAGCTCGTCAAAGTGTCCCACTGGTGTGCCCACTGAACTGAGGGATCTGTTGTTTAACTATATGAAAAACTTCAAACTGAAATATATTTTCGCTTCTCACTAAATATTCGGTTTGGTACTTACTTGCTTCTCAAGTAAGTGATTTGTAGTATTAATAAATAATAAATAATAAATATCTTGGGACAAATTACACCAATTGTCCCAGCCCCAAACTAAGCAAAGCTTGTACTATGGGTACCAGGCAACGGATAAACATACTTATATAATGTAGATAAACACATACTTAAATACATACAACTTCCATGACTCGGGCACAAACATTCGTATTCATCATACAACTGTCTGCCCCTACCGGGATTCGAACCCAGGACCTCTAGCTTCATAGTCAGGGTCACTAACCACTAGGCTATCCGGTCGTCAAGTATTCAATGAAGGATATTAGTACCTATTGTATTGTGCTGTTTTACTCATCTATTTCATATTTTTTAGTTGGTATCTAATAAAATTATGATAGAAGTCCTCCAAATGTCTTCGAATCAAACTTTATCCCGAATGCTTTAACAAATATACATCAGGTAGGTCATTTGATATAGCTTAAATTTCAACGTTTTTTTTTAAACATGGTATTTGTAAATTTATTGTAAAATGAATGGTGAGTGAAAGTAAGAATATAACCAAATCAAATGCTTCGTTCAAAAATAAGTTCAATAAATTAATATGGCTATGATAAGAGCTCCGATAATCCTCCTGGCCGTCTGAACAATCGCGTCACGAAATCTAATGAATCAGTATAAATTGAGTGGTAACCGCACGTGCGAATGACGTTTAATTTTAAACTATCCACGCAGGGCGGAAAAACTCTTTTCGATCAAGAATAGGTGTTTGTGGCTGGTGAATGGGGGAAGGGAATCAGGGAGCGAGCGAGGTGCGAAGTGGAATGGGCCCGGGACCGTGTAACGAAACCCCTTAGCGGCTCTGATCGCCTGGTACAAGTTGGCATTGACTTAAGGGAGACATCCGACGATAAGTTGGCGGATTGCGGAACGTCGGCCAACTAGCCGCCGGCTTTTGTTTTGCAACAAGTTCTTAACGCTCGAAGTTTAACCGACTATGCTTCTCGATGGTTCAAGTATTTTAATGGACCGCTTTAAAATTATGACAATATTAGCATTGACAGTTTTTTTGTGAACTATATGAGAATGTTAAATGATTCGTTTCTCACCGACCAAAATCATTTACCAACCAAATTAAGACAAGAAAAAACCTACTCTAGACACGAACAAAAAATAAAATAAACAGATTTTTTTTTCTTACTATCGACTTACAAGTTACAATTATGGGTACCGGCGTAGGTTAAGTTAGTAAGTATGTTTAAAACAAGATAAATCTTCTGGTTTCTTTTACTTCAAGATGTAATATTTTCGTTCTTTTACTACACACACACACACAGAGAGAGAGGCGTATTTGCACACCAAGAGTTCCGTACCTATACCTAACGATATTTAAGTAGATTCTAAATAAACTATTAAAATATCAAAAAATAGCTGTCTAAAAAAACGAAAATAAACATATTATAAATAAACAGGTTTTTGAACCCGACTTTGCAATTGAAAGAAAATCGTACCCATGTCTGATCAATTCTTAAAATGCAAATGCAATATTTGTAAAAGGTATTCGCTAGTAACTAGAAATTACCGATTTTCGAATTTTGTCTTCGATCTCGCTTTTAGCCTAATTTCGTGATGCCAGGTCAATAAGTAAGTTCTCAATTAGGTTTTGATTTAAAAGTGAATTTTCAAAACTTCTTAGACAGGTTTCCGTTTTTACAAGCTTTTAAGTATATACCTTAGGTGGATTACTTCGTACTTGTAAATCTGTTGTTATTATTTGTTTGCATCAAATTTTAATGTTGCAGCTGAATTTTGACCCACTTCCAGTGATCGGATTGGCTTAAAATTTGACACGTAGTGAATTGATTATGTATTTATTCCAATGAAAACATAAGAATCAACTAATATCTTCAGCAAAAAAAGGAAGCGTTGAGAATGTATTTTTAGTAAACACTTCAATTAAGTTTTTTTTAAGGTACTTACAAAAAATAAATGCCAGAAACAAAATAATAAGTAGGTACATCATAATCAAATAGTTGATAATATAGCATTCAAGAACTCAAGGTGCTAGGGGGATGTTATGAACGTTGATAGAATTTTATAAATTTCAAATTTTTGTCTGTCTTTTTGTCTGTTTATTCGCACTAATCATGGAAATTACTGAAATATATTTTATTTAATATAAATGTTTTAAAGATTTATTAGATTATACGTAGCTAAGTTAAGTTATTTATAAGCTTCGTTTCATCAAAATCGGATGTTAGAAGAAATTTAGAATGTAAATAAATTTACTTGAAAACTGTAATAAGGTTGTAAAATAAAAATGTATTTTACATGTTAATCAAAAGTTTTGTAAATATTATTTCATCCACGAAATTTCCTAAACTGCCAACATCACGAATATCCATAAATAATCATTCACTTTCATCCCGACAAGTAGATGTAAATCAACGTTAAATCACGTTAACTTGCAATTACAACGTAACCCTCTATCTGTTATCAAACATTTTTTGGAAACAAACCGATAATATCGCCCGGTTATCCCTCGAGGCGTGCTCTTAAGTCAGCAAAAACTGATTATCGCAATAGAGCCTCAAACGATGCAAGTTCAAGCTTGTAGTCTTTACAAATTGAAAGAGAGAGTTGGGATACAGACCCGCTTTCCCACATTCCGGTGATAAAAGGGAAAACTGCTCAAGCTTCGCGCGCGGAAAGGGACGGCGAGCAGGGGATGTCGGTTGTTAAAGCGGGTGGGAAATACAACTGTAAGGGCTTACCTTCTCGCGAGTGCTGGGCTCCTGGTAGCTCGTTACAGGTCGCGTAACGTCTCGCGGATTCCGAGCGCGGTGAGCGAGCGGTGGCGGCGGCTCAGCGGCGCAGACTGCAATCGCATCCTGTTCACAGGGGGTGGTGCATTCTGTGCAAGCGAGACTGCAACGCCCGCCCATTCGCCTCGTGCCTCACTTTCCCGCCCTACTGTTCTTATTAAAAATATCACGACAAACTTTTATTACAACCAAGGCTGACCTTCCGATTTAGAAAAAAAAAAACAAAAAAACAAACGACCTTAAGACATTTTTCTAAACAACAATCAGTTCCACTTTTCAATTTGACCCCCTTTAACAAAGCTGACTGCTAGCTCGTTTGATTCCGCCTTCTGATTTTTGGTTTACTTATTCTAAACTAAAATTGACTTCGAAAACATTAATAAAACATCGAAAGAAATCACAGCTCTCGCTCGAGTTGACGCAAGAACGTCTCGAAGGGTAATGTTTAGTCTGGCGAGATGTTTTTAGCTTAACGACTGATGAGGTGCTTGTGTAGGCTCAAAGAATTACACGATAGTTGTCATGCAAAATTTAGGGTTGCCAGATGCTCAGGTGTAGTACTGCAAAAACAATCATATCAATCACATTGAAAAAAAATTTCGCGGTCTCTAAACGCGGATGCAAAATCTCGTGGTACATATTTTTAGGAGTTCTTTTTAAACGTACTTGTACTATTCGGTTAGTATTACTGTCATTCATCATTCTGACCACTGGTTATCAACAACAATAAGCAAAGAAACAAACATTTGGTTTTACGTGTTGACTGTTTTTTCAAAACTGAATTAGAAATAAAGCAGTCAGGTATTTGAATCGTGCATTTTGTTTGAAAGTATTTGGTCTAGATACCTACCAAAGCTTCCAAACTTTAAGTCTGGTAAAAGTATGATTGTATTTCTAGTTTTATAATTTTATTGTTAGTAGCCAGGCAGCAGTGATAGAGTTGGCAGCCCTACTGCTCGGGCCCGCCTACGCCGCGCCGTCGTCCAGACGACCGCGCAAGGCTACGGCGGCTGTAATATATGATAGGGCTTATTGATAACGTTACCAAAGTGAATATAAACGTTAAATAACGTTACGATACTTTGTAAAAATACTTTGTTAACGGTTAAAGTAGAAGTAAAAATACCAACACGGAACGGTGACTGTTTTTCGAAATATAATACAATAAGTTATAAAACTTATAAACATTGAATTATACAATTTTAAGCGTAAAACAAGGCATAAGTAATGTATAAATGTTTAATTAATTATTATTAATTATCTCCAACCATCGCAACGTGATATATTCTATAACTGCTTAAAAACAATTGTCAAATTCATGTCAACATGACATTAGTTCACCCTTTGTAACCAATAAAACAACATAAATAAGTAATGGTTGGCTGTAATAGGTGCTTTCTAAGCTGATTGTCACTATGAACTTCGCTCGAATAGACTAAGTCTAAACAAAATAACAGTATCTTCCAATAACATGGAAGAGAATGCGTAAAATCATATCGAAACTTTTAACTCAGGCTAGCGAAAAACGGTAGAGTTTTAATATTATAAATATTTATAGGTACGTTAGTCGAGAGTGCAGGAACCAATAAGATGTAAGTACTTTGAAAGTTTAATATCAATTTCCTGTTAACTATATACACTCCAGAAGTTGTTTTTACTTCTCTGAACTTCAGGCGTTGTGAAATGCCCGTGAAGTCACTTTACTGAGTTTCCTCCTTATTCAGAAACGTTAGTTAAGATTATGGTAACCTTTTTTATAATTATAACCATTATTTTTTAACATTATAACAATTTTGTCAATATCAAGGAAAAGACAGTTTCAATACAGGTTGGCCATTATAAGGTAAAACAAAATACTTAACCACCCTCCCCAATCGCATCCTAGCCAATGGCTTACCATTTTTTAATTAATTGGTTCTATTGTTGCCTGGGATGCATTTGCCAAAGGCTGCTCTTCCCTACTTAGACCAACTAAGCTCGAGCACACGAGGAAGTAACTTAATGTAAAATGTGCCTTTGCCATACAGACCTAATAATAGTATATTTTATACCAATGGACTAAAAGAGGAGCCAAGCCGAGGTGGCTAGCATGGTGACAAGGGCGGCTATGAAAATCTGAGAGTGTTTATGGCTTCAGAAACTAGACTTAGAAACTAAACTTAGCACTTCGAATGCCGGAAAATATTGACAAGCATTATACTCTACATATTATATTCCTAGGTACAAAAGCATAATTTTATTTAAAAAAAGCTGACGTTATGGTAATTGGAATTTCGAACACTAGGTATTTTACATGTTAACAGCCAAAAATGCCACTAAAAACAATTTAGTTATTTAGTAGTGCAAGCTATTTAGTTTACTTAGTATTTAATAGTGTAAGACGTGTTTGAGACCGTCCATACATAATTAGGCGAGAACAGTGAATGTCAAGTGCGCTACCGTCTTTGCTGATGAAACGCAAAATTCTTCACTCCCTAGAGATAAAACGACGTGTTTTACTCGCACTTCGTTTCGTGATGATCTTTGACTATGAGAAGTGAAAATAATAGATTTATAACTTTTTAGGTGTAAGAAGAATTGGCGCTGAGGGAGGATTTAATAATGAATAAGTAATGTTTATGCCAACAAAATAATCTAAAACAAAACAGTTCAAAAGAACAATTTAGATAATTATAATGTGTTCGGTTTGCGGTTGCTACTTTCTGTTAATATCATGTTTACTGTTTTGAATAGGCAAGTATGTAAGCAATTTTAAGTACTTAGTCTCGGTCTGGCAAATATGAATGTCAAGTGATACACAAAAACCAACGAAAGTTGAACCAACAGAGGCTTATAATCAAGCTTAAGTAAATAAGAGAAGTGAAAAGTGTTTCAGAACAGCACGGAGTCATACTTCCCGTAGCTGTATTATAAGTAGACTGAAGGAGCTAATGTGAGATTGGAAAGCAGCGTCTTCTATTGACAACTACCTCTGATCTCCAGTACTTCAGTTTGAAGGGCAAGGGTAAATCACCACACTATTTTTCCAAGAGAGTCGTCGTAAAACTTCAAATTCTTAACGATGACCACAACCACTCTTCCAGGAGAATAGCGACGCAAAAGATAAGTGCAGTTTGAAGTGTTTAGTTTAAACTAGACACAGATAATAAAGTGTATAATTTATTGAGGGTACCACGACCTTTGCAATTATCACGCTTTTGACATAAAGTGCTTGAACAGTGAACAGTCAACATCAGAAGTTGATAACAGTCGAAGAGCTCAAAAAGATCTTCACACCCTCATTACCTTAGCGATAGGGTCGTATGTGTAGATATTTTGCGCTCTTCCACTGTTTAAGGCGCTGTAGATAGTGAAAACTACAATTTTAGAAAATATTAATAAAATACTTGCACAGAACTTACAACTGCAATTTTTTTATATGTATATTTTCAGTCTATTCCCTAGATTTTTACTTCATCAGAAACACGATTGCTGAAAAAAACCTCGATAGTTTTTTTTTTTGAAAATAACCATTTTTTTAAACCTTAAACCAAATATTTCGATGACTATTATGAATATCTGCACAAAATTTGTTTTATTTAATAGTTTTTTAGTAGATCTCGATTTGTGCTTCATAGATTTTTAATAAGTTGAGTACATCAATCATGCCAACTTATTTCGTTTTTGGCAAAATAAAATGGTTCAACGCGCGGCGGCGGCCGACTATTGCCCAGTCGTCAGTACGCTCGTGGCCGCTGCCGACGTTGGACCTGTGCACATTTTTCTAACTCGGTAATAGTACTTTAGACAGCAAGCAATATGGGTAATCGCAGTGTAAATAAAGTTAAGCGAAAGAGGAAACGCTTAAGTGAACTAAGAGAACATAATGAGAAACATTAGAGTGCCTAAACGGTAAGTAACTACATACCAGACCGCGTCGTAGCGATTTCACATTCGTTTTGACGTAGTTGGTTTGCAGTTTTACTAATTGTGTGTTATACAGTTCTATTCTATTCTAGTTATTTTCAAGTGAGTTACAGCCGTTATTTCCTTAATGAGTATTAAATATGTCTTACGATAATTTAAAATCCGGTTTGTAATGCATTAATTTGTAACTAAACTACACGTGAATTAAGTATCATTATTTTAGAGGTGTTGAATAAATACGCTAAGTAGCAGTGCTTGCACTGCTGTGTTCCGGTGTGGAGAGTAAGACAGCCGGGGAAATTACGGGCACAAGAGGCATTGCATCTTAGTCCTCTAGGTTGGCAACGCATCTGCAATCCCTCCGGGGTTGCGGGTGTCTATGGGCCGTGGTGATCACTTACCATCAGGTGACCCACTTGCAACCATCCTACTAATATTATAAATGTGAAAGTTTGTGCGTATGGATGTTTGAATGTTTGTTACTCTTTCACGCCAGAACGGCTGGACAGATCTGGATGAAATTTGGAACATAGATAGATTATAGTCTGGAATAACACATAGGATAGGCTACTTTTATCCTGGAAAATTGCGTAATTCCTGCGGGATAGCGATAAACGAATTCTATGCAGATGGAGTTGCGGGCAACAGCTAGTTTAGTATAATTGTAATTTTAGAGCAAAACAGGACTCTCTCAGCTTGAAAACCCCGGAACGTCACTTACAACCCTGACACCGATAGATGCGTCACTGCCAAACTCAACGGACACTGAAACCCCTGATCCTTCTCGTAAGGAGTAAGTTTCATTACCATAACTTAGATAATTCTTAACTCACATTATTACTGTATTTTCCCCGGATAGTTTGATTCGAGAAATGCTTTATTATTCCATATCTCACTCGTGTCGTCCTTGTCTCAGAAAATAATAAAAAAAAGAAGCGCGAGACACCCATGAACATTATAAGTAGTCGATATACGCTTGACGTGTGTCGGGTTCGTCCGAAACCCTTAATCAGAGCGGCCGCAGCACGTTTACTGCGCGTGGTCGCTCACTCAGCTCAGCAGAATTATTATGAATTATTATGAAATATTAGAGCTTATTACGAAAACGCTTGATTATTATCCTATCTCTAAGTCGGAATATCATTATATGACTTCTAAGTTACTTTAAAAAAAAATGGCGATGCTCGCCAGTTTGTTAGGCGAACTTGGCTGGAATGGCTGGTCATGCTGCCGCTTGTCTAGATGTTTCAATTTCTGCCGTCTAAAAATAATCTTTTTATTTCAGAGCAGAAATAACTTGTCGGCTTAATTACCCTAGGCCATCTCTATCAACTCTAGAACACCTACAATCACCAACTGAGTATGTGGGTCAATTTCAACAGTACTCATTTTTTGTATCATTTCGGTGTGGTCCCTTATATGTGTTTTTTTTTTAGATTTTTAAATGTCGAACGACACCTTAGACAATTTTGCAAGACATAATGTAAAAGGGAACCTAAAACCTTAAATAGTTTTCGAGTTATTAGAGGTCGAATTTCTAAACACACAGCGGAACGGAATTATACAATGTACACCGGAATGAATGACACCTTACAACGGAATGATAAATATACACGGGGATGATAATATCAGCCCACTGGAATGAAATATGGACCACCGGAATTAAAGTAATAAATAAGGCTCCATAATCACGTCTTTTATTTAGAAAAAATACAGACAGACCTTAAGTATATTTTAATAGTCCTAAGAGCGAAAATTTGGTGCCAGTTAATGAATATTTTTTAAGTAGGTATTTCATCACTTGGTAAACAACATTTCATGAATTCATTTTACAAACTACGTTAGGCAAATCAACGATTCACAAATTAAAAATTGCATAAAACATTAGATACTTGAAAAAAACATCATATTATGTTGTAGAATAGATAGGTATATGAGATTATTATTATTATTACCGAGTAATTATTTGTAAATTGAATATTTTTAGGAATGACAGGTGTCTGAAATGAATAGTTTGTAAATCGTTGTTTGTTAAGAAGTGATTATAAACCTGAGTTAATATTTTGTACATAATTTAGCTGATATTTTATCTCCAGTTCCTTTATTTACGATGAAATAGTTAAAATATTACAAAAATAAGACGTTTTGAGGTTAGAATTTTGTTTACCAAATAGGACAGGTAAGAATGACACTACCTTACATA
Source organism: Pandemis corylana (assembly GCA_949127965.1). Taxonomy (NCBI): domain Eukaryota; kingdom Metazoa; phylum Arthropoda; class Insecta; order Lepidoptera; family Tortricidae; genus Pandemis; species Pandemis corylana. The sequence goes on along the minus strand of OX421859.1, from coordinate 7,088,203 downwards.
GACAGACCAACATAAAAATAATTCTGTCTTTAGTATTTATTGTGTAGCTGCGATAGAATCCTACATCGTATGTGAAAATTAACTGTCTAGCTATCACGGTATTCACGGTTCATGAGATTCCCCTGGTGACAGACAGAGAGACGAGCAGTGGTCTTAGTAATAGGGTCCTGTTTTTGCCCTTTGGGTACGGAAACCAAATTTTTAAGCCTTTTTTTGTAGCATCCCCTGATAGCCTAAAAGCGTAAATTTTATCTTAGAACATGAGCTGTGGTACAATAAAATAAGTTCAGTATTTGATTTTAGAAATTATGCTACGGAACCATTTCATAATAATAAAGTGAAGCTACATTTGATGTCATTCCGGTGTTATTTTCATTTTGGTGAGTATTTAAGTCATTTTACTACACCGGAAACACCGGAATAAATATGGTGGAATGAGAAACTTGACATAAAAATAAATATTTAAAAAAAGTTAGCCTCGTGTTCTTAAACTAATTAAACTCTTGAAATCAAAACTACATTAGACGTGACATAATATAAATTTTAAACAAAAGCGATACAAAATACAAAAGCTATGACTAACTCCGGAATGAAACTTTTTTTGTCCCCACACCATGGCGATGATAAATGCCCACGTTTTGCTCGGAAACGTTCGCCGTTACACACGTCTACTCTCGCTGAGCGCCGCAGTTTGACTATCGCTCGGGGTGCGCGGGAGACGGAGGGGCTTAAGGGTCAAACTCGGCAAATAAATCGTTCCCAAAATTTGCCCGCGGAACGAGAGCGTGTCTCCGGACAAATATATATGCATATATTCAGAGGTTTACGAATGAGGTAAAAATCAGGCGATGTGCTTTTTTTGTTACCTGTTTATTATGGTAATAAAACAAAGATATTCTTTTTGTTGTCACGCATAGTGTTCGACTTATCCGGCATTTTGTAACTTAAACCGGCTCCGGGACAACCCACCTCGATGAGAAATATGGTCTAAATATATTTTTTTAAATGATTAAATAACATAATATTTTAATTTTAGCTGTTGCCCGCGGTAGACAATATATATATTTTTATATGAACAGGAAGGCAAACGAGCAAGTGAGTCACCTGATGGTAAGTGATCACCACTGCCCATAGACACCCGCAACCCCGGAGGGATTGCAGATGCGTTGCCAACCTAGAAGACTAAGATGAAACGCCTCTTGTGCCCGTAATTTCCCCGGCTGTCTTACTCTCCACACCGGAACACAGCAGTGCAAGCACTGCTGCTTAGCGGCAGGATTAGCGAGTGAGATAGGAGGCTGTTTCCTAAAAAAAATTGTTCTACATTATCAAAGCCTTCTGCACCTGCGTTTTCAGTCTTGCCATCAAAATTTACTGCTTGGGAAATCCTATAATGTATCATTAATGAGTCCATTAAGTATAAATAATATTACTTGCAGCATTTTTTCCTAACTTTTATTTTGATTCTGTTTTCTGCATTGAAGCTAATATAATGATAAATCTTGGAAGAGTCTATTTAATTTATGTAGTATTTTTTTTTGTATTTGGCATAAGCACTGTTAAATATAGGTCTTTATTAAACACTGAACCAGCACTAAACTTAATTATATTTTCAGAGAAATTACTGAAGATCTGCAAGTCGAGACCAGATCGAATGAAGAGAATTGGTCACAAATTCAAGGACGAAACTTATTGACATAACTTATTTTATTCAGCAGCTGCAGACACAGCTGCCAGCCACGATTCCTTGTTTAATTGCAATTTTACTCATGTGTCACTTATAGGAGAATTACAGGAATTACTTCGGCTGGAATCGGCTATTCCCACACACACACACACACACAAATCACGTCTTTATCCCTTACGGGGTAGACAGAGCCTAAGGAAACAGGTACCTACAGGCCACATTTAGCAAGATTGTGGGCGTATAGGTGGAAAATCGAATCAAAATAGTGATGGGTTGCTAGCCTCATCGCCTATAACATGTTTCCTATTTTAATCGCCCATTCCCTCGATGGGCTTTTACCATCTGCGCGGGTAGAGAAGCAACTGGTACATTCTATGTTTTTTCTTTGCTCCTAGACCAGCATGGAAGTATTCCCAGTTTACAGAAATCACAGCGTGCATGGATATACCAATATTTACGGCAGCAACTTATTCAAAAAGTCAAGATATTATCTATGATAACTGGGAATTAACCGCTGTTGAATCCATGGCAGCAGCAGCTAAGCGTGAGCGTGAAGCGGCTATAGAAGAAGGCAAACTCAGAAAAACGTCAGATTTACAATGAAAGCCCGACATGTCCATATTTTACAAGTGACGAAAATAAGGAAAACATCGCTTCTTGCTCCAAACAATTAACCTTTGAAGAGCTATAACTACGGTGTGCGCTGTCAATGCCGTCATTGATAAAAACACGGTCTATTGTTACCACTATGTGTTACTATTTACATTAAATTAGTATCAAATGAAGCATTTCTTTTAATTAACCAAAAATAAAGTATTTTATAATTTTCGGAAAGCTCCGGAATTTACTTCACCCAGAATACGGTTACGAACAGAATAAGGCCATGCGCGGGGCGCCCCGCATGCGCCTCCACTTCATGTCTGCTTCACCCCCGCAAATACCTAAAATTCGTCTATAAGCGCGCCTTAACAACTGACATGGCAACAAATTTGTCCGAACATTTGTAGTCCATTTTCATCCTTCAGTCGTTTTCTACTCTTACTTGGCGCAGCTTAGAGTCTGTTTTGCTTTAAATATACTTATAGATATTCTACGTGGTAGTAGCCTTAGGTAAATTAAAGAAACTTCATATAATGATATCGTAAGCAGAGCCTTTACAATGTTTTAAGTATTATGTACAGCTAAGTCAATCACGTACAAAAGTAATCATATTACTTGTCTGGAAGAACATTATTCTAAGAAATGTTTTACCCGAGGTTATAGTGATAACCTTGTTCACTAGGTCAAAAAGTGAGTAGGTAGGTGTATTGAGGTGAACTGGATGGGGTACGATTTACAACGGGAAAATTAACCAGTATTCAATCGTTTTTTGGTTGTTTACCCGAAACTAACAGATAAGGGGGGTTGTTATTTTAATATTGAAGGATATCACGTTTAAGACTTTTGTCATGTTTATGTTTATGTTTATTTGATGATTCAGTATAAAATTACATCATCACTTAAAATGTAATGTCAAAGAATTTTAACTAGAAAGCAGGCTTTTAACTAGAATATGTAGGTACTAGGTATATTTGTTACCCTCAAAAAGAGTGGATTGCCGGAATAAACAGCAGCCTATTATGTAAATTCATTTCATTTAATGTTCCATTAGGTATTACGACGTTCAGTAAAATAATTAATGGTTTGGAAGGATCATTCTCAATATAAAAATGTTCTTCCTTTTTAGAATTTGACCTTTCTAATTATATCCCTTCCAAGGAAATTCAAAGGCACGCTAATATATAATAACAAAGCTAAAGAGGGTCGGAAGTCTGTACATGGAAGATATTTAAAAAAAGATTGGCTGGGGATACTAAGAATCGATAACAGAACACGTTCCAACAGTTTTAGATGTTTTGTCTGTTTATCTGTTTGACTGTATATTTGCGAGCGCAGCACGTGAAAACGGTTGAACGGATTTTGATGCAATTGATGGATGTGGGCTGATTAGATAGATAGATGATGGATTTTACTAATCTGTTGAAAAAATCACCGGCCAGGTTATAGGCTACTTTTTATCTCGGAAAATTGCATAGTTCCCGCGGAATAGCGATATAGATGTCATAGGTCGCAGCTGCCTAGAGTTGCAACGTAAAATATCATAGAGGTGCACTAAGGAGGGTGTGACGTAGAAATTTACAACCCTCGTACCCTATAGATATACCTTAAAAAATAAACGCTCAATAAACGCCCGATGCATGGTACTTCGTCCCTTTGACTTTTTTCTGATATAATAAAACCTAAGGAAGTGTCAGTTGCGTCTCGCCTTGTCAATTTCGCCGGCTGTCATGAGTGTCATTCGTCCAGCGGCCGGTTGTTCGATTCTCACTTTTCTTTTGGACTCGAAGCCTGCTGGACGAGGCCGCTTCCCCTCATCCGCGGCGGAAGACATAAACGAACGCACTGTGCATCATTTCGCAAACGCGACGCCAAATGTCGCATGGTAAGTAAATTTAATTGAAATTGTGGGGTACCTACGGCTACCGTCCCAATTGTGTGCCCGTTTCTAAGTATTTAATTCGTTTCAGCTTAAACGCCCCTCAAGGAGAATCCAGAGACCTCCGAGGAGTTGACAGACGTCGTCACCAGCCTGGCCAGCTATTGTGGGACCCTCATTCCTCCTCGGTAAGTCAAATCTCCACACCTTCAATTTTTTTATCATGTGGGTAGGAACATTTTCCCTGTGACCCAGTTTCGAGGCCATTCCCTTGATTTACACCCTTGTTCTCTTCACAGGAGGTTTCTGGGCTCGGCCCAAGGGCACCCTTCTTTGTTCGACCCTTCCACCTGTGGCTGTCTGCTGGCTCCGGTGCCAAAATTGACCCGGACAGCGTCGCTAGAAATTAAGGGTAGTCCCACCCTAAAGGTACACAAACCAATTTAACTTGTTTCCGGACCAGTCGCCGTTCGACTGGTGGCGCCCCTTTTCTTTCTCCAAAACAATAAGCAAGCAAAATTATATTTTATCAGTGGCATAGACTCTAACCCTCCCCAGCTCAAAAATGTACCCATTGTGCTAGCCGTGGCTTTCTTTTACATTTAAAAATAAATTCATTTTTTTCTACATAACTGGTTTTATTTACAATTTTGTTGGTCGTGACCGCCCCGGCTCAGGTCGGGTCGGATATGTCACAGCGGCAGCCCATCGTGTGGCTTATTTAAGAGTTTAGTTGCTATGTCATTGTTTGCTATAGTAATAGTCCGCTGATACGTTTTGCTTGCTTAATTGTTACTTTACTATACTATATTCATAAATTTAAATTTTAAATTGCATTGTGTTAGTTTTCACAAATTGGTAGGTAGTTGTATATTGTGAAAAGAGAACTTTCTAGAAGCAATAGTAAAATAACAATAGCACTTAAATACAAATTAAACAACACAAATCTAAAATAGTATTTTCATAGTGTATTTATTTCATTTCATTTCATTTAGTGTAACCATAGTTCCGAAACAAAACCTATTGAGTATTATTGGTTTTATTGTTCTAATTGGTTTTATTGGTGTTCTCTTTGGCAAATGTATAATTGGTCACATAATTAGGTAATTCTAAAAGTGGCAGCATTAACTTATGACCATTTCAATTTCACTATAATTTGTTTTTAATTTGCATAAATTGGCTTCTTTGGTACAGTCAGCCACATTAGTTAGTATTATTTGTTGGTACAATCGGCCGAATTTATTGGTACTCTTTTTGTGCATAATATTTTCTTACCTTACCTTACCTTACCTTATTTTCCTTATTTTCTGGTATAATCAGATTCAGTTATTAATACCTTTTTTTTGTACACTCGGCCACAACCATTAATAATTTCTTTGAACACTGCCATAATTTTTTTTTTGCACACTTGTGTTGGTTTAATCGTTTCTGTGTATTCAGCCATAATAACTAGTGATTTTGTTCTTGAACACCCTGCCATATTTTTTTTTTTTTGTACACCTTTACATATTGTGTTAGTAATTTCTGTGTATTCAGCCGTAGTAACTAGTAACTTTTTTGAACACCCTACTATAATAATTTTGTACACCCTTTTAAATAGTTTTTTACACTTTTCTGTACACTTGGCCTTACAAATTTTCAACTTTTTTTTGAACACCCTGCTATATTATTTTATACACCTACTCAAATTGTTTTGGATACTTTTCTATACAGTTCGCCCTACCAATCTGCAACTTTTCTTTGAACACCCTGCTATACCTTTTTGAACACCCTTTCAAATTGGTTTGATTATTGTTCCTGGACATTTAACCATACTAATTAGCAATATTTCTTTGAACACCCTGCTATATTTTTTTGAACACCCTTTCAAATAGGTTTGAATATTGTTCCTGGACATTTAACCATACTAATTAGCAATATTTCTTTGAACACCCAGCTATATTTTTTTGAACACCTGTTATATTTTTTTTGAACACCCTCCCAAATTAGTTTTAATACCTTTCTGTGCATCTGGCTATACTTATTTGCAACCTTTTCTTGTACACCCGGCTATATTAAGTTTGAACACCTTGTAAAAAAAAAAAAAATTGAAAATTTGATACGTTTTTGCGTATTTCAGCTATATTAATCTGGTATTTTTTTGTACACCCGGCCATACAGTTTTTTTGTACACCCTGCAAAATTATTATTTTTTAATTTTCTGCATATTAGGTCCTACTGTTTTGAAACTATTGTACACACTGCTTTACTTATTTGGTACAGTTGGCTACATTAATTTATGTAACCTTGTTTTTATTTAAACCAATTTATTTTGAATTTTTTGTTTTTCTTATGCACTTCGTGCTACTGTAATTCAACTTTTTTTTGTTTGTAATCAAAAATTGGTTTCTCGATTCGATAGTAACCGTTGCTGCACTTCTGAAGCCAGTCTTTGCAGTCGTTGAGTAGTGTTTTTTGTATTACCATTTTTTTTTACCCCCATAAACTTACCTGCGCAACTGAAATCAGAATGGAGGAACGGCCTATCACATGGAACTTACTTCATAAGGATGAATTAATTTATGAGGTGAACATAAGGCACGATGTGCCAGCTGGAGATGTAAACGCTTTGCGTACGCAGCTACGAAAATTAGTTAAGGAATACCCTTCAGATGAAATTGTAAATTTTGAGGGAGATGTTGTTGTGGAGCTGGGCAACACATCTTGTAAACTAGAGGAGCTATCCCAATTGATTACACCTTCATCGCGTAACCTAACCTTGAAATCTCTGAACCGTATTCAGGCCTTGGCACATCATCTTTTTCACCGTTTAACGCGAATTACCCCAGATAATGCAAACCTTGTTACTTGCAATGAGCAAATGGAGACCCTCAACAAATACTTGTCCAAACTTGACAACTTGTTTCAGATATTTAAAACTAGCACCCAGTATCATATACCCGATGAGCCTCCTGAGGTGGTTGTTGATCCGGCCCCGGTTGCCGTAGGCAAATACCAAACTGTCGGTTCGCTTAACTTAAAGTATGATGGTCGTACTTGCGTCAAAGTCTTTCTCCAGCGACTGGACGAACTCTGCAAGTCACGCGGTATCCCTGAGGGAAGGTTGTTTGTCTCAGCCGTAGAATTATTCGAAGGAGATGCATTGCAGTGGTACAGATCGGTGCGACCTGAGTGTACTTCATGGGCTCAGCTTGAATCTCAGCTCTTAGTGGAATTTTTACCGTTTGATTACGACAGACGACTAATGAAAGAGATTCGCAGCCGGACCCAAGGCTCACAGGAGAGCATAAGTTCTTATATCGGTGTAATGTTGAATTATTTTGGTCGGTTATCGTCACCCCTTACGGAGAAGGAGAAGTTCGATATTGTGTACACGAATCTAAGACCGGACTACTCAGTTCCTTTAGCGCTCGCTCCTGTAGAGTCTCTGGGTGAACTGAAGCGTGTTTGTCGTGTTCTCGAAGATAGCTGGCACCGTGCCAATACTTTTGTGGAGCCTCCGAGGCCCTCTTCAAGTGCACTAGCTCCTGACTTGAGTTGTAAATCTAGTCCCAGGCCTAGGGTAGAGACCGCTTCGCCGAAAATATTTTGTCCCCGTTGTAGGTCGGACGCTCATAGTCTTCGGGATTGTCGTTCGAGGGACATTGTCTGCTTTAGGTGTGGCAAGAAGAATGTGAGGAGTACTTCTTGTCCTGACTGTTTAGCTAAGCCTTCCGGCTCGGGCCAAATGCCAAAAAACTAAGTAACCCGAACCGCAGTAACAAACTCGTTTCGAGTTCCTTTGGTTTTAAACACAGGAACTCTTCTCGTGATAATGTTGTTCAGGATGGTGGCGAGTTAAATGCATTTGTCTCTTCTAGCGTTTCCGCGGTTCGGAATTTCATCGATCGTAATGACGATCGTCCTTATATTTCAGTGGTCATTCATGACCGTGAGTTTAATGGTTTGTTGGATTCAGGCTCTTCGATTTCTATATTGGGGATGGACCTGTCCGATTTGTTCTTGTCTTGGGGAGCTCCGTTACACGGTTGCCGTGACATAACTTACATAGCCACCGCTAACGATTCCCAGGCAAAGGTGAAGGGCTATTTATCTTTACCGGTCAAGGTTGGTGACTTGACCCATATAATCAGATTTTACGTTATACCGGATGTGACTACTCCATTGATTTTAGGCGTTGATTTTTGGAGGGCCTTTAACATTGCTCCTGATTTATTTAAAAACTTTAGCATTAACAATAATGTTTCTACCCATAATTCTATTTCTGAGGTTCGCTTGCATTCCATTGATCGGCTTGACCCCGATCAAAGAGCGATCGCCGATAGTATAATTCATAATTTCGAAAGTATCTCTTTTGAGAAGAAAGGATTGGGACGTACGGATCTGCTTGTTCACAGCATTGATACTGGCGAATGTAAGCCTTTAAAGCAACGGTACTACCCTATCTCTCCGCACAGGCTGGTAGAATTAAATCGGCAGCTGGACGAGATGCTGGAACAGGACGTGGTCGAGGCTAGCACGAGTGCCTGGAACAACCCGACCCTCTTTACGCCTAAGTCTAACGGTGAACTTCGTTTCTGTATAGATAGTCGTAAGTTGAATTCCGTCAGCAAGCATGATGCCTATCCCTTGCCTTATGTGTCTAGTATCCTTGATCAATTAAGAGATGCTAAATTTCTTTCTTCTATAGATTTAAAAAGTGCTTTTTGGCAAATACCCCTAGATGAGCAATCGAAGGAGCGCACCGCGTTTACTGTTCCCGGTCGCGGACTTTTCCAGTTTAAAGTTATGTGTTTTGGTTTAACAGGCGCTCCGGCGACACAGCAAAGATTGATGGACAAGTTATTTGGGCCAGAATTTAATGGCAGGCTTTTCGTATATTTAGATGACATTATCATTGTTAGTAAAACGTTTAATGACCATATTGACCTACTTAATAGAGTTTTGGATCGTTTGAAGTCTGCCAATTTGACTATTAACTTCGGCAAATCCAGTTTCTTCCGTAGCGAATTGAAGTACCTTGGATACATTGTAGATGAGCGGGGGTTGCGCACCGATCCGTCCAAAATTGAAGCTATTGTGGACTACCCAACCCCGAGTAATCGAAAAGAGGTTAAAATGTTTCTGGGTACAGCTTCCTACTATCGCCGTTTTATTCAAAATTTTAGTGATATTGCTGCTCCATTGAATGCATTGACGAGTACTCGCAGGAACGCTTCTCCTTTTCACTGGTCGGACGAGGCTGATAAATCTTTTCGGAACCTGAAGTCTGCTTTAGTTTCAGCACCCATTTTAGCCTGTCCCAACTTTACTAAACCTTTTTCTGTACACTGCGACGCCTCCGGATACGGCATTGGCGGAACTTTGACCCAAATGCTTGAGGACGGTCAAGAGCATCCAATCGCCTTCGCGAGTCGATCCTTAAATAAAGCTGAGCGAAATTATTCGGCAACAGAAAGGGAGGCTTTGGCAGTTGTGTTTTCGGTTGAGCATTTTCGTCCTTACTTAGAGGGGGGTCAACGTTTTCAGGTGGTCACTGACCATTCTAGCTTAAAATGGTTTTTTAACTTGAGTAATCCCACCGGTAGGTTAGCTCGTTGGGGATGTCGCCTCTCGCCCTACGATTTTGAAATTATCCACCGTAAGGGTAGAGAACACGTTGTCCCGGACGCGTTATCGCGCGCCGTACCTGTTTTGGAGATTCATTCATGCGATTGGTATAACAAACTTTTCCAAAAGTGTAAACAGTTTCCCACTTCTTGCCCTAACTATACTATCACTGACGGTAAATTATATCGTTATTCTAAAAATAAATTTAATTTTCCCGGAGAGTTTGACTGGAAGGAGGTGGTTCCCTCAGACCGTCGCTCCGAGTTGCTTCAATCTTGTCATTGTGATGATCTTTCTCATCTTGGAGTTTTCAAGACTTACATGCGTCTGTCTTTAAATTACTTTTGGCCTGATTTATATCAGGATGTAGTAAACTTTATTAAAAATTGCGATGTGTGCGCGGCTTATAAGCACTCTCAGAAGCCACCCGCAGGTCTAATGGGGAATCCCAAAGTTTGTTCACGCCCTTTTGAGTGTATTAGTATCGATTTGGTGGGTCCATTACCCCGATCGCGGGCTGGATACACGTACATTTTTACAGTCGTTTGTTGTTTTTCCAAATATGTTTCGCTATTTCCCTTGCGTCGAGCCATTGGTAAAAATATAGCACAGCGACTTGAGGATGAAATATTCCTTAAGCATGGCATCCCTCGTACTATTATAGCTGATCATGGAAGTCAGTTTACCGGAAAGGAGTTGAACGATTTGTTTAAGAAATTCGACATTCCGCAAGTACATTTAATCCCGCGACATTGTCCACAAGTTTCCACAGTTGAGCGATACCACCGCACTTTGATGACTGCTGTATCTATTCTGGTTCAACAGGACCACCGTTCGTGGGATATCACCTTGCCGAAGGTCCAGTTTGCGCTTAACACTACTGTTAACGAATCTACCCGTTTTACTCCCTTCTTCCTGGTCCATGGTCGCGAGGCTGTTCCTTGTGGTAAGGTTTACGGTAGTCGAGTAACCTCTCAATTAGATTTGTCGTTCGCTTCTCCGGAAGACTACGTTACCAAATTGGGACGCTTGAAAGATATTTTTGATAGGGTTTCGTCTGCGTTGGGTAAGGCTCACGAGCGTAATGCCCGGAATTACAATAAGGGACGACGGACTGAAGAATACGAGGTAGGAGACGTAGTATGGAAGAAAACGTTTCCCCAGAGTGATGCCAATAAATTTTTCATGGCTAAACTCGCACCCCGTTTTGAAAAGTGCCGTGTTTTATATAAACATTCTCCCTTAGTTTACGAACTGGAAAGTTTGATCAGTGGTAAGAACTTAGGTTCTTGGCACATTCAACACCTTAAAGGTGATTAATTTTTTCTCCCTTGCATGAGTTATTGCAGGCCTTCCACTGTAAGACGCTGGACGTGCAACCCGTTGTTGCTTCACGGCTCGTTGCACCGCCAGGGTCTCAGTGTTGACGCTAGTTATTTAGATTTTTCGTTCAGCCAGCAGCTGCTTAAGCTACTGACTGGTAATACGCGTGGGTTCGATTGGGTGTTGTTTCTTTTCTTTTCAGTCTCAGACTAAATGAGATCTGTATTGTGTTCTGCGCTGTTAATTAATTATGTATATTCATTTATCAGTTTGTAATGGTGTGAGCTTGTTCAGTCAGCCGCTGCTTAATAAAGCTACTGACTGGTAATACGTGTTAGTTTGATAAGTTGTTGTATTTCAGTTTTCTGCCTCAAGACTAAATGAGATGTTTGTTGAGTTCTGCGCATTTGTTCGTATATAAAGTTATGTACCCGGTTGTAATGGTGTTTGAGGAGTGTTAGGGTGAGCCGAGCCGCTGGTTGTTTCTTGCTGGTGTCTCTGCCGTTTTCCATTTCTAGACATGGGAACCTTTATTTTTTTTTTTGTCTTTTATTTCAGGTAATTGTTTTGAGTTCTGGGTGTAAGGTAAAAGCTGGGGACCAGCTTAAAATTTTGCCTTGCGTCAAAATTTTCTTCGGGTTGGGGAGTACTGTGACGTAGAAATTTACAACCCTCGTACCCTATAGATATACCTTAAAAAATAAACGCTCAATAAACGCCCGATGCATGGTACTTCGTCCCTTTGACTTTTTTCTGATATAATAAAACCTAAGGAAGTGTCAGTTGCGTCTCGCCTTGTCAATTTCGCCGGCTGTCATGAGTGTCATTCGTCCAGCGGCCGGTTGTTCGATTCTCACTTTTCTTTTGGACTCGAAGCCTGCTGGACGAGGCCGCTTCCCCTCATCCGCGGCGGAAGACATAAACGAACGCACTGTGCATCATTTCGCAAACGCGACGCCAAATGTCGCATGGTAAGTAAATTTAATTGAAATTGTGGGGTACCTACGGCTACCGTCCCAATTGTGTGCCCGTTTCTAAGTATTTAATTCGTTTCAGCTTAAACGCCCCTCAAGGAGAATCCAGAGACCTCCGAGGAGTTGACAGACGTCGTCACCAGCCTGGCCAGCTATTGTGGGACCCTCATTCCTCCTCGGTAAGTCAAATCTCCACACCTTCAATTTTTTTATCATGTGGGTAGGAACATTTTCCCTGTGACCCAGTTTCGAGGCCATTCCCTTGATTTACACCCTTGTTCTCTTCACAGGAGGTTTCTGGGCTCGGCCCAAGGGCACCCTTCTTTGTTCGACCCTTCCACCTGTGGCTGTCTGCTGGCTCCGGTGCCAAAATTGACCCGGACAGCGTCGCTAGAAATTAAGGGTAGTCCCACCCTAAAGGTACACAAACCAATTTAACTTGTTTCCGGACCAGTCGCCGTTCGACTGGTGGCGCCCCTTTTCTTTCTCCAAAACAATAAGCAAGCAAAATTATATTTTATCAGTGGCATAGACTCTAACCCTCCCCAGCTCAAAAATGTACCCATTGTGCTAGCCGTGGCTTTCTTTTACATTTAAAAATAAATTCATTTTTTTCTACATAACTGGTTTTATTTACAATTTTGTTGGTCGTGACCGCCCCGGCTCAGGTCGGGTCGGATATGTCACAAGGGATTTTTCCAAATTTCCACGTGATAGGAAATAAATGGGGTCTGTTAGTCCAATGAAAGAGGAGCCTATCCCCAAAAGTATAATTACTAGTCTTATGATTTGGCTCACAAGTAGGGAATCAAAACTGCTGAAAATGAATATCAAGCCTTTTTGAAATTCCCGCGGGATAGGGAGAAAAAAGGGCCTTATAATATTAGTTTGCAATATTCTAATCTCGTAACTAAAAGTGGGTAAACGGATTTATTTCGTTGAGGTAGGTAGGTAGTACGAAATCCTTCATGCTAAAATACGACTTGCATTTGGCTGACTTTTGCAGCTACATTTCGAAGGCAGAGAATTTTAATTCTATTTTAATTCTGCGCTAACGAAGTCACGGACAAAAGCTAGTTACTTATAAAAACAATGCTTAAAATAAACGAATGTTTTCAAAACTTCTAAAAAGCTTACGCCCTCAAACTTCAGAAATACATTGTTGAAACAGAATTACAAACAAATACCCAATTTCCATTTTAATTCCACATTATATCAAATCATGATTTGAATGCGCACTACAATGACGTTCTCCCGTTGAAATGATAATTAGGGTTGCCCACGTGGTACAAAGTAGGTTATTCTTTTTATAGTTATTTTATACTAAGCATGCATGCTTCATCTCAGACTTCATCTTCGCTTACCACGTGATATTAGTTCAGCCTTAGTCTCTGAAAATAAAAAGACTGTTTAAACACATTGATATTCTCCACATTCTAGAGTTTAAATGATGAGTTAAAGTCCCGCTTCGTGAGGATATAATATTGACGTAGGTACTTTTAGAGAATGAAAAATAAAAACAGTAAGACACCCTTTTAAAGGTCCAATCAGCAACGCTTCTCCAGCTCCATAGTTTGTTCTATCCGATGTAAGTCTCAAACTATAAAGTCAATGGAAGTAGAAAATTTGTGGACCTCACCTGACATTTACTTAGTTTGATTTGATGATAATGGAACAGAGCGCTTAGTGTAAGTTTTTCGTTGCGAAAAACGTCTCGTACTCATTGGCATTGAAGAATCTACTATGAGATGAGTTGGTTGCCGTTTCGATCCTTTAGCGGCTTTGTACATTTTTCCATAGTAGTTGAACTTTTAAACGCGTACCGCAAAACGGGGTGAGTACATAGGAACAAAATTAAAGTTCCAACCTCGATAAAATAATATTTTCATAAGTGGCAAGTAGATTTTTATAGATAAAATATCAATCACTCCGTAGTGGGGTCAAAAGGGATAGTAACAAATAAAAAAATTACGATAGCAAATTATCAGAAAAAAGATGATATAATATGACTACCTACAAATATAACTATACTACTTTTAGAGTAAGCTGAGCCAGAAATATTAAGTAGCAAGCGAAAACACAAAGTATTAGCTCCATCCCTCCTCCCCCGCTATCCCTTTTCACCCCGTTTTACAGTACGAGACTTTTTTTGTGTTAAAAACTTTATTACATTAGCAACTCTGTGCTCTATTTTCCTATCATCGATGTTCTGCGAGATTTGCCTTTCGAATGGTACTGATTCTTCCGTCCTTAATACCGATTATAGACCATCGCTTAAACGAGTCCTTGCCCGCGCGGGTGCAGGGGCGCGGGCGATGGTAGTTTTGCGTGTGACAGCCCTCGGCACCACCTCGCCGGTTCCCACAAAGATTCGTAGTTTGATGTGGCGGCCCATTACTGGTCGAAATTAGCGCGGTCCGGCCGCGGGCGTCTCCAACCAGGCCGCGTCCACCAAACTGTCACTAACTTACTATTTTAAAAAAAGCCGGTCAGGCGTGATTTGAACTCGTGAATTGAGAGCTCTACACACATTAGTCAGCATAAAAATTGTTTGGTAACCTACTTCGTAAGTATTCGTGAAAAGCAAAGTATTTTTTTACCGACCTGTGATTTTCAGCTTCACTTGTGTTTGTGACCCAACTTCTCGATTTAATAGTCATAATATGTAAGTCTCATGACCTTATTTATGTATATACTTCTCGTTAAAGTTAATAATGCACCATCTTGCTAGCTTCACGTGTCTCCGAGAAAAAGGGTCCTTAAAGTCAGACAGGCAGATGGATTTTAACGAGTCTTGCGAGGCCATCTTATAATTACTGTATGCTGAATTTGTTTACATTCGTAATTTAATTTTGACAACGTTTTTACAGAAAAAAAACATAAAACAGAATACGCCATTGTGCACACAGCACTACTAATAGGAGGCGATGTTTTGAGCATAGCATGGACATCGTCAACACCGCCATTGCCATCATTATTGCGTGCTTATGACAAAGCGGCTTAGAGGTAACACGTTAGCCGATTGCTAATTTCGTCGGGCCACGTCGCTGGTTGTGTCGAATGAATACGAAGTAAATGCCCGCTGCAAATTTTGATAGGCAATTTTGGAAACAATTGACGTCTACAGCGTGTTTTGTTATTGTCAGGGAGCGGCGAGGTGCAAGAAGCGTTTTTAAATAAGCCTTTAGATGAACGTAATAATTCAAAAGTGGTAGTTCTAATTTTTTGCACTCTTGTTTATGATGTAGGCCCAATGAATAATCCAAGTCTGTCAAAAATCGAAAAACCCAAAAAAAATGTACTTTCAGGGGACAAGGTATTCATTTGTGTATGTACTCCATAACTCACCCGCTATGTGTGTATGTTGCATGTCGATTCGCATTCACTTCCAAAAGTTGGATTAAAACAAGCTCTAGGGTGATGTAATTAAAAAAAATTGCATTATAGTCGACTTATTAAGTTCTTCGTACTTCTATTAGAACCATTCGTCAGTCAAATCTTTCTCAAAATGTAAATCGTAATTTAACTGTCATATTTTTTTCATTTACGACGTAACCTCGTTTTCTGTATAACTTGTAAAGTACGCTTTCACATCATTATAAATGTTGAAGTACTTAACAGTGCGAGTTTTTTCGAACTATAGCCTTTTTGATCTTTTTTTTCTTTGAAACGCGCCGGGGCACGGTATACTTTGAAGGTCGCGTTGAAAGTGGATTTACGTTAAAAATATCATTTAATATCCTTTGGGATCGTCTTGCCTGATTACTTGAGTACAGAAAATGAGACGGCAAGATGGGACGATATTTATGCCTCATGATTTTACACAATGTGTACGGACAGTCATGTGATTAGTGTCATGTTAATTTTCGCAAGGGCATTTAATTGACTATTGCAAATTACGCCCGTAGTTTGCGTAATTTGGTATGAAGTTACCTAATATATGCTACAGTTTTTTGACTGCAATTAAATCATTGAAGTAACACTTCTTCCAAATTACTCGTAGTTAAAATATTTACGAAGCCGTCGCTGAAGAATAAGATATTTATATTTTATATTTATATATTTATATTTATATTTTGTTTCGTTCCTATTTGAAATAAAGCCGCTCACATTAATGTGTATGGACGCTTATATTTAACTGTTAAACTCTGCTAAATCAAAGTTATTCGCGGGGAAACCGTAGTCTTCCCCGAAAAAGTAGCTTCGTATTTTCTATTTGTAGTGACTTTGATAAAAACTCATACATTTTGCTCCCCCATTAAATCGAGACTGTTACTCTGTACAGCGTGTACAAATACACAGTAAAATATAAGAGCTGCATGTGCTATACAGGCTGACCTGAAGGACGATGCAGATATTATACAGCCACAAAGAATAAGGTCGGCGACACATATATTTGACATGATAGCTGTATCGATATTAATGCCCTCAACTGTACATTTTTTGCACTGTACAGTTCTCGTTTCTGTGTCATTTGACTGATTATTTTAATAGATCATCAGAAATGTATAAATTTACATATGTAGTGTCAACATTAAGGCGAAATACGGTCCGAAGGAGACGAAAATGGAATCATTGAAAAAAATCACAAGAACGCAGTTATCTCGAAAACGGTTAACATTTGGGCGTAAGTAATAACTTATTTAAAAATAACAAAATTATCTCCTTAACCACAGCACCTACATCATCACAATATCTGCATCGACCTAGGTCACCCTGTGTATTCGGATTCGTATCGTAATCGTCCTTCGGACGAACGTGTAGCTAAATTATCGACATTTCAACAGATATCCCTGCCCTAGTGATGCGCCACGGCGCGCCGCACAGCGCGGTATCGAGAACGACACATCACTAATTGAAAAGCGATAATCCTGCCTCAATAGTCACTTTCCTGTGGTTCACATCCAATGGTTTGATGTTGCACGGAAGTTGTGTAAAGTATGTGACTTGCTTACTACAAACTAAGTATGCTTAGGTTTGGTTAGCTTTGTTAATTTTAGCTCAGATGGTAAATGTTATGTATTTGTAAATTACCAACTATCAACTAATGATTGATACAAATTAAAAAGAAAGGAAAATACCTAAAGTAATCCCGGCTCGCGTTTCAACCCGAAATCTAAAGCTTCGCAGTCAGGGCCGCGGACTATTCGGTCGTTCAAATACTGACGTCATCAAAGGTACGTCGCAGTCGATTATACTGTACCCTCTGCATCGAATCGGATTCATACTTGGCGGGTTTTATTTAAAACTGATATTGGATAATTGGATGGAAGTGGTACCGAAAATGAATACCTACTCAGACATTCATGATTATCTTAATTGACAGACTGAACGATACGATCCCGGGGTTAAAAATCTAGAATATTAATTAAGCAATGTTTCGGTTTTTGGTATAAAGACACAAATATACGACAGTTCAACTCTGATTTAATCCTTCTCATATGACAAATTCTAGATCGTCACTTACTTTTACTGAAAATTTACTGGCAGAGATGAAAATAAAAGGGGTATACAGATGAAAAACTTAAGTGACCTGTTGTATGCGTGAGTAATGTGAGCGAATAGACAAATTGACGTTCCAAATTAGAAAAATGATTTAAGTCATTTACTTAAGTTTTTCACATGTTAATACTTATCAGATCAAATATTAATTTCAAACGAAGAAGAAATCGTAACTATTCGGATCGTACGAGTAAATTTTAAGGTATTGTGCTACAACAACGGACATAACTAAATATGAGCGAATGTTCACACGTAACCGTTGTTGCCCTCCGTGTATATAGTATTAGTGTACGGGGATTCCAAAGGACGCCTAAGTTGCTAGAAAGTATTTAATTTCAGTAATAAATTAAGTCCTAGTTTTCTAATTTTTTATAAAAAAAAAAATAGAACCATTAGCAATTGAAACCCAACGCAAACAACATGCTATTATTATATTAACTGCGAGAGGTTACTGCGACTCACTATTCAGTTGAGCCGTATACAAGCGAATGTTAAGTTAACTCACTTCAATGACTAAGGGAAGTAAATGTGAACTCCTTTAACAGTCGAGTTTATTCCAATTAGAGGAAAACTGTTTACATGTAAAGCTTTAGAAGAGCGTCGAACCGTAGCATCTCTCAGCTGTTAACTTTTAATTGGTCGTGTCTGCTACGGCGGCTGACAGTCTGCTACGCAGCCTCTACGCATTCGTAGAACCGCTACGACTTACATTTCTGTACATTGAAACATACACATACATACACACGTCTTTATCCCTTACGAGGTAGACAGAGCCTAAGGTGACAAGATCTATAGGCCACCTTTAGCCATATTGTGGACGTATAGGTGAAAGCAATATACTTACCTTAGCTTAAATGTAAGTTTAAAAACATACCATATTTTAACCACTTTTAAATGTTCCGGGTAGATACTTACGATTAGTTGGAATTATGACTGGAGTACGTAAGCAATTTAAATTCACTGTGTGAGTTAAAGCAGTATTTTAAATGTCGGTCAAATCTAATAAAGTCAAATTAGAATCCGATGTAGTGCCAGCCTTTGTTCCAGACGCTCCGACTGAATTAGCACGGAACATGTATAATTTGTCAGAATCCAGTAAACTTTCTGGTTTATTATACATGCCGACTACAATGCCTGGTGGTCATATCACTGTAATTGCACGGTTATTTTCGAAAAGCAATTATTGTTAAGTTGTAACATTTAATAAGAATTTGATCTGATCAACTTAAGACCATGGAGATCCGATGGAGTATCCTTTTTTTATCCATGAGGAGCTACATGACAAAGAAACAATGAAATGCTGAAAAAATAATGTAAGCTGTAAAACAATTTGTTGAGTCAAAGAAAAACTACACTAATAATAAGCATTTGAATATAAATAACTGTCACCATTTTATTGTTAGAGGTTGTATTTGGTAGACGACGAAGACAATTAAATTTCAAGCACAACACAACCGAACACAACTAAAATACCACGTGTACACGGAAGGATGTTCTGTGCTTTGTTTTAATTTTAAACACAAATTAATCGGCTTTACTCATACAAACACTCTAAAAGCTGTTGTTTTCTAACTACGAAATGTTCTGCTGGCGAAATTTGAGTAAGTACCCGCACACAGGTTTAATTTGAGAAACGTAAAAGCAAAGTTCAGTGTTTCATACATAAAATTTTATAAGACACGGCTGCATGTTCGATGAACACAGAAATAACTAGACTTACCCGTATAATGAACTGTTTTACAGTATTTAGAAGAAATAGCGTAAAACCTGCATAGTCTTTAAACTCGTGCTGTAAAGAATGCATATAAACTTATGTGAACTCGGTTCAAATTTTGCCCGTCAGATATAATTAAAAGTCTTTACGATGGACGAAAACGACGCTGTAAAGCGACTGGGAATTATACGGAACACACGAGCACGTCACATAATGTCGTAAAGAGTGTACTATTACTTATACTAGAGTTCTCAATCATGCTTTCTAATGGTCGCAGACGACTGAGGATTCCATGTTCGTCCAACCAATATACGAAAATAAGCTGGTTTTTTTGCTCCAGTTTTAAAAATATTAGTAAAAACAATAAGTAAAAAGTTTTACCTTGTTACGCTTTGACGAAGGTAAAGAAATGTTCGTAATTCTGCTTCATTCATATTGGTATCGTACAGATATATTGACACCTATTTTTTGTGAACAACTTTAGCTAGCGAAGCCTTTTAACCCTGTGTTTGTGGAAAATACGCTATTAATGTTGTTTGAATGTTAAAGCGATGCAGTGACGGCTTTTGCAAAAACCAACGAGGAAATTGATATCAACTCATGTCCGTATACGAAAAAAGAAATTGCTCTCTATACGTACACGTTTTACGGGACCTATGAAAGTATTAAACGGATCACATTTGCATGTATGGTCGGTCCCAAGTAATTTTTTTCGCAGTATGCCTGAGGCTTTTCACAGTTATTTTTTAATTGAACTAAATTATTATTGCCTACGTTAAATACAAATGTTGACTTCATTTTCCCTAAAAAATGATGCCAAAGGTAGTTGAAACATTTAAAAGGAATCAGCAAAGGTATTATTTATAAGATAACAGTTTTGTTCTCCAAAGTTCTGTGTCAAGGGCAAGCCTCATAACAATTAATAAAACAGACCAAGCCAAGACATAAGCTAAGTAAAAGAAATTAACAAAAGTAGAAGGAAACAAATGCATAGAAAATAGGTATTATATTAAATTTGAATATCCATCCTTATCGACCATAGACAAATTTTGAAACTGAACTGTTAAATAATCGCGGGATTGCCTTGTTTTTTACACATTGTCATAAATATTGTTATTGTTGTCCAGGTTGTTTGATAAAACCTTACGAAATGTTCTTGGCGGTATAGGTACAGATGTCTATAAACTCCTCGACGCGATTCCTGCTCAAAATTCGTATTCAGGCAGCGAGCTGAGGGGGTTCAGATCATTTACACGGTTCTTCACGGTTCGATCGTAAAAAGTTTTAATTATTTCGGTGGAAATTGTCCGGGAGACCGCAGACATAAACCTGCATGCATTCTTTCTTCCCTCATGGAGCCCCTACAAGTCGTAAGTGCCTTGTTTTAAAGTGTTGTAAAACAAGCTTAACTCGGGTTTCAGCACTCCAACAAGTGCGGCTGAAGGTGTATGCTCTGTTCAAAGAACGGCCATATCTTTAAGACACTGGACCTTTCGTATGCTTTATTTTTACGCGAGCGGGATTATTTTTGATGCATAGATTTATGCGTATTTTGCCGGTAAGAATACTTAAAGGATTTTATGGTTGTGGATATTTCTATTCTTTTATTAAACGAAACATCAAGTTTTTTCTCGCAAATAAAAATATTTCTTTTCATTTATAAGCTTTAAGTGTAATTTACCCCATATTGCTACTTCCCAGGCTGCTTGGTTTCAACCTATCAAAGTGGAAAACTACTTAAGAAATAATTTATTCATGTAACGATTAGGTGTCATGGGTTAGCCGTGGGGTATGTTTCAGTCCGTAACCATGCTAGTTGCAAATTTTCATGTCAACATCAGTGTAATGTAACGTTCTATAATTAAGGGGGTGCAAAACTCGGGGCGCGTTGACACGTTTGGGGAAGACGGTGTTTAGTGGACGCTCCGGTAAGAAGGGCGACATAACTAGCTGCGCATTTTTCTTGGTATTTTTTTTATCATTCTATATAAATAAAAATATTCATATTGCAACGTCTGGTTTTTTTTAATGGCCCATCTTCACCGTTTTTTTGTCATGTTATTTCCACAAAACTTTTCTTTCCATTTAATAATGAAAAACAAATGTCCAAATAATAGATAAAAAATAAATAAATCAGTCTGTACTAAAATAATAACTACAGAGTTGTTTTCACGTAGGTGGGTTTAGTGGATCGATTCTCAAAAATTGTTCACTATTAAATAGAAAGTTAGGTACACCATCCCTATTCCCATAGGACACTTTATATACCGAGAAAATTTAGTTTCCATGGGACACAGCGATTCGAGCAACAGCTAGGTAGTACCTAATTAATAACCTAATAATAATTTTAAGAACGGAACCGGCTTAGCAGGTGCGAAATCGACTACGGACTGCAATGTTTGTGGGACAATGCATGCACTTTATTCAAAATTCTAAACGCGACACCTTACGACATTTTTAATTAAAAACTTCATGCTCAACTATGGCGTATGGCAAATTAAATCCAGTTTCTAGTTCCACAAAGCGAAAAAATTGTGTTGCGTTGATTCCGAGTCAGCTTGCGAAAATGAAGTTGCTGAGAAATAGGTGCATACAAAAGTGTACAAAACTTCGCAGAAGCTTTTCAGATAAGTAACTAGCTCGTGTTAATGTTTAGCTCTTTATGATGCCGCTACCGTGTGTATGACGCGTGTGTCGAACTCCTTTTCTAACTTAATTTCTGTCTCAAGAATCCATAAAGTTGCGAGTGCTGTCTCGTGAGGCGCGAACGACGCCGTCTTGAATGAAAAATGTTGTCTCCACTCAGATTTGTTAACTGCATAAGTTGCTGACAAACTTTTTTGGTTTTCAAATGAGTCGGTAGGAGAAATATTGGACGATGAGCTTCAAGTATAATTTTAAATAGTTTTCTTTTCAGAAGTTGTAGGCCATTTAAAGCATTACTTTACATTTCGGTACTTAGTCATTAAATTTCAAAAGTATTGAAAAAGAATAAGAAGCTAATGATATGAAAATATACGTGGAATAAAGAAACGTTTAGATTAAGCATAGGTACGCGTCTGATCCGGGCATGTTAACTATACCTATACGTGGAATAAAAGCTCCGTTCGCTCTTAAATTCTAGTTTGATCAAATGTTATGACCAACTAATTTAGTGACTAACATTAATTATTTTTATGACCTGCGAACAATAGTAATACCTTTTACATCATATTATCGTATGAAATGTTATACCACGTACTATTTTTATGATTAGCAATAAATATGATTATCAAAAAAGGGATTTGAACATATTTAGAAATTTAACCACAATGGAAAATTGATACTCTCATCGGTCCTTAATTTTCTAATATCTTTAACAGTGCACTTCAACCCTAATAAGGTGCCTGACACAGTGCACACCACACTTGATTAACTAATACTTACGATGTTTTTAAACTGGAAGGTGTTTTCCTTCCTACCTATCGCTTTAGAGCAAGTACCTACTCTGGTGCTTTTTGTTTCACAGATCCGATACTAAAGGTAATGGCTGGATGCCGTCCTCTAGTTCGCTTATCAGCATCAAGACGCCTGTAATGTTTGTATTCTTATTAACCCCCTGCATCGAACCTGAGTTCCTTATGGAATTGATAAGAAACAATTTGATCCATGTTTAAGATAAAATCCTTGTCGTACAAACAAACGAAATAAAGTTTGAATTTAGCTTCTAAAGGTATACAATGCAACCTGTTCGGTGAATACAAAGTTGTTGCAAATAAAGAACTTGAATTATTTAGGGTAACATGGGTGGGATAACCGTAAGTTCTTCAATAATTTGAGCATATTAACTATACATTGGGCTGTTGATTGCGAACCTATGAAAGAACTAAGCTTGGCAAATGGTAGAGTAAAGTTTCGTGAAACTGAACTAAAACAACTGATGAATGTGTTGAACTTAAGTTTATACATATGTTTACCTGGCTGGTAAAAGTTTAAACCACCCACGGAATTTGAAACATTTTTGCATAAAGAGATAACCGCGATCAAAGGATTGCTTTCAAAGTGGTTTACCTAGCGAACATATTTAAGTTTTCATGAAGTGAGGAAATGGAAAATAAATTGGATTTGTATGAGTTTCTTAGAGCAACATATGAAAATATTTGTTTTGTGGTTCACAGCTATTATTAGGACTTCATTATGGTTTTAACTACGCATACGAAAACGAAGTACGAACCTACATAGCTAAAGGCAAGAGGTTTTAAATGTGTATTTGTTATTCAGTTCAAATCCTGAAGTTAACTTGGTTACCTACTTGTCCCCGTGTTTGATCCTCGGTCGTAGCAGATATATTTATTATGAGTACAAAATGTTTGCTGTTGACTCTTTGATGTTTAATATTCATATTTTATTTAATTGTAATGGTACAAACTTCGGTTACTTGGGACTAGATAAGTTTATATCAAACTGTCCAGAGATATTTATTATGTCTTACTTTTAAATTTACTTAAACATGAATTCTACTAATATTACAAATGTGAAAGTTTGTGAGGATGGATGGATGGATGTGACCATGTGAGTGTGTATGTTTGTTCCTTCTTCACGCTGAAACGACTGGACGGATTTCGATAAAATTTGGAACGGAGATGCGGGCACTCTAGATTAACACATAGGTTACTTTTTATTCCGAAAAATTGTATAGTTCCTATGGGATAGCGATACACTAATTCTTCGGGCAGCAGCTAGTATTTAATAAAAAAAGGTATATCAAAGATGTCATCGTCATCAGTTTATCCCTACGTTTACTTAACTATATCGCACCAGCTTTATAAATTTGAAAGACTTATAGAGGTAAGTTCACCTTTGTACTTGTATCTTATGTTTTTATCAATTGTTTCTAACTTTAACATTAACTTACTTACTGAAGGATTTCTTCAATTAGAACGGGAATGGACGGCACATTGAGCGGGCTAATAAGGTCCGATTTGCCGTCCAGGGCCACGTTTTATTACCGCCAGGGTCAACTGCAGTCTCGTAACGGGCTGGCACCTAACGAGAGATATTTTACGGGCGGCACTTCCAATAAGCGGGATGTAAACCTACTACCATACTAATTACTAGTTGATTATTTACTTCGTTTAAGAAACTTTCATCGACCGCATCATCTCCAGCCTAGATACGTCCCACTGCTGGGCACAGGCCTCCTTTCAGAATGAGAGGGCTTGGGCTTTAGTTCCCACGCGGGCCCAGCGCGGATTGGGAAATTTAAGAAAAAAATTTTTTTTTGGTAAAAAAATAATATAAGGTAGGTATAGAAAGATAATAAATAGTATTTTTAGCGGCATTTGTTAAAAAAAGGGATAAAAACTGGTTTTGAGAGTGAAAGCACAAAATAAGTTTCCAGCCCCAAAGTATGCTGAAAGGAAATAAATTGGTTTTAGCAGAACACGTAAGGAATGTAGAAAACTAAGAACTAATGGTAATACGAGCCAACATAATTCTCCAAACATCGGTGACCTTAACGCCCTATAAAACAAGTTTAAAATCGACCCATTTTCAAAGCAACATTGACAAGTCTTACCAATCCCCTATCATTGCACATTTCTGCCACAGCATGCGCTGTGATCGTTTTCTATACCCCCCCCCCCCATACACATCGCACGTTCCCAATACTCGACACGTATTCCATGAGTAAGGATCTCGGATGGACCCGGAATTGTTAGACGATTATTCGATGTGTTTGTATGCGAGTAATCCAGTGTCTTGCATAATTTTATTATGAATTAAGATCAACAGGTAGATGATTATGAACAAAAATAAGTTTTCAATTTACTTACATATATTATATATACCGTCGCGTCTCTTTTTCACAGGGGTAGGCAGAGACTACTTTGTTCCACTTGCTACGATCCTGACATAACTCTTTCGCTTCATCCACATTCGTCAATCGAAGAAATATTTTTCGCCATAATAATTTTGTGTACCCAACCCTTCTGTGCGTGGGTTTGGAAAAACAGTAGGAGAAATATATTATAATCAGTTTTAGACCGTTAATGTCATTAAAAATAATCATAGAATTATTTACGTCGAAAACTATTTAAGAGTAGAAGAGAGCGTATGAACCTAATAAAACAGGAACGTGAATATTCTACAAATAAAACATATCAGTCTATAAATAGTGAATACATTAACACGCCACGACTTAACACCTCCGGGGGAAGTTTTTAACATTTCCACCCAAACTTTCATATAATATGCATCTCTATTGAAACCTAACGGAGATTACCGCGAATAGGTACTCGCTCAAGGATTAGGTACCCGAGCGAGGGGAGTGAAGTTGTCTTATTATACATGTGCAACGTGTTGCCAGCGGTGAAAAAATATTACTGTTACCAGGGTTGCCAGAGATTGATTTTTGATTTAAAAAAACAACCTCCTGTTTTTTCAAGAAAAGTTTTTTTTTTACTTTATAATTGCAGAGTTCGTACCACGAGGTTTAACTTTATATAAAAACTTGGCATGTTAAAATAGCCTAAGAAGAACGACTGTGACAGTAGTTGACATGCTTGCTATGACATGACGGAACTACAACATGATTTATATCACGTGTGTAATGTCACTACGTCGATATTGGCGAAATACGCCTTGCTAAGTTAAAGCAAGGGTGAAAGCCACAAAAAAAAACATGATTTATATAGCTACACTTAGAACAGACCAACTCTATAAGTCAATCAAAAACCGCTGTAATTTTAGTCGCTTAGTTGAACCAATTTTCGAACTACAAACTTTACAGTAAGTAGGGGCAAAACAAAGTTTTGATTCGTACGCCTGGCACTTTCAGCACGAGAATCCGTTATGCAACTGATAAAAATACTTGTTACTGCGCAAATGAGTAATATTATATCGTAAACGTGGGAAAATGGAAGCTCGTTGTGGACTTTTTAATGCGGCTGTAGTAAATTCTTACATTTCAGTATATGAATGTAACTTGTGTAGACAGTTTACAAGACAATGTGAAACTTGGAAAACGGGCGACTGTCTATTGTTAGAATTATTAAACAATAAGCAGTCAGGCTGTCCTCCAAACTCTACTCATAGCTCTAGTTTCAGGAAACTACCTAAGTAATTCTAAACCATTAAATAAATGTAAATTAAACTGGCTTATGTTCCGTTTTCTCGTTAGAAAAACGAACAAAGTGAGGTAAGACAAAGTGGTAAGGATGTACTCTATGAAATCAGTTAGGTACTGTGAAACATTTCTTGCAAAAAATAAAACAAGTCCAGGGCAATGCTGTAGTGCAATATCTCCGCGGAGTGGCGTGGCTCACACTATTCCATAACTCAACAACATCTGCACCAAACGAATTTGATACGCCAGCAGCTTGCAAGTGCAGCTTTTTAATTAATTCATCTGTTAATGTTGCTTTTGTTAAAAATTACACCGCCTTCACGCGATGTTCCTGGCGCAAGTCATTGACGGGCTAATCCGCAGCAAACAGCATGAACAGAGCTGGCACAGGCATCCCCGTACCTAACTAGATCTTTGAGCGCAGTTTGGACTTCGGTTTGATCGTGTTTACCCGCTGCTCACTAGTTAGACTGTGAATGGCGGATAGCTTCTTTGTATTTCGATTCGCAACTTTGCTAACTAGCTGCCGGTGACTGATTCTCAACTACATTCTGATTCTGGATAACACGCGCGCTAATTATGACTAACTTTATTACTAACACTACCTATTGCTTGTGTCTATGTACTTGGTATCCACATTAAAGTTTTACTGTGCTTAAGAACAAAGGAGCAAACTGTACATTCATTCTCAATCGCCACTTTTTATTGACAGTACCTGATTTTGAATTGGGATTGTCTAAAAAAAAATACCTATCCTTTTTATATTTTTATTGTGCAGAATAGTCAATTATAAGAAACCAATTTCAATATTTTCTCATATAACTCGGTATTTTTTTCACTATTAATTATTGAAAGTATTTTGGTTGATGACGTCAGAGTTTCCACTGCCGGTGTCACACATCTGCTTATTGGATAAATTGATCATAAAACGTATGTGAAGCCCCGCCATTAACGTCTTTTCTATCTGTGGTGAAGTTGGCAAACTGTCAATACTGTCATTAGTATCAATGTCAACATGATTCAACAATAACACAGGAAGATTCACGCGATCTTCTCCTATGAATTTTATATTTTCACAGCCGTTACACATACCATAACATTCTGCGCGAAGCAGAAAGGTCCATAAACACATACCAGGTATGATCAAGACAAAACAGGACCCGGAAATAAGACAGTAAACTCAGTAGGTGAAAGTAAACCGAAAAACGTAATATTTCGCTATCAATTAAAATATTTAGCGGAAAATCTTTCATGTGAGCGAAGCACATCGCTGTGCGGATACACTCTTGCCTAATTATCTACCGAAAGTGCTTCTAAATCTAAACTATAATACAACAATATGAAAGTAATCAGTGGAAAAAACAAGAATGACAGTAACAAGATTGTCATTTTGCTTGTCAGCTGTCATAAGATGAATGAAATGTCAGATTGCGGGTCCAAATTGAACTCCGTAGTATAATCCACGCGTAAATAGCATAGAATTTGTAACATTTGCAAATAAAGTACATTTTGGACCGTCTACGTCATGTCTGGGAATGTCAAATGAAGGTCATTGCTTATTTTTCATGTAATAAATTCATTATAGTAAAATAAAATAAAGTAAATACAGAAAACGATTTAAAAAGCATTTATCTCGAAATGGTTTTCGATTGACTATACATTGTAAAAAAATAGACAATCCCAATTGTCAACAGATCTCTATACATAGTATAGATACAAAAATTTCAAGTCATTTGACCAATGAAAGTGGGTGAAAATCGTGTTGCAAGATTATATTGTTACTTAGTTTGTTAGTAACAAGTCAAGCTATTATTCCTAAGGGTATAAAAAGTAACGTAACCTACCTGTTTAAATTCAGTTCAGATTTCAACGATGGTTTAACGACAAGGAAGGCAAATAAGCAAGTAGGTCACCTGATGGTAAGCGAGCGATGGACACCCGTAACACTAGAGGATTGCAGATGCGTTGCCAGCCTACAGGGCTAGGATAGAATACCTCTTGTGCCAGTAATTATACCAGCTGTCTTACTTTTCACGCTGGAACACAACAAGCACTGCTGCTTGGCGGCCAGATTAGCGAGTAAGACGATAGTACTTATCTCAAATTGTAAAAGTCGTGGAGTCGAGGTATTACTTTATTTCAAAGTTTATAAAAGACCTGTGGTAATTTTTAGTTGTTAGAACCATAGTTACTACAGCTAAAGCTGCTGGTAGAACACAGGCAGATGCACAATGAGCCTAGACCTCGCTCTGGTCAATTCGTTTAGCAAAGCAATATAATGTTTCGCTCTTGCTATTTTTTCCAGCTTCAAATTAAGTAAACGATTTCGTGTTCTCTCTTCTATCAACCTTTTCTGGAGTGACAAGACAGAACTAGTGCGAATGGGGTTTGGTAGGGCGGGTTGGTAAATTGCCTGCTGGTAGGGCACTATCCCCTGTGGGTTGTTGGTACGGAGCAGGCCAAAGTTCTTGTCTAATTTAACCAATTCAGAGTTTTGACCAGATTGTATGAATTTAGTGTCTATATTTTCTTTACCAATGTTTTTCTTCAATAAATCTTCTACTCCATTTATTTTCGTATTGAGTTTACTTAATTCTGTGAGTAGTTTTAAACTATTGTCTTGCTGGTTCGGCATTGGAAACATTGCTTTTTGTACTGGGGGTTTACTAGCTCTTAGTCCGATTTCATTATTTTTGTGAGTGGTCGTGCGTGTAGGTGGCTGGGTAAACGGCGGAGCATACATATGACCACCCTGAAATGGTGCTACCGGTGGAATGAACATTTTTTGAAAAGTTTTATTATTATGCTTTGCTTCTAATGCTTTTAATGCGTGAATCGGCTTGTCACCGTCAATTTCAAATGAAAATTCTTCTTCTACTACGATACCTCGCCCACGATTGTCTGCTACTGGTTTGTCAAAAAATTGTTTAAAAAAATCATTATATGTTACATTGTCACCGAAGCTTCTTCTTGAATTAAAAAATTCTGGAAGATCAGTGTCGTTATCTGGAGATTCAATTTTTTCAGCTAAAGTTGCATTATGAGGCAGAATTTCGTTTATGTAAATAATTTTAGAGTCGTTGAGTTTATTATTCAAGTCATTGGTGATATTTCTATCAATCGATGATATTTCATGGTGTTTATCGAGAAACATTGAATTCGCGTCATTATCATTTGACAAAACTCTTTGGCCACTATCTGTTTCTTCAGAAACTTCCTTACCACTTTTATTTTCTTGAGGTACTGACACTGTTGATTCATTTTCAGCGATTAACTTGTCTATCATCTCATTGAAGTTGTTTAAACCAGAAATGTTGAAAGTAGCATTCTCGTGTGATGAAGCGTTTTTGCTCGCAATCATGAGTATGGTGATGATATCTGGAACGTAAACACTTGCATGAGTTTGTTTTTTTACATAATAATTAAATTCTTGTTCCATGAAATTTAAAATAATTTTGAACCCATCGATAGATGCAATAAATGAAAACGAATCGCCAAAATGTATGTACGCGCCTAACTTCCAAACGACTGCACCAAATTGGATAATTATTTTTAAGCTGTGTTTGTTACTGTTTGGGCAGTTTGTATGAAATAAAATAAAATAAAAAAACTAGAACGGGGGCGAAGCCGCGGGCAACAGCTAGTGATGCAATAAAAACTTAATCTGACCTAACCTATCTAAAGTACCACTGCTGGAAGAAAATTAGCAAAAAAAAATTCAGACAAAAATTTACTGGGGCATAAAATGTGACAGTGAGGGATCCTCGTAAGTAGAATTACTATTGTTTGTTTCATTTCACCGGGACGAATGGCGAAAAAAGGGCAGGCCTGTGCCAGCAGTGGAACACTCAATTACTTATGCTAATCACTATATATGTAGTATAAAACAATGTCGCTTTCCGTTGTCTGTCTGTCTGTCCCTATATTATGCTTAGATCTTTAAAATTACGCAACGGTTTTTTTATAGATAGAGTGATTCAAGACGAAGGTTTATATGTACAATTCTACGCAGACGAAGTCGCGGGCAGAAGCTAGTATAATAATAATAATTAGCAATCAAGTATAAGTTGACGTTAAACAATATAAACATCGTTATATGATCAGCTAAGCGATGATGATAGTTATCATAACATTCATAACGTAATGACATTCGTCGCACGACGTAGGTACTTACATCGAGTCTGCTCCATAGCCATCGATTCTGGCCGGCGGCTAGCGAAATGCGATTTATATTGGTTCGATTATATTCGGTTGCTGATTAATTAAGTGTTATCGGTCTGATATGCCAACTTCATTAACTTGGTGTTAAGGTTGTTAATTTTAACCAAACCAATTGTTACACGAGGTCTATAATAGTGCTTTACTTGTAAAGTGTTTGTGATTTCACTCGATCTAGTTATAAATAAATGATAATAAATAATAGTGCGACAATATATGATATTATAACATTTTAATTGTTAAGGAAATCGTTGTTATTTGTCAAATCTATCTATTCTATATTCTGACTTACTCTTATGCATGATGCATAAACGTAACTGACATTTTATGAACATTGAAAAAAAACTTTCATTATTTTATCTACCGCGAGCTAATTAAACACTGTCCCTATTAATATCAGCGACATTATTGGGTCAGCCTTAAAAGAAGTTAATAAAACAAAGGCTTTGGTCCTCGGCCGTCTCCAATAAACTAGAAATACCTAGTCGATTGAAATGCAGGAGATCGGTGTTGTTTACTTGATGCCTCGCCGCAGCCTTCCGGAGCAACGACGCCCAAGATTGCTTTTTTCAACGTCCCCTTGCTTGTAAATAGTTATTGCGTACCTAATTCAAAACGGTAAAACCGTCTTGGAATGTTGATATTAAATGTACTTTTCGGTTTGGTTAGCGTAGTGGTTTGACCTATGGTCTCTCAAGCAAATGGACGTGGGTTCGAAATTAGTGTGCCAAACTACATTTAAAATTTACCATGAGCATTTCGGTGAAGGAAAATACCGTGAGGTAACCTACAAACACTAGCGAAACAATCAACACTGGGTTCGCTTGGGAATTAAAGTCCAAGCCCTTTCATCTGAGAGGAGACCTGCGACAAGCAGTGGGATGTGTTTAGGCTGGAGATGAATGACTTTTCGGTTTTATGGGACGCCAGTGCCCAAACTGATGTTCTAGTGTGAAAATGTTTGACTATAGGTATACACATACATACACATACACAAATCACGTCTTTATCCCTTACGGGGTAGACAGAGCCTAAGGTAACAAGACCTACATGCCACGTTGGGTTGCTAGCCGCATCGCCTATAACAGGATTCCTATGATTTTCGTCCATTCCCTCAATGGGATTTTACCATCTGCGCGGGTAGAGAAGCAACTGGTACTTTCTATGTTTTTTCTTTGCTCCCAGACCAGCATGGAAGATACTGGACTATAGGTATGTATGATGTTAAAAGCCTTAGGTACTGATTTTAAAGCCCAGTGCAGACTGGACAGCTGTATTACATTGCCAGACTGCGATGCAAACGGGTTACAAGTCAGCGACCCAGTGCCGCAATGTAATGCGAATGCGACTTGCTGGATATTTCTTGCAAGTATAACTGGGCTTAATGCTTTTTATAAAGTTCATAGCTTACTAAATCTAAATCGATAGTGTCTGTGATAGGCTCGGCTCCGGTTGACACGTGGTTATTTGTCCACGCGCCGTTGAAATAATTGAGGTGTACATTTTCACTTTGTTCCATTTCCATTCGATTAAAATTGTTGTACACTTGTACACAACCTATTCGGAGTTTACTAAACGATTTGAACGGTTCGACGAGCTGCAACCAGCCGCATGACTTTTTGTATGGGCTGTGTATTTTTTTTTACTCGCACAACGCTGTGCTGCGCTTCTGTTTTGTCAATAGTCACCGCCCATCGGATATCTTCGTGTGATCACTACATAGAATAAAACGAAGTCGCTTTCCGCTGCCTGTCTGTCCTTATGTAGGTATGCTTAGATCTTTAAAACTAGGCAACGAATTTTGATACGATTTTTTTAATAGATAGAAATTCAAGAGGAAGGTTTAATGTATAATCACTACATAGTATAAAACAAAGTCGCTTTCTCTGTCTCTATATCCCTATGTATGCTTATATCTTCAAAACTACACAACGGATTTTGATGCGGATTTTTTAATAGACAGAGTGATTCAAGAGGAATGTTTTTATGTATAATTCTACGCAGACGAAGTCGCGGGCAGAAGCTAGTACATGCATAATTTAGTAGAGAAACACTGATTGCACCCGTGCGAAGCCAGGGCGGGTCGCTAGTATGAAATAAAAACCAAATCTGAAGAAATTTCATAAAACGTTTCAGGCCTGTTTCAATATATGTATTTTGCCTGGCAAGAGCAAAGGGATAATTAAAGACGGATTAATTATAAGGAAGACTTAAGTTTAACAAGCGTTTATCAATAACGAGGTTAGCAAGTAGGTAGGTAGGTACTTCTTCCACTTTGTTGCCTCGTATAGCGTTAGCCACTTAAAGAAAATCCGATTGAAATGGACTACATGATTTAGCCACATTTCATTAGGTTCCTCTGCGTAATGAGTAACTCTACTTGAGTACTCAAATATCTACGAATGCGTTAAAAAGGATCATATTGCAGCAACATTAACGTTGCCAGCTTGAAACTAGAACCTATAACTCAGTTAACGAAGGTTTGCACCGTTCAGTTTAACGGTTTAAAGTTTTATAAAGGTTAGTTACAGTTTACAGTGCAGTTTTAAATATATTGGCTACTAGGTCCCGCGGGTCGTCCGGTACATTTTACGAGGATCTAATAAAATTTTATCGTGTAACAGTAAAGAAGCAATCAGTCTGTTGGATATTGGCCTGCGGGATCCGTAAACACGTGCATTTTTATGTCGTGCGCCGTTACCACGATTCATAGATCCGTGCGAGTGCGACAGCGACACTACTCCGCCCGATTAATGGTAGCAGCTGTTTACTTGGAATGTCTTTCGTTTGAGGTATATTTGAATTTGGACTTTAACAAACAAAAGT
Source organism: Pandemis corylana (assembly GCA_949127965.1). NCBI lineage: Eukaryota > Metazoa > Arthropoda > Insecta > Lepidoptera > Tortricidae > Pandemis > Pandemis corylana. The sequence goes on along the minus strand of OX421859.1, from coordinate 7,054,768 downwards.
GCCATAAGCAGGTCCTTGCAGTAGGGAGGCGACCGTTAGGCGAATTCGTGTGGCTGTTTGGCATGTGTAAGGTAGTTAATATAAACGGGCTGCTGTTAATCACAACATATAACGTATAAAGCAAACACATAAACATACACAGCACTGATCGACTTTTAGAATAATTTGCTTTCGCTTTGCTTTGCACTGATAAAAACGCATTTACCATTTATTTCTTTAAAAAGATATGAGTTTAATATAATCAATAATCATCACCATAATCCACTTTCCAACCAACAGTGTTTACAGTGTTGTATTATGTTTCAATATTTTATCCATATATACTACAAATTCTGAAGTCTGAACAAGCGTTGAAATTATGATCATCAGTTTAAAGAAAACTTTAATTTTAGGCACATGCCTTAGCCGTGTTTGAGTTTTTCGACGAGAACATTACCTACATAAGTGTTTAGTAGACAAACAGTGCCATTCTCTTCTTCTTCAATATACTTAGTGGTCTTATAATGATTATTAAAAAAACCGTAGTAGCCTAGTGGTTTGACCTATGGCCTCTCAAGCAGAGGCAAAAGCCCATGGTTAGTGTCATTTGAATTTGAAAATTTCGAAATGAGAAGCCCGCATTGAACTTCTGCTTGAAGGGCTAGCTCAAACTGTTTTTGGCTGAATAATTCAAGTTTTACTTATCCAAATGAATTCCCACAGAGGCAGTTACGAATTGCATTCAATGGGGTCATAACTGATGATCGCGCCCTTAATCTCAATGCAACCAAACAATGACAGTTCCAACAGTGCCTTGAACGGCGTGTGCAAGCACGGCGTTGCCGGAGATCCCGCGTCCGCAGCGACTGACACGCACGGCCCCGCTCCGTTTGCCCGGGACTTACCCTCGTATACTAATATGTTTGTGGGAATTGAACAATAAACGAGCAATTCTGATGAGTCGTGAGTGGAGCGATCGTATATTTTGTTTTGGGTATTGTTTTGTGTCGTTTGTTAACTTTAAAGAAGCGTTTAATCTACATGTATACCTACCAAGGCGTCCAAGAATAGTTTTGGAATATTTCAGTTAGGTAGTGTTTGGGTTAGTTTAATTGAACACTCTTTTAAAGGTTTTCCATCGGAATTTTGGATTCAAAATTAAGTCACCCCTTTGACGCCAAACATCTAATCCTGTATGAAAAGAATAATCGTCAAATACAATAAAAATACTTTTTTAGAAGTGTCCAGTCAAACAAACCCAACCACGAGTAGCTTGGTGAAACGTAAAATAGGTTCCGATAAGGTCAGATAGTTTAACATAATACGTAGTACGAGCATTATATTTTGAGTGAAAAAGGTTTGTTCGAGCACGGAAGATATTTTGAATAAATGTTACCAAATTTTAGCCATATTTTGAGTGTCCAACTTTTTTCGATGTTTCAGTCGCTGCTTAACTATGAAACTTGTGCTCAAGTAAATAATTACTTTAAAGGAAGTTAACAGAAAAAACTACAAATAATGTCAATATACTTCGCGGAAATTGAAATTCATATTTGCATAGAACCGCTTAATACTTCTCACGCGAGTTTTAAAAACACTGTAACAATGGTCTAACTTATAATAGTGTGGGGTTTGCAATTGGCAGCTAATTTCTAGCAGCAAAACACTGAACATTGTGACGCCTTTTTATTCAACGCATTGCATTTAAGTTGCTAAACTGCCAAGGAAAAACTGTTGTTTCGATTGGACACGTTAGCAGGTTAGCCGTTTTTAAAGTTCTGTGTTTCGAAACAAAAATTAACCCTTATAAGATTGTTGTCTGTATGCGTGTGCGTCTGCCGACGAAACTATTTTCTAAGGATCGGGTGAAGTGTTGAGTTGAAATTATTATGTATTTAATATTCAAAGACCTATGGTTTTTTTCAAACTGCGAAAAATGAATTTTTTGAGTCCGTGCGATCAAAGGACGTGTGTCCTGAGACTTTGACGAAAAGAAATTTTAACAAAAAAAAACATGTGTATTAAAAAATCTACAGGTTTTAAAAATCTACTTTCTGTTGACGTAGAATTATGAAATTGAGCAATAAATAAGGGCGTCACATCTACAAGGAGAAGACAAATACCGTAAATTATTGATTTCCATTTCAAATTAGTTTTTTTTTGGTAAACGCCAAAATAACTAACTTATATTTTTTTACGAACCACGAAATACAAACTTATTTTTGCTAATCGCATATTGTTTGTTACGGAACCTTTGCTTGATGACGTTCGCACTTGCTGGCTTTTTTGTTTGACAAATTTTAAGCGAACCATTACCTTTCAAAAATATAGCTGGAGTCTATTTGAAATTACGGTTCTTAGTTCTCTATTTACTTTTCAAAATCTTCAACCGTAAATTTTCACTGGTCTTTATTATGTATTTAGTTTATGGTCGTATCACAAAAATCTTGAACAAGATTTATACATGCCTAAAATGGCAGTTTTCTATGGATTGACATGAGCTTTGCCTATTCATAATGCAGGATCGATCACGATACAAGTACGGAAGTCCCACTTATATATTCCGATGAAAGAAGGAGAGTCTTATCAGTTTCACGTGTGTATGTCTGTATCTCGGATGAATCCATTTTGATTTAATTTCGTTTTGTTATAATATACATAAAGCTTATTCACTAATAGCCCACTCTGGAACTCCAAAAACACAAAAGCGAACTAGATACTCGATAATAGTATTAGGTGGCTATAAAACAAAAATCCACAAGCGTTCCAACGGTGCATTTAAATTTCAACAATAAACGCGGAATTAGCAGCTCCTGCGGCGCCATAAAGGTAGCCGCGGTATTAAAAGTAGTTGTATATTTGAGTTGGAAACGTGGCTCCCTAATACTTGGCCACGTCCGTCTGTGGCGCAATAAAAGCTGTCAAGTTATCTCATAATATGCATATGTGATGAACCTGCGACGGTGCTCGCTCTCAACTTAGCGAATCGGTCCAGAAACGCGCGGCGCCTCAATGAAACCTAGTTTAATAGCTCTGCACGTAAAATATGAAGAATTTCTCTCGCATGCGTTTCTTTATTACACGTTATGACGAATTCACGAGTTTGAGACTTCGTTAAAGTTATTTTAATATTGTTTTAATTAAACTTTATATTACTAGCTTAAGACGTTGCTTAAACAGAAAATATTTGCTTGATGTGTTAGATTGTGAACAAATAAAATTTACGCTTATTCTATAATAATGTTTAATTTATAATGCGAAGGCCCCCTAACCGAGGTGGGGATCCCGTAAAAGGCTCCCGCGGAGCGAGCCGGGCGGCGATATGTTGCATGTTGTTTTTACCAATGGAATTAATTTCATAAATAATTGATGGTCCATATTCCGCTTGCTGAGTGAGCGCCGCCGATGGAAATACACTCGGCAAATTGACTGTAAACCGCAGTCAGAATCGGGAAAAGGCTAAATACCGGCTAATGATAGTGCAATTGATGCAGACTTTCCAAAACCTCAGCGCCCACAACACTTTCGAAAATTGTTGGATATGAGAACACGAGTGATCAGTGATCACTTAATTAAATTAAATTGTGATGGAGTGGGGTAATGAGTCATTGCGAATACTACAAATTACTTGCTGTTAAATATAGGATGCTAATCAAATATTAGCTTAGTTCGAACCCAATCACGCATTCATCCCTTAGAACGTAGAAGAATTTCTAACTTGAGTGCAACTATATGTGATTTACGCAGAAACATAACAAAACCAGGAATTAAATTTGCGTGCATTACCTACCTTTGGAAAATTATACTCGTACCCCTTCCTCTTTCCGTACATGTTCTGCTCGTAGTAAAGAAACAACAATAAGGATAATTTAGTCAATAAGCAAGTAATTTATATAAAAAATAAATGGACAAAATGTGAAGCTGGTCAAACTATTGTGTTGCCCAATTTGCTATAATTTACTCAGCGATCGTAAATAATTCCTGTAATTTCATTTTCCTCGAAAAAGGAAATAAAAATCACATCATTACTGGACTCGTCATGCCGTCCATTATTAGATTCCCGGCGCGATCCCATAGCAACGTAATACGTTCTCATTCCCGGGCTAGTGTTTAATGAATACCAAGTTACCAACACAATCAAACCGTGATAAACCAAAACTACATTAGCATAGAACAAACCGACGCAGCAACATAGGTACCTACTTAGTGGTTACTGAGAAATGTTTTACTGAAACCAGTAAGTAGATACAACAAAAAAGTTGCTTAAAAATAAGGATTGATAATGGATTGAGACCCAATCTAGTAAATAGTACTCAAGCACATTAAAATATTTAATGAGTTTAGTTGAGACTTTTTTCTCAAGCAAAAATAGGGCGAATTTATTTTGTAACGGTCCACTGAAACGAGAAATGTTCACAATTTACATGAAATTTAGTAGGAAGACCGGCATCAATCCATGGACCGTACGAGCGGCGCTCTAATCAACTCATTACCGCTGGTGTTCAGTTTCAACATTACAAATTATTCCTGTTTGCTATCTGGCAATCACATTTTCACAATATCGACGTCAAACACGAGGATAACTCGCCGGCATAGACTCGTGGTTTAATAATGGAGTCAAAAGCTTTGCGTGGCAACATGTGTGAAATTACAAGTGCTTGTCAGACCACGCGGTGGTATAGAACTAAATTTTAATCGAGCCGATGCGACCACAGTAAAATTCGACAAACAAATTAACACGAGATGCGATTGGGAAATCTAAACAAACGGACGCTAAATTTTCACAGGATTTATGCATATTGGTTTGGTATTCAAAACAACAAGCTATTGTAATCTGGTTTGGGTAGCTTGATTGCAGGGTTTGTATTTTTACAGTAGCAAAACCTTTATAGGCAATAACAAAACATTTAGGCAACTTTTTGTTGAGATATTTATTTTTCATACACTATCTACACAGTGCAAAAAACTATAATTGTCTAAAATGTCAAACATACACCTTGACTTGGAGTTTTTGAATTACGATTATTTTTTGAGTATGATCACATAATACTTACGACGGGATTTGACTATATTTTTTACATTAAATAATTTTTTTCTGCAATTTTGCGTGGGGGACGCGACGGGAAGGCAAAGTTTATACACATGCTCAACCTACGTCTAACTAAATACATGTCAAATGGGCATTGGCCCTACAAACTCATACAAATGCGGGGCACGCACACATCTAAACATTAACATTACCCATGCATGACGAATGTGGTCGTCGCCTATCACTTATTTAAGAGGCAATAAACAATTTGTTTGTTTCTTTCTTTAATATTTTTTAACAGAGTGAAAAGCGCGCGTTGCCAATCCAAGTGTTTTGTGATTGTAGGCTACATCTGGGGCTGTTAGAAGTCTTAACACGACATAAATACGTACCTAGTTAATAGAATTTAATAAACATATCGATCAAATGTAGGAAGCAATTAAGTATAACCGCGGTTGTTGAATGTATTCGCCGTTTGTAACGCGCACGACGGATGCTGCTGAGGCGTCTGCGCCAAGATTAGCTCGAGTGGTTTGATTGACGGCTTCTTTACAGGCAATTATCTCGCGGTGGAGGACTCAAGTTCATCTTAGGGCGGCTTTCCATGGAAAGGCTAGTTTTCCACTATAGACATGTGTTAAGTTATGATCGTTTATCATACACGTTGCAACTAGTACCTCTACGCTTTGCTAATAATGTTAATATAACCTAGAAAGAAGCATTGATCTGATGTGACGGGCTACAGAGGAAAAGCGGGCTACAGATTAACTACTCGTAATTAGTATATACTTGTTACTTACATTTCAATCGCGGGTTCATTTTGATAGGATCGCTGTCTTTATGTTTGTGCAGTTACAATCAAAGGCGTCTGTTTAGACAGAATAATCGAACAAAGCAGTTCCTTTCGACAGCATCACCAAACGCCGTCTAGTGCCAACTGCGCCACGCATTAACACAATGCCATTGAAACAGATGCACAAAAAGGCGCCTGAAAACAAATTGCTCGCACTCACACAAAGAAAAAGTGCACCAAAGTTTTATCTTTCTGCGACGAAACGAGCGAGTTGGGGAACAAAAACTATAAATGTAGCTAGGGGCCCTCACGGCCCGCTGACTTGTCGGTGCGTTCCGTTTGATAATTTCCGTGTTCGGGCAGCTTTAATCGAATGAGTGTATCCCGCGCGGCGGCCGCCCGGGGCGCAAAATTGTTCACCTCGATTATCACGAACAACGAAGACTGCAGGCATTTGGGAAACAACACGTGTAAACAATGACAGCTTTTTTGGAATAATAAAACCGGACTGTCGTGTAAAGATAGGTTTACATTCGGTGCCATATTGTGTGTAATGAATAAGGTAGGTATTTGGGTCACTACGAAGATTTGGAGGATTATCTCTTTGTGTACTTATCTGCCTTATCTGCGTTTATGAAAACACACCTCGGTCGTTTTCGTGAAAATAGCTTGAGAATTCTGCTTCGCGGATAATAAAGTGAATGCTAAAAATTTGATTAGTTCATCCTATGGTTAATCACTGATAACGCGGGGGGGGGGGGGGGGGGATTCGGTAATGTGCGAACCCGACTCTACCTAACTCCAATAGGTAATATGAACCTTCTCCCATAATAATCCATTTCGATGACTCACTCTGTATAGGGAAGAAACTACGTTCAAGTGGTTTCTTTCCAAATATTTGAATATTTCTAAAGCCAAAGCTATTGCACAGACATGGAAACACATCATTAGTCATTCATCAGATTCATCATCAGATTAGGTAAGCCTAATGCATGTTCATTAATGTAAACGTTTGTAAACACGTACAACTGCTGCGATTCGAACAGATAGTATCGTAAACCCTAATCCTGCGGGTTGGCTGTGAGTCAAATGCGATAGTTAGATAATAGTACATTGTAACTTGCTTTGGATAACTACGTTTATAAAGGGAACTAGCAGGATTCATGGAGATAAATTGCATCAAGAATAGTTTGTTAACTAACGACCCATTAACTACTGGTAGGAATAGGATCTCATTCAGAATGTATCTAGAGGACATTTAGCAAAAAATAATCTGATATTAGTTTTAAGTACGTTATATTTGTATCAAAATAATAAGGAACTGACAACTCTAAACCAGGTTAAACTTATTACAGTAATATCGAATCGGGATTAAACTTGAAACGACAACCTCTATTAAAACGATATCCACATGTATTTTCTTTAACTACTCCTCCTACTGAGAGTAAACCTAATATTATTTTAGAACATTATGGCTAATTTTTAAATAACGGGTAGATATTATTTCTCAATCCTTCTAAACAACAAGATGAAAATAAAACCTTGTTAATGTTTAGGTCGGTAAATAACAGTTCAAATACCGGAATATTCCTCCTTTGAAATATTTTTTTCCAGAAGCTGGCCCCGCATTTGCGATGTTCATGAGCCACTTGCCATCATGGTATTCTTATTTGTTTGCCTATTAAATGTGAAATGTGATAGACAATCAAGGGTCATAATCTTGCCGAACTTGCCTTGACCCTTCATTTTAAATGAAAGTTCAGTTTACTTCGTTGATAAAAATAATAATAATAATAATTTTGATTGATTCCGTTTTCGCCGTAACTCTCACATTCTTTCTCTTTTGTACAGTATTCTTTTTAATCCTACAACTCCCCGTTATCTCCAAGAGCGTTTTAAATTCCTGACTTCTCTCCGGTCTGCGCAAAATCTCCTCCTCGCTGTTCCTGCTTCTTCCTCTAAGTTCTATCATGACTCCTTTACTATGACCTCTATCCGTCTGTGGAATTCCCTTCCTGTAGACCTACGACGAGCTAAAACTCTACCTATTTTTAAAAACCAACTCAAATCTCACTATTTATCACTAATTTAATCCACTCCCTGTCTTTAGTACCTTATCTTTTCTTTTTGCTTCTGATCAAATCCTTTTCTGTTGTATGGCCTTCTTATTTTTCATTGCTTCTCACATTTATTTTATCTTAAGTATTATGTTATGTGTAGTATGTATTATTTTATTTTATTTATTTAGCTATGTATTATATTTATGTTGGTATTGTTGTTTTTATTATCCCTGCGTTTATCCTGTCTATTTGTTTCCGCCACCTACTTAAACTGTCTCCAACTTATTTAGCTTTTTGGTTGTCTGGAAGAGATCGCTATTAAGCGATAATACCGCCTATTGTCTACTTTGTTCTTTGTTTCTGAATTGTTTTGTACTGATTTGTGGTGTTCAATAAAGAGTATTTGTATTGTATTGTATTGTAATTACTTACTTACAGGGCTGGGCGCAGTGATCCGAAGTGAATCTTGGCATCCGACACCAGACACCTTTACGCCTTGCGATCCTGAGGAAGCTCTCGCCAGCCATCAGCCTCGAGATCCGAGAGATCCCTTTGAAGAAAGTCATTGATTATTAATTTACGCAAACTAATGCCTGTGGTGAAAGTGTTTATATTGTGTCTTATCACTCATTTTACTTTTTTTGCTTTAGGTACTTTTATGCTTAATGCTAAGGTGTGCATTCCATTATCTTCATAAAGCAAAATAACGTATAACCTTTTTTAACAGAGCGCGGAGTATTAACTAGATAGGTATAATGAGAAATGAGAAAGCGGTAGATTTTATGTAGGTAGATGACTAATGGATATTGTAATACGTTTTTTTTGCTATCTTTTTGATATGTACGCACAAGTGTAATCTTAAGTTTAGTTAGTTTATATTCTAAACCAATAGGTACTTTTAATAAAGACTAACTTTGAAGGATGGAACTATAGAACAGATAGCTATAACTATGTAATATAAAACGCGCTAAAAATCACAAGTATGCTAAATCACTCTTTAGGTCATGTTACCTTAGGCCCGTAAGGTATAAAAAGACGTGATTAATATTTATGTATGTACTCACTTGTTTCATTAAAAGAAAGCTACACTATGCCTAATTAACATAATTATGCTACTTTTAATCCCGTGAAAGCGCATAGCTCCCGTGGGACGTAGACGTCAGCTTGGTGTCAAACATAATTTCGAACGAAGTACCTCATACGTTTTTTATCCTAAAATTCCAGGGAGATTTTCCTAGTTCCCCCTGTATACCTACGCAATATTTTGATATGAAACCGATCTAAACTTGTCTCGCTACCAACATACGATTTATAAAACAATTAAGCTGTGGACGTCGAAATTAAGCCCCGAGGCAGCACTGCATCCGTCGTAATAAAACGCATGCAAAGTTTTTCTTTGCTAAGCGTAGAATGGCCCCAGCAAACGGAAGCGAAGCAACAGGCTTGATTAAAACACGTGTTTACAGTACGCAGTCCGCACCGCCGTGTCCTCCCCGCCAAACGCAATAATAATCACCAGTCCGCATTTGAACTAACTCCACGCCGTTATCCCTACTAGTTTGATATTTCATTTTATGTAGATAAAGATAGAAAAATTTGAGTGTGCTAGTATTACATTTTCGCGTTGGAAATGACTCTACGGAATAGCGACCGCTTTTTGCTAAAAAGTATAGGTTTTTCGTTGACGATAACGAAGTGCCGTTAATTAAAGCGTGTAGTTTTAAACGAACGCATCCCATTTATTTCTACCTGAGGTATTTAAACAAGCCTGCATGAATCTTTGGGCATAGGGATCTCTTCCTGTTAACCATCGAAAAGAACATCAGAAACATGAGTACAAAAAGAAAAGTCAAAAGGAGCGGAATTAAAAACTAGACAAAACATGTTGAATCATATTATTCATGTTAATAAATCGATACCCAGTAGGTCTTACCTTACTTTTCTTCTATGTATCGAACCAATTGGACAATAAACTTTGAAACTCATTGTACCAAACGAGTACTAGTATTTTACATTTTATGAGAACAATGTTATTTGTAATTAATGTAAAGAAAACAAGTTTCGAAATGTTTAAGATATTCCGTTTTGGAACACTCTCACATCCGTGATTTTTTGCGTAACTGTTCCTTTAGGAAAAATACCAATTTCTCAATTCACATCTCGGTACGTAACACATAAGTTGGCGCATTTTTACGTCTGTAAATTATACTTTTACGATCGAAAATCATTTTTATGTTTTCGGAGGAATTTAATATCACGCCAGCTATGCTCGGCACATTCGCTCTTTTATTGCGCTGTAATTTTATTGTTTTCTCAATTTTTATTAACTATCAACTACCTACTTAGGTTTTGTTATGGCAGATCGATAAGCTTTTACTGCACGCGCCTAATACCTATACTTACGAACGCTGTTTTAATTTAAAAGCTTCGTTTTACGCAGGCAAAGATAATAAAGAATACCTCCTGCATAAAATTACAAAGAAAACAGATAATTGCTTAAAGAGTTTCCAACCGCAGTTCTTTAGGAAAAATTTCAAAGGAGTTTTATATGCGATGCTTAACCTACCCATTTTGTTCTAACGCTTTGCTATTAGATAATTTGTTCGTTTTATTAACTTTAGTAATTTTCGTTCGGAGCATTTACTTAGGTACACTATTTTTAGCCCGCGGCTTTATTCGTATTGGTTTTTCGACTGCAAACAATGTTTTTTGGAATAAATAAATAGTGGCGAGCGTGATGCTATCCATGTTAGTGCCGTTATTGAATTCTATTCGATTATAAACGTATGCATTCATAAACATGCTAGTGCTTTGCGTCACGTTCTGTCGCAAAGACAGTTAATTGTTGGAATGTGTATATTGTATATAACAAATGGATCCCAAAAATATGCTCGCAAAAAGCCATTACGCGCCTGTAGGTAGGATAGGAACTATGTTTTCCCGTGATAGGGCACGGAGCAACGATTAAATAGAGCTGCAAAATGTTTGATTACCTATACAGAACTACTTTTGTACTTAGATAGATACTTATGGGAACGCGGGCTCTCCCTTCTGTAAAAAATATGTTAGACAATATGACTCGGAAAATGTTTAGTAGGTATGCTTTGTTCCATACGTATATAATATATTGTATATCACGTCTTTATCCCTTACGGGGTAAACAGAGCCTAAGGTAACAAAACCTTAAAGCCACGTTTAGCATGATTAAGGGCGTATAGACTTTCGCCCATTCCCTCGATGGGCTTTTACCATCTGCGCAGGAAGAGAAGCAACTGGTAAATTCTATGTTTTTTTCTTTACTCCCAGACCAGCATGGAAGAAATGCTTTGTTCAATTTCCATGTAAATTGTAGGATTCAATACATAGTATAAAACAAACTCGCTCTCCGCTGTCTGTCTGTCCCTATTTATGCTTAGATCTTTAAAACTACGCAACGGATTTTGATGCGGTTTTTTTTAATAGATAGTGATTCAAAAGGAAGGTTTATAATTCTACGCAGACGAAGTTGCGGGGCAGGAGTTAGTGTATGATAATTTAAATAAGTGTTAGGCATATGTATGCTTTATGTAGGTAGGTAGGTGTAGTATACCTCGCCCCCGATGAAGTGGTCGAAAAAACACGGTGCACAAATAATTTAAATACAAGTATAATAAGTAGGTACCTACTTAAAGTGCAATTTTTCTCGGAAGGTTCGTTTTTTTATATAATATGGTAGAGAACAATAAACAATTAAGTGGGTCACCTGATGGTAAGTAACCACCACCCATGGACACCCGCAACTTCAAATGGCATGGATGCCAGATGTGTTGCCAGTCTAAGATGGATGGATGGATGGATGGATGGATGGATGGCTGGGCTAAGATGGATATTTCATGCGCCAATAATCTCAGTTCCATACGGTCACGGTTTAGAATAACAACGAAATAAAATCATCTGTAACAAATCTGTGTCAGAGTTTAGCGTAGATTCGAGAAAAGAAGGATTGAGTACAAAAACTAACCAAATTATTTAAATGTTGAACCCGTGTGAAAATTTCGTGTGATACGATTTTACTATGGTAGGTAATAAATTGTAAATGATATCAACCCTCGGTGTCAATCACTTAACATTCGACGCTTACAAAATAGAAAAATATTATGGAAATATACCTGAGCATAGTAGCATTTCAGATAAGTCAGAAGAGATCAAATTGATAATTAATTCTTTGTTGCTATATTAAAAAAACTCTATTCTCCAGTCAAAAATCTTTGATCTGTGAAGAAAACAAATCATTCCTCAATTGCCTAGCAACGAATGAAGCGATGACAACTTCACATTCTGTCATGGCAACTAAACAGCTTTAGCTAGTTGGTTTATTATACACTAATTGTTGATTTATTTATTAATTTACTTAATATTTTTCAAGATGGACGGTAAAAAGAACGTGGGAATAGCTCCAAATACTGATTGCGTGAAAGGTGTGGTTGCGTGCCAGTGCGAGTTGGGGCGAGAGAAACTACTAACGGCGCCTCCTCCGTACAAGCGGCTTAGCAGCTCGCCCACCGCCGACGAAAGGGTGCGGATAGCCACGGCTCCCTGTGGCAGAGACCTGGAACTCTACAAGTGCCCAATCAGCCATATCCTTGTCACCTTCAAATCCCCCCTTCATCCCAACGAAGCGTTCAGCAAAGTGTTCCCGGCGACAACACCAATAAAATTCGTCAAACGTAAACTGGCCAAATTACTATGCATGGCAAACAACAATCTCCTGCTCACCAAAAACAGAAACGTGTTGAAAGAAACTAGTCTCCTTTCCGACCTAAAGGCTGACGCACTTGGAAATTTATTCATCGATGTGTTTACTAAAGATTCAGAGCCATTCGCCCTCTCCTCTATACCGGTGGAATATTATGTCCATGAACTTCTTCAGGCTTTTGGGCCGAAAAAGAGAACAATACCGTTTATTGCCATTAAGTTTCGGGTCAAAAATCAAAACGGAATTTTTACGCGTTCATACCATTCAATCATGAAAGTGCATGAAATCAAAAAGAACTTGGGAGGTCTTTTTCAAGTTGATCCCGATAACTTGGTTCTGCTGAGAGGGGAACATCCTCTGAACGACCGTATGGCCCTTTTGGACCTCGACTACGATAAGTACGGTATCGTAGAGGTAGAGTTGCTTACAAAAAACAACGAGCTGCTGAATTTAGATAAGTTGTACAAAGAAATGCCAGTCAACGACGTTTTATCAGTTGAAGTATGCCTAGGCAGCACTGTGAAGCAAGTCAATGTGGAAGTATTTTCACTACCGATGGAGAAGCCTTATTTGGGCGGCTACAGAAATATTTACACAGGTGCAAATCGTCAATTTAAATCCTAATTGTAAAAAGTAATTACTTACCTATTTAATTTCAAATTTAAACTGAATTTTAAAACATTTCAGGTACAATTTACCATCACGCCTACACGCAGACACCACAGAAACCAGAAAAATTGCCGCCCGAAAAAAAGTCTTGCCGGGATACACAGACAGCTGATGAGAGGGAAAAGATCTATGTAAGCACCTGATCAAGATTAAATTGGCTAAGGAACATTACAATCAACAAATCCCTTTAAAAATACATACAGCCAAGGAAATTAACTCCTGACCTATCGAGGAACCTTTTCACATAAAACGTCATAGTAACATCGCATTATTTAACAAGGAAAATCGATACGACGCTTACTATAAAGGCTCCGTGGTGGGTTAGGAATTAAATTCCTTCACTGTAAATCTACTTATTCACAATTTCAAAAGCAAATAAACTGTTGCCATACGCGCCCCTGTCCTAGAAACCCACTACTCGGGGTAGTGCAAACCCTGTCGCTTCGCCAGTGGCGCATGAATTTTACCTACCTAATTTTACTTAATCGTCTCTTTCAGGACACTTGCTATAGTCGGGCAACGCAGATGCACTCAGTCCAGGCCAACATACCGAATGTTACCGACAGAATCATTGTGGCAAAGCCTTACGAGACGTTCCAAGAGATGAAGATTCGCCTCAATCACGACTACTACGCTTCTGTTATCCAGCGGACCTTCAGACACTACCAGTTCAGGCAGAAAGTGGAGCGGTGGCTCAGAGAATGCATGTATGTATATGTTAAGACAAGTATTCTTTCAGTCGGCTTTATTGCTTCAATATCTGAACACGAGCCTATGTGCAATCGCGAGAGTTCGTGTTCAGTTATTCTTGTGCACCTTATTGATGACAACTGTACCTACTTATTGATGACAACTGTACTAACTGTAAAGATAACTTTTTTTTTCAAGCAATGCCCTAAGATTCGGTGATAAACGAAGTAATTTTTGTGCGTGGTAAAATGAACAAATTCACTTCGATTCATTTCGACATCTAAAAACAAAAATACAGTTTTAAAATCACTTTCAACTTGCTATTATTGTGTTTAGGGAGAGAATAGCACGAATGAAGGAGGAAGACAGGATGGAGTGCGAGGCCATGGAGAGACGCCTGCGCAAAGACCTTATTACTAAAACCTTTCCGAAGACACGTGAAGATTTCGATCAACTTTATGCCATGGTATACATTATTAATTTAATTTAATCGCAATTTGGACGGTAATATTAATAACCGCGATGAGAAAGGGATTAAAATATTTCATTCCATATATATTTTGACGTAAGTATATGGAATGACAGATTTTTCAATCGTTTTCTCATCCCGGTTTAGTAATACGTAAGTATCCTCCTTATTTCTTGTGTAATTTCAGGTCGACCGATGGAAGCACGCAGAAATATCCCGAATTTCGCAGTTGCATTCAAAGGGACCTAAAATAGCCGAATTTACTCTATTACTAGACAAAGAGGTAGAGTTGCTACGGTGCATCGACGCTTACAGAGTTAAAGTAAAAGAGGATAGCCGGAAGATCAAAGAAAAACAGTTTTTAGAAGAAATATCAAAGCCTATTGCATGGTTCGGCAAAGATGACAAATTGATCACGATGGAAACTATCGAAATACAAAGAGCTAGAAAACTAAAAGAACTTTACAATTCCTTTCTTCGTGAGGATATGGAAATAAAGGAGCGCATGGAACTCCTTGTAGATATGAAGTTTGCTTTGAATGAGTTTCGTCACCCGCTAGCTGAAGATATAATCGCTCTACTAGATAGAGAGTGTGACCTCCTAGTGAGAAGATGCAACGATCAACAACTTGAGTTTTTAAGACGAAGAATCGCAGCAAGTGTGTTTCAATTCATTAAAACATCCGAATTGAACTCTGGTGTAACAAAATGTAAGGACATTAGAGACTATAGGAAAATGGAAAACACGAGACTTCACTATTGCGAGATGTGTAATCAAGTCAAGCCGTACATGGATTTCCCTCTGGATACAAAGATGAGTTGGTTCCTTGTCTGCAAGTCATGTTCTTGGAAGGACGTGAACGAGCGCCTTTGGGTGGATATGACACCCTACAAGTTCATTCTAAGAGCGGTGCAACGCGAAGAGCGTCGTAAAAAATGCTGGGGATCATTGGCGTTCGTTCTACATGAGAAAGACATATTCTTCATCGTGGAGAAACTTTGGCATTCGCATTCAGCGATCAGCGAATGCAATGACGTTACGGAGCTCAGATTGTGTCGTTGGGACGTCAACCAGGACTGGTCACCCTGGAACTGTTTTCTGGTGACGGTGCAGGAGATGAAAGCGCACTTAAAGTTGGAAGCGCCTGAGGAGGTGTACGACGAAGAATTGGTGCAGAAGGTTCGCAATAAGCATAAACTGGCGAAGGCTAACTTCGAGCAATTGTTGAAGGTGAATAAGCGTTACACAGAGACTGCGACGTGGCAGACCATACGCGCGCCCGCCATCGCTCACGTCGACGCCGTTGAAAGAATATGAAACCTTTTAGAACACAACTTTTAGATGTAAATGTGAATTATGGTTATTCTATTACTAATTTGTTATTATTGTTGCACACTTCTAGTGTAGGTACCTAGTTATTTATATGTTGACGTTACACATTAGTGCCAGAGCACGATAAACGTTTGTCTTTGTACTTAGAGGTGGCTTTAAATACGGTATTTTCTATAAAAGCCGATTGTCTTTTTAGAGTTTTTGTAATAGGGCACCAATGGCAATGCAAGAAAGTTAAAAATATCAAGCTGTATCTAAAGGCGAAATTTAGTTCCAACAAGTAAACAGTTTTATTACGTAATTTTGCAATTTAGTTTTCTTCATTTAGGTCAAACAACATTTAGTACAAAAAGGCTAACCAATAATCACAAAACTTAATTTTGAAGTTAGGTATAGTCGGCTAAAAAAGTGCTTTTTAATTTTTATGTCGGTTCCTAAAAAATAAACATGGTTGAATGTCACATGGACGTGTAAGAGAAAATAGTCTTTCACGTGTTATAATTTATAAGTCATGCAAAATTAAATAATATTGAACTGAAGTAGTAGTTCCTTGGTCGACTATACATTTAACTATGTATGTATAACTCTTTTTTCTACATAAAACACAAGAAAAATATGAACTAAATGGGCTACCGGCAAGAACATGCAAAGGGATCGGTACTATTGTCTAAATTAATAAAAACATTTACCTTGTTTTTCTGCTAACACACGTGCAAATTCTACAACACTGCCTTAATTCTGCTGCTTTTTATAATCATCCTTCTACAGACCGACCGCTTAAATGAGTCCTCGCCCGCGCGGTGCAGGGGCGCGGGGTGGGAAGACCAGGGGGGCGTGAGATGCGGGCGAGAGGCGCACTAGCCAAGGGCACCGAGAGAGGTCCCCTTTGTTGTCCTACCCCACGCCCCTGTGCCGCGCGGGCGAGGACTCATTTAAGCGGTCGGTCTATACTTAGCAGTTACTTAGGCTATGTACACACACTATCGGGGCAGCCGCACTGCGGGGAATCACAAAATTAAGTAAATCATATTATCTATTACGCGCTGCAATGCGACTGCGGCCTATACCACGTGTGCGCTTAAGCAGTCTTGCTGGAAAAGTTAAATATCGATTTAGTAGTGTTAAAATCTATGAGAAAATGCTTTAAACCAGATTTAGCAAATAAATCAAGATTAAAAATGTGTGCTAATCTTTGACAAGAAACTAGACGGTGTGTAGGACTTTCAAAATAAAATCAGAAAATTTAAATTGTCCTTGTTTTAATAATTACACGTAATACTTTATAACATAATTACACATTACATATACAATAATAATTTCTCAAGATATCAAACTCTCGTGGTACTCTAAAACAACATTACTATATTCAAAACCCAAGTGTGATAAAGGTATATTTTATAACGAAATGCATTTTAAAAGCTACGCTTAGACAATACATACATATGTGGTCAATAAATTACGTAAATATAATTTAGGCAATCTGTACAACAAACAAGACTCCAATTGTTAAATAAAACGTTATCAAAAGGAGAATAAAACCATTTCGTTTAGCGTGCGGCGTCAAGCCAAGCTCGCAAAGATAGAAATTCTTATACATGAAATAAAGCTGTCTGAATTCTAAACTCACATTAACGTGTTCATCACACTTTCTTCAAAATAATGCCCCTCAAACTTGACAGTAAAAAGTAGTTCCACAAACAACTAGGAGATCTGTTCTGTAACCATTAAATACCACCATATCGCCGACCTAGACTTGGTTTGTTACCCATTCATTTGGGGATCTTAAAGAAATGCCCTTATAAATTCATCTTAATATTCTTCAGTTAAAAATTAAAATTATCAAATTATGTCACGAATCTGTTACGGGAGTCCTAGTGAAAGGGGATATATTAACTCTGAACTTTCTACATAGCTATTTTAGGCTTAACCCCTTGTACACTAAAAAAGGAATAAGTTGTCGTTTATTTTACGCTTAACCCTTTTTTCACCAAGCCCCTCTGGAATTTAAGCATTCTGGGGCTCGATTTTTGAAAGAACATCACATCAATCACTCAAGGGTAACTTTCGAAAGTGGTGAAAAACAGTGCTCAATTTTAAATAGAAGTGCGGTAGAAGAAAGTCACATCTCTAATTGATCTTGTAAGCTAGTCGAAATTTAATTTGAGGTGCGGTGAAAGCAGGACTAAAGTCTATTGGCCGTGTCTTATCCAACCTCGACATTGGCAGAATCATCAAAAGTTTGATGGAGCCATATTCCCAAACATTGAATTGAGGTGTTGTTTTGGTTTCGCAGCCACTAATAACTTGTTTTAACCAGTTACGAGTGGTATTCTCGAGTGATGTGATTTTAGAAGTGGTATTATGCTGAGACTGCACTCCTTAATTAATATTCGGGTTTCGGCAGGCGTCTTTAGCGAATTGTAGTCTTAAATGGACTACCAAGCCTAGGTTGTAGAATCCCTCAAAATGAATAGTCATGTTTACGACGGACTTCTGTATTACATGGTGGTAATTTCGGACTAAATATGCAATTATAAAATCCTGTGGTAGCCCGTACAGGTTTTTGCGAGTTTCTGATTCCAAGCCGGCAGTTATCAGAAGCGCATTCATGCTATAAACACGTTAAAATCAGCCTAATCTTAACATAAATCAACATTCTTACAAAATTTCATGGTGAATTGATTGACAGTCACATACATAAAAAAGTGATTATTATTTACGCATTAATTTATTTAAAATGTGCCGTCATAATTAATAAAGAAACGAATTAAAAATTAAGTATTCGGTGCGCCTTAGCAGTTGATTATTTTATAAAAATATTACCTAACCGTCAAATTTTGGAAAACCCAATTTCCAGTCTAAATGTACAATCAGTCAGTTGTAAAAAGAAGATTTCGTAATAAAATATTGATGAAGGAATAACATCATGCATTCGCTGCAATTAGTGCTACCCGCTAGTGTTTAAGTCCGACGGTAGTTTTCTATTCTTATGCCTCTAAGCAAGTATTGATCCTCTCTTCTGGGGGCAATAACGACAAGTGTTTGTACATCGATCTGTCGCCGCTGCGCCCGCGCCTCTCAACCTCATACATTTCGTTACAAATAACCGTGCCTACTCTAATTTAGTCAACAGAGACCGAACTATTGGAACTAGTCAAAACTATTTACAATAAAGGATTGTGCCTCGGTAGTACGATACATTATAAATTTGTAACTCTCTCGGAGCGGTATAATACAAAAAGTGCAGACACAATATTCACAAAAAGGAATACAATATTATTATACACTTACTGTACTATTTTTGCACTTTTATATTGCCAGTTCAGTGGCTTAAACTCGGAATATCTCAATTTAATTAAGACTCCATAACCCATATACTGATCAACGTAACTAACTATACCTTAACAGTCTGCGAATGATATTTACACAATATTTTAGAGAGGGGAAAGATATTGATACAAAAAGTTGAGGTACAATAGCCGTGTGCAATCCACCTAACGTAGGTACGTTCCTATTACAAATGGCATACTCTAATATTAATGGTTTACAATATACAACGGTTTTATTCAATTTCACTATTTTTACACAATGACGACTTGCACGAGAAAACGTTCTGCGTTAAACTATACAACACCCTAAACAAAAATTACTAAAAATTGATCGACTACGGACAAAAGTCATAACACTTCGAAGGCAACGGCTGTTTTTCAGTGGAACACGGTTTAATTTATCGCTATTCTACATAAAATCTAATATGGTGGAAATGTAACTAGCCGAGATCCTTTAAATTCTTCAATTTGCTTTAACTATCAAAATCATCGTTCGGTTCAGCAACTGTAAGTAGCATCGGTCATCAAGTCCACTCGGTGCGTCACGTTTAAAGGAGCATTACTAATTTTATTTCCACCCTACAAACGTCTTGTAAACTAATAAAACTCAACTTTTTCTGGATAACTCTCACGCACATTCTAGAACCTTAGAACTACGACGTTCACGAGGACATTCTGTCGGGATTGGCGTAGTTTATGCTGTAGTTTAGGTTGCTGAGGGACATGTCCTGGGGTACGTCGGAGGGAGAGGTGTCGTAGTAACTGTTGGGGTAGGCGGTGGAGTAGGGCGCGGGAGGCTGCGACGGGCCCTCGGGGGCGGCCTCCTTGTCACTCTCCTCCATAAACTTGATGATGCGATGCGTCGCTTTCACGTGAGCCACGATCACTGCTTCCGCCTGGAAATTGCAATTGAACTATTGAACCGTGACTGTTATATGTCAGGACCGTTTTGAGTGTTTAATGGTGTAAGCAAAGTTCAATAATTATAAAAAAAAACTATCAAAGTTCTATTCAGATCACAGTTAAAAGGGTTTTTCTGGGTGGTGAAGATGTATAGACGGAATCTTGTTATCGAATCGTGTTTTAGGTCTGGCTATTATGTACAATTTGTGTTTCACATCGGTGAACGCTCGCCTCCAGCTATGCGCTGTCTTGTAATTGAGCCGCCGATGTGCTTAAACCACACAAACGAACATTCATTAGTTGATGTGGTTTAATAACATTAATTCAAAGAGGCTATATACAATTTTGTCTTTCTTCCAAGCATGAACTTGTTATCGTACATATCGTCAATATTAACAAAACAGAAATAGCCTCTGTCTACTCTAACAAACTACTGCATTCTTTCCTACGGTTGCTAGACGTGTAAACTCGGCATTACATAGTGCACAAATTGTCTTACAGATACTTGAGTCAAGTATAGTGGATAATGTGGATAATCTGTGGTACTCACGCTGGCGGTGAGCGACAGGAAGGTGTAGTATTTCTTGAGCGTGGGCAGCAGCGGCGAGTAGCTGGGCACGCGCGAGCGCACCGCGGCGGCGTGCGCGGGGCACACCACGGCCATGTGCCCCAGCAGCAGCGCGATGTACGCGCCCACCATCGTGTGCTCCATGTGCGTCCCCGCGCGGGCTAGCACTGCACAAACGATACGTCATATTGGAGAAGTGTTTGTTGTTCTTAGGTTCTGAACAAAACGCTGACTGTACTCAGCGTCATCTACTTTGAAGCACCCAAGTCAGACAAATACTATGGTACACTATAGAAATAGTATGGTGTGTCGGACCTTTTTGATCACCTTGGATGTTTCATACTATATGACGCTGAATGAGCGAGCTGCCTCGGCGTGGCAGCTGCTTGAGGCATGATTTAGTTTGACACGAGACTCAAAATCAAATGATCATGCAGCCTCGTGAAGCGATTCGCTCAGTCGGGACCCGGGTTATAACTATTATTTTTTACAAGCTTTTATTTACCATCTCGGCCGCCACACTGTAAATGAAGTGACGGGCTGTGTACCACGGGAAAACAAATGACAAACTGAGTTTTAATTTCATTGCAGAATGATAATTTTGAGTTGAATTGAAATAAAACATTGGCGTGAGACTTGTACTTCATATTTAGGCTGTTACGACTGGATGCCTAGGGCGGTCAAGAGGATAACCTATATTATGAGCGGAGTCAGCAGTTTTAACCACAAGGCGTAGAGCAGTCACAGGAGCATAACGATTGTGTTTTTTCATCTATAATCAAGGATACGCTTAATCTTTCACGCAAAATGTAGATGTAACATCTTAAGAGTAAATGAGAAACTAGATTATAAATATTGTTATGATAATTTATGATACTTACGCTTAGCAACGGTTTCGTCGATATCATCTTGTGACGATTGTTTTTTCTTGTAAGTCTCGTCGTCAGATTCTTTCTCGCCATCTAGTAAAGCGTCCGTGTTTTCTTCAGCTCTCCTGTAATTTTCATGTCAATGAAATTAAATATAAACAAAATAATATTTCGAAAGTTCCCTTGGATCCGATTTGGCCAAAATTATATCATAATCGATGCAGTTAACTAATCAATTACACCTTAATATTTTCAAAACAAAAAAAACTTCATTAGTCACACAAAAACGACGCATTACGAAAAACTACGAATTGCAGAAACAAGCGCATTGCACCCTTAACCCATTCATTGTCAAGCTTCCCGACGCTTCCCTAAGCATGACGCCAATCGGTGTCAGCGGCAATGAATGGCTTAAACTTTGTTCATTTGTTGCACAGTGTAATAATTGGAACTATTGAACCGATTCTAGAAATTATTTCACTAATGGAAAGCTTTCTTATCCCACGACAGTGCAAATCAATTTACCTCGCCAAGTCAACCCTTTTGTAGAACAAATCAACTATAAGGTCGAGTGCAGAGACGCTCCGTGATATGATGTCTTCATCACTGTCCATCCGGACCCTCACATTCAACAGACGCTGTGTGTTCACCTCGTTATTCTGGACCAAGTTTATTAACAGCAAGAGCACCTGAAGAAAAGAACATAAATTTAGTCTCTGCTTTAAATCTCAGTGACAACAATTTTAAGCCGAATTTAACGTCAATCCGACCACTGGGTAGGCAAATGTTCACTTGAGAGATTTAATCACAATTAAAAGCATGTAAAAACAGAATCAAGCTGTCGACAATAAGCTGTGTACTTACGCAGACACTGAACTCGAAGTTTTTGCTGTCTGGTATAAAGTTGCCATGGTTATTCAGTAATACTAAACAGATGTCCATCACGCCTGGCTGTTCGCCGACAACTTGTGCTCCCGGTGACACTGTTGAGACAAATTCAGATTGTTTCATTGCAAAATTTCGAAGTTTCAAGAAGCACGAGTTGTATACTGCTAGCGCCATCTAGTTCACCAGCAAGTTACCCCTTTTTAGCACAAGAGAAATAGTCACAGTAAAGCCGTTGCCTTGAATGGTTTCAATGTTAGAAGCAGATGGCGTTGCTTTGAAAAGTATTAAGGGGTTTCTACCATTCAGTTTGTAACATTTTCAAACTTCCTTTTTAATTTGATTACAACTGTTACCTGGGTTTGTTTCCAGCCTATATACTCCAACTGCTGGGCACAAGCCTGCTCTCAGAATGAGAGAGCTTAGGCTTTATTTCCAGCGCTGACACTGTGGTGTGTGAAGCTCCCAATCCGCATTGCACGGCTAGCATGCGATACACTACAAGTATTTTCCTTACCAGTTCGTTCTAGAATAGATGGATAGTCTATCTCGCGCCTGACACAGCTATCGCGCGCTCTCGTGCTAGTTAGCTAGGTTATCGGAGTGCAACTGACCATTGTGCGAGAAGGAATGCGAGAGGTTGACGAGCACTTTGACGGCGGGCAGCGCGGCGTCGAGCAGCGCGGCGCGCAGGCGCGGGCCGGCCGCGCGCGCCTCGCCCGCGCAGCGTCGGAACAGCGCGCAGAACGTGCGCGCTGCGCCCAGGGACTCGCCCACCAGGTACAGCTGGTTATCTTCGTTTTGTTGAGTCACCTGGGGAACACGTTGGAATTACATTGACGGGTCACAACCATACAACACTGCCTCTATTTCGGCGTGGAGAGAAGCAACCAGTGGCATAGATTAGACAGTCAATATTATCGTGATAGTATGTCACTATAGGATCGTGGATTACAAAACAACCGGATTCGCTGCAATACCATCATTATTTCGTGATATGGATCGCGATATGAGCGTAGCAGACGATAATAATGACCGTCTAAACCGTTCTGTTGAGATAACTGGCACATGGGGTATTTTATCTTAGCCTTTTATCTGCGATACTGTGGTGTTGCGATGTCCATGGACTGAACAGTGGTGATTGCTTACGATTAGGTAACTCAATTGCTAGTTTTCCATTTTATTTAAAAAAAAAAGCAATCGTACGCAGTAGTGATTGCGCTGCACTGGTCCGACGTGGAGAGTAAGTGAGGTATATGTCAACCCTCTAGCTAGGCAGACAATATATATGTGATGCTTCGGTGTCACGGCGGTCCACGAGCAGAGGTGATTGTCATCCAGGGAACCCACTATAACCCACTCGTGAGAGTGAGCATCAACACTATTGCCAACTACGAACACCGTACTAGCCTGAATTAGTATTGTAGCCATTATACTGTTTTTCCAAGAAAATGGTCATTATAGTACAGATTCTGAAGTCAAGAGTATAGAGAAAAAAAAGAGAAAGTGTACCAACTTAAAAAATACCAATTTATTAGGTATGGCCAGGTATAATCACCCTATTGGAAAACACATATTTTTTTCTAAATTACATATTTAATTTTAATCGTGATACTTACATTCTCCAACACCCGCAAGCACCGATCAGCCTTCCGGAGGACGTCGACATCTGCACTAGTCCAAGAGGCGGAAGGTGCTTCGAGCCGCGCCGCGCAGTCCTGTATCGTGCGCACTATGTGGTCCACGCCGCCCAAAACTCGGAGTTCCTCCTTGAACCACTCGCCTGCACGCTTCGAGGTGAGAGATAGCAATGTCTCCATGGCTAAATGACCGACCTAAGGTTATAATAAAAAAGAAGATAAATAACCCATCATCCTTCCTTCCTAAAACGAACTACCAAGGAATGAAATTTACCCACATTGCCTGTATTTCCGGAAATATAAAATTTAGGGCTCCTAAGGCAAGTGACATAGGGATCGGATTCGTATATTTTTGGGGTTTAAAAAGAGTATTTGTGTTCTTCAAAGGTTTCTTTCTTCCTGATTATGGACCACACCTTATGGTACTAAACAGATGGTTTTGGTACATTGTGAGGGAGAGTTTAACACCTTTCGAATGCCGCGGCGCGAACCCACGTCAAATCTAAGTCTTTATTATTTTATTTTTATTATAGTGTGCAAAATTGGTTTTATTTGAAACAAATGAGACTAGAATACAGTTTTTTTTTATCATTCCTGGCATACACCAATTTTCAGGAAACTTACGGTAATGTTATCCAAGTCTAAATGCTTAGCTTTTCCTTGACTTTTGATTTCTGCGCACAACTCTCGCACGCGCTCTTGGGTTTTTGCTAGTTGAGCCGACGTGAGGCCGCAGTCGTCAAGGGCATTTCTGTTGAAAAAAAAACAGATTGATGTAATAAAACGATATAATAGGTACAAATATTAAAGCTTCGAAAAAAACTGTAGTAGCCTAATGGGGGCACAGTATAAACCCGTATAGGATCAATAAAAAAATAACTTGAATCCTAGTTTACGAGATTTTCTTTAGTAGGTTAGTTAAGTAGGTAGGTACATTAGGTGGCACGGACTTTTATTGAAGTGCATGGAAATGTATGAAAACCTCGTCGGCTCATTTTAGTCGCATCAAAATCGCACAATTGCGCAAATTTGGCTTATGTTAAGTGTTCTTACAGATACACTGAAATACAGAAACCTTAAACTGAAACTCACTTGTGGGAAACGTCGGATTCTAGTAGATTCAGCATGAGCTCCAAAGACTCGCGATCCAAATCCATGTTGAGTCGATCCTGGGACAGCACAAACATGACTGTCGCCGTACACAACCCCAAGCTCTGAAAAGAAACAATTTATTTTTTAACTATACATTATTAAAGTTTGAATATCGCATGGTATTCGTTATTTACGTTTGGAAAACAAGTTTGCATTTATGAATAAAACTGAAGGGCTATTAAGTCCAGAGATGCTCAATAGATGGCAGCACTTTCGATTATAGCACAATGTAGGTCAAATAACCGTTGTAACAGCGGTAAATTAACGTGGAAGGTGTATTTCGAATAAGTAGTGTTTAATGAAAGCAGAATAATAATCAAGCTTATAGCAGCATTTTTAAATTGAGGTCATTGCTTTTTTTCTAGTGATTCTTTTAAGATATTTTGTTTTCTAGCGGTTTAGAAAATTGAGTAAACTTTCGCCCTGTTGCAATGACACACACTTTATAACTTTTATACTAAAAACTGAAACATGAATAGTGTTTTCAATATTACTGAATAAACACAGATAAAATTTAAATAGGGCGCCAACTTTAAGACATCTTTTCTTCTCCATCTCGCCTCAAGGCTAAAAATATGCATACTTTTACATATTTTAATTGACCATTATACAGTGTCAAAGCATGACAACGCTTTTCAGTCACAGCCATACAACTCTGCATTTATTGATGTCCGCTGACAAGTAGCTTTTATCAATTTACAAATTAATAAAGCCTAAAGCCGATCAATGCATGTCAATGAATTGGTATGAATTATTTCCTGATATATTAATTTATTTAATGCATACCAATATAAAAAAATACTCGATGACCTTCATATGTACGCATCATAGGTAATCTTGTATGGAGACAGGTCCAAATTTTGTGCCTCTGAGTATAGAAATTGTTGCTCTCTGCGATTTAGATACCTGGTCATTGGTAGCGTCGTGTAGGGCGCTGAAGAACTTTTGCACGGTGCCGTGCGCCCGGAGGTGCATCCGGAACGCGGGCGCGGTGCACTTGCTCGCCAGCGTGATCGCAGACAAACAGCGGGTTGATATGGGGTTGTTGTCCTGTGGAACACAGCTAGCTATAGCATAGCTTGAGCAAGTGCATCTTATCCTTTTCATTACAGCAATGAGCAACAGACAAAAGAAATGCGAGTGAAAACTCATTCAATCATCACACTAACCATTGTTTCACAATGTCATCATTTGGCTAACTTTTATTATTCTGCTAGAATCAATTGAGTGGCTTTAATTAGATTAGGTTAGTAACATAACTTTTTCGTTGAATAACAATACAGAGAAAATTGTGATAGCACCTGGGAAAAGTAACTGAATTGTATATAATACGCGCTAATAGCAGTTAATGCTGATGGTCAGAACATATTCATATAGCTGATGAATCATTTCTCTATTTCTTAAGCTGTAAACAACGGAATCAAGGATTTGATAAAACATCAATAACTTACCTGTAATGCGTCTAGAAGATACTCAACATCATCATTAAATTCCTGGAACTCTCCAATCTCTTGAATTTGATGCGCCTTCTTGACATTTCTTACTACCGTATAATACTGCAAAAAAAAGAAAACTTTTAAAATTATATAATATTCTTCAGTTATTATTGCACCACATTTAATAAGCATCACAGGAATAGGATTGCGTTAATTTGCAGAAGTACCTATTATGTACAATCTCCATCTTGATACTACATTTCTTATGTAATGTTTCGAATTTTGTTATGTTCCTACAATTTCATGTTTAATATGGTCGGTATCTTGTATGTGTTTTGACTAGGGAAAAATCACGCATTACTATTCCTTTCATAAGTGCCATGGAGGTTGGGACTTGTGACTCATTTCCGACTGACCCAATGCATAATCAAAACATTAACTACACTGTTTACCTACAAAAATATGGCATAAGTAAATTATACTCAGTAACTGAGTTTAACAGTGTGACGAGTCTTCACATAAAATGCCATAGTGACATTGCAATACTTAACAAGAAAAATCATTACAATGTTTACTGCAGAAGGTTCCATGGTCAGCTGGGAATTAAATTCCTTGATTGTACATCTGCAGACTGGTTAAACTAAATATAATTTACTCATGCTATAATATTCTTGTAGGTAAACAATGTTGAAGAGGTTCCTCTATGGGGCAGGAATTAAATCCCTGGACTCTACATAACATACTAATAAGCGTTTGAAAAATAAACATTAGACATTAGAAAACCACAATGATTCAAATGAGATTATGTTGAAATGAGCAGCCAGATTTAACAGTAAATAACGTATATTAAAGCAAAATTATAAAAACAGGCCCCAACGTGTTTACGTACGTCAGTCTCTGAATCAACAAACAATAATATTGTTGTCATGTCTAAGCACAACATTCGGTGTTGCTTAGACAACCATTTAAACTGTGACATACATGTAAATAGATTATATTATCAGCCAGTATATAATCAGGCGCTATACAGCCTCTAATACATTCAAACACAATCAATACTATGACATATTACATAGAATAGAAAACAACAGTAAAGAGTTTATCATATTGAACATAGTAATAATACTGTTCTGTGTCATAGTCAGTAGTTGTAGTAAAAGCTTTTTTGACTTACCTCCTTAGCTTCTTTAGCACACTTAACACTAGTGTAGGGTTTGACAGCTTCAGCGGAAGTGGGGTCATCCACAATTGGGTCAGGTGCTCTATATCTTGTAACTCGGGTCAGTTCTTCAGGCACCTGGTTGGTGGGATTCCTTACTTCAGGATTCTCAGGCTGTTCTGGTCTTGGAGTCTCATTACCTTTCTGTAAAATGACATAAAATCCTTCAAGGTTTTCAAAGATACTAAGAATAAATTAAAAGGTGATGAACACTGAAAGTACTTAACTTATCAAGTACAGACTCATACCACACTTAGACAAAAAAGGTAAGAGAATGCACATTTAATTGAAATACAAACTTTTGAGTTTGATAAACTTGACCTTTTGTTTTGATAGTGCCAATAAAATATTTCAAATTCACTACTACTCACATCATTGGCCCATTCATGTTTGTATAAATGGCGTCGCTTTCTAGCTGGCAGTGGGGATGGATTATCATTGACTAGTGATTTGCTCTTGAAAATGGAACCCTTCTTTTTCGTAATAACTAATTTCACGCTTGGCTTGTCCTCAACATGATCGTCATCAATACCATGTGGAGATTTAAAAACATCTTCATGGTGATTCTTTTGCGACTCTTCTTCGGAGAATTCTGTTGGGCAACTGTTGTAATCTGAATCTGTGGCTTGAGTACCCGGGTTGAGATTGCCAGTGTCATTTATATTAAGATCAGGTGCAGTGTCCATTGGTTCATCCTCCAAAGGTGTCTCCAAATCATTTTCATCTTGGTCCTGTATATTTTCGTCTTGGGATAGTTCTGCTCCATAATCAGGGCTAGATTGTTTGATCTGCAATTTTTTGGCTTTTTGCTTCTTATTAAGTTTTATCTCAGGTTTACTATCATTATTCGCTCCAGATAAAATGTCAATCAAATCATTCTTTTCTGCATGAGATTCAACTTTTTCTTCAAGCCTTTCTGCTTCTAAAACTGAGGCTGCAGCAGCTTCCAAAACTGCAGCTTCATGTTTCTTTCTTCCTTTCCTACCTTCTTTTTTGAGGTCACTAACAGTTTTTGTAATTGGCTTGCCTGCACGACCAGAAGTCACAGAATCTACGAAGTCATCATTTTCATTGTAATTAATAACCTGTCTTGTTCTTCGAGCTCGCCCTGTAGAGCCCTCTGGTGGTTTAGGTTCCGGTGGAGGCTCTGTAGGCTGCATATCAGGCTTTGGAGATTTGTGTACTGTACCAGTAGTTTCAAGTTTTGCTAGTTGCAATTCAATTTCGTCTTCTGGAGTTGACATCTTATTTTTGATATCTTTATCATTTTCATGAGCTGGTGAAGCAAGGGTCTTATAAATATCATATGCATCAGAACCAGGCAAAGGTGATGTTGGCTTTTTGATTTCCTCATCTGTATTTTTATGATGTTTTTTATGAGATTTATGACCATCCTTTTTATCCTTTTTCTTTTCTTTTTTGCTATCTTGGGTGTGACCACCGAATTTAATTGTTACTTTAAGACCTTCATGCTTCGGTGAGCAAATTGTTTCCATAGAAGGGCTCTTTTTGTGGTCTAAACCAAGATCTGAATGCATGTCCATAGAAGAATGTCTATCAGACCCTGGTGATGTAAAACCTTCATTGGAATCAGTACTGACAATTCTCGATGTACCTTTAGATATTCGTAACACAATAGGAGGTGGTTTTCGTTCTTCGTTACTATCCTTGCTAGTTGAAGGGCTGACTACCTCTTTGCTTGTAGATGGACTGGCAACATCAACTTTGGATGGTACTGGACTCGCCACTAGCGGGCTTGTTTTTGGAGATGTAACTCTTGGTGCTAATGATTCATACCTTGAAAATTCCGGAATTGGACTATTACTGCCATCTTCAGCATAGTTGATTATTTTATCACGATTCCGAACCAAGTATCTTTTACTTCTTGGTTCTGCATTTTCAGGTAGCGATTCCTCTTTTTTGGAGGCCTTTGTAGCCACCGAATTTTTCCTTGTTTTTGTTTTTTCTGAATTACGCCGTGGCAATTCTGGTGATGAAGAATCTCTATTATAGACTCTACTTCTTTTGGAAGCTTTCTTTTCTTTGCTATTAGATGGGTGCTCCGGGGACAACGGGGCAGCAGGTACTGGTGGTGCATATGTGATTTGAGGAACAGGCGGATAAGGGTCAGCATTGCGTGACTTGAAGAATTTCTTAGGTTTTGGTGGTGGTTGGTCTGTTTCCACTGTTGGTACTGTCAGCGGACTGTTTTGGTCTTGAACAGGTTTCTTAAGAACATTGCTTGTGTATGCTGGAAAATTAAGACAATTTTAAATTAAACTAGTTTAGCAGATGTGTTGTTTATACATACTGATATGTGGAACTAGGGAATGTTAGAATCAACAGAATACTCTAATCAAAAGATAATACTAACAAGTAAGCAGGATGTGAAAGTAAGTTTAATTGAGCAATCTGGGGCTTAATTACATCTCTGAAGGTAAGTAGTTGAACTAAAAGTGAAAATGTAGACAATGTGGGAATTTATACAATTCATAGAAATGTATTGAACCTCATAAGTAAGAAGGAATAACAATTCTTACCGTAAGGAGCACTCCTAATCGAAGTAAAGCTTGTGATTCCCCACTTGCCCACTGTGCCCGCAGAGCGAGCGGCTGTGGGGCAGTTACTATTCTCTCTAAACAGGGCACTGTCAAGCGGCACGGCCACGCTGCCGCCTCGGCCTCTGCCCCAGCGCGACATACTGATAATTTCATTAATAACGATGACACCTGCACCGTTCTCCCGAATCAATCACCTCTTCAAATGTCAAAACACCAAGCTACAAGACATGCCGTCCTATGATACACAATAAACTCCACTTTTATTCATATAATTGATACAATCAGTCCAAACCTATTCTTTTACTTTCTCCAAATGATATGAAAACACAATCCGTAAAGATACACCCGCCATTTTTACGGGAGCTAAGTACTTCACTCACAGTCGCAGAAGGACGCATTCGATTGGGTGATTATTTTCAAACGTGGCACAGTTATGCAACAATCATTACAATTACCGATTTTCTTTGAACGTGTGAGGTAGATAAATTAATGCCGACTTTAACAATTGATTATGACAAATACGACACAAACTGCGATGTTGTCATCTCACAGCACAGACGGCGCCATATTGGCAAAACAACTAAAACAAGGTGAAGTGAAGTAAGAATTCAGCCAATAGGGCGATGGCGAAATGAATACAAACTTGAAATCGGTTGTCTATGGGCTATACAAACGAGATTGACCATAGACAAATAAAGGTGCCGCGACACTCGGAAAATATATAAACTTTTAATTTGTAAATTTATTTAATTTAATTTAATTTTGCATATAGTGTGGCATTTTCAGTTTTATACTACATTAAGGGCCTGTTTCGCCACTTTATGTTAAGTGCCGTTTATCTTAGGTGTCAGTTATTTACGACGACATCTCTGTCTGTTTCATAGTAATAAAAAGAGACGGAATCAAAGAAAACTGACACTTAAGAAAACTAGTACTTAACAGAGAGTGGTGGGATAGGCCCTTAATCGTTAAAACGCGCTTATCCATATTTTTACATTAGTTTTTGTTTCTTTTTAATTTCCAATTGAAATCATTTTTAATTTGTATTTAAATTGTATTTTACGACGACTCTTGCTTAAGAAAATATTTTTTTTTAGTTTACTTGCAAGTATGTACTTAATGGGGGCTGTCGCGTGTGAATTTGCCATTAGAGGCGCTAGTGTCGCGTAAGGTCCAATAATTATTCACTTTTCACTTGTTTTGGCGGGCTTCGTGACATAAATTATAATTTCTTTCATTTACCTGTTGAAAAGTGGTCTCCTTTGTGAAATTATCGCAAATATGGATTATTTGGTGATGAATGTGAACGCTTTCAATTCAAAGCGGATTTTTTCCAAACAAAACGGTCGAAACGAACGCACACATAGACGCGCGCTTCTACAAGCCCCCATATCTCTCTAATCTGTGAAGCCCCCTAAGCGGATCTCGCGGTGCCGTCAGTCGCGAGCGAGTGCCGCGTTGAAAAACGAGTGGCTGTCCGTTACGTGCAGTGTTGCCAGGGGGTCTACTCCGAAATACGAAGTTCGAAACGAAGCTCGCAACGAAGATGAAACGAAGTTCGTCAACGAATGCTACTACGAAGTAATTTCGGATCGCATGAGTTTCGTGTCGAAACCGTAGACCACTTTCGAATTGAACTACGTGAATGGAAAGAACGAATAGATAAATAAAGTACTTTTCACACTATCGTTTAAAATCCGGTAAATAGATTATTAGCTTGAAATTCCAATAATTAATTAATATTATTAACTTCCAACATCATGCGTGATCACAATATACTTTTGCACAAGTTTTATTGACCGCATTGGGGTTTATTTTGTGTTTTTCGGCGTTCTCACGTACATTTAAACCTCAAAAAAAAGTTGACATTTAACTAAGAATAAGTCAATACGTAATAAGCAAACAGTATAAAGTTTTGAACTTCGGTGAGCGAAGTAAGTTATCGTTCGGGGGGCTACTCCGAAATACGAAGTTCGTAGTTACGTGCTTCGAATCACCTTCGAATCGATAGGTTGCTACTACGAAGTTACTTCGCATTCGTTTTCGTTTTACCACTCATTATTTATTAATTCCTGTGTTTAGAAAAAATCTTTAATAGAGTAGAAACACTGTTCCATTAGCCATCGGAGCTTTCAAAATGACTCTCTTAAGTTTAAACGCAATATCACACACCACACAACTGTCAAAACTCAACAAACGACAGTGAAACGACATCTCTTTAGTTATCGTTTGATTCTGACATTTCAAATCGTAAATCTTTACGTCAAACTGCGAAAACACACACGAAGTTCGATTTTCAGAGTAGACAAAATGTCATCAAAATCCGAAATCATTCACGAAGTTCAATTTTCAGAGTAGACAAAAACGCGACGAAACGAACGACAAACGAACTTCGATCCGAAAACGAATGCGAAGTAACTTCGTAGTAGCAACCTATCGATTCGAAGGCGATTCGAAGCACGTAACTACGAACTTCGTATTTCGGAGTAGCCTCCCAGGCCACTTCCCTTGAAAATTACATTTCCAACCCTAAAAAGTTCCATTTTTGGTAGAAAAGTTCCATTTTCATTTAAATTTTTCGTTTTAAACATGCCAATTTAAGAGCGTATTGCGCAGTGTGCCCATGTTTCAAAATAGTTTATTTAAGAAAGCTATTCATTTGGATGAAGATTTTGCGTACCATAAAATTTTGTAATAGAGCTTTCCGAACGTGTCGTAGCAGGCGAAAGTATTATTCAGTAAGTAATAAATAATACTTGCCTACCGACGAATAAAAAATCTGAAACTGTTGCAAGTTTTTTTTTAAATATCCTATTTTACTTATAAACGAGTTAATTTATTCGATTATTTATTTATTATAGAACCCAAATAAATGTTTGTTTCTTTTTACGGAAATTGAGGGCGCCAACCCTAAATACTCTTAATTAAGTGTAGATAGTTACTTTAAAACAGGCCTTACTAGCTGAGATTATACCGCTAACTTAACAAAAAGCTTCTCAATTTCACCAAGATTAAATCGACAACCCTAATGCTCTATTGGAACGTAGGTAGGTATTTATTTCAAAAAATAAGCCTAGTTTCCATGCTGCTCTATTTATTTACTGTGGCTCTGGCTGGACCTTAGTCAACAGTGGCGCCAACTGGCGAGCAAAGCAACGATAGTCCCCATTGCTATATTAATTTAAATTTCTAATTGTTGACACTGTTGTGTTGTTGTTGTTGTTGGTACTGTTGTTTTTATTATCCCTGCGTTTATCCTGTCTATTTGTTTCCGCCACCTACTTAAATTGTCTCCAACTTATTTAGCTTTTTGGTTGTCTGGAAGAGATCGCTATTAAGCGATAAGACCGCCTATTGTCTGCATTGTTCTTTGTTTCTGTAATGTTTTGTACTGATTTGTGGTGTTCAATAAAGAGTATTTGTATTGTATTGTATTGTATTGTTGACATTTATATTTTGAGCTGACGATTTCAATATAAATACTTTGACATTTAATTTTAAGTAATGGTGTAATTTTATATTGAATGATCAAAATAAACATAAAAATATTAAACATCAAGGGTTTCGGTCAATCTCTATCTCTATCGCTTGTTTGATAATGATAACCAAGATATATTTTGTGGTGCCTTTTTTCACCGTCGTGAATAAAATTTGATCTAGTTACCATTCATTCTTAAAATTCATACTGCTGAACTAGCTGTTGCCCGTGACTCCGTCTGCGCAGAATTCGATTATCGCTATCCCGCAGGAACTATATACAATTTTCCGGGATAAAACTATCCTTCCTCCTTCGCCCGAGACCATCTTCCTTCTGATATATTTCTCTTACTCCATGCCCGGGACTGAAACAAAATTGGTTAAGGGGTTAAAGCGTGAAGAGGTAATGAGTGAGACAGACGTACCGATCCGAGAAACACACTTTCTCTAATTAATAGGTATGGATGAAGATTGCATGAAATGTATTTTGAGGTTTCTGAACCTCATAATACATACCTAATGATATTTTTTTGCCCAAGACTGGTAGTCCAGTACGGGAACGTGTTAATTACCCTTTATATACTCACAAAACTCACAAGTGCGCAATTTTTTGTAGACAGTTAGAATTTACTGAGTACCTACTACAAGTAAAAAAAATATAACAGATTTTGACATTACGTTATTTAATATTTAAGTTTTTGTTAGTAAATCGTGTAAATCCAAAGAAAAATTACATTATGTGTAATTTTTCTGTACTAGATTATTGCATTTAACTATAAGAACTTCATCTGTAGTATTCTAACAGTTTTGTCAAGTGCTTACGTCAGCATAATTAGAAACTGGAAAAAAAAATATAAATCTCTAAAACAAACTTACAAGTGAATGGTGGCTGCTGAAATGTATTCATAACTGTCAAAAGTAACGACAGTTTTCAATTCGTGTTTTTTTATCAACTGCGTAATTTTCAAAATGCTTTTAAATTAAATGCAATAATCTACCTGGTAGGTACAGAAAAATTAGACTTGTGTAATTTTTCTTTGGATTTACACGCTTTAGGTACTAACAAAAACTTAAATATTAAATAACGCAATGTCAAAATCAGTTATATTTTTTTTACCAGTAGTACCTACTCAGTAAATTCTAACTGTCTACAAAAAATTGCGCACTTGTGACTTTTGCTAACGCTCGATGACCTAAAGCTGATTTATGGCGTGTAGAATATTTCAGACTGTAAATCCTTGCAATGCGACATTAAACAAGTGTACCTACCAGTGGAGTATCATCAACATACTCCTTTTAATGCTGCAAAATGTGCGCTCATAACGTTCGTCAGTAGGTAGAGCCCGCAATCCGATATCTAATAATGCTTTCCTTGGTCTTGAAACGATTGCTCCAGTTGACACTAGATATACGGGATTTGGGAGTTATCCTGGACACAGGCCTTAACTTCCACGATCACATTAACGGTCTCGCACTTCATTGCTATAGGAGGCTCGGGTTTGTCATTCGAAACACTAGAGACTTTGTTGACGTCAGGGCCATACAGATTTTATCAAAAGTCAAAAGCAAGCTCGAAGCAGCCTGCATTGTTTGCAACCCTCATGAGAAAACAAACGTCTTGCTTCTGGAAAGAGTACAAAAGATTATCGTGGCCAGTAGTATTTTGCGTGATGACTCGATCTGACTATCCTGAACTGGTTGCTCAGTTGTTGCGTCAGTATGATCCCTCTCGACCACGTAGTCGTCACTTATTGCTGCGCAAACTGTGTCCCGCCGGAACTCTCCTGGTTCAAGCTTTGCACCACATAAATTTGCTCCTCGAGTCGACACCAAACTGTGATGTGTTCGCAAGCAGATGGCTAGGCGTATGTGTTGTGAGTTTGAAGTTCTGCGAGATGACGGATGTGCGGCCTTCTTCTGTAAACTTCAAGTTGTTTTTCTTATTTTTGTATGTATTCTTGTACCTATAGGTATCGTAATATTTAGTTTCACAGTGCCTTGGTTTTATTCTCATACTGTGAAATGTAATGAAATAAATAAATAAATATTTTACTCGCATAGTGACAGACTTCCCCACACGCATCCATACTGACCAATATAAATGTGCTACCCTGTATATTGTTTTAAGTTCATAAATATAATGTAGTGTGGAGGTAGGTATTAACAATACGTACCAACTAACATAGAAAAATTCGGAGACTACCCACCTGCTATGGGTGGTGTAGGGGTATAGCACGCGTCACGGAATGACGAGGATCCGGGTTCGATTCCGGGCCATAGCTTTACTTTTCGAATTTTTCTGTGTTCTAATTTTCACTGACATTTAGAAATTTAATTTCTAACGGTAAAACCGAAAAAGTAAAACATAAAAATCAAGAAATAAAAAAAATCTTGATTCATTTGATAGTAGGTACCTATCATTTGAAAAACAGCGCCTTCTCTCGTCCCTGGTGAGCAGTAGATGTTCCACGGGAGTTTGTAATTGTATCGTACAGACACATCATTCAAACAGATGACGCTTAGCGACAAAAATTCGCATAGTAACAAAAGGTCACGTGACATCTGCTTAGAATTATACATAAAAACCTTCCTCTTGAATCACTTTATCTATTAAAAAAACCGCATCAAAATCCGTTGTGTAGTTTTGAAGACTAAGCATACCTATATAGGGACATAGGGACAGAGAAAGCGACTTTATTTTATACTATGTAGTGAAGCTCAGTTTCGACTTGCGAGAAAACCTTCAAGAAAAACATTGAGGACCGGATCGACGAACTCTAACTTGTACCTATTCCAGCCAAACAATGTAATGAAGCATGCAGAATTTTTCATGCTAGCTCGTACTTTAGCTTCATTGTAAAATTTCCTAAACGTTGTTGAACAGGGTGGCGGCCGCTACTCAAGCCCTCTTGGTGGGAACCGTACCTAGGTACTTGCTTAATTCTCTAGCACACAAGGTTCTCCTGCAGTAGGGTTAATATTTATATACGCACCTATTGTAAAATTATCTATACCTACCTACGTACACGATGCCCAAGTAATTTTTATCTAGGCACTTTCTTAATTTTAATCTCGGTACATTATTTATTTTATGGCAAGAATCCCTTGTTGGGACAATAAAACCATAAATTATTTCCATCTGACAATTTAGAAAAAGTAATTTTGTCGCTCATAAAACGTTGAGTGCGTACCGTAGGCAAGCATTATGCAAGACATGCAATTTTCTTCCCGGGGTTTTATTCCTTTTTTTATGGCCGTCTACTTGAGTAATGAAAAACTATTAAAGTGGTCGCGTGGGGATAAACCGAGGGTCGTTGGGACTTGGGACCTTCGCGTTTTACGATGGCCCGGCGAATGGCGGTGGAGCTATTTTTACAACCCTGCCAATTTTATGGCTCGCAAAAGATGGCCACGGATGTTGTACCGAGAAAGGAATTTTTAGCGATAAGTATAGATGCTATGTAGAAACTTATACGTTCACTAAATCTAGTGTGAAGCCTGTTCGCTGCGACACGATGCTTATTAAATCATCGTATACCTAGCAATAGATTAAGTAGGTACTGAGATTTCCTACTGTTCTCGATTTGTCTATTAATGTCAATCTGTATGCATCTATGTATCAAGCTTTAAAGCTTTAAAACTGTATAACAGGCTGCCTACTGAACTAAAAATTATTAGGTACGAACCATTGTTTCAGAGGAAACAATTTTTTTTTATTTAGAGATTGCTAAATAAATTGTTAAATAATGAATTAGGTATAGGTTAGGTATTATGTACCTATTTCTTATTACATTGATAATCGTAGTTCTGTTGTAGTGTTTTTAAAGTACTTATAGTGTAACGTTTTTTTCTTCGTTAAGTTACTTAATTAATATAAATTTATATATAACTGTATTTCAAATACAATATATTAAATAATTAAATAATGTAAATCTTCATCAAGGAAACATTATATTACGAATGTCCGTCAAAACCATAACAAGCGGTAACTAGGATACTGAGTCATGTATATGACACGCCTCCGCCGTGATTCCATGGTTAGGAGGTGCAGGATGCAGCTGATCCAGGTGTCGGACCCACAGAAGTCCGCCGTCTGTTCTGACTTCATAATGTAACTGTCCCAGACGACGGGTCACAGTGCCAAAATCCCACTTCGTCCTTGATACAGAGAAATTTCTAGCTTGTACCCTGGTTCCTGATTTGGTATAAGACCTTCGTTTACAATTTGTGGATATTCTAAATATTGCGGTACCCACGCGATCATTATCATCATCGTCTTATCTGGCCTGTATGTGTACCTACCTTTGCCCCACTGCTGAGAACAGGGTTTCTCTCAGGGCTTGGGCTGTCCCTACTTTTCACACGGAACCAGTGCGTTTAGGTAACTTAACTTACACCACTAAACTGCTTCACACGGGTGTCAGAATTTTTCGAAGATATTTATTTCCCTTAAAAAGCTTATGATCAATTTCAAACTCCTACCACAACATATAGCATTAGGCATTGAGTTTTTGACAAATCGTAGCCTTACACATTTAAAAACGTTCGCGAAAAAAATCGTGTAAGATTTGTGATCGATTGCAATTGTACCTAATGAATTATAATTTAAAAGTAATTAAAGTAAGTCTTATTGGTGCTGACGGTACTTATCTTCTCGATTATGGAACAGTAATTGGATTTATACATTTATGTGCATAATATGTTGCAGGTCAATCCGACCACTATCAATAGGTACTTTTACAAAATTTCAACCGAATTTGTTAACAAGCAATAATTTAGGTGAGTGACTACTTATTTTGCCAAACACATATACCTACTGACTTGATTGCTATGAAAATCGAAGAGTATATCCTATTCATGAACTGAAAACCGTTAGGTACCTAGCTTAAAAACCGTAAAATTTTAGTTAACTATCTATTTAAAATATGGAGTTTAATAAACGCCAGTATCATTTTCGTAGAATATGTTCAATGTAAGGGTTCAATCAAAATACCCATTTTTATTTTACGATTTACATACATACCTACCTACATATTTTCACGCCTCTTTTCCATAGGTGTAGGCAGAGACTACTTTGTTCCACTTGCTACAATTCTGACATACTTACCTCTTTCGCTTCATCCGCATTCATCCATCTCTTCATACATGCGCGCCGGTTTCGGGTACTCCTGAACTGCCTATTTTCCAAAACGTCTCCTATTTGGTCAAATCGTAACCTTTACGATTTGATCTTACTTAAAAAAGTTAGGTATTTACAAAGTAGCTTGGTGCAACTCACATGAAGCATATCTACTGTCTTATATTTATGTAATTCTTTATATGTATACTTACCTACTATTAACTGAGTAGGCTCTCTGCTGGCGGTAATATCAGTTCAAAAAAAGAAACGAGGGACACTAACTTAGTTTTACCTACTGACGAAAAAAACGCTCTATCATTCACTTTTTCTCGTGAGACTCGATCTCCTCTATGTAGGTATTGTAGGTAAGTGGACAATAACGCCAATAAAGCGTTTAAGTTCACCTTTGTACCTACTATTCTCTGTCAATATTTTATTTATTTTTATTTGGTTATGTGCAATAAAAAGTAACTAGGTATACTATACTATAACGCCGAAAATTGCATTTATCAGAAGATGCAACTTTGATTTATCGTGTGTCTAAAGTCGTGCGCATTGTCATGAAACGTCCAAACAATTCCTGATTTACGACTAACAGTAAATCTCGAATTAGTGGTTTATGTTCATTTTACGAGGCATCCCGTAAACCAGAACTAATCAGTTTATCCTGTCCATATTTTCTCATTTCGATCCCAGAACCCTCCTACGTATTTTATGTGCTATGTGGATTATGTAATGACGTTGGGGAGAAAATTGGGGACCGTCGTGAAATAAGTACAGGATGTGACGGTGTTTAGCTTTTTAATAATAAGTATGAGTGGATAGAATCTGATGATTTCAGCTTAAAAAAACATGGACGCACACAAAAACAAATGTTGTTGTTTTGTATTCGTAGAGCCAAACTAAAGTGAGTGGTTAAAGAGCTCACTGTAGCGATTTGGTTCCCATTTTATTAAAATAATTAATTACCTACATTTATTGCAATATCAACTGAAGCTTCGTCAACAGAAATTGTAGGTAGAGGTAGTACCTACCTACCCAAGCTGTATTATTTTTTTGTCAAGTGATTATATTGTATATTCATACAACTATGTATTAAAACTCTTATTACACATAAACACACGAAAATGAACGAATGAATTGTTTATTGGTTAGGTAGGTACCACGTTGCTGTTGGTAGCCTGGTAGGTACAAAGTGATCATCTAAATCTAATCCTGGTGAGTTCAGGATAATCTTTATATTATACAAAAATGAATCCCTATTTCCCTTGATCACGCGCGAACGGCTGGACCGATTTCGTTAATTCTTTTTTTGTTGTATTTGTTATTGTCAAGAGAAGTTCTTACATACATACATACATAAATCACGTCATTATCCCTTACAGGGTAGACAGAGCCTAAGGTAACAAGACCTGAAGACCACGTTTAGCATGATTGTAGGCGTATGAAGAGAAGTTCTTATGTAACGATATTTAAAAAAACTGGTACGGGGGCAAAGCCGCGGGTAACAGCTAGTTCATAATAAATAAAACAGTGATGTGCTATGTCTTCTTTCTTCCCATGTTTAGTTTCGGCTATGTAGAGACTTAGATATTCAGGTATAGGTACGTGGTCTACCTCGTTTAGGTGTATAAGATTAGGTTAAGGTAGGTAGGTACTCAGATAATTTAAGTAATTGTATGTTTTGTGTTGTTTAATGGATCCACTGAAAAACAGCGTCGTTGCACCCTGTGCTCCGACACATGCTGAGTTGGAATCCTATTTTGAAACAACTAACAATTTTTGCTATCTTATAATATTAACTATAAAGTTCTTTTAAATACAAACTGTACTTAATATCATTGTTGTTGTTGAGAAATAAATATTTCTTTCTTTCTTTCTTTCTTTCTTATATAAAAGTATAGTAGCCCGGAAGACCCTGAACGTGCCCGTCTCCTGGCAGTATCAGCCCCGGAGTCAGGCCATTGGCTCAACGCCCTCCCTTCCCGCCAGTTGGGTACGGTTCTGGATCCAAGTACCTTGAAAATAGCAATATCGTTAAGGCTTGGGTCCAGAATATGTGTCTCCCACACATGTTCCTGCGGTAAGGAGGTAGATCAGCTGGGACGCCACGGTCTCTCATGCTTCAAAAGCGCCGGTCGCTTTTTCCGCCATGGCACCATTAATGACCTGGTCCGCCGCGCGCTTGCCACCGTCTCTGTGCCCGCAATCCTTGAACCCGTGGGCATGGCCAGAGACGATGGCAAGCGCCCCGACGGGGCTACTCTGGTGCCATGGAAGCTGGGTAGGGCTCTGGTGTGGGACGCGACGTGTGTCGACACTTTCGCACAGTCCCACATCCAGGCAACCCGCTCACTGGCCGGGGCTGCAGCTGACCAGGCCCAAGTTCTCAAGCGCCGCAAATACTCTTCTCTTTTAAATGACTATGAGTTTGCGGCGCTCGCAGTAGAGACAATGGGTCCCTGGTCGGCTGACATGAGGGCCTTCATGAGAGCCTTGTCGTCCCGGCTAATAGAGATCTCAGGAGACCCCAGAGCTGGCGCTTACCTCTCCCAGCGAATTTCTCTGGCTGTACAGAGAGGTAATGCCGCCAGTGTCTTGGGGTCTATGCCGCAGGAGGGCCTTTTAGATGGTGTTTTCTTTTTATAGTTAGGTATATTTATTTTGTTTTAAGTTTTGTATATTTAGTTAACTTTTAGATTTTATCATAGTTTAATTTTTTTTGTAATTCGATATAAATATTTATTATGACTATAAATATGATATTATAAAAAGTATAGTTACATTTTTCAAATAAAAAAGTAATTATAAAAGAATGCCAAATAATAAAAGAATAAAATAGCTCTGTGCCGCTACCGGCGGCACATTAGGTTATATTTTTAGCATTGCAGTATATTATTTCGTTCTAGCTTTTGCCCACAACTTCAGCCGCGCAAAATTAATATGTATTTGCAGACAAATTTCCTCTTCTATCAGCGCCGTCATCGAATAAAGTGAATACCTACAACGAGTAAAATCCACCCAATTGAAAATTTGACTTGCATATGAAAGGTTTAGTGCCACCATAACCGTGCCGAAATAAAGCACGTTAATTATAATTATTTATTGTTATTTCATCAAAATACGTATCTACAGAAGTTTTTGCGTTGTTGAGTAATAAAAATAAATAGAAACCTAAAACCTATTACATCAATGGCATCAACTAGTCAGCTAGCAGAAAATAATTACGTATCATTATTTGTTATCCCGCAGGAGTTTTGAAAAATGCTGAATTTTTTTTAACCTTTGCATCTAAATAAATTTGCGTACCAGATTTAAAGTCTTACTTTAGAGTGATCGGAATCGAACTGCTACATAGTAAAAATACTCATCATTCTTTCATTACCCCGTGAGAATTTCGGAAAATGCTTAACGTAAATGCTTACCAAACCACAAGTAAGAAAGTATTTACCTGTGTAGCTTCAAGGTAAATTATAATTGCATATTTTTTTAAGTCTGTTAAATAAAATAAAATTAAGCTACGCGTGAATTGTTTACAATAGCACAACTTCTAGTCTATCGAGGATGTTTTTCGAAGTTTGTGCTCATTTTCGCCTTATAATAATTTGCATTGGTTAAAATTCATTATTCCAGTGATTCTTGGTGAATTTAAAAACATGAAACGGCAAACCAATAGATAGGTATGGCGGCACCTAGTGAGATTCAGCATTCAGCTAACAACGACGGACGCATGACGAAAGTGTACCTACTCGTAGAGTAAGTTGATTATTAAAGTTGCTGTGAAACAATTTATTACATCCAATTGGGTAATACTTCTCTAATGAACTTATTGCCTTTAAATTATTGACTGTTGGGCAAGACTTACTTTTTTTTTTTACCTCGGAGTGATCTAGCTGCGTTAATTATTCACCTACGTTACCGCTTGTAATTGCAAGATGAATTAAGTTCGTATTCGAATCCTTAAAAAAATAAAACTAGAAAATGAAAAGTGTAGGTACTTTAAACTTGTTAGAATAACCTTGAGTCCAACCAAGTCACATTATAGGTATTACGTAAATGTGGTGGTAAACCTTTTTTCGCAAATAATTATATTACCTATATACCTACGTACCTACTTACTTGTTTTTTAGGTTTCCCAAATAAAATATCAATAGTAGTTTTGTATATGTATATGTCGGCACCTAGCACTGACAGCGTTGCTTAGTTTGGGGCTAAATATTTATTTAATGGATATTTCATTATTTATTATTTTCGGTGATATAGTGCTGAGGGTGAAAAACACATTTTCTTTCCTAGTTTCGAGATTAAAATTTTTGATAGACGCAAACATCATGTGCAATGTCGAAAGGATTTATCTATAGTACCTAACCTTATGAAATCGTAATAATATTGAAGTCGTAAAAACACACACGCATCACAAGACACATCATTCAAACAGATGACGCTTAGCGACAAAAATTCGCATAGTAACAAGGTCACGTGACAGCTAGTAACAGGTAGAAAAATTCAAAGACTACCCACCTGCTGCGTGGTGAGGGGTACCTAGATATAGCACGCGTCACGGAATGACGAGGATCCGGGTTCGATTCCCGGCCATACCTAGCTTTACTTTTCGGATTTTTCTATGGGTTCTAATTTTCAGTGACATTTAGTTTATTATTTTTTTGTCGTAAAAACAGTTGGTAACCTCTGATTCCAGGGAATCCGGTAGAATTGCCTTATACTTTTCTAGTACCTACTACCTACTTACATTGGACTTTCAAACTTAACGAAATTTTAGTGTGATAAATGATGGAACGTATAATTACAAAATTAAGCCATATTCTGATAATTTCAACTTATTTACCTAATTAGAAAGTTGTCTTGTTTCTTTTGTTTCAATAAAAATGTCGCTGCACAAAAGTTTTTTTTTAACAAAAGTTACGTGATATCTCACCACAATGAAAGCGCGGCCTGAAACTTGCTACGATAGCTACGCGTGCTATGACGCCGCGAAGCATAGCACTTATTATTCATTAAATTATTAACCTTCAGAATATGCTATGCATTAATGGAGAGTATTTACAGACACGAAATACAAAGTTAAAAACTTAAATATTTTATTGAATTTTAGAGTTATGCTTGCGCTTTTTTTGGTAGATATCAAAAACCTAGTCATTTTTTTTTCTAAAGCCCTGGTCATCTAGTTATTTATGTTACCGTAAAATATTAAGGACATTAATCACGAGTGTGCCTTATAAAAAGAAGCTAAGTCAAATTTTATAATGAAATCATACGAATTTTTTAAGCGATTATTTATATACCTGCCTTCTGTTGAACCTATAAATTAGGCTCTAGTCTTGTTGTTGTTTTTGCCTTGAGCTTGATGTAATTTTGCTATTTTACTCTAGGAATAGACAACAACCCAACCTATCTATTACCAAATTTCTGCATTTAGAGAAACGTGGGTTACCTACCCGTAAATGTATTTTTACGGCCCCGTGTTATATCGCATTTTAGGTATCTGAACCATGCTAGACTCAGCAAAGAGTGTAATAAAACGAAATGAATGGGACACGTTTTTTATGGGGGT
The DNA here is from genome assembly GCA_949127965.1 of Pandemis corylana. Classification (NCBI taxonomy): domain Eukaryota; kingdom Metazoa; phylum Arthropoda; class Insecta; order Lepidoptera; family Tortricidae; genus Pandemis; species Pandemis corylana. The sequence continues at coordinate 7,010,281 of OX421859.1, read as the reverse complement.
CGTTCGTATAGCTTTTTTATTTTTACTGCTTACGTGTTTCGTTTGCTACTGGCCACGATATAAGAGCATTATATGGCTTTGACTTCTTTTTTGTTGATCGTTTCTTTGTTTCAGATGAAAGTATATTTAAGTCAGGAGTACCTACTGTTAGATTGCATTTTAGAACAGTGCGTGAAAACTTTTCATGTTTTATCAATCATATAATATAACATGCGCGACCATTTTATGCCGCTCAAAATTGTATTTCACACTGTGACTAGTCTACAAGTTTAAGGTCGCACAGGCCACAGCGAGTTATGGAAAGAGCCATGCTCGGAGCGTCTCCGATGGATCGAATCAGAAATGAAGTAATCTGTCAGACTAAGGTGACCAACATAGCTTTAGCGACATAGGATTAGCAAACTAAAAGAGTCAATGAGCTGGTCACATTAGTCATAGTACCGATAGTATCAAAATACTTAATTAGTAAGAACTTATCCGGTTCTCGAAATTCGTATCATGCAGTCTCTCTCACTCTCGTATTTATGACTATTGTGTGAGCGGAACGACACGAAACGAACTTCGAAAATCTGATTTTGAAGTATAAGGCCTGGGTAGAGCTGGTAGAGCGAAGCTGTATGCCCTCTGGTGGACGTTTTCCATCTATCACCTCTTAAAAACCGTACCTAACTACAACTATTTAAATATTCACATTGTAAATAAAAGTGAAGAAATATCAAGGCAGACTCGATCGAGGGCCGACAGTTCCAATAAATCCACTCATAAATTTAGAAATAAATCCGCTTCTAAATTCTATTGGCATTTCTTCTCTTCCAGTTTTGGTTTTTGTTTCGGCTTCCTACTCTATTGAACCTTTCGTAAAACCATCCTAGAAATTGGGTAGGTATATATACCTAAGTTAATTCTTTAGAAATTCAGGATTCAGTGAAATCCCGTATTTTTGTCGTCCAGATTGGTACCGGGTTCAAAAAAATCTCTTCTGTTATTATAATTTACTTTCCCAATACTTTTTTTAGTTCAAATTCTTTCCTTTTAACATTCTAAGTTGATCATGTTAAATCCAGTGCATGACCTCAAAATATTTCCTTGAAAATCCCCTATCGCATGCTATTGGTAGAAAAGTCACATATGTACCACGACACCAGCTTCATCGATCAGTAATCGCCCCACATGAGCGTCATGAACCCCGCCATACCGCCTTTGCAGCAATGGCGGCTATAATACTCGACGCTGATTGGTCAATAATACCTCGCTTTCTCCCGCGAGATCACGCATGTGCGAACATCCAGCTGTCAACGATCCGAAAAAAGATGGCTGCATCTTTGTAAAGTGCATCGGATAGAAGTTGGGTAAGTTGCTTTGCTATTGGTGGTTTTTAAAAAGTTTTGGTGAACGTGAACTAGTTACATTTATCTTGATTTGCCTCAGGCTTTGCACCCCGAAATTCGATTTTTCGATTTCGTTTGCTGCCGTTTCGCTCACACTTAACAGTCATTAATTTAAGAGCGAGAGAGACTGTATGATACGAATTTTGAAAATCGGGTAAATTATAACTAATTAATTTAATACTTAAACAGGTAGATGGGAATTGCGATAGGTGTCAAAGTGAAAATAAAAGTTATTTAACATTTTATCAGCGTCTGGTCATGGGCATGGCATGATTGTGGAATTCTGGATGATAGGCTTATCGAAAACTTTCTACTTCTAATTAACTACTTCCTAGGCATTGGTATCTCTTATTTAGTTAGGTAAGATAGGTCGGTATTTACCATGTTTGTAGATTTTTGGTGACTGGGTCGTAGAATTTTTATTCTTGTTGTAACCATTGTTCATTTAACAATCACACTATAAACATACCTTGTATAGATTCCACAGAATAATATCACGTTTCTAAAAACAATAAACAAACCACAATCAATTACTTCACTACCATTCTTTTAAAAACGTCAACCCTTGTTGAATTCAAACTGATACTGAATCTGTGTATTGAACAGCAGACAAGAGACCTTATGGATTTCGTTTAGCATCCAATGTGAAGTAACCATATACATCGTACGTCTATAAAACGAAAATAAAAGAAACCCGAAATTCGCTAGTAGGTACAAGTAAATTAAATCCACACCAGGGCCGGATTTTGTAGTTAAAGAATTGGTTGTGTTGCCTCTTTTTGTTGAATATGCGATGTTACTAAACTGCTGATTGCGTTAATGTTCTGTGGTACCAAATAATAAACCTTTTTAAATGTTTTATTGATTCAGGCGTTACTTTGCGGAGGTCCATTTCAATGAACAAAAAACACTGACGCGTTTCGATCTCTCTATATACGTGTAACAGTTGTGCTCACTAAACTTTGAGAATAATCCCGTAGAGGGATCGAAACGCGTCAGTGTTTGTGTGGTTTAAGGGATAATTCAGTTTGTGGGATTTATATGTATTCTATGTGGCAGTAGTGGGCGGGGATTGCATGAAACACATATGTATATATTTCACACAGGCTTGGTTATCTTTCACATGAGTAGCGGAGTAGCAAGGTAAATATTTTGTGTTCAATAAAACCTTTTTATGATTCCCTTTGATTAATGAATAATCTTAATAATAGTCATCTGGTTAAACGTAGATACCTATTAATTTTTATATTTTAAGAGACATCTAAGGTCAAAAGTGGCTCCAAATGGTTTGTGAAATATTACACACGGTGCTGCTCGCCAGTTCTGTTAGATTGAGCTTTGACTTGACGCGCTACCGCGTGTCTAGATTGCGATATACCTACTCAAACTTTATTTTTGTAAAACAAAAATTAAATTGATGTGTGTAGTCACAGTTTCTGAATAAAACTTAGTTTGGTTGCTACATACCTATTTATCTAACCAACGAAAGTAAATTTCAGTCTACTTATCCGGTTTGAAGGACCATTATGTAGCGGGCACTGGTCTTAATAAAACTACTACCTACATGACTTTTTAGGATTATATTAATAAAAAGCTTAATCAAAATACATTGAGTACAACATCTTGCTGCCGAATGCACCGAGCAACTGCACTATTCTAACAGTATTGTGTGCCTTGTCTCGCACAGGTTTGGACTGCTTAAAAAACATAATATATAAATAGGTAGGTAGGTATATATACATATATTCATTTTAGTACAGCATCCAAGTAAGCAGCAAATTAAGTACCTACCTGTAAATCTACCAGTTTACCCACTTATTCATAAACGCTCTCTAACCTTCTGCTAACTTAGCAATCGTTTCTCCTTGTCTGTAAAAGGTAAATGTCAAAGTGACAGATAAGGATAAACGATTGCTAAGTTAGCAAAAGCCTAAAGAGCGTTTATGAATAAGGGGGTTAGAGTTTACATGTGCTCTATTTCGTTCAATATCTTCTTCATATTTTCCACCCAATGCGGCTCTGTAATTGGACACAAACCGAGTTATTTACCCTTTCTATACAATTTCGGTTAAGTAATCCATTCTTGCTTTAAATGTGCGTTTGCGCACAAAGACTACAAAGGTGGGTCATAATCGTGTTGCATTCGGAAGATTTATGACCGAAATAAAGTTCGGACAATGGACAGTTTTGGATGAAGGGTTGCATTGGTCAAGTAAAAAAGTTTGCTGGCAGTATGTTTGGGTATAGTTAAATTATTGTTAAGTAATGAATGATACACATACCACCTAATCACGTAAGTTACAAACTGGCTACGGGTAAAATATAAGTTCAAAACGCAAAATTCAAAACTTTATTTTGCAAATAGCCCACCAAAGTGTTTTTTTGACACTACCAGCACATTCGGAAAGATCATCATTGCCAAGAAGAATGCGCCGTAAGCAACTTGGCAAAAAAGTATTTTTTTTTAAATAAAATACATTTTATTACAATACTTAAATTCTACTTAACTTATAAAAGGGATGTATTAAATACCCAAGTTAAGTAGGTACCTTAAATTATATTAGTCTATAGTGGCGATGTATGTTTAGTCCATGGCTAGGAGGTAAAAATAAAAACAAAGTGACTAGGCATAGACAAACGAATATTAATAGTCGTCATAAGCTAAGCAAGCGTTCATGAAAAGGAGATAGCCTCTATTGGAATTAAAATAGTTTTGTATATGTATTTTTTTATTGAACCTACCTACATATCCTACCTACTAATCCATATAAACAATGGAAATCAGGTTAAGTAGGTAGGTATATGATAAAACAAAAACATCAAGGCGAACTTATCCCGGAAGGGGTTCTTTATAAAAAGGATGACATGCCTGAAGAGGATCATACATAAACCGTGGCTTTGGCTATTATAGTTACGTAAGTACCTACTCACATTTTAAGATATTAAGATTAAGTAAGTAAGTAAGTAAATGCTTTATTGTACAAATATAGAGAAGTAGAGACAAATCACAAAAAAAGACCTAAGATTATTCCAATGGCAAAATATATTGGAAAATCTGTTGGATATTTCTATCACGAATCGTTTTTTGTAATCATCGAGCCACCATACTGGCGCAAGCGCGCCAGTAGATCACTTAGTTATCTATCTCTATCTTCCTCATTATTCTCAAGCATTTAAGCGAAAGAAACGGATAGCTAAGGATTTTTTTTGTACTTAATATCATATTTACTAGCCATCCATGTTAAGCATCAGGGGACGTTGATGCCGTCCCCACCAAGCGAAAGAGAACACCCTTTAGTGGTAAGAAAGGGATGGCGAATATCATTAAACAAGTGATATTTGCTTATGTTATGTCACATCGTCATCGTTGTAAGAAAGAACGTCTCTAAGTGTTGTTCGGAGCAAAGATAAAAAGGAGGAAAAATAATCTTACCGTACATTCCCATGTAAGTATAGGATTCAAAACACAATTACACATGGACATAAACTACGGATTTCGTAAGACGGTGGCGCCACCTAACAAAGCTAAGTTTCAGAGTTAATTCTCTAACCCATGTATCTCTCTCTACCTTAGAGGTAGTCTCTACAAAGCTACTTCAACAAAAAAGTTTAGCAAGCTGTCGCGTTGTTAGTTGGTGTACTTCAATAGTTCGTGCAAACCCCACTAGGTGTCGCTGCTCTCCGCGTCCGACCAAGCTACTACTAAGTACGAGGGAGGAGGAAAGCTCTACACTGCGATGTGGTACGAAGTGTTTTGCATAGATGGCGCTACTTAATTGTGAGCCACGAATGAAAAAAATGAAGTTTTACACACGAGACGGTTGCGAAAAATGTATAGCGCTCTCATTTTAATTTTTACTCTTCAATGTCAATTGATGAATCTATACTTGTCGATGTCTTCGATTCGTCTACTGCATGATACTGTTTTTTTTTCTCTCCAACATTTTATTTAGCTCAAAACAAAAATAAATAAGAACAGGATAAGCCAATTATTATACATAATGTGAATGTCTCTGTGAGAAAAAAAAGATAGCAGGGTTCGAACCTTGACATAAATTTGCATTGTCATCAGATCAGAATTATCTTTAGAAAAAGTAGTAGTTTAGTTTTTTTTTTTTATTCTTTTTGTTTTTGTAACCCAGTCACTATATATTACGAATAAATGTTTTTTTTCTTTCTTACTTTCTTTCAAAAACAGGATTTTTAAGTCCATGTGACTTTGGTAGAGCTTTCTTTGCAAACACTTACCTATATAATGCATCAAGTTCTTCTGTAATATTAAAAAGCAATGAAAAAACCCTGGAGCCAATACCAACTTTACGGTTAACCAAAGGGCTAAGCCCACTAGACTTCAACATAAATTTCGAGCCTTTGGTCGTTATACAAAATTAACTCGGCCTAGCCGCAAGGACCGGCTTCAGAACAATGTAATGGGACCATAAAACTCTTTATGAAGGGACGCCGACAGGTGGACTCGAAGGCTTCAAAGGCTCTTAGGTAGCTTACTTTAATTAAGGATCTCTTAGGGGAGTTTAAAATGGGATACGACCTATGTGTGTTCACCATCTTACCTTATTCATAAAATGTTTAAAGCATGATGTAGCAAAGCTTATGTATATTAAGATGTTTTATCCTTGTCTGACACAGGCTAATGTCAAAGTGAAAGAGGGTAGTGACAAAGACAACCAATATGCAGATACAATTAATATTAGCTTGAAAAGCGATTATGAATAGGTAAGGAAGGTCTTTTTATCAGAATTTAAAATTGTGCTTCTGTTACACTGGCAAATTTGATTCTTGGGCTATACCACAGAACCCTGTCATAATGAAATTGACTTCGTTCAATAAGCATTTGACATAGACAAATAAAATTATCTATAGTAACGAGGTTGTACTCGTTTAAAAATACTAGACCGTACGTAAATATAAAGCACCTATACACAGATAGTATAACAGGTACTTTTGGTAGGTACTTTACAGTGAAAAAGTAATTTTCGTACTTCGTTTATTTTCAATGGTTAAAAAAAAACCTGCCAAAATAAGTGAATAGAATAGCCGAAGTTAATCCGTATCACCTAGGTACCTACTTATAATCAGGCCCCTTAACATGACGTCTGTAATGCCATTCAATTCCTAAAAAATACTATTATTATTAAAAAATACAAAAAAATAAATATCCGATTCAGTTTAGGTTCGCTCGCTATCCATACTAAAAATGACAGCTAAAACCTGAACTGAGTCGGAATTGAATCGCATTAAGACGTCATGCTAAGGCCCCAGCACCTTTTTAAAGATGACAACTAAAAAATACCGTCTGTATTGTCAGGATACCGCATTCGTTTTCCCTCGTTGCAAGTCCAACCGTTACTCAATTATGTAACAAGTCCCTAAGTAAAATGTGCAATATCAGCAAGGGGTCAGTATTTGCTCGTTCTCATGGGGTGGGGTTAAATCTACTGTATATTAATAGCAACGGAGGGTTTAAATGGCCGGCCATCTGAGAACTTCCTACGTCATTAGATAAGGCACGTTTCTAACTGAACCCTTCGTATAAATCAGAGAGGGTACCTCAGTACGTGATTTCTTCCGCATGGTTTGTATTAATGGAACTCATATGTCCATTTTAATGAGACCTATTTGGCCAGGGTGTGATTTGCGGCCACGGTGTCAAACGAAATTTGACACTTGGAATGAGGGTGTGGTGGTCAGGACCCTAATAAAAGCGTATGGGCCCATCTTATTTGAATAAGGAATTGCATGTGGGATATTTGCATTAATGAATAAACATTGCAATGCTGTGATATTAAATGGCAGGCGTTTTATAGTTTGAAGCTTAGGTAGGTACCTACTCGATTTCAGCGGCTGTAACGAAAATGAATCTTTTTCAAGTAGGTAGGTACCTACTCAAGACAAGACAATACCATATCCTCACTTATCTATGTGTTATCAGTAGACTACTTAGGTATGAGTAGTTATATTCATATCGAAATTACAGCTAGTCTTATTACTATTCTTTCAATGCTCGGTATCCTTCCTCGTCTTCTTTATCGTCGAATATTTTTTCTAATTTTAAGTTTTGCTCTTGTTTAAACGATAATTGGTATAATATATATTTTATAAAATTCGATGCTTTAACATTATTTAAATTATACGAAACGATCATTCGACCAAACATTACACTAGATCAAAAATATTTGACCGTCCAGTAATTATGTCTCACCAAGAACAATTAGGTATAGTTTATCGCTAGTGCCACAATACCACAGCGTAAATAAACTTGCTTCATGAATTCTGCACAGCAGAATTTTAATCTAGAAAACGCATAAAAACACAGATACACATAGCTCGTCTCCACATACATTTGCAGGCAGTAGAACCAACAAGGAACCATATCCATTACGGGCTACCTATTACTCGGGCCATAACTATCCGAGTGGTAGGTATAATTAACAGAGCAGATGAAAGTAATCATTAAAACGGTAGTGCTCGCTAATCAACGGATTAATGGGGGCTCTCCAGGTTGTGTGGGTAAATAGAGCGGAGTTGGAAAATATTTTATTTCTTTAATCAACAGTGACGATTCGTAATTCCTAGTAATTATTGAAATAGTCTGCGCAGAATTCGCTTATCACTCGCTGGAACTGTTTTTTTCCGGAATAAAAACTATTCTATGTCCCTGGGACTAAAACTATCTCTATGCCTATGAAAATTCTAACTAATTGGATCAACGGTTGAAGTGGGAAGGTAATAAAATACGATTCCTTTGGGCATTTTTACTAAAATTCGTTATGTCAGCCAAAATTTTAAACCCGTTTAGAATTAATTGAGGTTTGATTGGTGGAGCGTGCTATCAAAAATCAGCCCTGCAATTTATTGCAGCATTATGCAGAATTGGATCCTGTTTGGCACAGTAAAATAATAAACTGTTTTTAATAATAAAGTAAAATTGATGTTTTGTTTCAGATTGCTCCGGCTCCATTGTGATCTTCATAGACCACGAGGTCTACGTATTCACACTTCATTAATGATTAGATACTGAAATATTAAAATTAACTACTAAGTTTTTGTATTGCCAATTGCTATAAACCAGATTACTTAGGTACATCACATACAAAATAAATACAACTTTCACCGAAAAAACCTTCCATGGTTGAACCTCTATTGACTGCAAACCCAACGAAAATTTACCCTAAAATAAAATTCGTCTCATTTCACTACACCGACCCCATCCCCATCCACCCTGCGGAAACGGGGTGCTCAGCATCCGCCATTTTTTACGATGCGCAAAAGGGATAAACATACTCAAACCTCACAGAACAACAGAGACAGACCATAGTGCGACAGAGAGGTGCTACGCTCGAGTATGGTTCCTTAGAGAGACAGAGACGGGGATAAAGGGTGAGCAGTTCCTTGATGAAATCTTGAACGATTTGAATGATTCCTGGAATTGGATCGCCTTGGTGTTGCTTTTGCGAATCGTCGTGTCGGCATGTCTGAAATGAAATATGTAGTAATTTATGGAGATAGGCTGAGCGAGACTATGATTACTTATTATTATTATTAAAAAATCCTTGCAGACAATATAACGAGTTCGTGATGGAGTCCATTTTTTGAACTGAATTGAATTTGAATTGTCACACTATAGGTACATAGGTATTGGTACAAACAGCTGCTTAAAATTGTATTTAAATTTATAATTCGATTCGATATAGACCATCTTAATGAAGGTAATTAAGTGACATTGTCTTTATCCGTGACATTGATATTTAAATCAATTTTGCTCGTGTGTATATCATCACAATTCTGATTACTTGAGTGACTTTGTTCCGTGTAGAAAATAAAAGAAAAACCTCCGAGAAAAATTAGGGTTGGTATGGTATACGTCGAAGAAGTCAGATGTGTTGCCGTAATTTTATAGCCCTTATAATCACTCTAATTGATTTCCTCTATGCCCAGTTTAGACTAACAAAAATGCTGCAAGTTGCATTATATTCCACTTTCTTCCATTTTACATTATATTAGCACTGGGTCGACGACTTCTGTCTGACCCGTAGGCTTATTAACTAACTCGCTCGCAATCGCCACCGTGTTAATTCTGACAGTTCATGTATGGGCTGACAATTGGCATCGGAATCAGCTAGCTGTCACATTCATACAAGAACTGTCAAAATGAACACGATGGCGATTGCAAGCGAGTTAGACAATAAGTCTACTGTTCGTATCACGGCCTGGGGCCTTACCATGACGTGTTAATGCGATGATTCCGAACCAAATCATCAGATCCAGTGGCGTAGCTACCTAAGGGCTAGGCGGTGCACTGCCTCGTGGCCCTCAAGCTCAAGGGGCCCACGAATCCTTACCCGAAGTAATATTTTTGCATGACAAAACCTAACCTAACCAGTTTAGACAGTGTGGGGCCCCATTTTTTTACTTGCACTAGGCCCTTGGTTACTTAGCTACGCCACTGGTCAGATCCATACTAGAGGTGTCAAAAATGACAGCTAAAACGTAAAATTGAATCGGGATTGAATCGCATTAAGACATGGTGGTAAGGTCCCGGCCTTGTATAGAAACTTGCAGAATTATTCTCGCAAGTCTAAACAAACTTTACTTTAAGGGGTTGACATAAAACTTCTAAATTCTACTCGCATTAAAACGCCGTCATACCTTCGTAAAGCGCTTTCGCACCCTTCCAAAAAGCACTCAAGTGAAATTTCCTGCAAGTCAAGTTGACACAAAAGTTTACGGCCCTCGTTATCAGGGCCGTTATTGCACGTTATTCGATCACATTAGGGGTGAATATACCCTACGTGTATCTAAGGTAGGTAGGTATATACAGGAGGAGAAAATTGATGCAATAAATAGGTACAATACCTAAGGTATAGGTAAGAGGAAATGGATTAAATAAAAAACAAAAAATTTACCGTCCCACTTCTGGGCAAAGGCCTGCTCTTAGAATGAGAAGCCTTAGTTTCCACGCGGGTCCTGGTTGAGAACTTCATACACATCATTAAATTGCTTCGCAGGTTTACTCACTGTTTTCCCTCACTGAAAAGCTGGTGCAAATGTAATTTCACACGTAAACTTTGAAAAACTCAGAGGTGTGAGTCCAAGCTCGAACCCACGTTCCTCTGGTTGAGAGACCATAGAAAATCTACCGGGCTATAACCACGGCACGTAAAAATGCAATTTGATTTAATTTGGTGGAATCCGGGGATAAGTACGGAATGCACTGGGGAAAAAAAAGTACAATTTTATAAAATTTATTATCATAATGGCAAATTAATAGAAGACGTAAAAATTAATAATACTAGAACACTCAGGGAACGATTTCGTACAATTTAATAAATTTACTTAAAGGATGGAACAAAGATAACTAAAACTTGTCCAAAATAATTTTAAACAAATAAAATCTAATTAAAAATGATTACTGAACTGTAAAACAAACACATGAATAAATATAACATACAAAAAAGTCATTACTATACTGCATTCATACATCTTAAACATTAATTAAATACTGTGTCATCAACTCCAATTCTGGTATTGTTTTCATAATTAATCGTTAAAACGGCACGTGCTCTGAATTTAGTTCCAAATGAGATTAAAGCTCTCGTTTAGGGGAAGCCATTTATTTAGAAGAATTATCTTAACTACGAATTTTGTTCGATATTCAAAATACATTTGTATGCGGGTAGTTACAAAGTGTTGATGCGGTGGGTGTTTTGCTGCAGGTTTGTGAATTGATAGTTTTAGCTTTTTCAAAAACCCTCTGTTATGAAGTGTCTATAGGCGGCGGTGATTGTTTTACATCAGGTGACCTGCGTGCTCGTATGTCCCTTCAAAGCAATACTAAGTATGTTATGAGTATAAAGTGAGTAGGTTTACATAATAAATACGCAACAAGTTGAAAATTATCAAACATTTGTCAAACACAATTTAAAAAATCTTGCAAAACATTTACGGATGTGTTCAGTTAAGTATATTAATTCAACCACTTATTCCGGACTAATTTAAAGACCCACTATCTACTTAATTTGAATGGGTGTGAATGATCTGGGGCCTTACCGACTCGGCTCCATACTCATATTCATAGCTCGCTGTCAGATCCATATTAAAAATGACAGCTAAAACCTGAACTGAGTCGGAATAGAATCGCATTAAGACGTCATGGTAAGACTCCTATTATTTTCACATAGTAATTTCTTGTTGAAAACATGTATGGAATACAATATTTGAACCCCATTCTGATCGCGGTCTAGTATCTAATACTGACTTCATACTGTGAAAGTCTATTTTCGAAGTTCGTTTGGTGCCGTTCTGCTCATACAAATAATTATTAATCTGAGAGTGAAAAGGACGGTAGGTACCACACGAACTTCGAAAATCGAAAGTCGGAGTAGCACCGCTGGGCACAATGGCACAAGTAGATTCGTTTGAAATGTTTCGACCGTACAGACATCTCGTCCTATGCCTCGGTAGTGGAACGCCCAGATCTGAAAACAAAAGAAAAATAATATCAATCAATGTTTCCATGAATGAAATGAACCCGACTTTCACAGTGTCAACTATAATAAGTGCCAGTATAAATTTATGCAAACTTTAAAACCAGTAAAGTTCCTAGCCACCCGCTTCGAAAACTACTTTGCCTTAGATCGTTTTCCTCTTTACGAGTCCGCCGGCTTCTACGCGGCTTAGACCAGTTAGTAAGTAAGTACGGTAATCCTATACAGCACCCCAAAAGAAAAAGGGCTCAAGATCATTTAAAATAGGGTTGGCTTAAGCTCTTTTACAGTGGCGGTGGAACACGTACGTATGGTAAGTGTGTAGGTAATGGCCATGTCGAGTCTCAGGCAGTCCTTTAATGGCATCGTAATGCGGGACTGAAATTAAGTGTTATTTTTATGGTGATTTCTCTACTACTACTAAGTTGCTTTAAGTAGGCGTAAAGCTTTTTATTAATTGAAATAATCGCGCGGGTGATTGTTATTGGAATTATTACTAGCTGTTAAATTACAGGGTGTATGATCCTTTTTAAAGTACCGAGCGTACAGGCTACTTAGTAATTTACTTACTGAAAATGATACATACTAATATAGCAGGTAAGAAGCGTGAGTGCATGAAAATTATCTACTATTAAGGATGAAGCTAAAAAAAATGTTTTTGTAAGGAATTAAGATTTAAAGAGCTGCTAAAAACACAACAGATCTGTCACATTCTCTCTAGTTTTATCTTAGCCTTGTGAGTAAGTTGCGCTTGGCTTATAATAATTGACTTGAAAATACATATCATTACGCACAAGAGATGTTGTCTACATTACGTTTTGACAACAACGCCGGGAACGTCTCAAAAGCGCAGTAAAAGTTCAATAGTAAATTTAATGGATTTTTTAATTTTAAATGATACAAAAGTCATATCTTTAAATCCGTCCAAGAACGTCAAAAATAAAGCAAGCTGAATAAAGCATTTAGATACCTGGTACCGGCAAGGGTTAGCAGATATTTACGGCCTTAATACAGCTCGCGCACCGCGCATGTGCGAACTTGGCCCATAACCCATAAACCGGCGAGCCATAAATTATGTGCAACTTTGTGAGCCTTCGGTCTGCTAGAGGGAATGCTGTACCTCGTTCCTCCCATATGTTTCCTTAATACATAATTTCCCTGTTATAGGTGGCTTGTATGTATTATGTATTTGAGACACCTAATAATACTTACGCGAGAGTCACGAGACCTACCATTTTACATCTAATTGCTATACGAACAGAGAACTATACATCTATGAAACCTAGGTATTAGCCTATATTTTGACGTAAATGGAAAAGTCTTTAGTTATGTATATGGCGTCTATATCAGGGCCTTACGAAGAAAAAACAAAAGGTTTGCTATATGTGTGGCAACATTATTCGATATAGGGAAGTAGCTGTGGAGATGTTGAATGTTGTAAACCGAGTAATGCGATCTATCTTTACAACGAGACCGGAACAACAATTCCATCCCTACATCAAAGAAAAACATTATCCTTTCTTCCAGCCGCCATTAAACCTTATCTGAGAGAAAGCAACGCAAGCGAGCTCCGCAATCTACATAGAGCTGATAATGGCAAACCAGTTCTACTTGAACCCTTCACTTTCTTCAGACTTGTGATGAAAACGTGAGCCTTAATGAAAAGTCAGAGGTCAAATTTCCCTGGTAGCGATATAAGTAATCTTGGAGGAGCGGAGTGGGCGTTTTACGATCCCGGGAGGGAAAAGCTTTTATATTTATTAAGTAAGTTGGGCTTTCGGTAGTATTAATCCACCTTTATTGAGGGGCATCCAGGCGCCCGCCTCGGATTCGGGGCTGAGAAATTTCCCTAAATTCAATAAAAGGAGCTGCAAAGTTTCGCATATTAAATAGGAATGCGAATAATCACTAAAACGTGCTTTTAAATTAAGGGGAGAGTACGACTATATACGCACCGCGATTATAGAATGCGGACAAAATAGTAAGTTACTTAAATACTATGTACATGATTTCGAAAATAACTGGAATAAGAGAGCTGGGAGATGAATAATTGGTACCCAAAAAAAGTACGAAAACTCCAAACGTTTCCATCATGCGTTTTTACTTTCTTTTTCTTGAACTGGTTTATAAATAAAACTATCCTTCACATAATTTCGAAATTTTTATCAGGCTATAAAGACGGCTGAATAAACCTACGATATTTGTTTGGTGCTTGGTCTCACAACCAGTTCAAAAATCAGCTTAGCGCAGAAAACGGTGGACTTTTTACCAATTTACCTAGTGCAAATTTACAGTACATTCAAGTTATTTTATTCGTTACTAAGGTGACTATGTAGGTAGGTACGTCACGGTTCTATTCGATGCTCCAATTATCGTGCCTAAATCCAGAGGTAGCAAATCATGAAGTGGCAACGGCAGGCTCAGGTCGCTGGGGCCATATAATCCGCAATTCCATTAACTTATCTGGAGAGGTGAACGCGTTTACGGCCGCCCCCAGCACGCAAATGTACCCCAAACATGCCCCAATTAGCTGCGTTTTCCCTCCAAACCAATTTGTTTATGGATTTCTTGGAGATTAAATAGCCGTAGACACGTGACGGTATTTCTAGTCGGATAATAAGAAGCGGGTTAACGGTTCCAAAAGGCTCTGGCTACTGAAATATGTTGATTTATAAGATTTTCTACTTACGCTGGAATGATTGCAACTAAATCAGAATTTGGAAGTCTTAAAAATTCTAGAACGATATAGTATGTAAATAATAATTAATTGCCTAAATTCTGTAAGCCTGAAAATATAAAAGGACCCATGACAAACTCCTGATTATCTCTCTAATTTGATCAGAGAATGAGTAGGTAGGTACATTCATTTTATTAAACAATTAATGTAACCCGTTTGTAATGTATCCCTTTTATAAATGTATTTAATTTAAGTAGAACTTAAGTATTCTGTATTTTATTTGTATTTTATTTCGAAAAAATGACTTTCTGCCAAGTTTCTTGCGGCGCATTCTTCTTGGCAATGATGGTCTTTCCGAATGTGCTGGTAGTTTCAAAAAGACATGTAAAAGAGCCCCTGGCGGCCAATTTGCAAAAATAAATTTTCATTTTCATTTTCATTTTCATTTTCATTTGCAGAATGGTACTTTTACTCTCACTTTATAACTAGGAAAAAAAATTCTGCACGCCTTGGAGATCATTTAGGTAACACTTGAGCCAGCTAATTATTTTTGAGCTACTAGACATTAAATTAATGCGTGTAACAGTCCTTATCTGCCGGAGAATTTCACTTTTAATCTAACGAAATTTTACCTCAGAGCGTGCTTCGTTCACACAAGGTGGAGTGATACGTTATCATATTTTTATGGGCTACGTGAAAACGTGCGGTTTTTATTAGGGGGGTTTTATTAGGTATTCTAGATTAGAAGTGGGGCGGGTGGAAGAAGGAAATTCCTGAGCTGCCGCGTCAGATTATCGCTGGAAATATAGCTGACGTCTAAACTGCCTTCATAGATTGATTTAATTCTTTGACACAAGGAGAGGCTCACAGGATAGGTGAAATCGCATTAATTTATTGACCCAAACCCATACATAATTTAAAAGATACCTACGCTGAATCATATTCTATGGATAAACGTGTAGGTTCTTTACATTAGAAAACACTTAACAAAAGTTCTCAGTGAATTTTCGGGAATCTTGGATCTAAACTCAACAAAAAGGTCTCATTGGAGAATAATTCAATTGGTGTAAGTTGTCCCGTGATATTTATTTATTTATTCATAAAGCTAAAAAACATCATTATAAACATAAAAATTGCACTGAGTAGGTACTATGTATTACTAAGATATTTATGCGCCATATAACAGTTACTATGTATGTTTTAGATTACGACGCATCTTCCAAAATTCGGTAGGGCCGGGAAAGCCATCAGCGTTATGAAGCGTGAAGGAATCGGTCCTTATTTATGGGAAAAGTTATTGTTTGAAACGTCTAAGTCGTAATTCAGGGACATAAACTCGCAGGCTTCACTTCGGACCCCCTCCCCCACTCTCCCCGGGATGCTGTTTTTCCAGCGCGAAATGGCCCGTTTGAAATTGTTGTTTTATGGAACTTTTTAGTAGTTGACTTTGCTCGGAGGAAATATAGAAGCAATCTTTGGATAGCTATGTTTAGGTTGGGGCTGGCGAACCGTTGTGATACAAAGTGTTAGGTTTTAGATAGCGGACTTACTTAGTTAAAAGTTGAATTTGTTAGTGAATTCAAGTGTTACATAGTGTGAACTGTAATGTAACGTTTGACCTACTAAGGTAGTTGAAGCTGTTCAAAATTTAATAAACATTACAATCACTTATATACAGGTTGTGGGCCCACCAAATCCTCATTGAAAATAAATATTTTTTAAAAAGTGTCTTCAAATCTTAAGCTCAAAATTATGACCATTTGTCAAAATCACCCTACGATAGTATTGTAGAAAAGAAAGGTACCTTTACTAAAAATTTAAATTAAGTAAACTAAATTTTGAAGCAGTTTCCATTAAGTGGCGGAATACTTAATAGTAGGTCCGCACTTATTTATGAAAATGTAAAATTATTGATTAAAACCATTTGGATGCATATCACAACGGCTTACAATTAATTAGAAAAATATTAAACGCACTAAGAAGGGCATTGTACTCTTTTATGTAGAAGGAATCCTAAAAATCTGACGAAATCCTAATAAAAATACTGACACGTAAAACGACAACGAGCCAAATAGAAAGCAACACTTAAAACTCCCAAAGTTCAATCACTTCAAAATTCAAAGAACCTCAAACATCGTATTCGTTATCTCGAAAAATATTGAAAGCAGGGACCGATAAAAATTCAAAATAACGACCTGTCACAAAATAATATACAATGAATATTATCTCTACCATTTTTAAAGGAACATCGTTCTTGAACGCTATTGGCTGGTTCTTGACAGCTGGGTGAATTTATGCCGTTTCGGCGTGCCCGCGCGCAGCGGGTAACAACATGGCTCCACTAAAGTCCCCTAATGAAATTAAATTCCATACGTTTTAGATTTGCTCGTAAATAACGAGAGTATCTAATCCGCTGATTAACGAACGGCGATGAGCTTTCATTTTGAAGCGGTTTCCATTAGTGACATATTGCTAATTTAACTTCGGTATACCTATCTATATTTATAGTTGAAATGTGAGTTAGCGTAAAAATAAATTATCCTATATTATTGATTTTCACTCGATTTGGTTCGATTTGACTTATGTTAGTAAATATTGATTAATTTGTTTGACTTAACTAATTAGGTTCAATTTTATTTCCTTCCTGCCATAAAATCTGATTTATGTTTTTGTAACGCGGCGTTGTATATGGAGTTAAAAAGAGCTTTTCACGTGTTTGAAATTTAATTTAGGCAATATATGTAGTTCCGAGTTCTTATTTAAATAAACGTTGACATCGGTAGACGGGCATAACAATAATAAATATTCGACGATCACACGACATTTTTATGACAGCAAATAGCTTACAAATCACAGCTATCTTTATTTGGAAGAAATCCTTCGCTAAGCACGCAGGCTCGAATGTCGGAGATAGGAACATCTTAGCACTTTAAAAGCATTACAGATAAAGATAAACCCGTCGTGTGTCATCTCATAAGCCTCTGAATCGCCGTTTATGGGTACAATATAGTATCAGGGTTATCAAGCAGTTTTGCTGTCAAGTTCGCTTGCATAATATTATTAATATTGTTTTATTTAATTCATACAGTAGTTTGAACTCAAAATGACTCTTTAAGAGGGATGAGCTGTTCAGAGTTTAAATTTGTATAGGGTTTTTTTTATAAATAGTTATTCAATTCTGTCGTTTTTAAGTTAAAAACACATTTTTGTGGTGTATGTTGTTTTTTAAATAGGTTTTTAGTGCTGACATATTCACTTTCAAACAATCCAAGCTAATAAAGATTTAAAAAAATGTCTAGGTGCTCAAATATGAGCCGTCTTTAAAAGCAAAAGCGTGACCCTTTACTGTCGTAACAGCTGTAGTTAGGTGCGACTACATAATTAGTTATGTGCATAGCTTTAAGTACTTATGTAGGTAGTATTAAAAATAACACCACATACGAATACATAAAATTTCGATTTTCTTTAAATTTTATTAGGTTTTTGAGTCACAAGTCCATTGAAATTAGGCACTGTTTCTATGCAAGACTGTGATTCTACAAATCAATTCAGGTACCTATTGTAGAACTCTCGGTGCTTTTGCTTTGACTACGGCAACCCTAACAATAATGTAAAGAAACCTCACATTCAGCGCCAAAGAACTGGTTTATGTGGCTGATGATTTAGTGTGTGCATTCCTCAAGGCCATCGTCCGCTCCTTATGGCCGGTGTAAATGTTTGAGATTAAGCGAAGAGTATTATTGCGGTTGCTACTTAGCCGTTTACATCGTAAATATGTAGGTAAATTCCAGTTTTTCTTAACTTTTCTCAAAAAAACTTGTAAACTATACACACAGACAGTTTGGCTGATCGGCGTAAAAATTAAACACATGTAGGTAAGTATAACATCAATCCGGCAAAAGAAAGCAGACAGTGAATTTTTTCGTAAAGTTTTCCCGTGGAAACTCAAACTCAATTTTTAATCCTCGTTTATTCGTCATGGGACATGTAAATGTGAGTTGTAAATGTAATGTAGGTATAGAGGTATTATATCGAGCACGTACCTATATATTAAACTTCCCCATTACAGTCTTAGATTTTTATGTATATGTGACCAATTTTAACTTTGCGTATATATATATATATATATATATATCTCTACTTAATAACTATGATTATAAATATGTAAACCTATTATATACCATATTAACCATTTATTTTAGTTATGGATACCACCACGCCCTAATTTCGTTAATTCCTCTTCAGCTTCTTTTGTCGACTCTACACGCTACAATATCCAATATCTTAAAAAAATCGTTACTAGGCTTATCCGAGTTTGAAGCTAAGTGATTCACATGAACCCTCAATATGTAATTCCTAGTGAACATTAACAGGACAAGACAAACTCTGTCCAAAATACCAGTTACTTTTACTCACCAGAGTAGTCTGAAACATAAGTTTATTTCCTGAAAAGCTACCCACTGCTTTTTAATTTAAGTGTAGTATATATTTACTGTTGCACATATAGGTTCACATATATCAGCTTGGGCTTCGCAGTGTTGCAATTCACGACGTCCCCATTATTTACGATCGTCTCAGTCAAGCATCCCAACAAAGTTTCAGCCCACCCATGCTTATAATAATAAAACGCGAGCCGTCCCGACTATAAGGCATAAATTAGCTAAGAAAACCGATATATTCTCGTCGACTATCGTAAATTAAATATTTTAATAACAAAGGCTAAAACAAAATACATTAACGAGGCGCGGTACAGCCGGCTTCGTTCCGAATCCTACTGAGTACAGATTAAGGCGCCGAATGTAATGTGAGTGGGTAATTTATGAACCTGGCATAATTTACACGGGGGATCGTGATCCACCCAAGAAGCCCCGGCCTTCTGTATCCCTCGACCGGTTTCCAATTCGAGAATTTATTGAAGGCACCTACCACATTTACATAACTTTAGAAGATTATATCTTTTCATTCTATTAGGGGATAAATTAAACAGATAACATTTGAAATTTAAATCCTATTGTACTGGTGTTCTCAAATACATAAAAATTAAATAAAAACTGAAGCGTATTATTTACTGCGCTGTATTCTTGACTTTTAAAAGTTTTAAATCATAGAAGCTTTGAGTTGGTGCTTAATTTTAAATGCATAAGTTAAAGCAGCAGCTTAAGTGGGTTAGTGGATAAGTACGTCAACTACAGAGCTACAAATTTATGTAAAGTTATTGAAATTACTATTGCCTAAAACGTAAGTATATAATATTATTATTGCCTGAAGCTATTCACAAGATTTATAAATAAAGCCAAGACTTCAATAGCTCGATCTATTCCTGGAGCAATTCAAATCTCAATCGTCACATCATATCTGTCTCCATAAAACATGTTTCAGCGAGTTTTCAATATCTCCCGTGCCACATGCTCCGATTCCGCGGATCACAATTTACGATCCAATATTTTTATGCAAAGTGTGTCGCCAAATGTGCCGCGTCGGTGAAAAAATACACAGTCACGTCCTTTCGCACGTAAAAAAGGATGCGACAGAATAAATATACACGGAGCCACCCTTTTTGTCCATTAAACGAGCGCAGGTTTTTTTCTGATGCCGCAGTAAAATGTGCCCCAATAAATATGTAAATCAGCCGGGGAAAAAACGCTTGGCTCTGCATACCGCCGTCCGGTCGAGTTTCACTTTCTGTCAGTTAATTGGTACACAAATGGAGCGTTGAATAGGAACCGTGACTATGACATTCGTGCTTTTGTCGTCAAACTGGCTCGCAATGGTACAGAATTAGAAGTAGTTTTAATTAAATAAAGTGCTGCGCTATTTGAGTTATACAAAACGCCAGCCAGTCTCGCTCTCACCTCCGGAGCTAGCAGGGTTCGCCACTGACGGATACGTAAAGGAGGACATGATGATGATGATGATACAAATCGAGAACACGAAGCTAATTTGTTCGAGAAGGTACCTATCCATAATGATTACCTTTTAATAAACTGCTGTACATAAGTGGAACTAGGACCAGTTGCTACGGTTTTTTTTCAATGTATGCATCCGCTCCCGTCTCAATAAAAAAACTGACTTATACACGACTAGCAAAATAAAAGACCAACAATTTTTTCTCGATACTTAAGTGAACGAATAATACCTAAATATAAATGAATTACACTGGAAAGTTGCGGACGTTGTGGTTGTGTTCACGTACAGGATCAAAACGGAATAGGGTGAGCGACGAACCCGCTGCATCGATCGGCCCGGGCACGCTGCAGAGGGTTGCTCCACTTCCTTTCCTTATTTATACACCTACACACTTAAATATAAGCATAGAACCGCATTCGAAGACAAAGGGGAACGTACTAGTGACCGAAACGATCGTTGGTTGTTTCGGATTCAAGTAGAAACGTAATGAGATAAGATGTACTCTAACGGTGGTTTCTATATTTTGTGACAGTGACATAAAATATTTATTTACTTAAATCAATTTGTAAATATAGCTAAGTACACCGACTTCTGACTACGTTATTTTTTCTCGTAAGTAAGTGTCTATAGGTAAACAGATATTGTTAAAGCCCTTACTTGCACAGTGCTCTTAACTGAAGTATTCCAAGTACCTATCTAAAGTATTTTCTGACAGTAGTTATAAATCTTCAAGTGTTCCTTAAAAGCGTCACAATTTCAACAAAAAAGACTAAATCGCTGCAATCCGAAGGATTTCCTTAATGAACGGTATCGATCGCTCTGCAGCCATAAGAGAATAATTTACGATCAAGCGTCCCAGCCAGCTCGCGTGCAGCCCCGGAGGTGTGTTATTTATACCCCCTTTTTATTTATGCCCCCTTTTTTCGCAGCTCGTAACGGCGGCTATAAAAGGGACGTTATTTTAATTTCATGATTGGAAAGCTCGATTGGCCGGTTACGTGGTTTAATGAGTTTACGATAGCAATGAGTGCGATAACGGTCGTGGCGCATTGGGAGGTTCAAGGGCAACCAGTGATTTTTAGGCTATCTACTGAACTAAAGATTAAGAAGGACGATGATCTTGGATCGATTTGACAGCGGCTGTAATGAGTTATCAATTACAACTCTAAGACGTGGTACAATCATAAAGATACTTTTGCTTGCGACTCAATTTTCTGGAGTAAAAAGTAGCCTATGTGCTTTTCCAGGCCATAATCTATCGCTTTGCTAAAATTCGTCCTGATCTGTTCAGTCGTGAGAGTCGTCCTCTCAAACTTAACAAATTATAATATAAGTAGGATAGAATAAGTTTCGAGTATATGACAGAGTTACTAAGTAGAGATTTGCTTTGAGGTAAATTTTGACTAAAACATTTATTTACAGATTAATGAAGGTAGGTACCTGCATAAAGTAGCTCGCTACAGTACATCTGACGCAGATTGTACCTACTTAAAATTTGGTAGTTACCTACCTTGAATAGACGATCCTTGAAATAATACCTTTGTTAAGTTCTTTATGCACTTGTATTCCTTGAACCGTTTTTTATCCACACTTTAGATAACGAATAAAATAACTTTTGAAACCGAGAAGATGTTGCAATTTTTTAACATTACCTCCGAGCAAAAACTTTTATGCACCTAATTACAGCGATTGTACCTTCGTCTCGGAATAACTCAAATTAAACCGTGCCTTCATAAATAAAATCCACTTGAACGTTGGGATTTGGATAAAAAAATGCGCCGGCGCGTCGCAGACCTTCGTTCCCACCGAGCGGGGAAGATAAATCTTCGGCTCACTCCGCCCTCCGCTCGGACCATTAACCTCCAACTTTTTGCACTTATGAAAAGTATATAGTACACCTCGCTTTGTAAGATAATATTTATGAAAATACCTATAAGTTGCTAGTTTTGGAAGGTTTGCGTTTAGAAATTTAGTTCAATAGTGTTTTTTTTTTAGAAATCTTAGTAAATCATTGATGTAGGGTATCTACTTTGAAAATGATCCCGTAGAAGGATCGAAACGCGTCAGTGTTTGTGTGGTTTAAGGGATAATTAAGTTTGTGGGATTTATGTGTGCTTTATTTGGAAGTAGTGAGGGGGGTGCATGAAAAACATATTTATTTGGCACAGGCTTGGTTATCTTGCATGTGATTAACGAATTAGCAAGGTAAAAATGTTTTGTTCATTAGGTATATCTATCTAAGCTTATTGTAGTGATGTTTAAGTAGATAAATGTACCTATATGCCAAAGCAGGGGCCCGATTTTTGAAAACACATCACTCGAAAGTGGTATAAATCAGCTTATATCTCCAAAACTACATAGCTCTAATCAAAGTTTTGACTAGTTCACAAGATTAATGAGAGCTGTGATTGTCTTCTATGCTACTCGTATTTCAAATTCAGCACAATTTTCCTCCACTTTCGAGTGGTATTTTCAGACATGTGCTTTCGATAATCGGGCCCCAGCATGTAAATGACGTTGAACCAAATTGTGACTTACTGAGCTCTATATGACTCTGTATACCCATATCTTGGCTGTACGTAGTATTAGATAACTTATAAACAATAGTCTCTAAGCTGTAAGTAAAATTTTATTGGAAGACTCGTATCGCATCCGTACCTAAATATATTTGTTCCTTCCTTATAGGTACTTGGATAGGCCTTATCTAACTGAAGTTTTGTACATTTACTTTTTGTCTAGTTTTAGTAAGATGGAAGTATCTGGACACTGTGTAAAAGATAGGTTCCTGAATCTTTACAAACACATCTTAACTCTAAAATAAAGCAAATGCAATCTTTACACTCTATTCTCAAATGCTGGCTTACTTACAATGTATCCCTCAATAGGTACACACCTAAGACTCTAGGTTTGCGTGCATGAATATTATTCATACGCTTGTCTTTATCATATTGTTCAATACCTACAGTTTTAGCTGAAAAAAACTTTTTGAGCTCCGACATAAAGCCAGAAACATTTGATTTATTAGGTACCTATCGCCTTCAGAGCGGGAGTTATGACCGCTCTTACACTTTTTATTCCCTTTATTATTCGCAACATTGTTACATACCCACGGGCCGAGTCACTTAACGAAAATATGGCGTATTAAATCGCATAAAGAAAACAGTGTTTTCGCAAAATAGTTGTAGATAAAGGAAAGTTGTAAGAGCGTCGTAACTTGGGGTATAAAGTCGGTGAATGGTTTGAAAAGAATCTATGGCGGGAGAATTGTTAATAAAGATATAGAGCGGGCATGTATCACAGGACATTAGTGTCATTTTACGACGGGAATGATGGCTGATCCCTGAATGCACCCGTATGCCGAACTGCCGCTAGCCTTTCATCGCGGCTATCGCCAAAGAATGAAATATCGTTGCTACATGATCATTAAGATATTAAATTATAGTGTGAAAAGTTTCAAATCAGTTCAATGGACATCGGACTGTTAAAAGTTTTAAAAAAAGTTTTATAGGCAATTTGGTATTATTGCACTCACAAAGTAAAGACATCATTTCGACAAAATATATTTACTTACTATTAAAATATGTCTATCAAATTTATTAGTATTTTTTATTAATTACTATAAACAGGTGTAGTAGGTACCTATATCTAGTTACCGGTGTAGGTAAATTTTTAAGTAAATTGCTATCCCAAAATCAATAGGTATGTTGTAATTTCAGACAGTAAATCCATTTCAGATTTTTTATGAATAACATTTAACAGAAAATTCAAATGTAATTCATAAAAAACCTTTAACCCACCGGTATAATAAACCTATATCAGATGTAGGTACATAAGTTAAATGTTTGTTCAAATTTAGACAAAATTTCACTGCTAAAGTAATGTCATTTCACGAAAGGGTCTGTTTTATTTCTTTTGCTATCTCCTATCTATATAAAGAACCTAAGTGTATGTAAGGGTCTAGAAATGATGCCCCGGTACACCTACATATCTCGGAGCGGCCATAAATGTCTTGACCGGGATAATATTTTACGACGGCTCACGTGAGAGGCGGGGGCCTTATCTCATACACATGTGCAGTGACATCCAAATTTATCGACTTAAAAATACCCACCAAGATTAAAAGATAGGCCCCCATCCGCTCGGCTTTTATAAAATATTATTTTTAGACCCAAAACTTATGTAAGAATTTATGGACGAATAAATTTTATGTTGAGATAAGTATTAATTTAAAATCTGACAACGCAGCTAATGGGTTTTTGGTAGTTTTTGTCATCCGATTGTAAGTTTAACTGGCAGAAGAGAATATTTTCATATTAAATTACTACTTTCAACAATTATATATCTAAAGAAACCTCTTTGGTCCCGTACACACTATTTCACGTTAGTAACGTGGTGGTAGATTAGATATAACGTAAATGACAGTATACTTGTCTGTGTTAGGTAGGTACCTTAGGAAAAACTACGATACAAGAATTATTAAGAATATCTAGCAGGTCTTGCATCGAACCGAATAAAACTATTCTCATCAATTTAGAAGCTGTAAAATTGTAACGCAATATAATTACAGCAATATACTTACGATTAAGGCTTTTACATTAAGATTATAGTTACAAATGCAAGAAATGCAGCTATATAGGTATAGGTAGGTATAGTCAGATCATTAAAATTCAGTTCGCCTACTGTTTGAATAATATATAAATAAGTAAGTAAACACTTATTTCGTGACAGCAAAACTTGTCACTGGCCGCAGAACACGATTTCTCGAGTAAACTAGAAACGGCTAGTAAAACAATGAGCTAGACTGTTACCATGTGATAAGAATACATAAATTGCGAAATAAGGAGCCATGTTAAAATGAGGTTGACACATCCTGTTTCTAGCGGCAACCTGTATGTCCTAATTTTGTTGGACGTGTGAGTAAATAACACGGCCAGTTTTGTCTAAGCAGATTGAGCTACTTGCATGTTTAGATCTTATACCTTACAAATATTTATATTCGACTTTTAAATTTTTTGACATGGTACGAGGTGCTGTAATTGTTTAAATTACGGAATAACAATAGAGCTTCAATAAGTGGATTTTGTGCCGGTTGACGTGAGAAAATTAGACATTTGTTTGCTTGTTATTAACCCTTTAATTTAACAATGAGGACTAAATATACTATGAGTAGGTAGACATGATTTAAGACCACTTTTTTGTATTTTTTATATAGAATTTTAGGACTTCAAACTTACGATGGGGAACCATGACTTTTTATTTTGTTACTTATACGGTTAAAAATTATGAACATACATATTGTTAATTTTTCACAAAAGAAAGCTTTCAAATCGTTGAGTGGATTTTGTGAGATGTTAAAAAAAAACGTACGTAATGTAGGTACTTAAGCTCGTGACTTGCTACGTTTTTACTCACTACGATGCACAATTGCATCTACCACAAAACAACATGTAAGAGAGAAAAGAAAAGAGAAACAAGAAATAGCACTCAGTCACTCTACTGAATAGATGGGAAACCTCTGTCGGCATTAAGATAAGTTTCTAAATCGAAATACTTTCGACACACGTGTTTTAAAGTGATCGTCGACGCCATTTTGTAAAACCGAGTTGGTAATATATTTATATTTAATCTTATGAGACCTTGTTTGCAACTGGTTTGTCAACTTAAAGGTGCAGATGCCTTGCAGGTATTTATCAAACTTGTTTTATGTTGAATTTAGTTTGATTAATCTGAAATCACTTAAATAGGTATTTATTTACGTAATATTATTTTACCGAATGAATTCTTTTAATAACCTGTTATGACTGTTGAGCCTTGCTCTTAATTGTCTTGTATTAGCGAATTATGTAGTAAAACGTAACTGCGTAAGTACCAGCTTCGATATAGCCCTAACATAGGCATAGCCAATGGCATAGATATTAATGCAAATTTAATGTTTAAATACAAGGAAAAACTGGCTTCTGTTCCTATCTATTCAGGGTGTGATAAATAAGTTTTATATCTAACTATAACCGATTACCTTGCAACTTCATGACCACACGTACGTACACCTACTAGACAGCAGCGTCTGTGGAACACATGTAGATCGTAGAGATCTGTTTATTTTCATACTGTGTGATACCTCCGGAAAGCGACGCCTGTTTCATTAATTCAAGTCTTATACAGGTAGTGTAACACTTCACTGTTTATTACATCTGTTATTGCAGTTAAGTAAATCACCCAACACTGTGAAATTCTTTATTAAAAACTAGGAAAGTTGATTTAAATCATAGTATGTTAAAAATGATTAAAAACTAACCCAACTATTTAGAAAAATACTCTCTAACGTGTGTAATGTATAGGGTTTGAGCACATACCTAGTGTTACGATAACACTGTTACCGCATAACATCGCTGTTTTTCTGTTCCTCAGAACTGCACAATCACTGGCTTGAAACCAAACATATTCCTGACAGTTACGTCAACCCACAGCGACTTGGACTACACTCGGATGAGATTCAAATTGTACTAACAGAGTGAGCTCGTCGGCCACGTTATATGAGACGCCAATAAACCAAACCGCATCTATTATGGCACTCCGTAGCTGGCCTCGCCAGCTGACGTGGAATATTAAACGTTTATGACCATACACTTGGGCCCGGTGACCTTAAACCGGTGGTTTTAATTAGACGTTGGACTGGACTTTGATGTCCAAAACGGTTGGTTTAACTCTGACGTCTAGAAAAGCTATCCTGTACTAAGTACCGACTTAGCAGGGCAATGACATCCCAGGTATTAAATAAGTCGAAGCGTCATTGATCATATCAAATGTTTGTCAAAAGAAATCGGCGATATTTCTGAGCGTCGTGAAATTTATCAAAACATCACAGACTAGAATTAACTGCACGACTTCTGCATTGAAGTAGAAAGTTCAGTTGATATTGTTTAAAATCGACACGTTAATGTGAAGTGTCTCACACGCCGACCACAAAAAATGAACAATAAACTAATATTTAACGGCAAATATCGGTCCTAAAGTCTCATACACACTAAATATTGGAACTTGGGTTCGTTAAGCCGGCTCAAACTGATGTAACAAAGTGTGCAAACAGAGCGTGTGTATCCGACTTATTAACAGATCCTCACCAGGCGCACACAACAGACGCAAAATGTCCTATAGTCACGAAACGCTTTCAGAGTAATTTAAACTCTTTATCTTGTTTCGTAGAGTTGTTTTGAATCGTTTTTGTATCTATTTTTAAATTGCATGCAGATGATCCGGTCAGCGTTTATTGCACCCACAGGCAATTCATCCCGGTTAACGTTTGACTAATTTGTGAAGTATTATGGAGGCATCGTAAAATCAAACCACGTAACGGGTGATCAGCTGATAGACGTAGTATTTATGATTGTGACGTCTAACCTGAATAGTAATTGAAAGTGAATCAAGTTATTCTACTCAAGCATGGAAAGATAAAGTCCTAACCTAATTGTACAGGAGAAAAGATTCTGGATATGATGTGACTTTGAAATTAGATACAAGTTAGTTAGCTAGATGAATTCAATATAAAAAGCACTAAAGTTAATAATGAAAGGGAAGCAACTAAGTGAACTCTATTTTAAGTATAATTATAACTGTTTACCTGCCATATTTGTAGTGTTACTCAAGAGTTGTGTGGAGCTTCGTCCACTTTTGTTTCCAGAACCACATCGCATCACCTTTCTTCACTTTTGACCACAAGCATCACGTGCTATGCAACAGAAACCAAATCACCAACTGGCCAGCACCCGCCCGTTCACCTTGAACCTCGTTTTCACTTTTCGCGTTCAAATAACCGACGTTTTATTGTTTTTGCTTAGTGTTATGCAAATGAGAATCGCCAACAGTAGCTTGTTTATGAAAGGGTTTCCTAAAAACGAAAAGAACCGAGAGTGAAAGGCGATTGGGGGCATATTGTTGGGACCGTCACGCTTGCACTGGGCTGTTCAACAGATAAATATTTACGTTACGGCATGCAAAAGAAGTTTTTACTAAGCGCGGCTACTGAATTGCCTTTGTTATTTAAAATAACAACCCTTTTGGCAGCTTTCGGCGGATTTGTTTGTTTATTGTTGCTCGCTGACAAAACCGTGCGATGTGTCAAATTGGATGTTTAAATATAGTTCTGAGTGATATTTGAAAATAAAACTATCTAGTTAGAAGAAGTTGGTTGAAATGTTAATAATTAAATTAGGAATCTTATTATATTAGCAAGTATGAATAGTTAAGGAATTAAAAGTAACCACTCTGTCAAAGTTGCTAATACTTGCTACACAGTTAGTGTCATTTTGCTGTGTCCTTTAAGTATACCGTTACTGAGTACACCCGCTTAACTAATAATATCGTATTAGTACCTAATGAGAGAGATGAGAATATTTATTGATCGTGAATTTCATAGACTCTAAAATCACCTTTGAATGAAACGTTACCTGTAAACGCAGACTTTAATTAACATACTTAATCTAACAAAACACAATGTCTTATCATAGAAACAAAAGTATTTACATAACCGTCAAGAATTCAAAGTATGGCAACCGAAATAATGCGAGACACAGACAGTGCGGTAGCTGGTGGTATTAAAGTTTACGACGGGGATACGAGACGTCATAAACCTCGAGATAAATCCAATCAGGGACCCAAGAAAAACAATCCACTTCGTTTGGGAATTACTTTTTGTTGAATATCAGTTGCTGTGATGAGATAGGTACTAATATTTTGTTGTCAATAAGCTTATAAATTATAAGCCTGGTAGGGTCGTGGGAGAGCCAGTGCCTATGTCAAACGTAAAGCGAACAAGATCTAAAACATTCTCAAAATTGTCTGATCTACCTTTTGTAACAAAGACTGTACCTACTTTTTAAGAGTCGTCGAGACATTAAAGATTTGAGTGGAATCATATTTCTTTAATCTTTCATCAAGTAACCTAATTAATTGTGTCTCGAGATTTAGTTTCTTTGCTTACACTAATAATCTTTGTGGTCATAGTCAACAATCAATATTTTACACTCAACTGGTGGTTGAAATCAAGATAAAAAACTTTCTTAAAAAACAAAATGAGTTGCGAACTTACTCATTCCCACTATTCTTTAGTTGCAAGTTGTGTGTTAGTATAGGTACCGTATGTGTGCGGGATACATAAAGGAACTAATAAAGGAGACGCCAAAGCGCATTTTCACCGGTTTGGTCGCGAAATGTGTAGGTCTGTAGCTGTTTACCATTCGTATGGCAGTTTTCTTTTGGTGTAAGTTTGTAAGAACAACAAATATCGGCGAAATGTCGCAGACAAAATGTAATACAAATATATTCGAGGCAACTCCCGTTAAAGGTTCTTCGTGGTGCAAGATCAGCTGAAAGCGTCGTCGCGTCAGCCATTAGCGGTGCATTCGCAAACAAACCTCCCGCGTCCCAGTCTCGTGTATAACTTACTACCGACAGAACCAAAGTCTACTTTAGTATTAATATGAAGTTTAATATTTTATCTATGTATGTGCGGTACATACATTGATAGACACTATTTGAGTACCTATCTAATCCTACCGCCTTTGTCCAAACATCATCAGTCTCGCCATAGTAAGTTTTTAAAATTTAAAACTAAATACACTGAATGTGAATTACCAGACAGAACTTCCATTAAAGCAGGTATACTTTAATTTGATTGAGTTAAATCTCGCGCGTTATACTTTCTTAGTGTTAGAGTGAAAATCGCGAAAGTCTAACATTTTTTGAAATTGGAGTGTTCCGAACTTAAATCAGCCTTCCTCATTTAAAAGGAAATCCTTCGTCTTGAGTAAAAACATGCACATTGTTAATATAAGTGTGTGATTTGACTGAATCAGAGGATAAGCCTACAAGGCTAAACATATACTAAATTATTACTCCATATTTATCTTAAAGACGCTTGACTCAAATATATTACGCAATTAAAATGAAACTTGTCCCTCAGCATATGGTTTAGCTGTAAGACTGTTATACCAATTACTGTTAAACAGTTAAAGCGGAGTTCCAGCTCTAAAGAATATTTAAATGCCACTTCATCACAATAAAACCTGTGAAGTAGTCTGAAAACTTCAGGAAATTTTAAAATCAATGAGATAGGATATACCAACACCTTGACATGACTGACGCACTCGAATACGTTAAGATTAAACAATCCGTTATAATACGAGGTTGCAGTAAAGTAACTTTGTTGGGTAGGTATCTACCTGAAATTCACCGATATGCAAGTAGATAGGCACATATTCAGCGTAAAAAAACTATTTGTTACAAAATGGATTATTAGGGCGCTTTTTTCCGACATAATTTGGTGACATGAAATCGTGTTTTCAGTGCGTGACAGTTTGGCCTTGTGACTCATGTAATTTAACTTGCCAAAAAATTGTGAATGGTAGCTTGCAGCTATACATGAAATGATTTAACAGGAAGTCATCTGAAAAAAAGATACTTTTTCAGGAGACTATGGATATGTACCTACCTACTCACGAGCAAAAGTAACAGGTCGCTTTTTATAGAACTTTGTATGAAAAGTGACTTGTTATTTTTGCTCGTCAGCGTATTTATAAATATACTGCTGTTCTCACATTTGATTATAACTACCAAGAAACTGATAAAGCTGTAAATTTCAAATTTCAAATTTCAAATTTCAAAAACATCGACAGAACCATCTCTGAAAATAATTTAAGCGACTAGCAAATTAAACATTTTATTTTATTTTCTATCAGTACTTGGAGTAGCGTACATTGTGTCCGTAGCGCTCCTCGAGTCAATACTCACGGAGGAATGTGGCACGCGTACACTACCTTCACTGTGTTACCTGTTGGTACTGCTACATAATAGCTGTTCGCGAACTAAAACAATTCATCAGCAAATACTATGAGTACCTACAAGCAATATATACAAGCATGATACAAGGGTCTCGATGACTTAAGCTTAAGAATTGAAATTCAATTACCGTGCCTTCGCCCAAATGTCAACCGCAGTTAAAGAATTATGCAATGCTTTATTGGTCTCAGTGCTTTGTCGCAGAAAGGTAAACTGTATTTCATTGTTCCACTTCAATTTGTTCTTTGAAAATATTGCAATATTTGCGGAAAAGGATATAAATATGTAGGTATGTATATCGGTCCTTTTCTTTTAATATTCACCAATTTCAGTTTTAAGACGCGTTTTAGCAGCATCATATATAAATATAATTTGGCACAGTCACCATACAAAGTTACCTATATTGCATACATATGAGGGCCATATTAAAATTTTATACAAAAAGTGAATTAAAAACTGTTCGGCATCATTGAAATAAAATCATCATGTAAATTGAATTTCTATTTGCACGCTCCTTTAATATGAACATGAACATATTTATAAATATGTAGTAGCTATGTAGGTATAGGTATCTCAGCCGACGGAAATTCGTATCCTGTCTCATTTAGAACTCTAATTAATTAGCACATAATTTATTATCCAAACAAACGGCAATAAATCGAACAGAATGGCCGGGAAGTATCGACGATGGACTTTTATTCAAACTTTATTGGTCTGCAAATTGACGACTGAAAAAAACACACGAGAACATGAAGCCTTAGGCTCTTCGTTAAATTTATAGTCACTGTTCATGAACAAAGCAATACGTGTATGATATTGTACCTACCTACTAATCACTTGGTACTTAATCGCTTAATTTTAAGGGGTGTTAAAACTAGTGCTCAAGTACTTAAACTAAAACTAACAGCCACAATAAACTTGTTAAATATAGCCGAAGTCAAGCGGGCAACAAAAAAGCAACAGTGGCGTTCCGAAGTAATTTTGTTATCCTGAATGCATTATAAAGCAATTAAACGTGGGTGCGCCATTAAGTCATTATAACAAAAGCGCACAATTAAATTTTAAAACTAAATAAACTGTATATAAGAGAAGTCTTGGCGTGCGAGATAACAATGGTTTTATTCCCACCCGCAATTATATTAAATGGCTCGCTACCGCATGTTTAAGTAGTTAACCAGCCAGCACTAATGCTCCTCGAAAACCGACACTTTAAATTATTTTCATATTAAAATGCCTCCATTAAAATACTACCAAATTGATAGTACGACCATTGCAGGAAAAAGAACCTCGTTTAAATTTGACGTCCATTGCCTCATTTTAATATACTGCCGAAGGTCTACTGAGGCCAAGCGTTAATGTATGCTTTAATTATTATTGCTTCACGCCGCTTTGTTATTACAACCGTCGGGGCACGGAAGCATAGCTTAACTAAGTCCATACAGGCCTTTTTATTTGGTTATGATGTAGGTATTCAATTCTCTACAACGTATGGTATTTATAGTAATAGACTTATTTGGAGGTTCTTTATTAAAATCGAGTTAAACAATTTTAATTGGCATTTTCTTGATTTTTAATCTCATTTATCAAGGTAGGTAATTAATTAAGAAGACGCTGCCGGATTTAATTTGCGTTATCTTGGAATTTAAATGAGCCCGTGCGAATTAGTTTGACAATTGAATTGAAATGTGAAGATTTCGAAGGGTCGATTCATTTCCCTTAGTAGAGGGCACATAGCCGAGCCACATCGCGCCATGTGTATGAGATGAAAGACGAGGGACTCGCAGGGCTGTCACTTAACACTTCAACTCCAATAAAGCTTTTAAAATACCTACATACTTGAAGATAAATAAACCTATTTTATCGTTTTTTTTGTGTTTCTAACTAAGTTACTATGTACAACAATTATCGGGTACTGTGTACAACAATTGGATTATTTAATTCTGGATAAACAAAGCACATAATGTGTGACATTATTAAGTGCGATTGCAGATATTAAATTAAAAAAACCTTTTCTAAAATCCATTACATACCTACATCCAGTACAATACAATAAAAATATGATAAAAAGTAGGTAAGTATATACCTATTATATGTGCGTTTGTATCACTTCAAATTATTCAATCATTTAATGCAAATCACCGCAAAAACATTCATGAGGCTCACCTTACTAAATTTAATGGAAAAAATGTACGGGCCTCAACTCTATTAGTGGTAGTGTTAGTTCAGGATAGAAATGAAACAAAGATTGCCTGAATCCTGGCAACCCTGCCGTACGGACCGGCGCGCGCTTATCCAAGCAGGCCGGGCCGTCCGCCCGCCCAGCCAAGGCAGCCAACAACCGCACTACGTCGCCCGACGCCGCCGCGACAGCCCGCGCTCGCTCGCACCATAAACTATTAGTGCACATAATTAATTTACAACACAGTAAAAGTGATGATACCAGTTTATCGACTATAAATCTGTGGTGTGTTGTGATCGCGTGTCGCAGGTAAGTGATAATTGCTCAGTCGTGGCCGCTGTTTGCGTACGGTGACTCGAAGCTGTTGGAAAACAATGCGGCGGTAACCCTTTGGCTGTCGGTCGCGTTTGTTTGACTTTTGACAGTTTGCCGTTTGTGTTGTCTTTTTGTGCGCTGTTGTCGGTATTCGTTATTTTTAACTGAAGTAAGTTCTACACGGTCATTGAGTAACTTAACGTTACGTACAGTTACTTAAAACAGTGGGAATTAAAACATGATTCCAAAGTTTAATTTATAATATGCACAAATAATGGAACTTCACTTTAGTTACAACGACGTAAGTATACTCCTACGTCTCCGTCTTCGTCTCAAATGGTCATTTTTGCCACAATTTTCTTTCATCACATCCTAGTTCTAACAATTACTAATACGAAAAATGAAACAGTTCATATCTGTCAAAGTGAAGTGATAATCTTTTATAAATACAACATTACATTTCGTATAAAATTACGTTTTTCTTACATTAATGGTTGGATTAAAGGCGTTGACGTACCTACCGCGACACCTTTTATTTACCTACGTCTTGCAACTTTGCTTATCCATTGTTCTTGCGTGATCTTAATCGGATGCCGCTTTAATGTGAGTGCTGACACCGACTCTTATAAAGGGAATGTTAATTAGGTGTTAGTTCACATAATTACTTAATTTTAATTACAATTTCAAACAGAGCTAAAAGCCTCTAGTATTTATAGGTAGCAATGTTCAAAGGAAGGATGAATTTCACTTTGTTACACAGGAATATAAGGAATTGTAAACATAAATAATCTTGTCATTTTAATATTAGGTACGCACTTTAAAATTCTGAAACGATCTTTCAAATAATCCGTCGGTAAGAAAACTTGACTTTGAAGGTTCTTTTTCTAACTGGTTTTATTTTCAATTGTTTATTAAAGATAATGTTATTTTGCAAAACATTGTGAGCCTTTTCACTTATAAATTTGACTTACAATTTTTGTACTGCCATTTAGCTCCGCTTAAAGATCAAAGAACTGCCTTGACTTGAGTAAGGTACCTATGAAACAAGCATTGCGCATACATAAAGCCGACGGAGTTAACTTCTGTCTATCTTCTTATGGTAGGCACAAAGTATTGTTTGCAGACGGCAAATAATAAAATAATTAATAAGTTAAAATAATATTGTTAGGAGATAGAGATAGAAAGGAGACGATTTGGAGTTTCTTTAAACCTGACTGGAAAGGCCTCGTAAAAGAAAGGGAGGGGTGGAAATGGAATAGGGTTCCATATAAGCTATTATAAAAAAAAGGTAACATTGTAAAAACACGGATCAGTCACGTAGTACTGCTCGACATGCTTCAAATTAATGTATGTATGTATGTATGTATAACTCTTTATTGTACATAAAACACAAGAAAAAGATAAATACAGGAAAGATTAATCAATGGGAGTCAAAGAGAAATCAAAATAGTGACGAGCTGTTGGTAGCCGCATCGCCTATAAAATTATCCTAAGATTGCCCATCGTGGCTATTTATGGTAAAATTAGTAATTAACTTAAGCAAAATGACTAATAGCTTGCAGTTAGTAATGCTAGAAACATTTAATGATTTAAGTACAGCAGGTTTCAACCTGATTACAAAATTAAAATTTATAGTACCTAATGCCTACTGGAATTTGTTTACATCCCATAATAGGTAGTTGCTTTGTTTAACTAGGTCAATTTGTTTGATTTTTCCCTGACATTTATTATTATTATTTGTACGGGTTTCCGATCACGGGTCCATGGGGACTCGGTCATTTGAAAGGTATTCATGGGACCGAGGCCAATATGAAAAGGCCTTTGGAACCATTTAATATAAAAATGAGATGGATGCAACTATGGAGGTCTATCCCCTAATACACCAGAAGGATGTGCTAGCGGGACAGTCCTCCACAGTTGCTAAACTATTGCCAGGTAGGAAGCGACATGGAATGGGCTATGGGATTGGGATGC
Source organism: Pandemis corylana (assembly GCA_949127965.1). Lineage (NCBI taxonomy): Eukaryota > Metazoa > Arthropoda > Insecta > Lepidoptera > Tortricidae > Pandemis > Pandemis corylana. The sequence goes on along the minus strand of OX421859.1, from coordinate 6,974,503 downwards.
TGTGGGCAGGATTAATGGGCTATGGAGTGAGATAAACGGATACCTACCATTTCAATATCTCAACAAATTGAAGTTTGGTAGGCGGTGACTCGCCGCCCACTAAATGGGCCCCTCAAACTGCTGCCCGCACGGAGCAACGAGGTGGCAAAATTGGCGTGAGGGGTAAGGATGGAGAGGTGTTCTTGGACTTTGAACCACCATCACTTGGTCCTTATACAGTCGCATCAGGTGCCAACTCGCCACATACGCAAAAACATCCAACCTTCGACCATTTAGCTCTTGCGCTGCACTGTATAGGCGGCCAATTAAGGCAAACTAGAGGCGGCGTGGGTGTGTAACCGTGTGTGAATGTATGTATAAGCGCATATGTGTATGTGTGCCCCGGAGGTCTCTGGTTCGTGGTGTCGCTACACACCAACAGCTCGCCACAAGCTGCCCTGCGAGGAATGACTGCATTGGTGACACGACAACAGCAGCGGGCGATGGGGTCGTCACACCCCTATGCCTTTCTATCTATTTAATCAGCCCACATCCACCCACTGCTGAGTAAAGGCCTCTTCATTTTCACGCCACTTTACCCGGTCCCGTGCCAGTCTCATCCACAGTTTTCCAGCCGAATGACGGATGTCATCTGACCAACGGGCTAATGGTCTGCCCACTGACCTTCGACCCAGTCTTCACCACCACTCTGTGACCGCCATCGACCATCTGTCGTCGTTCCGTCTTGCCAAGTGCCCTGCCCATCGCCACTTCAGCTGTATTATCCTAGTTCCGACATCCACAACTCTAGTCCGTTTCCGAATTTCGGAATTGGGGATGTGGTCAAGAAGTTAGATGCCCAACATAGCTCGCTCCATGGCTCTTTGTGCGACGCCTTTATTATTTTTTATTATTATTAACTGCAAATGCAACTGCTTTAATAAAAGTTACATTTTTAAGTTTCTCCAAGATACTCGTTGATGTCTAATGGAGTAGGTATTTACAGCAAAAGGCGTCCTATTATGCGCAGTAATCTGCAAAAATGCCTTTCATATCATCGGGCTTATTTCAATGAAATAAATCATCATCATCGTCATCAGCCTATTTTACGTCCTACTGCTGGGCACAAGCCTCCTCTCAGAATGAGAGGGCTTGGGATATAGTTGCAACGCGGGCTCAGTGCGGAAAGTTCATGATAAATTACAAATGTAATTTTGCACATAAATTTCGAAAAACTCAGAGGTGCGAGCCAGGGCTCGAATACACGACCCTTTGCTTGAGAGGCCATAGTTCAAACCACTAGACTACCACGGCAGACTATTATCGTGTGATCCACGCATATAGCGATCCACGTCGTTTTGCGATCCGATTGCTTTGAAACCCACGATCCTAGTATATTGACATGCCAATAGGTATCACGATAATAGACCATCTAACTAAGCCATGCTAAAGTTGCTGGCAGCATTTCTTCGTTGTATCGCTATGCTAATAGATAGGTACGCTGTGGGAGGAAGATTCCGGGTCTTCGGCCTCCAGTACTGTCGATAAGCCGTTTTGTTAATTCTTTGTACCTATAAACTATGCGCGCTGGGACCCCACGGAGCTAAGGTCTCAAAACCGATTGGTAGAAAATAGTAGGCATTCGGAATGCATTTCTTTTAGATTAGATTTTTATTTGAAATCAATATAAGCTGAATCTAGTTGAATCAAAATAGTGATGGGTCGCTAGCCGCATCGTCTATGACAAGATTTTGAGGTGTTTTGATTCGCTAATCTACCTATACGCTCTACCTATGCTTAACGACGCCTTTTAGGTCTTATTACCTTGGGCTCTGTCTACCCAGTCTAGGACAGAGACGTGATTTATGTATGTATGTATGTAAACGGTAAATATGTACCTATCTACTCTTTCTTAATAGATCTCTACATTTTATCATTGTGAAATGTAGAGATTGCAATTTTGATCCAACTTTTCCCAATCTTATGACACGATCAGGTTACAACGAAGCCTAAATAACAACAAAGATTTATAGGTAGGTATAAAACGCAAATTTATATGGAAAATGTCTACATGGAAAATCTTTATTGTTCATTTTAACATAAATTAAGCCCAAAGAGTTTGTGAATAAGTATCTAGGTATCAAAAAACCTTTGGTTTGACACGCTGCCGCGTGTCTAGATAATTGTAGCATCATAATTAGTAACTAGGAGCTACACTCAATGTAAAATATTACGTAAATATGACGTATGTAGGTACTTACTTACATTTAAACAGTTGAAAATAGTGAAAGTATTTATTTTATAGGTACTCTTGTGACACATGATTTAGAATACTGCAAAATTGACGGTTTAACTCAAGATATTACGTGAGGGACGATCAGACTAGTTTCGACATATCGGAAGATCTTCACAAGGGTGCGTTCACAGCTAAGGTACCTCCCCGCATAAATATCCCCAACTTATAATTTTGACTGAAAGTTTATTCTGTAGATTGTATTACTTATATTTTGTTGCGACTAAATTGTCGTGCAAAGGCCTGTTGTTTGTAACACGCCGATTATTTTTCAAAGAGTAAATATTTGTAATCCTGTCCGCGACCCGTCCGAGACATCATAATATCTGGCTGGAAGAAATCTCTTTGATCTCAATCTGGTGTTCGCCTCGGGTGTGATTCAGCGCTTTCATTAATAAAATGAGACGGCTTTTATATTAATAAAAACGATTTATTATCTCGAGTCTGCTTTCAGTGATCTTTATTTAAATATCGGTCAATGTTTACTTCAAATTTACGGGAGTGTAAATAGACGTATCAAGAGCTTGACAATTTCCATAGCTATTTATCCCCGGTGTAGATATTTAAAGCGACACTAAAATATGTAGGTATACCTATTGCAAAATATTCAACAGATTTCAAAATATTAAAGTTCGATTTAATTTAAGCTGATTCCCATATTTTGCTGTGCTAATGAGACAGAGACTTTAAAATACGTTTCCTATACGTACCTACGTAGGTATGAAGCCTAACTACCTACGACCCACAAAAACTATTTTTCTAAGGTACAGATTAAACTACACGACTGCACGTCACACATATGATAGGTACAGGTGTAGGTATCTAATTACATTGCACACGTAAGTAGGTAAAGTAGGTTTTTAATTTGCTATCTTTATTTCTGTTTAAAATATTCCGTAAATCGTTGCATTATCTAACAATAATTCGAAATATCTCCTAAGACTGAGTTTTTATTGTTAAATAAGATATCATACGATCATACTTTTGATAGGTTCGTACGCACTCCTATTTGCCCAGTCACAGTTTGTATGTACCTAACGCCAGTTAAAAACAAATCGTTAAACCACTCTATTTTTAAAATTGACCTCCGGCCTCTTAAATTTACTGCTTCAATGTTGTGCAACTAGCCGGGATTGAGCTAATCCACTACTTGGGTGTCTATTTTTATGTACCCGTATAAAGAGTGCGTAATAAACCACGTATTAATTGCCTTTGTGAAACTGTGAATTGTTCTGTTCTGGCCCGAATAGCGTTCGTAATAAGACCGTCGGCTTACTTTTTCAAATGTTACGGCACTCTGGCGCACGTGGGTGAATCGCGTTCGGCTATTATTGGTTTATGACCGGTGTCATTCATTTAGCGAATCGTGATGGACGGATTGTAATGATTTATACTTTTAAAATATATATGAAGGCCTGAACGCGCTTATACGCGCCAGTATTACTGAGATCATTATATATTATTACTTTAGTAATCTGCTCTAAATATATCAAATGAGTTAGGTATGCAATTACCTAAATATTTTTTTATGTAGGTAAAGTTCTTAGGTAGGTGTAGGCACTTATAAATGCTGCCTCAATATACACATATATGTATACACTTCAATGATTGCGCCCTGACTTCATTAGGAATTTAACTTTGAGTTTGTCGGGACAAACTTTCATTAGGTAGGTACTAATTTGATTTAGCTCGGTACGGTTTTTACCTGCAGTTAGTTAAGAGAAAAATTCTACCTAAGTAAGGTACCTACAGGTTGCAATCCGGTTGTGATTTGGTGACCAATTATTTTAGTTACCTAATGAGTAAAAAACATTACCCCAAACGAATTAATCTAAATGTAAGTAATTTTTTTGTTTTAATATTTTTGCCACACTTGTACTTACAAACTTATTATCTTATCATGATAATTATTAATTTATTACACAGGTACACAGGGCAGGTAATTTTCTCCATGTACCTGTTTTCTGTGTTGTTTTTTTATGTTGTTGTTGGTGTTCAATAAAAAGTCATTGGACTGTGTTGCGAGTACCTATCTTATACCTACAGAATTTACCAGATTACAAGGATTGTTGACGAAAAAATCATAATTAATCGAATTTATGGATATAATAGGTACATATTCTACTTAAGATTAGGTACCTATAAGTACATAATCAAATTATTGTTTTAATTTATCCTTAACTGATAATTTGACTGATAGCTAACTATCTATTGTTGTCATTCTATAATTGACCCGTTTGAATACAATTCCCTTAACCCAACTTTCTATCTATAGCTCATACAGAAACGTCAGCTATAACGCTGTGTTTGCTTTAATCAAAACAACCGATAAATTTACCGGGGAGTAATTACATTCGCGTAGTGAGTGTAAATTTGCGGTGGCACGATGTTTCGGGAAAGAATGGCCGTTTAAACAAGTGAAACGGTTTCTAATCAATATCCAATCAGCGGTCGCAGTAAAGTTAACTAAGCGAGAAATTAACTGTGCGGGGAACTGTCTACGTGCGTATGCTTGGAAACAGGCAATGGTTTTTTAAAATGAACGAGAAAGCTTGCTAACTGTTGATTTTTTTTTTGATGAATCGCTTGATCTTTGCATGTCTTGTGATTACGAACAGTTCGAATATTTATTTATTCACTTAGCTATAATTTTATTACCTTTCGTTAGTTTTGTACATGTTTTCTATAAGAAATAATAAATAGAGTTAATTCTAGTTGGCTGTAAAAGTTGATACCTAATGGCTGGAGAAACTTATTGGTTTTTGTACATAGTCAGATACCTATTTCATTCACGTGTTATAATTAATAACAAGTAAGTAAAGAAGCCAATAGTGGCCATCTCTAGACTTCATTTAATTGGTGAAGTTAGTCTTAACGTTGGACTAAGTAATTAATTATCTAATGCTGGCCATACACCAATCATCCTATCGTCAACCGGCATAACGCTGCCGATTGGACAATAGGAAGGATGGTGTATGGCCAGCATTAGGCATGGCAGCTTACGATGACGCAAGAAAACTTACTGGAAGTTGTGCATAGGTAAATAATAACCGTGGAATATCTAAATGTCGTATTGTGTACAGCACGATCCTTAATTTCGGATCCATTTAAGGTTGCGTGACATTTTGTATGACAACGCAAAGGAATTATTAGCAAAATGCATTCCGAGTTAGGTAATGATCATGCGTAGGTACCTGCCTATAGAAAGGTCGCTTACGTAGGTACTAGGTACTTATTAATAGATAAATTCCATAAAAAGATAAGAGAAAAAGTTATAAATTCACGCAGAGAGCCTACTAAAATAAGGCTGATTATCTTTTTTGATAAATTAATAAATAATGAATGAACCAATGCACTTTACTCTGTTTGGTAACAAGTGGTATTTGAGGACATGGCATTCAGTGGACTTGAAGGGCCTATCCGCACAGCTAGAAGCGTTCTAAGGATATCTATCTACACTTCAGTCGTTCAGACCTAGGTAAGGTCTGGAATAGCAAGTTCTGCGTTCTTTATAATGCATTGAGTTTCTATCGGTAATCCCGGCATGCCGGAGGTGTCTGCGTTGTTGTATGGGATTTGGTACCACCAATAATAAAAACGCGGACTTTTGAACGTGGAATCTGGAATTCTGAAAAACTGACTCTCAGTCGTTTTGGTCTCTTTAATAACTACCTATTTACCTAAACTCTTTTTAATGGAATCAGTCAATTTTGTAGACTCTCAGCGTGAGTTGCCCTAAGTAACTTTAACGATAACTTTAATCATCGATTTTGACATAATATTCATAGGTTTTGGTTAACGTTATTGTTAAAGTACCTACCTAACTTGGTGCAACTCACGTTTACAGCCAACTATCAAATGACACAGGATTTAGTAGGTCCCTAGTGACGTGGTCAATATCCTCTTTTTTATTGCTTTTGGATTATAATCACATCACTAGGGATCTACGCAATAGGTTCCTATGCTAGGTGGCTACAAATGTACCTACAAGACTCAATTGAAATGGTATTTGGGAACTAAGCAAATAGACCCTGGTTTTCAGTGCAAAAAAAAGTAATAATCAACGTCATATTAAAATCCATAAAGTTAACAAAAGGTTAACAAAAGGTAGTATCTAAAAAGGTTGTGCAGTCTTGCACAAATGGAGTTGAACAAAAACGCACCTAATTCAAGCGCTTAGGTATCTACGTCTTGAATAAAAATCCAGCTATCTAAGCAGACCCTAACGCAAGCCCCGCGTCTCTGTCCACGTGGCAGGTAAGTAGGCACTCAAATCACCACAGTGAGCTAATAGCCAATAATTCTTATGTTATGAACTTTTGAGTCCATAAATCGAGTTAACGGCCCCAACGCTTGTTATTTCTCGTAAACGGTTACAAATGGACACTAAACCAGTCCAGTGACGGGTTATCACAGATTGTAAATGTTCAGTTAAACATCTTAGGACGTGGATGTTAGGTTTGGTTACTTTCGATTATTCATCCTCACTTGCTTGCAGTAGCTTTGTGTTGTCGATATATTTATCGGTATCGCGGTAGATCAGATAACTACTTAGGTAGATACACATCTACGCAGGTATCTGGGTAGGTACCTAGTAGGTATAATAAGTGCAAAATTTAACATTAAATATAATTAAGTAGTATTAGGCAGATAGCTACGTAGAATGTACATAGGTACTTATCTACACATTAGGCCGGACACCTAGCCACCTAATCGAAACATACCTACCAAAAAAAAGTTTAAGTAGGTACATATTATGTAGGTAGGCAAAATAAAAAATATATTTTGTTTTTTTATTTTCTTTATTTGGTTCAAAATTACACATTTTTTAATAATTCTTTACCGAAACAATAAGAAATTTTAATTTAATAAATTTTATATATTTTTAAGGAACAAGGTTAGGTATTTAAAACCTTTAGCATTTAATGGACTAAGGTTTTAGTTTTATGAGTAGGTATATAAACTAAATAAGCAGTAAGCGGACTAATATGGAATATTAAATATCTACCTGTATACCTACCCTGTCTACATATACCTATCAGATAGGTAATTGATGATATATTTTATTATAATTATTTTAGTAATTAAATTTGATTTATAAAGCAAGAAATAGGGTTGGGCTGAAAATCAGCGCTGTGTGCGTGCGCGCTCCCGCGGTGCGCACCCGCAGCACACGCTGAGCCCAATCCAATTGCCACGCTTAGTTTTAAGTTTGTACGTAAGTAAATACTCCAGATAAATGTATGTATACTCTATTTGTGGTAATAAATTATATTCTATTCTATTCTATTCTATTCTAAAATGTGAATATTTTTTTTTTAACTTAGGCCTCATTAACTCTATTAAAATCCGAGTCCAGCAACACGGAGTCATGATATTTACCTGGAATTTATAACAATTCCGTTTTTACAAATTAAAATCCGTTTTCACAAACTCAACTTTTATACTTGACAAAAAACGGCTGAATCTTTGTTCACTCACATAATTATCATTCATGCAGCCTATCTCCACATCCAGTCTTCCAATTGATCACTTCGATTTCACTTCTCTGACTCCTCCCCCGCGTTAAGATTGGCTGTCTAAAAAGATGGCAGCAACAGGGGCGGGCCATGTTTGAACGTTATTTAGGGGCGTGGCTCGAGTTGCCCTGCCCTTTACAAATGGCGCCCAAATCTGACCAATACCGTGACTGACAATGTCTTCCATTTTTAAACAAGTCACTGTCCTGACAGCTTCTTAATTTGTTGGTTGACAGGGGTATTTTTTATTAAGTTTTTTTATTCAAATTAATTCCAGAGGTAATAGAAAGTTATGGAAGAATTAAAAAAAAATGATAGAAAAATTGTTTCAAGACGTAAAAGGAATAATAAGGAATAATCTTGGGAAATAAGAATTTAAAATTTGTCTATTCTTTTTTTAGTAGGTACCTAACGTACACGTAGATAATTTTGAATGACTCTACATTTCCTAATTAGGTTTTATTTTTACAAAGCTTAGATAAATTGCTGTTACTTATCTATAAAATAATAGTTCCTAATATTGTGTCTCTTTTCTATAAATGTCTGTATAAAAGAGATGTAGGTACTGAATTGCAGGAGAAACCAACGAAGAACCACTTTTTAATGTGAAGTTACAGAGCTTTGTTAAAAAATGTAGAGCTTTGTACCCGTTGCAAGACGTTTGGAAAACGGACAAAAGATGTCACTACTGTTGACAATGTTACCAGGTTTATTGTATGTCTAATAGATGGCGCTATTATCCTCAAATTTGAGGTCCTGAGTAAGATCATGCTTAACGTTTGGATTTAATACTAGATGTCTCTGTAACGAAAGAATTTTAGTTCCCACCAAAGCAAAAAGAATAACGCATGAGTTACATAATTCAACATTACCTACTCAGTACTTATACATACACAAATTAATTACTTCTGACATGTTTTTGTAAAAAAAAATTGACGCTTTATAGTTTTGCATCTGTTCGTGTTGCAATTGCCTGATAGATATCAATCATAACTTCTAAATTCTAAATTAATGTAACAACAAATCTTATAATGGCTTTAGTCAAAAGACAGTGAAAAGTACAATATCAAGAATACCTATCATTACGAAAATAATTTTACTAAAAAAAGTAATTGCTCATGAACTTGAAACTTTTTTGAAAAATAATCCCCAAATTAAACAGGTTCATTTAACATTCATCTTGCATTTCAAAGTTTACGCTCGCGGTATAAGGACCTTCACCATGCCAGTTAGTACGTCAAGTTGTGAATAGATGGCGCTGATAACTTGTTACCAAAATAATCGGACATGGGTGTCACTTTGGTGTCTTAGGAGCTACCTACTTTTTATTGACATCGCCAGATGTCACTACAAAGGTAGCTTTATGTTGTAAGGTGATGTAGGTAGTATTTGAAGACTTATAATATACACCGACAAAATGAGACCTGGTTGGTAGTGGTAATGGTAATATCGACCATAAAATAATGCTCAACAGTAGACCTAGAATGTTTGTAAAGTACCTACTCGGAAACTTGAGTCCCTTATAGACACTCTGGATCCAACCCTTTAGATGCCTAAGTTAGTTCATAATGTAAAATTTTATTTACCTACCTAATTATCTTGTAGAATTGAGTCTCTGCACAGTAAATTGTCACTTATTGGTACGAAGACTTCAAATCATATTATTTAAACGAAGCTGGTTTCTTGACATAGATTGAAGTTCTCTTTGTACCTACCTAAGTAATGTAGAGTCATTTTACTCGTTTGTGACATAATAGATAGGTACACATAAAATCACAATCAGGGTTAAAATAAAATTGACGGTAGCTAGGTAGCTCGTCTTTCTTTCTCCCTCGCTATACCTAGTTACTTTTAATTTCATTAATATGATATTGATTTTTTACCTATCGTTTTAACTGGGCTCTTGTAGTAGTTGTAGTGTGATCAAAAATAGCGTCGTCTTTGCAAATACAGTCTTACCTGTGAGGTGAAGTTTTTTTTAAAGTTCTTATCAGTTAATACTGTCTCATGAAGAAAGTATCTATGATTAGCTGTATACCTACTCTGGATATTTTTGATTTTTAACCGACTTCAAAAAAAGGAGGAGGTTCTCAATTCGTCTGTATTTTTTTTTTTTACAAAACAGGTTTGAGATATGAATGTACGTATGTATGGATTTTAAGTATGTTCTTTGACATCATCTCTTGTTAACTATTGATTGAATCCTTTTTTTAAATAGCCCATTGGGTATCCCACTACTGGGCAAAGGCCTCCTTTTTCTCTTTGGAGCTTTTTGAAAAGGACTGAAGAAGCCTTGTAAAAGACAGTAACGGGTGGAACGAGATTGTTGAATCTCTTGTTACAAATATTTTCGTATTGCATTTTTACACAATCTTACCACTTAAGACGGCCGTATAGCCTAGTGGTTGGTGACCCTGAATTTGAAGCTAGAGGTTCCGGGTTCGAGTCCCGATAATGGCAGGTATTTAACGAGTAACGGATGTTGTCTGTGTTTAAGTATGTTTATCCGTTGCCTGGTACCCTTAGGACTAGAATGGTGTTAATTGGTCCACGATATTATTTATTTATTTACTTAACTTAAAACGTCCAAATAAATAACTAAAATACAGCTTACACAAACTTTATACTTACCAATTAAATACCCTTACCGGCATCAAAATGAGTTGGTGCCTTAGTTTGTTAACTATGTCAGAGATTTCTCCGTCGTGCCTAGTTAGTAGGTACCTATTCAGTTAAAGTACCTACTGCAAACAGCATTAAAGTTATGAGACCTCAGTGTTTAATACCTACATTACCTATTTTAACACGTAACTTGCCTACCTGTGTACTAAATGCCTACTTAATTTACATTTTAATAGTACCTATGTGTGAATAAGTTTTAACTGTAAATCGTAGGCAAGTTAGGAGCGGAAAGATTTTCCAAATTAAATTGCTTCGATACCTCTGTGCTTGTATCCGGACATCTTCTTTAAAATAAATCAAACTGCCTGGTACATTCCATCATTTAAGTGTTTCAATTTATTTAGTTCCTATATCCTACGTAGATACTTACTATGCACAGATACACGCTGACATAGATTTTTCAGTATAATATTGTAGGTAAGTACCTATACATATTCTCGTCATGGCCTTCTACTTTTAAAAACATGAGCTTAAACGAAACTTTACCAAGTTATCAAACAAGTAATTTGCCTATAGGGTACGTATACTGTTTAAACTCAGCGAACCATCATACCTAGGCACATGTATAGCCATAGATAGAAGTAGGTAAATTGTGTTTTCTGACAAAAACGTACACCACCTACCTATACCTACTGCTGAGTGCAAAGATTTATCTCTTCAATTTGTTTTCTAAGCCCTTAACTCCGAACACTAGAGGCTACAATTGCCTGTAACTTTGAACAACAGAAGTCACGTAGATAGGGAGGAGGGTGGTTGATATTGATCGTCCGCCATGTTGGTCGCGCATGCGTCGAAAATTACCAGCAAGGCACGCCACAAATATTTCTACATGTTTCATGTCCCTTTCCAACTAATATAGTATAACAAGGACATACTGAGTGAGAAGTCAGAAACAAGTAAGGGTGTTAGTTACCCAGATTGCCCCACCAGTTTCGTCGATAATTCTAGAGATGGCGTTGTCAATTTATAATAGAATTGATTATGGACAAAAACTTGAAGAAATTGTTCATACAGTTGTGGTCGGTACCAAGACTTACTAACCATCTACACGTCATGTATTTTTTCTCATTTCAGTTTATTCATACAATCTATTCTTTTTTGCATAACGTGGACATTTATTTTCTTTTAGAATTATTTTCAATCGACTTTAAAACAGAAGGAGCTTCTCAATTCATCGCAAAGTGTTATTAAGCACACTCGTCGCATCGTTGGTTTTAAAAATAATCATAATTTAGGAAAAAGAAAGAAACCTGGTATATTCTAGCGACCAACATGTTCAAAAGTATGTGGACACCTGCCCTACTTGACTCTCGTTTCAAGAGTTTAAGAGTGTATTCATATATTTAAGGGTCAAACAAAACAAAGGCATTTCACATAAATATTTTTATTCATACCTACCTACTGACGACATTAGACTCAAGCACCTAAATTTGGACAACGTTTGCATATGCATTCGATACTTCAGCTCGGTAATAGTTAGCTCCACATAGATTTCTGTCACGTGTCAGATAATATTATACTTATTTCAACTATCTTACCTACTCATTTTTTGTGGCCTTCATCAAACTCCAGCTAAGTATACTAACTCCTTCGGGCTATAGTTGCGGCTTGAAGTAATAAGGTAAAATGTTTTTGTATATTAATGTGCACCTTGCCCAGCAGTGGGACGTATACAAGCAGGATATGATGATGATGAATTTTTGGCTATAGTGACGTATGTTTTAATGGATAGGGTAAAACCAGGATAGATGCCCCACTTTTTGAAATTACTTTATATCTCTTTGTACAAAAAGCAAGATTCTTTGTTTGTAAAACGGGTAGGTATTTTGGTTTATTATCTTCAAATTTATGAGAGGAATAAACATTATCTTTGATATTTCCAGAGTATTGGCGATTTTTGCAGACCTCTAAATTTTGGGACAACTATCCCATATAGGGGATAGTTGCCTAAACCATGTAAATTACGTTTTGGATAGTTGCTTTGTCGAGACAGAGGACATTTACCCCGCTAAAACTTTGATCGCACCTAGGCGTCTAGTGCAATCGCACAGAGACATGCAACACGGTCAACTTAGTTGTAGTTGAAGAGTCTCTCGATAGATAAATAAAATAACATGTGTTTCATTCGCGAAAGTAGAGTAGTTGCAATCAAGGCAACTATACCCTCGGGGCGACTATCCGGGTTTTACCCTATATTTAAACACCCGTCAATTATTCTAAAGGTACCTAGGTACTGTAATTTATTGATACCTAATCATAGTTCCCGAGGTTAGTCGCAGAAAAATAATTATTCACATCATCTATACTTATATTATAAGGAGGTAAAGTTTGAGAGTTTGTGAGGGTGTGAATGGAAAGTCACATTATTTTGTGATTGTCATAGGCTATATTTAATTCTGCGCAGATGAAGTTAAGGGCATATTACACACACTAACACTAACATAATATTATAGTACTAAAATGTATGCCACTTAGATATATAGATACCTACGTAACGCAAAATTTTGTCGCGTAGCTCGTAGCATTGGCGTAGCACCCAGTATGCTTAGTGTAGGTTTTCGGCCACAAAATATGTATCGAACGCGTTTGCGTTAAAATGTCAAATACTATGAGAACAGTTTGTTGCCGTTTCGATCCGCAAGTGGCGCTGCCAATTATTCCATAGTAATTGAGATGTTTACGTGAACGCGTTCGAGACGTTTTTATACACGAAAGCTTACACTAGAGGCTCAGTTACCGACGGTAAACACTTACCGACGGAAAGTCATTGTGAGCTTTTTTAAATATAAAATAATGCTAAGCAGTCAAATATATTTAACTTTAGCTGTTGCTTGTTATTTTCAGCGTAGAATTTGTATTCGTGAATGTATCTTATGTGATCATTCAGGTTTTAAGCTATCTGTGTGAAAATTTAAAAAAATCAAATCCGTTTAGCCGTTTTTAAAGTGAAAGAGTACTTAACAAACATACCAACAGACAGACCGATTCACTCACAAACTTTTGCAATTATGATAGGTACTAAATACCCGTAGGTAGAAATTTCAACACTTTGTTTTTTGATGATCATTGAAATAATATTTGATTAAAAACTTAATTTGCAAATAAACTTTAGAACTTAAATTCAATCAAGTTGAAGTTAAGTAGGTATAATAATTATACTCAATCAACGTACTACACAATATTTATATACCAAATATGTCTTGCAGGTAGGTAACACATAAGTATTCTTTTTCTTAGGTCTCCAACGCCGCGAGCCTTTATTATAACTCTTTCTCAACATGACGTTATTGTGACAAAAACAACAGTTATGAACGATAAAACATTTATTGAAAATGTCGATGTCAGTTTGATTATTCTAACCCGAGTGAGTAGCAACAACAAACTGAAAACCAGCTATAATTTTCTGCACGAATCACAGAAATATCTCCAAACTAGCCATATCCATGTACCCGTCATATCAGAGGGTCGGCTGGCGCGGGTTATGAATACGCCCCGGGCACGGTCAGGGATGTTCCATCCCTCGGGACGACCTTTTTGTTACGCATAAAATTACGACCCAACCTAACTAGATGTAGGGTATGAGTCGGCATGGAAAGGAGATAGCTTTAAAGGTGTTTCAGGTCTCTAATATTGATTTAGGAAGACGTATCGTGATATTAATCAAGTAGATATAAATAAAATAAATCATACCTAAAATGATACAGGAGAGTTGAGTTGGTATTGATTGGCCTAGTCCCAAACTAAGCAAAGCTTGTACTACGGGTGTTAGATATTGGATAAACTTACATATCTATGTAGAGAAAAACCTACGCATAATTAAACTTCCAAGATCTGTCCTGATCAGAGATTGTACCTCGGGCCTCAAAATTCGCAGTATTCACCAACAAACTGTGATGCAGTTTGGCAATATAGTGTTAATGCATTAATGTAGTGTCATTTTTAACTAATGAATAAAAATATAAAAAGTAGGGTTCCCTAGGCACTATTATTTAATATAAATAATTATAGTAGGTACCTAACTAAACATTTAATGGCAAATTCACGATTAGAAGTTTGTGGACTTTTTCTTATTTACCTACCACATTTCGATATAGAGGAGTCTAAACCAGGATAGCTCTCAACGGCTTGCTCTTCCGTCGGTCGGACCGCAGTCACCTGAGGAAGGTCGAAATAGACCAAAACTAAGTCGGATCATTCCCGACTTATAATTGTGAGGTAACTAATTGTTACATTTTTATGTAAATGCCTAATGAATACCTAGTATTTCTATTAGTAATATATAAAATAAATTCTTTAATCGTCTCTTTGCTTCTAATACAGCTTAAAATTATTAAGTTAGTATAACAGAAGGAGTCACGGCATCGTCCGTTCGTCGCCCTCGTTGTAAAAATACACCAACCAGACGTCGGCGCGGCGCGGGCGCCGCTTACACGCCTTTGGCTATATTTGTAACCAAGTAACTGAGGATAGTTGAATAGTGAGGTATGAATACAAGATATATGCGAGTAAGTTACCCTTGAAAAAAAAGAGGCACCTTTAAGTACTAATCCCATTTTACAAGCTTGATGCTTACGTACATAGTGGTCAAAATTACTTACGTGTACGTACTTAAGGTACAGTCAACAAAAGGTGTAGCTAGCAAAAAAGTTAATATAAGTCTCACGAAATCTAGGTGATAAATTAATTCCTTGGTTGGTCATTGGTTAGGTATATGAAACTTACATGAAACTATTTACATGAAATTAATGAATAGATGACGTGCCAAATAAAAGTGCTATTTTTTTATGAAGTAGTGAAAATACTGTATACCTACGTAGAATTAAGTCATTGTGAAGCACCGATGCATTTCAAACGTTATGCCAAAGGCACTGTGGCGTTGATCAAGCGTAGATAATAGGCTTGTCTTTTTGACATCAGTTAATTGTCATTGTTTGCACGCGTTCACGTATGAAATAGGCAATAAAAATAAAACGGTCAATAAATCGTGTGATCTAGGATCGATTTATCAGATTGGTTCATTAGCACTCATCAATTTAATATACCTAGTAATCTCTTGATAATTGCATCAATAATTCATTCGCATCATCATCATCGTTATCTCTTGATAATTTATGATACATTTTTTATTGAATGAATAAATAATCGCACCTAATCTTATCATCGTCAGCGAATTGTGAATTTATAAGTCACTAGCAGTTGCCCGCGACATCGTCTGCGGAGAATAAGTTTATCGCGCGCCCGCGGGAACTATTCATTTTTCTGAGATGAAAACTATCCTATCATTTTATTTCGGACTTCTAATATGATGTATGAAACATTTCAGTAAGGTCAAAAGTTTTAGTAGTTATGGCGTAAAAGTAGTTATCATTAGTAAGGATTAATTCTTTAAATAAGATTCTTTGCTACTCTGATTTTGCAGTCTGCAAAAGTTTACCGCGTAGTCTTACAGCATTCGAAAGTCACACTCGTGTTTTGTTGAATTGTGCATGTGTATTGGACCCCAAAATAAAAACGGTTTTCGTCGTTCACTACGAATTCTTTTCGACTGTACGTTTAGCAGTTTAGTACCACACTTGCATATTTATTTCTCCAACGTAAAACATCAACAATAACCGCGTACCTAGGAGAATTCAAAGGTTCCGTGTCACGTGCAGTAATAAAAGTCCGCTGTGCTATCTGAGGGAGACTTTCCTTACTTTCTTTTTACTTTTACGCACCCTCTGGGAGAAGGACGTGACGTCTCACGGCGTTCAGATTATTTCAAAAGATAAGATTGTAGCAATATTTTCAAGGGAAAATATAATGAAAACGAAAATGAAATAGACATAAGGTTTGCCATGCATGCCATAGAAGCGTAAACAGATCCCAATAAGTAAATTCACCAATCCTATCTCAATAAGTTAAAGTAAATGACTGCCTGAGACTTATGGTTTCGCCATTACTTAGTGAAATTTTGAAAATAACCATTGTATTAAGTCGGAAAACCATCGTAAGCACTTTTCTGCGCTTTCATTTTATTTATTTAATGTTTACGGACTATGTACTTTCTTCGATACCTACCTACTTAGTTTTGTTGATCCGATGCAACTAATACCTACTAAAGCGGTGTGATTAATAAACCAGAAGAAGAAATTGTATGTACCCACCTATTCAAATTTATCTACCTATTGCGTCCGTTCGTTTAATGTAAATACGTCCAAATCAGCGTTAGGTTTATGTAAATAAGTATCTACCAAATTAAGAAAAAAAAATGAACAACCCAAAAATATTTAAATTATTTTCAATGCGTCCTCACAGCGGTTTGATAAACAATCTTTATAACTTCTGATCGTATTTATCTACAGGTACCTAAAGCAACATCATTTAAATTCCTCGTCCGAAAACTTCGTTAAGCCGGAGACTCGGAATTTAGTTGAAATTCAAATCGGTTACCCTTTTACGAGAAGCACGGCGGTGGGTCGCGATAATTAAAACCTTACATCGAGTGACATTTACGCTGATGTTGGGGTTCTTGCTTAATGAGATCGGCGGCGCTTTGTCCTGTCCTTGATTAGTATTCCTTAGATAAATACCTAAATTTTGAAATTTAAATTAATTCAGGACTGATCCATTTTAGGCAAGAAAAATTAAAACTCAAATAAAGTTGTTAAAATTCGTTTAAACGCATTAGAGACATTTTGCTGTCTGTCTGTTTAACGTCATCGTCATCTCTTTGTAATATAGCTCGGTTAAAATGCAGGTATTCATTTTGTCAAAAACTGAAAATAACACCTTCCATGCTGGTCTGGGAGCAAAGAAAAAACATAGAATGTACCAGTTGCTTCTCTACCCGCGCAGATGGTAAAAGCCCATCGAGGGAAAGGGCGAAAATAATTGGAATTATGTTATAGGCGATGAGGCTAGCAACCCATCACTGTTTTGATTCCATTTTCCACCTATACGCCCACAATCTTGCTAAATGTGGCTTGTAGGTACCTACCTGTTACCTTACGCTCTGTCTACCCCGTAAGGGATAAAGACGTGATTTGTGTGTATGTATGTATGTATGAAAATAACAACGCTATTTTACCTTTTTTTAACTGTCCTGGACGGTGAGTAACGGAGACCCGATTATACTAGAAAATGAAACACTTATTTATTCAATCGGTTTTTTTTTTTTTTTTTATGTGAATAGGAAGGCAAACGAGCAAGTGGGTCACCTGATGGTAAGTCATCACCACTGCCCATAGACACCCGCAACCCCAAAGGGATTGCAGATGCGTTGCCAACCTAGAGGATTAAGATGAAATGCCTCTTGTGCCCGTAATTTCCCCGGCTGTCTTACTCTCCGCACCGGAACACAGCAGTGCAAGCACTGCTACTTAGCGGCAGGATTAGCGAGTAAGATGGTGGTAGCGATCCGGACGGACCTTGCACAAGGCCCTACCACCCGCAAAAACCAGCCTAAAATACAGAACGTGGACTTTGGGCTAGACGCTAGAGCTTTGATACACTTATTATTATTTCCAGATAGGTATAATACGATGCATAATGACCAGAACTAAGTATTATTTTTGCTCACGATGTAAATAAAAGAGGTGAAGATGGGTCGATACTTAATACTTCCCATGATAATAAACCGTTTAAACGTCATTGAATTTATTCAGACAGCGGCTAAAGCTCGAGCAATAAACGGGAATCGTCGTATATCATTATATAACCTTTTAATAGCTTTTAAAATATCTCTATTTGTAGCAGATTAAACGTAGCGAAAAGAAATCAAAACTCAATGACGGCTATAAAATATTTTATAATATAGATAGCCTGCGAAATAGAGCGCACGAGGGGGTCGTTTTTCTGCTTTGGCTTAACTGATTATGTTTTTTTTAAACAAAAATATAGTAAATATGTATAGGAATTAGTGTCGTCAAAAAAAAATTAAAGGAATGTTACCCTAGACAATTTCTACGGACTCTTATTTCAAGCAATATGATCACGGGTAGAGTATTTTACTCAGCCTTAGTACTTAGGTGTTGATATAGCCTTGCTGATGTGTTTTCAAAAAGCAGGGATTAACGTGACTTATAGGCAATATTTATAAATTGGTGTGAAGGCTTTCGAGTAGAAGACACGATCCGATTGATATAGCTTATGCCGCCGTTGAAGTAGATGTAGATCATGACCTGTACAACTAACATATTCTAGGTGCCATAGCCGACTCAGATAACTAAATGTAACAACATGTAGCGTGACCAAACATAAGTGGAATGTAACCTAACCTAGAACTATACTTGCAATAACTTTTCCTGGTGGGTACAATACAAATTTTATGGGTTACAACTTCTTGAATATTTCTAAATATTAAGTTAGCTTTTACTAACCAAAATATAGGTAAGACATACGAAGTGATTTAATTCTTTACTTTTGATAGCCCTGGCCTTTGATTTTTCTTTGGGTAGCTACGAAACCAGCTAGCACTTCCATCCTTTTTGTAATAGGTTGAAACACTAGAAATACTATTTACAAGTTTTTTAACAACGTGATCTGTGTTATTTTTGAGTCAAATCATGGGAGTCAAATGCACTTGCTTATTATATGAACTAACATTAGATGCAGGTATAATAACGGGTATAAAAATCAAACAATTCTGAAATTACATAACCGAGTAGTATAATTATTAAAAAAAAGCTATCAAATAACGTAAGTACAATACAAAATACATAAACACTTTACCATTGAAATAAGTAAAATAAAGACGTGTCTATAATTCTTTCATTATTTTATGTATTAGTGCATAATTTTCAGATGTAAGTGCTCGTAATTGTTCTGGTTTAAGTGCTTGTATTTGTTTCGGGGTTAGTGTTTGTATATGTGTCGGAGTTAATGCTCTTAGTGTTTCTGGCTTTAATTCTCTTATACAGTTCGGTGATAATTGTATGAGACTCTCCAATGTTATTGCTTTTATGGGTGCTGTTGATGTTGGTGCAAAGCGCGATTTGACATCTTTCGATGTTGATTGTGTTACATTTTCTGGCGTTGACGTTCTCGCAGATGCTTTTTGTGGTGGTAAAGTTGGGGCTTGTGGTGATAAAGTCGACGAGGCTCTTCGTAACATTAAACTCGATGGAACCCTTTCTGACCGTAAAACTGATGGAGTTCTTTGTGGTGGTAAAAGTGATGGACTTCTAGGTCGCTGTAAAGCTGATGGGGATTTTTCCGGCGGTATAGCTGTCGGGGTTTTTTCTGGCGGTAACGCTGATGGCGCTTTTTGTGGCGGTGTAACTGACGGGGCTTTTTGCGTTGGCAAAGCTGATGGGGCTTTTTCTGGAGGTAACGCTGATGGTGCTTTTACTGGCGGTAACGCTGATGGCGCTTTTTGTGGCGGTGTAACTGATGGGGCTTTTTGCGTTGGTAAAGCTGATGGGGCTTTTTCTGGAGGTAACGCTGATGGTGCTTTTACTGGCGGTAACACTGATGGCGCTTTTTGTGGCGGTGTAACTGATGGGGCTTTTTGCGTTGGTAAAGCTGATGGGGCTTTTTCTGGTGGTAACGCCGATTGGGTTTTTTCTGGTGGCAACGCCGATGGGGCTTTTTCTGGTGGTAACGCTGATGGGGCTCTTTCTGGCGGCAACGCCGATGGGGCTTTTTCTGGTGGTAACGCTAATGGGGTTCTTACTGGCGGCAACGCCGATGGGGCTTTGTCTGGCGGTAACGCTGATGGTGCTTTTTCTGGCGGTAAAGCTGATGGTGCCTTTTCTGGTGGTAATGCGGATGGAGCTTTTTCGGGTGGTAAAACTGATGGTGCCTTTTCTGGCGGTAAAGCTGATGGTGCATTTTCTGGCGGTAAAGTTGAAGCGCCTTCTGGCGTCACGGCTGTGGCGTCCGTTGGAGATATTGCAGCTGCGTCTGTTGCTTCTGTGGGCTGAGTTCCCGGCGTTACTGCTGTTTTCGTGCCCGATCCTTCACTTTTTGTTTTGTCATCCTTCTTCTTTTTTGGGGGTTTCGGTTGTTTTGGAGGTTTTGGCGTTTTTGATGGTTTTGGGGCCTTTGGAGGCTTCGGCTCTTTTTTCTTCTTTTCACCTTTACGAAAACAGCAAAATATTTTTCCGCACAGTCTTTGTGTAGCCCTTAAGCATTTCCCAAGTTTTGTAGTTGGCTCTTTGGGAGTTTTATCTTTCTCCGGTATTTTTTTTGCTGTACCTTTCATGGTATCATTTTTACCTTTTAGGTCTTTATACGAATTGACAACTAGCATATAATACAGCATCACTGTAACAAAGTATATATACACTAAAACTTTATACTAGGTTCTAAAAAGAATATCGGCTATTTAAGTATCAGTGTTATATGGAAAATAAAAAAAAATCAAGTTGAATTCTAAAAATAAAAAAATATATATAAATACTTCCTATTATACGAATAAAGCATTCAAATAAACAGACAATATTATTTAACTTACACGGTGTGTATATGAAACACGCTATGATGTCGCTATGGTTTGTACAATCGCAATTGACCATGTGCAATAACTCTAGATTACCCAGGGCAATAGCTAGTCCTGCCCATAATAAACCACAGAAAACCAAGAAGTCCCTTCCTACGTAACGACACCATTGCTTGGGCACCTGAAATATTTAACAACTTAAAAATTAAATAATACAAATATTCTTTTAAAATTGTTCCGAAATATGCTGGCATATAGGTTTATGTTAAAGTCAACGAAAATTTGATACAAAACTTAATCGTCTTTTTGACTTGTTACTTTGAACATCAACCGATGTAGGTACATGAAAACATTTGTTGGAACAAGTTGGAACTTCTGAAAAACGTTTACTGGCTTGACCACACCGCTGCGTATACGCAGTGACGTGTTGTAAGCGTCACGTTTTCTCACAGTTTCTTCATACATTTTGCTGCGGAAACGTAGTGTGTAGGGGAAAGGGACGACAAGAACTTAAAAATTTTGACTTCGGAGTAGGCCTGCCAAGGTCGCATTTACCTTTTATCCACCCTCGAAAGCGTTAAAAACTAGGGCTTATAAAGGCATATAGATGGTTAGTGTAAATTTTCTATCCCAAAATACGTCTCGAACTCGTTTGCGTTAAAATGACAAATACTATGAGGACTGTTTGTTGCCATTTCATTCCGCTAGTGGCGCTTTAAATTTTGAGTGTATAACTTACTCTATAGGCTCAGATTTTGCATGGTAAGCGTTTCTGATAAAAAAACAATTACCCACATACAAAAAATTGTATGTGAATATTCATTTACTTGTAATATAGGGTGATTACCTTAAAGATAGCCAGTAAAAAGAAAAAATTGCTAACAAGAAGCAATAAGGTCGAGCCAAAAAAACACCACGTTATAAGAAGAAGAGTCTCAAGTAATTCTCCTTCGTTGTCCTCGTCAAAAATGTCGAAACACGCTGGTGCTATAAACATTGCAAATCCATGAGCACCTGCAAACTGGACAAAGCAATAGTTAGTACATTTTAGTATAGTGCCTTACCTAAGTAAAGATCAGGATTACCAAAATGGTAATCGGAACAATGAATATCGTCTTGCATAGTAGATATCCCTGTGCAACAACGTGTCAGTCCAGGCTATGTTCGAACTTCCATACGCGAAAGACACAGCTAAACATATAAAATAATTTAACAAAACCATTACAACTCACCATTATGAAAATACTGATGAGAACGCAAGCGACTCTCAATTTTCTAGTACACAAGCAACATCGCTTGAGTCTGGGAAAACAAAACCACAGCCCCATAGTTAGCGTTAAAGTGACTGAACTGAATCTAAAAAAATATTATGCTTCGTGGAGTCAAATATTATTTTGATTATTATTATTTCAAAAAAATTACACCAATTAAGACATCAATACTTTTGAGGTTACTTTGTTATGACTTTTGTGACAGAAAATTGTAGATAGGCACAGAATGTGTTCAGAACAGTTAATTGAGGTGAAGGTTAACTTACATGTAGTGATTGTATATCACATATCAAAGACAAACATGGATAGCAGTTTTTAAATGACCACTCCCTCCTTTCCTCAAATTTTCGCTTTCGAAATTTTTATATTTCCCGGTGACGTTTAGTTCTGCTAAAGATCAAAAAATATGGAATGGAGACAAGTTATGTTGTTTGACTTTTGCGTGGCTTTTTATAGCATTAAAAAAATCTGCTCCTTTTTAAATAGACATTTGTTGCGTTCCTACATTAGAGCAACCGGGCTTCCTACGGAAAAAGCCCGTGTTGCTCTAAGGTTCCTACAAATACCTACAGCGTCATATATAGTTTAAGACATCCAAGTCGGCCAAATAGTTCGGTACACCATAGAAATAGTATGGTGCGTTGAACTTTTTGGTCACTTTGGAGTTAAATGACGCTGACTGTACTATCTAGGTTCTCCATTAAATGTGACTAAGTAGGTTGAAAACATCGCCATAACGAAAGAAGAAATCGGTATAAACTGCAAGCATGGATGATCCCGTGCGTCGGCGCCCATTTGATGAAACGCCTGTCTCGAAAACAAATAAAACAAAGTTCACAAGTTATACAAATAGAAATGAAATGTAATTTCAAAATAATCTTAATAATAGTTGCAGTTTTAATCATTAACAATGTGTTATTACAGTATTTCTTGCAATAAAATGTATTAAGAATTTTAAACTCAAGTTTTAAACTTGTAGTAGAGTATAATTTTCATAGAAATAATAAGTTAAATTCACACTCAATGTACAGCTCCCTGGGTTGACGGTATTTCCTGTCTGTAGGAATTTATCACTATCAAAAAGTACATCCACACTGAAAATGAAAACAAAATGTTATTTATTATAACACGTACAAAATGTTTCGAGGGTCATAGATTGTCAAATAAATGTTAAGTGAAACGAATTCTATGCAGACGAAGTTGCGGGCAACAGCTAGTTGATTATATATTCGTATCGAGAACAATTTTTCCAGAAACAATGTTGATAAAATAATCTACATACTGAAACTGGTTGTAAAGTTACAAATTCTTTATTACAGATTGTTGTGGAAACTATGACACATTATTAAAAAATAGATATATCCAAACACAAATAAAAAGATTTTCTTACTTGCAAAGTCGAAGAATGAAAAAAAGAGTTCGAAAAGAGGTAAAGAACCTCCCAGTTGCACACAAGCAATCACGTACAACAATCCGTAGATGCACGAAAAAAGTATAGCAAAGAAGACAGCGAACATAAACACTGTAGTGAGCGTATAGGACGGACGCTGGAATGTAATATAAGAAAAATATGAGTTACAATAAAATCTAAAGAAGAAGCTTAGGGTATTTAGAACTGAGTCCCTTTTTGTTTTATTTTAATTTATTTTTTAAAATCGTTTTAGAATTCAAATAAAAAAAAATTACATTTAGGTCACAGTGTAGTTGTGGGTATGTTTTGATATGAGTGTGAAGAAAAGTAACACATTTTAACATACCTAACGTAACGGCAAAAAAGTAGAGCAAAGTATTATTATGGGGAGTGGTTGTGTCAGATAACTGTTTCGCTCAAATAATAAGTTTCTGTCAAAAATTGCATTTTTAATACAAGGTTTTTTGCTGACTGTACTTTCATTATCATCCGTCCTGCATTATGTGTACCAAATTTCAAGTCAATCGGACCAACCGTTGAAGAGTTCCCTCCTGCGCAGACTATCCTGGCCAGGTAACTAGAATTCCATTATCGAATTATTGTATTGTCATCTGACTTACTCAAATACGAAAAATTTCAGCTCAATCGGTTGAAAATATATCTGCTTCAAAATTGAGTCGCAAGATTCCACCCGGACAAACATAGGTAAGTACCTACATAGTTACAGACATACATACATTGCAAGTTAAATAAAACCTTGTAAAATGCTGGTTGGTCGTGCATTAGCTTAGAAAGGGCAATTGTGCGTAGCATTACCTAACCATAACGACACTTTACCTTAAAAATTGAAGCGAGGAAGCACCCACTTATAATTGCGAGAATAATATCAGCTGCCAGCACAGCCCATCCGAAATACTTGGTGCTTCTTATGAACTCCGAGTCGGCTGGATCTTGCAGTGTCCGCAGCATTTTCTTGAGGACCGAGGTTGAATTCCTGGTCATACATGACGGCCCTAGGCCAGCATTTACTCCAAACCCAAAGCTTACCTGAAAAAGGTTTTAATCAGCTACTACATATTTCAGCCAAATAGTAAAAAAAAAACCAGCTTTTATTAAATTTGGTAAAGAAAACGAACCAGATAAGTCTAAAAAAATAACAGATTTCTGGCTAAAAGGTAACACTTCTATAAGTACAGTTCGATCTTTAATTTCCTTACCTGCCTGCCATTGGCATACGTATCATTGTAATGTTTAATATTAATAAATATTATAAAGAGGAAAGATTTGTACCTATTTTTGTATGTTTGTATGTTTGTAATGAATAGGCTCAAAAAGTACTGGGCCGATCTGGATGAAATTTGGAACATAGATAGATTATAGTCTGGAATAACACATAGGCTACTTTTTATCCCGGAAAATTGCGTGATTCCCGCGGGATAGCGATAAACGAATTCTATGCAAACGAAGTTGCGGGCAACGGCTAGTGTTTAATATAAAAAGCTTTCTTAGTAGATTTCGATTCTAAAGGTTTTTACTGTAAGGACAAGGAAGTTTCTTCAGAGTATTTTTTTGAACGCAATTTCAGGATGACACATTCATTTCATTCATCACGTTGATAAGAAATGGAGGCAAAACAGTAAGCTACAGTCAAATGCTTTTAAACAAGGCTCCTCAAAGGCTTTAATTACGAAAACATCAAGTGGTACAGATGAGCTGCTGGATTTTCTAAGGGAACCGTGTCCGGGTCCAGTATTAGAAAAGTTTAGGAAAGGCCCAGTTATACTATTAGAGCTATTAAAAAAACTTACGATGTTACTTAGGGTTAGGTCCAAAACGTCTACGCGGTCGCTGGCTGTAGAGACGTAGCAAGCGACTCGTATTGCGTACGAGTGCCTGATCATTGACCAGGAGACGATAGGACTTGTGATCTGCAATTAGAAGTTTTAATCATCGTGAAGTCATCAGGTAGAACTTATTATGTGAAAGAACAAAAAGGTACCCATAACTAATATTATAAATGCGAAAGTGTTTGTTAATTGTTCGTTTTATCGCAGCAATAAAGCAACGAATGACGATAATGTTTTGCATAAAAATAGTTAAGAGGTCGAAATGTGGCGAACTCTTCTTTCTATCCCAGGAAAATCCTTTGGAAACCCTACGAATCCCTTTGGCAAATATAGCACCGTCTATCGGATAAATCACTGATAAATATTTGGAGCTCGAGTGAAGCTGTGGGAACTAAACGGTGCTTGAATACTTTCAAAATAATTTAACCACCTGCAACCTACGCAAAATTTTGTATTTTGTGAAGGTAGCTTGATCGGTGTTACAGCATTCATCATATAGAAAACTTTACTAACAATTGCTATAACAGATATAATAGCTGCAGCTGTCTTCAGATCTGTAACACAACCGCAACATGTATTTACATCTGGATATAGTTTGAATATTGGCATTGTAAAAATAAAATATTCTTATAAGAAACTGTAAATATAAAAATAATCACAACAGTATGATGGTTTACGTCACCAACGTCACGTGTTGACTTTCCATAGACAATAATAAAGTTTAGTTTCACCAAAAAAATGTTAGCTGTCCACCGCACTCACCGCATAACATAGAGCCATAAGGCAAGCAACCTAAGAGAAGAAAATATGTCTCACAGTAGAACTCATGGTTAGAGCAATAGCTAGAACTAAGCAAAGAGAATATAGGTAACCACTATGAAACTAAGTGGATTGTAGGAACTATTTGATTTTATCAATTGATTTATTTCATAGACGTATGTATTTTGCACCGTAGAGTAACTTTTTATATACTAGTCACGTCAGGGATCACATCCCGTTTTCGTTATTTTGGTGACAGGTTTTCATTCTCATTATTTATGTATCAGGTTTACATAGTTATGTGCACCTACTAAAGGTGTAAACACACTAATTTCACTAAGAATTCCTCCGTAATACATGGCTTAGTTTAAGCGCCGAAACCCGGGATCTCAGCCTTATTGCCAGGGGCGCGAGCTGAGATGCGGGGTTCTGTTAGGGTTGCCAGAACATTACATGTAAATTTGTCCTTCATTCGTTTTTATTTTAAAAAAGGCTCTTAAATGCGGTTTTTAATGTATACTCGTAAGTACATACGATGTCATCTATGTCTATGTGGTGTAAGTTACAAGACCCACCTCGATTTTTAATCCCGAAAGAACCAAATTTTTTGCATGGACGTGTAACGAAATTGAACACAATTATTTTTATTAAAAGTTAAACCGTAAAAAAGGCATTGAAAATAACAGAATAAACAACCCTAGTCCACAAGGCCTCTTAACAAGATTACATTGGAGATAAAACCGGGCAAATAATAGCGGACGAGTAAGCCCAGCCGAGCCGGGCTCTAAAACAAAATTAAAATTGGACGAAAACACCAAGTTTCGTTAAAATATACGCCAGCCTAGATATTATTTTCATTACCGTTGGCTTTGTGGAGGCGGACGGTGGATTTTTTCTTTTATTGTACTCTGGAAACTAAGCTTTTGTAAAGCCTCACCAAATAACTCCGCTATCTAGAATCTAAACGTTTTAATTCCTTTAGAGGTCTTTGTTACCTTGCATTATACCTAATACTTTATCTCAAATGATAGTTAAGTATATTATAAGTAAATATTTAGTACCTAATTATTCCAATTTGAACAAGTTTGCGTGATTTTATCTCACCAATCTAGTACCGACACAAAAGCGTAACAATACTTTTGTCATACTTGACTTATAAACCAACATATTATTCTTATTTACTTAAAGCAAACATCTTTTACATTTTGACTTCTAGCTGTAACACTTTATTCCACCAACAATATATCGCTTCTTCTCACACCGCTGCTTATTGATCCGTTGCCATTTTGGAATTCAATTCGCAGAGTGGAATTACAACCGCCGTTTATCTTGGCCCCGTATCACCTGCGCCGATACGTGGTATGAATGTTCAGTTCCAATTTCAGATACCATCTGCGTTTGGAATTGTTTAGTTTTATTCTTCGATGTTTTAGATTGGTATGGCAGTTTAGTATTATATGTATTTTTAAACATAAGGGGCCTGATGGTGAGCGATGGCGTGGTCTTAGATGGAGCAGCCTTGATTTGAAGACAATACCTTTGATTTAAACGTTGGTGTTAAGTCAAAAAGTGGTGTCGTATTGTATTTTTTTATTTATAGCCTGTCGCTTACACTGTGCTGACAGTAAAGTTATCTAAAGGTAGGTAACTTTTAGGTAGGTAGGTATGTCACGTGTACTATACAGCTTTTGTACTTGTGCATCTTTTGCTTGCCTGGTTCGGTCATAACACCAAATGTTATTAAAATTTCATGATATTCGGAGACTCTGGTACCGCGTCTATCCATCTACGTGACTATATCTTTTGCTCTCTGCTTATATATCTACAGCGGTGGGTACAAAGCAGACTTGGGGAATAATAAAAGGCTTGTGTGGGTAGTCGAACAGCGATCCTGAGATTAACCTACGATTAAAGTACGGTTTATCGTGCGCTGTTTATTACTCTCAAGCTGAAAACTTGTTGATATGCAGTAATGTATTAGTTTAATGCGTTGATAAGAATGAAATCCTATTGGGCGTGAGACTGATGCACCAATCGCATTTATTTTCCAATTTATTTAAATGCAGTCGAATTTAAAGTAAATTGGCAGTATGTTATTTTTGTACATGATCTTAGACAAGTTTCATGTCATTCTCACCTCTAAGGTTAGCCCTTCTAACACGAAGCTAGTTCCACGAAGGAACACCCGCGTGCCCGCCCAAGCACGACGAAATACCGAGAACTGTCAAAATATTTCACGCAAAAACTTCTCTGTAAATATGAGAGGCGGACCGCAATAGATGATATATATCTCTATTTTTTACTGCCACCGTTCTTATCCGTCGTTCGGTCATGTAGCAAAAACACGCCGCGGGCTCAAGTCACGAATCGCAATATGGGCTTCGTGATAAATCTTCACGAATTCCAGTTTTATTTATTAAGTTGTAGGTGGTTTTACGATCCCGCCGCGGGGGCCCTCATTACGGGCCTACTCCGACGTGATGAAAAAACTTTTGCCAACGAAATCTTCCTTGCAACATTAATTACGCGAGTCGCAAACTTTCCTGGCACTTCCTCTCCTTACCCTACTTCATATACCTATACATAAACATACATTTCGTTCCTCATTTTGCAACATAAGATTTTTATGGTATCGTTGTCAAAAGAGACCTAGTTATATCGTAGAACTGATAAGAATATACCAAACTATATTATGTATATATATATATATAGGCAGTAAAAAACTGAAGACATCACGTAGAAACAGGTCCGCGAAGTTTTATGTCGGCAATTCGGGGCTTGCACAAAAGAAATGCGGACTTAGCAAAGAATGTGCCGAGCTGTGTGCCCAATAGCCTGCCTACCAATAACACGAGAGTCCATTTTGACACTGTTTTGTTTCGAAGACAAAAATGTTTTTTATATATGTACCAGCGGTTTTATGTAATATAACTAGGTAGGTAAACCTACATATTATGCTGCGCAAATTTCTTCAAATTTAGTAAAGTTACTTAAATAATTAATCTATAACTTTTAACTAAATTGAAGCTGACTTATGTTTCGTAGTCAAATAACCATGGAAGGCGTATCTTATGCTGTAAATTTATGCTACAATAACTCAGTCGGACAGCCGGTCAATAGGTAATTTAGACGTTGCGAGCAACATTGTAGTAATGAGAGCGAGCCTTTTCAGGCGAGGTTTATAGGCGCTCGAGGGACGAGCAAGTGGGTGCGCTGATGAGCTTGTAGGTTTTTCAATACTTTACACTTCATATTTTTCATTTTCAATCCAACAACAGCAAGAACAAGAGCTAAATTTAAACCACCAGAACATAAGCCTCGAGTTGAGCAACCTTTTTATAAATTACAATTCCAAAACCCGTCCACCTAAGTGCTCCGAAGTCAATACTTCCACATTACCTTGACATGTAATTACAGTTAAATGATACGTCCGAAGGTTTTTTTACATTTTTACATCCATTTGATTCGGTTGAGTGAGATAATTTACCTTAAATGCTCCCAGCCGAACAGCGACAGTTGATTGTACGTAATTTCCTTAAACCCGTCTTAAGATCTTGCGGGCAATTCAAGCTTAAACGAAAAAGCTCATAATATACACAAGATACGGCTACATGTGGCAGTTTGTTATGAATTTTATTGAGAAGCCAACACGGTTCTAGTTACAGGGCTTATTGAGAAAAAAAAGCGGCGGTCTCGAGTGTTATGTGTAATAATTTAGAAGATTGAATCGCTCCGCGTCTTTAGATTATAATATTGTGAACGAAAACAGATACATTACCAGAAGTAATTGGATAGTAACAGATACAACGTTTATGACACGTAGGTGGATGTACCGCTAGGTATGATAATCGCTTTGGGAAATATGGAACGACGCCGGAATGTTATTAAAGAATTTTATTAAAGTTTCAGTCGTAAAGCAGATCATACGGACGATTTCACGGGCTAACTCTTTATAATGATGCTGGTACTATCATTTGTCCAACACCTTTCAAAGCTTTTATAGTTTTTTATTGCTGACGATGGAGGGCGATGTCTTAGTTCAAATTATTATGGAACTGAAATGTTAGCATTATTATTATACTCGGTTATGAGTTGTAATTGCCGTTGTTTTATAATGGAAAGCTTAAATGAACACTAGTCAGTTATATAGGTAGCTAATATACCTACTCGTAATCTAATTGATTTTTTTTCTGATAATTCGTAAGTTTGATGCTTTTGAATTGGCAGAGCTTCATAAGAATGAGAAAAGTCACTTGATTGGATGCGTTCATCCATGTTAGACTTGTTAAATTTGCCACAGTCCGTTAAACGCGACCTTACGCTATTATTTAACTTAAATTATTATGCCTTTGTAATTGTATTTTATGCCTTGCCATTGTATAAATCAGATTAATTGGCGATAGCACCATTTTCCGATCTTATTCTTTTTTAAATATGGCCCCATCAATCGATGCGATGATTTCACCAACGTCAAAGTAATAAATATACAGTATTGAAAAGACCAGCCCCCCCCCCCACTGTCGGGCTCTTAGCCAACGTATTGTAATATCCCTCAGAATCTGCCAGGAAATCATTAACCGATGCCCAGGGTGCACCGGACCAAGCACTGCTCTTCCCCTCGGACGGATCCAAAAACGAACAGCAGCTCTTGACCCCACGCGGAGGTAACCCAACTTGCATTCGCATTTTCTGATCATAACACTAATTGCCCGTTTTCACTAATCCCCTTAGTGTACGAACTGCTATTCACTCCATTAATATATTTTGGAGCCTGATGAAACACATATTTGTTATCATTTATGTTTGTTTTCAGACATTTATTTAAAATCTCTGGTCATTTGAGGAGGAGGTCGGGGCGGGGTGCAGGTGTGCTCGTAAAATGTACGTTTTATGGAAATATAAGATCCTTGTCGGGCGCAGTGCGCGCGGCGACCGTATTCTTGAAATGAGACGTAGGTAGGTGTGAAATTTACTAGTTTCTCCATCATTCATCAAAATAGTTTACTCCATTTTAATCAAAGTTAAAGCAAATTAAGCGATTGCTACAAAAAAATCTACAGCTCAATAATAATTGCAATTAGCGTGAATCTGGTTTGCCGGAGCTTGAAAAACAAGTAACACTTTTAATATAGGTGCCAAAATAATAAAATAAAACATAACTCAATTCCATGGTGATTGTTCTAAAAACTGCCTATTTCCTTAAAATCTTTGTATTAGATATCACCTTAAAGAATGTACTAAGGGATATAATGTCTCGGATATACGATACTAAGACAATGTGGTCAGGATCTTCTTTAGATATTTTTGAATGACTAGAGTAGAATTTTTTTGAGGTATTTTTCCCCAAGTAGGACACGCATAAATATTTTGAATAAGTTCTGGTATAGGTTTTTACTCAGAATAGGTGCACAAGGTCTTCTGCCCCTCTTTCTGACGATGTAGGTATATGATTAAAATTACGTATGCATGTATTCCTTACAAGTCGGTGTCTAAATATCATGCGAGATGCCGCACAATATTCCAGTCAGGTTGTTTCATTACAAAATACTACTATATTTTCAGGTACTACCTACCTATCACACTAATATTATAAAGGCGAATGTTTGTGAGTGCGCGTGAGTGTGTGTGTGTGAGTGTGAGTATGTTTGTTACTTCTATATGCACAAACGGCTGGACGGGTTTGGATAAAATTTGTAACGGAGATAGCCGGTACCCTAGATTGACATATAGGCTACTTTTCATCCCGGAAAATTCATAGTTCAGGTGGGATAGTGATAAAAATGTCAAAGGTCGTAGCTGCTTAGAGTCGCAACGGAAATAATTATTGCAGAATTTAACTATGTCAACATCAGTTCTTCAATTTAATTCTATATACACGGACAAGGTCGGGGCAAAAGCTAGTTGCTTCATTATCATTATCAAAAGTATTCATTATTCATTGAACATATTGGACTAAATAAACTGTTCTGTACCTATGTCAGTTTTAATTTATCTTACAACAGTGTCTTAATAGAAAAGACTGAACGAGGCGTTACTTTTTGAAGGTCCTGAACAAACACGTATACCTTGACAATCCGCTACCACTCCTACCTTTGTGGCAGCATAGTAGTAAGGTAAATGTTTTTTGTTCTTTGAAATTATAAGCAAAAATGATAACAAACAATGAAATGTCGGTATGCTTACGGCTTCTATCAGATAAACGGTAACAGGCACAACTGGTTCCTGATGTATCGTGGCTACGTAACATTTACGTCGCTTACATTCATAAGCAAGTAGGTTGTAAACGTTATCCTAAATACGACGTTTACCTATCTCGAGCAATCAAATTTGATAGCGATCGAATGCGAACGAATCTATTTATCGAAATAGCCGAGTTAACTTCCGAATTCTACAGTGAGCGCACAGAATCGATACTCGATGCCTATAAAACAGCATCGATTCGCTAACACATAAAACGGATTCAAGTCTTGCTCTCTATATAAAGCTAGGAGAGAAGGGTTCCCACTTTTATTGCAAGGAATTTGCATATAAAGTAACCATTGAAGAAAAGCGATCTCCGTTTGGCTTCGTGTTTTTTCGTATTCATTGTTGTGAAGGCCGCGTATTCGCGCACATTCCGTTTTATGGTCCATGATGCTTTCTTAGCGTTTAAATAAATAAAAGCATCAACAGTTTTTTTTGATCCGTTCATTTATTTGGGAAAATACTTTTATGTTGCAATTTTATGGTATCCTTTTTAGTTCATGGTTTAATGTAATAATTAGGCGCGGCGTCAAACGAGTTAAGTAACACGTAAATTCCTTGTGTAAAATTTTGTATTTTTGTTACAGGTTCAAGAGTATTGGCAGTCTTCGCGATTATGGATCAATAAAACGGGTAAAGAGCCTTTATATTTTGAGTTCACACTTAACTTACGACGACGTCGGGACAGGACGGATAAAACTCAAGTCTCATGGTTATGATATGTGAAAAAAAAGTATTGACCACGGGGCGTTTCTGAGGATTCCTAATAAAAATGGTATTTAATTGAAGTCGATAAGCGTCGTGGTGAGAGGGCTAATAAAGTGCCTTTATTATTATCGTGTTAGGTCGCCGAGCGATAAACTAAACACTATCTCGGCTTTGGGCCGTGTAGCCGGCGAAATAATGATCTCTGGGATTTTGTTGCGCATAAGTATCCGGAGAGGGTTATTTTCTTTTTTCTTCCTTTTTTACGCTTTCACGGATACCGGTCGTTTCGAGTTTGGATTCTTCTTTGTTATTGGAACACCATCTCATATACTTTTGTATTTTTTAAGCTTCGAATACCTACATTTACGTCTCCCCTTCGAAAATAAAAGTATATAATTTTTGTGATGTATTTAGGCAAAGCGAATTTCGGGATAATTTTGTTCCGACTCGTGACTCGAGGAAGGCTAAAAACCGGGCAGAAAATTAAATTTAAAGAAATCAGTTATTAATTTCATTTCAAAACTCAGTTATGATGAAGTAGCACAGCAATCATTAAATTAGTAAGCTACTAAGTCTTATCATAAATGTCGTAACAGGTTAGTTTAATTATAAATTTCTGTTTAGTAAATTGGTTATGAATAAGCTAATAATTTATTAAAATTTCAGACCCGGCCTTAGCACAGTCGGTGTCAACTACTCAATAAAATAAATTAACGTCTATTAGATGTAGGTAAATATCTCTTTAATTTTATTTATAAAATAAACGTGGGTTATTAAAACCTGAATGTTAGTATATAAATGAAAAAAGGTCTTAGTGACCAGTTTTATTTTTAAGGAGTTTACCAAATAATAACTTTCAAGTAATTGGTAAAACAAAGCAAAAAAAAACATTAAACACATGTAGTAAAACTCAGACTTTAACAGGTAGGTACTTAGGTAAAATGTTCGATTAAAATGCTCGCTGCAGGTATGTTCAGGCATTCTGTAGAAATTTTTAGGAAGAATTTTTTGGATGAAATTTTATGAAAAATACGAAAAAAAATAAGAAAACGTCAGTAAAACTACACATTTTCATACGAAACTACTGCCATATTTAACCAATTGAAGTACGTCACAAATATGACGGTTACATGAATGCATCTGTAGGCGACACGCCTATTTAGGCAGCTACATGTTACAACCTTTTTATAAAATTATCCTATTTTGGCACTGGCCACAAATTAACTTAATTGCACGCAGCGCTGAAAGAAAGAAAAACAAAAGAAAGTAGTCGTGTCATTGCTCTTGTCAGCGCTGCGTGTTGAATTTTCAGTATAATTTTAATTGTTTTATTTTATTAGTTTCTACAGTCTACAGCATCTTTGTAAGATTTTTTGTGCATAATGTTGCACTCTATTACCTAGGCTTTTAATTTGACTACAATCAACGACACGAGAGCTCCTAACTTCATGCTAAGGTACGCTTGCACAACTAAGTTGCAGTTTTCGTCGGTAGTGCAAGATAAAAGGCGGTGCCAAGCACAATGGCGTTTAAGTGATAGTTATGGCAGTTTTTATAGGCAGTTAGATTTATTTTTACTGCACTGTTTGTTTTAATGCGTTTTTCGCGAGTAGAGAGGTCGCGACAAGTGCTCGCGTCACTTGTAGGTTTTATCTCGCTGTAACTCGCTTTGAGAGATAGTTAATAACAGGGTATAAATAATTAACAGGTTCTAGAGTAGTTAATACGAAATACCAACACATTAGGTACCTCGCTATGCGACGAAGTGTTAAGTATAATTATTAATTAGTAATTAATATTTTATGTTTAAAAATTTAATAGGCGCGATTTAACTACAAGCAAAAGCCCTTAAGGACATAAATAAACACGGTCCGTGCAACGTCTTGAATTGCATAAAATATGTAAATTTATATTTTTTTGACAATGAGATCGGACGTTTTCTTTTGTATGACGCCGTGGGAAAAACATTAATGTAGGTACGATGTACTTTTCAACAAGTCTTTGAAAAAAACGTTTTGACAGTTAATATTCTCTTTTATACTAGATTTTAGGGGATTAAATGAGTTTTGATATCATTTTTAAGTAACATATTTTGAGCCGGAAACATTGCCGATATTTCTGAAGTTTGCGTTTTTGAATTGCATTTCAGACCTACCTAGTCTATAATATTCGTCCTACGCACAATATGCATAAAAATGACATTACTGAGTGCCTTAAATACGAATAGGTATCTGGGCAAAACCAACAATCGTGTTTGGGGCGTTTATTAGTGTGGAGGTTGGTGGTGTGCGCCTAATCAGGAAATATGGGGCAATAAAGTTACCGGTAGCCGACATGATCGAATTGACAAGACAGGGCAACATCTTCCAAGTACAAATATCTAACTATATTACTTTCTTTACAAGAACATACGTAGTAGGTCATCTGAAATTTGGATGTAAGACCCTATCTAATAAATATTATGCTCGTAGGTAAATTTCTTTTTAGAACCGTAAAGTGTATCACGCAGCCAAGTCTTGTTAAATCGCCAGTCTAGGTATACATTGTGAAGTCAAAGTTTTGGAACATAGGTACTTAAGCGTAATTTCTAAAATCTTTAATGTGATTTGAACATTGAGTCGCGTGATCGAGTAGTTACAAACATTGCAAACACAAGCAAAGCCGAGGAAATATTCTTTATACGATCCTGATATTATTCATATACCTATGTATTATTTTAGTTTGGCAGAGGAAGGTGAAGAGCAATATTTTTTATACTTTTGTTGTTTTATTCGAGTTAAATTAAATAAAAACACCCGCGTTTTTCATTTTTGAACGCACAAAATCAGGCCTTCCCTTTGCAGTAGATACATTTTCAACATATAAGTAGATATATATAAGTAGGTAGGTACTGTAAAACAATGAAATGTTAAAAATAGTTTTGCTCCGGTATTGCCCTCGTTATCCCAAAACAAAGATCTCATCAAAAATTCACCATGTGACTCTCGGGATGTATCCAATAAATCAGTTTTACAGCATTCCCGTGTCATTTCAGTCGTCGAACGGCATAAAATGATAATTTTACTGCGCTCCCCTTCCGTCTCCAGGAGTTTACGACAATTGTGAAATGTATCGACAGTTCGGGTGTCACCTCTAAGGTGGACAGATAGGTGAAGCCATTACAAATATCCGTTTCCCCAATTTCTACAGTGAGACGGCGGAGAATCGCGTACGTTTAACGTTTTCCTCCCGCAGATGGTAACGTGGTTCATCAGGAGCATATGGTGCTCCCCATACCGCTCACAGATCTACCTCTGGTATTTCGGGAGAGATGCTCCTAAAACCATCAATCTTTCAGGTGATTTTAAAAGTAATGAGTTATGAGTGTAACGGGGAATATATTTTCAGAGCTCGTTCGTAAATCTTGAGGATACGAAATTATTAACGATTTTCTTCCAGGCTTACCCTACTAATTACCTACTAACCTTAGTAGGTATTATGGTATAAATTTAAGTGAAGTTAACTGTTAAATGTGATTTTGTTCTCTTAAATTACTTGAAGTAGGTAACTTCTGAAAGCAGGAGTCATGAGCAGCTCCCTTATTCTTAAAAAGCTTCAAACCTGCTCAGAAGAATGTATGTTTTATCAATGTCTGGCAAAAGCAAAAATATCAAACTAAGATAAAATAAAGACAAACAAGTTAACATAAACGTTAAAAGGGTTTCAGTAAGTGTTTTATAAGGAGGTTTATATTTTGGTCCTGCTGAAACAATAACAGCACAGTTTTTTTTAATTGCTGGACATTTATTTATGTAAAACTTTGTTTTAGAAATCATAGATGTTAGTTTAACATAGGTAACTACTAAATTTCTTACTCAAAATCATAATATTGCATTACTAGTTTCTTACTGAAAACAATGGTATTTCCGTAGCTTTACTTTTCGGATTTTTCTATGTGTTTTAATTTTCACTGACATTTAGAAATTTTACAATGGTATTTTTTTAATGTAAGTCGTCTACATCCATTGTCATGTTTAAAGATTCCAACGCAATGTTTACCGCCGTATAAACCGACTAATTGCCCGTAGCCAAGGGACGTCAATAAATTATCGCCAACCCTTTATTTATTGCTGACTCAACAAAACCTTCACACAATCAATGACAAGCATTTGGGAATAATGGGCAATACTCATCGAACTATAATTTATGCAAATTACCACAAACATGACCATTATGTTTGACAATTTTGCAAAAAGTCACCATAGTGTTCAATATCGTTCCATTAGAGTAGAACGGTATATGAAATTCCCAAGAAACTTCCATTGAATGTAAAAATTTTATGATTAGTACCTAATTGTATACTATGCAATCATTAATAATAAATAGACATGCTCGTAGTTCCTACTTTCTCTGTTAATATAGATAGTGAACCTCTTAGGTATTTTGCTTTGCAATTAGTACTAAGTAGGTATGAGTTAGTATTTATAACTGTGATTTGTGTATTGACATGAAATAGGTACTTACATATTTTCTTAAACATATAAAAAGTACATATTGTTTGCGATTTAGCATTCTAATGGTGCAAGAATTTTTGAAATCGGTCCAGTACTTTTTAAGTTTATTCGTTACAAACATACAAATCTTTCCCCTGTATAATATTAGTATAGATAATAATTTAAGTAGGTACGTCAAAACATAAATTACAGGTGTTAATGCTAACTCATACTTAGTACCCACTTGTCAACAATTTTTTTTAAATTTTAAATTGCAATTGTTCACTTTGTAATCATGGCTATATAAAAAAAATACAAAAAGAAATCTCAGTTTCATGAGACCAGACTTAGGAACTAATCTATTTTCTATTTTTCAATGGTAGTAACGCTGCAGGCAAAAAGTAGTTAACCACGTTGTCATTTTGTCCATTGCTACGAAAAACTATCAATATTAGGGTGACCAGCGACGCTTTTTGACACCCGTTATACAAATGTGGCCATGTGTGACCTACTTCAAAGAATAGCGGTGAATCATTCCATTCAGTTTTGCGAGCGGCCGCTTCAGTTTTACACGTCGTAGTCTGGAAATGAACCCGGACCGTTAACAAGGCAGCGACAATTGCCCGGTTTACAACTCCGTTTCACTTTTACTGCTATAAACGTTCTCTATAAAACTTTAACCGTTTCGCTACATCATCGTCGCGATACAGACTTTAAGTTGTCAACTGAGCTTTTACTTCTTTTTCTGTTTTAACGTCTTTTAACTGTCGAACTCTGCTTTTGGTAGTCATCTGAATTTTTTTGTTTGAAATGCAACGTTGTTTAATTACGTACATTAGTTATTAATATTCTCTGTTAAAGACGAAAACATATATTTTTCACCTCACTTGCTCGAAAAGGCTGTCTTTCTCCTTCAAAATCTGCGTGGAAAAGTGCTTTTTCCCCGCTTGCGTGGAAAAGGTTTTTAAAATTCGAACGTGACGATGACCACCATTGCCCACCTACTCATATACTCAGAAATTAGAACCTTTAACTTCGTATGTTGTCGTCTCGCTTATACGAATAGTACTTAATTAGGTGAATGAGAAGGACGGAATAATACAAACTTCAAATGTCGAACTTGTTATCAGACCCCTAACTTTTTCATCCGATAAAAAAAAACATAATGTCACGTTCAGAAACGCGATCCGGTATCCATTATTAATTTATTTTAAAATCCGTTACTTCCTAAGTTATTTTCAAGATTTGCTAACTTTCGTTGCTAAAAGAAAAAACGATAGGTATTGGTTTTATTGATTATTTTAATTTGTGGTTAACCACAAAAATAGCAACTAAGCAGGAAAAAACAGATATTATGATGCAAATTCAGAACGCGCCCCATTTTTTTTAATTCAGTCTAGTTAGTGCGATTTTTTTAACTTTTTTTTTTAAATATATCTAGTTATGATTAGAAAAAAAAAGTTTTTAGAGATTGCTCGTCGGGAAACCGAAAAGTTGACCAAAATTGTTGTTTGGTTTATGATAAAACAGTATAATACACAAGAAATTAATGTGATAGAACAATCAGAAAAAATAGTTTTACTTATTAGATTATTAGACTAGGCTGTATGGGCTTAGATCCTTTTACCTTTCTTATTTAGAAGAAAAAGAATAAAAAACGTGACTGTTTTATTTCATCCACCATTTTTCTCGCTGTAGTGAGGTGAAAAATTGTGTGTTTCGCTCGGCAGCAAAGTTGTTTAGTATCTCGTGCCTTGAAACCCTCGCGACGCTCAGGATTCTTCTTTTGAACCACTCGCTTCGCTCGTGGTTCAATCATAGAATCCTTCGCTTGCTCGGGTTTCAATTCAGGCACTCGCGCCAAACAAACACTTTGCACCCTTGCATAACAAATAACTATTGTTATCCATTTAATGTCTGGCATAGTCACAAAAGTCAACGCCACCCTCAGAAAAAATGTAGTTTTTTAAGCTTGGTAGATATTTAATTACTTAACTAACTATTTATCAAACTCCCCCACTACTTATGTAGGTAGGTAGGTGCCGTATTTTCCTGCAAAATACAATTACAAAGCCTTTATTATCCTTTCCTAGGGTTCCTTCGAAATTACGATTCCACACGCCGTGCAAACCCTTCGTGGAGTCTTCGTATAATGGGAGGAAACGTTCTAATGATGGGGATTAAGACGTAAAGATAGTAGGCTCCCATTACGGCCTAATGCCTCATGCATCTATGGAGGACTTTCATTAGGGAGATAGGTAGGTACGTTAATGCCCCTACCCGAATCTAATGGGAAGTAAGTAGCTATCAAGTGAGTAATGCGGGAGAGAATGCGACCGGAAATTCATTACGTGGGCGGCTCTGTTTACTTTGTTATGTAAGGGACTCAAATTACCATTCTATTCAACTCTAGATTAATTTTTGTAGTCAAGCGGCTATAGCTTAAGATGGAACCTGATCTTAACTATAAGTTAGCTGTAGTTGGTCAAGGCGACCAGTAATAATTCTATTAGGTATTTTATTATTTTATCATCTAAGAATCATTTGCACTCCACAAACGGCGTTACGTCACGATACTAGGGCTGTACAAAAGACCGGTCGGGTCACGCACACAGACGCGGGTATGGATTAACGCGGCCTGCTGTGCGGCGAACGGCGAACGTCACAAAATGGCTGCCGTAAAAGCAAGTTTAGTGAAGAGTGAGTTACGGTCCGGGTAGATGGGGGCAGGGTGGGCCGGGCCAATGGCGTCTCGCTGAGCGAGCAGGCCGCTGCGCCCGCCAACTCTGCTCTTTCTTTTATAGTCGTCGTTGTTTTTCTCTCGCGCGCTTTTTCCTGATTTTTTTGCGGAAAAGTGTTTTGTTTGCTTTGTAAGGAACGTGAACACAATGTATATTTAAGTGTTTTTCCCTGTCTGCGGAATGAGTATATATACCTATGAAATAAATCATGCTCATGCAGATTAGGGCTTACATTGAGACTATCAAAACGTTTAGAGACAAGGAAAGTGGTTCAGAGGTCGAAAAAATTAAAATTGGATTGACAATTAGCTAAAATTAAAAACATCACGCTTGACTGAACGAAACTACTTAGTTAAAATGGACTGATTACGGATAGTATAAGTAATTCGACAGATTCTCAATCCTATTTCTAGATTTTTTTTTAATTTTTACACCACATACAATAAAATATAGTCTCGCCACAAATTTATATTCAACCACGATTGGCATTTTATCACGCCACAATCGTCCAAACTTTTCGCTTAACCTCAAAATACCAACGCGCTTATGTCTGTCTACTTTCCGCTCCATGCGTGCTAACCCTAAATAAATTGAAATTCCACTTTGTAACTGGGTCCAGGCACGCATATCGATAAGATTCGGCCTTGCCAACCTTCCTACCTACTTACATAAAAATTAATATCAACGAATTCATGTCATTCAAAATTTACATACCTACCTGACTTTTATTAGGCCAGTAAAGATGAAGTGCGTTTCCGGAATTAGAAGAACGGACGATTTAAAAAAAATGAAATTTCCTTGATCTTGTTGCCCTAGTACCTACCTACTAATAAAGCTACATATTAAAAGAGAAGTGGCAGGCTCATAAGCCTGTCGGTATTCAGACTTTACTGAACATATCAACCTAGAACTTTATGTAGGTATAGGTACCTAACTTTTCTGCATATCGAATGACCTAATAACATTCCAACTAAAACTGGCCCCCGATTGTTTTACCTGAACTGTTTATTTAAAATAAACGAGCAGTAGCTTGAGTCTGGAATATTAATCATCTAATGCAAAGTCAGTAAAATAATCTACGAAGATATCTTACTACAAATACCGAGGCTAATAAAATGTTAAAAGTTATTACTGGGAGCGAACTCATCAGCAAAAGTTGCGAAGTAATAATTTACTAAGACGTTGCCCACGTCTCAGCGTCGTGTAATATCTTCTCCTGACATATTTATTGTCTTGAGGGGTGAACCTTCCCTGAAGGGGAAGCCGAACCATTGGACCGCGGCCAAATCGTACCTACAAAAAAATAAGATACAAAAACCCACCTTGATAGTAATATAAATCGTTTCTTGTTAGAAGTTTTGTAAATTATAAATTCAACGTTATCTAGATTGATATAAATAAAAGCCTCGATAGAGACGTTGGATTCGTGATAGTAATTATTTTCTGAATGTTTCTTTATTTACGGGGAGAGCAATGATAGCCGATGAATTTTACGAGTTGCGATATAGATCTGTTGACGAAATGTGTGCGGAGGAGAAATGAGCTTGTCACAGTAATGAGGTAAATATTTTTGGTCACGTTTTCGTATTTATGGCGGTGTTTGGAGTGTGGGTAAAACTAGGATACCTAATAAACACAATAAAATAGTGTGACTATAATATTTAGTACATATACGCGTGAGACGTACCTACCTACCTATTCTATATGCTGGAGAGCTGGATAGGAGATGACACAAACGTTACCAAGTTGTTTTGCAATAAAATAACACAACTGCTGCTAAGCACCTCAGATATTATACCTAAATCTGTCTTAGGCCGACTTGCTGGAAATAGTTAATAATTTAGTGTTAAGCTCGATTCTATAGTGTCAAAATGTATGGCACTGGTACCTACCACGAAATCGATGTGATTAGTTAACAATTTATCTTTCG
The DNA here is from genome assembly GCA_949127965.1 of Pandemis corylana. NCBI lineage: Eukaryota > Metazoa > Arthropoda > Insecta > Lepidoptera > Tortricidae > Pandemis > Pandemis corylana. The sequence continues at coordinate 6,932,225 of OX421859.1, read as the reverse complement.
ATAATTAACTGCCGTTTTTACAGACGAACTTAGTATTCATTCTACCGCACATTCTGAAAAAGGGCATGTGCCCATCACTCGAGGGTATTATATCTGGCGTTTTAAAGAAACTAGTGGGCTTATTGTCTAAGGGCCGATGCACAGGGCGTATTTTTTCCCGAACGCGCGTTTACGGTGCCGTAAATGCCTAAGAAGCTAGAATACGTCGTTTGAAGCGCGTCAGCTTGCGTCACTTGCACTGCTAGCACGATGGCACGGTAAGAGCTGTGTCGCGCGCGAGACAGACTACACATTCTCTTTCTAGAATGAGCAGTAAGAAAAAGTCGGGTAGTCTATCTCGCGGGGCGTTAAAAAACACCTTGCGGATAGGCTCTATCGTATGTACAGATGTTAACGCAATCAGTATTTTTAAGCTGTTAAAAGGTAGGTAGAAGATGGTGGCCAATGTGGTGGTATGCGATTGTCACATACACCATTTGACAGATTAAATGGCTGCATATATACAGTAAGCGCCTAAGACAGTAATGATGATATTCGCGTATTCTTATGACGGCTATTTTATTACCAGCATTAGGTACTTTTTTAGCAAAATCTTTGCACCCTTTTACTTCATTTAATTTTACTTTACTGTAAAGCAATAACTTTTTTCTTAAAATAAAAATAGAAACATAAATTTACTGCCGTCATTATTCAACAATAAAACTCGTGCAGGTTCAATTTTGAGACCATATTCTATTAAATAAACATTACAATTATCGAAAGTAGATCTAAACTAGCGAATTTATCGGTGGATAATACTTACTTAAACGAACTGCTTTCTTATTTTTGAACCGGTGGATCAGCAAAAAGGAAACTATTCAACTAATCTGTGCGTTGTGTGCGTAAACTAGCAGACAAGAAGTACGGGGGTAGGTGTGTTTATTCAGGCCGCCTGTCAGCTGCGGAGCAAAATTAAAAAGCGGACGCAGTGGTGCACAGGGATGCACAAATGTACAAAATTTTCAAACTGTTCTGAAAAAAATAATGTGTCATTTTAAATAAGTTTTCTTTGCTGTATTTTTTGTTAACTGTGTTTGCATTGTCATCTATTATACCGTGTATATACCAAATCTAAAGTCAATCTGACCACTAAAAGTGTGCCGACATTATGACGCAATTAACAAAAACATCTCACGTTAAAAACCCATCGAAGGAAACGCCGAAAATCGTAACATCATGTTATGATCACTATTTTGATTCTCCTTTCCACCTATACGCTCAGTCATGCTGAACGTGGCCTTTAGGTCATGTTACTTTAGGCTCTGTCTACCGTGTAAGGGATAAAAACGCGATTCATGATGTATCTCACGTTACTTCATCTAGATTTCTTAATACTCTGTGGTGGCAGCCCTATGAACGAAGTGAACGCTGGCTGGGGCGGGGTCGTCGACCGCCGCCCGCGCTCGCTCTGAAATATCGCCTTGCAATATCTCGCCTGGCATAATCCCGCTCTCCACTATGCTAAGCCTTACCCACGTGTAGGTATTATATTATTAACGTTATAAATTATAATACATCACTGTTGCCGTCGACTTCAACCGCGCAGAATGCCTATGACACTCACACATAACGTGGCTTTCTACTGGTAAATGAATTTGCAAAATCGGTTCAGTAGATCCAGATATTACCCCCTACAACCTCACTAACTCACAAACTTTATACCTGTTCATAATATTAGTATAAGAAAAGTACACTGTTAATTCATTTAAATACCTACATACGTATGTGCCTACTTTACCATGTACTTTCTTATTTTGGGACTAAGTTTTTAAATTGAAACTGCTACTTATACCTACAAAAATGCTGTTTAAGTGCATAGCAATAGTATTGTGTGGCAATCAATTTCACAACAGTATATTTTCCGCAAGTTCATACTGTTGAGTATATATTTTTCGAAAGTTAATAATATACAGTGAAACCTGGATAACTGGGACTTCAAGGGACCTGCGAAATAGTCTCACTTATAGAGGTATTCCACATACCCAGTGTCTCGGATAGCCAGGTATAAATTAATATCTGTCTCATTTACAGAGGCTTCCATTAATAGAGGTGAAAATAGAGGTTACTATAGTTATAGAGGTGCGATCATGAAATAAAATAATGTGTAGTAAAACATATACATACCTACATGAGTAAATAAAACAGGTAGTTCACAAAAATAATCAAGAAGTTTTTTAAAATATAAATAGTACAAAATAGCACGTAAAGATAATTACGGCTTTAATTTCGTCATTTTTCAAAAAGACGCCGATTACAACAAAACAAAACAAAACCTGAGGTCATTGAGGCACAAAATTAGCTAAATTTAGTAAATAAAACGAAAATTAAAATATGTAGTGCCAGTTACAGAGGTGATAAAATTTTGTCTCAGTTACAGAGGTCATTGCCAGTGAAATTCAAAGGAAACAATTTAGAAAAATTGTTCCTTAAAATATAATCTCAGTAAAAGAGGTAAAATACACTGGATGTCTCAGTTATAGAGGTAACTATGACGATAAAATCGAAACAAGAATCCCAGATATAGAGGTTTGTTTTGTCCCACTAACAGAGGTAATCCAGTGCTAAGGTGTCGGGATCACAGCATGAGTTCCAGACATGGAGGTTTCTCACTTATCCAGGTCCCATTTAACCAAGTTTCACTGTATTAGCAAAAAATATGAAGATTGTCAAATATTACAACGAAACTTTCTGTGAACTTCCTAATGACGTAGATAGCGGGTATCTGTTTTTCGTAAGAGTGTTCTAAACTACTGTTGCTACTAAAATTAGAAGACCAACAATTAAACATTCAAATACTCATATCTTATGTGTAATTTCCATACATACAAGTATTTAATTAGATGAGAGCCTCTTAACACGATTAAATGACTTTTTTTACAAACAACTCCAACGAACTGCTTAATTTGGAAGAATATAAGATATTTCAAAAGAATTAATTAACTTAAATGAGATTATACATTCCAAGACATAGGCAGATATAGCATAAGTAGACAGTTTTCATTAATTAGTACGAAACAACCACTATAAATATGTCAAAGTAGAGGAATTTGTCGGAAAGAAGCTGGTCAAGCGCGAATTGGACTTGCGCATTAAGGATACACATATAACTAAAATATAACTAATATAAATATAACATATAATATATGTTTAAAATATAACTAATGCTACTTTTAGTTCAAAATTTGTTCTGTCCATAACACAGCACTTCTTCGAAAACAAAGATTCTTGATTGTGATTCGTGATTCTACAAAGGATTCTTTTTGTCTTTTGAGGTATGGTATCCTAAGAATAGCTTATTGAGTATTTACTCGTAGCTTAAGAGTGTTAAATTTTTTAAAGTGTCTGTAACACGCATGCTAGTTCCTTGGACTTGTAGGTGTCCATAGGCTACGGTAGCCGCTTACCATCAGGCGGACCGTACGTTTGTTTGCCACCGAAGTGGTATAAAAAAAGCTTTATGTGACAAACAGAACAGTTTTTACATGCATGGTGTTTAAACATTTTCATTTTTTTTAATCGGCTCTATCAAATCTGAGTTCGTAGCATTCATAATGTGTTGAATTAGTAGATTTTAATCACAATATTTTCTTTACAAATTTTATTGGTTGGTTATTAAATTCAGTATAATTATAATATGAATATGAAGACCTACATGTTAGTTATGGTGAAGAAAAAAGGTTATTCAATAATATTTACTGTTGAATTATGTGAAACTTCAATTTTACTTTTGCTATTCTTTTAACCTTTCAAAAACAAAAACTTACCCTTGTTTTATCTGTTGTTAAGACATTGTACGTTCATTCTTATCCAAATTCTTAAGATAACTGTTATCTTGTGAATTATGCATGTCTTAACCCTTAGGCATACTTCAGCTGGTTTCCCTATCTTTGCTCAGTTCTTGTTCACTCGAGTTTTTTTTTTATCTCTCGAAGCGACTTCCAGCCAGGAGGAATGATTTCAAATCACGGGTGGATGGGCATTTACTAAACATGCGTGCTCCACCCTAGATCACATCTACGCGTACCATCAGGCGTGATTGTGACGCATGTTTATTTCGAGTTTTTTTTTCCGAAATTGCTGATGCTTCTTGTGAGAAAAAAAAGTTTTTTTTTCATAGTTACTGGCTGACAATATTTTGTGCTTAAATGTCCTAGAGATTGCTTTACGACAAAATTTGGGTTAGCAAACTTAAATACAAAAATGTGAAGCTGGAAACTTATAATATGTATTGTATATATACTTTGATCGCTTGTACCTACATAACACAAAGAACAAAAGTTATAATTATTTTCCATGTGGGTAGATTTTATCCCCCGACCATTTGGTGACCGCTTGAAACAAAACACTTGCGCCCAATTTGTATTCTGAAAACAGTGGTTCTAATTAAGACGTTTCCCAGACCACAAGCACTGGATCGGACCCAGTCTTGCCTATAGGTATTTACCTACATAGCTAGCCTATAAATAGCGGCCCTCACTCACACACGCAAGCAAAATGACGTTGTTTTAACTTTATTTTATTTTTACACTCGCTCGCGGCCGAGAGCGCGCAGCCTGTAATTTCGCGTTGGTCGCGGCGCGCAGGCGCGTACGCACCGATCAAAATGGCCGCGCTCTCCATGTTTAAAATTTAATATTATTAGAAAAGTCGTTTTCGCGCGATAAGACTGCGTAGACGCAACAATTTGTTATTTCCATGGGAAATCAGTGTGACGCGAGAAACGTGTGCCGCAATCCTTGTGTTATCGGCAGACGGCTCTAGTATTTGCACATTGGCTTCATGATTACGGTTTAAAATTGTGACTTAAGACTTTTATCATGTGTCGCACTATTTAGGAGAATCGAATAGTACCTATGTGAGTATCTTATTTTATAAAACATAGACCTTTCATTGATACCTTCTCAGTCTTTGCGCAAACATAAATTATTTTCAGACAGCTTGCCCTCTGCCTTCTAAGAATGATCTTTCGACCAAGTTAATTGTAGACTAAGGAAATATTCTCTTTATTGGAAAATACACTTTGCAAACCGTCAAACAAAAACTTTTCAGAACACTTTAATTTTAATTTGTTACGTTCTTGCTCATTCATCTCATTAAGTTTTCGGTAGGTAAGTAGGTAGGTATCTCAACTCATTTCAAAAATACTTATCAAAGTTTTTGAAGTCGTAAAACTTTTGCACGTTAAGAAACCTTAACACCAAGTCAACTTCTTGGAACTTAATAACGTGACTACAAGGAATCATCACAATGCGCACGACCTCGCCGTGGCTGAGGTCGGCGAGTCTTTCATCTGCTTATTTATAGTTGGACAACGTGTGCCGATGCGTAAGCGCCCAGATATGTGTGATCCTAGTCATGGACGTAACAGTTTCGAAGTCTGAAAGCTTGACTGAGAGCAATCTTAGCACCTCACCAGAATTAACCCCTAAGACAGGGCAAATTAACTACTAACTTAAGGTTACATAATTACAAGATCAAGTATCAACCCCAATCATGCAAGTTCTTAGACAGCGGAAACCGCGGTTAAACTAAAATGTATTCTTTCTTGTGCATGATCTACTATTCTATCTTTTATACATAGGTATATAATGCTTGGTCCTGAATGACTGACTGACGGATCAACGTAAACCGCTGATTGTAGAGACCTGAAACTTGGAGGGTGTGTTTTTTGTATGATTTAGGCATCCGATAGGAAAGATTTTCCGAAATTCTACCTCTAAGGAAGTGAAAAAGGGCAAAGTTTGTATGGAAAAATGTGATTCCTTGGTCCGATCTACTTCAAATTTTGCATAAACATTCCTTATCAGAATTGATCGAACATGACTGTGTTTCGTATTTTCTTGCAATTCATTCCGTAACGGGGATTAAAAGGGGCAGAAAGTTGTTTTGAGGGTGATTTGCTTAGAAGTTGATATCATTGCTCCTTAGTGCTTTTAATTTAAATTACATTTTATTTTGTCTTTAATCGTTTAATTGAACTACATTATACATACATTTAATAAATATTTATATCGAATTACAAAAAAAATTAAACTATGATAAAATCTAAAAGTTAACTAAATATACAAAACTTAAAACTAAATAAATATACCTAACTATAAAAAGAAAACACCATCTAAAAGGCCCTCCTGCGGCATAGACCCCAAGACACTGGCGGCATTACCTCTCTGTACAGCCAGAGAAATTCGCTGGGAGAGGTAAGCGCCAGCTCTGGGGTCTCCTGAGGCCTCTATTAGCCGGGACGACAAGGCTCTCATGAAGGCCCTCATGTCAGCCGACCAGGGACCCATTGTCTCTACTGCGAGCGCCGCAAACTCATAATCCTTTAAAAGAGAAGAGTATTTGCGGCGCTTGAGAACTTGGGCCTGGTCAGCTGCAGCCCCGGCCTGTGAGCGGGTTGCCTGGATGTGGGACTGTGCGAAAGTGTCGACACACGTCGCGTCCCACACCAGAGCCCTACCCAGCTTCCATGGCACCAGAGTAGCCCCGTCGGGGCGCTTGCCATCGTCTCTGGCCATGCCCACGGGTTCAAGGATTGCGGGCACAGAGACGGTGGCAAGCGCGCGGCGGACCAGGTCATTAATGGTGCCATGGCGGAAAAAGCGACCGGCGCTTTTGGAACATGAGAGACCGTGGCGTCCCAGCTGATCTACCTCCTTACCGCAGGAACATGTGTGGGAGACACATATTCTGGACCCAAGCCTTAACGATATTGCTATTCTCAAGGTGCTTGGATCCAGAACCGTACCCAACTGGCGGGAAGGGAGGGCGTTGAGCCAATGGCCTGACTCCGGGGCTGATACTGCCAGGAGACGGGCACGTTCATGGTCGTCCGGGCTATTTTCGAATAGAGAAGCATGGGTTGCTTTTAGCCGAGGAGAGTCCCAGTCCTTCTGTATGTGCCGTAGAACTGGGATGCTCGCTCCAGGACATGAAACACACCAGGCTTCACTGGCCTCCTTCAGGCAAGCTAACTCATCGTCGAGTAACTGTGAAACGTTTAAAATGGAACTGACGAGAGGTAGCGAACCATGAACAGAGGACAGGAAAGCCGGTAATGCCACACTAGACGAGGAGCGAACACCCAGCCCCCCAAGTTTTATCGGGAGAACCGCTTGGGTCCATGAGATACTGTCAAAATTAATATTTAGAATTTTGGATAATGTAGACTGAAGAGAATTGTCGATGGATGATAAAGTGGAGGGGAATTTCCATAAGGGGCAGCTGCGGAGTAAATACATGAATTTTGGTGTGAAAAGACAGAAACGGATAATAAAGAGTGCTATATGTGGATTTATTTTAAAAAGGAGGTCAGATGTGTTATTAAATAAATTTAATTTACAGTCAATGACCGGGTTGATTGACTCGTCGAAAATAGGTGACCCTAAAAGTGTGAGAGAAGATCTTGAATGAACGGATATATTTGGGAGAACTGCGTTAAAGTTTGTTAAAATTTCAATTTTCTTATCTTGTGAAAGGTGATCCGGTAAAAAAATTTCGCATTTTGTGAAGTTTAAGGAAAGGCCAATGTCTGAAAATACACAGACATTTTATTTTGACACAGTCTTATTTGAAAACACCAACAAGGGACAAGGCATTATACTCTTTAAAGTGGAAATATATCGAAAGTCACCGTTTTATATTAGTACCGCATTTTGAGGGTTTCCAAATTTTAGAGAGGTCATGCGATATTTACAAATGTAATTCCCTCTGTATAGGGAGTAAACGGCGTTTATAAGTCCGCTGCAAAGGCACCCTATCTCCACAACTATAATTACTACAGTCTTGAACTTTCTCACATAAGTAAGGAATCATAACTGCTAAAATTAATTTCAGGACTCTCCGAAATTCCCGCGGGTTAGGGAGTAAAGAGATTCTTACTTTGAAATGGTCCTATCTCCGTAACTTGTATTACTAGAATCAAAAACTTGGCATACCTACCAAGGGTAATTATGATATCTGAAAACTGATTTGTGTGTTTTGCAAAATTCCCCTGGGATAAGAAATAATAAGGATCATTATTATGATTTAGATCCTTGGAATTTGGCTGACATGTTCCTTGCGGATCAAAAAGGAGCATTTACTGATTTTGCAAATTTCTCACCAGATAAAAGGACGTGACAGGAAATAATGCCATAATATTTGAAGAAATTATTGGATGAAGGTGGTATGTCACTTTGACGTTACCTGCGCGGACGAAGTCGCGGGCAAAAGCCAGTCATAGATAAACCTAATGCGCAATTCTGTTTTTTAGCAAACTGCACAATATTTTTGACAATCAAATAATCAGAGCGTGTTTAGTAGGTACATGTGAATGCGACACACGACCGTAATTCTACAGTCAAGAGCATCATAGCGTGCTCTGACAATTTTGAGCAAAACGTGTTCAATTACCTCGTTTTCTCCGTTCTAGTGTTACGCTAAATAACATGATCTGAGGTAGAAGCTCAACGTATTAATATGAAATGTTTTATAACTTAGCTACGACATCAATTTCATTGCTAAAATGATAACGCAACGGAAAAGGATTGCGCGTCAACGAAGCTACGTAAAATAATAACTTATAGTATGCTTCACAATATTTTCGTGACTATTTACTGATAACCAATGCATTTCATGTGTTCCCTCTCCACGACTGATGTTCGTGAGGTAAAGTAACGTCGTGGCACACGTTTGTTGATGTGCGTGATATGCCCACATGGATATTTATGGCGGGGGTCGGCTTAGCAACCTCAATATTACAATAAACCATAAGTTTATGATAAGGAAACAGAATAAACGATGATGATGAGACAATAGTCTCCTGAATGTAAAATCGTAACAATCAATAATTCATGAATTTCAACTGAAATTTTTGTCTCTATCTACTTAGTACTACCTAGTTCTTAATTTTTTTTTCTAGTTTCAAACTCAAAAGAAAATTAAAATGAAGTTTCTTGGATGTGTTAGACAAATCTATTTTAAGTATAATAAAAATATAACAGTGTCTGTTTCGTTGAGCCAATACTACACAAGACGTAAAAAAACTTTATTTGAAAACAAAACCAAGAAGTCGCTTTAGTACGGCACTTGTACCTGTTTGGGCAGTTACTCCGAGTAGGTTCAAGTACGTACCAGTCTGGCGCTGTCGTATACGGTGGAGCGTACCTACGTGCTCCTTGGAATGGCAAAATTTTTATCGCATGCCCGTTATCGTGGTCGATCATAAATCTGTTTTCAAATCGTGAGTCGCCATTGCTGCCTTGGCGTCGCTGCAAGCCGATATTACCGAGCCTCACCGAACCAAACCACACCGTTCCCAACAGCATTAAAGTATAATTTACAGTGTCCAATGATCTGTATTTATCACGATTCGGAATGTAATAGGGTTTATTGTCGCATTGTACCTAAGTATTTGCCAATGCACGTAAAATACTAGGCGAGGTTCTCAAAATGCCAGACTTATTTACGGTCTAGGAACGTCGTCTTTCGAGGCGACCGACGCTCTGAAAGATAATGGCTATCGTTGAAATATATCCTGAAACGTTTGCTAGATACAGCACGTAAAATACAAGCTGGACCGACTGAAAGAAAACTGTGTTTTATAGCGGCATAAATTCGAAAACTAATGGGAATTATTTATGGCCATTTAATAAGGAAAATAAATTTTAAATTTATGTTGAGGTCCTGTTGTTTAAGATCGTGTTTATTTCCTTAAAATAAACTGAATTATAAAGCATCAAATTTGACTTGAAACATCAGCCACTTCCTGTGTTCAATAAAATCATTTCATTACGTAGACTTTAACCAACATGTATTTTATTCGTATTCACACGGAAATGCTATCGGTTTGTTTCATCCGATTTCATTAATGAATAAAGCTATAGCGGAAGTTTACTTCGACATACCGGTCACAGTCAAGCCTCAAGACAAACCTATACTTAGATGGCTACACGGAGTCAGTTTATTGGCACAGTCAATAACCATTTATAGCTTTCCCAGCAAGAGTCAATTATGTTAGATTAACTCTCCAATGAGTTCAAGTGTGAAATGGATACAGGAAGGCATTTACTTAAAGAAATATAGCGGTGGCTATCATCGTAGGTGGTTGAATTGGAAGTTTGATATAAATACTTCAGAGTTCGTACCGATTTGATTAAAAACGTGACTGGTTTTAAGCCTTCTGTATTGATGAATATAACACGTATTGTGTATGTTCAGTGCCGTATTTATTAAGTTTTTCCGGACTCAGCTTCTGCTTGACATAGCAAAATATAACCAACTTCGTCGATTGTTTCGTACAGGAACGTGGCTTTCATAAATCTAATACGTAAGTATAAACATTTATGGAGTTGATTTAGCAGAAACAGGCAATAACCGTTGGTTGCTACAGCAATTAAACAGCGGAATTGAATTGATAATGAAATGAATACGTATGTATTACAATGCAAAATGCACGTTAATGAAATGTAATCAAGCGGTAAATTAAAACGTTTCGTATCAGCGTTCGTTTAAGTAAGAACGGTTTCGTTTTAAACACAGAAAAATATGCATGAATTAGTGCTCATAAAAACGAAACCTTCAAATGTCTATTTCCCGATAAGGTACTAAAGAACTGCTTAAAGTTCAAATGAACGCCTATGTTCAAGGGTGAAAATTAGGTAGGTAAATAATTTCAAAGAAACAACATCGCAAATCAAAATTATTAGAGAGTACTCACGAGAGTTGTGTCACGCGTAAGAAAGACTACCCGTCTCTTTCTAGAAGACATAGTAAGGAAAAACGATGGGTAGTTCGGGAGCGACAACAGAAGTGATAACTACACACACGCACTCTCGCGCAAGCTAGCCGCTAAACGACCCAGCAGCAACTCTCCCTCCGTCTTACCTGACGGTCACGTGACCGTCAGAATCTGACGCGAGTTTAATATTTTTTACCCATCCCAAAAAAGTGCAAAAGACGGGTAGTCTATCTCGCGCAAGACACAGCTCTCGCACGCTCTCGTGCTAGCCGTGAAGGTGCTTAATTAAAATCACAACATATATTTTTTAATAGCTTATATGATTGTGTCAGGTATATTTATATGAGCATTAATTAAGCATGTTAAAATAAACGTAGGTGTTCCAATTTTACCTATACAAAATAGTACGATTTTTTCATAAAAAATCTCGCAAATTCGCATGATTGCACTGCAAACCTCTGTGGCATAATTAAACCTAACTTTCCTACAAAACTGGCCCTCCCAAATTATTTGATTTATGATTATAAAGGATCTAGCAATTAGAGAGAGGCTGCGGGCTCTGCGGGCCTGATTTATGATGATTCGCTGTAATCATGGACTGTGATCCGTCAGAGTAATTCTATTTTATGTCAGCTTCTGATGAATGACTGCGGTTTGACGCCATTTTAGATTGAGCTATGTAATTGCGGTTGGCGGCTTCTGGGGTATTTTTGTGCAGATAAAATAGATAAAAGTGTCATGGGAATAGCACTTGCTAAAGTTCTTGGAGGTTGTTTTTCTTTGGAACCCTTATTGACCGCACGGTTTTGAGCCGCAAGTTTTTAGGTAGTCCAATAGACAAGTCAATGTTGTATGCGCTTTCTTAGTCTATTTGAATTACGTTTGTAGGGTTTAGTATCCCCATCATACCAGCAAGATTACCCATGGCCTAAGTCAGCTCTACGTCTGTCTATTCTTCCGTCCGCCTCAGGGTTCTATCTTTTGAGCCGTAATATTATAAAATGTGTAATACTAAGATCGCCAAAAGTAAAATTTAAATAAAATACAATATTAATAGAGACGTCTAGTTTTAATCAAGGGTGAATGAGCACTTTCTAGGCTCATGTGTTCCATCTTAGACCCCATCTTTGCTTACCATCCGGCGTGATTGTTGTCAAACGCAAGCCGCGGAGCGGTGATAGGTATAGAAATTGCCTGATTTTTAAATAACATTTTTTTCTTATGCAGTATACAATTATTGTGCTCACGTGTACCTAGCGCTCACATATTTTTGCTTAGATAATAAATTTTCCACCTACCACAAAGTAGGTACTAATGTCGATTTTGGAATGTCGCCAACTGTCACAAAACTTTTTAAGAGTTTAAAGCCACATCAAAGAATTGCTGATTTATTGTTTTAATAAAGTAAGATTATTTTTAAATAGACCTATATAACTAAGCATTTGTGAACCTTCTTAATTCATACCGAACGAACAGAACGATGAACAAAAAAACATTTACCTTTCTATTTCGCTACTTAAAATGGACCTTTGCAAAGTAACATTAAGTTGGTTGTAATTCAATGTTCATGATTAAAGCACTAATATTTTTACTAGAGTAACGTATATTAAGGTGTGGTCAGTGTATTGTAAGATTTGCGAAACGTTAGACCCTTTGATGAATTTACTTTGTTTCTATGTGTAAAAAAACACATTTTTAAAGTTTACCTTTTCTCTACATTTTAGTTTTGTATGCTTTGTCAATTTTTGTTTATTACATATTCATTTTAAAACTAAATCATACAGGCAAATATACTTTTCAAGTAGGTGCCGTGTAATCGCGTGTTTTTACCCCATATAGACTCCGTCACCACGTCGGCTACAGAAAGCAATAAATAGGGCAATAAACGTAACACTTACCTTAACATAAAGAGATCGATGTTACATACAGCGATACCGCGTCATCGGCTGTCGTCGCCTCGGCGTACCCGCGCGATAAACAAATCGTCGACTCCACTCAGCGTCCCCTCTATCGTGACCATAAAAACTTAACTATCCGGTAACACGAACACACCTGAATATAAATCATGACAACTAGTACTTATCAAAATATGTATGACACGATCGCACTGAAAGCCACGCGCTGATACTCCAAATAACTAACGATAATGCTCTCGAACCATTCCACGTTAAACCCACTCACTGCAGACACTCGTAACGAACTAAAGATAGTGTAAAATGGAAAGTAAAGTTTACCACAAACACCAAAATATTTGAGACCATAAGAATCGATTGCGAAGTTATGCAAATTTCACCATTTGAATACAAAAAGCTGACGCGATGGACAATGAGAGCAATAATTTCGCCGGTTTTTCAACCGCGCCCAAACCCGTTCAGTGAGACTGTTCAAGCTTCTTCTTCAAAAGGAATTCGTAATTTGCCTAATGCGTATCGATAATTTATGTAAAGGTTACGCAAGCCAGGCTTTTGTTATCCGTGCCTACACTTTCGGTTTCAGCGTAGTCATTTGCATAAGAGGGTGCGCACAATGCTCGGACGGGCATCCTTTAACAATCCTTTTCGTTTCACTTTTAGCGTGCATTGTTGATATTTTTTGCGGGTACCTAATAAATAAATCAAGCCAATTTGTACGGTCCGACGCAATGTGGCCTGCGCCCTATCGGGCTACTTTGTTGCCAATGTAAACAGGTTCTTGTTAAATTATGTAGCTGACGTTTATGTAAATCACAGGAATGTCATATGAAAAATTGTAATTGATGTTGACCTTTTCAAAGGTTTATGCCCATAGCCGTGAGAAATTCGCCGAGAAATACCGCCTTTAGAGCTTCGGGTGGGAAAATCGATAGCTACCACTCGTTGGTAGACGATGTTAAGCCAAGGCTAACTAACATTGTTTTATTAAATGTGACTAATCTGTTTTAATTAAACAATAATCATAAACGCTGAGTCAATGGTCAATGATGGTAGAATGTTTGAAATAAACGCCAATGACACACGTCATTATAGCGTATAATATCGTTTTACAACTTTAAGGCAATAAATAAATTGACTGCCGTTTGTAAATTTTATTACGATTTAAAAGTCGATGACTGTTTGAAACGAAATAATTGATTTATGCGGGGTATTAATACTTAATTTGAGACCGCGCTAAGAGACGCTCAATCGCCAGAGACTGTTTCTGATTAAAAAAATGATTTCAAAGCTACAAAGATTAGGTTATAAGAAATCGCAAATATCAGTTGCCAACACCTGACTAGCAACAACTGTAACAATAACTGTATTTAATTTCAAAACTTACGCAGCCTATAAATAATATTGATTATAAAATATAATTCACAGGTCACGCCTCTTTATTTATTAATATTTAATATACTTAGACTGCCGATAGCAACTTGGAAAAACCATGCCGAATCAAGGTTCAACTTGAACTAGCTAAATCATGTTTCTAAATCTATTATCGATATAATAAAACCTTATTTATACTGTTTTAGTCGAATAACTTAAGTATCTAGCGGTGAATTATGTGATATTGTTTCAATGGTACAATTGTATGGAAAAAATCCAATTCCACTGTATTTAAATTGTAATTGCGCAATGAATACACTTAAATCTTCACATCAATATAGAAAAATATGATTTCGCGCTAACTAAGGAATCAGTCGTCAATGAAAACGTATGAAATAGACTCTATGTATTATAGTCCCAAATTGTATGTTCTCGTTGACTCCATTGATTGTTAAATGTCAATAATTCGACAGTCAACGAATTGGAAATAATCCGTATCAATGAAACAGATTTACGATAGCACCTGTTAGTGGTAAACTAATCATCATAAGCATTATAAAATAATAATCGTAGTAACATTTTAGTATCGCCATAACCCGTGCTGTAAGGACAGTAGTCCATCACACCATGATGTTAATGGTCGGGCTTTTCTACAAATGTTTCAGTATTTTAACATGTGTTAATAATCAATAAAAACCGTTTTAATGGTACATAAAAAGTTGAGATTTACTACGATTAGGCTCTGCATTATGATTGGTCGGAACGCGCCAGTTTTACAATGTTATTAAAATTACGCTTAAGTTTCATTGACTTTCGCTGTTTCTTTGCTATTATGATGTCACAATCAAAGTTAATGACTTATGCAAATCATTCGCTACTTTTAATACGAGCGTAAAATAATCGTTTGCGTTTAACGTGGCGTTCAAATAATCATAATACTCGAATGAATACGTTCAGTTCGATGGTTGAGTTCGTTTCAAAAGTGCCGCAAGTTAAAAAAATGCTCTACCTTCTTGTGACTTTAATGAACGCTCGGCTATTATAAGCGTAGAAAATTACATTTTATCTAAATATGTAAATCTATTTTAGATAAATCTGTTTGGATTAAAATGAGTTTCGTGTTGGGGCAGTAACTTACGAGTCAATTTGGTAATGGCTTTCACTGCAGGTAGGCTGCCACCAAGCCGAGGTTCATTAGGCAACCACTTATGGGTATCAATAAATTGTTTGTTCAACTTTGATTATGAATAATTACGCAAGAAATGCGCAGGAAAATTAATTTGTTTGAAACACCTGGTTACTTTAGATTTTTTTTTTGAAATAGGAGTTTAAATG
Source organism: Pandemis corylana (assembly GCA_949127965.1). Classification (NCBI taxonomy): domain Eukaryota; kingdom Metazoa; phylum Arthropoda; class Insecta; order Lepidoptera; family Tortricidae; genus Pandemis; species Pandemis corylana. The sequence continues at coordinate 6,916,847 of OX421859.1, read as the reverse complement.
TTTGATATATTTCATTTAGAACACTAAAAAAAGTTAAACGTGTTTTAAAATGTATTAGGTCTGTTAGATCGCTTTAATCTGATAGTCATTACTTTCGACTACGTGTATGCCCCGCTAAATAATATACTGGCATGAAGAAAAAGAACATGACACATTATTTTCTCAAAAAACGCGTAGACCCGTCATCATGATGCAAGCAACTGCGCCGAAATATCGGGAGTTCGTTAAAAAGTTTATCGTGGTTTATATATTCCGGTGATATTTCTGACAAGGCGCGTCTAGCTGTCCACAGAGGGGTGCTTGTTCCAACATTAATGTATACGGTAGCGAAACTTGGGTATGGCAAAAGAAGCATGGAAGTAGAATAAATGCAGTAGAAATGAAAGCGTTAAGGAGTATGGCAGGTGTATCACTGAAAGATAGAATAAGGAACAGTGTGATAAGGGAACGTGCTGGTGTGAAAGAGGATATAGTGACTAGGATAGAAAAAAGTATGCTTAGTTGGTTTGGGCACGTAGAGCGGATGGATGTAAGTAGACTAACTAAACAGATCTATATGGGGAGTGTGAATGGTTACGTTGGGAGGGGAAGGCCTAGACGGACGTTGCGAGACCAAATAGGAGACGTTTTGAAAAAAAGTCAGGTCAGGAGTACCCGAAACCGACGAGAAATATGTTAGGATCGTAGCAAGTGGAACAAAGTAGTCTCTGCCTACCCCTGTGGGAAAGAGGCGAGACGGTATGTATGTATGTATGTATCTCCGAAAAAATAAAATTGTACTGGTCGCTTTCTTGATAAAATTGTATTTAACAGTGGACTTATATTTTTACTCGTCGCCGTCGTCGGTTTAATATGTGCAGAGCAAAAAATGGGACTAACCTTTTTTCCTTTTGTTGAAAATACAGCATGTTTTAATATCAAAACCCGCATCGATATTAAATCGTCCCACTCGGCCGGAGGGTCCAGGGCGTGGGAGCTGCCAGTCGTAAACACACGACTTCAGACGGTACGGGTTAAATTTAGACAAATCTGTAGCCTGTCTGGTAGTCTTAAAGACGATTGTATTCATATGAAACATCTATAGGCTCATTAGTGTAGATATGTGTCAGCGTTTTAAGTTTTTGGTGCGATAAAAAATAGGTCCTGCGTAATACGCTCGTTGTGGATATTTAATATTATGTCATAATTTAAAGTTCTCCAAACACATCTGATAGGTATATGTGCGTGGAAAATTCTATTTTTATTTAAAAAAAAAACAGGTACCTATTATTTTCGTTTTCGTCGTTGCATGAATCTATTTAAAATGTGGTGTTGGCATAGCATTCAGCAAACTACTATTTCATCTCATTCGTCCAATAATTCTATATTGCTGTTTTCTTGATTAAATAATGGTGTAGTATTGCCAGTTAGTATCACTACTGCCTTTCATTTGAAAGCGTCACTTTCTAAATAGACTCAATCTCTGTTAATCATACTTAACGTGTCATCATTCCTGTTACACACATTCATCCAGTTGAATTACAGCTTCGTTATATACAGGCTTCAATTAAAACCCTAATGAGTTTTCATTTCGTTCCCACCCCGCCGTCTCCAGCGACCAATTATAGAGATTACACGCACCCGGAGCTATTTAAACTTTTCCCATCAACCCATCACTCTTAAATTAAAACATAGAACACCCCTATCTCAGATCAGCTTTTGAAGTTTGTTTTGTTGTTGCGCTGTTTGAAAATTCGGGAAGGGGTAAAAAATAGTTCGAGATTTTTGTTTATGAATGTTTAAATCTGTGATTTTTATAATTGAATCTAATATTTTGACTGTGGCTTATACCTTTGTTTAGCATAAAACGACTTAAAATGATCAATGAAAATATTTTTGTTAAATAAACATGCTCAGTACCTACTTAACCGCTTACTGACAGTGTAAATCAACTTGGAGCTCAAATAATTATTAAAATAAATTAAATTAAATAACACGAAGAAAACTGAAATCTCAAAAACCTATACCATACACATTTTGATCTCGATATTGATAAAGTGTCTCACTACTGTCGAATTTAAAAGCAATGTAGTTTTAGTGACTATAAAGATATTAGAAGGTATTTATCGACTTTTACAGCTTTCAAAGTAATTTATTTTCTTAGTTCTTTGGTTTTGCTGGTTACCATAAAGTCAAAACAACTGGACAATAAAAACTCAAGAGGAGGTCTCATAGCTTGCTTCCATGAATAATGCATGAAATGCTGAAAGGAAATTTTAGCCACAGACCATTTCTCCGGAACTATGGACTAGCCGAAATTGTATCTAGGGGAGACTTTTTTTATTATTTATGTAATATTTTGCAATTTTTTTAAATCAGAAGGGTGGATCCCCTTGCTAAAGGGTGGGCCCTGAATGAATTTATAGTTCTTTGTAGATAAACATATCAATTTGTTAGTGTTTTGTTAAGTATGTGAAGCATTGTTGGTCGTATGTGGACTCAGTTGAGCTGATGACTCCGATGGTTTGAGACGGAATTAAGAGTGACTTTATATCTCGTGCCTCGTTGTTGAGATCATAATGTGACTAGATTGTGTTCACTGAACTCGCGTAGTGACTTGCAGCTTTTTAAGGTTAGTGCCGAAGAAGCTTTTAATGAACATTTTGAAACCGTCAACTTTTCCCAATTTGACATGATTTAGTAGTACAATATTAGCATTTGCAAAGAAGTCGATAGGTACGATATAAATTAATTGTCGTTTAACAGATGTGTCGTTAATTGTTAAACGACTCTACAGTCCTTGTTGAATAATTAATAGTTATTTCTGTGTTTCCAGATCGCTACTTACTTACGTTACTTGATTAATTGTTTTTGATTATTACACTTCATTCAGTAGGTGTACATTCGGTTGCTGTATATCTAATTTTTCGTAGAAATCGTGTGCTGTTTGTGGGCAATGTCATGTCGTAGGCGATCCAAATGCCACATTCCTTCATCTTCCTGTGACGTCCATCACGGATAGAGAAGCTCCTATTTAAAGAGATAAACAAGCCAGCGTTTACAACGATCCGTTGTTTACCACCATTCTCGTCCGACCGTATCCGCTAACCACTTCCTGTGAAAAAATCAGAGCAACCGCCTTGCGTAATCCAATACCATTCCGAGCAACTTTGCTTCTGAATCGATTGGAAATCAAGCGAATAAAATCGATTTTCCCCCAAATTGAATAGTCGTTAAATGTAGGCAGCAGTTTTAATGTTCGGATTGTTTACACCGTGGCGTCGCGAGTGTAAACGCTTGTCGATAATTGATGATTTGATTTACAGCAACACTAAACAACCGGTGTTTAGGCGATCGCGATATGTTTGCCTTTGAATAATATCGATATATTGCCATGGGCAGATAAAATACCCTAAAAACGTTGCACATCTCTACCTATTTACTCTTTTCGTTAGTATTTAACAAGATTTTTAAGTTGATGCTTCTTTTATTTTTTATTCTACACAAGCTTGTAATTTACTATTATTTTTAATGATGAAACGAAACGGAACTTTAGAAAAAAAGCCAAGGCTCAAGCTCGGCAAGAACAATAAAACAACAAGGGTCGATAAACCTCCGAAGGAAATATAGTTTTTGAAGGTAAACACACCCATTGCTGGTTCCTGCCTACACATAACAAAGCCAGTCTTCAAACAAAAGCCTGCGCCCAAGTCGTTCACGCTTCAGCGGCCGCGTCGCTGAATTACAAAGAAATATTCACACTCGCACAAACCAACTCGGTTTCCATACGTCACCCATTAAAAAACCGTAATTATCCGATTTAGAGTTCAACGCTCGTACAACTGTGCTCATAAACGGAAGGTAGCACCTATAAATTTTATACGATAAACAAAGAAACAATTGCAGTTGTAATGACAAACTTTTGCGGTAGGTTATGGAGCATTGTCGGCCTTCCGTGTGTTTTTAAGTTTTTATGCAAAGCTCGTTGAAACACTGGGTTTAAGAGTACGGATTTATAAGCTTGCCGGGAATAAAGTTTAATGTTCTGCTTTAAGATCTGTAAAGTTCCTTAGCAGGTATTCATGAGACGGGGCTGTCGACAATTATTTAGCTTGGTCGGCAATTTTTTGCTGTGATTCGTATTCCTTCTATATAGGTACTAAATAGCTGAAATTTGGTAACGGTCACTTCGATGGATTACAAGGATTAAAGTAACTGAATTCAAATAAAAAAAAAATCCTCAAGCGCATTAGTAATTTTATAGTTTACCTACAGTCAGTTGATGACTTAAAAATAAAGTAAATAAACACTCGTATTTACCTTTACATACCTACACGAGAATATCAAGAGTTAGTACATCGTTTAGTTCAAGATATTTATTTCAAGCGAGACGTATTAGCAATGTTTCAGGATTTCTATTCGACGTCAAAGTCAGTGCATTAAAGTGTTAAAACCATACAAAATTCCTGACGTTAGCGTTATTTATAAGTAAAACCACTACAAGTAGAGTTCTTGACCAGCTCATACCTTACATGCAGGGATAGAAAACATTTTGACACATAAATAATTATTAATATCCCATAATAAGTATAATTTATTTGTACCCCGCCGTCCCGAGCCGCGAGCGCAAACGCGCGTTACGATAGTAATAAACTTTTATCGCTTGTTCTTTCAAGTATTATTTGACAGTGTTGATGCGTTAAATCGCGATTAATAGATGATTAGCCATTCGACGTGAGTTAACAGCCATCTTGTAATAAATTGTGTTTATTAGGAATCAATCACGATACGGAAGGACGTCGCTCTATACTTGACCTTTGAGTATGAGCTGTAAATTATTTTTTATCGATCGCATCTTAATGGCTGTAATGCGTTGTGCTGGTTATGGGCGTAAATTATGCAACTAAGTGCAAAATGGTTGGGATAAGCCGCATTGCGGGTTAACTTTGACTGCCACTGGTGAATAGTTTTCACACTTATTTAGAAAACGAGGGCTTTTTTAATTTCAAAAATAGTCATTTGAAATATATTAATTTAGATTTAAATGAAAATTAGTTTGAAGTTAAAAAATACCCTCTAATAATTTTAACGCGTGTTTTACAGAATTCCACCTAAAACGTCCATTAGTTAGCTCTACTTTATTTACCATCATACGCTACAAGTATGTAGCGTATGATGGTAAATAAAGTAGACAAAACTAATAAACAAAACTAATTACGGCCGCCATTAAGGGAGAATAGAATAGAATAAAACTAATTAATACTAGTCATATTATTTTGTTGTGTCTCGTTTCATGATTGACGATTACAAACCTAAGGGCTATCAATCACCATTTCTGTCTATCACACGGTATAATATTTCAGTAGAAAGAGATGGCGAACGTGATTGTGATTACTCTATACAAATAACATTAACTCCAATCTCGACACCATCTGCAAAACTAACTACTTAAACGTAGGTACGAGTAAGGGGTATGTATATCTCTTCTTCAATAAACCTGCACTTAGTAAAGATTATCTCTGTAGTTGTAAATAATGCGTTACTGCACCTCTGACTAATTTACGAGTGGCACGTAGGAGCATGTGCACGCAACTAACTGAGGCGAAATTGTAAGATATTTTACTACCTACTTGTTTTTTAATGGTTGTTTTAAAGCTTATTAAGGGATGATGGATGAGTGCAAGGACTTGAAAAACATGTGTTTTCTTGTTGTTGAAGTTGCGGCATATGTCTTTCGTGAGGTTGTTTAAATTGTTATTATTTTAAGACATTTTTTAAACCATTACATGATAGGTATAAAACCAACCGATACAACGTTACACTGATTGGCAAATGCTACATAAGTTCTCTTACGTTATTGATTTATTCGTAGCTGTTATTAAATATTCATTTATTATACTTTAAAGCATATATTTCATACAATTAATCTTTAAAACTTTGTTGTTTCATTTTGTAGGGGTAATCTTTGAAATCATGCTCTCCACTCTGCTCTGTCTACCCCGTAAGGAATATAGACATAATTTGTGTGTGTGTGTGTCATTCCTGAAATTAGTGGATCAATTGTAAAATACCTTTTCTAAATACTGAGCTACACTGTCCCTGGATAACATAAGCTGTTTTTAATCTTGGAAAAGTATGAAGTTTCCATGGAATGCAGACAAAGTTCCGGGCAAAATCTAGTTGTTTATTACTTTAACTTTAATTTTTGCTGGTCACATTAATCTGTAGAGATAAGGAGCTGTCTAATTTGCTTTTGTGTTGTTACAGATTTTGACAAGATGGTGTGAATTAAGGGATTTTAAAGCACCGTCAAGACGTCGCCTTAGAGGTCAGTATACTTTAATAGAAGTTAGCTAAATACAATAGTCATAGAACTTAGCGTTAAGTAAAAAAACACTCAACGTAGCGAAAGAACTCGGGATCCTGGAATCTCGGTCACATTGATACTTACATCCCGAAATTCGAAGAACTCACAAAAAATTTGACTAACTACAAAAATACCTATTAAATATCTGACAAAACTGTTGGTCTGGTCATTTTAATTTAATGATTACTCAAAATTATGTTAAGCAACTCTAGGTACTTTCAACTGGTAGAGAGCTTACTTTTTATTTCCGAGAATATTAGTCATAATCATAATGCAAAATGTAAAAACAAAGAAGCCTAAATTACTGTTTTCTGTATGTTCTATTGATAACTTTATTACCAACGTAGGTACTATTCTAAATAAGATTTATTCATTAGTTTTTAAATATTGTATTGATTTCATGTGCAAGTAGGTACCTATCTATAGTGTTCAGCAAACAGTTCGTTTTTTTATCGCTCCGAATTTGAATACATAATTTACTGTATGTATGTAAAAAACTATCTACCGGGGTCTAGAATTAAAAATGACTGGCACTAACTTAACAGGTTTGTGAGTAAATGAACATTTCTCTAACCAGTTTCAAGTCGCCGTCGCCCGAAACCCGCCATACTTCTTTTTTAAATTTTTCATTCCCCTTCTCGAATCGTCAGAACGCTCTGCGATTTGCTAACAGCTCTCTCGTTTGTCTTCCGTTAGTATAAAAGAGATAGCAATAAAAACGAGTTTTCATGCGGCATATGGCAGCTCAAACGCGAGTGATAGAGATAGAAGACAAACTAACATGGCGTCAGACATGCGGTGGCTGATACGGCAACTAAAAATGCTCCGGCACACAGCTGTGATGTTGTACGTGTGTGCTTTTTCTTGTGTTGCGATAGGAAGGGTATCGCTGCTCAGATGCTGCCAACGTTTGGCAAAAGCATGAAATAACAGAGATGTTTTTTTAATGATTTTAAAGTTAAGTATTATAAAAAATAAAAAATGCTCTTAATTTAATTTAATTAACAATTATTACCTAATACACAACATGTTATTATAATATTACAAATTATTATAATATTTAAATTTCTGCAAATTTTATGCAAAACGGGCCTACTTTCTTAAAGGGCCAACAGCACACATGTAACGTTTCTATGTTATGAGTGTCCATGGGCGGTGCTCATTACTTTCCATCAGATGGCGAACATGTTCTTTTGCCCCTATAACATTAAAAAATGGCAAAAAAAAAACCATTAAACCTTGCCAGGTTTCATTATTATTCTTTGTATTAATATTTAGTGAGAATAAAAATATTTTCTTAAATTTAAATGAATGTTTGTTCATAACAATAAAAAAAACGAATGAACTGTTTTTAAAAGAGTCCATACTAGCAGTTTTTGTTATGTCCCGTATTTTTTCCCTATTAATTTCTTTACTAAAATCCCATCATCAGAATTAAATTCTCAAAACATATTACTGCTCCAAAGGTTCCCGACCAACGACATTCCATGTCCAGTTTGTATTAGTTCCAGAAAAATGTTTAAGATGGCGCTGAAATCAATTCCACTTGAAGTCGACGTAGAGTTTTTTTGTTGCCCGTTTCTTCATATAATTTGTTCATCTGATTCTGTCGAAATCAATTAATCGAATGATGAAAATATATGTATTATAATTTATTAACAGCAAAAGCCAGACCTAAGTTGTTAATTAAATTAGGTACAAAGTAGAAGAACACGAAGAAAAAACGTTCGTATCCCAAACCTAAAACTAAATGTGTTATGTAAATTTTAAGATAGTCCTTTACACCAGGAATCGGTTGGTAAAGTAATTTGAAGTATACTCCTAACGTTTAAATTAATTTCACATTGTTAAAGAAAAATACGCTTGTGCTGTGCAGGCTCTACCTTCGAACAGCTTTCAGAGCTTTTGACTCTACAACTTAATTCTGTAGCAGAGCGGTAGATGGCGCTTATGTCAATGCTGAATAAAATATTCAGAGTTTTTTTTGTTTTGTGATTTAGAACTAAAGTGCTGGTAGATACAAGTTGTTTATTGAATTATTAAACGTTAATATAAACCCAGTACTTAATAAAATGAATACACTTAAAGATTGAAGTAAGCAGTAGGATGAACAAACAGGCTGAAACTTTATTTATTTGAATGTAATCTAATCACAAAAAAAAACGAAAAACGTGTCAGAAAACAAACTCTCATTAATGTATTCTGCTTATTCATTATTATCGAGCCAAAAGGTAAGATCAGTAATTTCGAATTCAAAACTTTTTCTCCGTTTTATAATAAAATTTTCCCAGGCATATTTTTCAAAATTTATGCCCTGGATGCGGAAAATACACAAATGAATTTCATTTGGGTAAGGAATATTCTCGGTACTATGACTCTAGTATTTGAAAAATTCAACTGTTCAGAGAAACTTAACTCTCAATAAAACAAAACCCTTTGGCAAGTAAGTTTACAATATCGAAATAATAACCAAACTACACTAAAAGAAACTAGGTACCCAATAAATATTCATGAAACAGACGGACATCTATTCTAAGGACAGCCTTTTGTCCCCACTTCTACAAAGCTTCTAAAATTGACCTACTTTTCTATTAAAATTCAAATGAGTTTTTTTGCTAAGAGAAAGCTAGTCCGCACTACACGGCCAGTATCGTGCGGGTCTTAACTCGAGAAAGGAGTGTGTAACGTTCGCAAATATTAAATTCGGAAGAAAAATAAATAAAAGAAAAGAAAAAGGAAAATGCGCCTGAGCAAGTTTTGGAGGCGCTTGCGAGTTTCGAGGCGTGCGGAGAGATGGCGTTGGAGAAGGTATGTTTGGTAACTTCACGTTTTACTTTAAAGGGTAAAGTCATTCCTTTACTTTTTCATTTGATACGCTTTAGTAGAGAAATAGAGATGTAATCGGATATTTAAAAACCGTCAGACGGTATACCGTGCTTAAAACCCCTCAGGCTAGAACGAATCGGCGGTTTATGACACAGTGAGTTAAGTATCTACATACAATCTTTTGCTTCATCTTCATCTGAAGTTTTCCTTAGATAGGATAGTAAAATGTAGCCAAGTAAGGAGGAGGAATCCTTTTTTTTAGTAATTTCCAGTGTCCAAATATAGGCAGATACATACCTACATAAAACGTCTAACTCACAATCAGTGTTAAACAAGATAGGTAGGTACAACTTACATCTAAAAACATTTTCCGTTATTTTAAATATCTCATTATAATAGCAACATAGTACAGGTACATATATGAAGAATTTATTAAAATGTTATAAATTCATTTTTATCACCGAGCTAATTTTCCAAAGCTTCTGACTAATAAAACCTTATTTTATGCAAAAAATGCTCATTTGTACGTAAATCTAGCTAAAGACGCACTACCTGTCTACTTAAACTGTATAAGCATTGGTTGTAATTTAAGAAACAAAACGGCCGGAGCCACCGCAGTGTGTGGTCTGTGGGGTTGCGTTTTTTTTTTAATACCGAGCGTAATCTTAATGATATAGCAACTTAATTTATCGCGAATGCTTGCTCAGGCGCATCGGTATGTTATGTGAAGTAATCGAAACTTAGGAAGTATAGCGCCTGTTACCGCTTAATTTTTTCCTCATTTAACGAACTAAAAGCAATTATTATGAAACAAAATTTTTATTTGTTAGTTCGCCAACGGTTTGAGTAGCAAACGGTCGTGATCTTCGCTTCTGAAAATGCCTTGTATATGTGTTCGAAACGTATTGTGTGTATATTGTTGTGGTTGTGGTATTTAACTATGTGCGTTATCGTTTAGCATATATTTACAAAACATGCCTCGCACCGACTTGACCATCTTAGACGTGTGTCGTGCAGTAACCAAAGTGATAGGTATGTTCCAATTCATATTATTAAGCTCAACGATTTGAAATATTTAATTTCTCAGAAGATGGTCATAATATTTTTTTCGGAATGGTATTAAAATAACTCCATGAATTGATTATAGGGTCTAAAAGATCCTCATATCCAACGGTTCAGCATGTAAAAATCTACATAATAAGTTTATTGCTTACCTGTGATAATAAAACTATTTATTTATAATATTACAATAATATATTTTTATTTGGTTCTCGAGTCCGTCGTATGCGGTAAGTACACAAGATATCAGTTACTTTTAATGCATTGATAAGATTTGAATCAGTCTAAATAACCTTACAGCGACTGACGCCTAACCATAAGTCTGCAAATATGACTTGATCCAGGAAAATAGCTATACCTCGTCGTCATTGACACGATAAGAGGCAAGAAGATCACTTATCCTACTTCCTACTAATATTATAAATGCGAATGTAAGTTTGTTTGTTACGGTTTCACGCAAAACTACTCAACCGACCATCATGAAATTTTGTACACAATGTTCTTGAAGGTATTAGAAGTAACATAGGATGCTTTTTATTTAAAAAAATATATATATGTCGTCACTCTGACGTTATCTGCGCGGACGAAGTCGCGGGCAAAAGCTAGTTATTAATAAATAACTAATTGATCATCATCACATGATTATTTTCATTTACCATTTACATCAAAAGAAACGTCTTTTGTTCTATTATTACATTTTTATCTTCGTCAACAACACTATTCTGGTTTTTAAGTTTTTACACGAACATACGAAGTCCTTGACAATCGCGCGCTTGAGACTAGAAACTCACCCGAATGTGTAAAAATGATTTCACTTTTTTAATCACTCTGATTGGCATAAGTGCGTATACAATTAAATATAGTTAGTAGTTTAGCAGTAGTCTGTGTGAGTATGCAAGTTCGCATTTGTGCATTTGTGTTGTCCTGTATTCATCTTTTTCATGTGTTTTATGTACAACAAAGAGTTATACCTACATACTTAACCACTCCTGTACAAATTTTTCATCGTAGTTTTGGATTCAAAATTAAGCCATCCCGACCATCCCGTTGACGCCGTACACTTTGAACATGTACCTACCTGTGGAAACATTTGTCAAGCACAATATAAATTATGAAAATATCGTAAAAAAATGACAAATAGTGAAATTAAAAGTAATATCGGTCAGGAAATACGGAAAATATAAGAGTTTTTATTAGTTAGCGATTAGAAAGAGAGATCCCATATGACATGTGACGTCATTTGTCACAGCGCACACATAAACTTCATAGTAAGCCGTGCTTACTTAACTATTTTGTTTTATTCTATTTTTAAGAAAAGCTAGTAAAACATTAAAAACTTTTTTATTACGTATACCTATAATTCCGCAGATGTCCCGCTCTGGCAAGAAAAAGAAATGGCCACGTTAGTAATACCTAACCCTAGCGGTAATTTTCTAGCAGTTCCTCTATGTTTAAATTTATACCTACAAGTTTGATCAAGACTCTAAAACGACAAGCATGTATGAAGAGATTGATGGACATGGATGAAGCGAAATAAGTAATAGAATATGAGGATCCTAGCTTGTGGAACAAAGTAGTCACTGCTTACCCATATGCGAGAGAGGCGTGACGATAAGCATGTAGATATGTTAAATTAATGTTTTACTAAAATAATTTGAATTAATTAGGTTAAAAATCGGTTAAGTATCGATTACTGTTCTGTTGCTACGCGGGTGTTCTCGGTGAATTATGCGTCCGTCTCGCGCAGGCTGACGAATGCATTTATCGCCTCATTGACGCCAATGAGCGTCGGCAATCCCTCACTGACTCATGTGTTAGAACTTGCTGGAGCAATAAGTGTAAATTACCGCAGAAATAGGCACAGATTTACTGAAAATAGAAATGAGACGCAAATTTCAAAATACGTTGCTAAATCCCTGATTTGTGAATAAAATTCCTGACGGCCGGATCAGAAGTGTTATAAAGAAAACCAGGGGGGTTACCATGACGTCTTAATGCGATTCAATTCCGATTCAGTTTAGGTTCGCTCGCTGTCAGATCCATTCTAAAAATGACAGCTAAAACCTGAACTGAGTCGGATTTGACTCGCATTAAGACGTCTTGGTAAGGCCCCAGAACAAGGGTTCAGATTGTTTTAACCTATATTGTTTTTATTGTAGGTGTAGTCACAACACTTGCCTCATAAGCAATTATTAGATCTTACAAGTAGGTATGTGACTTTCGATGAACATCTACCATCCTGTTTGGAATCAATTTTTCTGATATAAATATTAAAAAACGCCGACCAATTTAATAAGAATATCTTAGCCAGATTTTATGGCGTTTCCTCATAAGAGGGGTGTAAGTGAAAACATGTTCGGTAGCAGGAAAATCCATGCAATAACAATAACTCATACAGTTTCGTGCCCCCCGCTAGATGGCGCGGCATGGACACAAGTAATCCATTTATTCTCGGGGCGAGCTTTATGTTGGTATTTGGTAACTCTTAAGCACTGCTGTATATTGTTTTATATTATTATTTATAAATATTGTTAGTGCGTGCCGCGGGATGCACCTAAGGGATTACAGGGGAAAGTTCAACGCTGTCTTAATTAGTTATTCTGTAAAAAGATTTTTATGGATAAAAAATGTTGCTCTCTGTAATTACGAGTTGCATACTCCTCATGGCCCTTGGCTCGTGTAGATAGCCACCATGTACCTTTTTAGGATGCCTACAACAGTTCATTAGCATTTAGCAATATTAGATACATGGTCACCGGTCCGGCCTTTGGCATAGAAATAATCTAACCGGAAGCATTGGTTGATTTTGTATTATAGCAACTACTTTTAAAACTCTTGCGAACGTATTAGCTTTTTACCTATTTGAAGCTCTATGCTGCAACTCTAGCTGAATTAAAACAATGTACAGAAATTAAAATTATATCTTCTGTTTAATTATACAAATCAAAATCAAGCTGAAGGCAGAATTACGTCCCTGTAATCACTAGCTTCGCAAGTCGATGACACCGAGCTCTTAATTAGTTACGTTTACAAAGCTTTACGTCAAAGCTCTGAGAAAGTTTTTTCGAACAATGAAACGACGCTGGAGGCGTTCGTAACTTATTAAAGCCGCAGCGTCTCGCATTCCTCTCTCCGTGAATAAGAAACTTTTGCGAGACGACGTTATCCGAAGAATGTGAGTCAGCCATTACAAGCTGGTATCCTAAAGGGGGAATCTCAAAGTTCCCGACCCCGTGGAATTTTGCGGATGAATGTTTTAATTGCAACCTCGCGAGAATATTTTGTAATTGCGCGCCTTGACTCAGCGATATTATGGTTATAACGTCACTGGTTAAATTAAATGTTTTGGCGAACGCTTAAATGGCTAGGATCTTAAGTCGATGTTTTGTTGAAATAAGGTACAGCAAAAATTAAATAAGTAACCTTTTAACCCCTCTCTTTTATCTCATATCAAGTAAATCTTAATATAACATTCTCTAAGAGTATTCTAATAAGTACCTAGTATTTTATTATAACATTGTAACTAGAGATGCCAGCCATGATTAAAAAGTGTTTTTTTATTCAAAATATTTTTTATGAAAAACTGACATACATACATAAATCACGTCTTTATCCCTTACGGGGTAGACAGAGCCCAAGGTAACAAAAGAAATACCACCCTTTAAATAATTTATTGTTTTAATTGATTATTAATTATTGTTTCTGCCACGCGCTTCGTCTGCGTAAACCTTCCTCTTGAATCACTATCTATTTAAAAAACCGTATCAAAATCCGTTGCGTAGTTTTAAAGATCTAAGCATACATAGGGACAGACAAACAGACAGACAGACAGCGGAAATCGACTTGGTTTTATACTATGTAGTGATTAGGTTATTAATAATACATACCCTGAAAATATCCGCACCTATTTTTCTAGTACCTTACATAGGTATATAAATACTATACTTAACAAACTTTGTAATCTATAATGATCGACCAGGCGTTAAACGCGTAGTTATCAGCCCAAAACTCCAGATATTACCAGAGATGATTATCTAAAAGTCGATTTTAAAAGTTACAACTTTAGGTAATGAATACTTCCCTTAATATCGAGCAAGATTTAATCTACGTGCCTTCGTACGTATAAATGTCCTTTCAACGCGAGTTTGCAGTAATCTCGCTTGAAATACTTTCGTAAGTACGAAAGAGTTCGCCCGATAGTATCAGGCTGGTAACAAAGAAAGTTTTTATTGTGCAAGTTCCCATTCCCTATCGACGGACGGCGTCTGCTTTTCCAATTTAAGAAAAAGCTAGTAAAACCTTGCATTAGGTTCGACATTCTGTATACCTATTAAAAGTTAGACTTTGATTAGATTGGTCTTAATTTCTTCGCAACGATGATCGTTATGAGACGAATTATTCTCTTAGGGCAACTTTTGAGCTTTATCTGTACTTAGTAAGGTCTGAATTCACCTAACGTGCTTTAATCTTACGTATAGCGTGCTTTAGTAAAATGAACTTCCCATTTGCTTCGGGAGCCTTCGCCTGTTCAGACTAATTTAGGTTCTCGATCAGTTTTTCCTCTAATAAACTGGAAATATCGAGTAGTAAATCTTCCTTTAGCTTTACTATTTGCGTTCAAATTATGAGGATATATCACGAATGTTAGGTTTTAGCATGACTTAGCCTGGAATTTGTGCCATTCCTAGGTATTACTGTTTGATTTATGTACAAGAGCTAGTGTGTACCTACTCTACTATTCGACGTAAAACAAAGTTTTATTACGTCAATTGTACTAGGTATTTAAGTTATTTTTTACACGAACATAGAGTTAACGTTAACAGTTATCCATAGGAATTTACACTACGGTACCTTCAATGGTTGACGTATGCTGCTATATGTCATAGGGATTTGTGCAACTCGCCACACGTGAAATATTACAAGTAAATTAATTCAAAATACTAATCAGCTGTAGCCTGATAAATAAACCAACGTGGAGTTCAGCAGCTTTAATATTTTGAATATAATACCTTCAGTATTTTGTGTAACCTGCTTTTGCCTAGCTTGCAGCACCTAGGTACCAGACTGAAATATACCCTCAGCTTCTCTCCAAACCGGTTATTCGATACAATATAATCCGTAGCGTTCTCAATACGGCAGCCAAGTTTATGTTTGAATTTAAATGGATACATTTTATAATAATGTCTTTGAACCGCGCCGCACTCCCTCAGGGTTTTTCTTTTACTCTTTTTATAATGTAATTTTCTTAAATCACCTTGGCCCTCCTCGCTCCCTATTGTCGTGAAATTATACCTACATCTGTAGTGAACAAAAGATTTTTTGTTCCCATAAAAATGGATATTTACCACGGAGATTATCCAGTGCTCATAATGATACCCATTCAAGAATCTCTTCTAGGTTTTTCTACGTTTTCCTGTGGCATTGTGAAGTTATATAGGTACCTGATAGATATATATAAAAGCAAGATTAGATATACTATCTAACCCTATAATGTAACTAAACAGATAATTTGTTTGCAGCAAGTCAATCCTTGAATTCATCTGGTCCATTGTTCTAAAACAATGGACGATCGGACGATAACTTATTTTTTTACGCTATTTACGCTTCGTATTCAAATTTCCAACGGCTCTCCTTAATTAACTTGTATCAAAAGTACCTAATTATATGATTTGTAGACATCGGCGTGGTTTCTGTTGCCCGCCGCTAATTAACAGGAAGCGATTATGGTCTGTGTCTAAACGATGCTTTTTTATTCTAATTATAATACTCGTTATTTATTGACATGGGGCTTTGAGGAGAACGAATTGTACCTTGCAAGTTCAGTCTATAAATATGAAATATAATGGGTAACCTACGTTTGAAATAGTGTAGGGGTATGAAACACCTTACTGCTGATTTAATTACAACATCTACAAAGAAAATTATTAGGTACCTACTATATTAATTTTCAGATTTATTTTTCAAACTCAATGATAATAAAAAAACTTCACTCTCTTCAGTCTCTCTTTTGGATTTACAAATATTAGGTAATCAATAGCATATTTTAAGTTTGTAATCGGGCTGAAACTTAACCAGTTGTCGTTCTACATTCTGAAATTGACTTGACTAAAAACCCTTCGAAATGGAATGTTGAAAATACGTAAAAAGGACGCGAGCTTTTTGTTTATTACTCCAATGGTGCACGCCGCAAGCGATCCACTGAGTTAGGTACTCTTACCTACAACGCTAGCCTTACGCTTAAAGACGAAACAGAATCTCGCTTGCATAGTCCACCTTTGACGCTTATAGGAATTTCATACAAACACTGATGACGTTAAAGTTCGACAGGAAATAATCAAAAAGTCTCGAACCAGGTGTATAGGTACTAATTTACCCCACGCTGTTTGACAATTCCGAGGTTGAGGTTAAATACGGACATCGTATATCAGCCAAAGCCTGCCCGAGTTGGTAAATCAATCAACAGCAAATGCAACGCATCGGCCGAGTGTCATTCACCCCAACATCTGTTCTCATATTTATGTCGCACACTTATCGTACGCTCTTGAATTTAAATATCGTGTGCGACATGTTATCTAGTCAGTAATGAGATTCAATTCAAGCCATTTATATGTGTTACAAGTTGAGTGGTGATTGGAAAAAGATTGGTTGAATAAGTCAGTGATTTAAATTCAAATTGGTTGAACTCTAAACTCTGCTCTTACGATACAAGATGGCCTAAAGGTGTTAAGTAATCGAGAATTCCTTTACATTTTATGTATTTTTTATTACGTTTATTTTGATTTAGTAATTAGGTACTAAATATGTATGTACCTATCTGAAAAGGGTTGAATTTCGACCAAAAATTACAAATTGACATAGACTGTAAGAATTTAATTAGTGACGATTGATGTAAAGGTTTTGAAATCAGCTTATTAACATTCATTTAATTGACGTGTCTGAAAACACTATTTTGATTCCCCTTTCCAGCTATATCTACGCCTATAATCAAGCTAAACGTGGCCTTTAGGTCTTGTTGTCTCAGGCCCTGTCTACCCCATAAGGGGTGATTTGTGTGTCTGTATGTAGGTATGTGAAAACAACAAAAATGCGAAAATAAATTAATTGCGTTTAAATAAACTACAACTTTCTACTTATCTAGTACCTATTTAGATAAAAAATATTCTTGGTTACATTCTGTATACCAAATATTAAGCGTGGCCAGTTGTAAATCATCTCATAGCTAATAATAACTCTGTTTACGTTAAGTCTGAATCGATTCCCACTCTCGTCTAAAATTATCGTCCACACGTCCGTTCTCCCCGCCGGCAGACATAATAATGGGGATTGATATGCCCGCTAGTTATCCGCCATATTTTCTCCAGCAATAGCCGCTCTCTGATTGGCCGACGCAGCAACATGGTTGCCACGTGTTTGTAAAAAAATATTTGTAATTCGAACTTAGAACGGGGAGCGCTGTCTCGAAGTAGAGTGGCCAGTCACAACAAAGCAATCTATTTTAAGTTTTAATTTCTGCATAAAGGTGGTTCTGTTAGTTCTATTTATTCAATTCGTTTGGATCAAAGCTGTCGTTATTTAGTGGGGCTACCTTTCGATTCTGTATGATCTTACTAATTAAACAAGTATGGTGCCAAGAATTTTCTCTTTCGCAAATGAAAAGCATATTTTCAGAGAGCATTCACTTTGAGTTCTTTACGTAGCGGTCGTCATGTCGCGTATTTTCATCCAGCGGTAGCGTAACTTACGGAGATTTACGATCAATTTGGACGCTCAGCGATTCAGCACTTTTAGTCCACAAACATATCTGACAATTGACTATATTTAATTGATTCGACATGAGATCTTTTTTTATAACAGTTTTTTAGAATATTAAAAACTACCTCTATGAATATAGAACTGTAGCGAATTCTCTATTTTAGTCAGTAAACGAGCGACAGGCTTAAGTAGTGTTGAAAATTACCTATGTAAAGTCTTACTGCCTTGACAATAAAGCCTACCTGACAATAATACCTTTTTTACAAATATTTTATTTACCTACCTAATTTTGATATATTATTACTGATATATTATTACATATTTTGATATTAACTAATCAGTTCTCTGGCTTCATTTGCACCTAAACATCTTTTTATTTTTAAATAACTGCTTTAAGTACAGTCAGCGTCATTCATATTCATATATAATCGTTACGGTCTAAGTGGTTAAATATATCAGAACACGTTCTTACTCCCATGTATATTTGGACACTGACCGTAACGATATATATGACGCTGATTGTACTTAAAGTCTCTTACTGAGAAACGTAAACTCATACTCGTAAGGTAATGTTTTTTTTGTAGCTTGTAATTTAGTTTCAGTCACAAGTAGGTACGTAACCTAGTTGTAATATAGTAAATGCCCTAATATTGTATCTACCGACGTCTAAGACTCTAAAAGGGAGGAGAGATATAAAACAATTCTAGTAGCTAATATCCAGCAAAAGTAATTCGCAGAGTTTCAGTTTTGCGGTAACGGATTAACTCGTCACGGAGAGGTTTACTGAGACAGCACTGCGTTGCTCTTTTACGCTGAACCAGCCCTTTGAAGTCAAGCTATCTCTACCATTTTCAACCATAGCACGACCCAGAAAGGTTCATTATTGTGAGGTTAAAATAAACTGTTTGGTCGGTTTTAGGTTGCTATCGCAATTGTTCGGAGTAAGTTATTTAGTTCGGCTTAGATGACGTTTCCGGAGCTGTGGCTTTCGTATTCCTTTGGTTGCGATTTCAATTCCATCTATGTGCTTTGTATCTATTTACCTGTCTACAAGAAAATCTTTGCTTTGTATGGCGGTATTTGCGATTTCTAGCCATGCCTGTTGATAAACTTGTCTAGCAAGTAACCTCGGTGTTTTTCTACACCAAGGTTTTATGATGCGATTGCAACGAGGTCGAGGTGAAAAATAACTAGATATACAATAATTATATTGTTGCTACTAAAATCCTACAATATCTCTTTTAATTTTTAGATAAGTATAAGTTAACGTGTGATCCAGGAAAAATATTTTATTAGGATTTACATTATTTATTCAGATCTGATGTTCTAAGTGATTTTTGCAAACGTTTGCACAAAGGTGGTATTGAAGTCGCAACTCATATGAGGCTGCCCCCTAATAAGCGTTAGGTAGGTAACTGCCTACCTAAATAGGCGGCCGTGGTTGAGTCCGTTTCGAGGATCCCTCGCGCAAGGTAATTTAATATATAGCCCCGGGGTAACAATCCCGGAAACCTTTGGGAAAATTAAGAATAAAGTAACTCCGGGGAGCTCTTACTAAGGCACAATTAACGCGCACTCGTGGCTTCATAAACTGAGCACAGTAAATTACGCAGAGAATAATTATTCGTCAGGTAAACTAGGAAATTACTATTAATCAGAAAGTGTCAGTCAATAAGGTATCGAATTAAACGGTAGACAGGTTTACGTCAATTAGTATGAAACTCTACCTTCACTTTGACATTTGACATTGGCTAACGAAGTTTGCAACTAGTGGGCATATATATCAATCACTTTAATATAATTGATTGACACTGTGTGCGTTTGTAATCGTAGAAATTCAGAGTTTACTCGATGGCAAATATAATAAAATATTCACTACATCTGTATAGGTAATTTCATAGGCCAAATATTTTCAATGCTCGCGTACTGTGTAATTTTAGTTTAAGGGTGACAAATGGTCGTAAAAATTCTGTAGGTGTGTGATGTTGATAATCATATATTTTACCCGCATAATGGTAGTGCGATTAACATGCAGATTATTTACAAAAATGCATTACGGCAAAAGACTGAATAGCGTTAAATGAGAATTAGATTAATTAGGGTACGATCAAACTTGCATTTTGAAGATTTTACGTAGCCTTATGTAAATATAGATATCTATCTACCGTTCGTAGTTTGAGACACAGTCCACTGTACCGCACAAGTGACCAAGCTCCCTTTTAAATATTTTTTTACACTTATTTAAACAATAAAACATTTTTTTTAATTCTCTTTACTAATTAACATAACAGTGAAGCTTTCTCCGTGAAAGCGGAATAATTTCTCCAATAGAACAGCAAAAAATATGTAAATAAACCGTTTCTTTGGCAACGTGGCCCAATTTCACCAAACAACCCATTCATATTCATACCCGTTCACCCTTTGTATTGTTACGCAGCGCCGCAACGTCGCCTTTTGTTATTTTTTGTTAATTTATCTCTACCTCCTTGTATTCTTTCTTTTAACGCTTTGGGAATAATTTCCTTCTTTGTAAATAATCCTTTGACATTTTTAATTGAAATTCTGCGACCAGCTCTAAAAATGTTCTTGGACGCAAACTTCGATGAAGTTTCAACTAAATGAAATAAATTGATGCAACTCAAATAGAAGAATTTAGTTCGGAATTTCAATAGTTTGTAGCAAAGTTTTTTGGCGGCAGTATTATATTATATTTGGTACCATTTATATTAATTATCCCTCCAATTTTATAACAACAATTCAAGTGTAGGTACCTATTATAACAAAACAATAATTATTTTGATTCCCCTTTCCATCCATACAACTACAATAATGCTAAACGTGGTCTCTAGGACTTGTCACTTTAGGATCTGTCTACCCGGTAAGGGATAAAGACGTGATTTATGTACATACATGTATGTATAATTATTCAATTTACATATGTAATTGCATATTTAGATCTAATTGTCTCTACAAAACGCCCCGCTGCGCCCGTAAAAATGTCAGCAACATATCTCAATTATTCAGATCGCGAATTTTAATGATTATGCGCAATGACTTTATTAAGAAAAAACATTTCGTCCTTTACGAGACTATAGATAAAGGCCCCGCTGAGTGGAGAATTCTCTTCGAACATAGCTGATTTACATGCAAATGTTAATAACTTGATCTCAAGTATCTCAAGGCGTCCCTTGCTGCAAACTCGTTTAAGTCTTAAGGCTGTCTATACAGACTTGGAGCCTTTCGGGTATATATAAAGACATTTTGAACCACTTTATTATGCCGCCTTAAGAGGATCAAGAACCAAAGATTCAGGCGACAGGTTCTTGGATACATTGCCTTTATAAGGCACCCGTCTCATTTGCAGGAGAATGTTTTAAGATTTGATTGCAAAATGAGGTGTCTTTTACAACACTAGCGCTTCAGTTCATTACCTCAAAGCTTATTTTAATTTAACTTAAAATGCATTCAGCATGAAAAAGATAAAACATATTTTTATCTATTAAGGCTTTAGTATGAAAATAACCTTTGGATAAACAAATTCACTAATTATTCTCTTTGTATTTTTGCTACAGTAACCTCTTAAAAAACTTAAGTATTAACTGTTAATATGGTCGCCTGTCTCTGCTTTAGTCGGATAAAAGCCATATAAATGCTACATGACGGTCACATTAACGGAGATAATTATGCCAGAGCGCAATGCAGGCCAAGATAAGGACAAGTTAAGTACCTACCTTAAGGAACGTAGTAGGTACATTCCTTGATGGAAGTAGACAGGTATACAGCTCATTTTGAGGTCATTATTGAACGATAATTTTATACCTCTATTATTATGGAAGTGGAATTAAAACCAGACAGAAAATATCGGGGTGGATTTAATTTTCACATTATCGTTCTAGTTTATACTATAGTATAACTATAAAATGACACTTGCGTGTTCCACTCATTGGAAAATATTGAAAATAATAAAGATTGCAGTAAATGGAAAACGTAAACCGAATGAGATGAGAACGCAATTATGAAAAGTGCAATTATGTTTCTCATGCGTAAAACAAGTGCTATTTTCGTTTTTGTTTCAATGTTCATGTAGCTTTTAAGTCATAGATAAACGGTAAAAAGCAACTGTGTTAGTACAAGAAACGGTTTCAGCATTAACATATTTTGTTAAGTGTAAATTTACATTTCGTTGCATTATAATTATAAAGAAGCGGACCGAGGGCCGACCCCTCTTCGAAGGGAGGGCACAATGAGATTCATATTACTTGAAATTTATGCGAAATATCATGCAATTCCGTGAAAATAAACTCGGTAGCATCTCTTAAGGTTAATAAAATGAAGTCTGTTTGGTTATGTCTTGAATAGGCTGGCGAATATTTCGATAATGATGAAATTCAATTACACATTAACCATTGTTAGCGAGTTTGACATAATTATTAGTTACAAGCTGTGACTGCCTTGAGACTTAGCATAATGAAGTGATGGGCTCAGACAACTATTATTAGGTAAGTGTTAGGTACTACGCTCTGTCCATTTAACGCTCTACACGGTGAATAAAGTTTTGCGAGCGCACATATTTTTGTCATCATACATGTCGTCAGGGCTCACAAACTTCATGAATCCCAATGTCCCGGAAAATATAACAAGGCCATTTATATTCCGGACCGGTCCCGGTCCGCCCGTTTTTCTATCATAGAAATCTGGATCGAGCTGTGCGCCCACCGTAAAATATAGAAGGCCTTATTGGGGATATGTGTAGCATGTGGAATTAGATCGATTGATTGCCTTCGGAGATTACGTTTTATTTTATATTTTTTCAAGAGCTTTAGGTTTAACTCAAGTAATTTTGAAATCTCATTGTGTTGGGTTAATTTTTATTCAAGTCATACTTACAAGTGTCATTTTGTTTTTATACCTGGGAGATCAAGAGTGTTCAAGAGATCGTTATCAATAAATACGTATTGTCTACAGTGCCTTTTAAATAAAATAAATGAGGATGTAAATTAATTAAGCATTTAGTTTTTAGAACTGCGTTGTTATAATTGAGACCAATTTTATCTTTGCCTACGACTATGTCTGCGTCAAATTTGTTGTACAAATAAAAATAAAACACACTCAAACACACAAAAAGTCCCCATTCAAAGGCGTTGATCAGCATAAACTTTTAATAATAAAGATTGGTTGTTTGTGGTCCGGCTTTCGCTCAGCTTCCGCATCAGTTAAACTAGGTACTTTTAGTGAGCCCACATGTACAATATACATTATGTATTATGGTATTTGCGTTCAAAACTTAAATTTTCAATCACGCAGAACGGTTGCATCCTGCGGCGGCGCGGGCCCCGAATGCCAAGAGGGTGGTAACGAAATAACTCCCATTAGCTGCGGGGACGCCGAGACAAAGGTTTTCGTTAAGGGACGCGTTATTTTTATACGCCACGGCCTCTGAATAACAACTCGCCCGCTTTTTCTACGTAAAATATCTTCATACAAGCCGGAATTACGCGATTACATTCTGATCATGCGCTCTCGGCTTCCTCCCTTTCCCAAACGTCAACAGATTGTTTTAGGTTTTGATTTACGTTTATACGCTAACAAGATTTATGTTCGTTTAAAAGGATACTTCGATACGTAATGGCGCTAAACCGCGTAACGTGATAAAATATTTCTGTCGAATTTAATTAGGAAAAGTCGGACGGTCGTCGTGGAATAAATTGTCCTTTCTTACGGACCTTTTTATATTTCCTTACATCTCTGTATTCACTTCAAACTTAATTAGACTTTATAGAGCGTTCCTTCCCAATTTCGTTTTACTCGCGCGTCTGACGCAGTCTGAGACTTATTCATTGGAGTGATGGTGTTTGAGGGGGTGCGGGAAGGCCGGAGGAGGGGTGGCTTGGCCCGAAATAGCAAATAAATGAGACGAAAATGTAAATGTTGCGCTTCAGAGATGAAAAGCGCGCCCGCCGCTCGCCTGCTCTTGTTAAGCTCATCGCAAATGTACCAGAATTAGGAGCGCGGCTAAAATAATTTTCAGCGCAGATGCGACGAGGTTGTACTGGATACATAAACAACCGCACTGGAAATAACCACGTTTACTCGGAGGTATCGGGGCTACTGATCTCTAATAATCTCGAAGGGAGATAACCGGCGCTTCTCGCGCCTGTTGTGTCTAAAGTTTCATCATATTTTCATAAGTTAGTACGTGACATAACTTAGACTTGCTTATACCTACTGATACAACTTTGATAACAAAAAACAAAAAATAATAGTCTCAAAAACTTTTTTTTATGGTAACGAGACATTGTATAACATGGCGACATAAGTTTTTTGTTTGCATTGGTAGATACGCTTTTTTTCGATTCGGTATGCAAAATGAAAATATAAAAATGCATTTTCTTGGGTCCTAGTGAAAAAGGGGATAAGTAAAAATTATGTACATAGATATTCTGCATTTTTTTTGTTTTGTGGTGTTCAATAAAGAGTACCTATTTTAATATAATATTGTAAAATATCTATTCGTATCTTTTTGTCCATGTACGTATCTAAGTCAGAAACTTCTAATAAGAAATCTTCAGAAATTACGATTTCGGAATTTTTACTCTAGAGGTGCAAAACTTGAGAAAATTACAAATTAAAAATACCTGTTGTATATTTAGTAGTGTACAGAACTGATATGGGACTTCAGTCATTTTTCTAATTTAGAATGTCAATTTATCTATTCGCACACATTACTCACACATTCAATAGGTAATTTAATTAAGTTTTTACCTATACCTACTTGAATTACTAATGAATTTTTGTGTGAAAAGTATTTAAATTAGTACAGAAATTAATATTGTACCTACGGCCGAAATGGACCAACTGTTGGAACTATTAAAACCATAATTGTAATTACAATTTTGCAGGATTTTGAAAATTTTCTTATTTTCCTTAAGTAGGTATCTACTTCCATTTTCTTGCATACCTACCTACACACGATATGAATTGACGTTTAACTTCACTAAATACTAAAGGAAGGTGTAGAATGTATTCCAAATGCTAGGAAACGTAACCCGTCTCCTTTCCTGGTATCGATCACGTTCTGAGATGCGTTTGATATTAGAATCACGTGCTCAACGGAAACAATATACGAATTTATATGTTATACCTACCCACTTAACGAGAAGTGACAAAGGGTTATCTACCTTTCCGAACCTAGAATCAAAGGAAGATTTAGAACTTTTGCGTTTTATAAGTTCGGTTAGGTTTTTTTCACTCAAACTTCTTCGTCCAATTTCAGTTATTGCGATATCAAATAAAGCCGCGACCACACAAGGGGAGCCGCCCCACCCGCTGCAATGATTCAGTATAATCCGAGTCGACATATGTCGTCCGCGAGTTATGTGGACTTATATTAAACGCACTTATTTGGAAAAACAACGCGGGTTGTCTCATGTCCCGGTCGTGTCCTAGATAGAGATATTGCGAGTGCGTACCATGGTTTAATTTATCGGGTGGCATTTGTTTTTGGGTTGGGCCCAACTTTTTTAATTGCCCTATAGATTCTAGTTGGCTATAAATATTTTGACATTTTTCCATCGGGAAATAGGGAATATTTCAGAAACATCGCTTTTTTATTATGTGGTTGTGAGGGTTTAAGAGAATTACCTCATATTTAAATATCGAAGAAGCCAAAATAGTCGTTATTTTGTTAAAAACTGTTAAATAATAAAAACCTCTTGATTTTTATTATGGTTGGTTGTACACTGTGATATGAATTGAAGTGTTAACGACTTATTATAGTGTGTCTATTTTTTATTCTGGTTTTATTCATAAAATTAACAAGACCGTCTTCTGACCAAGTCGTACATACATACTTAATACATGCATTTACCTATGTACGGTGACAATCGAGTACAACAATACCTATTTCACCGACAACATGTATATGTGGGTAGAGCCGAGCCATAAAATCCGGCATAAACGCGAAACAAAGAGATGCATCACTACCACTCCCTAAATATGATATGCAATGCCACATAAACCCAGATGCACTGACATGCACGTATATGTTTGAAGATAACTGATTACTACATAATAAAATATGTTGAATAGAAGCTTTTCGTCATGATCACAGGCGAACGAGTGAGAATGATATCAATGCTCTTTAAAATGACAAACTTAATATTCATCACTTGAATTTTAACAATTGTATCTCTGCTTCTTTAACTATAATGCACCCAATGCGGAGTGTAGGTCTCTTCCAATGCGCGCCAATCGTTCTGGTCTTTCGCTTTTCGCATGCAATCCTTCCGTGCCACTTTGACACGATCCAACGTATCCAACGTATCGGTTGCCTGCCCACATTTCGGTGTCCCACTCTGTGCCTCCAATCCAGTAGGCTTATTACCTAACTCGCTCGCAATCGCCATCGTGTTCATTTTGACAGTTCATGTATGGGCTGATAATTGGCATCAGAATCAGCAAGCTGTCACATTCATACTGTCAAAATGAACACGATGGCGATTGCGAGCGAGTTGCGTAATAAGCCTACAGTACCCGTTGCAACCGTACAATTGTGTAGTTGTTCATAAAATTTGTATTTCAAATTAACTATCTTGATATCATTGACGAAAGATACTTTTATTTTGATTTCAATTGTGTACTTGTTCTGATTGTGCGCCAGGAACGATGTAAAATATTCCCAAGATGTTGATTGTACTTGAACAAACACACTTTTCTTATATGTTTTTTTAGTCTCAATTCTGTTTCTGCCTAGTTTCTTTCTCTGCAGTAAAAATAAACTTTATTATATTTTGCTTTTATTTTATTGTACATTAAAATATATATTAAACTCCTAAGTGTTTTAGTACGTAAATTCCTAAACCATTTGTATATCAGTAAGCATTGCAAGTAAGTATTATCTTCTCAAGTTTAGCATAAATTTTATATCTCTTAAGGAGCTAGTAGATTGGACTTGAGCGTTTACTTGTCATAAGCATTTTAGCGAATGTTTCATATCAGGCAAAAGCTCAAAAAATAAGGGCTTTGTAATGAGCATTCTAGAAAGTGTTTACTGAATAACAGTACATTTGTTTGGATCTTTTTCTGAGCAGAATAATAATTATTGTTCCGTCAACATCTCTCTCTGCTCATAGTTTCCGTTCGCCTGCTTTATTGACGAGCATTTATTTTGTTCCATTAGAGCTTTACTTTACTTCCATGCTGGTCTGAGACCAAAGAAAAAACATAGAATATAGCAGTTGCATCTCGCTCTCGTCCCGTGCAGATGGTAAAAGCCCGTCGACGGAATAGACGAGATTCTAAGGAATCATCTTATACGCGATGTGGCTAGCAACCTACAATCATGCTAAACGTGGCCTTTAGGTCTTATTACCTCAGGCTCTGTCTACCCCGTAAGGGATAGAGACGTGATTTGTGCACGTGTAGGTACGTGTATTTGAGCTTTCGTGAGAATCATTATATCGAAAACATTATTTGAATTGGCTTATTGGCTCTATGCTTGGCTCCGTTCGCTGTTCAGTTAGCATTTAAAAGTGGCGAATGCTCGATAAGTAAACAGACAAGTGTACTAGCACCTTTAGTGTCGTGACAAAAGTATATGTGTGTGTATATGTGTCCCATTATGTCCGGTTAGAGCAGGCTAAATGGCCACAGAAATTACCCTCAAACGAGTTAGAGTAAACATTTACAAAACCCGGAAACGTCGATGTTCGTTCGAAGACCCCCGTTTATTTTTTCTTGCTCGTATCAAATTTCTGTCGTGCCCGCTCGCTATCTCCTCGATCGCACACGCTGGGATAAAATCTCTTAAACCTGTCTCATTACGTGAATATATACGTAAATAGGCATATATTAAAGTTATTTAGTCGGTATGTATGATGCGTCGTATCTGGGAATGCATCGTTGCATCCGCCGCGAGTAACGACTCGCTGCAAGATCACTGATATTGCACTTCTTAGAACCACTCGAGTACGATGGACGGGATTACTTTTTGCATTGCATACGCGATGAACCTATTTACATGCAAATGTCTTCACAGGTAGGTATGTATTTTAATATAGGAGCTAATATGTAGATATTAACATATTTTAATTAAAAACATCGAAGCACTTCGTGACTTACACATTTGAATATTTTAGCATCAATTCGCTTTACCAGTAGGCAAAGCTTAATAGAATTGTAAAAATGCAATCAATATTTCATTTGCTCACGGATAATGTTCTACTTAAAATTTTGTGCTCGTCTGAAATATTGTTTGTTCATGAAAATGAATTAATTTGTCCGAGTGGAAAACGGGGACGCACCAATCCACTCCTGAATTCATCCGAACCCCGTAAATATTTTATTGCCGAAGAAAAAATACGCGGGAAATTACCGGGGAATATCGGGAACATTTTTCAATCTTATTCCTTAAGTGGTACAAGCGATGAAAATAAATTTAGCGCTTGTGGGCATTTATTGCTGAGATTTCTAGAGCTTTCTCAGCGGTATGTTCGTCTCCCCCTAATGGGGGAACGCAGTTGATAGCGGCACACGTTTCTTTAAAGTGCCTGCTTACTTAGTGGAATTCCTATTGTTTTATTTTTAAAATAGACTTTTATTTTTTATTGGGAACTTTCTTAAACTAAGTAGGTACGGAACTTTACTCTGTGTGCCATATGTACAAGCTATTTCGCATAAATTTCAATTATCTTTGTACACTCACATTATGTACCTACTTTCCTATTTTTAATGCGATAGACGACATAAGTGGGTATTGGGTAAGTATATTTTTTTAAATAAGTACCGACGTTCTTGAAATTCCTCAATAGTGGGTTACAAAAGAATTTGTATTAGATCTAAAATGTTCTTGAAATAAACCGGTGCGTGGGAAGTCAGCAATTCGAATGCCTTGGATTTTTTATAGACAGCACAAATCACTAGAATCATGTTATCTCAACGTAGTATGAGGTGTTGACGTGTCTTATCGCGAGATTTGAATATATACTTGTGCTATAGAAATTCTTTTTACATAAGTAGGTACGTCAAGAAAAAAACTCTCGTCTTTACTCTTATGTTTTTTATTTGTAAGCTTAGTGGTTGATTGGCATGTTATACCTACATGTGCCTGATAACTATTGTTTAATACATATCGTGGTTATTCAGCATTCCTACTTAATTACCTGATAGAGCACGCTATGCTTTATACAAAGAGTAAGGAAAATATAAAATAAGAAATTTGAACATGTTTTTGCTATTACTTAGTATGAATTTAAAGGAAAGTATAGCTTGCTTGGAGGCAGTTATATATTTGAGGCGTTTGGAGTCGAAACTGGAGCCATGGGGCCAAGCGCGAGCCGTGTGTTCAAAGATATCTCGGCGCGCCTTATAGAGGCCTCCCGTGACCAGAGGGCTGGCCAATATTTCGCTTAGCGAATAAGCATTGCCATACAATGTGGCAATGCTGCCAGCCTTTAGGGCACCCTCCCCATTGGTAACGATTTTAATAATACGATAATAGTTTTAGCTAGTTTAAGTTATTTTTAAGTTTTGAATGTTTTTTATTATGATTTGTTTTTCGTATGAAAATTAAATGCTGAATGTGAACTAATAGCCTACATCTAGCTGTAAGACTAGTTTTTAGTTGATAGAGTGTATTTTTGTAGTACATAATAGGTTACATAAGGTAGTACAGGTGTGCAAAAATTATAGAGTTCATTCTACTAACCTCTAATATGTGTGTCCCAGCACTTACCCACTTATCAAGCATTGTGTAACTTTTACCTATGCGAAAAGAAAAAAAGTAGGTAGGTACCTATCACTATTCTAAAATAGCTCATTCATAGCTTGAATAAATGGTTGAAAGATGAAACTACAACAATGAATCTCCTATACATACAATAAAACTTCGTGGTTTAAACAAGGAACGTGTTATGTCACGTCTTTTATAGGTAGGTAACAGAAACCAGTATTCAGGGCAATTGTTTTCGTCAATAGGTACATACAATGTAGCACAAAGACCTGTTCATCCTTTTGACTGTAAATCTGTACTTTAAACAGTTTCGGTAAATTACGTTACTTATCAGAGCTCTTATTTACTTTTATGGAATAAATAAAGCGACAATGAACGCGTTGTTTGGCTTTTATTACTGAGTACCTTAACTTGAGAAACTTTTTATTATTGTCTTCCTATTTTTTGAATACCTTTATTTAACATCAAAATACTATTAATAAAACTGTTGCTAACAGAAACCTTTAATTATAAGGTATGTGATATACATACAACGTAACGCCTTGCTCATACTTACATTTATAATTATGTATGTAAGTATATACATAGAATAAATATATTCCTTGACACTAAAGTATCTTCGAATAATGTATCACTCCTCTTGTCTTAAGAGTTTGGACTCAAATTGCGTTCAAATAGAAGGCTAATTTTAGCTTTGCATATTGAGTAGTTATAAATTAACATTAGACTTTTATTAAAATTTCTCTACCTAGCCAATTGCGCGGATGACTGACCTTTTAAATTCAGCATTCAAATGCCCTAACACTCACAACCAGCACAGTTGATTAACTGTTTTCTCACGTACATTACAGAGTATGTTTTTAAATAAATGCTGATGGACTTTCGTCTCTTTCGTTCCAGGCGAGTAGCTGGTAAGGTTCGGGCGCGGTTTGGACGCGGTCGACCTTACAAACAGGTGAGGCGGCGACGCCAAGCAGATCATGATACTAAGGTTGGAATTTGAACATTATTTGTACTGGTATACAATTTTTTTTTGCTTGCAATATAGCTAGTACCTAACTTGAGTGGAAACTTCTTAATTAACCTTAAGTTAATAACTTTATTGGCAAATTACATATCTGTTATTTTCCGTGCGTTCAAGTGCTTTCATAATTTGAGCGCGTTCTTTTGAAAAAGCTACAAATGAGAATAGAGTAGTCATAAGATAAAGTTTTATTGACATTTTTTGTTCTCAAGATTGCTTTCAAGCATAAGAAAATAGGTTTTTATAAATATTTACTTCTATGTTAACTACCCTCCCGCACCTCTCTTGGTCCCCTTTATCGTCCTCTGCGCCCCTGTGCCGTGCGGGCGAGGACTCATTTAAGCGGTCGGTCTGTAGCAAACATTCCAAATTCAAAACTCGCATTAAAAAGTCACAAGAAAACCTGCACTTTTTTCTGTTTCTCACGTTCAGTTACGTGGAACGTGACAACAGGATATTAAGTCAAATACCTACACAATGTGCATTCGCGATCGTCGAGCGCATTAACATTTTTATAGCGGGCCCTTGTCCGGTCCAAATTGTGCATTATACATCACTGCATCTTGTTTCGCATGCATTGTTGTGCAGTAACACGTCGTTAGTTTTTGATGTGGTAATTGTCGTTAAGTGGTTCTGTCGTTGACATATCGAATCAACCGTCTTAAGGGAGTTTGTTGGACGCAGAAATTGTATTGTAAGATTTTTTTATTCTTCATTTTATTCAGTATATTTTCGGTAAATACTTTAATAAGAATCGATTTAAAAAAGTTGACGTGGTAAATATGTTTTTATTTTTAATCAAATTAATTTAAGGTGTCATTATGGATTTGAAAACATAATTAAATTTATTGATAATTTTACAAATAACGACACTAAATAACATAAAACCCCGCATTTACCGTCTCCGAATAGCTTGCCTAGAACACTCGCAACATCCTAGTAAAAAATACTAAATCGAACGTTTATTTTTGCCTAATAAATGCTTCTTACTCAATTGTAATTATTCCTATCACATAAAAACAGGCTTAACCATATATAAAGCAAAGAACCGCAATTATAAGAACTACATACCTAATAAAAACAAAAATCTACCTTTACGTTAAGCCGCCATTTTGAAATCCCACACCTGCGTTCCCTAAGCTCTCCGATTCGCCGCCCTGTCATATTTATAATTCCACATCTTTATTTATCGACCTGCAAATTATCATGTTTAATACAAAAATGTCACATTGTAACAAAGTTTCTTTGTGAATTAATTCGTGTCAAAATAATGGGACTTCAAAGTTTTTTTACAATAATAAAAGTTCTGAAAGTGGATGGAACTTGCCGCGATGTGCAAAAAACACAACCAACTCGTAGCAAACTTGTAAATAACTACATTATATTAGGTAATATTATGTCGATTTAAAATTTATTTAAATCAGATTTTATTTAAGTAATAACTTGGTTTATTCGCCTGCATAACCTGCGTTGTACCAACACAAACTTACTTTCCGCAGAATAATAGGTATCCACAAAGTATGTCTAGTTACAATATTTCTTACCACGCCTAACAATGGGTTTTTTACTTGCAATTGTGTTAAAATTATTACCGCAACAATCGTTGAATCGCTAGCAAAAAAGAGCGTATGTTCATAGGAAAGTTTGTGACAGTAAAGTTATAGTGTAAAAGGGACAGATTTTTGGCGATTTTCCCGAAACTATAACACCTGGACTATTCAAAACAATTCACACTGTAAGTTTTTTTAAAGCCCTAGATCAGACAAGGTTGTCCATACTGACAAAATCTGTCTCAGGCAGTCGAAGAAAAAAGTTTTCTTTGCTGACTCTACCGTCTGGGGCTATCAGAGTATTGATTGAATATTGTAATAAGAAAAGTTTCCGTGAGAAAATGTATTCACCGCTACGATTCCACGCAAGGGGGGAACTACATAGGTATTCAGAACGTTTCATCTCTACTTGGGTAAGAGAAAATACGGAAGTAATGTATATTTTACTCTATACAAATTTATTCCTCTGTGAATTCACTGAATAATTAGTAATTAGTAATTTCTGACATAATCCAATGTCTCATTTTTTCTTTATTTTAAGTAACATTTATGTCCAAGGGCGTCGTTAAGGAGGGGCGGGAGGGGGTGGGTCTGCTCCTAGAGGATCAAAAACTGTACCCTCTATTTTTTATCAATATTGACATTCGTGTGGCACCATACTGTTTGACATACCAATAGACACTATACTTCTATTAGGCCTCCCCACCTTGATCATCGGCTTCTTGGAATTGGGTCTGTCGTTACAAAGTAAAAACCACCTGTATTTCTACTAAAAATATAATAAGTGCTAATTGAAGTATTATAATTTGGACGTCAAAAAAGTGCAACTGCTCGGTCGGTACGGTACGCGGCTAAGCCGTCCAGAGTCCAGTCCGTCCAATCTCCAGTGCGCCTCGGTAGCCCTACTTACTGTTATTTTTGGTACCTACGTAACGCTGAGACGAGGAAGTGTACTTACTGTCAGCAATTATTACACTATAATATATACATGGTAAAACTATCACCTGTAATACCGAGTATTGACCTCCAGGCACGTTGACATGGTCCTATAGTTATATCTATAGAGAGATCAGAAATTATTAAGTATTTCATTTTTGTTGTTTGCTGTGTCCTTTTTGATCCATAATCTTACCTATACATTAACAGTTTTATGGTTAGTCGCAACGCTAGTCTACTTGGTACAGAAAAGTTTTTGATGAATCGCTCAAGAAAGTATAATTAAGAAAGCTTAATAGCTTGTGGAAAATCATCAAGAGCTTAATCAAATGTTGCGAAGTAACATTCCACTAGCGGTGATTCCTTCTCATTAACCTTTGACTTATGTACAAGAACTTTAAGCGGGTATGACAATTGTTTAATAACTTTATTATTTAGTTAACAGCTTGCTTAAGATACTAAGCGGTAAAAAATCTCAAATTGTATGGAGACTGGGTCAAATTTTGTGCCGCTAAGTATATTTTAGGATGTAGTAGTGATGGACATAAAAAAATACCATCGATGTTTTTTTCGATTTAATGCATCGTATAGTGGTATCGATGTAATATCGATATATAAAAAAATACATCGATGTTATCCAAACATCGATTGTTTTTACACGACTGCGCAAAAGAGGAGAGTAATGTGTTCAAAGATACACGATTGCTCAAAAATGCAGTGTATAATGCGTACAGAGCTGATCCGAGTGTCTTTGACTTGACTCACCCACCATTTTCTAAATGGCTGAACAGATTTCTTTGAAAAAACTAGTTTAGATATAGTACGGCCGCCGTAAGAAGTCCTGTTTGACAGTTGTTTTTAGTATGAAAGTCAAATTAATTTTCGAATAAATAATCGATGCATCAAGTAAAAAAACATCGATGTATAGTCGATGTTGAAAAATTAACAATACATCGGTTTGATTCGATGCATCGTTACTATACATCGATGTATATCGTCCACTCCTAGGATGTAGTATCAAGTTGTCGTAAAATTATTCCAAGTAAAAAAGGAAAACATGCATATATCACGTCCATTATTCCTTACGGGGTAGACAGAGCACAAGGTAACAAAACTTTAAATCCACGTTTAGCATGATTGTGGGCGTATAGGTGGGAAGGGGAATCAAAATAATGGTGGGTTGCCAGCCGCATCGCCTATAACATGATTCCTAAAATTTTCGCTCATTCCCTCTATGGGCTTTTACCATCTGCGCCGGAAGAGAAGCAACTGGTACATTCTATGTTTTTTCTTTACTCCCAGACCAGCATGAAAGAACATTAAATTATAATTAAAGAAATAATTCAAAGACACCTTCTATGTAGTCATTATGCTGAGGCAATTGACAGTAGGTGCGGTTTCCAGTACCTCCGGCTTGAAACGTGCATAACATGTAGGCGTACTCATACTATGAGTTCTTCATCTATATCTGACGGGCGATCTATTCCGAGTGAGCGTCGAATCACAATGTATGTCCTTGACGATAGCATCGGCCGAATCGAATACACAATGACAGAGACCACCTATCGATCACAGGCTACGTGTTACGTGACCAAATGCCTTAAGGAATGAAAATAGAACTGCGATGGCACCAACACGGCTTTGGAGTAGTTATGTAAGGTATTTTGGGGGAAGATCGGAAGAGTTACGTTCGTTGTGTTCGTTTGTTTCCGATGTCGGAATTAGCCTACGAATTTACTTTGTACCAAGCACTACCCACTATCTACCGATTTTCGTATACTTTTGCTCTTTATTTTATTAAAAGTCGAGATGTTAAAGTGTTATTTCAGTTTGAAAGACAAATATTTAGGCAGTTGGAGACAACTAATTAGTAACCTCTGTTTCTAAGTGGAATTAGGTAAATTCTATAATTCCTTCGCTCAATTTTATTGTTGATTCGAAGGGACCTTATCGATCGCTGAACTACCAACTCGCATGTAATACGTGACTGAATGCTTTAAGGACCTACTTTAGTGAATACAAGTACATGTCAAACTGAAATAGAATACAAAAGCTTCAATTGTTTGCAATTAATCGTCTTCCCATGGAAAATCCTTTGATGGCGAAGTCGGAAAATGAACGTTGATAAAAATAGATTGCGTGTTCTCAATTAAGAGTAGACACAACTCTTCCTGTATCTATTGTGTACATAATTACTAGTAAATCTATTAAGTTTTACATACTAAATAATTGCGTTGCTCTTCTACTACTACGTGTACCTATTTTGATTTCTCTACGTGTTTTTCATAATATTTTTCGTAGAAACATCAACCATTAAAAAATGGTGTTTACTATGAATATAAAGACAACGACTTGAAGACGTTAAACTTAAATGTTTTGTTGGAGAGGACTAAATGTTAACAGAGTAATATACTTACGTACATGCGTACAAAAAAAATAGTCTTAAGTTTTTGTCATCACCACATGAAATTTACCGACAAAGTTCTGCGTAGAAATGACGTGCATAGCAAAGTATAAAAGCATCCAAATAGTACCCAGTGGACTTAAATGAAAGCCTATCGATGCTTCGACGCCGGACAATCGCAGCCGAACCGTTCTTAGTCACATTTAGAATTGCAAATGAATCGGCCGTTTACTCTCGTGTCGTAAACCCCGGGATATGATCCAGTCAGTTTTCGCGCCATTAACCTTTTCGACCTCCTCCCACTCCCAGGGGACGTTGTTGTTGTAGGTAAATAACTTTGCGAAGCGTAGATGGGCTATTGTACAGATAGGTTGTTGATTTATGATTTATTGTATTGTTTTTTATCTCTCCGCTACGTGTTATTTTGAATCAAAAAGCGTCTAAAGTCCATTCTTATTTCAAAACTTTTCAGTCCAAAAACAATCTAAGTAGTTTTTTAAATATTTTTTTACTTAAGTGTGAGGTCAATTAAGATCAATCGGCTATGCAAATGTTGAAGAAAGCTCTATTTCAATTCATAAAACTTAAACTTACATTCAAAATTTTTAATGCCTACTCCGATTAACTCTTGTAATACGATAGCAATTGTGAACTATCGATATCGAATATTCCCGAAGCGTCGCTTTACCCAACCAACCGTGGGAGCCTCGCCCTAGTATCACCAAGTACTTGTGGCACAGATAACGTAACTTGACAGCTTGTAATGTGCGTCCAAACTCGCCCTGTCACTAAGGCTATTGAAAAAACTGCCCAGCCAAAGATAAAAGAGCTCTTAAACTACATCTCCTTCCCTCTTTGATCATGTTTTTGGGCGGTGTATGGGAGGGCGGGGTAGGTCTAATTAAGCTGGCATTAGGAAACACCCGTTCGACCAGCCTATGCTTGGGAAGTTGGGATTGAGTCGTAAATGTCGGCTCGAGTGCCCTATGCCATCGCTTTGGTGCTCTATTTACTTATAGTTGTCGAATAAAAAGTTAAACAAAACTCTCGACGCTTTGCCTTTCGGAACGTTAAATCCTTCAGTCAGTCAAGTGTGAATTTACATAGAAATGTGATTCGATTTGTGTGAAAATAATCCGTAACATTTTCAATAATTTATTTAATAATTTTCTATTACATATTACGTCATTGACACGATGTAAATACCCGTCGATATGATTATTATACCTAGGTGTTTTATGTGCTAATATTCCACGCTCCGATAAAGAAGCATTTACCAACGTAAATAACAAAATAAGGTTCTCATGTGTGTATCGCACCATTTCGTCACGACAAATAACATATTGTTGTTCAAAATCAATCGTTGAGCACCATGGAAATATTGTTACGTAACACTAAACAGAATTTATGATCCCCAGCAGATCTCGGCTAACCCGCAATCGTTACAAGAAAAAAGTTTGTAAACATGTTTTTTCTCTACTTTCATAATTCGAGGGTAGTGTGTTACACCCTAAAGGAGACGCGGGAAAAAATGGTGGCGTTCGGTGCAAATCACCTATTTTATGTAAACTTCGTGACTATGCGCCGTATCAAATGTCTTAGAAAGGATTATTTACATTCTTATCGAAAGAGGCTAGGAAATAAAACTGTAACCAAAGAAGTTTGTCAATGGCACTCTTGTAGTTGCCGCATGGGTTTGTTTTAAAAATAAAGTGAGTTATGCGTTCAGCGGTGGCGTTTACCGCCGTCCGATGATTTAAGCGTAGTTCCAAGGGCTTGTTAGTCACGTCATTATTTTAAGACTGACTGCCAACTCAATGTATTTAAGTAACTTGGGAATCGAATTTGAACATGTCTCAATTATTTCCAGCCAGCTAGGCATGTCACACTGCTGAACACAAGCCTCCTTCCAGAATTTTCACTCGGGCACTGTGAAGTTTGGAACGAGACTTCTTTACTATCTGGGTGATAATGCTTTGCTCGGCGTCCTTCGGGGTAGTACAGCTACTTGGCAAAAGATCGTGCCTCTAAACAAAACTGTACCTAAAATGAATTTTCCCGAAGCTACGATCTTGATGTATGGCTTTTCCAGACCAAAAATATTCCTACCCAAGAATATCGTCGAAAATTGAAAAGCGTTTGCAAGATCGTTTTGGCGTAAGTACTTATACATGTTTAAATATACAAGAAGTATAGAATTCATAGAAATTAAAAGAAAAAGGTAATTAAAATAAAACAACGTAGGTTTTTGCTCGGATGACTTCGATTACGTAGTATCATTGTTTCGCAAGGCGTAAATCTTGTATAGCATTCACGAATAGATGTAATGCGACAATGAAGAAAGACGGATGCAGAGAGAGGCTACAGAAAAAAAACTACGACATTAAACTTTTCACAGCTACAGCAGTCGCTACCGCAGAAAAACGCAATGACATACCAGCAATTTACTTTCAAGGTGTCACGGAATATAACTGAAGTTATAAAAAAAAATAACAAATTATTTATCTAATCATTAAAAAGCTTAATGTGGCTTGTCCATGGCAATCTACGTATTAATTAAGGCAGCGTTCCACTCAGGGCCCGATGCTTATTTCCATTGATTGGACACACCTGACCCCGCCTGTAATTATACCATTGTATCGCATTATCGTATTTTACTTTAATTTTATGTATAATGTACTACATAATTATTGTGTGTAATTTCATTGCAGATTGCCGTGCCCTTTTACTCAGACGTCGCTAGCGAGTTTACGACAAGGTGATTATCTTTATAAAAATCTCCATTTACAGTTGTTTTCCTTTTACATAATTTATTATTGAAGCGGTCTGAGAACTGACCATTGGAATTGGATTAAAGTTATTTATTATTTCCAGCCAATGCTAATTGTTATCGTAAATCAAAGAACACTAAAAGTTCAGCGATCAGTCACTGATATTAAAATAAATCACCATTTATTCTAATTACCACTCAGTTTCATTGTATATTTAGGCTACCGTTGACAAAAAAGACAAAATTATACCAGCTTTGCCAATTTAAATTCATCCGATAGGTACCGTTTTAAATTTTGCATCTTTAAAATCGCAATATAATTTCAAACTGATGACTGTTTCCACAAAACCATAAATTTTGTTTCAACCGGTAACTTACGGATCTGCGTCTTCGGGCAATCATTTACAACCCAAGTCCAGTTAAGAGAAAGCCGGGCTCACTTGGTCGCAATCAACCTCCGACGGGTTTTTGAATTGGGACGTGTACATGTACCTACCCACGTATGTAAGTAGGTACGAGTGTTGTTATGCACGTCTCTTTTTTTATTTTCTTGACTTATTTCTGAGTATTCTTCCTTCAACACAAGTGAGCATTTTTATTTAAATAATATTATTATGAAAATTAGTTTTTTAGTAACCTACACTTTATGAGGCAATGTTAAAAAATCGTTAGAATCCTAGTAATCTATACAAATGCGAGTTTTCTATAAAATACAGAGTCCAATATCCGATAGAAGTGATTTATTCCATCAGGTGTAACTTTATGAAGGTCTATAATCATGAAATAATTAATTAATTATTCGGCTCTACGTACTAGAATTCATAGTCATAAATTTCAACTAAATACTGCACTCCGCTCGTTTTGTAGGAAGTTGCTACACGAAACGTGGAGGTAAATAAAACACACGTCTTACGCGACCGAGTTCCGTTTTATTATAAGTGAAAATGGCGAAAGTTTAAGACAATATAGCATAAACAATATACAAAATCGCCTTCTCTATGACCAGTCTTGAGCAATTTTGTATCGGTGTTAAATTAACTTTACCGATACACGTAATATATGTTCATAGGTATAAATATAAGCGGCTCGCTCCAATCCCCGTTTGCGCAATGCGCGCACATGTTCGAGATAAGAAAGCGTATACTTTTATTTAGGTGCGTTCTATGGCCGACCATTGGCCTGAAGTTTCCTAACGTAAATATTTATAGATGCCGCCGTCTCAGGCGCACACTTGTTCTTATGTTTGTTTCTGTCATTCAACGCGCCTGAAACTCGTCTGCTTGTGGAGATAATTTTACTTTCATTTTGAAACGTTTAGATTTCTATTTTTCTTGTATGTACTCAAATAATGTTAGACGTCAGGTAGTAGTTGAAATAAATCATATGATTTACTGTACTAGCAATTCGATTGTTATCTGGAAGTGTGTTTGGCATAACCTAAATTATATTTCTTGATTGTTTTCGGTGTGGTGAGGCTTTTCTATTTACTTTATCATTATCGTATAGAACAATATTTTTAGTAAACTCGTTGGCTCCTATCAAATTTTCATCGATCAAATTACGAACCCTTGCACTATTTTGAAAAATTGTTAAAATAGGTACGTGTACACGCAATAAATTTACATGAGAAAGGCTGTAGGGGCGGATCTGGTTGACTTCAAAGGTCATTCAAACAGCACCAAGGTTTACCTCGCGTACATGTGTACCGATTGTCCGTTGTCGTGATTACTGGTTTATACAAATCCCTAACAAAGTCGGTAAGAATTTATAGACGTAGAATCTTTAAATTAACACCGTTGACACGTCCACAATCGTATCCAAATTTATCGCCACACATTTCGACTATTGTTGTACGATAATTACATAACGCACTCAATGGCTTAAGTGTGGGAAATTAGCTTTTTAACCTCTGTTACACTTCGTATTCTATTTTGACAATTCGGTTTCTATTATGATCTTCCCATTTGTCATGTTAACAGGCAGGCATTAGTTAGCGTATAATGCTATGTATGTTTTTCTTTTGTTCGTTTGATACATTTTATTGCCGTGTCCTGTGTAAACAGAAATACTGTCTATAGAGTGGAGCTAGAGGTGTGAATTGTATAGCTTTATTGGTTGTACGACGCATTGTTTCCTTCAACTGGGTGCGAGCGTGTAAGAAGGGTGTCGTGTGAGGGATTTGTCTGTAGCATAGCTTCCGTGTGCCGAGGTATTGGCTAAAGTTACGGAGAAGTGTATAGTTGTCTTACGGTATGTAGTTGTAAACTAAACTTAGTTAGTAAACATAGTAAGCTGCAGAAAACTCTGAGAGGGTTGCCTTTGGAAATACTTCTTCAGCTTTTGTCGACCCAATTATGAATAAAGTTCTCTTTCTATTTTCCATTACGTTGTACAGTCCTGTGCTTTCCGCGTCCAGTCTTTTCCTGACAGTCACGCCACATCGTCAGTCTATACCGAGACCTGGCTTCCCACACTACGTCTAGTCTGTTTTCTGTACTACGGCACTTCGGGTCCTCTTTTTCTGTCAAACATGCGGTATAGGTTGCTTATAAAGAATGGTAAATATATTTCTATGCCGTATTTAGTATCTGCAGGTTAAAAGCAAGTTGCTACCAAAAAGTGTGCCCTGAGATACTCCTATGTCTGATATTACTTTAATGATGACAATGGCGATAGAAAAGACAATGACAATGAAGTAGTAAGCTGTCTAAACGATAGTAAATGCTTAACGACTACCGACGAAAATGTAAGTCATTAGAACATGACCGTGGCCATTGACATTAGCAATAAAACATTACATAATTCAATCTAGTAGGTGCCTAGTATTATTTGTGGTGAAATTAACAGACGATAAAATTAAGTTTATATTCACAATAAAATGTGAGTGAGTTGCCGTCATAAAGTCTCGCGTTTTTTATTGGTGGCAACACCGACGCTGGTCGAGTGACGCTTGCAGTTTGGTTAAACGGCAGTTTATGGCTATTTTGCCTCCTTTAATCGCTTTACTACGCATTCGCGCCTCGGCTTCCAACAACCCTTCGGCCCTTAGATTTATTCGTGTGTGGGTGCCGCATTGAAAATTGTTCCGTCGTTCAGTTTTAATGGCTGTTTGTTAGTGCATTGTTTACTAGTAAATTACACCTACTTACTAGCAACCACTTGCTTACTTTTTATCCCTTTATTTTTTATTCAACACAAATAAATTATGGCCATGATATAAATTCAATTAGATCTACTATCTACACATAGTCGCGCCTATATCAAACACGATCTGCGCTTTCATGACTCCGGTTTCCCGTTATTAGTTGTAGGAAGGACCGTCGTTTAGAAGTTTCCTCAAAATTGGGGACCTCATGAAAGTGAGGAGCAACGAGGGCGCGATGGGCGGGCGTCCGCGCGGCGTGGGGCTAGTTCCGCCGCCCGTCGCTAGATGGCGTGCGCCGCCGGCGGTCGGCGTGTGTGTGCAGTGCGCGGCTCGAGCCGACACACTTGGATAGCCGCCGCCACTCCGCGCCCGACTGCGCCGCTGATCGCGCGCTTCGCGTTACTTTGCCGTCGCTACCCTAATACACACGCGATAACCACGTAACGCGATACTTGAAATAAATAAAAAAAAAACATACAAAACAACAAATAAAGTATAAAAGTCAGCGTAAAAGGACTAAGTGCACGCTGTTAAAAAATAAAAAATAACTTTTTTCTTTTATGGACTTAACTAATCGAGGTTACAAGCTTATCATATCAGTGACTGTTCGGTGCATCTGAAAACTTTGAACTGAAATTTTTCCGTGCCGTCTGGACTGAAGTTGCGGTCGCCCCGTCCGGTGAGCTAGCTAAATCGGGAATCGCGTTTTAATTTTCATGTGCCGCCTGCGGTACGCGTGTGTGCGCGGTGCGATGTGCCCGCGGCGCGCGTGAACCGGCCGTGTCGTGCGCTCTCCCCCGTGGCTTGCCCGGCCGCCACCCTGTACCCTGACAACCATGTCGGGGGCCTCGGCGCGCCCTGTGACGCGGCCGCCGTGTCGCCAGCGCCCGCCTCCGGCCACTCCGCCGGCCCGGCGTGGTGGACCATGATGAACGGCGTCGGCGGCGCGCTCTACGAGGAGCCGCACGCGTCGCCGCCCGGAGGCTCACCGCCATCCGCGCCTGCCGCCGCGCCGCCGTCCGCCTCCAGCGCCTCCCCCGCCTCCGTGGGCTCCAACCCTCCGCAGCCGCTGCACATCCCGGCCAAACGCTACGACCCCGAGCCCGGCGTCATCCGGCACGCCCAGCAACCCTGGGGCTACCCCCCGGACGCGCCCACCTCCTTCAACCACGAGTACCCCACCGGTGCACCGACCTACTACAACCTCCCGGTTGAGAGAGAGCGCAAATCCGCGCTGCCCTTCTGGCCGGCGAGCTCCGGAGAGTACAAGCCTTACACTGATGGAGGTTGCCACCAAGGGTTCTCGCAGCCCTGTTGGAACTACGCGTACGGAGGGCCACGTGGAGACCAGCCCCTGTCCTACGTCGGTGGAGACGAGCGGCGGACGGCGGTCTCCGAAGCGTCAGGGTTCTCACACGACGCCTATGGCCTTCGGAACTACGCGCCCGAGTCTGTATCCGGGGCACCTTACCCGCCCCCTGGCTCCCTACCCGGTCAGTATAACTTCAGTACACTAACTACAGAGTCCCATAACCCTCCGATCACGTTGCAAACGTCCGGCTATAACAGCTGTTTGTAATCTTAGCCGAACTTATCGCCGACTCGAGAGCCAAACATTATCGTGATGCAAAACATTTACAGAAATTTATAAACAAATACAAAGTTACGAACGCTGCGGGGTGTCCATGGGGCTCTGTAATTTTTCCTATAGTGTTGTACTTTTCATTAGTTTT
Source organism: Pandemis corylana (assembly GCA_949127965.1). Lineage (NCBI taxonomy): Eukaryota > Metazoa > Arthropoda > Insecta > Lepidoptera > Tortricidae > Pandemis > Pandemis corylana. The sequence goes on along the minus strand of OX421859.1, from coordinate 6,873,574 downwards.
TATGATGTTTCGTGTAAAATGTTTTCAAATGAGAAGATATTACGGGTTTGTCAACCTTGACCCGTGCGAACGCCACTTGCCGCTAGATGGCGGCGCTTGGTGCACACAGACTCATGCCCTCTGCATGTGTGCGTGACTCGCACACAGCGCTGCGACCGCCCGCCTCGCGTGCTGAGAGAATGAGAAATGTCACGGTTGCAATTCCTGCAAGTGAGACTCCACGCATCACCGTCAAATATTGACTTTTATTTATACCGCCGTAGAGCCCATTTCCAAATGGCACAATTCGCGTGATTTTGTAAAATTAACATACAATGTTGATTAATTTCTTTATTCCGTCCCCTAGAAACTACTCTCAGGTTGATTCATAAATTTATTGCATACCTACGGATTCCGTTCCGTTGTCTACATCGCCTCATTATTCTTCACCCTTAATTTGACATACTTAAAAATATTTGCGGTTCAAGCCTCATCGTAGTTTTAGTCCAAAAAATTCTATGTTAAATAAAATACAAAAAGGTATTCTTAGAACTCGTCCAATATAGCGTACATTGCCAAATTAAGGGTAAAAAAACTCTTCAGATCGACCTGAGTTAACGAATAAGAAGTGTGAATTCTTGTAGAAAATATGAAAAAGACGGGTTTTTTCTAAAGATAGCGTCAACAGAATACCCATACGTAGATCGTAGACAGCGCGAGTGATTTGAGAGCGCACGAGTGGATCGATCGCGCACGGCGTGCAGCGCGGAGACGATAAAGCCGGTAAGCTAAACAAGCGGCCCGAAGCCTCCATCCGAACGCTCCAATCAAAACATTTTCCCACACACCACCATAAATTTGATGAATGAACGAAACACGTGCTACAAATGTTTAAAAACGAACCATAAGCACCATTTTATAGGCAATGTAAAACGGTGGCGCTATACAACCGACATAAATTAAAGTTTACGTAAAATAAAGCGCCAATAAAAATGTATAACTAATAAATAAACACGATACCTGAGCTTCGAGACAATAAACCGACGATCTTTGAGTAGGAGCAATAAACGAAATATTGCTACAATAAACATATTACCTCTGATGAGACGATAAAAACTAGGTGCGAGCAGGACGGCAGACTTGCATGCGGGTTGATTCATTACGCGTCTCTTACAGACCTATATCACTTTTACGATATCATAAAAACCGCGACGACATTCATAGACATGCAATATTACGGGTTTCTTTCCGAAATCGCGCCAGTAAGTAGTTGGCGGGTAATTACGGGGCTACTGCCGCCATGTCAATACTATGAGGGCAATAAAAAGGCTTCATTCATAAACTCGGCGCTAGTTCACTTTCGATCGCCGCCTAACCATAAAGATGGGTTTATCGCGCCTCTGTTACGGCAGAGGTGTAACTTGACATAATTTTGCGTAAAACGCGCATGTAATGGGCCATTAAAAGGAAACAATTGTTGAAAAAGTTATACGAGTGCTCACGTCACTTTATGATTGTGTGTTTACAGCCCACCTGAGGTTGACATTGACTTTGATTTGTGAATTTACGGCTTAGTAAACGGTTTGAGATATGGCTCCGTTAGTGATCGTTCGTAGTAATGGACTCGGGTGCTGCGGTTTCTTTTTAACGGTTCACGTCACAATACAATACAATAACTCAATTACAATAATTATTATTTAGCCAATATTCTTGCATCTTCATAATTATCAAAGCGTCATTGCATCATTTAATTTCACAAGTTCAACAACAAATTTGCCGGTTAGCAAAAATAGACAAGACAACTTTCGACTCTATGGCCTTGTGAATACAATAGTATTTGAGTTTTTTCTGGAATTTATCCCGCGGTCGGTAGGTAAAGTTTTATGGGCGAAGAACCCGCACTTTTACGGCCACTACGGCCACTGATCGCTACCTCTCGTCCCCTCATAATTGACAAGTCGACTTGCCATTACGTCCTCTTTAAACAATCGCTCGCTTTTACAAAGAATCGAGTCCAGTAACACTGGCTGGAAATGCCTTTCAAAATAAAAACATGTTGATTCTATGCTGTTCTTTCATCGAATGCTGCTTAAACGGTAGGACGTCATGTTATTTTGTAAATTAAAAGAACTCTGTATTAAGCAGTTGGCACATTTCTTTAATAAGAAGTGCTGTAAAAACTAAATACCTAAGCAGTTATAATGTATTTTTAAACAATGCCGTAGAAACATTTATCACATTTTAAAATGATACGTAAGAGAAACATCAATCCTGATGACTGTTTATACAACCATAAATTTGTCAGATAAAACACTTAATGAAGCGATTTTTTTTTTTTCTTATGCTGGTCACAAGTGAAAACATTGTCTTTGATTGACCTAAATTACTCAACTGCTCGAGCTAGCTCAGCTTGGATAACAGACATATATCTGGTAGTAAAAATGTGTTACATAGCGTAACGCACCGTCATACTTATAAAACTTGTGGTAGGGCAGTTTTATGTCAGTAGCCGGTACAACTAATGCTCGGTTGAGTAAGTCTGCCGCATAAATTAGTAATAAACTGCTCCGTTTTTAATTCAAATAACTAAAAAGTGCAGGCTCAAGTACACAACTACTGAGCAACTTTAATGAGTAACAAAGTAGTAAAATTGTCCAGATACAAACTAACGATGCCGACTTTACATTACAATACCAGTAAAGTAAATGTCAACAATACGAAATGTCTTGTGTTTCTATTAAGTAGGCTTCCTTTCTAAACTAAACTACCCATTTGCCAGCGACCAAGCTCGTAGCAAAAATATCACGACCAAAGCAATGAATCTCACACGTCAAATAAATACCAATCATTAACGGATGTTTTATGTAAGTCACTCACTTCGAGACTTACGACACCAGCTTTCGCATTCAGACTCTAGACAATGAGGCATCTATTTCACAACGTCCGTGGACCGTCAGGGATAATAGGAAATAGTGCAGTGTGTTGCATGCATCCAGTGTTGAGAAGGTCGTGGGCCGCATACAATATTACGTCGGTGATCTCATCAAAGGGACCGCTCACATAAATCGCGCTATATCCAACTTCTAACGTACCATTCGCCGGCCCGCCATTGTTTCTATGAACGCCGCATGGAAATAGCCAGTTAAATGCAAACTGTTCCAACTGCGAATAGCGTTTCGGAATTGCACCACGTCGCAGTTGATTAAAATTTTGTTGGCTAACGAAGTCTCACGAAACGATTATAATGATTCCGAAATAGCTCTTTAATAATTATGACGCAAAGTCCAGAATGCAGTGATGCCAAAATGACCAGTCCGAGCTAAAAATAAGACATTCCAAGAACCGTTTGCTTGAACCCTATCTGCGTGTAATCGTGCTAAAAGATATTTACGTGTTCGACACAGAGATTTATTATTTACATAGCCTGCACGAACTTTATCATAACACATTCATGTAAACAACTAGTTATTTCATATAGCTAAAGTATATATCTTTCCGCAGGTTCCCTATCGATGTCGGTGGGTGTCGGAGTCGGATGCGGCTCCGCAAACCCCCTGGATTGGACCGGTCAAGTGACGGTGCGTAAAAAACGCAAGCCCTACTCAAAGTTCCAGACGCTCGAACTAGAGAAAGAGTTCCTCTTCAACGCTTACGTATCAAAACAGAAGCGATGGGAGCTCGCGCGAAACCTGAACCTTACGGAGAGGCAGGTGAAGATATGGTTCCAGAACAGAAGGATGAAGAACAAGAAGAACTCGCAGCGGCAAGCGGCGCAAGCGGCGCAGAACAACAACAACAACTCGAACGCGAACAACCACAACCACCACAGCGGGCACCACCTCGCGCCGCACCACTCGGCGCTGCACCACGCACCCCCCGCCAAACACCATCAGTGACCCGCGCCCTTCTCTGGGACTTACCCCCTTCACCACGGTATAGCCAGTTAAATGAAGCAGGGAATCAGTTCCATCAGACTATGTGGAAGTGACTTGTACTTAAAGGTTCCGAGAGATCTGTTACGTCCATGTTCGTTACCCTATACAGTGAGGAACGCGTACCGTTCGTAGTAAAGCAACGAGGACGCTAGCCGGCGCGCGCGCCGGTCGCGCCGTGTCCCAGAGAATCTCGTACTCTAGTAACATAATGTGTTGTCGATTTGTGTATAGTATTAAATTACAAAGTTATGTTCGGTAATTATAACGAGACTAAGTACGTGAGTAGATAACGATTCCTGATATTAATAATGTCTAGTGTAGCGCTAATAATGTATTTGAAATTATTTAAGTATCTACGAAATACGAATATTAAAGACGTCACCGATGAATAGTTTCTAGATAGTTTATTAAAAATAAATTTTGTATAAATATTTTGTGAGACTGCTTATTGTTGTATTCGTATTGCTGTTCAGAGGGTGTTCTGTTTAGTTTCGTTACCAAGTTGTTGGACCTCGGCAGCTGGCAGCAGCGGCAGCTCCGTGCGCGAGTCGCGTCACTTACGGCAGCAATATACAGCTAGGTTCTATTACCGACTACATGTCATAATTATCTATTTATTTTACACTTAGGCAAAGATAGAGACCGCAACATGATCAAATATTTATTAATTTCTTGTCTCCTAAATCGTAAATTTTGTTATTTAAATTATGGATTTCTGATAAAGCTTTAACTCGGTTCCAGTAGAATTTTACATTAAGTTACTGTTATGACTTTTTTAAATATTGAAGTTGATGTTATAATCAATTAAATTAGGTGATATGGGCAAGTGCATTAATATTGTCCTCTATTGATTCATTGTACTGTTCGCTTTAGCCTGTCTTATTACTTTTATTTTTGTTTTAGTTGAATATTTTATTATTTATTTTATACCTGACTGTAACTAAAACCACAATAATGTTTAATGTTTTAATTGCGTCTTTCCCTTCATGTTATTATGATGTGTTATGTATTATTTAAACAAAACATGTTTTTTAAATATTGTAAGTTACTTAAAGGTCTGCAAAGAGAATCATCCCAGTTTTAGGATAATATCGTAATACTTCTTAGCTACCAACATCTTTCCTACTTTACAAAAACAAGTATAATTATTATATATGTAATAAATGTTTTATTGTAAACTTAGTAGTTTATCTACTCTGATCTAATTCATTAAATCTGTATTGTCGTAATTTTGTAGTGAATAAAATAAATTAGGTGTTTTTGTACAAAATGGCGACCTCGTCTAGGTAACCGAATTTCTATTTTTATTGCAAGACATCTCATAGATACCTGTACCTACCGCATACCTACCTAAATTATAGAACGAAACAACGATTTACCTATGTAACTTAGGCATCGTCCTGTAAAAATGGTTATAAGAGAGGTCAATGTTTTTTTAAGTAGGTGCTTAATTTAGTCTGAAAAACTTAAATCTGTAACCTTACTTTCCGCTACTTTGAGGAACTTTGATCAAAGTTTTAAATTTCTAATTTCCAAAGTATTCACTGAAAGAAAAAATAATTCTCAATTTTCTTGTTTATGATTATGCGATATATTATTTTCATAAATAGATATTTTTGTACCAGCAATAGGTACTTAAAAATGCCAACGAAAACTGTACATTTGTTATAAGGTGTTTAAAAGTTATTCAGACTAGGTGTTATTCTTATTATATTTCACAGTTTGCTTCTCCGATACATAATACATTCAACGATTGCAGTAGTTACTACTACTTATAATAAAATCATAAACTATATACCTAATTGTAATAATTAAAGGTCTCGTAATTATTATTGTACAGTTAAATTAATGTAGTTAATCGCGCCAGAAATGTGAGGATTTGTTAAGTATAATGTAATAATTAAAAATAAAATGAATGTGCTCTCGACAGTTTTATGACGAATTTAGAAAAGAATGTATGAAAGGGGAAAAAATTAAATATTTCGTCGTGTCTTGGATTCTTTTTGATTTGCTACCTTCCTTAGTTTTGCTAAGTTTTCATCAAGCTACAAGACACTGCAGTTTCCAGAATAAAATTCGAATACCGATAATTTTGAGCATTAGGTACCTATAGGGTTGGAAAATCAAAATCAACCTTCGGATCACCGGCTTGGATCCGCATATATCGAAGATTAATACTATGTAACATGTATTAGAATTGGAACCATATTTTTTTTCATCATTTAATGCTAGGTCGAATGAACGTTTCGTATAATTAGAACTCTGAGACCATCCTCTTTTCAGGAAAATTCAAATAGGAATGAATGTAAAAAAATATCTTCTTTTTAGGTGACCCACTTGCTTGTTGGACTTCCTTATAATATAGCTACAATACATTTTAAAAAACTTTCAAGGCAGAGAAAAATAAATGCCTTAATAAATACAGTACAAGCCAACTTGCTCCTTTCATCGCCAAAAGGTAACTCTATATTTTGACGGCGAAGAAAATAAATGATAGTTGTTCTGGTAAGTAGACAGTTATCTCTATCAGGTAAATAATAATAATGATTAAGTTAACAGTTCAATCTAGAATTACGCCTAATATTGGCACATACATACCTGTATAGGTAGATACTTCTTATTATCGTAACAAAAAGAAAGAACTGTAGGTAAACCCGTGCAGCTCGTATAATGCTGGGTATGTTACCCACGCATATTCACACGAGGTAGAACGTACCCACTTTGATTGATTGAACTATTTACCGAGGGTACCTACATAATAAAGCGCTCCATATCCCTAGTAACGCTAAGAGGAAGGGAGAATACATAATATAAAAGAAGGTGCAGCGGTGCCCTGGTTAACGAAAACAAATGAATAAATAAGATAGGTATAAGATATAGATTAAGTATTTAGCTACGCATACAAATTCGAACTGCTAAATTAAAAGCAATTAGGTACTTATATTAAGCAAGTTTCATGCAAGCATTATATACGCGTTTTTGTAATACCTACTTAATGCATTTACCAGGTCTTCTGGAATAGACCGAAAGAAGTGGGATCGATCCCGATTTATCGTGAGATAGCTGTTTAATGAGATAGCAGGCATTAACTCCAGCAGCCTTACTATTGCCATTTCCAGTTATAAGATAATTATATATGCGCATATTTAATATTTTGCATATTACCGGTAAGTGGGTAGGTATTTACTCATTCTACGTAAATACGTACATCAACACTGGAACACTATAATTACCTTAGTATAAAGTTCGTACGAGAAAATCCTGTGGACAAAAAGTGTAGCTAAGTTGGTTTTACGGCGGAAAATTCTTTGTAGGTAGTTGTGTTTTGTATTTCTCAAACGAATTAAGTATTTTTATTTCTCTGTTCGGGCCCGGAATAACCTGCCAGTTAGATCCGTTTGAAAGTTAATTTTGCGAAACCAAAAAATATAAGACAGGCGTCATTTAGTTAAAGTTTGTCGTGTATTTATTCTTCTATGATTAGGTACCGCAAGAAGATTGTGTGTGTGTGTGTGTGTGTTGTGTGTAAATTCAAAGGAAGTGTCTCTTCTATGATTAGGTACCTGATGGCAATGGACTACCACAACCGTGATGTAGATATGTATGTTAAAAAAAGATTGAGCTATCTGCTTACTTACTATATTACAAATCATTTATTCTCTTAGTATTTCTTTTGACAAGAATAGTTTAATGTCTTTTCTTTCTCTTAAGTTCCCTCGTACCTAGTAATATCGTAGTACTTAGTATCGTAGTACTTAGTAATGGCGCGCGTAAGATAACGTCAAACATTTTTTTTTAATTGATGTGGATCATGGTGATGGTGAGTCAGTAGTTACGTGTAACAAACAGTCAAAAGGATATTGTGATGTCTCGATAAAACTCGCGTCCCAGTTAATAACCAAACGATCTTACCCAGGGCCCCGATTTTAGAAAGTGGTGAAAAGTTGTGCTGAATGTGAAATACGAGTAGCATAGAAGATAATCACAGCTCCCATTACTCTTGTGAACTAGTCAAAAAATTGATTAGAGCTGTAGTTTTGAAGGCATAAACAGATTTATACCACTTTCGAGTGATGTGCTTTCAAAAATCGGGCCCTAGGTAGTAAAGTTCGATGATAATGATAGAAGAGTTTAACCGAGACATTAAAACTCGCAATACCCATTGCACAAATTTTCCCTAGTTCACAGCTTGGAACTATTATTTTCAAACTGAATGGTAAGTAACGTACCTACTCGTTGTGTCCCAGCTACGCAGAAAATCATTAAAGACAATTACATGGATTATCATCGAATGAAACAACCTAGAGATGTTCGTTTGACTAATAAAATTGTTTGATTGAACAATTACTTAACCCGTCGTATTTCCATGAATTCAAATGATGGTCGGTTAACCAGTAGTAGATATGAAAAATGTAGAGTAAAGGATTGATTTAAAATAAAATGCATTTAGAATAATAGACTCGTGTACCTATGTGTGTGTTATTTTAAGTGATAAATTATGAGGAAATTATGTATTTTTTACCAAAAGTGACACACAGTCTTCGTAGGAGTTTTTCATTTCGCATTGGCGTGATCAGCGCCATCTAGTTAGAAGAAGTAAATTAAGCTTCGTGAACCAGAAGTTGGAAGTATGTACGGTGAGTGTTTACCGAATGCAGTAAGTAAGTATAATATACATACATGGATCCATCTTTACCTTTAGATTGTTTAAAGTGTAAGATATTTTTCTCTGGGATTATCTTTTTTTTTTCTATTATAGGTTATATTTTATTTAATAATTTTTTCTTAATATTTTTAACCTTTTCAGCCAGATTATAATAGTTAATGTAAAGATACGAGATCTGATGAATCTACCTATCCAAGTTTTGTTTGTTTTTTTCTGAAGTTTTATTTTGTTGCAAGATAAGATCTTGAGTTTTAACGCATTCGCTGCCAGCTGCTACACTCGAGACTTCTTTAGGTGCTAATGACGCACATGTGCGTTCAAATGCCTGCAAGACTGTGGCAGCGGCACTGGGCGAAAGCTACGAAAACGCATATATGCGTTGGTGGCAGTGAATGCGTAAGCTGTAGGTAATTTTGTACTTTTGTATTTTAAAATTGTAGTCTTTAGTCATTGTTTGCAGCTTGTTGTTTTATGTGTATACTGGACTGGACTCTCTGCGTCAAAATAAAATTGTAATGGAATTAACAGCTACCCTGCAATTATTTAGATACTGTATGAAATATATAGGCTTCTACGAAAGTTTTTAGCAGTGTAAAAACTGTCGACGATTTACCTACTAAAAAATTAAAGGCAATTTATCCATCGATTATTTTGCGAAGGTACTTAATCAAATTGCACTCGGCCAGTTATTTTTATTGAATGGTAGCGGGGACCAGGTAGAGCTATCGTGAAAAACATTTCGTAAACACATTTCGTGGCAAAAACAATGGATTTTTGGAACAAAACAGGTCTTCAGGTGGTGTCACACCCACCTTAAACTTCTAATCTGGCCCCGTAGGCCCGTATGCCTATTTCTCATTCCCCACTGGGACAAAAAATGACGCGTGGCTAGACTTTCATGAATTCAGACGAGGCAGTATCTACAAAATGTTAAACGTGTTTTTCAAATGTACCTATTAGGGATTGGTTTTCGAGAATGGGGTGATGTGTAGACCTTGGAGGTTTTTATACTTACTGCTAAAACTTTCGTAGCAAGCCTCGTACCCCTCGTAAGTTGTATGTTATTTCGTATATATTAAGAAATTCTGCCTAAATATGTATGACTTAGGATTATTCGTAGCTACTAACTAATTCATACAAGATATGAATCTTTTAACCTTGACTTCAGGTCAATATCTCCAAGTTAAGATCAGTTTATTATAGAATTAAGATCCTCAGTTAATTACTGACAAAGTCACTTTAGTAACATAAACGATTGGGTAATAATTAGATACATTAAAAGTTAAAAATGACCTTATTAAACCTTGAGAAATTTAGAATATTTGCTTTGAAAATGAGTGTTTACGTTTAAAACGGTATGCAAGCAACATCGATGCGCCTGCGACTCTACCGGTTATTCTTGAGCGAGCCGCCTCCCTCACTGATTAGCATATAAATGAACTAAACCAAGACAACTTTATATTAATACACCATTTTAAAAAGAACTTCCCTTCCCTCCTGCTCCAAGAATAACTCGACGAGCACGCGGCTTAGCGCCGATACCGAAAGATCTTTATAAACTGGTTCACAGCGTAAACTTGTCTGCTATTGGTGGAACTCTACCCTACAATGCCCTTTGGATCAGCGCGCGCGCATTGCTGCGTCGATAATTACGATAAAATATTGACAGTATTTTACACCTACCAAATGCGTTTTTATTTTGTCCTGATATCTTAAGCAATGATATTAAGCAACACTGTTGTAGTCGGTGTGGGATATAAAGTAAGTAAATATGCAGCCGCAATGAAATAAGAGGTTTAAGGTTATTGAGGCTGCATCATTATGGGTATGTTAGCCTCAGCATTTAGTGGTAAGTTGCATTTATTATTTTTAAAACGCCGTCTATATACTTCAGCATAGTGGCTGTTTATAAGCCTTACTATGTACACTTTCTTCTATTTGAGTTCAATTAAGTTTAAAGAAAGGTTTTCAATTTTTAAAATTAATCATCACATTTGCTATAAAACAAAGACTCGCAATTACGATACAACGCGGGAATGCTGCCTGCGTGATGGGGACCCTAATGAAGGGTCCAAATTATTTTAATTGTTATTTTTAGCCTAAGTTTTATTTTTATTACGTTATTTTTAAGGTAGCCTTAGTTTATATTATAATCAATACTTTTGTAATCATTTACAAAATAAAGTGTGAACATAGTCAAATTTACTACCACGTTTTATAATTGCATTGAACATTTCATCATTTAATAGAGGTAATAATGAACGATGCAAGTAAAACATTAGATATATGCAAACTGCATGTTAAGTAGTTACTTAACGGATGTGAAATTCGACGTTGTTGTTTAACACTGTTCGCTATATCCTTATTCGAGTCATTTTTTTAATACTAATACCTTATACAACAACAAAAGTCGCGTACCTACTCTACTTGTGGTTAATGTGAAAAGCAAATAATATTAAATATATAAATAAAGTCCAAACCTACATAAGACCAAACGGAAAGTGTATTCCGTTCCCCGAGGTAATGTTATATTTACTTCGCTTCAAGCAATGCATAAAACGTCAAACTTATTGCAAAAGCAAAGGAAATAGTCTCAAAGCACGACATGCTCAAGCAAATTGAAAACATGCTCACGGTTGATGACTACGAATTAAAATAACTGCTTTAATAATTTACAGCGACATACTACTGTACCTGCATAAGACGACGGTTGTCGCAAAACAAAACGTTGCGTAGGAAGCTAGCTCCTATTTGAATTATAATTTATACCTTTTTTCATAGTACCGAGTAATAAATTTCATTAAAAATGTCCGTAGAACACCGGCGCGACAATACCGCCGGTTAGAAAATAAAAATTCCACAACGTACATTTTTCAAAGGAAAATACAGAGGAAAATTCCGAGCTCCTAACCGTTTATCAGATAATGTAATTATGTACAGAGTGTTCCGGGACACCTCGACTCACTCTACGTAATTGAGTGCGCCCTCCCTCACGCCGGCTATTAGGCAAATCGAATCTTGTCCCTCCTTACCCCCTGCCCTCCCAGTTGGATGATATGTGAACGAGCTTCCTCTTGGCGCAGAACCAAGGATTCAATTTGGGCGAATGTAAATAAAATGCCCCGTTTGAGTTGCGCATTCCGGCTCGTGTGAGATTCAATTTATTTGTACACCCTTTAGGTATGTAGCCGATATAAAGGCGGATAATTAAAGTAAAACCCTCGATTGAAAAAGAAGGTTTATTGTTCGTACCTTTTAAGCATTTAGGTCCGTGCTGGGTTACTTCAGAGTTCCATACAAATCAAAGTTTATTAAAAAAATATTATATTGTATATACCTATTACATTTAGTAATTGTAAATGATAAGCTGGTAGAAGTTAAAGAAGCAATTGATTTAATAGTGAAATTAATAAACATATTTACCTAAATGTACTCTCAGTACTTGTTAAATGAAAGGAATTACCTTAATCATCATTCGACATTTTACTTAACTTTTTTATAATAACGCTGAATATAACCAATCCAGACGGATGAAGTTTACTTGGAGTTTATACGCGTACTAATACACACGTGTTAGGGTATCTAAAACATACATAAAGCTTGCGTCTAGACGTTTGTCATAGTGCATATCAGCGACGCAGTCTAGCGCTGTCCATAAACTATAGAAACTTTGTCGCTCGCGCACGCTTCGATCCAAATGTTTGTTTATGTAGCAAATAATAAAAGTGCAAAAATATGTTGTGGACTCTGTTACGCTTATATTTTTGTCTCTGTCTGTGGCCGGGAGCCGTCGGCACGTCCGGGAGCCATAACGCCGTTTGATGGTCTGCTCTCCAATGCTAGCCGAGGCGATATAAAGCAAGATGTACGGCTGCGCTCTGGGCGACGCCTATATTTCCTAAACATCTTTTGGCCTTATAATTCTGAATGATGTGGCCTTGCTGTGGGGTAATGTTTGGTTGATTTTCAAAATAGAATAAACAATCATGGCATTCGAATATAAAAATGCACTTATTTAGTTAGTTAATGTTATCGTGCGACGACTTGGATATTCCAAAAAAATCTCAACAAAAGTAAATAAATCAGAAATGACTTTGGCTCTAATAGTTTTTCATTTAATCTCGTATCAGTTGACACCAGTAAAACTTGCAATTTTTATTTTCACTAAATAGGTACCAGTTTTAGTAACTAGTTTACACTACTAACAGTAAAAAAGTATGAGTACCTACCTACTCGTTCTAGATCGATATAGATTACGAAAAGTACGGGTGCAAATCTTTGATTGAACAAAAATAACCTGTTTATAGCTAAAAGTTCAAAGCGCTGTAATTAAGGGCGAAAGGGAGGGACTTCGTAGACAATTAGGGAACTACATGGTTTTACGTAACAATAGCAGAATGGCGTGTTGAATCCCCATAAATTTGGTTCCTGCAGTCAAATGACGTACTTTATAAGTAAATAGTGGCCGATAGTAGGCTGTTTTACAACAGTATAAATGTTGTATTTGTTCGTAGTTACTTGGGAAACTTATTGGTCGACATCGACGTTTAACTTATGTTTTTTAGTTAAATTGTCTTCATTTTTTTGTAACTGTAGGTAGGTACTTACCTATCCATATATGTGTACATTCTCTGACATAATTTTTATATTTAATGATTTTAGATAGATGTGTTTCTGTAAAGTTTGTGAAAGGCCAATAGGAACTAGCACGAATTGATTCCGAAAATGTGATAAATTAAAGGTTTTCCAATTAAGCAAAAATTGTACATATTAGTTATCACCATACTAGCTTCTACCAGCGACTTCGTTTGCGTAGAATTATACAGAGGTATAAACCTTCCTCTTGAATCACTCTATCTATTAAAAAGAACCGCATCAAAATCCGTTGCGTATTTTTAAAGATTTAATATTTAGAATAGATTAAGATTATATAGGGACAGATACAGACAGACAGACGGCAGAAAGCGACTTTGTTTTATATACGAAGATAATTCTTAGGAAAAAATATAAGTCCAGAGAAATGTTTTTAGAACGCTTATTTTACAAAAATACCTACCCACCTACTACTTAAATTTGTTGGTAGTAGTGTTATGAACTACTTTTACGGTGCGTCACCGGAAAATAAAAAAATGGTGTTTTTATTATCATGTGATCTTCAATAACCCTATCACAGTGATTTAAAATAAAGTATATCTATTAATGCGTATAACAATATATTAGCTATACAGTTTAAGTAAAATACGCACAATCCAAGAAACCAAAGCACTCAATACTACTACAACTTTGCCAAGGTATTATTTTGTTCAGTCGCGTTTATTGAAAATAGGTAAGGTGATTTAAGTTTTGGTCTCAATTAAACACACCTAACTAATGTACCTATGTACTAACTTAAGATGACGTAGGTATTAAAGATGTAAGTAGGTATCTATCTATTTATTATGTTCAATATTGAATCCAAAAATACCTCAAATTATCTGGATCATTATGTTTTATTCCAAGGCTTGTTAAAAGCTCCTCAATTCAAAGGCTTGTTAAATGTAAAGAGTCAGTACGAACCTAAACATGTTCTTTTTATTGTAAATAATATTTTCCCTTTATTTATATTTCTGAAAAACTGTCATACGAAGTTAACCATTTCACTTATGGTACGAACATTATTTTTCTTGTTCTCTGTAATAGGCTATTGTGCTTCTAGAAAACCATGCCATAGATTGATTCACACACAACGTATCGATGAAGTTATATGACGCTCATAAAAGTGACAAACGGTGGCACCGTTATTGAGGGAAATTAGAGTAGGTAAACTCTTATTTCTTGATCTAATATTAATTTAAATCTTTGATTTTAAGAGAAAATATGGTGCCCAACGGGAGGCCGTTTCTCTATAAAAACATATTCTCTGTTTCCTCCCTGAATAATTACATGAGAAGGAATATTTTACCACACGATGTACCTCTACAGAGTCTTTATGTTTTTTTTTTCAACTAAGATTATTTAAGATACAAAAGACTTCTAAATTAAAAAAAATGCCATAATTCTGACGTTTATAAAATCATTTTAATGAATAAACTAAACAAGAGGAAACCATAAAAGCATAGCCAAAGTCCTTCTAGTATTACGTACATACATACATACCGTCACGCCTCTTTCCCACAGGGTTAGGCAGATACTACTTTGTTCCACTTGCTACGATCCTGACATTCTTCTTTCGCTTCATCCACACTCGTCAATCTATTCATACATGCTCGTCGGTTTCGGGTGCTCCTGACCTGTCCTTTTTCCAAAACGTCTCCTATTTGGTCTCGGGACGTCCGTCTAAGCCTTCCCCTCCCAACCCCCTTCACACTCCCTCTATAGATCTGTTATATATCTAAAAAAAATGGCTCAGTTTTGAAAGACGAAACAGTTGTCATTTCTATGCTCTTTCCGTAGGGATTATGGATGGAGGGCATGGCGAAACTCTTGGTGACCAGATATCGTCTTAAAAAGATGTATGATAAAATTTTAATCACTCTCTTTCGTTATTCAATTCAAAAATTCAGTCATTATATAAGTGAAACCTAGATATACATAAACACGCAAGTCATTCTCCATACTTACGTATAAAGTAGGTTAATACCGCCCTACCTACGGTTAGTAGGTACCGTCGTTTAAAGAGATGTGGTGTCGATCTATTTCATTTACGTTTTGTAGTACCTAAGTGGTTTTCGGTTCCTTATAAACGTAGTAGAAACTGTAACGATGCTTCGCCGATGATGTCACGTATTAAAATGAAACTTACGCACTTATTTATAATTTTATATTTTTTATCGGAATAAATACGCAAATAAGATTAAATAATGTCAAACTTCCATGTATTTTACATTATCAAAGTCAAGGTCAAGATATTTTTCTTGATTAAATTCAAACCGTCCGCAAACAAGACCGTAAAGTTTGTCGCCATAAAAGGAATAAATACAATATTAATTTCAAAAACAACGAACGCCGCTGCAAGGCCACAGCGTACAAAAATATGCAACACGGCGGCGGTACGTTACGGAGCGGATACCAATTCTATCAACAACCCATAAACCGCAACCTTTCTTTGTCTCGCCTCCTAATGTTATCGCGTCTGCGAGTGAGATAGAAATCTACAAGTTTAATGGGCCGTTACGCGAGAAAAAAAATCAGTCCGCATTCGCGAGCGTAGATACGCGAGTGATAGTGTCAAGGAAGGTTATTCGTGATGGTGCAAGGTGCAGTGTGTCTTCAAGCCTGGTACCACGCGACTTGTTGCGCCGTCTCCATGTAAGTACATACGTATAGCCATCCGCTATGCATATAGCTGGTATAAGTATAGGCGTTTGTGAACAATGTCCTACAGTGACTATTCCGAATATTGTAAACAAAGCGTCAACACGCCGCGCTTGACTAAGACAGACTGAGCGTCAATATTCGTTGATGCATTGATCTAACCTGTTTTCAACATAACCTCACTTTTACTTTTGTAATCGTCGTAATGGCGGCAACCTAATGTTTGTTACAGAGTTCATTGACATTAAAAGTGCATTTATGTGTGCATATAGGTGTGTATATGAGTGACGAATGGAAGTTTGCGTTGGTTGGTGGCATTAAGCTTGGTGCCTACTTCGTGAATTTCGGTTTAATGTAGAGGTCGCATGCTTCGCCGAGGTTAGCCAGTTTGATGGAAACCAAAAATGCCGAGACAGGTAAAACATGTACCTGTATTGTGACATTCGGGCGTAACTTTGTGTACGTAGGTACGTTCATGTGTTGTACATATAAGTCAATTTATGTTTACATAACTAAATATGCGATATGTATTTGTATAGGTCTTATCATATTATGATCATAGAGTACAGCTAATATCGGATAGAAATATATACTTATATTTGACAAAAAGGCATTATTGAGACTAAAATTTTGCATTGGTACAAATTAAATTGTATCTATTTACGAGTTGGGTTTGTATAACTTGAAGTTCCTAATGAGCTTGCGCAGACCAGGGTTAGCTATGTAACTCTGAGTTAACTGCTAATCCAGGGTTAAAAGGTGTCAAATAGATGTAACTGTTATTCATAGTCCAGTTTTAACCCTAGATGTGTAGCAATAAATATATTGTACTTATATACATTACTTATGCATATATATACTTACACATCGATACCTACTGACGCCTAGGACGCCTGAACGGATCAGGATGACATTTTGGAACAGAGATAGATAAGTCTTGAATAGCACATATGTAGGCTACTTTTTATCCCAGAAATTTGCGTAGTTCCCGTGGGAGGGCGATAAACGCTTTGCAGACAAAGTCACGGGCAGCGGCTAGTTGATATTTATATAGCAGTTTTCCATTGTTCAAGTGCGTCTACTTCACGTCACCACTACATTTGACAAACCAGCCCAGCAATGGAACGTTTATAGGCTGGAGATGATGATGATGATACCCACGAGCAGAAATAGCAAAGATTTACGTAAAAAGAACCGTTATATTTGCTCGTCAGTATATGTATACCTACCAAACTAAAGTAGGTATGAGTGGGTACCTGTCAGGTTAAATACATTTTCATGTAAGTTTCACCTACTATAATACCAAATCCATATTTTAACGTCCTACCTCTGAACTTATTTATCCACTAAAAACTGTTTATCATCTATGTACGCCTGTACGGTCGCCCAAATAAAGTGGTCTACCACTTTTCATGTAACTTTCTATCAAACGATAGGTACCTAATGTTTTCAACATGAAACTACCGTGAGACTTAATCATTATTACACATAAACGGATAACTCACGTATAAAAAGTCGAGTGATGCTCGACATGTTTCGGACTATTCCGTAGTCCTTCCGTTTATGTGTAATAATGATAGGTAATGTCGCCAAAATTGTAACCTTAGGGTGCTAGACCTCACATTTGGCTGATGATACCTACTTATAGGTACGTGTAGCACCTACCTATAAAAATAATACCCCAGTAAACTCTTACCGCACACAAGTAAACACGCCGGGAAAGGAACGATCTTAAGATCAAGATAAAATCCATGCTCGTGGCATATTATCCCAAACTACACGCATCTCATTACCGAGGCTTACAAAAACTTCGTCTGTGTAAATGTGCCATAACTTACAAAGGCAAAGAGAAAGTGTAGATATCCAAGTGCTTATAATAGAATATCCTACCAGGAATGTCTGTCTGTATAAATAGTGCCATCTCATTTACATGACAACGGGCTGACTCGAAGTGCCCTGCCGGCAGAATATTGGTTGGGACAGATTGCTAGGATTGGTTGCTTTGAGACATGTCTGGTTATATTCCCTCGGATGACAATTCTAGGAGTGGAGTTTGAATCTTATTAAAAGCTTGTTATTCTGATCAGGAGATTAGCATAAACATGCTACATTATGAGATGCATGGCACGTGACTTCATACGCGTATAATTTAATTACAAATATCACGTACCTAAGTGGCACAGATTGTGATGAAAACTATATCAGTGAATATTTGAAAGGAAAAAATATTAATATCTACAAAAAAAGACTTTAAAAATAAGTAAAAAGTGTTCTTAAAACGGTCACTTTATGAAAAAATACAACAAATGACGGATAAGTTCTCTTTGATTAACCGGTAGGTACACCTATGGAGATATATTCGCAAAGGCTTTCTTAATACCTCCAGAAAACAAGTTAACAGGCAGTACCAAGTAAAACCATGCATTACAAAATAAACTAGAAAGTATCAAAACAACCAAACTTCCCGTTTACGCAGTCGAGGCACTTATTGACAAAGGGATAATTTGGAAAGTAGGTCGCACCTATTGTTTCCCAGCGCTAGAGGGGCGCCCATTTTCATGCAAATCAACCAAAACTTCTGCCATGGACGACTCAGATTGCACAATCGTGTTTTATTTTAGTTTTGGTTCAACTCTAGTGGATACAGTTTGTAGTGGTGTGCGCTCAGTAATACCTAGTTTTGTGTGACGTTTCGTGCACGATAAACAGCTGAAAAGTGAAGTGAAAAATAGGGTTTTTGTTTATTTACATTTATTCAGTTTTATTTATAAAAGTACATTAAATGTTCGACAATTGTCGTTACTTTATCTATTGAACCTGTATTTAAAAAATGTATTACTAAAGTAAGATACAGGACGAACTATTTGATCCTAACATAACGTAAGGTATCATGTTATAGAATCCATACCTACTCGTAAGTAAGTAGGTATGTATTTTCAACCAACGTTGCGCTTGACCATCGAAATTCTTAGGTACACACAAACCACACAAATCACGTCTAAAACCTTCCGGGGTAGATAGACATAGCTTAAGGTAAACTAACCCAAAGGCCACGTTTAGCATAATTGTGGGTAGGAGAAAAGGGGAATCAAAATAGTGATCGCCTATAAAATGATCCTTAAGATTTTTGGCCATTTTGATAGGCTTTTACCATCTGCGCGGGAAGAGAAGACCATCGAAATAAAAGTAATTTTTATGACTCCGAATAAAACACATACATAAAGAGAAATACAAATTCACCTTGAATACATTTTACAGCAGGTCAAAACCCAGATAATCCAGCCGAATCCGATACAATAAACATTACACATTATCTCTATCTGAAAAAGAACGATACCATTTCCAAGTATCAGGGCGTGTAAATATCGAGTTAAGTAGATGCTTTAATATCAACTGCAGCATAAAATCTATATTTGTCTGCTATGCAAACTGCAACACTGTTGCAGTCCGGTTGCGTGACATTGTGGGAGTTGTCTCTTAAATTGCAGGATAAGGCCGCGCGGGTCGCATTGAGGTAATCTTTAGGTAGGTATTTCATTGTTGTAAACTCCTACCATAGTGTACTTGTCTGTGTAGGTGGGCAACAATCTAAACCATGACAAAATGGCAACATGTAGGGTAAAACTATACCTACTGCAGATCTTTCTTGCTTTTTTTTTCTCTCTCTGCCTCCTGCGTTCGTTTTGTCACGGAAAATTTAGTTAGGTTCAGTTTGCAAGAAAAAGGGTCACATTGAAAATCTGTTTGTTAATGCTTAAGCTGTTTTTTTTGTTGTGTCGGATTTTGTCAATAAATGTTTTCTTCTTCATCATCATCTTCTACTACTGCGAATGCTTACTTACTTCCATCATGGTGGTCTGGAAGCAAAGATAAAACATAGCGTATACCAGTTGCTCCTCGTCGCGCGCAGTTGGTAAAAGCCCATCGAGGGAATAATTTTGCAAAATTCTTAGGAATCGGGTTATAGGAGATGCGGCGATCAGCCCGTCACTACTTTGATTCCCCTTTCCACCTCTATCAACAATTACAATCATGCTAAACGTGGCCTTTTTACCTTAGGCTCGGTCTACCCCGTGAGGGATATAGACGTGATTTGTGTAGGTGTATGTACAAGGTGCCTACTGGGAATATCCGTGTATTATTAGCGTAACTACAATTTTGGGAAATAGGACCTCATGCAAGATCCAAATCGCTGCAACTGTCTTTCTAGCTAATCCTCACGGCTTAGCCGCAGTGCGTACTCGAAACATGGTGTCATAACATTTATTCGGGATACGTAGACCCTTGTTAGCTATTAAAGGACTTTAAATGACTTTAGATGTGGTATCAATTTATTCCAGGTCATTGTTACTGAAGGTCATTGAACTTTATACTCTATCTTAGTCTTGAACAAAATCTTTCAGTGAATGACCTTTTCGGACGTTAAGTTTCAGTTATACTTATGTATAGCACTTATCGCGATATTTTGAATTAAATTTACAGCATAATAGAGTGGGCCAGGGATTATTGACGGTAGGTTGCACGTTGGCTATTTATCTACAATCCCTATGCAGGTCTTTCTTATGTTCTCCCCCCAGAAAAAATATTAACCTCTTTTTTATTAACATTTATTTAGCTTAAGTTAACTTACAATTTTTTGCCGTAATCTCTTTTTTCGCCATTTTCCTTCGCCGGATTCTGTTATTATGGGATTAATTTTAGCTGATAAGTTTCAAAGTGTTACTTTACAGTAAAAACTGTTTAAAGGGACTTTATATAATTATTCGTCGTCCAATTTAGCCGTTTATTCATGAGCATGTCTTCGACCAATGTACTTTAGAAGCCCTGATAATATTTAGCTAGTTTCCCGTACATAATAACCAAGTTACATAACTAGCACTGGTAAAACAAATGTAGGATGATTAATTTGGATTACTTTAGTTTTAGATGCAGCGGGGATGGCCCTTGGGCTACCCCTAAGCCGCGAACATGTTTGTTTTAATTTAGAAACAGTCTTTATTTTACCTTAGAATGCCCTGGTAATGTAAAATAGTTATGTACGGAGAACAAGCGTAACATTTGCAATCGCAAACAGAAAATCATTAGATGTCACGTGATACCTATAGCCACTTTCTCGGTCATAGAAACTGACCTCCTTCAATGCTTTGCATATACATAGTAATATAAATTGAATGCTTAAGTAAAACATGTGACATTTACTAGTTTAAGTTAGTATAAATAGTTTCACACACCTGTAATCTTATGCTATCTTTACTAATATTATAATTGCGAAAGTAACTCTGTCTGTCTGTAACCTTTTCACGCTTAAACAGCTGGACCGATTTAATTGAAATTTGTATACAGACAGTTTAAATGAAATGAAATGAAATGAAATGAAATGAAACACACAGTTGACAGTTTAAGTCCCAGGAAAGGACATAGGATAGTTTTTATCCCCAAAAATTGCATACTTCCCATGGGGTAGCGATAGGCAAATTCTGCACAGACAGAGTCACGGAAAGGATTTAATTAATAGTACCTAACAATCTAAAGAATTGTGTATTTTCGCCCCAACCCAAACGTATCAAACAATGCTTTTAAATAACGGAGGTCCATTTCAATCAATTAAAACATTTACTTTGCTACTCCGCTACTCAACGCTTTGAGTAGGTACGCTAGTTATGCTTTGAGAGGCGGAGTAGTAAGGCTGTATATGGTTCATTGCTTTTAAATAGCAAATTACATCGCAATCATAATCTGAACGAGAAGTGAAAACTTAGTAACAAACGTAGGTGCAGATTTTACCCGTAAACTCCTATATACTCTACCTACAATGCAAAGTATTCATAAAGTATGTAAATAAATACGTGGAGTCTCCATTACATACGTACTTGCCATTTTGTTTTTATTCCTTTTGCAATCGATTACGGATTTTATTATGTTTTCGATTTTTAAGTCAACATTGTTAAGGTAGGTACCTATTTAGATTTCTGGATAACCTTTAAACTGATACGAGTTTCCGCTGAGGATGATAATAAAAGACATTACTTACGCATGCAAATCGTTGGCAAAATCAATTATTCGTTGGTGATATCGGCACCTTAGTATATTTTAGAATTCCGTAAGCAACCAGCAACTTTTATTCGCCGCGTTGATTGGCTGGTTATTTTAATGAAAAACAATATTCGTTCCGTTTTGACTTTTGCACTAAAAAATTATTAGATTAATTTTTCCAATTATGTGTGTACCAAAATTCTTCAGTATCGATTATTTGACATTTCGTTAACATCAGTAATCCTAGCTATCTTTAATAGAAAGCTACGCTGTCGGGCCTTAAGTGTATGTATATTTTACTATCAATTTCTCGCACTTTCCCCCTTAACAACGTAACTAGTTAATAACTTACTTACTCGTAGATGTACGTATAAATCAACACAGGCGGGCGTTTTTTAATTGACATTTACGATATCAGTTCAATAATAGACAATTGAAATGCGACGCCTAAGTCTGTAACCAATGGTTAAATTATGATTTACTATCTTGATTATTCTTAGCACTTGCACTGTTTCTATTTGACGGCGGAGCTACATATAGTGACTATGATTTACACCGATCTCAGAATAAATAACAAGTAAGATACTCACACACGCACCAAACTATGATAATTAGAAATATAATTCAGGTCCATCAAAATTTACAAAATAGTGAAAGGAAGAAAATAGCTGTTGTTATGGGTGACCTAATTTTTATAATGTTACTAGTACCTACCAGGTTACTATGGGCGAAAATTTTATAGGAAACATGTTATACTTAGGAGTTGCGGCTAGCGACCCATCACTCTTTGATTCTTCTTTCCACCTACACGCCCACGATCACGCTAAACGTGACTTTTTAGGTCTTGTTACCCTACCCTGCTTTGTCTACTCCGCATCAAAGGGATACATAAAGACGTGATTAATATGTCTATTCTTCTTAAGCCTAAGAGCTAGGCCTAGGCTTTTTTTTTATTAGGCTCTTGTCGGTGGAGCAATTTACATGTGGTCCTTTCCAGTGCCTTTTCTTTGACTTCCTGATGCGAGACGCGATGATATTTTCAGGTTATGTAGTCAATAACCTAAAGAATAAATAAAAACCATAAATTATTTAAATCTAGACTGGTATTTTTTTTTGTTTCGTCCTTGCATTAGACACTTTAATTAAATTAATTATGCTTTAAACTAATTACCAACGATGCAAATAATCGATCCTCAAAATATCCGCATCTGATTTTCTGGCACCTTTTATATGTTTCCTATGAATTTTATTAGGCAACACCGAACAGCCTTCACTTTTTTGTTTGATGGACTATATATTCATCTTTTAAGTTGATCTTTGACCCTGATTTACGTGCGCTTATTTGTACAATTATAAAAACTTAGCGTTTTAAAAGAATTACGAAAACTTTTTTTACTATGTCGCAATCACAATACTTTATTACATTACTTTATTATATTACTAACGAGGAATATTATTTTTAAACTAAGTATGTAGTAGGCACTTAGGTAAGTAGAGGTACCTGAGAAAATTCGTACAGTCAAAATCGTAACTGTAATTTTCGTACCTTTAGTGATTTCATTTTGCATGTATTGCTTTTCGTTATTTGCATTTTGTTGGCGTTTCCATTTTTTTATCGCCGCGCTTAGACTAAATGCAGCAACTAGTATAATTGATTGAGACATTAACACTGCATGATGCCTTTAACAAGAACAGTGAATAAATAACCAATAAGCTCTCAGGTACTTAACTGTAGCTAAATCATGAATTCAGGTCAAAAATCATAGCAAACATGCCAGAACGACATCCCGATAAAACCCGCTTCAATCCCAACACTAGGTATTACATAGGACTTTAAAATCCTTATCCGAAACCTAGCTCACCTCGACGAATACCTATCCCCCTAAGCCGATGCAAATCCTAGACGTGATCAGCTTGCACCGCGCATGTGCTGTCCGTATCTGGATCGTAAAACTGTTACAACCCCGACCCCCTCCGTTCCAGCCCCCCAGCCTCCCACCCGTCTGGGCATTGTTTTTGGTACACTGGTCTTAAGACCTCTTAATGATCTTTTGGACGCAGGAAATTTTGTCTATTGTGCCGAAAGAGGTTTTTAAGCTCGAATAATGACGAGGGTTGGTCTAATTAAAAGGCACTGGCTGGTTGAGGGAAAGGTTCTATTGTTTCTATCTATCTCTACCTTTATTGTATACTAGCTAATGCCCGCGGCTTTGCCCCTGCGAAAGAGTAATAAATAAACAAGTTACCTAAGCAGAACGTTATGATTTGTTTGTATTTTATTACACATATTTTGTCTGAGTACTGGTTTAGCCTGTCAGCCAGCAAGTATTTATCTACTTTTTTACACGGACAGAAAGATACCAATCCGAAAAATACTTGAACGTAAGATATCAAATACTAAATACCTAACAACGCAATGGGATTCAAATTAAAAACAATTTAAATAGATAATTGAATCTACTTTATTATAAGGGGCTATTTTTTAATTCATTATTATAGCTACCTTAGTTAACAGTTTTGATATCACATTTCTTAAAAATAACTTTCATAAAAATAATAAAAAATAAATTAAATGACTTTTCATAAAAATAATAGGTACCATTTCAGATTTTTTTCACCAAGATGTAAAGAAGTAGGCATTTTGCATAAATACTTGCTTGTAGAACATTGTAAATAGGTACAATGTGCCCATTTTGTGTCGACTAGACTCTACCAAAACTATTCACACCAAAACTTTAACCTCCAAACACATCAAAGACCTTATATATATACCTACACCCAGATATAGGTAGGTACGCCCTTTGAAAACCGTTTTGTTATTCAAGATTCGTCGGTCTCGGAGCAGGTAGCCGTACGTAATACGTGATATACGTACGTATACGTAAACAGGTAGAATAGTTTAAAAAAACGATGGAATTCATCCACTGATTTGGAATGTGAAGTGGGGGACATTGAAAAGGTTACGCTGAATTACCAGTACTTACTTACTAAGTAGGTTCCAACAGGCAAGAAATATTTTGTTGCCATAGTAGTCAACTATTTAACCCATTTATATATCTACATAAATCAGTCTTTATCCCTTACGGGGTAGATAGAGTCTTAAGTAACAAGATCTAAAGGCCACGTTTAACATGATTGTGGGCGTACCTATAGGTGGAAAGGTGAATCAAATTAGTGATGGGTTGCTAGCCGCATCGCCTATATGTATAATGTGATTCCTATTATCGTCTATCCATTTGCTCTTATGTAATAATATGCACGCAATCATTGTTTTTGAGAAGAGGCCCGTTCTTAATAATAACTATTCTGATGATATTATATCTAGTAGGCATGTAGAAGCATCCTGATATTAATCTGAACTTATTTTTTCCAGACATAACCGGTTAGGAACATGACTTATTCTTAACAAAAGCGTGATCACACACACACAGCCGAGCGTAGGTATCGACATAATCTCCACGCCAACTATTTCACTACGTAGATAATTCAATGTAACTAAAACTGTATAAAAAGGTACATTGAATTTTATACGCGCACAGTTCTTATTAAACCAATTACCTAATGATCGGTTATAGACGTTAGACAAAGAGGAATAATTACACCATTATTTCAGAAATAATTTTCCCAGTTTTTTCACAAAAGATCAGCTTTTTGAATTATACCTAAGTACACGCTTTAAAATATTTAGTCGCGCTATTATCTATAGCACTTAATCATTTCCAGACAACATAATAATGTTAACATTAAATCAAACAAAAAACTCTACCTATTTCACAATAAACAATACTCCAAACTCCGGACACGTGTTTCACCTCTCTACAAAGCATTTTCATCGGTTTTTAATGCTCCGCAGGTCACAGATAGTATACACATTATATGCAATTACATTCAGAAGTTGTTCTGGAGATGGCCATTTTTATTTTATTAAATAGATAACGCTACTCTACTACTCTGCGAAATAGTCAAGCAAAATAGTCGGACTCCGCAGTCGAAACGTCAGTAACCACCGCGCGCCGAATATTTTAATTGACTTGACTTCTCTATTTTGCGGAGTAGCAAAGTAAGGCTCCTGGATGTAGGTAGGTACAATATGTTTTCAAATTAACCTGGAGTAGGTATTCCAGCAGGCCGGCCATTCATGGTTATTTGTTGTTTTAACTCAACAATCTTATTTTACAATTTTTAGGGTTGATTAATGTGTTTAATAAATTTTCCTATTGACTGATGTTAAAAATGTATTAATTATATATTTTTAGACTCAAAAAGGTGGCTTCATTTTGAATTCGAAAGTACAAACATTTACACAATGTTTTATTTAGCTATCGACTAAAATACCTATTACAGAATAATCGAATCCACCCTGTAGAAGTGCTTAAAAACCTAATCAAGTAAAGCTTAGAACCTTAATGATAATTTCCGCTTAAAATAAAGTGCCTTCTTACCGGTTGGGTTAGTTGTCCGCCATTGCACGCCTAGCTGATCGGAATACAGAGAGATTTTCTAAAGCGTCGCCATACCCGGCATCGATCTGATAGCGAGGTGTGAACCCCCTTATACGTGCTAGAGTGTGTGGATTGTTCTATTAGAAAAAGATTTACGTGCAGTTTAGGTATATAAGATACCTACCTACTAAGAATAAATATTTTATATTATGATATACGTTTAGAAAAATTTGAGATAGTTTTACACCTAGGTATTATCCGGATATAAAGATGTTATGCTAATAACAATAAGCCATTCGTTTCTTTTTGGCCATTTTTTTACTTGAGTTCACTTTTTCTTAGTAAATTTACATACATAGGTATTTCATTGTAACCATATAAGTAGGAGGCTGTAAAATGTCTACCCCGTAAGGCATAAAGACGTGATTTGTGTAGGTATGTGTCAATGTAACTTAAGTTATTATGAACTTTATACCTACCTAATGTTACTTATTCTATGTAAAAACTATGTAGTCTTAAATACGTAAAACTATTCGAGACCATAATGGTATAAAATGCTTGGTAAAAATACAAGAAAGCATCTAATCTATTAGCCTTATATATTGAATACGGAAACTGGCCGTCTCTACAATTTTCTGTAGTCTGAAAATACGTTGCAATTTTGCTTTCCTAATTATTATAAAGTAGTGTATATCCCTATACATTTTATAAGTTAATAAAGTAAGTAGGTTAGGTAACTGGTCTATATTTTAGGCACCTAAGTTTCTTAAGCTAGACTTAAACTAGCTTAAACTTTAACTCTTCCTTTCCTGTTCTTATCATTCACCGTCAACCGTCTCTCATTCATAAATACCCACGTACCTCCCACGAAACTCCGGAAAATAACACCGTTAGGTATTTCCTCCAATAAAGGTTATCAGGCCACCGCGGCGCGGAACTCCATAACCATCCCCGGCACCCAATTGTTGATCATTAGTGACTAATCCGTCTCATATTCAATCAATACCCAAAACTTTACCCACACACCTCGCCCCGCCTCGCCCCTCGGAGCGCGACATTTAATGACACCCGTGCAACGAACCCCACGAACAGTTGTCGACCTTAAACCAACAGCGCAAAACCTACTATCACTCCAACACGCCCACCGCGTTATATAGCACCGAGGATCTATAAAAGTTACGTCTGTAATCTAACATAAAACTCGGGCCGTTTAGATGCGAACGCGGCCACGGACGACACATCTCGGTTCGCTCCGTACTTTTACCGAAATTAGACAGTGTTTTTTGTGTGAAAGTTGGTGTTTTTTCGTGGAAAAACGGCCGTTGTCGATGTTTTGGCGTGGCGGCCGACGCACGCCGCCGTCAAGCGTGAGCGCGATCTGTTTTCCCACAAGTTTGACGTTTTCAGCGCGCTTTCAACGCCTGTAAGTACAATTCAGATTTTTAAATTAAGAACGACGCGTTCAATTTTTTTTTTGAGCATGAAGAAATGATGCTGGCTGGCGGGATAAACAACCTTGCTTCCAAACTAGCCATTGTCTTTATAATGTAGATAAACAAACGTGAAATACCGGTAAATAGCAGAACCGGTCCATGTTAATTTTATATTTTTATCAAAATGATTCTAAAACATGTGAGCATCTGGTAAAATTCCAAACTAAATTAAAATATCTTATCTAAAACCGATAAACTAAGGTGTTTAAGCTCGCCGCTGCGTTAAATACCTACCCACCTACCTACAAGCCGCCAATCAGTCTATATTAACACATCACCAAATTTTTCATAATCTTATGGTAAATGAAGTGCTTCTGTGAATTTATTTAAATAAATTTGACGCTAATTCACGCTAGAATTAATAATGAATTCAACTTTTTAACGAAATGTCATCCACGAAAACAAAACTGCGCTAATTGATTGCATTATTAGCAAAACGTGTTTCTAAAAAATAGCAAGATCTCTTAGATTGAGACACAAAAAAGTTGCTGAAATATTTTTTCTGAAACTCTTACAGCCAATACAAGTGGCGCCATCTCGTATGGAGACTGCAAACTAGATAAAGAACAGTTTTATTTAACAACGTGCCCGGCGAGTTTAGTTGACTCCCCTCTCTGTTCCACTTGCACTATAAACATATACCTCTCTTCTTCTATGGAAGAATTACTCAAATGTCATAGCCGGTGCAATCAGACAATCTAAACACAACCCTACCGCGTATGCATTACGGTTGCAATTGTAATGCAAATAAGTACCGAGGTGAATGTTACCTTGAGTGCACCTTAAAATATAGCTATCTCGGTCGCGCATTACTTGATGTCTCTTTTTGGTTTATCTTAGTTTATATATAGATATCTCGTTCGGATGGAGATAAGCGGATGTTTGTTAGTTGGGCCGTTTTGTATGAGATTGTGCAGGCAGATGTACCACCATCATGAAATAGGCGGGGCAGGGGCTTTAGTTCCTATATCGGTACCGTTTACTTGGACAGTCGATTACTTGGACCGTTTTGGTAAAGTATGATTATTATCAGTAATTATTGGTAAAAATTTAATTAGGTATAAGTATGATGTTACAATTTTAATTTGCAACAGGAATGAAGTAGAGCTGTTTTCATTTTAATTTGCAGAAACTTTTGTATAATGCTCGCACTGTGTTCTGTTCATTTTTTAATAACGGAAATCGATAAAAAGGTATATGTATACAAATATATAGCATCTCTATGTAGTTTATAACTTTTAGTGAATATAATTTGGCACATTACTTACAAATAGGTAAACACTTCTAAGTTTATAAATGAATAGTCAGGTTAACCGCTTATTCGTCCTTTTTTTTGTGGAAACAACTTAGGTATTAGTTTGGCTACCTCTCTCATAGTTTACTCGTATTTGCCTTTTAATTTATTTTTAATCCGAGGATAATTGTTTAAAGTTTTTTTAAGAAGTTTAACCTATTTGCCTATTGCGTAGCTCTATTTACAATTAAATGACAACCTTTAGGTGCACTGCGTGAAGAATTTGGTCTATCTTTTAGGTCCTGTTGCATCCTGCATTAGATATAGCTTCTGCTAGATTAATTCAAATAATTCGTAGTAAGAAGGTTTTTCAGGGGTCCGTAGTCAAAATAACAAAAATGAAACCCTTGTTTGTCCATCCTTCTCTTAGTAGTAGAAAGCTTTGCATGTAAAAGCATGCCTAGGTAGGCATGCTTATTATACCTATATATAGATATACATCTATATATGTATACGTAGTAATATTGCTGACAATGAGGCAGAATAAAAATGGATAATGACGGGAGTTACCTTCAGTTTCTTAATCGATCATTCTGCCATTAGTCAAGGGAAGCGGCACGTAGGAACATTATATATACGCACTCTGATGTCATTTTTTTGCGTTCCTACAAACGCATAACAGAACAAAACTAGCACAAAAACATAACTCTTCTCATGAATAATTATTTAAGGCGGTCATGATCTTTGGCAAAGGAGATCACAAGTGGTAAGTGAAGGAAAACAAACATGTGGCACCTGAGACCTTTTTGTCTACATAGACACACCAATCCCGTCTTTATCCCTTACGGGGTAGACAGAGCCTAGTGACAAGACCTACAAGCCACATTTAGCAAGATTGTAAGCGTATAGCGGTCCCAACGGAAGACCAGCGCTGGCTGTAAGGCCAGCAAATGCTGAGTTGGGACCATTTTGTGACAATTTATTTGTATTGTTTTAAGTGTGTTTAATTTATTTTATTTGATGTTTTGTGATTGTCATAAATAAACTTTTTTCTTTCTTTCTTTATAGAAAGATGGAAAATGGAATCAAAATAGGTACCTACTTAGTCATGGGTATGATTTTCGCCCATTCCATAGACTACTTTTTTGTCTGAATTTCTGTATTTTTTTAAAAATTTTATGTGCAATAAAGAGTTTACATACATACATACATACTACTACCACCTGCGCGGGAAGAGAAGCAACTGATACATTTTATGTTTTTTCTTTGCTCCCAGACCAGCACTAGCACTAGTCTAAGGTACTTAGGTACTTGGAATTACAATCGTATTCACCGTTCCTTTCTGTGAAACGGTAAAGGTTGAGATTAGAAAGAGCTACCACGCGTTACATAATAATGCCTCTGTGACAAGTAATAACCGATGCTCATATTCCCTTGCAATGACAACAGAATGCAGATGCGTTGCTAATATAATATGTAGAGGATCTAGATGGAATACCTACTCCTTGTACTAATAGTTATCCCGGCCGTCTTTCCCCCGGTACCGCATTAGTGCATGCCTGGGTAGGTACCTACCTAAGGATAACATAGGTAAGAGGTTATGGATATATCACCTTGCTATTTAGGGTCCCGTACCCAAAGGGTAAAAACGGGTCCTGTTACCAAGACTTCGCTGTCCGTCTGTTTGTCTGTCTGTATCTCATGAACCGTTATAGCTAGACAATTAATTTTTACAGATGATGTTTTTCTGTTGCCGCTATAACAACAAATACAAAAAATACTTTAAGTATGTTTTTTATCCGTCTGTATATTTTGTTACTCTTTTACTGTTGCTAGGCGGATTTAGATGAAATTGGGTGTAGCTTAGCTGAATCATTGGAATAATTGTCCTGATATTGTTCTGGTATCGAGATCCACGCATCAACATACAGAAATCGCTGAGCTTTGTCGACAAACATGAAATACCTATTGTAATAACGTTCATAAACAAATAATACAGTTGGATTTTAGTAAACACCCATAATTTTTTGTTCCCGTAGCGTAGCAGCGGGTAAAAGTTCTGTTAATAATTTTATAAAGCAACGAGCTGTTGCCCGCGACTTCGTCTGCAAAGAAATCTTTTATTGCTATCCCGCGGAAATTACCTACGCAATTTCCCGGGATAAAATGTAGATTATGATTCAAATTAAAATGCAAAGACACTATTCAAGACTATAAGCGATCCCGGTTCCAAATTTCATCCAGATCTTCTCCGTGCTGGCGGGAAAGAGAAACAAATATCCGTGCATCCTCACAAACTTTCACATAGGAACGACCATGTTAAAAGTAGCACAAAACAATGCCGCTAGCTCATTGCCTACGCCATGCACTTCGAACGCATTTAATTATCTGCACGGCATTAAGCTGCATTCAACTCTGAAGCTACAAAGCTTCCATTGATTTGTGAGTTATTTTATGAGTTGTAATTGTAATTAGTAAAGTTTATTACAGGTTAGCGGTATAATAAGTTAATGAGATAACGCATTTACGTTGATGCCGGTTAACTGAAATTAAGTGGGTAATTGCACTTCGTTGAAATGAAAGATGGGGCGGGGTGCTTTGAAACTGAAAGCGTGTTTCAAGTTGCTACGTTTAAATGCAGTAATGTACTAAGATCAAATCATGTGAGACAACTAAAGCTGGAGACTCATCTGCGTGCTGTAAATGCAACTGTTACAACGTAACCAAAAATCCTAGTGTGGCGTGGTGTAGACGCAACTATTAGTACATTACACCCCGAGCGTGGTGAAATAAAGCCTTTATGATCACAATGCTTAAAACCTAAAACGCAGTGTTGCCAGGTCACTTCCCTTGAAAATTACATTGTCACCCCTAAAAAGTTCCATTTTTGGCAGAAAAGTTCCGTTTTCATTTAAATCTTGGGGAATGAGCTTTTTTTTTTTTACCTCATCTAGGTATTCTTGAAAATTACATTGTCATCCCTAAAAGTTCCATTTTAATTTAAATCATCATGGGGAACGACCTTTTTTTTTTTTTTTTACCTCGTCCATTCAATATTTGTGTTAATAACGAAAAAATAGCTTGTATTTTCAGTGTGGTATTTAAAGTTTTTTTTACCGCGTATCTTTATGCCGGGACCCCAAAAGTTCCGAAAAATGTACCAAAATAGAAAGTTCCTCCCAAGTTCCGCGGGGGTGTCAAAAGTTCCGCTAAACGGAACTTTTGGAACCAAACGGCAACACTGGTAAAACGACTTTGTGAGGAGTATACCTAAAGGCCTATAACGAATAGAGCTAAGAAGAAAAGTTAGTTAAATTTTGCTTTTCAGGCATAATAATAATAATTTATTGACTTTCTCCACCACCAAGTAGGTAGGTACATTGCAAGTTATATTTAAAAACAGTTTAAAAGCATAACCAAACTCTCAGACCTGTATGGAGGAGACTGGTGCCCGAACTAGGAAAGTCCTGTGTGTCAGATCAGGATCACCAGGTCTCCGACCCTCAGATGCCCGCAATTATTATAACTAACTACAGTGTGTGTGTGTGTGTTTGTGTGTGTGTGTGTGTGTGTGTGTGTGTGTGGTGTGTGTGCTTGTGTGTGTTATGCATGTGTGTGTGTTAATTATAAAGGAAATAAAGAATGTCTGAGATTGCAGGAACTTGTCGCACGAGCCAAATGCGAGGGGATAAACATGCGACCTCTGGCTTTCTTTATTTCACGACCCTCGGGGTGTATGGGTTACTGTAACTTGTAACAGTTTGGGTTACAACTCGCAGGTGAGTACCTGGCTTGGAATGCTCTTGTTCAGGTGTCATTAAACTTCAATCAATCAATAATATTTGTCTCAGAATTGTTCTCAAATATTTCAGCCAGTGGTTTTTTTAGTGACATGGCACTCCTGTAAAGATATATCATCGCTTTTATTTTAATTTGTGGCATTCCTTTGAAGCCGTACACTTTGAACGTCAACCATCTCTGAAAACATTTTGTCAACCACAATTAAAAGATTCTATCGGTTTAAAAATTAGCCTACATTTCTAAATCCTGGTAAAACCAGATTGAAATGTACTTGGCGTACGTATTAAATAATTCACAGATCGGACAGATTGGACAGGCTGGACAGATTTCATCCAAATCTGTCCAGCCAATTTAGCGAGAAAGACATACCTACACAAATTACATACACAAATTACGTCTTTATCCCTTACGGGGTAGACAGAGCCTAAGGTAGCAGGCACCTACGTAGGCCACATTTAGCAAGATTGTGGGCGTATAGGTGGAAAATGGAATCAAGATAGTGATGGTGGGTTGCTAGCCTCATGATTCCTATGATTTTCGCCCATTCCCTCGATGGGCTTTTACCATCTGCGCGGGTAGAGAAGCAACTGGTACATTCTATGTTTTTTCTTTGCTCCCAGACTAGCATGGACTAGCACTCAAAATCTAGTGTAACCTACTACCAATAAATGATGCGGATGCTAATAGGTAATTATTCTGGGTTTAGATGCTTGAGATCCCTGTGGAGTTATTTTTAGGCTTCTATAGTAGAAGAAGCATACCATGTCACGGATGTACCTATTTATTCACTTCTTGTTCTTGAGAGACAATTTTTTCATCAGTATACATACCTGTCTAGTTAAATTTGCGGTAATTTTTCAAATTTTTGTGGAATGTCTCATTTTTGCCACAGAGTAAGCAAATTATATGACTGTAGATATTTCCACTCTGTTTCGCAACGCTGATGGTGATACGTTGTACGAGGAAGCTGTTAGCCCTTCGGACTTCAATCTAGACGCATTTGCGTGTCAGGCCAAGTTCAAGATAACAGAACTGGCGAGCAGCACCGCGTGTTATACGAATCATTTGGCGTTTTAACCCCTTCATAACTCAAAAACTATTTCAAATAAACATGTCAAATTTAGTTCATATATTGAGACATGAGAGATACATAATGCGCTCATAATTTCATAAGCACATCTGAAATGATTATTTAGATATTAACGTTTAATTTTATGCCTGCAGTGAATACCTACTAATACAACTTAAGTTGAAAAGATATTGCGTTTCTTACACCATTCAATTAAAAAAAACCTATTTTTTGGTCTATTCGACATGTGCTCTTAAAACAACGGAGAAAAATTTGTGACAATTGATAATCTCGCTTAATTTTCGTGTTTTTACATACACACATTACAATACAATACAATAACTCTTAATTGAACACCATATATAACAACCAAAACAGAAAAAAGGTATACAGAATATTACTAGGTAACAATAGGCGGCCTTATCGCTACACAGCGATCTCTACCAGGCAACCATAATGGACTGGAGAACAGAACAAATCTGAGCAGGTGGTGCAATTTAGAATATATATTAATATACTAAGTACTGAAAATACATAATATATTGTACATACATATATATATGACGTCTTTATCCCTTACGGGGTAGACAGAGCCTAAGGTAACAAAACCTTAATGCCACGTTTAGCATGATTAAGGGCGTATAGCTGGAAAGGTGTTGTGTTTTATTCGTGTTTTAATGATTCAAGATCAAAAATATCTCAATTATACGCAAAACTACTCTTAAAACTAGTGTATAAAAGTACACGTTAAAAAGTAAGTAAGTAAGTAAATGCTTTATTGTACAAATATAAAGAAACAGATTCACAAAAAATAAAAATAACATGAATATATGCACAAAGGCGAACTTATTCCTATAAGGGATCTCTACCAGTTAACCTTGAAAAAAAGTTAAAAGTGTCACTAGTCTAACTCAAATTCGTCTTATTACCTATTCGTGTGGGAAAATTCAACTCTAAACAAACCAATAAGTACATTATTTGCAGCCACAAAATGTAGGTGTTTAATGATACATAGGTACCTATACATATACATCGTAATGTATTCATAAAATCACTGCATTTCAAGAAATTGAAATACAAAAACTTTAATTCAACAAGTTCAAGATTTAAGTACATTATAGTGATTGAAATTTTGGATTGTTGTATGAAGTGTAACATTACCTACTTAGCTTCGTTTTTTGTGTAATTAAATCTTGACATATATCATCACGCACTTTTAAGCTAGTTTTAATTTTTCGTGGCTCCTATTCATCTGATCAAAATTCTTTATTATCTCAAAGATTATTTGATTTTTTTTAATGAAAGGTATATTAGAAACGAAAACTTCCATACTGTAGAAGCAAAGAACAAACATAGAATGTAACAGTTGCTTCAGTTGAGGAAACGGGCAAACATTTTTGGAATCATGTTATAGGCGATGCGGCTAGTACCTAACCCATCACTATTTTGGTTACCCTTCCCACCTATACGCCCACAATCTTCCTAACCGTGGCTTAGACTCTGCCTACCCTGTACGTTAGATAGACAGACGTACGTATAACTGAAAATAATGAGACATACACATACACACATACACAAATCACGTCTTTATCCCTTACGGGGTAGACAGAGCCTAAGATGGCAAGACCTAGGCTACGATTAGCAAGATTGTGGGCGTATAGACGGCAAAAAATGGAATCAAATTAGTGATGGGTTGCTAGCCGCATCGTCTATAACATGATTCCTATGATTTTCACCCATTCCTTCGATGGGCTTTTACCATCTGCGCGGGAAGAGAAGCAACTGGTACATTCTATGTTTTTTCTTTGCTCCCAGACCAACATGGAAGTAATGATAATGAGACATATGAAAAATTATCTCATTAGAATTAAGTAGTAGATATTATAATTAGGAGCCTTTTTTTTTAAGTGTGGAAAATGCGCCTTATGCATCCCCGCGCTCGGGGCAGCAACGGGGGTATGACGGGCTCTCCAGCTCGCCGCTGTCTTCCCTATGGAAGGAGGGGAGAGGCCTACCGTCTAAAAACACACACGTTCCCTCCTGGCCATGAACTGTGGGCGTTGCGGGAGCACTACGGTGTCAACCGCAATATAATTAGGAGCCTTGCCTTTTCTACAATAAGGTGGAAAATTAGCAAGAGGGTGTAATGTGATAATGATAAGCATGGACAACAGTGACACCAGCAGATTGCAAATGGCATTGCTATCCAACATAGCTTAGATGGAATACCATTATATACGTGTCTGTAATTTCATCGGTTGTCTTACTCTCGATGCCGTAACACAGCAGTGCAATTACTGCTGCTTGGTGGCAAAATTAGCAAGTAGGTAAGATGATGATACTGATCGGGATGGATCTAGCACAAGGTTCTATTATCATTCATTTCATTCATTCAAACGTAATTTATTAAAGGCTAACCAGTAACTTTCAACTACCAGTGCGGTTCCTTTCTTACCTCCCACGTGTTAAATATGGAATGGACTTTAAAAGGCGAGTGTACCACCTGTTGCGCGGCCGGCAACGCACCCGCAGTCCTAATAATGCTGCAGGTGTGCATGGGCGGCGGTGATAACTTACCAACAGGTGACCAGACTGCTCGTTTGCCAGCTGTTTGATAAATAAAATGCATATGGCTGAAATTAGGATATTTATGCCTAGATTATACAAGGTCTCTCAGTTTTCCAGATTTTTTATTTATTAAATAACACAGACAAATATCATGTCTTTATCCCTTACAGGGTAGACACAGCCTAAGTTAACAGGACAGGCCACGTTTAGCAAGACTGTGGGCGTATAGGTGGAAAGGGGAATCAAAATAGTGATGGGTTGCCAGCCGCATCGCATCGCCTATAACCATGATTCCAATGATTTCCGCCCATTCCCTCGATGTGCTTTTACCATCCGCGCGGGAAGAGAAGCAACTGGTACATTCTATGTTTTTCTTTGCTCCCAGACCAGCATGGAAGTGTTCATTAATTTATTTACACACACACTTATGAAGATTTTTACAAGAACTAAGCCAAGACAATAGTTGGTGGCCGGGTTTGTTAAACTGAAGTGAACACTCCTGCATAAAAAAAACTTGAATTTGGATTAACGAAGTATTTGTAAATTAGGACTATGTTTGAGAAATTATGACCATCTTTATTTAGTCAGAATAACCCAAACACCGACTAAAATATTCCAGAACAATATTTAAAGATCCTATAACTATGGCTTAATACCTCATTTCATTATAGTTTTAACTACACATGGCATTATCTTTTCTCAGTTTTTTTCTGCACTAATAATAGTCGGCAAAGCCTGAAAATCAAAAAAAGTTCAGCAAAACTTTATTTCCTACTTGTCAATGTATTTATAAAGTCGCAAACGACCAGAAGTCGCTCTTAAAGTAGGCTTTATCGTGCTGTGTTAAGTTCTATATCGCTTTGTATCACTTACCGTCGTTAAGTCATAAAATTTATAGCCCGGCCACTTTAGTTCCAACGTTTTCCGTAACTGAATTGGCAGCACTGTGTATGGAGGTTTAAAATTTTGTTTTGTTTACCGAGCGACTCTAAGTGACCGTTTTTGATTAATTTATTAAATTTTAAAATTTATGAACAAAAATACATCCAAACGTTGCTAAAAATATTATTAAAAACAGCGCCATCTACCGTTGAGTGGCAGTACTTTCTGGTGCCGGCAAGCTTACAACACTCGCACAGCGGCATGCTTCATTCTCCACCCACTTTGTCGATACACGGTCCACGCACACATAGAAGTGTTATGTTTTCGTTTTATGAAAACCTGCCTGTCCCGCATTGCCCGATTTTGGTATTCACGCGCTTTCATTTCGGAACTTTGTTTTTTTTTTCGGATGGACATGCATAATTATCTTTGAATAAAATTATAATACACTACAATTTCATAATATGGATTAAAAAAATATATTTTTTAAGTTCCTTAACACAATTTTATTCATTGCGACCCCTGCCTACACTCAATAAGTAAGTAGCTTGTGGGAACTTCGGTAATTCTATTTTTATTCCTTGTATAAACACTTTGCGGGTGCCTCTACGCCAAATTTAAATTTTTCGGCTCCATGGGTTTCAACTGGGCATTGATAAGTCAGTCAGGACTTTTCACATCTTATATTGAGAGACCCTAGGTTAATCTTTAAAGGAATGTCATGCATGTAGAGTTATAGAGTCAGGTTTGAAGTGCCTAACTATTAATTATCTACCACAATTTTTACTAAAAATATACATGTTTTGTTTCTTACCGCGGTATTGTGGTAGATACCTACAAAGTATGAAGCATTAATGTATCATAATAATCACCAAACACGAGTAATTTACAAAAATGTCTTTCTGATTTTCTACTTCAGGTAACAAATAATTAAACAATGTTTTATATAAGGTGCTTTGATAGATTTGTCTCTATCATAATTAGTATATTGCGCAACTTATGTAGAGAAGCGTGCATTGCTAAAGAGTTATACATACTTACATACATTACCTACTGTCATTCATCATTTTATAGAAGTGTAATGATAAAAACTCGACATCATAAATATGAATGAAACTAAGATAAACTTTAATGAATAAATGTACATAAAAATCACTTTCATAATTCATTGATAACACTATGCCTACACCACGTTAATTTATCAATAAACTTCACGGTAACTCTGCATGCCAGTTATTTTTTACCAAAACAATAAAAACCTTTTTTTATTACACTTACAAACGCAAGGCTAGCGCTAGTAATGATGGCCAGTATTTTGTTTTCTTCTCTGTGGTGAGGTAAAAAGTGGAGTAAAAACTTGCAAAAACTAACCGAAGAAGGGTTACTTACAATAAGTTAGGGACAAATCGTTTATAGGGTAATTTAAAAATACAAAGCCCGTGTGACATTGGTTTTTATGCTCTATAATTGTAACGCAACGGTATTTCGTAAGAACGTTTAGTTTGTAATTTTTGCTTACAGCGTCAAGTCATGCGGTGGTGTTAGTGTAATAATTAATTTGTTTTATTGATAGGAAGTGTCAGTGTTCTTGTTTCGTTATCAGGAAGGTTAAAGTCAAAGTGTAGCAGAGGTTATGATAAAAAAAATCAAGGACTTCCAGTATTTGGGTAAATATCACATTGGAAAATTATTGCACAGCTATGTAACATTGTCATTATATTTTTATGGTTTCCAAAACTTTCAATCCAAGACTATTATATTGTGAGTCTTGGACATAATTAATGCAATACACGGGATACGTATATAATATGGAGGACAATCATCCGATAGTAACGAATTTATTCGAGATTCATGATAGAGTAGGTTACAAATAGAGAGTTTATTATGTTTTAGAATGCTCATTTGCCGTAAGCTTCGGTGTAATATATTAAGCTTTACTTTATCAAAAGTTTAATTAAAAAAATAATAAAGATTTCATTCATTATTAATTGACTTGAAATATGAACAAAGACATTTTCTTTTTTTAATTTTCTTTAAATTGTTGCTCTTTTACCAACTTTAAAGTACCTACCGACTCGATTAGGTTCCTAGTAATTTTAATATTCAGTTTCGTACCTAAACGTAACACAGCGTGAATTCATAATTGCTAAATAATTCAGATGGCATAAACTTAATTGTTCTAACGACACATGCTGAATATCAAAACGTTTAGAATTAGTTACTAAAGAAAATATGACGTATTGTTAGAATGAATTATAATTTATAATTGTCTCGTGTTCACGTGTGGGTGGCACCTCCGAAAAAGACGTGTGAATCATTGCTTATTTACTTGGACATGAGTTGCATACATAATCTTTATTCGTTTTGTAGTACGTTTTTTTATATAAATTAGACTGTATAAGTATATACAAGCACCAATAGTTGGACAGTGACCCAATAAACGGAAATAAATAACGGCACATAACTTTTTTTTTCGAATGCTCTATCCTACTGCCTGGATTCATGTTGGCCCTATTCGGTAATTTGTTAGATAATAAACATAGGTTAGATCTATGAAAATAAGGGTAGAGAAAAATATTTAAAGATATATTTTTAGAACCACAGTAACTGACAGAAATCGGCTGATCAGACAGTAGGCTTTATATACATCTCTACACAATTGGCGCTAGATTTTATATTTGGCAGACATAGGTATTAAAGAAGTGCTTTTCAAAATTCCCACAGGATAAGGAACTGTTTTCATACCTCTTTTAAGCTATGCAATAAATGAATTTTGAATTAAGCTAGTTATAAATAAATTGGGAAATTTTACTCATAAGACTCTTCCAGACTTAGTTAGGTACCAGATGCATAAAAAATTATACGATAAATACGATACTACGAATCGGTTACGATATCTGTGAATACGATTAAATCAAATCAATCGTATACCTATTGTATTCTCATAGACCCAGACAGTATCCAGACGTGACTCAAATATGTACTTAACTCTGAATATACTTACTCATTAAATTTATTCTATGTGACTAGACACAGGTCCGGTATTGAATGAGTAGAAAACATCACTCAAAATTTAGTGCAACATACCTGTCTCTAACAATACCTATAATAGCAACTTATTGACGTAGATATTCAGTTCAAATGTATGAAACGTTTTAAAACCCCTATATAATGTTTAATATTTTTGTTTGAATTCTTGTTTCCTGTTGGTGCGTTTCATATTTCCTTTTTCATATCCCATTGATATGCCTTTGTCTTAATTTATTGCCTTGAAATTTACCTTTGCAAAAAACACTGACGTAACTTTTTATGAATAAACAGGTTAAATGGCAAAGAAACTATTTAAAACTAAGTACCTAGGCTCAAAAATAATAATTATCATGAGATGGGTTAATTAAAAAAATAGACATAGAAATTTCATAGAATGTCCTAGTTGCTTCTCTCACCGCGCAGATGGCAAAAACCCATCGAGGGAATGGGCGAAAATATTAAGAATCATGTTATAGGCGATGCGGCTAGCAACCCATCACTATTTTGATTCCCCTTAATGAGTACGCCCACAATCATGCTAAACGTGGCCATTAGGTCTTGCTACCTTAGGCTCTGTCAACCCCGTAAGGACGTGATTTATGTATGTATGTATGGGTCAATTGTTACCAATTGAACTGGTCCCAAATTAAGCAATAGAGCTGAAAATTTATTACAATTGGCACATGTTTAATATCAACGGGCACAAAAACACAGGACCACCTTAAACAAAACGTCTCAAACAATCTGACTGGCAAATACTGTTTTACATCGCACCAAACCGTGCTCCCTTTTAGTTAATATTTATTTTATTACACCTACCCAAACTTTAGTATATACCATACCTGTTTTGACTGACGTATAGTCAGCCAGCATACCTACAGTATGTACGCCATCAGATACCTATCTGCATCTTTGTATCACCGTTGGATAGGAGCTAGTTCAGTTCTAAAGCTACAAGGTTTGGCCTCTACCGGTCACGCGATCTCGCGTGCCGTCGGCCTCTCAGTCCTGACGCTAACTTGCCTAAGTCTACACCAAACTCCACTGCACCCAAAACAAATACCCTTCAGCTTTATTTTACATACGACAAAGATCAGATTACAGTAATAAATGCAACTAAAAAAGCAAAATTAAATTGGTAAACGGTGGAAACGTAGGTAAATGAAAAACTGTATGGACTCTGTAATTGGTATTTCCTTGTTAGATGTAGGAATTGTTTTTCAGCATGAAAATTGTTATTAAATTATGTACGTGAAGCAAAATATTTATTTTACTGCAAGAAATAAAATAGTCTGCAGAAATCACGCTTGCATGCATGTTTTTAAAACAATGTTAGTAATATTTACCTACGTAGCCGAATTTATACCAAAGTTAAATCTTTCTGTTCTCATGCTTAGGCAATAATTTCCGATTCAACTCGGAAAATATTATGAAACGACATATTTTTAGTTGAATGTCCCTAATACAGCCCTTCGTAAATAACTCATAGCTCTAAAAAGGCAATTTGAACGCAAACTTTCGTAGTTTCATGTCGCGTAGCTATAACTGTCAGCTGTTACGTATAGTTCGGTAATCTGAATGATATCTCCATTGCTATGACACGACGTTAAACCGGTTCGACTAATTTTTTCCAGCACGCAGGAAGTATTTTAAACATTTATGTTGTTAAAAATCTCACCCATCTCTACATGACATAACAACATGCCTACAATTTTTGATCATATCTATGCGTAAATATATATTACTATGACACCTTATGTCATATATTTACGCTAATCCCCTTTAGATCTAAGACTTTGGACATAACTTTATGCAATTACTTGTACATTCAACGACGCATAACATATCCACAGCTCTAATAACATCCGCTGGTGGGATATAAATAGGATACATATATTTTATGTTGATTATTCGTTTATTTCAAGGGTTGTCACTCATAACGAATAGCTCAGCGCACTTAAGCGAAGAATTTTAATCGGTCATGTCCCTTCCTTCCTCGAGCCGTATAGCGCCCGAAGTCACCAGTAACCTTTACATATTTTATCTGAAGTGCGCTTGATCGCCGACCCACGGCGTCCCTTCTCAAGTGTACATACTTCCAACATAACATGACATCTCCTGCCTCTTTTGACGTGTACAGAAATACCCGAGTAACGACCGATAAGGGGTCTTTACAAAATGGGCGATGCCTCTATAGAGTACGTAATGTGGGTAAAGGAAAACATGACACGGTAACCTAAAAATAAATAGTGTAGTAGGCAGGCGGAGCGACTGATTCGTTCGCAGGCAATTAATTTACTGCGACATCCTAATTAAAATCCTTGTTATACAGCTAAATCTCAGTTTAACACTATATAGTAGGTATTTACTTTTTATTTAATTAGTTTTTGCAACGTTGTCAGAATAACCACTTTATTGAAGTCTTAGTTCACTTATTTATGAATTGAATACAAATCAAGGCTATAGATTATCACCGTGGGTCTCTCAGTGCCTATACAAATCATGCATATAAATGCATAACCGAATGGGTAATAGGTACCCGTATTGTTTCAATAGGTATCTAAAGTTATATTGGTTCTATAACTTCATGAATATTACGAGGACGTGATACTGCTTAATGTGACCAGCGTAGAGAGAGCGGTTTTATGAAAACTCTACTTATTAAAGTTGGGCAGATCTCGCAGCGCAGAAGAATCCGCTTTAGCCAATTTAATCAAATTGTGCAAATAAAACGGAAGAACCGACGGAAGCCACGAAAAGCAAATATTTATACATCCCAAGAGAGTTGATACAAATCTACCTACCCTTTCTCGTTTATTTAAAATACTTGCCCTCTAGGTATTCCTCAGCTCCACTCCATCAGATAAACATTCTCATTTGCATTGACCCGGAAAGCCTTTTCCCAGTTGATTTCCCAAAAAATCCACATTCTCTCCGAGTAGTGTTTGTAGATTTTCCCTCTGACCTACTTGAGTATCTGCAAAACCATTTTGCTGTGAGCTTCCCCGTTGCCTTTCGTTAGGCGTTTTGGTGATGATTGCAGGGGGAGAGTGATGGCTACGGGGATCTCGGGTGGATGGTGGCGGGTATATATCGTGGTGGATCGATAGAACCCTGGCAGGTCGCCCAGCTCCGTTCCCGCATTATTGTTATTGCTAACCGTCGGTATCTGTCTGCTTCCGCTATCGGTATTGGTTGCTGAGCCTAGTAATACCAGGAGATAAACTGAAAGACGTATCAGCCATCTTGGAATAAAGATACGAAAATGTATACAAGAAAAACGATGCGGTATTTTTTAGGGCATATTTAGTCAGCTGATGAATATGGTTGATGCGTGTAGGTGCGGTTTGTTTGTTATGATATACATAATAGAGGCCTAGATATTAAAACAGGTTTAAGAATTCGAAGGTTTACAGTTAAGTAAATACATTGTTCGTAATACCAACATAGAATAAGCGACGTGCAATGTCCTATTAAACCTATATGTCATTTAAAATGTACGAACTGGTTACATACCTAAATACTGAATTAAAACAAAGAAAAATCGTTTTGTGCAGTGTTTTTGCATATACATATTTTTACATATATGCGTAATTTCAGAAACACGTAAACGTCCAGGTAAATATAAGTTAGCGGTTTATTATTACATACATAATTGAATTGATTTATGCACAACATTGCTTGTAACTGAATATTTATAAGACTGTGTCGGTTTAACTGCTATTAAACCACGCCTTAATAATAGTAATTATTATTAATGTGACATTTGCTTTCATGTTTAGGTAAATCAATGTAAATGTATGTTAATTATAAATCGTCACATTATATTGACTATTAGTTAGTTTTCAATCAATTCATTGCCTCTTTTATAGATCGTTCCATGAGTTAGGTTGAATAAAACTGATTATTTTTAAATACACTCTGTAAATTTTAAATTCATGGCATCTGCATTCCTACCAAGGTATTTTATTTAGATACTCACAAGCAAAAATAGTGAATTTATATTCAGTCTCGCATCTCTGAGTTTATAGGAAGTTTTGCACGGACTAGAATTTAAAATTAGCATGAACTTTTCAGGGAGAAAACTTCATCGTAGCTGCTATCTAAACTTCTTTCATTATACATACTTCTATCTTTGAAGGGGATATAATCCAGTAAACTGTACTCCACACACGGTAGTTGTTTTGTCATGCCAAATTCGAAAGGAAGCGAGCGTAAAGTTTATTGATTAAT
The DNA here is from genome assembly GCA_949127965.1 of Pandemis corylana. Lineage (NCBI taxonomy): Eukaryota > Metazoa > Arthropoda > Insecta > Lepidoptera > Tortricidae > Pandemis > Pandemis corylana. Next base: position 6,828,916 of record OX421859.1, on the reverse strand, counting down.
CTAGGTATTCAGATTTGTGAAATATTAACAACCTCACATTTTCATATTATCTGTGGCAAATCATTTAAGATACTTCTGTTACACGTGCATATTACGATCCCGATAATTTTGTACCATGTCTGGCGATCCGGCTACTGCATTCAATTTATTTAAATGTATTTAATTTATTATTGAAAAGAGATAGTTGTGACAAAAAAAGAGCAATTCAAGATTATTTCTAGTCTTATTTTAGACATTTTGTCACAATAGTGACTCTAAATTGTCGACGGACTAAAATATCGTCGACATAAAACCTGCCTCTATCTAATTAGTTGTAATAGCCATCCCCAGGACGGCTTCCTTCAAATGTTCAGCGTTTGATGACAATTTAAATGTCGTCAACTATACCCGTCTGTTTGTCACGATCATTTCACAGACCTTTTGCATTGGTAGTAGAGATCATATTAGATTGAGTTTAGAGCCATCCCAAACTGTCGTGGGTAGGTGCCATACAATTTGTTTATCTACGAATAAGCCTACCAGTCAACGCCAAGTCACAATGTTGTACTTTATTTTAAGCAATAGGTATTCATTAGCACATAATTTCAATAAAAATATTAATAAAGATAGAGCTTGAGATTCAAACAAAGCTATCATATTTTTAGAACTTCGGTGGAACTCTAATAAATAAAAGAACATCGCGCAGTTATTGAGTAAATAATTTCCCTGTGATCAACCAATCTCTGCATCAAACTACTTAATTACTAAAGCAATTAATTAAAATGAACGAGATCCTTGCCCGATAAGATATCAATCTCGAACTGATATATGAAGCCGTTGAATTGAATGAATTTATTACAAGTAGGTACCTACGCATTTGTTCTATTAGTATCGTGGTATCAATCTCTGTCTGTCTGGTACCTGTTCAATTTTAAACCACTGAACAGATTTACATGAAATTTGTAACAGAGATAGATAATGTAGTTTAAGTATTTAAACACCGGGGAAAAACATATTACGACAGTTTATGTCCCAGAAAATATTTTCCATGAGATAGCAAAGATTGAATTCTTCACTGACAAAGGCACAGGGAACAACTAGTTGTCAAATAAAAGCTAAAATTTAGTTGGTTACAAGTAGAGCGGGACTAGAAATTAATTTCAACTAACATAATAGTCCGCTCCTTTCCATCTCATATCACGCCCTAAAACCTTTTTAGCATAGTATAAGTCAAATAAAATTAAGATGCATACCTAAGAACATATTTATTTAAAAAAACGTATAGTGCAGTACAAATAAAATACGAACTTGTTGGAGCGGATAATTTTCCATAATGTAGAAAACTTAATCTGCAAAATTACAATAAATATGGTATCTTCATGTTGCTGGTCCCACGCGTTTCTCAGCGGTATCTACCAATTATTCCGTACATAATGTACCTAGTACTCAATTGGCAACAAAGACAGGTTCCATCGCATTAAAATTTTAATCGAACGCGGCCTGTTTAATCCGCCATAAGAAAAGTGATCTTGTACTTATATTAACACTAGGCATTTAGTTACTATCGCCTTTACAGAAGGAAAATAAATATATTACATTAAAGTAGTACCTACGCTGCGTGTTTCTGCGTAGTTCTATTAGCGTTTCAACCGCTACTAGTATCCTGTCGCATAGATTAAGAAATGACATTAAGCTTGTACATTTCACAAATTCATATTTTACTGCAACTACCGTAAAACGGGGCGAGAAGGGATAGCATGGTGAAAAGGGATATAACTAATATTTTGTTTTCACTTGATGCTTTAAATATCTGACTCAGCTTACTCTAAAAGTACCTAGTTTAGTTATATTTTTAGACATATATTAAATCTCCTTTTTTTCTGGTAATTTGTAATCGTCATTTTGTTTATTTGTCCCTTTTGAACCCACTATGGGGTGAGCTGGGATCTGCCTATATTTTAGTGTTTATTGTTTAAACTAGGAAACGAAACGATAGATAATCATTATTAAACTAAAATTCGTAGCACCGGAACATTTTTTATCCATAATCAACTTGTCACATTTGAACTTCAAATTTGTCCCTAACTCACCCCGTTTCACGGTACTGTACTTTATTATGAAATGCTTGCGCTCAGTGAGGCTCATTTATTCAATACTTTATATAGACAGTGGATGCAACATTAGCAAGCAGAACTGTCGATATTTATGTAGAATTGTAAAGGGTAATCGATTCTAAAAATTCTAACAGTGAAAATTATAATTTTATTGCTGTTCTGCGTAGCCAATAATCTACCTTTTAATCGTAACTTTAAGACTTAACTAAACATGACATTAAAGGACCATGCGATCGTAACGCTGTTTTAGCGGGGTACGATAATGCCGTTTTTACCCGCACCATATTGGCAAATTCGCAGTCCTCTGGCCCCTTAGTTACTTATTCATAGGCGTTTCTCAGCTTTCTGTTAGTTTAACATTCATTTTTCTTTTTCTGTCATACCTACTGACATTCGCCTTTGTCAGACATAGACAAAACATAATTTAGATACAACAGGTTTGTATCTTATTTATCAATATCAGTGTTTGTTCTCGGGGTCTTAGATAACCAATACTTTAGTAATGTTTTTTGACACAATTTTGAGTTCATTAATTGAAACCAATTTCTTTGCTTTTGCTTCGAGTAAAGTAGTAGAAAGCAAGTACCTATAAATTACGAGCATGCCGTAGCTCGTTCCAATCTTGGATGATATAATTCTGGCTTCAAAATTCGAAAATAGAACGTCGCCTACGTTGCCCCGTGTCGGTATTTCTTATTGTGTTACTAAAGGTTTACACACAGAACGACATCTCACGTTTTAGTCACTTAATTCGACGACTGATAATGAAAAAAATGAAATGATACTTTTATTATGTTCCTGGAGAAAGCACAAATACTACGTAGGTTTATGTGCTAAAACATCTCATACTATTAGTAATGAAAGCATAGAAATGAGCTAAAAGAACAAAAATAACGTACATTGATCAATAGTTAAGGAACATAAAACATTTTGACTTTGTAAAGAAATTATAATCAATATGATCTAAAATCGGTATATTTATACAGACGTTAAATATTTATCCCTACAATAGACGCAGACCGAAATACATATAATCATTTCTTTAAAATTTGTATGTAAATTCAGTATTTTTAAAACTTATCAATCCCAGTTCACTTAAAAAGACTAAAACAATAATTAAGAACCTTTATATTATTATGTTTCTATTTCAATTCCATGCCTCCCCTCAGTATATTAAATACCTACAAAGTTTTCTTACCTGACTCTATCGCGTGGGCGTTCGTAATCGCATTCACTATCTTTATCTAACCTCATCGTATCGGTATACCGTTTGAAAGATAGGAAACGTTGCAATTCCAGTCCGTTAAACAATTATGGCTTCACTTAGGTACTCACCTGTAACTCGCCAGTACTTAATATTCAGTCGTCAAGTTACTCGTAGTAACCCTGCAGTATTCTCATCTCGCTCGGCCAATCAATACTTTGTTGCAGTGAGTTGGAGGGCGTCTGCAACTTTCGACCGCTCATTATTTAAATGAGAGGACATTTAAGTCGTTACAGTCGGCGACATAAGTGAGCCAAGAAGTATAGGTACAGGAAAAATACGGAGTCGATTTTTTCGAGACGCAATTAATGTTCGTGTCAGTGTAATTCTTGTACGTCTTGCTGAATTGGTGGGACACAATGTGGCTGTTTAAATACATAAAGGGAGCACACAAATAAATGATGTAAATGTTAAAATCATGCAACATTTTTTTATGTGAGTAAAAAAATTATACATAAGTAAGTAAACTACTAGTTCAACGTAGTAGGCACGATTTTTTTCTTAATTTCCTCTTTGTTGTATTACATAGGAGTAAAGATAGAAAAAACACAAACAAATTTAAAAATTAAACGAATACCCATTTGGTTTATTTAGTATAGTACCTACACACTCTACTAGTATGTATTATAATTATTATGATTTCCTGTTTTACATCTAAGTATATAGGTACCTATAGGTGAAAATCTTAAGTAAATGACCTGTTGTATGTAGTAGTGTAGAGAACTAATATGGGACTATGTCATTTCTCTGATTTGGAACGTAAATTTGTCTATAGACGGATATATCCGCACACATTACCCACACTTACAACAGGTCATTTACTTCAGTTTTTCACCTATTTATATGTAGTAAGAAGGAACTCTGTCTAATCATAGTCCAGAAAAAGTTACGGACTGAGGAATACCACCAAGATTAACGTATTTCCTCACTTCCTTACCTGAGGCTATGTTTACCCCGTAAGGGATAAAGACGTGATTTGTGTATGTATTCCACAAAAACAGATTCTGTGTAAGGCTCGTTTTAAAAAGCGTTTTTAACGTAGTCAGTGTCTCAAGTACTGAAGTAATCGGATTATACACATTTCCACTTTTATCTTGTACCCCACTGTACCCAGCGGAATCTCGTAACGACTTGCGTCGATGTAGGTAGTCGAGATACTACCTCCGATAGCATAAATGTCCGATCTCACATATAACTTAATAACTTGAATATTTTACCGTCTCAATTAGTTGATTAAATTACCCGTCTTGTCAAATAACTAACTTTATCACTTAAGCTTCTAATATCGAGCGAATCCAGTCCCATTGTTGGTTTAGATGTGCTTGTATTAATTTGGACCAAAAATACGTATTTCTACTAAGAGTAGCTTCTCTCAAGCTTCACCTACTAGTATGTTTCGTAAGTTGGAACAAATGTTTCAGGTCAAATTTCACCCGCTTCTAGTACCTAATCGGAATGACTAAAATTTAAGATATATATTTTTATTGAATGACGACGCAAAGATAATAAAGCGTAGCCAGCAGGTAAACTTGCATAAAAAGAATCTTGAGCAATACCCCAATGAGCATTCTCCGAAGTGTCGATGAAAAATCAACATTCTCAATAAATACTTATTTAAAAAGATATAAAAACCATTTAGAAACATACACACTTTAAATTAAAGAGGCGTGTTCACGGGAAACCATCATTTTTAATAGTAAAACAATAACTCCCAAGCAATTGTCTGTAGCTGTTTCAATTTGCGCTTCGCAATAAAACGGTAGGTACATCTGGCGCCTCGATGAATTGTAATTTTATAGATACGATGGCATTCTGCAGTCCAATTAGGTTTTATGTCGAAGCGATGACTCGTCTCAGGTATCGCGAGACGTAAGACGGCAGCCGTTTGTCTTGTAATTTTGGCAATCAAGAGATTGTCTTGTTCTTCGCTGATTGCACGGTCCAAGGCGCTCCTTAAGACCTTTCCAGCTTATTAGAAAGAGAAAATTATTTTATTTGAACCCTTTTCACTAACAAAATTTTATGCGACGACTTCAATTTGCAAGATACCTTGTCATAGAAAGAAAATATGTTAACGTCTGTTGTCATTGCAACAAAACATAGCAACATACAACTTTCCAGCCATTGATAAACTGTAAATTTATATTGACCGTAAATCAATCTCATGTAATGTGATTTGACGTTTAACAGATAACCGCTTAAGGAAGTGTAGGTGTTGATGAAAATAAATGTCAGAATGTATCATCATCAACTAGAATATTTAATAACATGCAACCGTTGTTATGCTGATAGGGCGTAGGCGTGTATTACAAATCGATCCGATACATGACAAGCCTAGTGTCCTGTGCAACACAAGTTTAGAGAACTTGGGTTGCTGGTTGTATCTAATATAGTTGAGGTCAGCGCCTCAATGCATCCGCCCAGTTGATTGAATAAACGTGCTATCATTCACACGCAATGTCAGTTTTTTTCTCTCTTCCGTTTGTGTCACAATATTTTCTTTTCAATTTGACAACACTGTCGCTCCGTCCTAAAGAGGGGTACACATACCACGAAATGCCAATTACAACACTGGCACGGTCATGTTAAACTGATTGATGTCAAGTAGCACCTAGTTACGGGCTTTATTTATCGGTTTTGTTAACGGGTGAAATATTGGAAGCATTTTCAATAAATAAACGTCATTTAAAAACTTCACTTTCAATTTGATATTACCGCTGTATTTTTTAATACTGTAACGTATATTTAGTAAAACTAACTTAAAATACTATTTTTGTATAAAGAGAGAAGAAGGAATATTTTACTACTGTGAACGTACCTACCTAATCGAAGTTGAATCCATAAATTTCATATTCTATAGCGAATTGGCAAAGGGTGCGTTAATGCTAATGCTAAGGTGAATAAATTAATTGAGATTCAAGTAAAGCCGTTTCTAAGTTACGTATATAATGTAGGTACGGTCTAAGTCCACTTAATAGTATAGATGGGTGTCACTTCGTGCCAGTGTCGTGTGTAATCTCAGCTTTACAAGAGGTCAACGCTCGCTGATCGGATGACTCGACTGACTTCTGTCGTATGGAATAATGTAACGAGTTTTGGTAAATCGATTATTGTGCACTGAAATGAAAGTTAAATATTTTTTTGTACGAAGGTTTCACTTGGAATCTGAAATATAAAAGAACGTAATATTGTGTCATTAATTTGTATTATTTAATCGAATTAGACGTCAAGTAATACGTTATGAAGTTTCTAGAAAAACTTATACATATTAAGTATGTGAATTTGTAAGCGATAAAATTAATAAATTTGGTTGTAAAGTCAGTTAAAAGAATCTGAAAAACGTTGTAGTTACAAATTCGGCCAAGTTTTGGATATAAAATAAATTATCTGTAAATGCATGTGAAAGCATAAGGCATTAGTAAAAATACAAAAATGTTAAACTTATTTCTTAAAAACCTGAAACAATTTGTAATAATTAACTGGTGGTAGGATAAATAAAGACTTTAATTATTCTTAATGAACCTTTTTGGGAGCCATCACGAAACAAAAGATGTACCTACCTTCTTAGTTTAATAAGGACATTAGTAGTCGACGCGGGCTGATACACTCCTAAAAGACCTTAAAGTTAAAAGTAAAACTACTTAATAAAAGCTTAATTGTTGTTTGAATAAATTAAACTGATACACAACAAAAGTGTATCGAAAAGATTGAAATAACACGAATAAGTTGATGTAGCCAAGCTTAAGCGGTCATCCTCGCTATAATTATGAGGAATTAAAAGGAAAATTTACTAAATCATTCAGCTAATGATAAAAAATAACTACCTAGCTTTGCATCAAAAAATAGACTACGAAAACCTATAAAAATATTAGTATCGTTCAACGGGAAATGTAAAATGAACTATTCCACACGAAATAAACCTTTAAGTTTGCTACTTCAGATCACAAGATACGCCGTCTAAGACATCGGCAAGAAAAACAAAAGACTAATAATAAAATTTCCTTTGTTACAGATCGCGTTGCGGATTAACGGTCTCGCAGGTTCGTCGGGTCCCCGAAAACCCCACGAGGATAAACACTGAAAAAACTCCTTTTAATATTAAGCACCTAGCCAAAAAAAGGTCTTAATTAAGTCATAGCAGAGGTCAGAGTTAACAAAACTCCGCCTAAGATTTCTCATTGTTCCGTTACGATGATCCCCCGGGTTCATTAAGTAGTCGGTGTTGTATAAAAACCGAGTTTATATAAGAAGTTAATTCGGCATCACACCTGTCGCGGTCGTAACTTTCCCTCAGGATGGCCGGCCTTCCTTGCCCCGGTCTCCGCACTATTAAGACCCGCTTACGCAGGGGAAACACTGTGCCACAAACGCAAATTGTAGCACGTTGACGCATGTCGATTTTGTAGATAGCGTACCTACCTTTTGAAATACAGGACGGCGCATTTTTTCGTCAGGGCTCATTATTACTCAATCAACAGGGATTAAATTCGTCCTAAATAATATTTTTAACGGACTTAAAAAAGAAGGAGATTCTCAATTCGACTTTTTTCTTAGTGAGTAGGTACGTCTGTTGATATTATCGCTGAATGTGAACCAACCTTAATGATTATTTTTTGTTCGCTAAAATACATCCCAAAAGTGAACTCGTAAAATGTTTACTTAGTATTGGTTTTTTACTTATATTATATTGCATTTGAAGTCGGTTAGGGCCTGTTTTCTTTCTTAGTCCCTTTTATGCAATAATGCGGCACAGTGTATCGTCGATATAATGTGCAGCATTAAGGCCCAGGCAAACTGACGAACAGAAATAAATTGGTTTCGCATGTTAAATGAACGCCTACGTAAAAACGATCATGGCAGTGGATGATGTAGACATCGATATTTTATTGCAAATATTATTAACGACTTAATCCTTTTACCAAAAGCAGCACAAGAATTTCTATGGTCACTGTAAATTCACGTTTGATATTATTATACGTAGAATTCTAACACGCGACCGCGCCTTTAAGGTTGAAGTTAAATTGTGCCTTATTTTTTTTATTCGTTCGTCTATTGACTACGAGGCGGCACCATCAAAGGCCACATAAAAAGAAATAAAACCATCATTATTATTGATGTTTGACAGTTCGATTTCCCACAACGCCTGCGCTGGGCCATTTTAATATAGATTAAGAAATAAGGAAATTACAGTAATTACAAAGTGAGATTTAAAAAAAAAACATTTTACGAGTAAAAATTTGATTTTGTTGAATTGGATTGCGTGCACGTTTTCAAGTTTTGAGTCTAAGAGAGTTTATCTTTCTAAAACTTCTTAGAATAGGTACCATATAATTTTTTTAACTGCCTGTGAACTCAGAAAATGCGAACTCAAGTGAGTTGTGAGAACTTAAAGCTTTTAGAATTATTTTTTTGTTAACAGACGTTTATATAGTTAGACAGGTACCTGCGCGCTTCGTACATTTGTTTGACATTCAGAATTTTTGCTTACGTTCGTAAAAAGAGAAAATTCCATTTCTTAAAATAAAGTTAAATCGTGTAACGCGGTGAAAGTATGATGCCTTCAGCCAGTAAAGTGAAACGAAGTGGGATGCAAGTGAATATTCGCTGAAATACCCTGAAAGTTTCTACGCGGAATGTTCCAATTCCATTTCGGCGGGGCTAATAATACACTTTTTCCTCTTTTTACTTCTTTACTCCCACCCTTTACTGCTACCTACATGTGATAACAAAATGGAGTAGAGTCGAATTCGGGCCGTATTTTAGTGAAGGTATTTTACCGTATCTACTTTTGCAGATAGATTTTTGATGTAGTTCCAGTTTATATTTTTTTTATGCTTAGGTACTGGTACAAAATTGAAACACTTTGAAATCTAGACAATATTGTGTACTCGTTTACACCATCAACACAAAACAACGATTTTTAAGTTAGCAATGTTGTTATAAATTGTTTTTTTTGTTAAGCGGCGTTTCTATTCGTTTTCAGTTTTCAATAAGAACTAGCGACTGAGAGCGGTCGTTGGTCAATTATTTAGATTGGTCGTGACGCTGCCATGCCCGGAGTAGGTATATGAATACTAATATGGTACGTGACGCATTCGTCACTTAAAGTTATGACTTAAATTGGATGAATTAAGGACTTGCAAAGAGCATTTCGCAGTCTCGAGCAGTAACTTAGTAACTTTAGGTACCAAGTCTGTAATTACGGAAAAAGTTTATTGAACCTTCAACGGCCTCATTGCGGCGTTTTAAAGATTAGACTATCGAATTACTGTGTTTGTTTCTATGATTAATATAATTTGGTATAATAATACCCACCTACTTTATATTCCCGAAAATTTCAAGTACATATCTTAAGTTTTGGTTCGTAAAAAATAAATGGGATCTTTAATTGAAATGATTTAATTTTATAGTAGGTAAGTCCATGTACACCCACACTTCGATGTAATAGATGGTAGATATAACATCGATATACATCGACTTCGTTTTAAAGTAAGAGTCGTGAAGCTCGTTTGAGTAAGCGGTCGGAGGGCCCTATTATTTCGGAGACGTATCGAACCATTTCTGAGATACGTTGTCTAAATAAATTCCCTTCGAGTTTAGTGAAGAGCTTACGTAAAAATTCCACGTAAGGTATGTGAAGGTACTGGGTCTGGCGCAAGTTACGAGATTTCCGCGTTAATACGGGGTAATTGTGTTTTCGGTCAACACAACACAGAGTGAGCAGATAACAGAGTGCTCTTCTTTGATATAATTAATCTTTTCAGATTAATCATTTTTTTTCTATTTATATTTTTGCACACTTCTTAGATGTTTTTAGCTCTCACAGGCCTCATACCTCATAGGTTTCATGTTCAATATAATATAGCATTTAATGTTTCTTAACAAGATCTCAATGAATATTTACAAAATACATGGTTCATACCCCTTTTAAAAACTTGGGTGTTTTTATACAATTTTAAATCGTCGTTTATTTTCGATTTCGTTCAAGCGTGACAAACCTATCGTCATCGCCATTTAGCCCATAATAATCCACTAATGGACGTGGGCCTTCCTTTAAACACGTTATTTTAACGAGTAGGTATTCGATTTACCGCATCCAGATTCTGCCACCTTTCTTCCACAGATCATCACTCAACCTAACTGGAGGGTGTCTTGAACTATCTTAGCCAAGCCGCGGTCTTCACTCAAGAACTTGTTTATCATACCGAGTATCGCTTCTTCAACAGCTGCAGCATATTTAGAGCGAATTTTACAGGGTAGTTAACGGCAACGGTATTGCCTTGAATGGTGAATTAAAACGCTATTTAAATTTGAATTCGTTGTTCTCATCTGTCTTGTGCCACGCGTCAGTTCAATCCGATAGTGATTGTCAGTCGGCACGCGTTTGCTCACCGTTTATCAATAGCTGTCGACGCGCTCCGATCCCATATGTATTGGAGGCAGACGAAGCTATACCCCACATAAAGTGCCTTTTGTCTTTGTTCTTACGGGAACTCGGGCTCACGCAGTCGTATCTTAGAATTTGTAATAAGACTCGCAAAGCTACGCCGCAAGAAAAAGTTTTACTTGCAAAAAAAGACCGAATGAAAACGATTACAAAAACCACTGAAGTGAATCTTTGGTGTGTGATAAGTAATGTCTATCATAATACCCTATTTGTAGGTGTGTGGCTAAGGCAATAAGCGTGTCTTCTGCTTTACCAAGTAGACGGATATGTAAATGAAATACAACCAATTAGCTTGGCTGCACAGACAAGTACACTCGCCTGTCGCGGAGTAGCAAAGTTATTGGTCGTAGTTGATATATTCACTGAATTGATAAAGCAGAAGACGCGTCAGTTGATACCATTCTTGGCTTTATCCATAAAGTTACAGATTTTGACGCACAAGATACGGAATTTGAAACGCTTTGTGGCCTTACCTATTTATGTATATATATCGGTGTAGATTAAATACGATTCAAACCAAATTAAGAGTAGATACCTACTTACATACTGATCACTTTATATCTAAAGTAGCTACTGACTTTATTATCTACGGTATAAAATGTATTTGCGTATAGGAACTGATAAGTTAGAACCTCATTGCTTACATTACAATATGCGTAGGTACCGCTGGCTTATTTGCGTAGTAGTATTTGTTTCTTGTACGACGTTGTATGTATATTCTTTCATAGGCATACCCTAGGGGATTTGGGGGTGCAATGCCCCCCTAAAACAAAACTACGATACCCACCCCAGATTTCATGCACAGTAACACTGAGCTCTATGCCTTTTTATTTCAAACCTAGACTGACCTCCCCTAAAAATAATACTGGTGCGTCTATATTTTCTTTTTTTTTCATAAAACTAAACCAACTGGAACAAATTTAAAACTTTGCATATACTCATATCTAAAAGGAAACGAAATTCATTTCGCGTGATTATCAAACTCAAAATGAACTACCTTTACTTTTTTTATAATTAGTGTAGGAAAAACAAGGTAGATTTAGAAAGTAACATAATTTCACTTCATTAGTACTTATTTCTTACAATACACATAATATTTCGAAACACCAATTAAATTATCTTATAATTACGAGTAAGTAAGTAAGGAGCTTGGTCCTGTTATGATAATCTTCTCACAGAATTTCATCCATCAGTGTTTTTTTAGCATCTAGTTTAACCTTCTCGTTATGATTATCTTTCTAGATGACTTCTTCTCTTCCGACAATTCAATCGTAGGTGTATACGATACTACCAATTCCTGCCTACACACTGTTTTATAGAGCGAGTCATGGGAAAAGTTTTGATAGCTGTTGTGCGCCATTTACATATAACACCGATATCAACGGCATACCGCTACCAACTATGGACGTATAGCTCTCTATAAGCTTGTGAGTCATATATAACCAAGATTGCCGAAAAAGTTACAGCATAGCTAGGTACGGTCAAGTGCAAAAATAAGTATTGATAGGAACTTCTCAAAAATATGTCCCACGACCTTATTACGCCGGTGTAAGAGCGTATGGTACTTATTTTTGAATCTTTGTCTAAATACATATTTTTACACTTGACTGTACATGAATAAGTGTAAGTTTATTTTCCAAAAATATAAACGATTTTCAGTGTAACATAAGATTACAAAACAACAATCGTAAATTTTACGCCACAAAAAACTATATTTTATTAATGCCTATAGGATTATCGTTATCATAGTATGGACGAATTCCCTTTTCTGTGGGAATTTCAAATTAAAGGTAATTTATTTCTTCTTTATAATCAGGGGGACTTGTATGGAAAATTAAACTCAACTTTCTAGAATCAAAGATCTGAGATCTAGGAACAACAAACAAGCGAAAAGGCCGCTACCGCTTACTAGTAATTGGCTCTGTGTACATACCTGTTTACCATGTTGTTTATTATGTGGTGTTCAATAAATAGTCGTTTTATTGTACTGTATCAAAAGTTGGGGTTGGGCGTTGATTAGACAGTCAGTCTGTCAGTCACAATTTTTTTTATATTCCTACTTGTAAAAGTTACAAACACTTAATATTTTGCACAGAGGATTTGAGTATAGTTGTCAGCTTAATTTGGACAGGGCAATGAGGTTTGATACCAGACTGCAATGGAATCTAGTAAATAGCTGAGTTTAATGTAAATTTTAATTAAACTTGGCTTAAGGAATGTTTGTAGACCTTTAGGTAGTTGGTAGACTAGACATATCGAGAGACTTTCAGGTATAAACATTTTGCGTAACTTTAGGTATTCCATGATTGTTTTTGGCTTTATTTATTATTGTTGGTTTATATATTATATTATTACTTAAATTACTTATTATGTATGTGGAACGGATGCACGCTCCGGGTGTCTTCGGGTGATGTACACGATGAAGAAATGATGATGATGATAAAAATAGTTTAATTCCAAAGATTACAAAATAGTTCGTTATGTTTTAAAATAAGCTGCTTCCTCTTCGAGATCTGTTAACGTAGTGTCGCTTTGACACATAGTGCTGTCCCTCGCTCGCCGCCGTCCGCTAGTGTTGTGCCGGACCAGTATGTATGTATGTATATTATTATCTTTATTTTGTGATCATTAAGTCGAGCTTTGACGTCAAAAATATGTCGTTTATCACCACCCTTTTTTGTGGGAGTACCTACATATCTTTTTCCCCAAACGTGTTTCCCTTAGCATAATATAATGCCAGGTCGATGTTCCTTAAATTTCCGGCGGCTCTATTTGCATTCTTAGTGCGTATTAACTCGATTATGCAAAATAACTGTGAACGTTCCTATTTGAGGTATAATTTGCATATTAAGGTTGTTCTGGTAAATGGAGTGAGTGCAATAATGAAGTTAGGTTGCTCTATGGCTTTTCAAGTGAGCCCGGTCTAGTCAATTAATAACCTAACATTGAAATTTCATAAGCTAGGTAGAGCAGGTAGCTGTAGAAATGAAACTCTCATTTAATTATTTTTTTTAATCCATTGCTTGGTTAGGGATCGAATATTTACTAAACACATTTGTATATATAAGCTAACTTCAGACACTTGACGATGACCAAAAGAGAAGTACCTAATCTATATCTTTCTTTACTAAGAATCTGTAAAAAGCCTTCCCTTGCTTTCTAGTATTTGCCTTGGATTTAAATACACTCCAAAACGTATTCCTACTTAGACTCATCCCTTATGGGGTAGCCAGAGCCTAAGGTAACAAAACCTTAAGGCCACGTTTAGCATGATTAAGGGCGTAGGTATATGTGAAAAGGGATATCAAAATAGTGATGGGTTGCTAGCCGCATCGCCTATAACATGATTCCTGTGACTTTCGCCCATTCCCTCGATGGGCTTTTACCATCTGCGCGGGTAGAGAAGCAACTGGTAAATTCTATGTTTTTACTTCACTCCCAGACCAGCATGGAAAAAACTTACCTGCTTATACTCAATTCAATCAAATAATAATCTTCTTAAATAAAAAGCAACTGTGAAGCCAAAATTTTATCCCCATTTCTTTTAGTACCCGTACGGCATAAACGAATAGAAATCAACCACCAATCCAAAATATACTTACCGTTGAATTTTAAATAAATGACTGAATTATTCAAATGTATTTTAATCCCTGGCGTCGAAACCATATTACGAGGTTACGGGACATTGACGTTTTTCTATCCCTCCCCTATTTTTTTTTATCTTCACCAGACTAATTAGAATTAATTAGTTTGGTACGATGTTATGTCATAATTAGTGTCACTGACTACAGATAAGGTTAAAGTAAGATTTTTAACATGTAGATTAGTTTTTAATTTTTTTCACAGAATAAAAATATCTACCTACTACGTATATATTTAATATATCGACAAAAATAAAAACGGTCCGTTATCGATCTTTCAATATTCTACAGATAAACGTAAATACGAAGCTAAAAAAATAACTAATTGGGTATTTTTTTCACGTTCACTGAGGAGATGTTATATGTACTACAGTTTACATTCGATGTCGCTTTAGGTCTATTAGGCGCTGCAATCAAAGGAACCAAAGTCTCCTGCCACATCCCAAAATAGCTGTCAATAAATCCAGACCCCACAAAAAGTTCATTACCGTTTATATTGATACTACCCATGATTCATCCTACAATTCGTACGCTCAAACGCTTTCGACTGCGCTTATTCTCCTGTTTACCGCCTGACCGTCGCATCTTGGCCGAGGTGTTTATATTTCTGAGATCACCTGCTTTTCAACCTCCTTTACGAGTTCTTAACTCTGGTCTTCGTATTCGACCAACCTGCAAGGCCGTACTAAAATACGAGTGCAGTGCATTTTTAAAAGGGAACGCCCCGGGGCCGTCCTGGCTTTTCTTTATTTAAAATATTCAGTGGTGTGTAGTGTGGGCAAGGCTGAGCTGTACTGATGCTGCTACTGGATCGGTGAGTGAGATTTTACTTTACTGTGCATATTTTATTGTCTTTTAGCACCTACTTAGCAAAGTAATTCGCCATCAGATATGACATCGGTGGGTGAGAGTATACAAGTCATTACATGTAGAATATTCGAGCGTGTTGAAATAGAAGACAAATAGAATATAAATACATTTGATGGCGATTGTGCCATAGTCATCCCAAAATGCAAAAAGTATTTATTTACCTACATATTTCAGATACATCGTAATATAAATAAAAAAACCCAGAAAGTTACGGTACTTAGGTACAGAAAAATTTAAGGTAGGTAGGTACTTCTTTGGATACACAATTCAAAACTTTATTGCGTGAACTATTTACAAGTAAGTAGGTAAATAGTTTTATTTACACTTAAATTGATTAATGCATCCTTATTTGCACAACTAAAAGTCATAAAAGCAATTTGACAAAAAGGTCACGTGACAACCCGCCAAATAACCGCACTCGTAAATAAAATGGAAGTTAATGCTCCATAAAAATATTCACGCAAGTTACGGGTTCCATAGGCTCATTAGTTCCCATCGGAGCTTTTGGCGAACTCGTTCCCGGGATAATTTCCCGTCCTTGGTCCAGTGGCTATTACGCATAACGCGCAGGCCCAGTGGGCCCGGCCCAGTAAAACGCTGCGGCATTACCTTGCATTAAACTCTCCCGAGGGCTCTGCTATATTCGCACAATTATTCCCCAAAGTGAACCCTTCGCCGCACAACCTACAATTACCCCCCATTCAGCTAGAGGCAGCGTTCGAAATAAATTGAGGCACAAAATAAAATATCGGGAAATTCGCCGCTATTACCCACCATGCATGTTATAGGCGCGTAAACTCGTGCCAATTAAACCGCGCCACCGGCGTATGCTGACAACGCGTAAAATGCAGCTGGATTTAAAAACATAAAAACTCGAATAACACACTGAAAATATCCACATGCATTTAAATTGCGATTGTGAAAATAAATAAGCTTACAATGTAGCGTACACTCGCGCTCGCCTTTTTAAAATATTAGGTACGTTTATTATCTTATCAGATTTATGCTCAAAGATTATACGAAGTTAAAAAAGTCAAGTGAGCTTACCGCTGTGCTCGTCTCGTACGTCAGTTTTTCTTCGTAAGCTTCGTAAACGTTAAATTTATTTCGGCCCGCGAGCGTAGAATTAAGAGCGGGTTTAATCCTTTCGGAGAGAACTTAACCTAATATCATAAAGATGGAACAAGGCAACTTGTACAGAGTGAACTCAAATATTATCCTTTGAGAAGATTAAGGAGTTATTAAAGTCACGTGGGCTCTCGCTGTTCTAATACCTGCCTGTAAAGGTGTGTTTTGTTCATTGGTGCGTATACCTACCTACTGAGGTAAATTTAAATTTAGTGTGGGTAGACATCACAACAATCCAGCACTAACTCTGCATTATAACGGTAAATTACTTTTTGGGTTTGACAAAATGACAAATTTTATTATTACTCTTGGACGTATCTGTCCTGTTATTCAATTTGAGTAACAGAGGGTATTGCACTTGTGTCAAGTTAATTTGGTGAGACAATAAAACTCAATACCTACCACTTAAAACAAAACAAAAAAATAACATCACAAAATATGCCCATTCTGTGCCCGTAATTTCCGTCTCATAATTAAAAAAAAAAACTTCTCACAGGTAGGCTCACGTAATTACATTCTAAGCAAAAAACTTAATTACAAAGCATGGTCATAGTTTAATTTTACGCCACGTATCCGCTCAACTGATTGAAAACAAAATGGTTGAGCTCCCAAAAAAACGTCAGCGTAGAATCAGCTGTGCGGCTGAAGTCGGCCATCTTTGGGTCCGAACCGAGGGGCGGCGCGTTCCCGTTCTGTTTGATTTATTTCATTGAACCGTGACGCGTCGGCAACGCAACCAGTTTTTTTTGTCGGATTGTACCTGGTAAATTTAGTACGGGCCGATTTGGCTTCGACTCTTAAACTCATCGTTTTTAGTAGCACGATAATGTATGATAATGGTTAATGCAGTGGTCATTGCGATATAGATGCTTACTCAAGTTGATTTGCACTGTTCGATTGCTTGTCTTGTAGAATGTTTAATTTAAGGACGCAAAGACACCGTGGTAGCCTAGTGGTTTGATCTTATGCCCTTCATAAAGGTTTGAATATAAACTTACCTTGCTACTTTCATTGATTTGGACCTCCGCAAAAATAATCCCTACCTGATTCAATCACTCTATCTAGTTATGCATATAAAAGAGTAAAGTGAATGACTGTCTAGATCCCAATTGAAAGATATCTAGAAACATGAAATTCGGCGGACAAATAGGTATTCCTTGAAAATTACAGAGGTGAGGAAAGAGCTATTCATAAACGGTTGTTAAGTTTATGCTAATTTACAATAATTTTTTTTTTCTTTAAGTACTTAAATCTCAAAGTGCGACATATACGTACCTACCTAGTATAGTATGTAGAAGTTATGAGACTTTTTATGAATGAGGCAGGTGAGTAAAAACGGGTCTATTCCCATGAAGCTGGTAAATGTGTATGTACCTAGGCTGATATTTAAATGGAACTTATGGACGTTTACGATCTCTTGGATTATCTTAATAATCAGGTAGTACCTACTGGGCGTGTAACTGTAGATGAAGTACAAAAATAAAACAGTAGGGAAATAGCTTACTCCTAGGTAGGTACACCTTGGATGTGTAATGCAGTCACCAAGAAAAATTAAGCCCATCAACCAAATAAGTGTTATAACGGAAAGCAGAATTTAAAAAACCGGCCAAGAGCGAGTTACATTCTCGCAGATTAGGTTCCGTACCTACTTACCATGTGCAAAAGTCATTAAAGATCGACCTGTGTGTGCTTAAAATACGCGTCTCTTCAATTGATTTTGAACCTTATTTGTTTTTAAACGATCAAGACGCACTATAAATGTCTTTGTTCCGTTGGCTTCTTCTGGGAACAAAATCCTAAATATGAAACATTATTTTAGTGCAATGACAACGAAGATATGTAAAGCTTCAAAAACAGGCTTTGAGTTACCTTACTACACATGAAATTGCAACATCAAAAGACAATTTATTTACGTTTGTTAAAAGTCCTAGAAAATATTTCCAAGACGACTCGGTAACCTGATCCGTGTCTTGATACGGCATTATATCTTTAAAACTAGTAAAATGCAAAATCAACATACTTCCCTTCGATAGCATTCGATAAGCTAAAACGAACGAGCAGCCCATCTTATTCGAACATTGTATACAAACAGTGGTTATAAGTATCTTGTCTGATATGAAATTATCGCAAACCTACAAAACGTTACACATGACAAACCGACACAAAATGAAATCAACTTTGAAGCCAAGCGTCGTAAAATCTATAATGCTTTGAAGATAAATTGGAAATGTACCGTTTCCGTACGATGAAATTAGGTATATTGGATTGAGACGCAACATTGTTTCATTGAGATTAAAGCGAGTGCACTGTCCTTTTTCAACACAGATAAAGATATTGAATTTTGATAAGGCCGTCTCTGTCTGCCCCGTTTTATAAGCTTCGTAGCCTATAATAAGATGAAAAGAAAAGCCGATTGGTTAATGAAGTAGTTCGATTAATATTTTAATCTTGCGAGTGCTTAACTTGAAGTTTTTAAAAATAAGATAAACCGATGTGACTTCATACAGTGATGAACTTATATTATTCGAATTTATTGAGGCATGCAGTAACTTAAAATTATTTGAGATCAACTACCAAACTAATCTTGGTATTTAGGGAAAGTTTGATTGTATCTTTTGTTGTCGTGGATACAACTAGTTGTATCCATCTAGTAGACAATAGAAAAGTAAGAACGAATTGTTTTTTATGCCTCACCGTGTTTTTAATTTAAATACTTATTATAATGCGTGTTATTGAAACTCGTTCCTATATTGTATTGTACACCACTTATCATGATAGCGTTTACGCTATTTCACTATCCAAATAAAATTGAAATCCTCATATCAAAATGTTTATATAGTATTAAGAAACCGACTGTACCCACTAACGAGAGAGCTTTTAGTTGAAAAAGTTCCAATTGACTCGTACATCATAAGCGCAAAACTTCTTTATATGACATCCCTACACATAATATAAGCATAAAAAATTCTCACAGACTAACGGAATTTTTGCACTCAAAAAATGTATCCACCTAAATAGCCAGTTTCTATTTTAAGATGGATTTAATAAAATGCGTTGTATAAAATTTTAATTTTTAAATCCGGCTCTAAGAATTTTATCTCTAGGATAAAATCTGTATATAGTTTAAGACGCTTTCCTTTATCTTAAGACAAAAATTTTCGAGACATTTAAGGCGGAGGTCTTGGCTGAGCGAAAACATTATCTCTGAGTTTCAGCGAACAACGCACTGTGGGCGTAAATACAAACCACTGTACGATACTGCCCTGAAATATTGTAGCTTTTGTTCCTATATTCAAAAGGTAGGTATGTATGATATATACATATCAATCACGTCTTTATCCCTTACGGGGTAGACAGAGCCTTCGGTAACGAGACATACAAGCCACGTTAAGTGCGGTTGTGGGCGTATATTTAGGAGGAAAAGTGTGTAACTTCTAGGTAATTTATAATAACGATAATAATAATTTATCCAGTAAGGAGGTACTGTTTTACTGTGCCAAGAAACGGAAGCCTTTATTTAGGTATTGTTTTAAACTTTTTATGGATACTATTAACGCAAGTATGAAATTCAAAATACAAGTAAATACTATTAATTCAAGTATATATATATATTTTTTATATGAATAGGAAGGCAAACGAGCAAGTGGGTCACCTGGTGGTAAGTGATCACCACTGCCCATAGACACCCGCAACCCCGGAGGGATTGCAGATGCGTTGCCAACCTAGAGGACTAAGATGAAATGCCTCTTGTGCCCGTAATTTCCCCGGCTGAGAGTTTTTTTTTCACTAAGTACTGACAAGAAATTTTATATGTAAACTTACTTATGTACTATTTAGATTTCATATGCAGTTAAAATACCGTCGAAAATACAAAACTTTGGAGGCAAGATTGTAAGTTTATAAACAAAAATCCTGCCGGATTAAAGCACCTGAATCAACCAGGTTTCGTAAAGCCGCATCCCGGTAATTTCACAATTTCACGCTGAGTCGGAGACCTCGTTACCCGCCCGGGATTCAGTCCCAGCTACCCGGGTATCGCTAATGGTCCGGGACGAATCGTCCGGGCACATATGGAAAATAATTATGAACCCATCCGCTCGATTCTGGGAGGTTTTCGTGGGAACTGACAATTTGAAATCGGGGTGCTCCATTTTCCAATACGTTTAGAAAAATCACAGATTTTTGGTATAACTGTTCTGATTAATTTTGATCAGAAAATAACCTATATATTTGTTAAACAAATAGGCATCTCAAATCAGAAACTCTATCGGACTTATAAACTAAGTCAAAAAAAAACTTCTGTATCATTGGTTATGGAACAACCTATATAAGTCGATTATTTATCGAATGGTTAATACGCCGTCTTAGGTGGGATACTTTTTGTATTGATGTGTGGGTGCATACGAAAGCTCGTTAGGCTGTATTGGGTGATTAGGCAAGTACCATATGTGAACGAAATGTGATAAAACCAAATTGGTGGGTCTTTACGGGTTGATTGAGCAATTGGTTCAAGAATAAAATCAGTTGTAGAACACGCCTAAAAGTATCTTAGAAGTTCCGAAAAGATTTTAGTACTTTTTGTGTTATGAAACAACAACGTTACTCTGTAACAACACCGGTGGGTTTCGTTAGCAGATAAATTACTTTTAAACTGGTTTTGTTAAGTCCCTGGTAGGTACATGGTGTCAGATATCTATGATACCTTCTCTTTTGGTTTTAAAGGAATAAACAGAGACGGTGTCACAGATTTCCGACACGTAATTCATCAGAAATTTTAAAGATTGTGGTGAAACATACCCTAAGAATTGGAATTACTTGCTTCGCTTGTGTTCTCTGAACGTTACAATCTGGCCGATCTAGGCTGAACATCAGGCATGATGGTGGTCAAACGCCTACTAAGTACCATACTTTATAAAGAGAGTGCGATGTTCTTGTAAATTTAATAAGGTGACTAAGGAGACACGGAAAAACAAGTTGGTAATAATAAAACCTGACCTTAAGAAAAACTAGTCCGCCTTCCATTTCCTCAAATACAACTAACAAAAAAACGTCTATACAACAAAGAACCAAAGATAATAAGTTACAAAGCACTTGTCCACCGACCTCGATCCACAAAACTCTTGTCAGCGATCAACTCTAATCCGGCGCTTACTCCACTTTTTACGTGAAAAACTTTCCCTTTGAATAACCTCCCTTATTCAGGAAGATCCCTTATTTTCCAAGACGGCCTTTATTCATAAGCCTCTGACGTAACTTGAAGAACCCTAAATGAATGGCTGTTCGTTGTTTTACGCGTCTTTTCACAATGCTTTAGTACAACAGAGATTTACTGGAAGAAAAATACATGGTGTAGCTACGGGGGATATGAGGGTATTGTTAGAGATAGGAATCTTAGGCATCCATAAGCTTTTTTTAGATTAGAATTTAAACAGTCAAACTCGCGATCGTTTTTCAGGAAACTAACGACAGAAATAAACAATACTAATAACAGGGACCAAATATCATCATCATCATCATCGATAACAGTTATATTACTTGTAATAATAAAATTTATGACATTTAATACACATATTCAGTCACGTCTCTTTCCCATAGGGGTAGACAGAGATTAGGTGCTTTGTTCCATTTGCTACGATCCTGATATAGGTAGGTACCTCTTTCGCTTTATCCATATTCATCAATCTCTTCATACGTGCTCGTCGGTTTCGAATGTTACAAACGTTTAATAATAATAGAGTAAGCTGCTTTGGTGTCGTTTTCATTTTACATTTTAATAATAATATTATTAAAATGTAAAATTGATATTAAAATGTAAAATGAAAACGACACCAAAGCATTTTACATTTTAAAGCAAAGGCATTTTACATTTTAATCGTACGCGAATTTGATAATTTATTGAAAATTAGGTCATTGCGCGTAGCAACCTCTATGTAAAATCTAACCACTGTATTCCTAGCTCACCGTAGAGTGTTCTATCTCAAGGTAGGTACTTACCTAACCTAAGTCTCACACTCAAAACGATTGTCCTCGTTCAGATTATGCGATGTCTCTATATCACTTTATGTGAAAACTTTTCACAGTAGGTAAGTTACAAACGAATATTTGCTGCGTTACCTAGTACCTATATTTTAAATTAAAATAAGTAACTCGTAAACATGATTATTTTGTCTAGAACGTAAATAGAACCTTAATTGAATAAATTGAATAATGTAATACCTATATTTCTGCATAATAATTATTTGCAAACAGAAACCACCACGCCTTGCATTAACGTTGCCCTTTTTCTGTACTCGTAAAAGCATGCACTATTTTTCACAATTATGAAGGTACATTAGCGAGCACATTTTCGATACATAACCCGTTCCATGCCGAGGTTAAGCCGTTAAGCGTACATTGTAATATTTAATTAGTCGGCAAGTTGAAAGCGCAGCATTTAACTAAATAGACTTCGTTACTTTACAATTGCTTCTACATTGCAATCCAATATACTAAAAAACATATTGTCATTTAGAACTTACTTAATTGACATTATTAAACTTGAGTACTGCCTAATTACACCAAGATGAATGAAATACCGTAAGCTTGGTGGGCGATTATGCAAATATTGAGCATATTTACTTACTTTGTTTCAAAATGGCTGTCATTTGTAAGTTTTACTTAACAGTTATAAAATCTGTAACGTATATTAAGACATTATCTGGATTTTAAAAACATTAAAATTAATTACCTACTTAAGCGAGGGACAAAAACGTATGTATTGATCTCAACCTTGCATGTTCCCGGGCTAAATTTTTTGTTATGTACCTACCTATTAAATAAAATATCTGGGAACGCTTCCATTTCAAATCAATTCAAAGCTGGGCGTCAAAATAGTGAGAAAGCGTTATAAAATGAATTCATCTCGCTCTATGCAGATGCAGAGTCGTAACTCGAAGTCTCAAGACTCCTGAGTTTTAGAGAAACGAAAAGAAAAATTTGAATTTAGATGTAGAATCGCGTGGCAACGGGTTTCGAGAACCTTCGCTTTACGATCTCGGCTAATACGTTGCTCTTGGCTGTGCTTTGCCTCTCTATTTCAAATGTTTCGGCACGGGCAAAGAGCTCTTTATATCAGCCTATCCTTTACCTTTTTAACGTAAAGGAGTAAGACAGCATGCTCTTATTTATTTCGCGAGTGGATCTGGATTAAGTTTTGGCTAGCGTGGTTGTTTTATAAGGAACGGAGGCGGAATCGCCCGGCTGAATGGCCACCTCTTGGCGAATGCTACGGCCGGCCGTTTCCAGAGAATGAATCTCCTGGACCCTACTCGGGGTTTTCATGGCAATGCGGCTGAACGAGTTTCAGTCCGCAATAAGTACCTACTCGCGAATCCATTTTTCAACTAGATATTGTCATAAAATCCTCATGCGGAGACGCAAAGCCCCGTTAAGAATATGTATTTATATCTACACCTTGAGGGTACTTTCTTAAGACGACTGGATATTAGCTAATAAGTTTGCTAGCACATACCTACTGTTTTGAGCTGCCCCAAAGCAAGAGCATTGACAGTGCTGATCCATTAATTCACCCCGTTCAAATACAATGTGTTTTTTCTTAAGATTTTACAGTGTTCGTATTCATGCACATGCACACTTACTTAACTTAAGTCGCCCATTTCAGGATGTGAATTTTGACCCACTCCTTTTGGTACGTATATAGATCTCTGATATTAGGTACTACGTAGTAACTATTAAGTAATCTGTGCTATAACAAAGCACCGTCAGCAAGTAAATTCTTCTTAACAAAATACTTTTATAGCAAAGATTTTTTGTGACATGATAATTGGAGATTAAGCCGTGTTATTGGAGATTTATTTAGTCCCATAGCAATGACCTGTCGCTTTCACACGTAACCGAGCCCCCTGTCGAGCTTGGAGGAAGCTCGCTCAATGCCGTTACATACAAATGCCTTTCATTAAGCTGCCAACGTTTCGTCCGGCGCTCTGTTTAAAGTCTTCTTACGCATTGCAGCTAAAAATACTCCGTGTCAAAACATTACAAAACGGTTAATGAATAATTTATATATTTAAATACTGATTAGACACAACGTGAAGCTTGATCGAAGTGAAGTTTTTATTAACCAGGGAAGTGGAACTAACTGGAACGGATAAGAACGCGTTTTAAATGCATGGATTCTAACTTCACCAGCTCGTTTTGAGCCTCGCGATTGCGAAGTCTTGGGAACATGATCAAAAAATTTAACGAATTGACGACACAAGAACGACGACAGGGAAAGGACGATTTAATTGGCATTGTTCATTTTTTTAGTATGCTCCAATTCGAAAACCATTTCGAGGAAAACCATCAATTATCCGATTTATCTTGTCCGATTTCAAAAATACTTTATGATTGCAGATATTTTTGTAAAAGTACTTTGAACCTTTGTTTGACCGAACGACCGGGTTTTTAGACAGAATCTAGCATCGAATGTTTGCCACAAAAATGAAAAAAAAAGTTTGGCTACGGCAACTGTCACGTGTCACTGTCAAATCCACAGAACCATAGACAAAGCCGTTTTTTTTTATAGCCAGCCGAACGAAGGCGATTGGGATTCTGTCTAAATTCACGAATTATCAAACAGCGAAAAAATATTTATTATTAATTAACAAAGCTACGTAAAATCATAATATTCAAATTAGTTGCTTGAAATAGTCCATTTTATCAAATAAAGGTGTTAAAAGCACAGCTTAAAAAAAATGAACAATGCCAATTATTTGATCAGATTTCTTTCACACGCCTAGATCGCTCTTCTTTAACTAGATTCAGTCTGTACGCTGTAGGTAGCTAGGCAATTAAATTAACGATTTTGACGACTGGATCAATTTTGCCATCGCAGAATAGATACGTATCTGCACTGCCAGCCTCATCAGTATTCTTGGCTCGGCTTGTTATTCATTCCGTCATTTTCCTCGAAGGGAACGAAACAAAAGGAAACAAAAGAGGTTTGTTATTTAACTCGTTTCCGATACGGCCTACTCAGTCGTATCTACGGAACAAATTTCCTCTCGTACCTATAATTGTACGCTTACGCTGCAACCCGGGCGAAAAGAATTTGAATTTTCTCATTACAGACCCAGACAATAGGGTCAAATCAATTTCCTTAAGTAGTTCAAAGGAATGTACTTGATTTCACTTCTGTTGCGATTTTGGTGCTGCAAAATGTAGCCTGGATCCTACAGCGGAAGTTATTATGATACACGGGGGCTCGACCTACTTTTGTAATTGTTCTAATTTTTTGACGCGAAAAGGAAGCGGCTAGCTTTGATACTGTTTAGTATGCTTCGAGTATTTGTCAGGTCGTTAAAAAGTGGAGTCATAGGGCGATGGCATCCCATGGCTTTGGGCTTGCCGGCTCTCTGGGCCACAGGGCGGCGGATGTTTTGCATAGCTTATTGTACCTATACTTTTATGAGTGCCGACATCCTAATTAAAAGGGACTTGAAAATTTAAGCGGGTCACTAAAAAGTTATTAGGTCACTTTAACGGCAGTAAAAGCTAGTTTACTAGGTTAGTAACATCGATAATTTAAATTATTAATTTCTCCCAGTCGCACTGAGAGTCTGATTGGAATACTGACGTGCACGGACCACCGATGCGAAACTATGCCTCAAACTATTTACAGCCAGTGAACTCTTAGAATTTCGGAGTTTAGGGTACCATCGGCTGATTCAAGTATCAAACCCATTTCGTGTAGGTAATGATTCTCATACGAAGTGTAGGTAAATAAAATGGATAAGATATTTTGTGAGATGCGGTGTAAGTGTACAATAAAAATAAGTTTCAGAGATCTTGTTCATGTCTCCAAAGGTGGCTCGCAGCTGTATAACAATAGGTAAATTTATGTAATGCAAATGAGCGTTGTACGCAACAAAAAGGAAATGAAACGACGGCAGGCATTCAATTTGATTGCTGAGATATTTTGTAAGCGGGATGTCAATTTTGAAATATGGCTACGACATAATAGGCCTGTGGACCTTATGCTTTTACTTGTCGTCTTAGTTAAGTTTAGTGAACTTTGTAGGGAAGGTTTAGAGGATCGCTGTTGTAAAGTTTTGTTGGTGTTGTCTTGGCGTTTATTATTTCCGTGACTTATCGAATGCTTAAGAAAGGAGCTCGTTTGGCTTGTTTTTTTACGAATCATTGAGCATTATGACTACGAAACACAGCCAAAAAACTAACTAGGCTACGTAAGTACAACTGTTTTAACTCATAATATGTATTTTGTGTCGATTTTTTTAAATTCATTTGATCCCTCCAAAATTAATTAAAAAAGTATTATTAACAACAAAGGTAGGTCAAGGTTTAGGTGTAAAGTGAATTGATTTATTATTTCCTATTACTCTACATAATACGTAGTTACACTATAGTAGGTACTTTATAATCTTACACATTAGATAAATTATACACTACCTTTTTGTGTAGGCTGTAAATACATAATATTGACACAGTAGGTATAAGTTGTTTATGTATCATTTCGTTCTCGCCATTTTGCTGGATCGAGAGCCAAAGTATAATATTGCTCTTGGCACCGACAAACACGTCTATAATGCTCGGCTTACACTCCCTTCTATATATGTGAAAAACAACTACAATGTAGCGGTTATTTTCAATGAAAATATCCACAAATCCCAAATACATCTTAAACTCCGATAACATAAACATGAGTTCGCTGTCTCTAAGTGTTACGCGTAAATTTATTTTATGACGCAAAAACCGTTTTGACATCCACTTTGAGATTATTTACAGGGGAAGTTGCCCAGCTTGATTATGAAATAATTTATTGTGACAAGGCCGTTTGAGAATGTTCCAAATTCTCGCAATTTTCCGGTTTTTCCGCGCGACTCATTCACAGTAGGTATCTAACACAGATACTTGTCTGCTGATTATTGTTCTTGTAAAAATCTTCTCTTCTTAAATATTTAATTTGAAACGCTGCGGAGGTACATGAATAAAACAAAATTTTCCAAGCGTCCGTCGTAGCAGCGACCAATTCATTTATTTACTTTATTCATCTCATGTCGAAAGTGGAAAAACGTCGCAAAAGTTTCATTGCAAGGTACACGTGTGTGACACATAGCCAAAATATCTGCCAATTTCATTTCTACGCTACCTCCCCAGAGTACAGTAAGGACCCACCCACTATCACCTCTCACCTCTCCCCATCGTGTTTGTCCGACTGAAATATTCTCAGAGATACACATACACAACTAGTCTAAAGAGACCCCTCTAACTTTACGCTGCAAAGACCCGTAATCCGCGATTACGGACCTTTTTAGAATGGCCGTATTTTAAGTTACATTGTGCACTCTCCTGCGAACAAACATGTTGATTCGTCTAGAAAGTTCTGAAGAAATACTACAGGCACCTATTGTTTACGAATGGTTTTAATAAAGTTGAAATGGTGGCAATTTCTTGTTTTGTTGCTGGACAATTCCATTCATTAGATCTTGCTTCATTAGTATGAGAATACCTACACGAAATTAATGAAGATATACAGCAACGGTATTATAATCGACAGATTTCCTCAAAACCTAAATAATACCTACCACCAGAAAACTCACAGATAGATATTAGATATATTTTTACCCGACTGCAGTAAAGTTTTTAACCTTCTATTTACTTGTTTCATGAGTCGTACTTATCTGCTAAAAGTTTTGAATCTCTAGGGGATGAAAAATATAGTACCGCTTACATCACTAGCAAGAGCGCTGCTCTTCAATATCATATTGGCATTGTTTTTGCAAAAAACTCTTTGCGACACCCTAGTGAATTATCCTTGTAGCTTCATAGATCTATGTGGCATATAATTCGAACAACAAAACATAACACGCAATGACGTAAGAGCGTCGCCAGAATAAATACACCAAATAACGCCCCATTCAAACAATCGGGACAGGCGTTCGATCAGCCCTTATTGGGTACAAGGGCTCTTCACACGCTGTTTGCGCTATCTCATTAGTTCTGTTTGTGTGGTGAGTGTCTAATTTACGACGTGTTTGCTGGCCTTTACTCCCACTAATTGAGCGATGCGAGCATGTGAAATATGTAATTGTTTCGAAGAGTTTCTAGCTAGATATCTGCTTTCATTTAATTTATCTTGGACTTTAAGCCTTGTTACTTGTAGTTATGTAGTATTAGTAGGTATATATCTAACATGAATAGAATATTGCATACACATACACATACACAAATCACGTCTTTATCCCTTACGGGGTAGACAGAGCTTAAGGTATCAGGTACCTACAGGCCACATTTAGCAAGATTGTGGGCGTATAGCTGGAAAATGGAATCAAAATAGTGATGGGTTGCTAGCCTCATCGCTTATAACATGATTCCTATGATTTTCGCCCATTCCCTCGATGGGCTTTTACCATCTGCGCGGGAAGAGATGCAACTGGTACATTCTATGTTTTTTCTCTGCTCCCAGACCAGCATGGAAGAAATACAAAATAGAATATTGTTACTTGTTATATGCGTTGTTAATTTGTTACTAGTTTCTATGAAACGCAAAGATTTACATTGCGATTGCAACATTGTGAAATGTTAACCGTGACGTAATCAAGTCATTGACTTATCCTTTCACGACTTCACAACGAAACGCCAAACTTATCAACAACGTTCTTACCTCTTTCCTCTTAATAATGTATTATAAAATGTCATTCGGGCTTTTGCCTTTAAGGCTTACCCTGTACTTCAAAATTTTCTAATGTTATGGTCCGTAACGAGCCCATAGCCAAGCCGTAGGCTTATAACTGTTTTGGCTTAAGCCCATCCGGGAGGGATGATACATAATAACGGTCGGCCTCATGTGCCACACGCGATATGGTGAAAGCTTCCTGATGGCTGACCACGCAACATAGCTCACTCAAATATTTATGTTTCTCAGTAGCCCACATACAGTCTGTATGTGGGCATGTATAACGATAACGCGTTGATAACTTTAGTCTTGCGTTGGTAGACATGGAAACATAGTTATTAATCGCAGGAAGCAGGACTTTTGATAAGGATATGGGTTTTTTTTTTGCGAATATTTTATTCATAATAGGTCGTATAGGCTAGTTTGATTAAACGGTACATTCGTAGGTAAAAACCTAATACTTGCAAGTTATAAATGGATAAGATAGGTATTTAAATGTGTTGGGATGTGTTATTCTTTGTAGGTATTACATAAATTTAATACAAGGCAACGCTCACGGTGAAGTATTTGTACTATTGTAATAAGTACTATTTGAATACCTAACAACTGCTTTCAATGACTTTGGAATGGTATTAAATAGTATTATTTGATTTGATATACATAATGCTTGTGCTAGATTCGGGTGACATAGCGATGCAAAATTAGCTAACCAATTCTTGTGTATAAAGTTAATCTAGATTCGAGATAAGTACATAAACATTAAATTATATTAAGTGTAAATTTATTTTATTATAGTACCTACCCTGTGCTACTTAAGTCTGACCTGGATAGATTATGTTATAATAAAATGTCGATAGATACCTATCTACTTTGTAATTTTTCAATAAACCACAAAAACAGAATTTCTTTGAAACATTGTTTTTAAATCATACGGTTCACCAATATAAACTATAATACCTACAACAAACATAAAAACTTATACAAATACACACGCATTCCATCTAAGACACCTCGATAACAGATTAAATAAGCAATCGTAAGACAACCTCACGTTAACATCAGTAATCGATCTGATGTCATAATACCACGTGAAGCCACGTTCATCGACCCACGAACCAACTTAAAGTCTCGAATAGATGCTCATCTCGAATGATATAGTCACATAACCGAACAAACCGTTATTATCTTACGCGTTCATAAGATATGCATCCAATCACGATATTTATCCCTCGGCCAGCATGAGTGCCGGGTCATGGCCGCTTAAGGCCCTTGAAAGCGATTATGACGTGGTTTTATTGCAAAAGCGTTAGCGGTAAATATTGCCCATGAAGACCGCGTCCGCTCTACGAACTAAGGATGTCTCACGCGGGAATAATTCAAAAGTTTAAAAGAAATTGTTGCGAATGTTTCATCCTCATTGAAGATTAAAAAATGGAATATCAAAATATAGCAAGCAACACCATTGGTCTACACTAACACCGTGTTGGCTTCTCGGCCGAATTCACGGTGTAAAAAGGACAAGTAGCTAATTTAAAATTGAAAGATTTATGTGAAAAACATTAAAATTGAGTGCTTGTGCCTGTCCAAAAATAGAAACAATTATGCAAAAGACGAGAATGTAGTTTTATTTAAAATTTTAAAAACAAGTTCCAAGTCGGTCCCTCACCCGTAGGCCTATTGACAAATTATATATCGACCCAACGGTTGGTGGTGTATGTAAATGCTAAATTTGAGTATCCAATAGTGGCAGGCTTAAGGCTGAAGATGATAATGATATAATGACTCGTAAACTAGTCGTAAGGAAATTTAAAAAAAAACCTGTCTTTTTAAGTTGAATAATATCACTTACGGTTTCAATAGCTACATTATTGCACGAGTAGCTAGTTGAGTAACAAATACCGTGTTAAATGTTTCGCAAAAAGCAGGTAAACAATAAAATGTGGTCATATTTTATTCGTTAAGAACTAAATTGTACTTAATAAACAAATATGCATGCTCTTTGCACCAATCGATTTAAACTAATAGCTTGTTTTTCTGTTATTATGTAGGTAATGTACGGGCGGGCAGAATTTAATATTATGCGTGAATGCATTAATAAGATTATTTAAATACCTTGTGCATGTGTTTATGAAACCAAAAAATCTTGTACAATTATCGTACTATGCTTTTTTGTCATCCTTTTTTCTTAACTTTATAAATGAAAAAGTTTGCAAGTGCGTCTGTGAGTTCGTTACCCTATCTCGCTAAAATGGATGGATGAATTTGAATGGAATTTGGTAGGTAAGTATATAATACAATTGGATAGGATATCAGGAGTAGGTACCATAAAAAATAGCGTTTGACTTGCTTCAGCATTATGCTTTGTGTGGATAGGGGAGCGGAGATTTTTAACTATCCGATACAGTTTTGTATGTAGGTATTGTAGTATTTTATTTTTTCAAAAGTACAGTAAAGTGGTAGGTACTCAGTACATGGCGAACACGTCAAACACGTGCATAGATAGTTGAAAGTTTACATAATATATTTTTCATGCAACACAAATAAAAATCACGATAGGATTTTAAAACCAATAACTCACTAGGTATTTAGATAACCCAAAGAGCATAGTAGATTTTTTTTATTGGAGACTAGTGGTGGGCTAAATCGCTCCGCTCTAGTATGTCAGCATGTCCACAACCTTTTGTAAAGCTCCAATCGCGGCATGCACTACGGCTGACTGAGCTCGTAAATCCTAACGAGTGCATGATTTATGTATCTACGATAAGTACCTATACGTGAATATGTATATTTTAGTAATGTAAAAATGTTACAGCGATGCCAAGTGGCGAATGAGATTGGTTGCGGATATTTTTTGTCTGTCACTATTCTTGAAAAGTATATCAACATGGAACACTAATTGATTGCACCAGGCGTTACTTTTGTGGAGGTCGATATTAATGAACAAAACAGTTAGTTAGCTAGCTACTTCGCGACCACAGAGATGTCATATGTCATACAAAATGTGACATTATTTTGATTTTTAAGGAAGCGGATGAAGGGGGGTTGTATTGTGTCGAATGGTTGGTTTGGACCTTCACAAGAAGAAGACCTTTGTGAAGTTGCTTGTAGATCTTTGAATGCTTTGCTCAATGTTTAGACTTATTAATATTCTAACGTTGTTCAAACCGAATTACACGACGGCTAGGTCTTGTTTATTTATGTATAAATGATTTTTATTAGATCATGCTGGAGATTGCGCAAAAGCTGACCTTTTGATATTGCTTGATTTAGCCAAGCTCTCATAATTTAGAACGAATATAACCCAGATATCTCGAGAGGCCCTTGTTAATGTTATGACAGCTTCTCAATAATTTGATCTTATTATTAACATCTCGACACGTGTCCCCTTTGATGATTGGTTAAACTGGGCCATATATTCAATGTTTATGTTTAGTTTGTATGCCTTGTGAATGTTTAAAAATAAATAAAGATCTATATGTTTTGGAAATAACATTTCGTAATAATTTAATACTGTCAATGATAGACCATTATAACAAAAATATAATATCTTTTAAACTTATCTGGGACATGGGATAGTGGTACAAATACGGCTTTAATTAGTTTTAATAAACAGTGGGTATTCCAAGTATCAAGGTCCTTTAAAAATTATGTTTTCTGTAGGTATTAGACGCAAATAAAATAAACTTACCCAGTCACAATTTCTAATGCCATTCTTAAACTTCAGCAGCAATACTTACTGATACTTCTTTGGGAGAGTTTTTTATACGTTTCGGATTGTGTTTTGTTTATAGAATGATCACCATAATTATCATTTGAGCCAATAGGGGATTGACTAACGTTACTACTACCGCATAGTTTATTAAATCAGTAGTAAAATTTAAGGAGTCCTTTTGACTTCAAGAGTCCTAATCGTTCTTTGAAAACTAGTATCGTCTCTGAGATATTCACTACAAGCTGAAATCAGAATTAACATTTATACAACTCCGCGATTGAACTGCATGCATATTTAAAGTCTTGCTTTGTTAAGTAGTTCCGAAATTTCTTCATCTATTTAAGAGCACAACCACAAATATCTTGAAACGATGGGGCGTCGACTAATGGGAAAGTGCGGGACGCCGATCACGTAAGGTAACGATTCACTAGATGGCAATAATAATGCATTACCTACAGAGCTATGTGAAGTTGAATTCCATTGGTAAGACTAAACTCTTTTACTGTAGGTAGGTGTAACGTATTAGGTATACACTCGGGAGCCCGATTTTTGAAAGCACAAAGTTTTTATGTGAAAATAATTTAAATACCACTCGAAAGTGGTGAAAAATTGTGCCGAATTTGAAATACGAGTAGATTAGAAGAAAATTGCAGTTCTAATTAATCTAGTCAACTAGTCGAAATTTAAATTTGAACTGTACCCACACAACTTTATCCACGTTCGAGTGACGTGCTTTCTAAAATTGGGCTCCAGGGAGGAGGTACGGTTTGTGAGAAAAGTATTCACAGATTCAGAAATACGTACCTAATTGGAGACTGTTTCAGTTATTTTGGCTCTCTTGGCTATTATGAATCTTCAGTTTATTTAAATTACTGATTTATGTCTACTATTAGTATTCTTATGTTTATTGGTGTACTTATGAAAATGAAGGTAACTTTTCCACAATTATGTTTTGTATTATGTTATTATGCGTAATTTTAGTTGGTACTGAGTACACTTATTGACATCGTTTTCCTTGGCCATAAATCCAGTTCATTACAGTTTTTACGGCCAATTACAGGGCAGTAGTTCCCTGGAGATGTTTCCTTTCTTCCTGCGATTGTACCTAATTTTATCCCTCAAAAATACACGAAACGTCATTGGGTATTTTTATCGGCGCTGTTGTTTTGTTTTTTCCCGTTTCTTCCCTTTATTTTTGTGGTGAGGCGATTTACATTTGTTCATCGTCATGGAAGTAATATTTGTTCGAGGACTACGTTTATCTATGTATATTTCTTATGTAACCAAACGCTGCTGTAGTATTTTATTGTTGTTATATCAACTAATCTGGCTACAAATACAATTATTAATTAAAAATAATATATATTACGAATCTGTGACAGCTGAAAGGGTAGATACAATACATATTTGTTTATCATTAATACAGAAGTACGAAATCTTTGAAATATAGTACAGTAGGTATGTTAAAATTACGCTTGGTCCCCGTACTTATAACTATTTTACATTACCAGGACATTCTAAGGTAAAATAAAGACCATTCCTAAACTGAAATAAATCCCCGCCGCACCTAAAACTAAATTAATCCAAATTAATCATCCAACATTGATTTTACCAATGCCGGTTATGTACGGGGATTAAATTTAAAATTAGATGCATTTTCACTCCTTCGACACATACTTTCTTCTACACTTTTCTTAATAAAACCTGTCGTGCATCTAATTTCAAAAAACTTTGTCAAACAATGATTGATTTGCGAAATTTTGAAACAAAATGCTTATCTAGTTGTTTTTAATGCAGACTGTGTACCTATTACTTCCCATTAATATTCAATACAGAGAATGCATAGAATGTTACGCAACCCTCAACTCCGATAATGGTTGGCCGCTATACAAATTTATTCAAAAATGTGTCCCAAACATAACTACCAATACATTAAAATTGTACCCCTTTTTGCATATAATTGCATAACAATAACTTAACGATTTCCTGGACTCGGAGTTGAAATAACAATCAACTTAACTGGAGCAAAAAGGTCAGAAAAAAGGGTTTGGAGGTTTGAGACATTGCGGTTAACTGTTAAACAATCGGTACAGTTATTGTGGAGGTTTATGGTTGGGCTGTAAATCAGTGGGGAAAAAAATTGTGACGTCACGCAGTTAAGATTTAACGGGCATCGGCAGAGCTCTCAAAAGCGGTCGGTGGGCGCTGACGTCATGAGTTGTAATAACGGTTTAATATTACATGAATAACGTTCAATACTTACCTAGAAAACACTTCTTAAATATGGAACCTAGCTGAATGACATTTGGTACAACCTCTGACCAAATAATAAGCCAAGATGGAGACCTGGGTTTAAACTTCAGCTTGTCTTTACATAATTTACGAATAAATGCCAGAATTATCAATCACTATGTACTTTGTTAACATGGACGTATTGTGATATCCCTTATAGACTTTTCCATTTGACAGCTACCACTACTGTGGCGACTTTTTTTTCACGTGTTTTTCTTGACAACATGTCCTATTGTTTTCCTACACGTTCTTGATTGGGAGTTACGAATATTTCATTTTGAAAGTAAGGTTTTAAAACGGACTAATACTAAAATTAAACTGAAATGAAATGAAATGAAATGAAATGAAATGAGTTTATTTTGCTGGAACATACACAGGTGTTACTTATACATGTCAGTTGGACGCAGTTACATGTAATATATAAAAAATATTCAAATTTTTATCATAAATGTTAGTATTGTATTTATCTCAGGATATTTCAACTATATTTTTATTTAGATAACTTTTTAACAGATTTTTAATTTCGAGCCTATGCATCTCCTTGGTTGTATTCGAATCTGAATTATAAGGCAGTGCTACAAATTAAAAAAAAAACTTACCGACCATGGCTTTCATGGAAAGAAAAAGGCCCGCGGCTTTTTTTGTGGCATTGCAGCTAAGTTTGCCTGCTCGTTATGATATTGTTTACGTGCAAATGTGATGAAAAATTAATTTATTGAACGATAAACAGCCACACAATGATGAATGAAATTACGTTGAATATTCATTCATGTCATCTACCTATTTTGTAACCAAAACTATACTTTTTACTCAATCAAATACTGCACTCGAAGTTAGATCTCTTTCAATACTTACATAACTCCTCAAATGCATAGGCCATCTAGAAAACACAATAACAAATTTCAAAGCGAAACTTCCAACGATAAAGAAATGGAACAGGTTACTGATAAGAGCTCTCTACGCGTATTAACCCCGATAAAGAACTGATAAGAACCTCCATTGTAGTCGGCTTGGCGTTAATCTGCAGATCTTGATTGAAAATCATGAATATCGAAACGAGATTCAAAGTGAGAAAGTTAATTTGAAATATGGACAGTTGAGTTGGGTCTTCATGGGAGATTGTCAGTGATACATTGTGATACAGTTCCATGCACGTAGGTACGACTAATTTTGTTTTCATTACGTATTTATGTATAAGTAGTTCTTTAGAACTATTACCAGTTTCGTACAATCTAGATATCTACTTATAATTAACATTTGATATCACAGTGAGATAACTTCACTCCCATTTTTTAATGTACATATTTTCTTCTTAGGAGACGTTCTAAATCTTTCTAGCCTAGTGAACGAAGTGTAAATCAGCACGCTATATATCGCCATTAAAATTTGCCTATAAAACCCATTACGGGCCGTTTTTATCGGTAATGCTTCAATAAAAGTCGCATGTGTAACCGACCCGTATAAATTGGCAAACTAAACAATGACCAGTGCAGTTTCGCTCTACATTTCTACGCGGCCAGTTTTTGCATTGAGACGTAATTTCTCGACGTTTGTCACAGTTATTTGAAAACCTTGCTCTGGCAAACACGTATTCGTCGTCATTATTCAATTAAGAAGTTTTTGTGTCTTCAGTGTCGTAATGTCATCAAGTGTCTCCAACATTGTCCAGATGATCCCGCGAACACGTGTGCAAAACCGCATGGTGAGTTTAACTCCACTTAACTCATCTTACCGCATCACATGTGCATTGGGCAGATAAGTTACGTTATATCAACACCCAATGCCATCTAGCCAATAGATAGCATAGGACACGGACAATAGTACAAATTGTACATAAAACCAGCCAGCACAAACACACTTAAAGATTCACCACACGCACAACTTTTATCGTCACTGTGTCAGAGTGTGCGTAAGGCTTCCACGCACCCGACGGGCGCTCGTAAAAACAGCAATTGAAAAGCTTCAGCCGTCCGCCGCGCGGTGGCGCTGACGCAATGGTTCGTATCTCGGTCGAAACGATTCCAACTTTACGCATTTGGCGCTGGTGTGCTCCAAGAAAGTTTTAAATTAGTTTTCTTACGAGATCTTTTGGTGGAACTAGTAAGCGGGCTTGCCAAGCTTATGGGATTACGTATCAGACGCTTTTGTGCGAGATTCAAGATATTGTTTTGTTTACGAAAAAAACACCCCGCTTATAAGAAGAAAATCTTATAAGACGCTTTTGATTCTTTTAAAGCTACTAGATTGATGAGTCGTGTTTTTTGACGCGATAAAATTTTAGTAGGTACTTATGTAACTAAAACCTGTTGTTACTTATCTTACAGTTAATAAATCATTTAAATGGTGTGTTTATGGCGTTATTAGCGCTAGGTATTTTAAGAGCACATATAATCATAAGCACGCAGATTGTAAAGAATGTTAAGTAGTTACTAAATTAAGTATCTAATTGGTCATCATAAATCATGATAATATTTTATACTTTGTCGTAAAAATCACGTCGGGCTTCAAATATAGACGAATGTAACGCTTACTCATGCCTGTTTTATAGGTTTGAACCAAAAAATCAGTGTAAACAATAATTGTCACTTTTTAATGATCTCATTATTGACTTTGTTGACAGTTTTGAAACATTCTTGATAATTTAGTTTAAAAAAATTAGGTATACTACATTTTTTTATATACATTTTCAATACTTCATTCTAATTATATTCCTTATATAGGCAAACATCTGTATTTTACACCTCTTTCGAAAGTGACCGTAGTGGGAGAATTCTAAGTTCAAGCTCTACGCCATCCAATAGAATGTACTCCCCCTCCCCCCTCTCATCTAACTTCGGCCGTTACCGAGGCTTCTATTCGTTCCAATTTGAAATTTGAAGCTGATGGCGCAATCTATGGTACCGCATCGCGCCGCATATTTCGCGCTTGACTCGATGAGGTTGACACTGTCTGGTTTTAGAAATTTACTAGAAGATTGAGTTTTTAAATTAGTTTCAAAGAATGCTTTTGTTTTTCATTCCCGAAAAATTACGGTTTTAACAATATCTGGTTTAACTTGTTACATTAAGTAATTATGGTTTATGAGGCTCGTGTCTATTAGGTACTTTTAATGAAGTGAAATGAAACGAAATTTAAATTTGTCATTTCAGAACAATTTATACAATAAATAGGTAAGTAATTAAGTTAATCCAATTTAACATCAAAATTAAATCAATCCCTATTACAATTAGATTTAATTTAAATTTAATCAACATTTTAAAGGGAAACTTCGATGCCAAGTGGAAATTTAGATTTTACCAAAATTTAAAAGGGAAACTTCGATGACAAGAAGAAATTTAGATAATTTATCGCTGATACTAAAATTTACCTTCTTACAGTAAAAAAAAGTGCATACTTGAAAACATATTTTATTATGAAAATAATAACTTCATAACATTCCTTTGTCATTCAACCATTAAGGTGTCGCCCCCAAATGGTTCCATAACAAATTGTTATTCTCTCCTGCTTCCTTTAGGATCCAGAAAAACAAAGTCTCCTTCTATGCTTATTGTTTAGCCCCACAGTCAGTCACAATCACCATTTCTGTCACCCAAACGTAAAATGACTGTCTCCATCTGATGACAATCTTCAAATCCACAGTCCATAGCTTTACCAGCTATTTTTCTAACCCATAGTCATTTTCCTACACTATAGGAGCGATGATCTTTGCAAGGTGGCTGGCAAAAGTAGGATGAGAGCAGAGGGTCGTACACGATGGCGTGTAGTTGAAGAGGCCAGTAGTGAACTATTATAGGCTAATGGTGATGATGATGATGATGATGGTGGTCACATTAACTTACTTAAAGACTAAGAGTTTTGCCTCAAATTATCATAAAAAAATATCTCACTATTGTAAATAAATTAATATTAGCAGTAGGTACAATAAGAGCATAAATTTAACGATCCAAGTCAAGCTCCTGACATCAATTGATTATGATATCAATAAAACTACACTGTGCTACAATTTTAGTATCATCGTTTTACAATTTATTTTTTTACACACCAATTTACGAAGACGGTACGGTTTTATGACCATTAAATGGTCGACAAGTAATAAAGCCATTCGGGTGTTTGATAATACTGCTTTAGGTGGCATAAAGTTGTAAATACTATTGTTTAAAGGTGACTTTACTATGGTCATAAACTTCTAATAGCTTCTAAGTGCTATGAGCTTCCGTTTCACTTTTTCATTAAGTAGAAACATTTTTGATAGATTACTCATAGATTATGGCTTTTGAAATTAATTTTAACTGCAACAAATTTCAGTGGCTAGGTGTAGGTAGTAGGGACCGTGGAATTATCTTTGCTTTGTCACCCTTGGGGTATTGTTTAACATTGCATTTTTTTTTCAAATGTCTCGAGCATAATTTAAGCGTGGGTGTCTGAAATAAAATCCAATAACATGACAAAAAAATAAAAATGTTAAGAAAGGTAAAAATATTCAATTCGCTTTTGTAAAGTAAAGTAAAGTAAAATTTATTTTCCAAAATAGACACGAAATACATACAATGTTAGTAAGTTTACGGGTGGTAGGGCCTTGTGCAAGGTCCGTCCGGATCGCTACCACCATCTTACTCGCTAATCCTGCCGCTAAGTAGCAGAGCTTGCACTGCTGTGTTCCGGTGTGGAGAGTAAGACAGCCGGGGAAATTACAGGCACAAGAGGCATTGCATCTTAGTCCTCTAGGTTGGCAACGCATCTGCAATCCCCCGGGGTTGCGGGTGTCTATGGGCAGTGGTGATCACTTACCATCAGGTGACCCACTTGCTCGTTTGCCTTCCTATTCACATAAAAAAAAAAAAGTTCAATGACTCCACACTAGGCACAGCCTGTATCGTGGCAGCCAAGAAATATCAAAAAAGACACGGTTACCATTAATTATGAATTATTATTTATTATTTGTATAAATTGACTTGTTATTTTTAGCTTAAGGATTAAAATAAAATCTTAAGAAACTATATATCGTCCACAAAATACATTATTATTGTGGTTGAGTACCTACCGAAGTGTCTTGAAACCAATTCAACTACAACATTACACCTACCTACTTCCATTATATTTGTATTCGTAATTCGTAACTTTCTTCACCTCATGCGTAAAGTAAGTATCTTCCTGCTCATTACACCTACCTGAATTGAACGTAGCTGGCAACTGTCCTAAGTGTTAACGATATTTAATATAATGTGTTTACATGTGGATACGGCTAAGAGATAGCAGTTACAGTTCCGTCAAAATTGTAAAAACGGTATAACGTTAAGTAGGTATTTCTAAAAAATTGCCATTTTGAGTACGGAGTTTCGCCATGATCGTTTGTCTGCCTGACTGCGGCTCAGTCCACTAATTTTAAGTACCTACCTACTAAAAAAAATATCCGTAATGCGTACCAATTTAATACAACATTCTCGCAGATTAAATGGTAGAACAATATTTAAAAAAGTTATGTGAAGTTACCATTAGATAGGTCTTGCAAAAATATTGTAAGCTTACGAAAACCATTTTCCGATTCAGAGCCTGGATTGCGAAATATTAAATTTTGAAGTCGGTACTTTAAAATTTTTGTTAGTGTCAAGTTTGTCCCATGGTAAATGGATGTTTCGGGGAACGTATGAAAATTAACGGTACCAGTATACTTATACGTAACAAATTAAAAGGATAGGTATTGAATATTAGCCTGTAGTAAGGAACCCTACAAGTACACTGAAGCGCGGCTTGACAGTCTCGAAACGAGTTTTGCCATTTTGAGCGCGCGCAGGTACCTACTTACCAATAAAAAAATTAATTAATATGAAAAAAAATAAGAAAAAAGACCTCACAACGTAAGTATAAGACAAAGTCCAAAGAATCACTGATTTCTATTTCTAATGTGACTAATTATTACATTTTTACTTCATTTTTATAAGCACGAAGATCACTTTGTGCGGGATGTACTTAGCTTATAAAATAAATGAGAGAGAGAAAGATCACATTGTTTTCAATGTGTCGTAAATACCTACCTATACCATACT
This sequence comes from Pandemis corylana, assembly GCA_949127965.1. NCBI lineage: Eukaryota > Metazoa > Arthropoda > Insecta > Lepidoptera > Tortricidae > Pandemis > Pandemis corylana. The sequence goes on along the minus strand of OX421859.1, from coordinate 6,787,749 downwards.
TTTGGCTATAATATTACTAAGTAGGTAATACAAATCATTTAACTCGAACACTTTCATACCTCTCATTGTAACGCAACCCACGAACCTAAGTAGACTTCGTACTTATAATTTTCATCTCGCTACATCATTACTATTCGCATCACTTATATTTCAACTCGTGAGTTGAAGCTAAATATACTTTACAATTGCAAGACACGTCCAGTTGTTATTCCCGTCTGGGCAGTCGCCGGACCCGGCTAGGTTTCAAATAACCTGATCAACGGGAGAAAAATGAAATGCCTTTGAAACGAGAATCTATACGGTTGGCTTAAATTGTTAGTATGTTTCTTTTAGTTTGATTGATTCGTTTGACGTTGGGCTTGCAGACTGATTGGGTAGCGGGTAATCCGAATATGGTTTGGCGTACCCGTTTTTAGAATACCTAGGACGATCCTGACCCTCTCTCTTGCCGTGGGTGTAATAACGGTGATTTAGGGACATGATGGAAGAGGTGGCAGTAGCGTTCCCTCTATTTCTAGCTATCTGACTCCAACATTACCATGCTATGAGACATAGATACAGTCAGCGTCAATATATCGTAACCACTTAAGTGACCAAATATCGGAACATGCGCTGAAGCCTTTGACATAAAGCCTTATTCCGGCATTAGATAGTAGGTACATTTGGACACTTTTGCCATTATTTTGATATATTAATGACGTTGATCGTTATACCTACGTTTGTCCTTGTTACCTACGGATAAATGCCGGCATAGCATGTAATTCCAATGTGCTAACCATTTCATTACATTGCATGAAATAAAAACCGCAATAGTTAGTCTAACTTGCACTATACGGGAAATACCGATGTTTTCAGTTATTAATATCCCCTCAAAAGTTGACCAGTAGTGATGCCTTAAAATGGCAAGTTTGCCCTTGTAGTACATGCGTTTTCAATTGCAAATAGTGTTGACATACATTATAAATCATTTTAGACATTTAACATATTTGTATTAACATGGAATTTAACCTAATTCTATCCTTCCGTCATGCATTTGATTACCTATATCTCGCGTAGTCTTCGTCTCGATTCAACATAAAAACAACATCCAATCATTACTCGCACTAATAACAAACGATAACAGAACGCACATGTTTGTAGCAAAGCTGTCCAATATACAATATCACTTCAGAGCACAAACATCGAGGCAATATCAGCCGGCAATATCAGGCAATATATGAATAACGTGAGCCAACTCTGCCCATTTACAGGGGACAACGAAACAGTTTTCTGGATGAATTCACATAGATTGCTTGAAATGTACGAATACGATATAGTTCGAGCAAACTTGAGAAGAGTTGGTAAACGAGGTCAAATAAAATGCATGGAAGATCAAAGAGTTTATTTGAAAAAAATCACTATTTTACAGCAGTAGGTTCACCAACATAGTAGATACCTACAGGAACCAAATTAGTCTTGGGGGTTGACATTGCCATCACAGTCTTACTAGCTAATCCTGCCGATAAAAAACAGAATTTGCATTGTTCTGTTTCAGTGTTTTGTGTCAGCGGAACCCACTTGGTTCACCAAACACAATATTTTATACAGATGCAATTTTAATTAAGACTGATGAGTACCTTGGAAACGCAGATTTATTTATTATTTTTGCACTAACAAGGTTTACAGTTGCATGAGCACATATTTCAATTACAAACAGACGAAACAAAATTGTTTTACTTCCATAAGGGTGGGCAGCAACCCTCTATATAAGTTTGCTACAATTTGAATATTTAAATTACCTTCGCATAACAACCTGCGTTCCAGTGTATTTCAACAACTAACCTTTAATTCAGTTACAGTTCAATAACATCAAATATTCGAGCACCTAATAAATATCGCAGAAAAGTAAGAACTTCTGCCAAATGTCACCAAAAACATAACGCATACAGAGAGTGCGTCGATAAATTTTTCAATTTAATTAAGCCGAATAGCGATGCGACAGAGATGAGTTTTAGCCGCAGTATAAACAAGACTCGCCGTCCAGCGCAACAATGTTGCTGATGTAGGGTTTGGACAATCTGCAACAAAAATGGCAAGTGTGAGTGGATTTTTAAATGTATAAGACACGCGATGATATTTCAAACAGATTTTTGTGTAGTTACCAGAATTAATTGTAAAACTGTATTGTAAAAAAACAACAAAACTTTAGATGCTGGACTTTCAAACGTGATTTAAGGTTTTAGGACTATTAATTTTGAGGGATAAAGACGTGATTTGTGTATGTATGTATGTAATTTTGACATTTTAACTTGTGATTGGCGTAACAGGTAGGTACAGAAAAATGTTTCAAAACATTAAGAACTTCTTAGCTATTAAAACAGCCCTATATTAACTATTTCTTACATTATATTCCTTACGATAGCGTATATATAGGTAGGTCACGGTGTTTATATTTTTAAAACACTTTATTATTGACTTCCTATGTGCAAATATTATGGTAATAAATATATTCGTATATTCTTAGAGAACCAGCTTTCGCCGTCCGATTTCAACGTTCCTTCATCCCGTGACATAAGGAACCCTAAATTATTTGGATCGTGAATCGTCTGTGGGTGGTCTAAAGACGTCCCCGATCATATTTATAGACTCCATATTTGTAAAAATAAAAACCGAGCAGTCTAGTCGAGATTTATGGACCAATACTATTTACGGAGCATCTTCTAATAATTGAAATCTATTGTACAAAGTTACATTGTAAGAAACAAAGGTTACATGAAAGTTAACGATAGTCGACATAAAAAAGCATTCAATATCTAACTACATTATATACAGCTGCTTATTAATATATCTTTTTAGTTAACACTGAAAACCCCAAAGCAAGTGGCACTTAATCGATCAAAGTTATTCGGCAGCCTTGCATTTTTGTTTTTGGTGAACTCATTCCCCGAACCCACTGCTATTCTTTTGTTTTACGAATAAGAGTTCGTTTAAAAAACTTATTTCGGTGCTGGCGTGTGAATACAGAAATAGTTTCAAGTTTCGTCTAGAGGGGTATTTCGTGAAGTTCGAGAAGACTCGTTCTCGGAATGGCGGTTCATGCAAAATGTATAGAATGCGAGTCGCTTTCTTCGTGAAATTTGTATCAAAAGGGGGAATAGTTTCGCTCCGTCCCTTCGTGATGAATTTGATATTTTTTTATTCCGCGTAGGTTTTATTTTATACGTTCGATGTAGGTTCGTCAGTATTTCTTGCAATATTGTTAAAACGCTTTTGGTTTGGTTACTTTGGAAAGGTTTCATACAAGATGCAAGGTAAGATGGCGAATATAAGCCCGAAAAGTCATTGTATGTATAAATACAGCAGTCATTATTTATTGTTTTTTATGACCTTACAGCTAAGGAACTTACGGTCGTGCTCATTACAGGAAAGTTCCTTTCACCACAACCTGTATAATATAAATTTTTCTAAAAATGCACACGTGTGTGTGTGTAATACAGGTTGTCTTAGAATTATTCTAGAATATTTTAGCAAAATCAATTGAACAATCTTGTGATCGATTTTTATTGTAATTTTGGCTTCGAAATGAAGACATCCATGACGCCATACACATTGAACATCGACCAAAATGTATGGTAACTTTTCACCACCACAATACGTAGCACAAATTAATCACTAAACAAAACACACCTCTGACGTATTGATGTATTCGTGTTCTCGGCGTTACTACAGAAACTCGCCTGAGTGTAGGCGAAGCCATTTCTAATCGAGAACATTACGACCCGTCGTCTCATAGTACGGCATCAGATAAAAACCGACCGGGCTCGCGAGCTCAAACAATATTTATCCCAAATTCATAGACCTGAGACATGCTACGTGGGTTTATTTCGAAGCCTTCACGAATTCATATTGTATCATTGACATTGTCTTTAGTGAATTGATCGATGGTATTGTTCTGTCGCTGTCTGTTTTCATTATGTTTGTAAATAAGTCGGGTATGGAATCTAACTTGAGATAATTGCTCGCCCATACATGTCTGCTAAGAATTTGCAAATGAAACTACATACTCACAAGTTTTTTTTGTCCTAACGTATCATTTGATACATACCTGCTCTACAGTTTCTCGTATTAAAATAAGTAAAAGTTATGCAAAATAAACACTAGAAAGAATATTAAAACCAGTAAGTAAATACAGTCATAATTTTATAGAAAAAAAACTGAAGGCTTCAAATATTATAATATCATATGTAACCCTAAGTAAGTAAATGCTTTATTGCACAAATATAAAGAAAACAGACACAAATCACAAAAAAATATATGCACAAAGGCGAACTTATTTCTAGCTAGTCTAGCTGGTGGAAATATCTTCTTTGAACCAAAAATACAGTATATTAGTATTCCCTTTCAAAATTTGCCTATGGACGATGCAACGTGCCGACCACTGCATATTATTTCAGTTCAAATGTTTTAGCTACCGAATTCAATAAATCAATGGTTTTTGGCCTCTACAAATTGGTACAACCTCCCTGGTTGAGTGAAACGCAGAAAATAGAGGAGACAATTATAGTGGGCATTATTAATACGAGTAACTAGTAAATATCATCATAATCATAAGTACGAGGTTTTAATTATTTTGAAACTTCTTTTTCTTTCAAACAAACTATTCATAATGTAATTTCGTCATTGAATTAATTTGAAGCATATAGGCTGAATAAACTATGATAACTAGTTTCCGATATTGTTTTTGTCAATAAGTAATTTTATATAAGTAAAATATTTCTATAGTCTATACGATCAACACTTTATTCAAAATGCTCTCTCTTGAAGTTATTTGTTCATATTGAACCGACTGCTGGGATTCTATTAATCATAAATAAATCGGATTATAAAAAGAAAAGTCTACCTAATTTTGAAGCTAAAACGGAACGTATTTTTTAAATGTTTACGTATTTTGACTAATATTATCGAAGTAGGGGTAATCATTAGCTTCAAAAGGTCGAGACTAAAGTTAATAGGCTACCTAAATTATTCAGTGCATTAAGAATTCCTCTTCATTTAATTTTGGCATCAGCATATTCTCTCCGGCACTTGCCCAATTATGCTCAGCTAGTCGAGTACCTATTTTAAAAGGTTTCTTTATTTTTCAGCTGAAAAAGGAAGCCTTTTCTTTTGCACTGTACTGGCGGGTGCACAGGCTTTTACAGAAATAGGTACGCAGGAGAGACGAGTTAAGAAGGAAACTGAGTGAAGGCATTAATGAAACTCATATTATTATCATACTTTGACGTAATAAGTTAAAACACAAAACGAATGCATGCTGGTCTGGGAGTAAAGAAAAACATAGAATTTACCAGTTGATTCTCTTCCCGCGCAGATAGTTAAAAGCTCATTGAAGGAATGGGCGAAAGTCTTGGGAATCATGTTATAGGCGATGCGGCTAGCAACCCATCACTATGTTGATTTCCCTTTCCACCTATACGCCCTTAATCATGCTAAATGTGGCCTTAAGGTTTTGTTACCTTAGGCTCTGTCTACTCCGTAACAGTACAAAACGAATGACGCTAAGCATTTTTTTGGAATTCCTAGTGTTATAGAAACACGCGCTCACTACTTGCAGTTATAAAAGCTGTAGGTAGGTACTTTAATGCTTTGCTATTTAGGCTTCAAGTAGCACTGGTAAACGAAAAACTTTACTGCAAATTGCAATACAAGTAAACAAATAACCCTTCAAATTAACAGAATTAACCTCACTTTGGACTAATGGCAACTTAACCCAGCTAACCTCCGTGAGGTAGAAAAGTTCTAATACGCCACTTGAAGGTATGTGCAGATGAATTGCGCATAAATGGCTAGTAACTAAAAGCTCTCGCTTTATAGGCAGCTAGTCTAAACATGCGGTCAGACCAAGGTGTTGACTCAAGACAGAAGATACAGCGAGAGGTTTTCTTTTCATTAGATCTTAGGAATGTATTTATCGTAAGGTAAGATTGGCTTAGCGCTATTGTTTGGTTTTACAGCAAGCGATATTTTATCATATAGATTGCTTGGTTCAAAAAATTATACAGCAAACGATTTGGATTTGGTTAAATTACGAGTACGTATGAGGCATTCTATCTTAGCCCTTAAGGATGGCAACACAACTTGCTATTGGTGTCCATGGGTGGTGCTCATCTTTACCACCAGACTCCCTAGCTCGATCGCCAACTTAATATAAAAATAATAATTTATAATACATTATAATTATGATTATATTAAAACATTATGTTTAGCTACCACTGTCAGCGCAATGTCTATTGTGAAGAGTTTCGATAAAAAAAAGTCATATTCCATCGAAACCTTGTTTTACCAAAAAATAAGACAATTTCCAAACCACCCACACCAACGTAATTTAGAATAATTAAAGGTTTACAAAATAATCCGTTTTTTAACCATCCATTAAAATTTAAAGCTGTGTATCCTGTGTGTGTGCTGTATTCAAAAACATCCTTAAATTATTTAACCTCACATGTTCGACCAGTTACTCAATTTAGTGACTATTCTAGTGAGACTGCCGCCTGCTAAAATATTTAACATTTCGAGTTACCTAAATTAGAGTCTCACTATAGTAAAAATTGACAATACAAAAAGTGTTTCGTTTCTCACTTTACAATGGCCTCGGTTTTTATGCATCTCCATAAAATGTACTATTAAATCATTGTGTAGACAAAATATTTTATTGTCTCACCCAATTTTTTAAACTTGACCTACCTGGCCATTGATACGGTAGCAGATTCTTTTATGATACCGAAAGTGAAACCCATTTGACGGTTTATCTTTTGTTAAAAGTGAAAGCTAAGTATTGCTCTTTAAACTAGAATCAAACAAAGGCCGTATAGCTCCTGTTCTTTCGAAAGAGTTTCGTATTTCCAGCCATTCCACTTTGAGAGTCTGTTGGGATTTCTCGAGCTCAGGACGCTGTAACAAAATAAAATTGCGTTCAGTGGTTAATCATCCTTTTACGTTTAAAAATGTTGGTTAAGAAGTCGGATATCTAAATAAAATGCACTACCGACAAAAATTATACGATAATAGTACCTTGTATTTTTATAAAATTTTATCCGCAACTCTCTTTTGTACTTACTTGACAAAAGTTAGGGACAGCCAAATTTTTTTAACCAAATAAAACCAGATTTTTAATCAAAGTCTTATTGGTCAATACTTCACTTCTATTAAAGCTGTTGATGTTAATTTAAAGTTTCATAATAAAATTTGTAATATGAGATTTAAATTACTTACTAAACCTAATTTTAAAATGTAGGTAACTTTTGTGAAAAATCAAGATGACTTTAGTTACTGTCGCTGCCGCTTGTCTAATGGCCTACATGTAACCTACCTATATGAGTAACGAGTAAAGTTGTTAGTACCCCTGCCCGGCATGTATCTACCGCAACAATTGCCTCTCTTTATACCGTATGTCAAACGGCGCACTCCTTGCAGGTGATGCAAATACGTCAAACTCCAAGTTATAAGATAAAAACTACCTTTGTTTCGTCTGCATCCCTTAGCAGTGGTAGTAAACATTAAAGAGCAGTTACGGTACAAAGATATATAAAACAAGCAGCTGGTATTTATTTCTTACTTCTAATTTCTGAGTCTACGTATTTAAAAGTACCTATTTGTATTTTAGAACGTAGTAAACTGGCATTTCACCGTTTGATATGTTTGTTTAAATTTGTCTAGTCTCATGCCGGTGCTAAATTAAAATATCTTTTGTTTATTAGAATTTTGCCGTTTACTGTATTATCCTTAACTCATAGAGTAAACTACTAAGTTCTAGTTCCATTGAGAATGATGAAGCATGATAATATAAAGCCATGTTGCTCCTGATTCCTATCGGCCTCATTTCCATAGTATCACTCACCAATCCAATCACACTTATTTCAATTCCACCAAAAGATTCCCAAGGAGAAAGAGAGGAAAGTTAAGTGGGGCGTCGCTCCGTCTGTGGCATTATGTAAATGTGTGTTTTAATCTACACAAAGACAATCCGACTCCGTCAAAGATATCTAATAGGCCCGACTCGATTCAAGGCACGGCTGAACTCGATACAGTAACGTAAATTCGAAAAACATGGTAAATAGTCATACCTACGTAATTGTGGGAGTGCCGTTTGCATGTGTGTCACATCCGTGGGATAGGGTACGGGAACCGGGATGCCGAGACGAAACTGATTTCATTAGGTACCAGAAACATGAAGGCAATTGGCGTGGCCAGCTCAAGACTGGCTCTGATGGAAAACTGCAATTGTTCTACGGAACTAATCTTAGTTTTATGTCACTTGAATCGATTCGCTACATGAAATTGCCAACAAAATAACTAATCAAAAATTATGAACACGACAACATTGACACCTTTTTCGCTGTCCGTATTTTCCAGAATTACTCTAACTCCATCTTTATCACACAATCAAAGTTCGTTTAATTTCAAACTTTCCCATCAGGACATTTGGGGCAATTGCTGTTTTGAAGGGATCACGGTTCGAATCAACATGAGGTGTTTATTACAGAACGGGCCATCCTTGATGTCACGCCGATTCCTATGCAAATTTTAACAACTCTTGCTCTTGTAATATTTTCGACTGAGAGAATTGGAGTGAAGGAATTGGAATAATCACTGTTTTTTACCCCTCTTCAGTGCAAATGTAGCGAAAACGTTTTTTCAACTTTTTTGCTTGCGCACTGTGTAAGGAAACTTTTGCCTTATTAGGTACTTACTCGGTTGGAAGATTCTTTTATCATGGTTACAGCCAAGTAACGAATTAAATAAGGTTTCATTAAAATTCTACAAAATGCCTTGTTTTTAGTTTTTTTTTATACGCAGTACCTACCTATCTGTCTAATTAGAATTTTCCTCCATTTCTATTTTTACGTAATCTATTGAGTGATTGAGACTGAGACTCTACCTATGATTTGAATTTAGTTTAACATAAATTTTAATTTACTGGCCACAGAGAAATTAAAAAAAATAATCGTTGAGGTTCTATAAAAAAAATTGGATTGGCAGCGTCGAGATATAATCTCTAAGCTGGCTTAATTCCTACATTGTTATAAATAACCTACCTACTGGAAATAAAAACAGTATCACTATGAAATTGTAAATGAAACGTGTAATTTGTTCGAAGTACCTACCTAACCTTATTTTCTTTCAGTAAGTTTAAGGTAGAGCGGTTGAAAAGGTGGTTACACAGAGTGAGAAGATTTTTATTGCGAATTGTACAGCAGTATTGTATTTTTAACCAGAGCAATGGTATAGTTGCGAAGCATCAATATAATTATGGCTTGTATAGGTAAGACCCGTACTTTACTTAGGTCGCCTTATCAGACCAATTATGTAAATCCAATGCAAGCCCGTATGTAAACAAACTGTATGTAATAATGATTAAACTAGGGATTAAATTAGAAGTGCCTTTTTGGACGTGAAGCTTGTAAAAAATACAGAAAAATACAGTCTATGCATAATTAAGTTAGGTACCTATAAAATATTTACATATTTGGTTTGGTTTGGGTGGGTACTACTCGTAAAGTACCTACTTAACGATGAAACCCCAGAAAACAAAATTCGAATAGAATCGTACAAAAATATCTTAGTAATTCTAATGCCTTCAAATGTACCTACTAAAAAGACTTTGTTTAAACTTATGTATGTAGTTTCTGAATTTTAAAAAGTTTAGTTGTTTAAAGCCAATTTCAAAATGAAGTTCAATTTGGCATCTTTTGTGTGTGCCAACCTTTAGGGCCAAACCTAACGCGAAATTAGAAGGGAAAATAGGACGAGATAATTGTGCCTCTCCCTCCTCCCCGTAGCTCGTTACCCACTTTAATCTGTTTAAACTTTTATTTACTTGAGCCAAATCGGTACGATTAGCAGAAGGCCTCTTAAGAGAAATGCTTTTGTTCAACATTGTTTGTAATAGATACACATTAATGTTGTGAGTTACGGGGTTTTTTATGCAAAGCAGTTAATCAGAAAATAAATTAAATAAAGATATGAAAATTAACAGTAACCGGTTCATTATTTGCATTTTATCGATTGGCTGTAGCCGACATCTTGTCAGTTAAAATTTGGGAATAGCTAAATTAAATTTTAACTCAAAACCTTACTACATCCTCGCGACAGTTACTAAAGCATTATTAAAAGTCTCTTCATTATAAATGTTGTGTATTACCTTATACAATTGTTCATATTAATAATCAAGGAGCCATTTGAATGTTAATTTAAATTATATCAGTTTTATGACAAGTTCAGTATTTATTATGGAAAACAATCCTTGATGTTTCTAAATTAATTATCATTCAAGATGACATCAGCTCGAAATATTATCTTTGTAAGTGATAATTGATACTGTAAAGTGTAAATATCTACTTTGAATTAACTGGACCATTGACTTGAGGATTCAATTTGAAACAACAATTACAAGAATATTTTCAAGTTAAAAGATTAATTAAATAAAAATTACAGCGACACTAAATCTCATAATCATTTTAGCAATCTTTAAAAAGCTAACATTCAACACACAAAATAACTGTCCCGAAACTGCACCGTTTCTTAATGCAAGCAGTTGCAATATCCGCCATGTTCCCAAATCGACTTGCAGAGACGGGTCAAACGCAACTACGTCTCTCTCTCTCTTCTACTAGCATAGTTGCATCTCATTGTCTCTTGCTGGCAGACTGAATTAGGCCAGTATACGCATGCGTGCCGTGTCAATGTCAAATCAATTCTTGTAGGCTGATGCAACGCTCACAATATTGGCTGAACTATTTGCTTGATTATGATTAATATTCTTATCTAATGATGTTTTTGTTGCAGGATTACCTTTGGAAGGATGACAACAGGAAAGAGGAAGCGGTATGTTAATAAAATTGCTTACGCATTTAATTGTAGAAATACATAAGGTGATGTCAATTCAAGAAATGGTAATGAAGGTCAGAAATGTACTGACCAGCAAATAAATACAGTAACACTTTATATGGAACTCTCCTAATTTTTAAGTAAGGAACCATGGTAACTTCTGCTATAAAATTTATATTGTTAATGGCCACTGCGTAAAGGAAAATACTGCTCAAGTCTGAGAAAAAGTTGCACAGACAAGGTAAATACAAAAACTATAGGTAGTTATAGAAATATGAAACAATAAATAAGTCTCCATCTAAACGTTGTAGGTACTCTCGTAGACGTAACATGCTACCACACATTTCACTTCACTTTTTAATATTAGGGAAAGTTGTAACCCGTCTAAGTTTCTACATTTCTCAATTAATGTAACGTCTCTCTCCAATAATTTACTTAGCCTTATAATGGGTATTGACCTCATCTATTAAGTTAGATATAGACCGGGAGCCGACAGCCATATTTTTACGAGTAGCAAGATGCTCATTACTATGTTATTACGTTCCCGTGTCGGGCCGCGAGGAGCCGAACACATCCAATTTCCCAACTTCCCATTTATTGATATTGACTCGGTGAGGACGCCTCGTGCATGCTCCTGGGCAAACATATGGACCGAAACTAGAAGCGACACACCAATTACAAATTCAAAAAACGAAAACAAAAAAACGATCGCAAATACGGCGTTTTTAAGAAGAAAACTGGCTTAGTCCAATGTATTGAATCGATAGGTTGGAAAATAAAAACCTGATAACAATGGGAAGTATTTATGGGACTCGTTATTAGTTGTATAATCAACTCGTAAGAGAAGAAGTCGAGACATACTTTCTGACTTATTCAAGCTTAAGCCGCAACACTTTTATGTGCAGTCTTATCCAGCACGTACCTATGTCCATGTGTGATGTTTCGCGGTATCGCTTATTATCATCAAACCTAACGCCAGATAAGCTGGCACAGAGTCGTGACTTGCGAAAAATAGTCGTTGCGCCCTCGGCATTTGGAATCGTAGTACTCAATACGAAAGGACGGGTATATTTTGTAGCTAGTTCACGTATCACCTAAACGCAGACACGGTGAAAAGATACATTTCATTCCTTTTGTCCCATGTATTCGTAACATGCAAATGATCTAGAAGTATTCTGCTCTATTACTAACTCAAGCTATATCTACACATATTATGAACGAATCTTTTGTCTTGTCTCTGGATTTCACGAAGAAGTAGGTCGTGCCAAGACGCGGTATCTCTACTTCCCAAGTACTTTAGAAGTTTGTCGCGCTCCGTATCGTTGAATCCGTTAATCAAGTTGAAACAAACGGGGAAATTGAGGCAGCGGCAGAAACCACTTCCACCTCTAAGGCCACAGCGCAATAGATGTTCTTTCTAACTTAGAAGGAGCATTTAATTGAAAACAAATGAACGCTGGGGATTGGAATTCGAAACGATTGCACACCAATTTACATAATAACATGCACGAGTCGATTCAGTTCGATATTGGAACCTGTCTGTCAAAATGGAATAAACGGAGCCAATCAGAGATAAATAACCGTTGGCGCGGTCCGCGAGCGAGGCCCGCTCCACTTGCTCATTTGCATGTCAATGGGCCGCGGGGGGAGGGGGTAACAATGGCGGCTCACCTGACAACTGACGTCGTACGCGATTATCCGGGAATTAAAAAGTTACGTATGCAAATATGGTTTGGTACATTCTACTGAATTAACCAAATTAGTTTAAAGAACCTTGCTATGTTAATATTATGCACATTTTGTCTGTTGCGACAGTTTGTTAACATAGTATTTAATTATAATATATCGTCGATCGGCGTTTAGAAAAATGTTTTCTTCTAGTCTTGTAGGTGATTTATTCATGGTATCAAAAGATACTCTCACGTTTCATTTTTTTCGCGTAAAATATATATAATGATATTTTTTAATGAGTACCTTTTCTATACCAGGAAGTAAAAAGAATGAAGTGCTTACAAAATCTTTAATTGGAAGTAACCAAAATTAGCGCGTACACAGAAACCATCTGAGTGTCCATTGTGTTCTAAGCGGGCTAATAAAATGGCGTCATAGCTCTGATGTAACACCGCTGCGTAAGACAAAGATAGAGATACTAATAAGAGGAAGGTTGGCAGGTTTTTAGAGTCATTTAACGCTGTAGATCTGGCGAGTTATTTATTAAAAAATCGATAATATCTACGAAATTCAAGGTTACATATACCTAAGCATAAATAAGTAGGCACCTAAAAGTGTTATGTTTATTTTGCGTGTCGGTACCGTGCCGGGTCAATTAGAAGATTGAGGCAACAAATCGATGAATGTGAATCAATACAAATGGCATACCTACTCATCTACGTAACCTACTAATTGAAAGTAATTAGACCCGATTTATTAACTAGCGACTTGGTAACTATTTTTGTTGAGTAGGTACCTACCTATCTAAACAGAAATGTTATATTAAAAAGACTTAACATGAATGAAAAAGAATACGTATTTCTAATTTATTTGGTACGTACCTATATTAGCTAACAATTCTGGTGAATTATTTAGAATTCAACTACAGCTCGAGCTTAGAATTCACTTTAAAGAAAAATATTCTTAAAAACAGCTAATTTTATTTACAAATTACGCAACCATCCTGAGATATCGCCGGTCATTAGTTCAGGAATTGCCAGTACAAAGAGCTTAAAACGTATCTAGCCTTAGTTTATTCAAAGGTCGGCAGCTTATCAAAAGCAACGAGTGGATAGTTCGTATAATATTCCGATCGCCTGACGTCCGCTAGTGGACGTGCTCGGCGCTCGCGCAAAGAGTATAACCATTGTTATAGATTGCTTGTTAGAACTTAACGAGGACACCTTGGGATTGTATTGATAGTTGCGCTAGTTATAGACTATTGTGAGGTTCACTAGCTAATGTGAAGTAATTTGTTTAAAATATCTTTTCATATTTTTTAAAAATACTTAGTCACCTTTCTATATTTAAATGTACACAGAATTAGATCCACGTATGTATTACCAAGAGTATTCAGTTTTGACCTTTGACCCTTTCCAGGACGAACAGTAACAAAAAGACGCTTAGTCTATCCTCACGCGCGATTCAACTATTGCACGCACTTGTGCTAGCCGTCTTGCTGACACATTCTGCATTAAATTTTAAGCATCTTGCACTGCACCTAATTGCTATTAAGTAAGTGATTTGTGTAGTCTTATATATAAGGTCTAAAAACTGTAGATCGCATGCCAGATTCAGGCTAAGTTATGTAAAATAGTAGCACTCTTAAGATTTAATAAAACTTTAAAAAATAAAATAAACATAAGTAGGTACGTACCAACGCAAAAAGTAATATAAATCGGATATTCAAGGATCAAGAAAATACAATTTTACGTAAACCTACTCGATCTTTACGTAATGACTTTACGTACCTGCCTACTGCTTTTTTCATCATTGTTTTCTATGGATACCGGTTCACACAACTCAATTAATCGGATGAGCATTCAATGCTAGATTGCTTTCCGAACGTGTGACGAATCGTTCGGCTGTGTGGTCGCTAGTAATGTCTTAACTCGATTGGTCGGTTTCTAAACATTCTAAACCTGCTGATATCTTAAAATACCCTGGACCCTCAAGACAAGAAAAAAGTTTTTGGAATCGATAACTTGAAAAACCAGTTAAGTAAGTTCAAGGACATTTGAAACTGGAAGCCGTCGTTTTAAAATGACTTTTTTTCAACAAATCTTTTGGCAAATTTAGTTAGAATTTAACACCTAAAATTAACGCCAAAGCAATTTGTAGGTTCGCTTATGTGGCTTTTTTTCATGGGAACTCACTTTATAGATGTTTTTTTTTTACACTTCAATCTTCATTTAACACCAATTAATAAGTACTTAGTGATTACAAGTTTTTTGCGATTACCTCCCGCTTTAGAACAGGTACTACTTTACTACTCAATAATTTTCTTTTTCTGGGAGTCGACAGGAGAGGCTTCTGCCGTGGATAGGTACTTATAATAGGTTAATTCAAAAAATCTTAAGAGATTTTATTATGAAGTCTAAGATTTAGAGGCTTTCTGTTGACTCTGTTCACCTTTATTCTATGCCAGGGGTCGGTTATTCCAGTTAACGGAGAGTATCATTTCGGCTATAGAGTCCATTCCTCGGTTACGTGACCTTCGTTCTGTCGATTCCTACGTTACGAGTGGAGGTCCAGGGGTCAATCTTTTAGTTGTGCTAATCAATCTTTCTGTTTTTACACACGAAACGTTGGTATAAAATATGTAAGACCTGAAGCAAAATGCCTCTGTTTTGTACTTAAGTTTTTAGGTAGGTACATATATCGCCCGAAACATCAAGCAAATTAATATGTAAAGTATTTTATTTCCATCCGATATCCATCCGATTTTTTAAACCATTCGAGATCTAATACTGCTAATAAATGCTCAAGATACAGGGCTTCAACTCTGATGTATTTTTTAAAAAAATATCTGTTTTTTTTGTGTAAAAACAAAACATTACGAATAATCTTTTCAGCTTACCTTACATGAACGGGTGGGTACAGGGTAGATAGGGTGGATCTCGCAAATATAGGCGCAGGGCGCGATATGGGAGCATGTTTTATATTATTGAGGCCCCAACGGCCGCCGGTGGGTACGTTTACCTTGTTTACAGACGTACGAGGGGAAATATTGTCGTACAATGTCTATTTGCCTGGCTCGACGGTGGGAATTTTTCTGAAATTTAAAGAAAATTTGCAAGCCTGAGTATTATGAGGCGGGAGAGTTAATAAGGGATGAGAAGCCAAATTGGCTATGTTTGAAAAATTCCAAGTGCGTTGCTAACTTGATTCAAAATTGTTATTGCTATAAATGATAAAACAACTGAAACAAGTGACTTGTACTATAAAATGCTCATAATTATTTAGAGACTAAATTGTCTTCACCGAGAGGAATATTCCTAAAGCTTGCAACAAAGCAAAGTTATAATTTGCCCTCCGGGGCGAGCTACGCCAGCGGGTGTGTACATATCTAGGTCGTTGTTTGTAACACTGCATACATAAATCACCCATACCCTACCCAATCCAATATGAAGTCAAACATTTGCGTTCCGTCAGCCGCTCGGTCCTCGAATATCCTCCTATAACGTAGGATAAAAACAAGAGAAATGTTTGGACGTATCTCGCATCCCTGATTATATTTGAACAAAATATTCCTCCTTCGCATGTACACAGTGTAATAAGTCTCTAGGGCCGACAAATGTTGCCGAAAGGAAAACCATCGCGTCTGTACGGTATTCTACGTTTTACGTGATCCGCGTGGTTATATGGAATGAAATGGACAAGGGGAAATCTCTTGAGCTGTATTAAGGCGTAAAGGTGGGTACCGATTCCCAAATGGTTTGGTTATTTTCCCGTATTGCGTCCGGATATGTACTGCATTTGGGAAAATTGAATGTCGATGGCCGCTGGAAACATAAAAGGGGAGTGTGGCGAACGAAGAAAGGACTGAGAACATTCCTTTATATCTTTAGCCGATATTTTGGAAACTACCAATTTGCTTATAAATATAATCTCCGTACTAAAAATGATGATTTCACACTCACAATTTGGGTACATGGGTATTCTCGACGCGTAAAAATAAAGACGCGCCGCATACAAATTAAAACAAATGAATTCCAATTAAAGTTTAATTAGCCAGAACAGCATTAAGAACAAATTCATTTGAAAGAAATGCAAGACGAAAAATAAGAACCAAAAACTGGCTCCCATCCGAAAATCGCTTAGACCAGCGACGTTGCAGCAGTGCTTTTATAAACCGGCTTGTTTTCCGAAAACGTATCCTATTTTAGGGTAACGACGGTCCATTATCTTTTATTGAAGTGTCAAGAGTACCAGTCTTAGAGCGAACTCGACTCTAACAGTAGCGAATAAAGAATGGTTTTGCGTGATATTGGACTTTTGTAAAACTGCGAGCGCGCAAACACTTGCCGCGATGGGACCGCCAAAGACGCCAAATATTGCACCCTTTATTTACATAGGTCCACTAGAAGTTTGAGCATCTACATATGACGTAAACAAACATAGTTGCTATTTCTATACCCTTAAGGTCTTATCAACAGAGGATATAATTGAATAATAAATGCGCTAGTTTAATGATAAGTCCAAAACAATTTGCTCCTAATTATTAAACCGTTGCACTGAGACTCAGTGGCTAGTTGTCGTGCATATTGATGAACAAAATAAATACATTCCTAGCAATCATTGTATAAGTAAACATAAAGTACCTACATAATATCGAACAAACGAAGACTGCCTTTGATTTATCTTAGGTGTCTATTGTTTTTGCCTAAATATTGAAACCCTGTTTAACATTCTGCAGCATATTAATTCACTATTCGTTTTAAGGAGCCTCAAAAAAAGAGTCCTCAAAAGATCACTTTGTTGACCATCTGACTGGTGAAACCACATTTCTTATGCGTGAAGGTATCAAGTTGAAATTAGTATTCATGAAGTACTTAGGAGTCATATTATTTTGTGTTTTTAAGCTACTATTCCGCAAATAATTACTTCGATTTTCCTTAAAATAGGTACCTACTGTAAAGAACAAACAATTTTTTTATCGGCACATAAGCCTAACACGTACTTGCCCGGTTTTTGTTTTTCGCTTCTTCTAACTTTTTAATCATAGGTGTCTACGACACACGTTAAAAGTCAAGACGAATTTTATAATAAAACACTCCTTTTCCCAGTGCTTCCCAAGTTTCACCTGATAAACAGTCTGTTTTCTTGGGATAAAAATCCTTCGGTTGTATTCAGACGTATCTATAGGTATGTTTGCGTCGATGTTAAAGGCAATCGTGTGAAAATGGAGCTTAAAGGCTTTTTACCTTAGCCCTAGTCGGGACTCCGGAATACTCGGGATTGAGCCGAATCCCGACGCTGTTCATTACCAGCCACCCCTTTAAAAGCCTGCATTTCGCTCACTCAGAGTAACGAATACATGTAAACAAACAAAATTGTAACTTAGAGAGGTAGCCGAGGTGGGGTGTGTGTTTTGAAAACGTATGGAATTTTGTTTGTGTTCAAAGAGGGAATTTGCCGTGTTTTAGTTTTTATCTACCTATCCCATCTTTTAAATATACCAATCGTTTCGTCATTAGGCACCATCTTTAGCCAACATGACAAATCTATTTACGTACACCATATCTCAACATTTATAATTCTAGGTTTGACGTGTTTTTTTTATGCAATTGCATGCAATTGCTGGTCTGGAAGCAAAGAAAAAACGCAGAATGTACTAAATAGTTGCTTCTCTTCCCGCGCAGATTGTTAAAGAAATGGGCGAAAATCTTTGGAATCATGTTGTGATATAGGCGATGCGGCTAGAAACTCATCACTTTTTTAAGGCATGTAGCCTTTAGGCCTTGTTACAGGGCTCTGTCTACCCCACGAAGGATAAAGACGTGATTTGTGTGCATGTATGTATTGGATCAGGTTCCTTGATGAACCGATTAGGTACTATGATTAAATAAATTTTGTAGCAAATATGAAACTCGATTTTATTTGGAACTCTCACGGCCATTTTCCTTTTGCGCGCCCCTTTAATGGAAATATAATGTTGAAATAAATAAGTAGACGGAGTGTACCAAATCAAGAGAATTGAACACTGACCTCAAATAATGTCAAACATAAATAAGAATACTTTACTAGGATACCTACACATACAAAAACACAAACTAAAATATACTCAAGCGCGCTTATTCCATAGCCAAAATGGCCGCCACTCAGCTAAGAGTCACGTAAACGAACAAAAAATAAAACAAAGTTAAATACTGCCTCATCCAAACCACTTCTTGTATCGCGGTTACTCGAAATACCTACTTGTACGTATTCCAAATGTGTCGGATTAAAACGTGGAATCTAATCCGCGCGTCACGGGGCTTGGCAACTTTCTTAATACTTGGAAACCAACCACTTCTTGTTAACACCCCGTTAATCTCGACACCCCTAAATACTTAATTAATACGTGTTGAGAGGTTTTTGGAAATTATTGGGGGATAAATATTTTAGTGGGTCGTTAGGGGATTGTTAATAGACCCAGGATACTCGTACGAATAAAGTCTAAAAAACGATTTTTTTGTGTTTATTAAATACTAGCTGTTGCCCGCGACTCCGTCTGCGCAGAATTCGCTTATCGCTATCCCGCGGGAACTATGCAATTTTCCGGGATAAAAACTATCCTATGTCCTTTTCCGGGACTCAAACTATCTGTATACCAAATTTCAACTAAATCGGCCCAGCGGTTTAAGCGTGAAAAGGTAACAGACAGACAGACAGTCAGACAGATAGGCAGACAGAGTTACTTTCGCATTTATAATATTTGTAAGGATGTAGGTATGGTATAGTCGATACCTGGTCGACCGAACGATGATTCGGTGTCTTTCGAGTTCCGTCATTTGTTAAAAAATGGCATTATAATATTCATCTTGTTAATATTTTAGAGCAGTTTCATAAATGTAGATACCTATAGGTAATTATAATATTTTGAAGCTGCGGCTAGCGACATATTTAAACGTCATTTTTGTTGATCACCTATCTTAAGTTAAAAAAAAGTTTTTTTTACAGTACCTACCTACCCAAGTATAGATCGTGAGTTTTTATCGTCGCTTATTAGATACAATAATGTTTTAAGATAATAAAGTTCAATTAAGCTTGAACGTTTACTATTTAGGTCTAGTCTATGGGCGCCACAACACCGTCACCTTTAAACTATTTCCTGCTGAGAATTTATATCCGAAAACACTCCGTCGTATTATTATAACAGATAGGTGAAGCTATGTCCAGTAGTTGAGTGCATTTGGTCATCTGAACATCTTGGGTGATAAATACAGTGAGACAAGCGAGGCACCTTAAGCGCGCTGTTCACTTGTTCGTGCCGTGTGCCGTTAGGGAGGGCTTTAACTCGGCGAATGTTCGGAGGAAATCATTTGACGTCTTAAAAAAAATTTAATGATACAGTTTTCATGAAAAGAGAGATTATACATATATTAGGTACCTACCTACAGAAAAAATGCTGTAGTAAAAAATCGAAACGGTATAAAGTAATGCAAAAAATATTTTATTCAAATCTGTGGGTGCACGAAATAACAATTGGAAAATTTGAAAAATTGTACCTATGAATTTAAAAACAAACAGATGAGAAGAAAATCGCATTTCTAGCCGGGTCTATTTGATCTTGTGAACGAGTAAAAATATATATTTTTGCTGTAGTTTTGTGGCATTAAACAGATTGTCACCACTTTTAAATAGTAGGTATTTTCGAGTAATATGTTATTAAGTATTGGACTTCTGACCCAAGACTGTAATATCTACGTAAGTATAGATGTCTATGCTGTTCCAGTAAAGTTAAACTACACTTATTATTTTCAAAAAGGAAAGTTGTGATTGATTAACGAAGTCATCAACGCCCAATCCAAGCTTAAGGCCTTAAAGAGATCACCGAAAATAATTTTTTATCCAACATTAAATACAGACCTCGCAGCTATGGTACCTGCACAATATCTTAGCTCAAAGTTGTGATGCCTAGAAACATGTTCGCGCCAACGAAACTCCAGCTTAACTGTACAGATAAGATCATAAATGTTACGGCATTTAACGGTAAGATGAGTAGTATGCAGTGAGTGGTCGACGTCATGACCCATAACACATGATTTATTATTATAATTGGAAGTTATTAACAATCACCTACAATTCTCTAATTAAATTCCTTGACTCTAACGACTTCGGCTTGACCAGGTTGTGTAAATTCTGCTTTACTATTTTTAGTACATGGTGGTGATTTCGTCTGCGAAGAACTTGTCGCTATCCCAAGAAAACTACATAATTGTATAAGTTATCGGAAAAAAATTGCAACATTTATTACACTAGTATATAAGTAAGTTAGTATTCAAATTTGGACGTTATGCCAGTATGTTGGATTTAAGCTTCCCGTGGCCAGAAGATTGGCCAATACTTCGCTCTGCAAATACCTAAGCATTGCCATACAATGTAGGAATGCTGCGAGCCTTTCTGAGTAGCCTCCCCATTGGCGGTGATTTGGGACAGATTTTTATCTTTGATTTTAGCTAGGTTTGAGTAGGTTATTTTTAAATTTCGGTGGTTTTTGTACATACTAATATTATGTACAGAACAAAAATGGGTACATAGATCCGTAATCAAATACCCACAGATGTGTATTCTTACCGCAATTTACCTCGTTCGAGCGAATTTAATCATTAATTAGTCTCTAACTCTGGTTTAATGCTTGACAGTTCCATACATTGTGATTTTGAAACTACTAAGTCGAGAGTTAACCTTTCCCGGTAAGACGGTCTAAAGAATAAAGATAATTCTCAAACTTTGACGCAGGTAACGTAAGTGTAGGTATATTTGGAGCATTTCAATTAACAAGACGTCTGGGAACCATTAAAGAAGGGGAGCCCAGACCTTGGGCATGTATTCGGCGAGTTTTAAGCGTTACAGCAACGATGTGATAGCTAAATATGTGTCTCGTTCATCCGCAGTATGCATTTGGCGTAAGAGTGAGATGCAGTTTAGCTTTAGCACGGCTGCTATATCACTTGGGATGCGCTGAATAGAGGCCGTGGAGTGTTTTAGCAAGGCATTGACACACATAGTGAATAGAGGTATTGACGTACGTATTTATATTTTAATCAAGTCTGAGTGGGTTGTTATTTATGTCAATGTGTAACGCAGGTAATTTCTCAGTTGCCACAACTGAAGCTGCCACATTTAAAGATAACTAGTTTTAGACTTGAACATTCACTTAGGTATAATTGATCATCTAACATTCGTCTTTTTGTACTTTTCACACATCGCTTTGAACATTTCTATAAGATCATTCTAGCAAACGCTCATAAAAAAAGCAGGCATACGGTATTTGTTGAAGGAATAAGACAACGATCGAACAATCAGAATTATTCCGCTCGGCGAAAAGCGCGATGCCCTGTTGTTTAACTAGAATCGCTCGCTAAAATATTTCCTAGAATGTTCGTTAGAATGCTTGCTAAAACGCTCGTGTTTATTTAGTGATTGTTATTTACAAATAAATGCTACAGGTACGTAAATATGATACAATTAACGCTAATTACGCTGCATACAAATGAAAGAAAAACTGACATGTAATTATCTTTAATAGGGTATAATTGAGCCAACTTCTTTGTGGTAGGTAACCATTATGATCTTTTTATTTACTTAACAATCTATTTTGTTTCCTTTATGATTCTAAGGTGCAAATACCGTCATTATGCTACACTATGGGTTACCAGGGGTAGTCATAATGTTATGACAGTCAAATGATTAATATATCTACATATGTAGAAGTCGTTATATACTGCAAAGGGGATCCAGTATTAAATGGTAGGAGGTTATACAAGGCCTTTTAAAATTGTTCTCGAATTTTCATCAGACGGTTGGTTTAGCATGACTTAACATTAACACCCTTGTATACATTATGTTTTCAGGATTTTTCAACTGTAGATGACAACAAATTATTAAAATATAGATAAGTAATTTATAAATAGATACCTAAATATTGTACGTCCGAAATGGACATACTGTTGAAACTAATAAAAATCATGTTATCCCAATTGTACACAGTTTTATACAATAAACGTTTCTTATTGCTTATCAATTGCTGTTCAATCAGACTAATCCAACCACCTATTTCACAAACGCGACAATTGTCTATGACAAGTGACAATTCTGTTTACATTACAAACTCTACAAGAATCTACCGGTTGGCTTCGTATTGACTACGCGTTGCAATTTGCAAATTTATCCTACAATTGTAGAGTTAGCATAAATAGCAACATAGGAGCAAAGAAACAGGATAACCACATAATATTGTAAGTAAATTGTGTGCTTCTGCAATGTCTATATTTATATTAAACACTGGCAAGCTTTTAACGGAACGTCCAATGCAAAGGTAGATAGTTGTTTCACCGCTACACGAGTAAATATTATGTATGTATGTGAGTATATATTTTGTTTGTTCCTTTCTGGCGCTCTAGTTTTATTATTTGTTTGCGAAAACGACTGATGTATTTAAATTATGTGTAGAAGTCCAGGGACGGGTTTTAAAGGTATGAAAATATCTAACTTTAGAAGAAAAAACCTAGAAGGGGCGAAGCGACGGACAATAACTAGTGATATTATAAATGTGAATATTTATATATTAGATTGTTTGTTGGATTTTCATTATAAACAGACCAAGACACGAAAAATGATTCTAAATAATTTTAAACTTGTAAAAATGGAAAAATCCCGCGGAAACAAACAAAGACCTATAAACAGATAATTGCAGCAAAACACAGGAAATACGACGAAAATTTAAACAGGAACTCCAAAAATAATAAGAAAGATTCATACCTGAACCACAAACTTAGGTCTTAATGAATTCTTCATAATTAACTTCCTTGGTATACCCGCGATACCCAAGCAACGTGAAACTCTGGCAGATTTAACGCAGCATTCCTACTTAAAAAGGTCGTCAGCAAAAATTGGGGAAAGCGAATCCCCATTGTGTAACCCTCATGCAAAAACTGGGCCAATGGGGAACGGTTATCCCTAACAATGGGTTCATTCCACCAATCGATATAGTGCCACAAAATGGCTGCGTTTTGATCCTATTCATGTTTTTTATAAAGTCTGACGTCAGCTCATGGTCGCCTGTCAGCTGTTTTTTGTTCCAATCCATTCCACGTCGATTTGAATTGCGTTGAGTGTGTAAAGCATTTTTTTTCAGGTGTTGGTTTATCAACGAGACTATAGTTTAGGTGGTCTTATAGATTTCTTGACCTTAGCTAAGTTATACATGGTTCTAATTTGGCAAGTCTTGCGGGGAGCTTGCCAAAAGTGAGAAACCGCTTTTTTGCCAAGGTCTTACTTAGTAGATGATATTTATATGCGCGCTGAAAATTATTGTTGTATTTGTTTAGGTAGCTATGTAAGTTATTTTACTTAATACACACACATTTTTTTTTACTTGCATTTCATTTTCTCTCTCTCTCTCTCTCTCTCTCTCTCTCTCTCTCTCTGTCTCTCTCTAAATATGGATATGGAAACCTACATTACTAGCGACCGCAGATTAGATAGGTACGAGTAGCATTGAGGCAGTGTTTTTAAGTTGCTATCTTTATTCAATACGTACGTCTATTATTCTATTATTTTATCATTAAACGCTTCTAGTATGTAATAAACAAAAAATAAAGTAAGAAATTGTTTTTAACAATGTAGATATTTTTCACCGTGCGTTTTTGACGCATTGTCGTAATCCCACATAGTTCTTTAACCTGTGGAGAACTAAATTGATAGCAGAGACCAGAAATGGGTCGCAAATGACGGGTTCGTAACGGAGACAGCAACAACGTCCACAACTTCCTTGTCTAGGGCTACCTCAGTCATATCTTTATGTCTTTGAGGTTATCTTAAAGCAGTTGAAAAAGGATTTTTCGTTGGAGAATTTTTAGCATAGCCACTTTGGAAAGGTTTACGTTGAATATTTGTAAGGTAGGTAAATTGATGTTATTAATCACAGCAGTATGACGTGCACACATACGCTTATCCCGAGATATAAATTACTGTAAGTTTACATAATTTCAATTAAAAAATATATTTTGTTAAAATAGGTAGGTATATATAATAAATTTGGAATGATGCATTTAGAGATCTAAAAGGTATCAACCATGTACATTACAAAAATCCGAAAAGGTCGGCTGTTGCCGGCAAATTCATGGTCATAAGCATAGTTTTATTTTCAAACTAAAAAGTGGGTAGCTCGAGTAAAATAAGTAATCGAATGTAATATAATACCGACTTTCGAACAAACTCATGAAACTAACTAAGAAATAACAAGTAAATGCTAACCACAGAAATAAAATAAGCACTTAAAATGCTTACAGGTATTATTAGAGTGGTTTTCTACTAGCTACGATTACACCGAACAAAATATTAACAGAAAATGTAAACTTACTCCTTAGAAATCATAAAGACATCCACTACTTTATCCTATTTAAACACAAGACATTTGCAAAGGAAATAAAGCATGAATCTGTGACATTATTATACAATATTCAATTAAAAAATATTTAATCCGGTTTACACCAAAGCTAGATTAATATTAAATATTTGATAACTGCTGACTCTAGCGGGTTGGACCTTTAAAAGCAAACGAATAACTAGAAGTAAAAAAAGAATACTAGAAACAGGAACCCTTCAATAATTAATAATATAAATAATGCTGCATTTACTTCGTAATGACAAGTAAGTAAGTGTAGGTAATAACTGACACTCAAAAGTTTACTTTATATCGCTATTAAAAGCTAACTGTGGTAACTTCATTAGATAAATAGAGAGGTTAATTACTGACGATAATTTTGCGTTCAACAATTTTAAAACGAAGCAAACGAATATGACTAGAATTTTTCAAAGTCGAATGTTTCAAAAATCGAATACTTCAGAACTGTACACACACGCCATCTATCGCTCCGCTAAAACTTTTTTTCACATTGCACGTCTGTGTTATCAAGTACACGTATTGTCTTATAATACACGGCACGTTGTCACTCACACTACAAGCCATGCGCTGTGATTGCTCCACTCAGTAGTAGTACTGTTTAAATACACGAAGAGCTGTGTGCGTGCCTCGTTTTACGTTGAAGCTACGTCGGTACTACCATTGTGTGTGTAAACGTGTTGTTGAGTAAAGTGCACTCACACTTCGACAGGGAGTTTTCCCTACGAAACGATACCCGTAGCGCCATCTACTAAACTTGCTTGGTATTAAATTGGAACGGATGTTTTGCAGAAGGCATGAAGTGGAAATTCTGATAAGATATTGTATGAGTTTTTTAAAGGTTTTTTAAACCAGTTGTTTGTTTTATTTTAGGTTTGTGTTTAATGTGTGCAGACATATGTAAATTATAAATGATTGCATTTATTTTGATATTTCATGATCTAATAGGTAACAATATTTTAAATTAATATAAAATGCAAGACAAAATTGCTTACATATTGAAGAAATCCTCTTACAAACATGGATACGCTTGTGGTCGATTCCTAAATGGCAAATGTAAGTTTGTGATCGTTTGGATAATCTGATACGTGACACATTAAATTTTTTCAGACTTTTAAATGTTTTTAATGTGAAACCTTGCTTCTTGACAAATTTCATGGTTCTAGGCAGCTCCTGATTGATTATCAGGAGTAAATAGTGGACCAAAACTTAATATTATTGTGGAACTCTGCTTTGCACGTGTGGTGACTAAAAACACATACCTATAGCTAGTTTTATTTTTCTGAACTAAAAAATCGAATGACTAGGTTTTTTTTTATCAAAATCGGGTTTTTTGCGTCATTATTATCATCATCATCGTGTCATGTCCCTCAACTGGTTAGGTAATATATGAGAAAAATCTTATTTGAATAGAATGTTCTGCAACTTCCACATTGCTATAGGTAGGTACCTACAATAAATATGACAGTTTAAATAGTATTAGTATGTCTCACGGGATACCAGTGTTGAATTAGGAAGAAACACTTTGCATCTGTCTCTCTCGTTTCATAAAGTACGCTAGCAATACCACGTGATATTTTTTGTTACTTATTCATAATAAAATAGATATGCGTTTGCCATGTGTTACACACACACAAAAGGTCGATACTACCGTGACGACACTAGCATATTTTGTTTATTTATTTTTTACCTATTTATTGTTATAGCGGCCGCAGTAATTGTTGTTGTATTTTTAACATTGTACAGTAAATTGGAAACTATTCAAAAATAAATAGCGCTTAAGCTGTCTCCTGTAGGTATTTTATTTTGGTATATGAACTTACTTAAAAAATCTAGAATATGCAATGATCTTAATTATACTTTTTAAACTGTGAGGTAGCACACGATTGTGATTCAAATTTTACTTTTTTTCGCGTGAGAATTAGAATTAATAGTGCGTAAATAGTACATCAGGTTGTCTTGTAATCGTTTCATTTTTCATATGTTTTATGTATAATAAAGAGTTTTACATACTATAAATAATTTATTTATTTATTTATTTATAGGAACACAAACAAATGCATACAATAATACTATTCGGATATATTTGAATAGGTAGTTACTGACACTATAAACAGTTCACCGCTTCTCCACCGACTAGAAATAAAATCAATGCTGGTTCATCATAAAATCATCTCGTGTTAAATATAAGAAACTCTCTCGGTAAGCTATTTATGAAAGTAACCAACATTATTTTAATTGGTAATTAATGAATATTAAAAACAATTAATGACATCCAACAATAGCTTATCGAAAGTCAGTTACTGCGAACACTTAGTAATAGGGTCGCTTTAGACTCATTTTAGGTACAGAATCCTAAAAAAATACATATATATTTTTCTATTCCCACTTACTATCTTATCCATCTGAAGCGTGGCCGAAAATAGCCCCTTATCAAAGACTCCGTGTGACGAGCGGTCCGACTCCAAGCCATAGCCAATAACCTTAGTTTTAATAAATTCACATGCATTTGCATATTGACATTTTTAACACATCATAGATAAAATAGGTGTGGAAGTGATTAAAAAAGTGTGGGAGGTTTTTTTCATTTTAATTATGGTAGTTAAATTTTAATATTAACAATAGGTGTAATTTAGAGAATTTAGAGTAATTTGAGAATTTAAGTTGGTAATAAAAAAATGACTAGCCTAAAAAGTCTTAGTATGATTTTTTTCTATCCATTATTAGCTTTTCTCTATAAGGCCAAGAGGCCTTGTGTTAAAAAAGTGAGAAAGCGGGTCACCTGATGGTAAGCCATTTCCGCCACCCATGAGAACTAGGAACCGACAGAGAGATCGCGGATCACATAATTAACGGTATGTCTCACTCAAAAAGAACAGTTACTGTTCTTAATACATTTTTTTAATGGAACGAGTTGATACATTTCATACACTTCTCTAAGTTCGAATCAATCCATGTCAAAATAACAAAACACCATCGACTTTTACAAGCTGATTATTGTCATTAAAAAAACATCAAACCAGAACCTCAAAGCGTTCTCAATTCAAAAATAGGAACAATAAAGTATTCACAATACGTTACGCAACTGTTCAATAACACAGTATAGCTACAGTAGTATATCTCGAAGGGATTATAGTAATTTATTTACGTCGCTCGATAAAGATACTGCGTGGTATGAATCTCAAGTCTACATTTTTGCTCGGCACGGTACGCTTACATTTCGACGCAGTAGAAAGTTTTTGAACAGTTGTGCAAAAAATAAGGTCCGACTTTTTTCTGGCTTTTAAGAAGATTCATTATTATTATTCAAAAATAGTAAAAAAGAGATGAAGTCAAATAAATTAATTTGAAAGAAAACTGAAAAATACTTACAATATTGTTAACTCTCATTGGCAGTACGGTACTAAAATGCACTCATAAACACAAATGTAAAAAAAAACTTTAAACTGGACGGGGCTTGACTGATTTTCCCATTAATGAACTGTCATTACCAAAAATTATTAAAACAATGATTGCTTATTAATTATTAAAAAAAAGGCGAAATTGTAAATTTTCTTTGGGAAAAGATGGCTTTTTTACCATGTTGTTTACTCTTAGAATATGTTGCGACTTGAAGTATTTCAAAGGATTCAATAAACAAAAAGATTTGATCGAAAACATTTGTTAACTTAACCAAAAGTGAATCTCTCTAAAAATAAACCGATAGTTCAGAAATATGTATTGCATTTCTAGCAAAAGTAGTGGGTTTAAAGCCGACCTTTCACTTAATTTTACAAAAAAAAATACCATGAGCTTTTTTGTGATTGACAGTAAGTAATTTATGAAATGATGCGTTAGTTAAAGGAGGTCCACCACCATAAATAAAAAAACATACTTTGCAATTCGGTTAGCGCTACTGTAGGGCTGATAGCGGAGTAGCAAGGTGAATGCATTTTTATTGGCAATATGCACACACCTGTGAAAAAGTTCAATGTGTTGGAAGTTTCCCACACTGGGCGTGAGCGGGAACTATAGCCCAAGCTCTCTGATACTGAGAGGAAGCCTGTCGCCAGCAGGCAGATGTTTATAGGCCAGAGATCCTGATACTGATGATGAAATTAGTCAGACTAAAAACCTCATTCAAAATATCCACACACCCTACTGCGCTAAATCTTTCCACTGTGATTTTGTATCGCAGCCAGATTAGTTCATTGACATTTCGCGTAGACTTGGGGGTTCGTGTGTTTTGTCCTCGTTACACGCAGGCGCCAGAGCGAGAGGAAAGTACCAAATTGTCGCCAACGTTTCATGGTAGCAGGTGGGAATTATCGCCGTTTAGTCGGCCGACTGTTTGAACTTTTGAAGGTTGAAAAATAAACATTTGCTTGACTTTTTTTTAACTCTTATTAAAATTTGTAGCGAGCTCAAATCTTGGGAGAAATGACAACGGGCTGTGTTCTCAGTTCTTAGAGTTTAGGAATGATTAGTGTGTTTAGGTGGGGTCTTCTCGGGATTACTTTGTATGAAAAGTTGAGACGAAGAAATACACACGGTAATTTCACTGCTTCTCAAATATAAACGCAGGTCTAATGTAGCTAGATTTTCAGTGTTTTTCTACGATGGTTAAAAACGTATTTTAGCGCTCATAACGAAAAAAAGGAAAACATCATACACACACACACACACACATATCACGTCTATATCCCTTTCGGGATAGATAGAGCCTATGGTAACACATAATATTATAAAATAGGTTTTAAAAAAAAAAATAAGTGGGATAGATTAATAGAATATGCATAGAATAGATTTTTTTAATTATAGCCTAATTGTAAGTACCGTTGCTGATCATAGGCCTCCTATTAGAATAAGAGAGCTTGGGCTGTCGTTCCAATGAAGGCTGCTGTGGGTATTTTCACGAACTTTTCCTTCACTGAAAAGCCCATAGATACCAAATTTGTTATACCTTTGAGTAAACCTACAGAATAACCCCCTTATTCATAAACGCTCTATAGGCTTCTGCTAACTTAGCAATCGTTTGTCCTTATCTGTTACTTTGACATTTACCTTTCACAGATAAGGACAAACGATTGCTAAGTTAGCAGAAGCCTATAGAGCGTTTATGAATAAGGGGGTAACTCATTACCATACAAATATATTCCTGACCCACAGTAGAACGTTGTCACAGTATGATATTTGCTAGGAAAAGGTTCTAGTGTGTCTGAATTCAGTTTGTTCGATAGTACCAACCTTACGTGGTCGGTATCTACCTACCTCTCTTTAAATACCTTTAACCAATCTCCACGAAGTAGGTAGGAAAGTTTATCAAACCGATCGCTCAACTTTTCTTATTTCAAGGCCCATAAATTTACATAAAAAACACACTTCTTAATTAATAAAAAGAAAAAAACGGTCCATATCTTTGAAGATAATAATACTCAAAGGAAAAGCGGATACAAAATAGAAGACTAAAAATGCTTACGTAATGACGTTTTGTCCCTTTCTGCTGAAATTGGAATCGATAAGGAGGACAGAGACAGATAGAAAGCGCTGTCGCGTCCTTAAAACGGCTTTACTAGGGAAACTGGTTTCCGACCGAATGCTACGGGACGCTGGAATATATTCGGAAAAAAAATTGAAATATTTTTATTCGTTTTTTTTGCTTTACCTAGCTTTATGTGTAACACTATTTTACACTATAATTGTATTGTGTTCAATAACTTCGTATTTCGAAAAAGGTACTAACTCTTGTTTTTCTGCAACATTTTCTGTAATAACAATGAGAAAAAATTAATAATGTTAGTACCTATTTTAAAAAATCAGGTTTTGTTTGAAACTATTTAAGAACAATATTTAACCTTGATCAATATTTGACGCTATAAAGTTAAAGCAGGTTAAAAATTTACATATCTACATGCGTATAAGTTTTAAAAAAGTACATTTCTATACTCGACAAGAATATGATTAACTAAATCTAAAACGCCAAAATAACTACTCGTAAAAACTAACCAACAACCACTTTCATTCAAACACAAAAGTCAACAAAACTGACATCTGAAATAAAAGCTCGAAATCAATCGCGGCGTCCCGGAGCATTCGGTGAAGTTTGGTAAAACCTCAGAGGATCTCGGATAGATGGCGTTAGGATCCACTTAATGGCGCCCTTCTTTCTTTGCTGCAACGTTTCGAATCTGTTACGAAAAATGACATAATATTTTCAAAATTATATTTCGCATCGCGCTGGCTGGAAACAAAGTGCAAATTCGAAGAAGAAATCCATTTGAATAAATTTAAATATCGAATCAGCGAATATGCTCGGAATTCGCGTGTGTCTCAAGATTCAATGTCGTTGACCGATTTAAATAAATTTGAAGTTTTATCGGACTAAGTATACATTGGATGGAATATACTAGAAGCTACAAGTATATTTTGTAGTACTTATTTGCAAGTTCTGGCACCTACTTAAATACAATGAATAATGTTTAATATTGATAAAAATACTTTAATTGATTCATTTTTACGGTCTTTGTTAAACTTTACTATTGCTTCTTATATTTTTCTGTTTCTAAAATGCTCTTAACTAGGTACATCCAATTAGAATCAGTAACCTCATCCAACTTTATAAGAAAGAAGTCTTGCCTACTAAGTAACTCCAAAAATTGATCTCAAAAACCAATCAAGATGTTTCATGATCAGTCCATCTATTGGTGACTGGGAGACCCGTGGGCTATATATACCCACCCACACATGCACAAAACTTCAGGCATGCGCACTCAAATCCGTTGCGAGTAAATAAACAAGAGCGCACATTGGTCGATAATATTTGTATGGAATTGAACACAAATAGGCAATGTGACTTCCTCATCTAAGATTTGGATTATTATTGGAGATTGTTAACAACGGATCAAGATACGTTGCCTAGATCTTACCTTAATTATTTAGTTCAACATAATGGCTTGTCTTGTTTCTTGAAAACAGAATCTTGGGACAATATAACTTGGTAAAGTTTGTTATGATGTGGTTTCCACATAAGGCCAACGGTAGTTCGAAAGTCAACAAAAATAATAGACACGCCATAAAATAAAGAAGGTAACAAATTTCAATTATACACCGCCTCGTAAATTAAATGTATGACGTTTCGAAAGCGAGCCTTGTAACTATTACGCCACTTCTATAAAACTAAAGTTTTATGGTTATTTAGGTACCTAAATACATTACTGTTTCATCGCAGTCTCGAAATAGATATGTTTAAATCTCGCGCCCAACGCCTACACTCAACAAAGCAATGATTGAAGCTGTCAGTATTTCATAATAACACTGCCAACTTAATCGTACTATCCACATCCGAGAGTTAAGCCTTAAGACTCTTACTACAGGGTCTACGGTTGCAGCACTTAGTTTTCCTCAGCGGCATAATAAAGTTTGCCTTCTTGGAGTAGGTAGGTTATCTTCAATCAGTGGAAATTGAAGTCACCTCACCTTGTTTCCTTATTCGTGATATACTTATGCGTTTTATCATGACTATTTTCTGATCCTTATCAAGATTGTCCTGATATTGCTAAAAGGTTTTCTGCTATTTACACTTGCATTTAAATTAGTCATAAAAGGGTTATACCTATATTGTTATCTAAAGAGCCTACAAGCAGCTGCTATGCATTAGTGTTAATATTTAGAATGGCCTATAAGGTTGAAAAAAAAAGTGATTTTGTCCAGCTACAATTTTTTACAAAGTAGACGTGCAAGTTCGGTAGATTCTTATACCTTTACGTATTTGTACGCTTGCATTTTGTTATAAGAAATGTATTCCTGATATTATTATAGGCATATGAAATTTGATTTTCGGTATACGTTTCGGTATATGTATTTGTAAATTGAACAGGTACAAGGTTTCCTTATAGGTAGGTACTAGTGGTTTTTAACAGTGGAAATAAAATCAAATAGGCTACATTTTACTTTAAAACAGCACCTACGGTCAGAAGAACTGTTAATAGGTATCGCATAGGTACTGATACACATCTTAGTCGATGAAAAGTTAAACTTTTGAATCATGCTTGTTTTAATAAAATATAAAATAAAAATCGTACATTTCAGACAACAGCGTTTAGTCCATATTTTGTTAGTTAAAATCGAGTTTTAATGACAGATATTTTTTTATTGCATTAACACCCGGTCTATACAATAAGTACCTGCCTAATTTTAGCTTATTAAAACACATCGAAGTTTGACAAATTCTACTGTCAACATTTGATTATACATATTTGTTACAAGTGAAGCTAAGCTAAACTTGTACAAATCAAATAGAATAAACTTTGTGAACTAAGTCAAAATCCTAGTGAATGTTGGATTACCGCAAAGCGTTGTTTAAAATAAATCCGGCATAAAAGTGAGTAAGAAGTGGAAATCTAGCAAGCTAACTGTTGAACAGTAAAGTTGATCAAACTCAACAATGTGATTGTGATCATATAAGGTTAACGCACCACCAAGTACACATCTACATCAAAACCAGCGGTAAACAACCCGCTCTAGCGATAGTGCGTCACAAATATTTCAATTAGATAATACAGTCCAGACAGCCCTATCGCAGTGATTTACACCCTGCAAGATAAACCTCTCGCTCAATAGTTGTACTAATGGACCGAAAACACGCATTACTTGTATGAGGCACTGTACGGACCACTTAAACCGTCCCTAGGAATGGCTGGGAAAAGGTAGGCTCTTAAGGTGCGTTTTCTTAAACGCGTATTAAGGCCCTGAGGTAACCCTTATTTAGACAGAGGTAAACGTTTGTAGGTAGGTATTTTTGTCGTTAAAGAAAAAAGAGCGAAGTCTATAATGATACCGTTGTTTAAACTCTGTGCAATGATTTTAAGTTGAAATTGGTCCAGGAATTCTTTAGCTAGGTTAACTTTTTGTATATGGACGACAATTAAATGGAAATTTGAAACGTGGCTTGTTGTATCGTAAATTAGCAGAGTTAGCGTTTGTGTTGTAGGTCGACTTACGGCAATGTGTTACATTTTTTTAAATTTAGTTGCAGTTGGTTCTATAATAATTTATCCGAGTCTTAATTAATTAATTCATTACTCTTCTTTGAGCTCTTGTGGACGCACTCCACAGCATAAATAAATAGTTTAAGAATGGAGAATATTGGTAGTTGGTTGGTTATAGAACCATCTGCAACTAAATAAAATCTAACACATTACCGTAAGTAAGTCGACCTACAGCACAAACCCTAACTCAGCTAATTTACGATCCAACAAGCCACCTTTCAAATTTCCATTCACGCAATCCTTCGTTTCGAACCGCATTGTTCGAGGAGAAGTACAATTGTACCAAAATGAAATTAACCTTGCCTCGCCTGCCGTAGCGTTCCGAAATAAACAAACAAGCGACATCCCCGATCTCCCCGAGGCGAGGGGGGATGGGGTGAGGGAGTGTCGGTGGGACATTCCGCCCCACCCAAGGGTGCATTCATCACCAAAGGTCCTACGCTGCACCATGCAAAAGACCTGCATGCGAATATTCGAATTTAGCAATCCATGTTCGGTATTCGATGGACCAATTCAACACGAGATGAGATTTTGATCGAATACACTTGCTGCATAGTTATTCCTGAGTTAGATTTCGCTGAGTCAGTGCTTTGGTTTAGTCGAGTGCCTGGAAGTAATGGTTCGTTTACTTGGAACTATTTAAGACGGACAAACGCTGGTGAATCTTTGATTAAGTTTCAGAGGAACGAGTTTTGTTTAAATAGGTACGCCATTGTTGTTTGCAGACATGTGTTGTCAAGTACTTGTCTAGTACGAAAAAATTATGTTTCTAAAACTAAATTTGTGAGAAAATAATTTGTAATGAAATGAATGATAAAAAATCTCTAACTGTGAATTAAATGATACGCATAAGAAAATGCGCTTACTTAGCCGTGGTTAAACTTAACATGACGCGGGCAATTCTTTTAGTACAAAGCCAACAAAGTCTCAATCATTCTTTGTATATCAACCCTTAAAAAAACCCTTAAACACAAGCATTACGGAAAGTAGCCACTATAAAATATTTCAGTCAAAAAAGCCAAAACATTTTAAGATTAGTGCAAAGTTCACTCCGACTAATTAGGTATTTTACAAGCCGAACTCGTTAGGTACAGACGGCATTATGTTTCTTTAAAACAAAGGCATAGTGCATGGCCAGACGTATAGTCAGCTAGAACCTTCAAAATGTCCTAGACTGGCTTCGGGTCCGACAGTTGTTGTTTATGTGGCTTAAAGTTGTAACTTATAAGCGATAGCGATAACATTAACTCTGTTATGAAATAAAAGTTCTCTGATAACAATAAACCTATTACATACCAGGTATACATGTACACTCAGCAGCAAATTATAGCGGAACACAAAAAAAAGTGTAGGTAACTATGTTATTTTTTTAATTTTTTTTCTGGTCAAGCATTAAGTATGCGTTTGCTAACTTTTTTGTGTTCCGCTAAATAAGCCGCTGAGTATACCTATGTACCGATTTTGTTTTGTTTTGCAGCATAAGAAATGGATAATGATTTATCTTTTTATTCGATTTTTTTTAAATATAGAATAGCTGGTAATAATTAAATACCAATGAGATACAGTAAATATATATTGTTATGATTTTATGAATAAGAGTTTTTAATTTTTATAAAGTGCTTCAAAATGAGACAATTACAACATTACCCTAAAGAACAGTTTTAATTATAGGTATAACTTTAGTTTAATAACTTAACTATACCTACATACCGTTTAAATAATTACTCCCAAGCTGACACCAATTCACGGAAAAGTCAGTTACAAGAAGTTATAGATACATACAAATTAATTGTTCTCAAAATGTAGACGATATTTTTTACACATGGTCAGGGTAAATTTACCCTGACCATCTACATTACAAGTAATATAATAATTTTGCAATAATTTTCTCATTTTATCATTAGTACATACACATACACGAATCACGTCTTTTCCCTTACGGGGTAGACATAGCCTAAGATAACAGGCCACATTTAGCAAGATTGTGGGCGTAAAGGTCGAAAATGGAATCAAATTTTGATGGATTGCTAGCCTCATCGCCTATAACATGATTCATATGATTTTCGCCCATTCCCTCGATGGGCTTTTACCATCTGCGCTGGTAGAGAAGCAACTGGTACATTTTATGATGTGTACATTTTATCATTTCTTATGAATAATTGTACAACTTGAGTAACTACTTTCAAAGTATTTGGACCTATAGCAAATTCGCAAACCCTTATGACTTGCTTCGCTGTTGGTATTTTCCTCAAAAGATTACCTACCTTGTTATTTTCCTGCCGTCGGGGCGTCGACAGCGGGAACCATCCCCAAAACACCCTGTATACAAAATGTCTTCAACTTACGTAGACAGCTTAACATTTAAGAAATCTTATTTTTCCTGTCCGACATTTATACAGTCGGAGAAAAACAGTAAAGTTTGGCAGTTTACAGTTGCAGGTTTATAAACATTTAACTTTATTCAGCAATTGACATTGTTTTCGAATCTATGTAATTTTGTTAATACAATTCGATATATGTACCTATTCTATGATATTACAATCACGAATGTTTTTGAGTGTGTGCCTCTATGTATTTTTTCGCGTATGTTTGTTACACTTTCAACTTAAAACGGTGATGCGAATTCGGATAAAATTTGGTAGGTATGTAAATGACTGGATCTCAAATATAACGCTTAGCTTTATTTTATTCCAGTACCTATTCACACGGAATCAGGATCTGCACATAGTAAAACCCCGAAATCTCAGGAAGTTTGGCACGGACGTTGTTTATGTTGTGTATTTTTTACAAATTTTCATGGTTTTCCTTAACTTTTATGAAAATTTAGCCCTCGGAGTTTTGAACCGCGGCTAAATTCCAAATAGTTTTTAATGTTGATAATATATAAGTAGGTAAAAGCATTTTACATTGAAATAAGGCTTGTAAATATACGTGTACCGTGTAATTTAACGAATTAACAACCAGATACCGCAATGAAATTATATCACCGGCTCAAATTACGCTCTTATTTCGGCGAAGCCTGGCCCATGCCGAGAAATTAACAAAACAATTATGTACCTACCCAATAATAATTTTAGATTCATTTGAATAACACAACTCATTCAGGCCATCTGTTTCTTGCCCACTGCTCGATAGACGATCTTAACAACTAAACAAGGTTATAATTACCGCTCTCGATCTATTTACTTGCTCTTATTACTCCGGCTAAAGCTTCAAAGTCGCTTGAGAGTTTCATTCTTAGAAACAGCAGCGGAGAGCTTGCTACGTTCAATGTTGTTCTGTTCTTTGAATTAATTTTGGCCTCTTGAGACTCTACTCTCGAATGCCGGTCGAGATTAAACCGATCTTAAGTTAATGAAATCGTTAGGCAGCTATCTTTCCCAACGAGGATTGGATATCCCGAAATTAAAGGAATCGGGCTCGAGGATTGAGAAATAAATAACAACAGACATCTTGAAATGCTTTTACTTGTTTTATGTAAAGTATTTTTGGTTACAAACTTAATTAAGTAAATAATGTCATTACTGGTGAAACCCCAACTAAGACTTACCGGTAAAATAATATCCGCAGCCATTGCTAGAATGACGACAAAATTAGGCTTGAAACCAGATCCGTCTTTTTCAGTTGGAATTTAAAATAATCAAATTATCTTATCCTGGTGATACCTAATCGGTGATTACAGAAGTATTTTCTACAGCTATCTTTTAAGTTACCTAAGGGTGGATACCCCATCTGGTTTACGAGGATTAGTAGCGGGACTGAGCTTTGAAGTGCAATTTGTTGTCAGCTGATTCAGCAACGTATTACGAAGGGATCTACCCTGAATTCCACAATGAAGGGGATACGTTACCGTAGGATTTTGTGGACGAAAATTGGTAAAGATTTTCAGTCGATCTTTATTAGTTAATTATTTTTGTTAACATGAGAGTGGAGCTTTTATGTGTGGTTTTAATTTGAGAATTTCGATTGATAGGTCTAAAAATTTAAACAACAAATAAAGTACCTATTCAATCAAATCTTAGAATCTTCTTAGAGGTTCTCAATTCAGTTGTAATTTTTTTTTAATAATCCAATTGACTTAACATTTATTTATTTACAGATTTATAAACGAAAATTTCACAGAGCTTTGAATGAAATATCAACTTAGGTACGTAGCATTAAATCACAGGAAGGTACTTAGTAAGCCACTGAAAGACTGCAAGGAAGTTCATCGGCGTGTACATAATGTCCCGATTCACATTGGAGTCCCTTAGGGACCAAGGTTAAATTTGCTCTCATCACAGTACCCAACAACAGTATGCTGGATTATCACCATGCTGTTTTTCATTCATTATTAACGAGGCTGACCAGTTACAAATCGCACAGAACTACCTAACCCGTTACGTATAATTAAAAAATTCGCTAACGGTCATTGCCCCTACATTTAAAAGTAACGTTCCGATAAATGTACTGAGCAATAACGAATTCATTTTATTAAGTAACAGCTACCTGTCAAGATTTAACTCGTGATGTCGTTTATTTACGATCCGTACCCTGAAGTTAAGTAATAACGCGGTACAAACTTTGACCATAATATCGGGAAATATTAGCCATTTGCATTTTAAACACCTGACTATGTGAATATGCTCGAAGTTCAAGAGAAATCCACCCTAGATTTACATATTTATGCCCACTTTGCTATAATCGCTGTACATTAAGTGCATGCTTTGTTAAATACGCGGTTTTACAGTGTCAAATAAGTATAGTTTAATATCTTGTAATTTTTATCAGGGTGAATATTCAAGTATTTTTGTGGCACGGGTAGAACGTTATTATCCTCCCAGGGTAGTTATCATAACAGAAAATCAAATTGCAACAACTGAACAATCTAGAATCTGTATCGGTAGGTATCTGTCTTTTGATCTTAACAAAAAGCTAACACTGGAACTAACTCTGGTGGGAAGATAATAACAAAAGCTCTATAATAATATGGTAAATGACGAACTCGATACTTCAAATTTGAAACTATAGAGGAAATGGAAAAATACTTAGGTACCTACTCTGTATCTACCTTAGGTTAAAATCTGTACCTACTGAATCAATTTAAATCTGAATATTACTCATATTACTACGCCTTTTATTATTATGTTTCAGGTACTTATTGAAGACGATTGAATTAAATTAATTTTTTAGGAAACAAAAATTCGAAAATATCTACTACTATTATTATGCAATTTATACAATGCCTAATCAGAGAGCTGTTGTTTAGTTTCTAAATCGCTTGAAATAAATAATGAAGTAAATAAATTTGCTACTAAAAGAAATATTAAGTTTTAATTTAGTGTTCAAATAACCGCAACCGTTCCAAGTGTAATACCAAAATCATATTTTTATTGTGTTGCAAAATCAGAGCGCCATCTGAATCCTTAGTTCCCATGGTACTTATTATTTCAACAGACAGTTTTCACGCACCAATATTTAATTTAATCCTTTAATTCGATACCTTTAATAAAAATCGTGAATTTATTCTTAATAACGTGTCTCGGTTAAACATAAAATGTCGTTCGTATGTTCTTACGTCAAGCAGGTGGTCCTGAAACGAGCTTACAAACGTTCCTGCATTATTTTCGCTACACCCTGCGAATGGATCTTATCAGAGCATTTATATTCAATAAATTATGAATCGATTAAATCGAATCGAATACTTTCTTTTAACAAATTTTTAATTAAACCAGCACTTAATACAGCAAAATTCGAATGTGTTTTTGTAATAAAAATTAGTTATAATGCCTTCGGGCGTTTTTAATTCTAACTCGTCCTATATAAAGTGCAACGTCCGCGCGTCCATTATAATTGGAGCTGTAAGAGGTTTAGCTGAGTTTTTTTTACCTTATGTTGTTTGAACGTTGTTCGTAAGGCGAGGGTTTTGATATATTGGTTACCGATGCGACCCGCCCTTGGGAGTGGGGGCACACGCGAGACTCGATGTCGTTTATCATGCATTTTATGGCGGAGGCTTGAAAACGTTACATGCGACTTGGCTATGTTTGGCCCTCCGCGATCGTACAACGACCTTCGTTATCGTGTCTATCAGATTTGCGTTTTTGGAATAAGCTACTGTGATATGAGAATGTTATTAAGGTAACCCTCGAAGGATATGGATAGAAAAGAAGATTTTGTAAAATACTTTACTTGACATATTGTCACGTTTTTACGTTATATGAAATATTAAGTTGATTTGAAAGATGAAGTTGAGCAGCAAAAACAATATTATTTAGGAAATTGCTGAACCTTTTAGACTTCATTACTTTCTTAAACTAAGATTTTGTCACAATGAAAGTGGAAGCGTTTAAATTTTTAAGTGTTATAAAATGTTCTGTACCTTCTTAATTTGTCACATCGTCAAACCGGCTCGCGATCTGTGAAATTGGACAGTTCTTTAAAGTTCCTGCTTCGGGATTAGCCGCGATCCCACGTTTTAATATGACATTCAAACTTCAATACTTAACGTGCCCGGATTCCAGTATCTTCGAAACGGCACCCTATCTCGCCGTATACCGGGGCGCATATTATCAGAAATCCGACATAAGATTGGACATTGAATCTGCGAGATCACCTCTCGAAGGCTGCTGTGCATGCCAAAACCCGCAAATACTGCCACATTTCACAAGGTCGCAATAAAAACAGAACGCTTGAAAAAACTGTAAACGCCAATCCAAATTGAACTCCACTATTTCCACAGAAAGAACTTTTCTTGAACTCCGTTGCGAGAGTCATTCGTGCGTTTTGGATCGGAACTTTTTCGATCACAGACTTTGGTAGGTAAAGTTTGAAACCCTGTCCAATTTTGAAAGAGTCCATTTGCATCTTTTCCTGCATTAACTAAGTTTGCAAGGAGCGTATATCCTTACTCTTTTTTCTCTTTGAAACTAATAAGGTGGCTCACAGATGGGTGTAAAACAGAAGCGAAACTTTGATTTTGAGCCGTGCCTACTGCGCTTTTGTACCAAAAAAATAAACACAAAGTACGTAGCATTTACGTTATCGGCACCCCACAGTCTCTATTTCGTCTCCCAGCGCCAATTGACGCGCGTCTTACACGAAATGCGAGGTAATCAACGCTTTATTGCACCAAAAAGAAAAGAAAATGGGATAATAACATAGTAACACATGTAATAACTGGAATTGTCGTGCAAGGCAACGTGTCACGCCTAGATATGTGGCATTTGACACGACGGTTGACACGTTCAACAAATATTGTGCTACAGACTCTGCAAATACGCGCAGAATGAGCGTGTGCCGCGGTGCAGAGCAAACGGTGGGGCATCATATAGAGCAAATGTACACGTCGATATAAAATTACGCGTCGTTTTAGCAATCGCACGTTCCCAACACGGAGACTGTGTGGATATGAGCGACTTATTGTTATTTGTTCTGTTGCCCGTACACCTCTATTTTTCCACACGATCTTCGTATTAAATTGGGTGAACAAAATGCTTAGCACTTCTCGACGACGATGACACAACACGACTGCGGAAATAGTTTGATTCCAAATAAAAAGTTATAAGTATTAGTACCTCACCTCGTATTGTTCCAAAACCGCTTTCAAATAGTGGCGGTTGTAAATCAATGATGATGAATAAAAGAAAGCAATTGAAATCACGTCGAAGACAAAACCGCATATTATCACAATGTAGACAAACCACCTTCACTATACCACCTGTAATTTTTAACTGAAGCTCACCTACACGTACAATTGCAACGCGGAAGAGTTCTCTCATTTTTTGTTTGTGCTCCAAATTTTTATGACCACTAAAAATGCCGGCAAAAAGTTAAAAGGCCAGTCGCACAATACACTTTCAATTTCTTTATAAAAGCGTAACAAAGGGACAAGAGAGGACGGGTTGAGGTGTTTTTTGATATTCACGAAACAATGAGAGTGTTACGCAACTTTTGTTGGACATGAATACAGATTTTTTATAACTTAAAACTTGCATGTGATACTGAATAATTTCTGGACCAGTCATTCTCAGAATATTATGCGCTGACAAAGTTTTTTGGTACCTACGCAAAAAGTTGATAAAAAAGCGACTTAAAACGGTCGTAAGCCTTATCTTTCACGATAAGTTAGTTAACATGTGCCATAAATACCTAACTAATTAGGCCTTTTTAATGAAAATTGAGTGAATGAGATAGTAAACAGATTAACTCCGAGTCGGTTTTAGTTTGCAAAGAGTATGAAGATAACAAAATTTCAAAGCAAATTACAATTTTATATCAGCAACCTCGAATGTAGGTAATCTAAATAATACCAATAACTAAAAGAAGATATCTAGTAGTAGTAATAATTTTTACTTAAGTAAATGGTTTATTGTACAGAAATAAAAGATTATTTAGAAAAAATATATTCCAATAACGCAATCCAAATTGTTTCATATTTGTCATGCCTGCTTCCAGTGTGAAAACAACGTATATACCTAGAGAAACATGTTTTCGAATATTAACAGATTACCAGTAGATAAATTATTAGCAATATCAATACCCATACGTTATCATTTACATAAGATAATGTTTATCCAATATTTTACCGCTGTATTCTTCTTCGCAAGTGAAACATACGCCAATGACAATAAATAACATTTTACTGGTGCCATTATCATATATAGGACTGTCTGATGTGAACCGATGTATTTATATTATTTCGAATAATGATAATGACTGTTGACGTTTGCTTAGTTAATAATAATAATATCATAACTTTCTTTT
The DNA here is from genome assembly GCA_949127965.1 of Pandemis corylana. Taxonomy (NCBI): domain Eukaryota; kingdom Metazoa; phylum Arthropoda; class Insecta; order Lepidoptera; family Tortricidae; genus Pandemis; species Pandemis corylana. Next base: position 6,745,008 of record OX421859.1, on the reverse strand, counting down.
GTTTCATGTTTCATTATCACAAATAAGTGCAGCATCGTAAGTCATAGCGACGCAATAGATTTGTTCTAATAATGTCTAATTTAAAATGATGTCACGCAAAATATTCAAATATGCTGTTAAATAAATCATTCAAGTAACCTTTAATGGTAATTGATTGGAATTTTACTCATTAACTCGACAAGTTATGCTAATTAAAATTTATATGTATATAATATGCATATATTTAAATATTAAGCATATTACCTATCCACATATCTTGTTTATTGGTAGACAATCTTGTTAAGTAACTTTCTATGAAGTAGCTATATATAATTACAAGCGGTAAACTTATGTGTTTATATAAAACATGTATGTAGGTATATTATGTCAACGATCCAATACAGTACCTACACGTCTAATAAAAGCCATGTTAAAACAATGTAAAAACAAACAAAGCTAAATTAGCTACGATTTGTGCTGTTTATCAATGCAATAACAATTTCCACCGTATACATACTAAAACTATTACTGTCCACCACCAAAGCAGGAAAATAAATGGGTTGAAGCTGCTCTTTTGACTTGTAAACTGAACATGTTTCCTATTTTAAACACGTGAGAACCGTTAGCATTAGATCAAAGGTAATACGAAGCCGACATTATGTTCTAGATTGTCTAAGATAGCGCTTAGCCTAGTCTAGTTTACCAAATGCGTTGACAGTGACAAAATGGCGAAGTCCTATTAGTTAAGGAGACGAATTGAACAATTGTATAGCGGGCGATTTGCTAGAGCGTGTAGCTGTACATACATAAATCACGTCTTTACCCCTTTCGGGGTAGACTTAGCCTAAGGTAACAAGACCTAAAGGTGACGTTCAGCATGATTGTGAACGCATAGGTAAAAAGGAAAACAAAATAGTGATGGGTAGCTAGCCGCGTCGCCTATAACATGATTCCTAAGATTATCGCCCTTTCCCTCGATCCGCATTTACCATCTGCGCGAGAAGAGAAGCGACTGTTACGTTCTATGTTTTTGTTTGCTCCCAGACCAGCATGAAAGGGACTAGAGCTATATGCATCACTACATAGTATAAAACAAAGTCGCTTTCTCTGTCCCCATGTCCCTATGTCCCTATGTCCCTTTGTATGCTTATATCTTCAAAACTACACAACGGATTTTGATGCGGTTTTTTTTAATAGATAGAGTGATTCAAGAGGAAGGTTTTTATGTATGATTCAACGCAGACGAAGTCGCGGGCAGCAGCTAGTAAATTAATATATCAACATACCTGCTTGCTACCCAGTTATTTTCTATATTTTCAACATTGGTTTCAACATTGTCAGCTGCATTTTTTGATTTACATGATGCTGAATTGCTGATATTTTAATAATTCGTAGTTAAAAATTTAAAATTTGTTTTTAAATGACCGATTCTTGCACGTTTTTCGGTAAGTACTACGAAGGAGTATTAAATTAGTGGTTTAATATAAAAGAGTCCTAGTCGCCTTAACTATGTATTAGCATGACACTCATGTCCATGAGAACATAACATTCGGATGTATTCGATGAGAACACGCTGACTTGTAGCGGTCGTTAAGCGGAATCGTGACATCGAAGCTATGTTTTTAAACGGTACTATTAAGCGGTTTAATTAAAGGGATTGATGGACTCATGACCTTTCGCTGAGGTGCATACAGAATACATTCTTCCTTTAGAAGTCTTTCTTTTATTTACTTAAAACAATCGCACTATTTTGACGCGGGAAATTCGGGACTTTATTTGTAACTTTGTCAAGGCAGACATCCTAACTATTGGAAAATCTTTATGTAATGTTTGCGTATAAATTAACATGATGCACTTATCCCTTATCTAAAACCCAATGGCCGCATTTAAATACTGATTTTAAAGCTAGCAAACTTAAACTTAGACTACAGTATTACACCTTTGTTCATAAAAATTACGAACCTCTTATGCCTTATTCTGCCCGCGACTTCGTCTGCGTATTATACATTATAAACCTTCCTCTCGAATCACTATATATTAAAAAAAAACTCATCAAAATCCGTTGCGTAGTTTTAAACATCTAAGCATACGTAGGGACAGACAGACAGACAGCGGAAAGCGATTTTGTTTTAGACTATGTAGTGATTTATGCCTAGTAAACGTAAACGTCAAAGTTACAAATAAATGCCTACATTCATTCAGTTTTTTGTTTTTCATAATTTTTGGACAGTCTTGTCAAAAGTCTGTCAAAATTTAGTCAAATGTTTAAACATTTGACTAAATTCTGTAAGCGCAAGTCTAAATGTAAATAATTATGCCAATTATATAGTTAACTAGCTGATGTCCGCGACTCCGTCTGCGCAGAATCGCTATCCCGCGGGAACTGCAATTTTCCGGGATAAAAACAATCCTATGTCCATCCCCGGGACTTGAACTATCTGTACACCAAATTTCAGCAAAATCGGTCCAGCGGTTTAAGCGTGAAAAGGTAACAGACAGAGAGACAGTTACTTTCGCATTTATAATATTAGTATGGATTGTAGGATCAGGCGTTTCTTCACGAAGGTATATCCATAAACTAAAACCAGATTCTCTAGCTTTTATTTTCTACCCCGCTTATTTGTATAGATACATTTTTAAAGCGTTTAACTATTCAAAGAAAATGGATTGTGACATATCACTATAGTTACCTACCTACTTACGTAATTACTTTTCTACCATATCAAGAGCACATGCTACAGAACAGTTTGCTGAAATGACTTTCTTCGCAGATATCACAGACATTCAATATGAAAATAACCCAGAACGAACTTACTTGCAGAATAGATTTCCCTATTTTAGAAGATTAGCATCCGGAAGCTTATTCCGATCGCCAAGCGTTCCTTTGCCAAATTGGATAGCTGCCAACCTACTTTATAAAACTACTTTAGCTATAAATTAGTTTGTAACAAAAGTTTAGATTTTTTCTTATCAGACATGTTATCGTATTTGCAAAATTATTGAGTGTGTTTTCGAAACATGCTCTTGAAATATTAAAACTTTGAAACAATATGTAATTATGAGGTAAAACCTTTTGATTTTAGATGCCTAAATCATGATGTCATGGATACAATAATAGTCATAAATCACATCATCTAAAACATAAACATGATCTCTGACTCTGACTAAGTAAATATCACAAAATACTAACCGATCACTAATTGATAGCAATTATATCTGTCTGAAAGTGTTATATTCACGTGTTATTTGTTACGTAACGTTTAGTTTTATCTTTAAATATAAACACGTGTCAAGTTGGGTCAGCCAATATAGATAATAATTGGTTCGTGTAATATATTCATTCAATTTCTGTTAATTACGTAGCATTTTATTTGAAGTTCTTGCTTCATACAAAACGGCCAAGTAAATCAATAATTATTTCGTTGGCGTATTCGATTGAAAGTACCTACATGCTACAAGTAAGCTATTAATTAGAAAGAAAGGGCTCTAGCACTTTTTATTACGTTATAATTAAACAAGTACCTACTCGTAATGCATTTGACTTGATTGAATTGGTGTGAAACCAAGCAAACTCAGTTAAGTCCTACAGTCGCTCACGTTAGAATAATGTTCTTGGCTGTACTTCATAGGCAAGAAAGGAGTTACTTCCTCATTTTTTTTGGATAACATTGTACTTCATTTAATTTAGAATGAGGAACAACAACAAAATTATTTTGCGTCTGGTCAACTGTTTCTTACCTGGCAAATAGTACAGTGCAAAGTCTGGGAGCCGCAAAATTAAATTGTTATAATGTCACTTTATTTTCGTGTCGTCTACAATTATTCTTGTACAAATTGAAAAGAGAGTACACTTCACGAGCCGCAATATAATGTTGTTGTGGTTTCTCATCCTAAAATAAATGAAGTAGGTACAGGCATGTTTATAGAAAACTACAGAGACGAGTAGATGCTATCAATTTATGGTAGGTGACAAAATAAAAAACTAAGGTCCCATTTGCAGTTTACAAGATAGCGGATTTCTTTGTCAATTTGGTCATTAAGAAATGAACCAGTATTTTTATACTTATTTAATCATTTGTAAGTACTTACCTGACTATAAATGAGAAAAGATTCTTTTTAAGAAACCTTAATGCTAATATTTCATTAATTAATGAAAGTGTTTATTTTGCACGTCATGTAAGCTTAGATTTTACATTGACAGTTTTAAAAATGACATCCCCTGTATTAAACTACATAGGTATGAAAGATATTCGACGTAATGAAAGAATTATAAACGACCACAATTAAATTTATTAAACCGGGTCTGTGATGTTTCCTGTCATTTCATTCGTGTTAAATAATTGGTTGTCACATGGTGTGGTAATATCTAATAATGACTACAAAATATTAGCAGTGTGAAGAAATAAATAACTAATTGGTCCGTGATGTGGTATTCGTCCGGATTTTGAACCTGGCTGGAAGCCAACCACGTTCTCTGATCTATTCGGGGCCAATTTTACAAAGCATACCCTTATAGATAAAATTTTGATATTTACTAGAATAGAAACACCATCAAATAACATGAGTATGAAAAGTCACGTTTTAAATAAAACATGGTGTTTAATAATTTTTTTTAAATACGGTAAGTGCTCGCTAAAATATTATTATGCGAGTGACATAAATATTAATAAAAACAAAATCTGGAAAAAAACTATCCTTTTATATGGTTACCTTAAATTTATACTTTAAGCTCAGCTTCTTTATCTTAAGGGCCACCTTGGAACCCTAAGCGTAGTCTGTATCTGTCCAAAACTTTTCAACGCACCATTCTAAAACAAAAGATAATTTCAAACAACTTGAAAGAACCATTTCAAGCGGACTCAACTACACGCGGCTCCATATAGATCGTTATAAAATCGGTCCTGCGAGTCCGCTGCTAAGATGCCGACTATGTCCTCCACACATACAAGAGTGACTCCTTTAGGTGTCGCCGGCAACTGAGGTATAAATATAGTCCAACTGGCATTAACAAGCTGGCTTGTTATACTCTATTCCGAAGCTGAGAGCCCCTTTTGTTCTGCGGGACTAACAAGCTCTCTTTGAAGTTTAAAAAACCAAGAACATTGTATCGGCGGCCTTTAGGTTAATATTGAGTTATGAGTGGAGATTTCTTTATCCACTGTTCCTTTGGCGTTTACGACTGAAAATACATGAACAGAGATTTTATTTAGATACTTGAGAATAGTTGAGCTTTTATGTATAATGTGTTTTTGTATGATTAACACGCTGTAGGAATTTTACGGCTCAGACAAGTTGTAAATAGCTTGAAAAAAATTGTTCTAAGTGTGATTCTGTGTACGGAGGTACCTACTGAAACGTATTTAGCTTTATATCTAAGAATCAAATGTTTAAAATAATTCAAAGGTACTTACGTTTTAAGTAAGAATATGTTACCAATGAATAGGTACCAATTATTTTTACGTTGATATAGGTATTAACACAAAAAAGAACAATAGGTATGCCTCTTAAGTAAGCCTCTTAGGTAGTATTCGACAAATATTCGACGAAGGATGTTAACTCCCTACTCTTCCCAAAATCAGAATAACCCATCTCGTAAATCCTCATTGCGTAATCCAACTACCCTCCCCTTACCATCAACCTTAATCAGCGCTCATTTGCACCCGTGCATATTTCCACACATCAGCACCTACACAATTACGTCCCTCGATGCTTTTCCGTTCTATGCAAATGTAGAGCTGACATTATCGTTTAGGATAGGACCCTTGAAGCATTAAAGTAGGTAGAGCATTTAAGTGTAGGATCTTATATAATGAGTCACTTTTGGTGACGTTACGATATGTGTCGCTGATTAACTACCTTTGTAAAACTTTTCGCGTGTTTATTTACGTCATAATTACAGAGACTAAATTTAGAGCGCCTCTAGCGGCGCTTATTGGCAACAAAGAGCTCTAATAATATTTGACGCTGCAGCGAAATCGTGTTCGAGACGTTTCTTGTAACAAAAACATAGATAAGGGCTCGGAATAAATTGTATTGTTCTTTTACTCAATCGCTTTGAATTGTGAAAAAGTAAGAAAATGTAATAGAGAAGTACTAATTGCAGTGTTACCGAAGCAAATGAACGGCCAGTGGCAGCGACTGCGAAACGATTTCAATGATTCATTTTAATCAGAACTACTACAGCATTACGCGGAGGTGTTAGACACAGAACATAATGAATATTTTACAAAGAAAAACGACTTAAAGAAAAACTTAAGATCACAATATAAATATGGTATGTGTATAGTCCGACCTTCTAGCTATATTCTTAAAAAGAGCGCCTATGTAAACGGTATAAAGATTTATAATCATTTGCCCGAATACATAAAATCTTTAGATGGTAATAAGTTTAAAAATAAACTTAAGGTTTTTTTACTTTCTATGTGCTTTTAAAACTTGAATGAATACTTTTGTACAAATTATTAAAATAAAGATATGACCAAATAATTCATAGTAGTAAATCTAAATATAGTTCGTCCGAAATGGATAAACTGTTGAAACTTATAAAAATCATGTTATCACAATTGTACGCGGTTTTATACAATAAACGTTTCTTATTTCTTATTACACCTGCAGCACTGATTTTAGGCCAGAACCGTTTCTAACTGTCAACCATATGGAAGAATGACAATTTTTTTGTTTCGTTTTGAGTTTCGAGCATTTGCTTCTATATAGACCTTTAAATGATAGTTTTCCGGATAGTATTATGAAAGGTTACAAAATTTTAAAAACAAATTATAAGTATGTATATAATTACCTATTTTTCACTAGTGGACCAGTGACGTGTCTCGAAAATAATATAAAATTAAATATTTCTAATCCTAAACAGTGGCGTTAACACAGGTAATTCTCCCTGTTTCTCGCGTAATGAAAGTCAAACGACTCAAAAAATGAAACGGCCTTGTATAGTTGAAACACAACCAACCCTACCCTTAAGAAAGCATAGGGTTGCTTTGGCTCTATTTTCTCGACGCTATTCAGCCGTGGCTGTCGCTCATTTCCCGATTCTGAGAGAAGATGCATTTCCTGCGTGCAATCTCCTTTCACTGTACCGTCAACAAATAAATTCTTAGCCTTTTTTTATTTAAAAACAAAACATTTCCATTTTTATTTTCGTGGTGATTTGTGTAGAACAGAGTCAATGAATAAGGTATAAATTCATTTAATCCCGCACCAAGATATTTTACAATGTGAGAATAGCAAAATCGATTAGTTAAAGTATACGTGTGGTAAAAGACTGCGTGATTCCCAATGCTAAATACCTAATTAACTATTGTTTTGCAATTTAAATGTATTTGTTCGCTTCATTGGCTGCATTTAATAGTGGCTGTAAATACTTACATCATTACTTTCTTAACTCAGCTATTGATTCAATTACTTTTATTGTTTGATTGCCATAAGTTCTTTTGCCTGCTTCAGGAATAAGACTTTCCTTATTTCATTTATAGGAAGACTCACGTTCGTGATTCATGGGTGTCATAAGCTCGTTCTACGTAAACCATGAACGTGTTTTCGCGAAGAAATGCGTGAGTAAACAATGAAAAATGCAGCAATACTAACGTTATACTACAGATCTTTCTTTAGATCATACTTTAACCTAACCTAATTAAAATTATAATAATCATGTCTACTTAAATTTTATTCATGATCATAAGTACCAAGAAAGTTTCTACTCACAGTGTCTTGATAAACGAGGCCTACAGGTCTTGTTACCTTGGGCTCTGTTTACCCCGTAAGGGATAATGACGTGATTTATGTATGTGTATGTATGTAAAGTTTTTATTCACAAGACTTAAATGACTGTAGGTACCTACCCAGGTAGATTAAAGAAAAATTTAATGTAATTCAAGATTACCGGGTGATCGGAATACTGAATTAAATTGGATTCCACCCAAAATTTACTACATAAGTCCTGAGCGAAGAAGCCTAATTTAACAGTAGGTGTGCCTTTCAAACCTTGAAATAAAAATAAACCATTATTCTGCTAACGCTACTTAAGACGCTCTGCACTTGCAATCTCGGCGCCCCATCGTGTAAAAGGATAATGCCGGATCCCACTCAAGTTTAAAATAAGAAAACAAGTGACAAACGAAAAGCACGTTCGTATGTACTAATCAAAGATATACCGAAACCGCCATTTTGATATCGCTCGAAAGGTGAGGAGGGGCACGCTTGTCACATAACTTCCACTTTTTTATTACATTAATTTATGCATTCTTTTGAAAAGGATGCTGTGCCTTAGGGCGATCATGAGACGGAGTTTTAAATTGGCTACGTATTTGCAACCAATTTTCTCAATGGCCAGTTAATATCGCTGGCGATATTGAATTTTGTTTTTAATATCCGTTACGCGGCTTTGAAAAAAAAACTTATGCAATCAATGATAAGTTATACCTAACATTTTATAATTAGTTTATTCACCCACATCAATTCTACGAGTAGTGAGCTCAATTTTTTCTAAGATTATTTGAACTGAGTGAGCGATCGAAGTCAATCTTTTCGCATTGACCTTATAAACATTTTAGAACTATTGAAATTATCATGGTTATGTGAGAGTGTATCGAAACGAAATTGGCTGCATTCAGTTGATCAATGGGTTTTTTACTGTTGAAAATTGGCCATCATATTTAGTCACGGTGATCACTATTTCGTGATGTTAACCAACCTGCATTGTGAAGATGTCATAGCTACCCGATAGCGAACCGGCAAAAAGCCAGTTTATTTAAATAGTTATTGAATATACCAATTTAGCAATCAACTGTAGCTAGTTTTTGGTTATTTTTTAAGTTAAATGGTAGCTCGTAGCGTGACTAATTCAAATTGCTTCAGCTGAATCGTCTTACATTTTTTTTAATTATGGTAACCTTACTACTTGATAGATAGGTACAAGTAGATGTATCTCGTTGATTTATTTTAAGTAAATAGTTACGTACAGGGTTTCAGATCCTGTACGTGACCACGCGTCTACCTGGACCACAGAAAAGGAAGAAACCCCGTATTTTTGGTATCCTTCGTCAATAATAGATATGTTACTTATCCAATTTTCTATCGGATACATGCCTTGCCTACCCCTTCGAAAACGAAAACACCCCAACCCTCGCACCGGGGAGACGTAGGTTACTCGTAATAGCTAAGAAAAATATTTACCAAACCTCAAAGCGAATAAAAAGACGTCCCTTAATACGGACCCAGATGCATTCGACCTATTATTTGTTTCCCCAGAAAAGGTTACCTTGCCCAAGAAATATGAATAGGTAAATAATGCAAATCTACTTTCCGGATGGAAGAACGCTTTGCGAGCGCGATTTTCTTCCTTCTATCTATGAAAATACACCGCTGGGAGCAATGATATTAGAGCAAGATATCCACAGTGAAAAGGATCGTACCTACTTTGTGGACCTTTCATCTCTTTTATCTCGAAAGATAGTGATACGGGGGCTTCATACAATTTGTTACAGTAACGTACTAGCAAATAGGTCAGCAAATTTATTCAGAACACGTAACATGTCGTTAAATTTTAATAGCCCATAAAATAAAGCATTTCATTGAAAAAAAACGTTGCACTAATTCAGTTAGCGGCAGGCTAAACCAGAAGTAGGCTAGGTCGCGTGTAGGTGCTTCGAATACGTCTAAGAAATGGAAAGTTACGGTCGTATTTAAATAAGTCGTGAGTCAGAATCGTAGCGTACGCATCCAACTTATAAACCACGACGTCACAGATTACGACACGCTCGTAAAATTCGTTCGTCCATTGAACAAAACAATAAAACTCCATCAAATGGTGTCACTAGCCCGGCAAGTTCAAGTGCGCTGTTAACTTGCACAACGGGCCATAAACAGGGAATAAAAACGTAAATATTATTCCGTCGTAAACGGTATCGTTTATAATAATAGCGGGTGCATGTTATACGGTGGGGTTAGGTATATTTATCAGTATCGGTGTGGTCGTAAATGCGAGAGTAGACTAGAGGCAGACGGTTTTACGGTATGACGCGTTGGGGTCTCGCCTGCAATTATTTGACAAGTGTCCACAGCGAGGCGTGAATGCTTACAATGTCGCCGAATTAGACTGCGAGGTGTCATTGCCACTAGGAACTACAACCGTGACGAACAACGCAGTAATGTCTACACCCGAGAGACTCGTCTAATAAACTAGAGTCGGCACAACTACTAACCTAGTCTTACCTACTTCTAACCATATTGTGAGAGATAGCGTGTCGAGTTGAGGAAACTTATGATATCTATCCAACGTATTGTTACATGTAGTAATAAAAAATATATATGGCAATTTTTTTTTCTAACGCATTGTAGAGGAACTTGTTATGTTTTTACCTTATAGTTAAGGAGTAAATTATGCATCAGCCTCAAATGTAGTAATTAGGCTTATAATATGTACCTAATACGCTACTGTTTTTTTAGCATTCGCATTATTTATTTTATTTTTTTGTTACAGATGTGGAAAGACAATGGCAGATAAAAACCAGGATGTAAGGTAAGGATTTAAATAAATGTAAAATTAATTGAAAATACGTGAAATAAAATTAATTTAATACACTCAAATATACCTACCTAAATAGAGCTATTAACATGAAAATGCAAGAGTAAAATTAAAGGAAGCAAATGGTGTAACTAAACACATAAATTTATGTAACATTCATGCGATCGTTAAAAATTCCAATTAGACGTTTTAAGTACCTACCTGCAAACAATGAATTTAACGCACCGTTAGTTAACTGCCTTATCTAAAATAATGTAGGTTATATTTGCTGATGGTAACAGTAACTATGAAGTTGCGTGGGCTTGTAGATCAGTAGATAAATGTCTTTCTATCAAGCTTTTATTAGCTTCTGCACTTCTATCACCTTCATTTAAGCTTGACCCCTTTGACCACTGTCATCCGCATACAATTTTAGTGGTCTTGGTTATACATTGGATGCAAATGACAGCTGTCTCAGGGTGCTGTCTCTGAGGTCAAAATATATTGATAGTGACATAATAAAACTATACATTGCAAGTAAATTTAGAGCAGTCTTAAATCCTAAAATGTACTATCAATAAAAGCTGTAGGTAGGTACCTATTCTATAGCTGTAGGCCAAGGTTTAGAAGAAGAAGGCGATTATTTACTTTTTTTAAATTAGGTTTTGTTTTCTTTACAAAATTATCTTTGTCTGGGGTCCATGAACCATTTGAAAATCCCGATAGTGGTCCGTGACCGCAAAAAATTTAAAAACACTGCTATGGGACAACGGGCAACCTAAGCTGATTAAAGACTAAAAATGACAAATTGGTACCTAGTTTTATATCCCATATGTTCGGTAGGTACATTTTTGAAGTGAGTTCAAAAGGCCACTACAAAAATACAAAACCTGATTGCAATAAGATATTTAATCAGAACAACCTACAAAAAACAGAACAAAAAACTTTATCAAATTAAGGATTAAAACGACCCAGGAAGCAATCTGTTTCAAATGAAGGAATTCGGAGGCGCTCAAATCCGTTCTTATGGGCTCAAATGTTGATGTGATGAACGGTCGGTCAGCAGAAATATAATAAGTTTCCCGAAATGCCTTAAGCCATTTGGAATAGGAAACGCTTCTCTGATTCTGATCTATTTTAGATTTTTTAGATAACTTTTAGGAACAAATGTTTCTCCTTGTAGGTATAAGAAACAAAGTGCTAGTTAAATATTTTTACTGCTTGTAATTGAAATGATAAATACCTACAGTAATGTCGTTACCTTTGGTTTTTCAATTTCATGTAGATCCACATTTAATTTTAATTTTTTGATTAAAGGCCAACCAAATGTTTGACTTTTCATATATTTATACCAATTGCCGATAAAACATTTATTACGCACTTCAATAGCGTACTTTCATTTTACCTTCACTTAGTGTACCTACCTACCTAAATAACATTTAATTATCCTACGTAGAGCCAGGGGTCTGTGTTATGCTGTATATAAATAATAGCTTTAACCTAAAAATATAGCTATCAACCTATATTTTAACATAATCATGATCCTACTGATAGTATTAAATGCATGGATTTAGATAAAAATTATGGATAACTAAGTTTTTGTCTTTTTAAATTTTCACTGCGTTATAATCAAATTTTTTCGCAGAAAATAGAATAATTCCGCGATACAACAATTACTTAAATATACGCATATGAAGTCGCAGATAGCAACTGGTAGTAAAAACAAAACCATCATCAGCCATTTCATTGAAAGAAGCCCCAACCTTTAGCGCCGTTTAAGAGGTCACAACTTACTTTCAAGAGGTAACAACTTTACGGCCTGGAAGTCACACGCCCATAAAACCTACGGTCACCTGTTGTGTGTCAATAAAGTTTGAATGCTCGTCTGATTCACATTAAAACGTTTAATACGCCAATTGAGAACGATTTCGTTCACGTTTACGATTTACGAGGTGACGATTTTGTTGTCTTACGACGGGGTGGCGCGCGTTTATTTGCTTTTCACGATTTTGAGGATCCTCGCCGCGGCAAATGTGACTCTTTTTTATTGTAATTTTGATTTGTTTGCGGAAAAGATGAGCGATAAAATAATAATAATATTGGTTTAGTTTTTTTTATGTATTACAATTACAACTTATGAATTCTGAAGTCATTCCATTTTTACGGAGTAGGTATCTTTGCTAATATTTACTACCTATAATAACATATTTTATGTACCCATCTATTTTATTCCATTTGTATCCACCTGTAAATATTTACATGAAGTGGTAATTAAGTCTCAATCTATGATAATGGAGCCAAAGGAAACAGTCCAACTTACCTATCAACTCTTTGACATTAAATTTACCGTCGGTTAATGGGTAGGTAACTAGTGCCCAGTTATAACTATACCTGTCTAAGTAGCATCTGTATACCACAAGTTTCCCCCCCTAAGCTGTCAAAATAGCTGCTTAAGACTTACCTTGTCTTTATATTAATTTCTAAGTACCTACCTGCCTGCCTCTACCCAGGTATTAAATAACTATTATGATATAATTATCCCTACGTAAGTACCTACTTGGGATTATAATATAGAATGATAGGATAAGGGAAATAGAGGATATAGGAATAAAGTTTATGTTCCTGTTTACCTACATATTATCATAATAATTCCTGATGTAATAAAATGTTCAATAGCCTCGTAAAACTAGGTATTTTTGTAAGTTCGCTGGCACGCTGCTTCTTAGCAGGGTTATTTGGGCTAATAAATATTCGCTAATAGATTTTTATGGCTCATATCTGTCAAAACAAAAATTATAAATCCGTCCTTTATCCAATAAATTGTTTTATCTAAAACAATGTAAGCCAGGCCTCATGTCTTTCAGCAAAACAAACCGCCCCACATTTCTTTTAAAAACACGTAGCTCTGCGGCATAGGGCATAACTCAAATGACTGCAGCATACGTCTCGAATATAAAGGAGGATCTAGAGCCAAGCTCCGCCTAAAATAGCATGGCCGCCTGTTTTGCGCACGCCTTCGCTCTCCTATTGGTCTCATCAGCAAAAACTTGTTTGCCCCCACACGTATTGACCAATCAACGCCGCGGAGATACCTAAATTCTAATTGAGGACCCAATGCACTTATCTCCCTTCTTACCGCAAGTGCGAGGAGAGCGGTTAAAATTGTGCATGTAGTTGTGAGCACGTAGCTGTTGCAGAAATTTGCGTATAGATGGCGTTGTAATACACGTAGTTCGCGCATAATGCGCTAGGTGGCGTTAGGGATTAGGTTGATGTAATGAAAGATTAGCGTCAGCTGTTTTAAAATAAAGCAACGTGGTATTCTCAATATAACCTAAAACGTTAAACTTTTTTGTGATCAGCCACCTCGCAGGTACGTTAAGCTCCTCTGTAGATAGATAGATAATAGTAATAATTACCAATCTTACCAAAAATTTCATGCGTCTAAATTTCCAATTTAGTTAAAGGATTGGAGAATCACACTCTAATGAGAGAGTAGACTTCCAATAAGACACATAATTACAAATAAATATAAGTAGGCCGATCTAAATATAGGTAATCTCTACTAGGTATCCTAAATTTTAATAAAAGACAGGAACTAGGTACGACTAGGTTACTATGCCTAGATTACTCAGATCTTCACTACAAAGTCGTTTTCTGCTGTCTGTCGGTCTGTCCCTATGTGTGCTTACCTATAGGTATCTTTAAAACTACGCAACGCTCTCGTTTTTTTAATAGATAGATTGATTCAAGAGGAAGGTTTATATGTAAAATTCTACGCAGACGAAGTCACGGGTAGAAGCTAGTTTGAAATAAAGTGGCTATATTCCTTTTATCTCTGTTAATTTATGAAATTAAGTACTTACCAACAGTCTCAACAAAAACATAAAAATCGTTGCCCATTTGTGACTTCTTCATTTTGATCAACAAGATTATCACATTTATCACAAATCACAACACCGAGAAACTTCAAATCCTTTGCAAGAGATTTTCAAGTTCACCTTTTATTAAAAAAAAAACTAATACTTAACCACCATTTTTGGAACAAAGGACTGTTTCACAATTAAACCTTCACACTACGACGGTAGACGGTAATTTTGACAGGTAAAAAAGTATAGTTAGCTGTAAATATTACCGGCGAGTGATCGCGTGCGTAAACTTCGTTAGACTTAAGTCAGCCATTCGTGAAATTATAAAACAACGTGACAGGCAGTTAAATAGACTGGCAGTTAGTGCTTTGTTCGACAAAAACTGGCTTTAATAGGGTTCCGTTTTAGATTTTTTTGGTAACACCCAATTAAATTAAATTAACTTCAATTATAAGGGTCTTCTTGTTTTTCTACTATGAAAATCATTCTGAACAACTATCATGCGTGTCTTTTTCCTGTCGATCGGTTGTCCGATTTTTGAATGCACATACCTAAGTTGAAAGTACCTAAGTACCTATCTAGGACCATCGGAAGTGGTAATTCAAGTGAAACACACATGTCTAGTGTAGGAGAAAATGGCACAGCTCTAATTAACCAAGTTAAATAGTCGAAAATGTAATTTGGGTTAAGGTTTTAAGCATTAAACTGTGGCAAAATTACACATAACCTTGTTACCTATTATAAAATTAAAAAGTCATAGGTACCTACATTACTTCAGTAGGCACGATGATACTCATATTATAAAAATATGTAGACACGTTAATGACAGTTACGTGCCTAATTAAACTAATACATTGATAAAAATATAAATGAAACCGTAAAGTTATTAGAATGATACATTACTTGAAGAATATTTGAGTTTGCGTTTATTTCACAAGGATCAAATAAGGACAAATAATCAATATTTATGCACATAATACGTTCAAATACTCAGTAGCATCAGAAGCGTCGGCATAACCAATTTGTTTATTTTTCTGAAAACTGCTGTTTTCTAGAACAAAAGTGTTGTTTTATAACTTTACTGGGATGCAATTGAAATTAAAATCTTTTTCTCGGCTTTACTCTATAAAATTATTCGTGTCCTTTTAGGCATCCTGAAATGACTTATTTCTATTAAATTCTAGTCTATCTTGGGCATTATCTATTATTTATACCTATACCTATAGATACGACCTCTGTATGTCGGTACCTACACTTGCTATGGCGGATTGACCTGAAGTTTAGTATAAATTCAACAAGAAGTAGGTACAATCAGCAAAGAGTTTAACTAAAAAGAAAGTAATAGTGAACACTTATTTATGTTACCTTTTTACCTTATTTGTGGTCTGTCCGCTTGTCTTTTCGGTTCACATGGTTTCCAATGCAGTAGGTACAGCTCTGCGCCTCGAATCGGTTTCTCGGGTTATGTGTCCTACATTGGTAGGTATACCTATTGCCATTTATGTTCAAATGTTTTACTAATATTGGTAAATTTACTTTATTTAATTCACTGACGAATTAGCTTTCCAAAGAACCCTAAAATGAAATCAATAAACGCCAGCAAGCCAATCGACTATAAAAACGATTCAGCATTCAGTAGTTGTTAGACCTAAGTCATTTGTGATGCTAGAATTGAATAGTTTATTAGCTCTAACGTTCAATCTAATTGTTATCACACCATTTATATCAGTCTAATGTTTTATGTCGCAATATGTTATGCTGATTAATTAGGCAATGGTTTTATTATGAGGGTTTGCTTCTTGTGTTTTGGTTTTTAATGGGTAGACTGGCATTTTATTATATTGTGAGATAGTATTAAAATGTTTTCTTTTCTTCCAAAAATGAAAACAGCTTTATACTTTTGTCACCAAAAATACCTGCATCTGCACCTGCATCTGAAAATATTTTTCCCGACACGATGCAAATTATTGTTTCTTAATGCTTCGTTAGTAGATACCTACCTTATAAATGCTCTGGCAATAAAATTACGAATTTCGTAACGTGCCGTCTGTCCCGCTCACATCAATAGTTTTTAACAGGAGAAAGAATGGAGACGGCACGACTTGAACTACGAATTTTCGACGTGGTAATAGACCCCCTGGTTGAATGCCGACCTAATGGCTTATCCGTCAACGCTTAGGTACTACCGTCTTAAGCTAAACTACGCGAATTTACATATTAAGGTGTGAATGTTAAAAAATAGTATCTCACAATACATTTTTATTAAATAAATATTTTAATACGTTCTTTTTGCTGACTGTACTTTTAGTTGACCGTACTTGCATTGTCATTCATTCAATCCAACCAGAAGTGGGTCAAATGATATTAATATAATGATTAAGTATACCGCTAGCAAAAACATTATTTTAAATAACTTATCATGATTATTTTTGGTTATGCTGTTGCTATTGTGATACTTCCTTGTACACACTTTGTGAATAGGTATTTAAAGTGTTAGATTGTTGTTGAAAATATATTACGACCCCGACCGACTGACAGACTGACCGTGAGCCTTTGTAATGTGGTTCCAATTACTTTTTATTTTGATGAGTTAGGTACCTAATAGAAACATTTTATAAACATACCTCGGCTTCACCAAGGGATTGTAATAGTCAATTTTTGCTATGATTTCCACGCAAATATTCGATATTCCCTTAAAATATTGTATTTAGTAATCTTGTAAAGTTAACGTTTTATCTATACCTATCATAGTGTGGCTCTACATTTCCAGTGAAATTTTTATCTTTAACCAACCGAATAGGGTTTGTCTTCGGTTGAATACAAATAATCCGCTTTGCGTGAGTGGTCGCAAATTTGTATTCAAAAGATACCTATACCATCCAAGTACACAATAATCGTAAAACAGACGATTTAACCTCTGATTTTGGCGGGTTTTGAATATTTCTCGTACCTACCTGCCAGGTAGGTAATACGATATGCCATGCACTTGTAGTAGGCATCGGTTGCGTCAAACGTACCTAACCTTAAGAATTTAAGTTTCATAATGTTGTGCAATTTTTAAATAAGTACTACTTGCTTCCACGAATTTCATAAACAATCTCAGTTTAAGCAAAAGTCAGGTTCATAACCAGGTCAGGCCCATGTTTCATAAACGTGACAGGTGACTATTACAATAAAATTGAAAATGTCGTGTTAAATTAGACTTTATATTGGCTAAGAAATTAAATACAATTTGTCAAAGGCACCTGTAGAAAGTTTCGACAACGAGCCGATCTTTGAAAATATTACTTGAAAGTAGTAAAAATTTGTGTCACTGCTGCAAAATTATCGCTCGTTTTTTTTCACATTATAACTAAATGATTTAGCTTGCCCACAACTTTGTACTGCTCTACTAGTGATACATGTTTTTGCTATTTTCGAATGGTATTTTGAAAGGTATCATTTAACTCTGCTTCTGAAGTCAAAAAATAGTTTTCAAGAACTTTAAGTGAAAAGCAGAAATAGTATAATCAATATTAGAACTTTTTATTTCATATTAGAGTGATTTATAGTTATTTCAGCCTTTTTCGGTACAACTAACACAGTGTTAAGCTCCTCGAGTCATCACTATACAGTATAGTACGTAGTTACTTACCTATATCATCATCATTGAATTAGTTTTGTAGAATGTATTACATATAATAATTTCTGTTTTTAATTTCTTTTTAATTGAGTACCTGCCTATTATTGACATTTTATTTTTCTTTAATGCATGTCTATCATTAAGTAGGTAATTATAATATGAATTTTGTACGCCACCTGGCAAAACATACATGGTCTACTGCAAATGCGTCTTGTTTTATATCTGTTTTTGTACCTATGTTTACAAATTAATAAATGATTGATTGATTGATTGGTTGATATACAAATTTTTGCTTGTAACTGTACATATTTTTTATTTATACTGTTATTTTTAAATATACAAATAAAAACATTAAAAAGGATGACTAAGGTGCATCGGCGTTTATGAAGTCAATAAAATAAAGTGTTTTGTAAACGAGCCATTAAGGCACCTATCTCAAATAATTCTTGTTTGAATGTATCAGATATTCGTTACGAATTGAAGTCGCAAACGTATAGCAATAAAACGAAAAAGAATATAACGTTTATTATCATACAGCTCTCATTATAATGCACTCTTAGTAAAGATCAGTTAATCCCTAATACAAAATATGTTTTTATAAGCCTGGTTGATTAAGCGTCTAGAAAATTACTACGTTCTGCGGTTCTGCTCACAAATAACTATACATAGACTAATAAATTAAACAGAGAAAAATTATAAGGTTACACGTGTAAATAAAGTATACACAGAATGAAAACTTGCTAGTGTGACTTCATGCACTTGGTTAGTTTTTATAATGACAAAAATAAAATGTAAACATTCATTTTAGAATTTATAATTATATACTTACTCACTGATATATTTTTTACAAAAGTTTATATTAGATAACAATAAACCAAAAACAGCTGACACGTTGTGGGAAGAGACACAAAAGAAGCTTGACTTTTATATCTTCTGTCTTTATCCATTGATATGCAATATTATGCACCAGCTTTTGGTTGATTACATAGTACTTAAATATACCTACTCAATTTAACTAAACACGTTGATTAACATAACAGTTAAATATACTACATTTTATTAAACACATTGATTATTATTCTCTCCATATGAAATAGATATCTGTGTGAGAGGGATTTCTAAATATCTCTCTCTCGCCTTTGATATGGGTAGGTACAAGGATGATGTCACAGATAGATTATAGAGATATTTCTTAACCTTTAATGGTGACTTTAAGTAAAATAAGCTTAGGAAATGGATTTTAGCTTTCCAACAACTTACACCGCAGGGGGATTAAATCCATATCTTACTGCATTAGTAGAGGACTGAGAAATTTTAGACATGCATATGTTTATTATTTTCAGGCAAATGACGTCAATACTTCTGTTTTTACAAAAAATAAACAAATATTTTCACGTGTATTTATGTGTCATGGTTTTAAATACCTAATTTATAATGCTATCCTACGCCTCAAACGAGACGGGAAATAGATTGGGAACAACCCAATAAATTCGGTGAATCGGTTCCTGTCTGAACAAGTTACTCTTTCTCATAGAAAACGAGAAATACGTCCCAAGGCCCGACGAAGCGGCAAGTTTACAATGATAACATCTCCGAAGTTACACATAATTGGAAAAGCATAATTTTTTGGGGCAATCGTTAATCGGGCTAATTGTAGCTTTTTCGTTTAAATTTTGTTACAAAAATGCACTCAGGAATTCGTTGAAACTACAGTTAAAACTTCACAGTTAAGAAATCTTATCTCAGATCTATGTTCAGTCTTCGTCTACGTATGAAACGGTAGAAAACAAAACTAGAGTTTAGTTGAGCAGTGGCGAGATTTAAGTCACTTATTAGGTCACTAACATGTTTTATCAAAATTCGCCCTAACCGCAGGACGTTAACTAGGTAGGTAATTTTAATTTTAAAAACCACTAACCCTCATATTCGTAATTCAGAAAAACACAAATCTGTAATAAAAACAAATGGCTGCATCTTTGAAACGCGAATATCAGTGTAACAGATAAAACCAAACTAATGTTAAGTTTATGAGTAAGGTGGTAAGAGATTTACGATACCGTAAGCTTTTATAAGTCTATAACTATTTACTAAACTCTTGGAAAGTTTAACATAATCGGCATAAACTAACAATTATGTCCTAAAAATTAATTTGTCTAAAGTTCATAACATTCTTCGACTCGGTTCCCCGTAGCGCCGCTGCAAAGTCCGGTTACAACATCCACTTTCATCACCCATATTCACCACTTTGGAAGTACGAAAATCCGACCTGCAAACATATAAAATCGCTAAATTTCACACAACAAAACAAACGTACGTTACGTATAAGATATTCGCGTAAAACATAGACGCGTTACGTGTTCCGAATGAGTTCTGCGTAGGTATATATGTACGTGTATATAGGCGTATGTATATTGAATGTGCCGGTCGGGAACACTGAAGTGCAGTTTGGGAATACCGCACCGACTGATACCCCGGTAAAGTACTGGAGTAGGTACGGGGTGCAGGGAATGGAAGCGGGGGATAAGTTTGAAGATAACCCCAGAACAAGACTAGATTGCTCGGAATAGAATTGTAGTAGGTATTTTAGATATCTCCGTGCGTGTATTCCATGCTTATAAGCAACTAACTGTTGCCCGCGACTTTATCCGGGCAGAATTAAAAATATATCCTATGTTGTTCATCAATGATAATGTAGGATTCTAACGGTGAAAGAATTTTTCAAATCGGTCCAGTAATTTTGGAGTCTATTCAATGCAAACAAACGATCAAATCTTTCTTCTTTATAATATTAGTACAGAGATACGAATACTTAGGTACACGCAAAAGAATAGCCTTGCAAAAGAAGAAACCTTTGGTAAGAAAAATAAACTACATTTTTCCCAAAATGCTGTTACCGTTCAAAATGTCTTTACTTGTTTTTTTGTGTTTGATTTTGTATTATCTCAAGTATTTCCTATATGTATTTTAAATTCTAAACTGTCTTATCTTTTGTTTTAAACTGACTTGAAACAAAAATTAGAACTCAATTTGACAAAACTTGTTGTGTACCTATTGCTGTGTTCCCCGATTACTCAAAGACCATTTTGAAAAATTATTTTTAAATTTACAAACACTTAAAAGGTTGCATGCAATATATTCACCTTTACAGCGCCTTAATTTTGAAACAGCCGGCCAGATGTTTTCAGACGCATCTCACTCTCTCCTCCTCGTGTATATCGGACGGGGTCAATAAAATATGTAGGCACGGCGCGCTGCTGAGCCCTCTCCTTCCTATAACAAGAAAGTAGGTACCTATTTTTTTCTATGCATTCACCGTATCACTAAAAATGCTTTAACACATGTAGATGTGACGTTCACGGCTCTTTTAGCAGATGATTTGTTTACAATAACATAATTTTGGAATATATTTTCATGTATAATTTGGTATGGAGTTATGTTGATTATATTATGTATACAAGGTTGTGAACGTTCCAATATCTCGTTATTTTCCCATTTAAAAACGTAAATGTTTTATTTAATCTTACTTTTTTAAAATATATGCAACGTATTTTTATCGTCATAATTGACGTAGGTCTATAGTAGGCTCAGAAATTTCTTTACCGCTCTTTAATTACAATCAATGCTAATAGTACGGCTAAAATAATAAAAACTATTATCACTTAGAAGTGAATAAGATCAGCTTTAGGTATTGTTATTTAGGCGAAATGAAACTCTTGTAGTTTCATTTTAAATTTACTAAACATCTCTGACCCAGTTTCAGCTTTAAATCTAACCGTAACGCTTGCAAAACAGCAAAAGCTCTAACATTTATTTACAACAAATAAATCAAATATAAATCATCTATTCTCATACAGAGATACAACTCGTATTCATTGATTTAGATACGATTGCTGGCAGTTGGCAGGACGTATCTACGGCATAAATTAATTCTAAATGTGTCGGAATGAATTTGAAATGTGTGGCGTCTGTGATAACACTTAGGGTACACGGTTCAATTGATTTAAGGCCAATGGACCTGGGTGACCACTGTACATGCCTACTGTTACTAACTAAAGGGGTACAAAAATAACGGAAATGCAGCGCATTTTCGCATACTTTTTAAGCTGTAAAAACAAACTTAATACCCAATAAAAATATACACTTTTACCGTGCTTGTATCTGCAGTTCTCACTTTAAAATGCAAAGGTGATAAAATATAGTAAAAAGTTACATGTTTTTAGTCTGTTCAGTTTCAATTGGTAATATGTTTAGTATTGTATTATTTTGGGCTGGATATCAACACCGGTTTTACATTGTTCGTAAGTTTTTATAGTTTTTTATTGGATAAAATGCGTAGGTCGAATAATCAAGTGCCACTGCAGGGTTTCCAATTCGTATTGGACGAGGAATTTATTACTTTAAGTATCGAGGCACGCTGAGATTAAAGGCTAAGGTATTTCAACTAATGCGGATTATTTTTGCTTAGCTTTTCAGTAACCTGAGACAGTGCCAATTTCCAATTTATTTAGCGGCTAGCACTTGTCTACGACAAAACACGTCACATATTACAGGCGGTTTAAGTATCTTCTGTCAACTATTATTAACTAAAGGGCGACAACCGAGTTTCAGCTACTCGCGCCAGCCAATCAGCTTGCTTTATACTAGTTGAATAGTTGATCAAGAAATTCCTTTACCAGTTTCAATTGCAATGTGAGGCTTAAAAACTTAAAAGAAAATTGCAAGTGAATTTTCAGCGTTACGTTATTATTGTTCTGTTTTGATGCAGAAACTGCCACGAAAATAGTATAAACTTGCCCAAATAATCCAAACGAATAAAGCAGATGTCCTGAATTCAAAGGTCTCATTGGCAACAATCATCGATTATCGCCGTAACAAGATAAAAAAACGAAATAGGTAATATTTTACATTGTATATACAAATCTACGGAAACAAGTGAATATTGGTATAGTCACGTACGTAGCAGGATTTACAAACAACCGCACCTACTTACGCGAGGTGGGCGCGTCTATTAGCGACTACATATACCCACTCTAGTTAACTTACAATTTAAACTCCTACAGTCCCACAGCCGAAGCAAAACGTTAACCTTAACGCCAATATTTTCCGTTTCCCGTACCTGGTTACGTTTGACAGTAAACGATGTTGTCTCATTAACAAAGAGGCAGAGCCCGTTCGGCTAAGTTACTGACGGCGGGTGCACTAAAGTATAGAGGTTCACGAGCGGGCAAATACGGAGCACCTACAGGGAGGGTTAGAAGTAGATATCGATTGGCAGACCCCTATTTATCTTACCTTTACCTTTTTCGCTTTAGAAGTTTCGCTCGGCACTGAGTTAGTTTTATTGGGAAATATGGATAATTCGTATGCGTGGACAAATCTCAGTTACATACACTGATATGTTTGTTATTTTATCACTTAGTTGCTTTGATTATATGATTTACACAGACGTGTGTTTGCGTCAAGTGTACGCAAAGTATAAATTAAATAGCTCTCATGTAGTTCACTAAAAATGGTGATTATTTTAATTATGTTTTGTGTAACATTGTTGATTCAAACTGTGCCTATATGTTTATTTTGATAACGTATTTTATTATATCTCATTAAATTTCAGTGGGGCTGAGTTTTTATAGTATCTACTGCTTAGAATAAACACAATTTATTTGACACTGTATGAAAACTTACCACAATAGGTACTTAGGTTTGTAGTAACAAATGTATTTAAAAATTGCTAAGTTCAGATGAAAGATAGTTGCCTGGTCGTTTTTACGAAAAACAAAATAAGATAAAATAATTTACGCAAAGTGAACTGATAAGAAACTGGGTACGCGAGACAGCAGACATAATGTTATTTAAATATGGTACCGGAATATTTGAATTTAATATTATCTACCTACCTCCATAACGTGTCAAACTCGAAAAGATTACTTGCACCCTTCGAACCGGTCTGAAACTAAACACGCGGCAATTATATACTAATTTTATGAGGTATCTGGGAGTAATCACATCCTCCTAATTGGGTATAACAAGGCCTCCACATGCTCGAACATTTACCTCATATCTCCTTAACAGAAAGCTTCCATATACCTACGTATTATTTAGGTTTGCATGCCCAAGTTGACATACATACATGCACAAATCGTAAACTAGCTAACTTATGCTGTTGATATTCTCTTATTTACCTACAGCAAAATAATTTTAAAGTCTTAATGACCCTCATACATGCTAACTGTTTACATTACAGAAAATTAAAAACGTCTCGATAATAAAGAAGATACCTCCGGAGTTAATATTTGTGCAGATTAAGAAAGTCGTTTTTTCGAAACGAGGATATTGCGAATGGCGCAAGCACTCGCCTCCCGGAGGTCAGAGTCGGCGCGAGAACAAAAAATTAAGCTACTCGAGGTGCCGAGCTTTCACGCTCGCTAAGGCGAAACCCAATTATTTTCCATATACCGAAGGCTAAATGTGCATAACGAATTTAAAAAGATGAAGAAGTGGTAATAAATATGAATTTTTAAATTTGTCATCGATGGGAAACCGAACAGACGTTTTCTTTCGAAATTATTAACACATAATAATGTATTTTTATGCTTCCTCTTAATGGAACGTCGGGGCAATCGGCGTTGTACAAATGTTCGGGGTTCGAGATACGGCCCCAATAACGCTTCATGTTAATGGACCCGTCCGATAGAGGTGCGACTGGGCTGTGCCCTCCGCGCACTCACCGACTATACCACGCATACATCTACTCACATGGAACCTCTCACTTTACGACGCCGGTAGTTGCGTGTACTATACGGACTTTTCCCGGAGACCTTCCAAAGAGTACACACAACCACAAGGTTAAAACTATCTAAGTGTACAGCGCATAGGTACCTTATTATAAAGTAAAATGCGGATGTCTGTTTATGTCAATAATCTTCCATTTTATTCACCGATGACGACCGTGAACTTTATCGCAATGCTGAGACATTAATAACAACCATTCGTTCGACCTTTATATTATACATAAAAATAACACTTTACGACTGTTAATCGACCATCATAATTGTTATGAAATCTATTAAAGCCTTTTCAATGAAGGGCAACGAAAATAGAAGCCGCCCCGTTCAGAGCGGCCTGCCTGCGGGCATTATGCGCCTATTAACGCTTTATATAACACGACCGAAATATCGACATGTTGTGTTATTATTCTTTTAACATTCTATAATTCAGTGCTTATAGCGCACCGTACAAATGGATCTTGAAAAACAACCATTTATTTTGACAAGCTGCCTTTTCGAACAGGTCGTAAAGACGGAGCGGCGCGAACGAAATGTTTCCCTTTTTCAACGGATCAGAGCACAATCCACATCACACTAACCAAAGCAGCTATAAGATTCTGTTTCTTAGTTACGCTAGACCTTTATTTTAATTTGGAATGAGCTTTTTATAGAGGACTTTCGGGAGAGGAACGATTTTTCATAAATGATGAGGCGGCACTGATTGTGTATATTGGATAAATATTTTTAAGAAAAATTTCGGAGGCGGAAAAATGTAGGGTGTAATAAATATGGGGGCAGCTAAGCCGCGTCGACATGTGTAGCCAATCGGTCGATCAATGGCTAATGCCAGCCACGAGTTTAATCAGCCCGAGCATCGGAATTACGACTCACCTAGGGAGCGACTTGACAACACATTTACGAAGATTATACACTGGCAGGGCAACACTGACAAGTTTCTTGATCGTTCTTCTTGGCAATAGTGGTCTTCTTTAGCGCTAAAGTTTTAAAGCTTTTAAAATTACAAGTTAAAAACGTGTATCTGTTTAACACGTAAATAGTGCAAAGAAAAGCCCTGTACACATTGATGAATAATTATTATCTATCATTTCATTAAGAAGGTGCAGTTTGACAATATATGTTATGTATGGTGGGTATATTTTGCTTTTACAGCCAATTAAACAAAGCTTATGAGAAAAATAGATGGTGCTAGACAACGGATTTAAATTATATACATTTTTTAAGTGAATCCATTATCAATGTCATTTACCACATAGTTATAGCGTCACCAAAAAAATCTACATTTAACATTATTAACAGCATAATTTATCAAAGGCATACGACAGTAATAGACAAGATCCAGGTATCTAAATACGGACTATGCCATATTTAGATACCTCGATGGTATGCTATACCACCATATTGACATTCCAACTTGGTAATTAACAATAGTATTTACTATGTGCCTATTTTCAATTATGTGTAAGGTAATTTAATGCTTCAGACGCTATATTTACATAATGGAAATCAATTAATTTAAATAACATGAGACAACAAAATAAGATAATTTATTATTACGTTTTATGGAACTTTACATAGCAATGTTTTAAGATTATTAGTGAAAACAAAAAGGTTTATGATTTGACATGTATGTAAACTTAATTAGAAACTCATAATTTAGCGGTACATAATAGGTATTAAAGTAGCAACCGTTTATGCAGCTTGGTGTTCCAGTTTTGTGATACGTACCTCCCAGTTATGTACGGGCATCCGTAGTTGATAGTATCTGTACAAGCATATCTAACATGACAGAATAATCGAGACGTTAGCAAAATTGACGTAATTGGCATAACGCATTGATTTTTCCACGATTCTGTGCGCACGAGACTAAAATAATTTAAAATTATAATCGTTCGATTGCGTGTTTGCGAAGTGCGCGTTATTTACGTTACAAACGAAGACATTTAGAGATATAGTTACAAAATACCGAAATTCATTCCATTTGGCAATAAAACTTTGCGGATTTTTTACTAATGAGTACTCAGCTTTACGGCAAAAAGAGTACAGAACGCAGATGTTTATAATGATTTAATTTCGGCACAGCGTGCGCCACGCCGCCCTATCGGATTGGTTCTTAAGCTTGAGCTTAATCGAGTGGGAGCCTTATTAACATTTTTATGAAAGCCTTAATGAGATATTCTTTTTCCGTCTCGACCGCCGCATCGGCTCCTATCATAATTCCACAGAAACTCGCGTTCTCTATCATATAAATCATCCTAAATAGATAAGGGAAGTAAATATAACTCAATCATGCAAAAATAAGTGGAATCGCGTAGTATGAAGCTGTTTAATAAGTCTTTGCAAGTTATGTTTCTTATAAAAGATAAGATAAAATACGAAGCCGGGCTCTAGTAATATGTAAACTTGGATTTTAGTACTGAGGCGCTTCGTGGAATACTAACTCAGTCGATTCAGCCGTCTTGCTCCGAGCAAAATTATATCATGAAAATGAAAATGATAATAATTTTGCTCCAGACATATTATATAATTATGAAAGCATTCATATTTATTGTGTTGGTGTTTTGAAGCATATAAATAAAAACCAACTAGGACTAATTTTCATAAGACGGTACATCCTAACCTATATAAAATAAAAATAAAACGAACCAGTTTATCTTAAACCAATGGAGCAAATTTTAAAATTTTTCTAAGGTACCTGTAATGTATTCATTTTGAAATTAATCTCATTAGGTACTGAGTTATAGATAATGTGCGCTTCTTAGTGAAATGTACACCTATCTGGAACTGTATATACCAGTCTAATTATACTTTTACGTTTGTAAAAACAAAATGCCTTTCATGTAGTAAAACGTCAATGTTTTACATATTTTCATATTTAACGCTAAGAGATCAAAGCAAGATTACTACGGATCGTGAGAGCGATGCAGTAACTATAGAATACACAACTAGGTAGATATATGATATAAATCTCGACTTAATAACTAGCCTTAAATGTATTTTATTCGGAATTAAACAGCTTCGCCTACTTAATTTAAATGGAAATACCTAAGTATGTTTAATGCTAATGTTATTTATAATACATACATTTATGACTTAGATATGATTTGTTGAAGAATTATATCCTAAGATGAGTTAATTCAGGTATACTTTTAGCGGGCAACATTTGTAGGGTCTCCGTTACATTAAAACACTAAAACATAATTAATAGAGCTTTCCGTCATTCTAATTATCATCCAACTAGCTTTTACCCTCGACTTCGTCTGCGTAGAATTATACATATAAAGCTTCCTCTTAAATCATTCTATCTATTTAAAAAAATACACATCATAATCCGTTGCGTAGTTTTAAATACCTAAGCATGCATACGGAAAGACAGACAGACAGCGGAAAGCGGTTTTGATTTATACTATGTAGGTAGTGACATTCTCCGTGTAAACAAGCCTTATTTTAATAATATACGGCAAAAAAAAAATGCCCTTCACATGTAGGCAAATATATTAATTTTTTATTTTTAAATACTTAAATAGCTGACTAGGTATCAAATAAAAACACAGTTAAATGAACGCCGCAAGAAAAAAGAGACGCTCAGTTAATTAGATCATGTTACAGGTAAAATGCAGTAGATATTGCGTGTGCATGCAAATAGTTTTTAATTAAAACTATAGGCAGATACCTACTTAGGCAATTCAATTTTACGTCCACGTTCTCGTACACCTGTCATTTTGGTAAAAAGTGAACCAAATAAACTTCAAATTAGCATTTTAATGTACTTGGAATGTTCACACGTACATATTCCGCTAGCGCTCACGCACCTGATTATCAACTGGGGGCAATTGAAAAAACATAAAAAACCTATAAAATCGATCGTAAAAGAATTGTAATTCCGGTGAGCGTTATACCCCTGCGACCGAAGTGGTTTCTACACTGTTTTTGCTGGTGGTAAAATAAAACACTTGCTGTAAACACATACGGTTAAGGATTAATTTACGTAGTTATTTTATTGTAGCGTATCAAATAATTCAATAGAATTAAAATTAACTGAGCCCATATAAAATTACTGAAAACGTGCAAACTGCTGTACAGTTTTAACGTTATTATGCCTAAAAGCTGTTTGGTTTCAGACGCTCGAATTTAAGGTTAATCTCTGTTATTTTTGAGTTTTATTTTAGCCCCGTTCGTATCTTGGAAAGAAACTCAATACGAATTCCTATCGAGGTAAAGATAAAAGTTTTAAGAATTTATTTGAGAGCGCGTTCCTTTTCTGTAACTTTGATCATAACGGTTCTACGGCGAGAGGGGCTAACTCAAACCCAGAGTTGAAATTTGTAATCCTATGTGGCTTACTTACAAAAAAATACATCACATTGACAGTGTTTTTATGTTACATACTGAAACTCACAACAAATTGTTACAGCCAAAGTACGAGACACTCTTTTCCGATCTACTGAACATTATTATTTTACTCAATGTTTTTTAGGTGTACCTGATTTCCTAGAAACTATTAAATATTCTCTAGTAATAAATGTTTTCCTTACTTCTGAACCATTTTCTAAGGTACGCTATTCCTCGTATCAACTTGAACCCAGAACAGCCTACGCAAGAAAAACTAACCTACATAGGCATGTAATTACCAACCCACCTACGCCGTGTCTCGGTCCCAAAACTTTGTTTCCATTAGTTTGATTAAGAAAGATCCGACATGTGAGTATTTAACTTTTAACTACCACAACATACATATAACGAGTTTGTGCGCTTCCGTCTATCAGCTACGGGCATCTGAAGTTAACATTCCCGAGCAACGGAAATCAAAATACGACCGAAACTACGCGCGGTTTCAGTTGGCTTTTGCTTGGTTCTTTGATGGTTCATTCGTCCTTGCGCGTAGAAGGTATCATGTATCGATTGGTAGTGGCCGATACAACTGCCGCTATTTACGCTTCTTACCTATTTATAAAGCGAGCTATCACAACCCGACTCCCTACCTGTGACAAGGACCGGCCACATACTTGTTCAGTTTGAACAGGCTTCGTATGAGAAGCTTTATAAATTGGAATGATTAGAACGGTGCACAGCGCAATCGTTGCGGCGGATCGTATTTATTTTCTTGACAGTGAAACAACAAATTATGTTGTTTTGGTTTAGAGGCGTAAATTATAAAAATTTACTAAATACTTTCAATTAGTCGGGGCATTTTTCCTAAGTCTTCGTATAAACGAAATAGACAAAGTTTAAGCCATCTTATTTAAGTAATCCATAAAAAGAAATCAGGTGCCATAATTATCTTGAAAAATACGTTAAAATGATAGAACTAGTGTCACGCCGTATCTTGACATCTGTAAAATATCAAAGGTTATCTTTTAATAATCTAAGATATTAACTTGATAAGCTTATGAATTCTTATGATCTTTTTAAGATTATCTATAGATGGAGCGACGTGCTTATTGAAACACATTAGTGGAACGGTTTCCGTTAATTTCCTCTCACCTGCTAGTTATAAAGTCCGACAACTGCTGAGATTCCGTCGCGGCTTCGCGATCGTTAATCCGACTTGATCAGGTGTCAGCGCCTCGCAGGACGCACGACGCGTGCCGCCGACTTTACTGTCCATAAACCCAAACTGTTAGAGCTCATTTTTCTTGTTAACGAGCGCCCCGGATTGTTTATAGTGTAAAAAATAAGCGACGAGCATCCACAACCTCTAAGAAATTAACGACGAAATATATTTACGTTCACTACCGCAGCACCCGAAGGCACTCGCGCTGGCTCACCCCTTCACCCGACGAAAATCACGTTCGGAAACAATATTTGCACTAAGTTTTCACGGAGCTGAAGGAGAATTACGCAACGCCCCATATATTATTAAAGGCGCTCGTAAAATGCCTGAGTTACCGATTCCATCGACATTTAGTGTGGAACAATCGGCCGTAGTCGGTGAGTCAGTCACCGCCCGAGGACGGACGTCGAACTACGCCTACAAATCGGAAAATATTAGGTACCCTTACCATGTGTTACTGAATAAACAGAGGACCTAAACAAATTTAGCTCAGCGACAAACAATTATGTACACAGGCTTCGTAAAAGTCACATCAACTACCAGTAAATAAGTAGGTTTAACTTTGGGCATGATTTACTCGGAGTATTGATTTGGAGTTACTCTTATTTATTTAATAAAATACTCAAACTTAGGTATTTGTGCGTCTGTCAAAGTGACAAACAAAGAAAAAACCTAGAGACAAGTTTAACAGGCATTTATAGCCTCAACCTAACTAAAATTTACGCACTATCCAGGCCTAAAACTAGGCACCTGAAAGCGTAAACCAAAAATAAAAGTATTTATAAACGTATTAGTCAGAATTACCAATCTATTTTGAATCTAATAGGTTATTTTTAGTCAAGATTGAGTTTGAAATCTACTAGCGTTTTGCTCAGCAAGTGGGTGCCCAGGATACGTTCCTACATTATAAAGTTTTGATTAGATGAGTTTTATTCCTGACGTGATTCGTTCCAAGGAAACGCAACATTGTCGAGCCCTTGAGCGACTAAATGGGCCGTGTCGCGAAGTCTGTTTCGCGTTAACCTTAATTAAATATTTTAATATATTCCACCCGTTCTACGAATTAATCTTGTGCGTACGTATCTAGTACTTAAGCAGAATATGAATTTAAAACCACTTCCCATCTACGCAATAGCACTTAATTAAATAATAAAGGTTGGTTTTTGTTTTTACTACGCTTACCGTTAACCGAAGCTACCGTTTTTTTAAAACAGATTACCGAAAAGGTGTGATAGCGCCTATAAACTGTTTAAAAACAATTAAATAGTCATAAAAGCGGTGGATTCCCACCATAATCGTCGTGTAAGTCTGAGTCGTTACTACGAGATGATAAACACGCCTCTCGTGCCGAACGTAAAATATCTTTTGTTACCATTTTATGACAACAATTATGACCTATAAAATGTGCGGCGATTATACGTAGCGATTCTTGTGGTCGCTCTGTCAACGGCCCGGGCTGTAGGCGCTACTAACACGACCTGTTAAAAAAAATTAACAGCATCTTGGTGTTTTTAGAATCTAAACGTTATTCCGTTAGAAGTAGAAGCGGTTTTTAAAAGCTGTCAGTGCCACCTACCGAGATAAGTTGGACGAAGAGAGCAGCCATTATGGGAACCTTGACTTTGTCTTTTAAGTATTTATAATTTTCGTCTACGCTTTGTTTATTTTTGTTGATACGTAAAACATAACAATCTATTAAGTGGAACAGTTTTATATTTTAGTTTCTTAGTACCTAAATGTTGCCAATAATTCATTTCGAATTAAGAGTAATCTAGCTAGCGATATTTTTAACATATATTTAATTCAGATCTTGCAGTTGTGTTTGTATCAGGCACAGCCTATCATCTGTTCCCATTTAACATACAAGCTCGAAACGGCAAATTTGTTCAGCCAAGAACACCCAATTTAGTTAAATAATGCAAACGGCAGTGTTTACAAAGCTGATGTGTTAAAATTTCACGTGAAAATGCAGCCAATTTGGAGGATGGGACCAAATTTGTGTTGATAGTTGTTATCTAAGGGACCCATCTCTCGGTTACGTAGTGGTTACAAAAAAGTTAAACTAAATGCGTTGGTGCTAAAACTTGTTTTAAACGCCTACATGTTCGTTTTTAGGCAGCAAGACATCATATACCTACATTATGTAAATTTATATAGGTTTTAGTTACGCGCTTAGTGTTTTTATATTTGATTTTTTAAACGTAGCTTGCGTTTTGCTAAAATTAATTTAAACAATATCCTACTAATATTAAAATTGCCAAATTTTGTGTGTATATCTGTCTGTCGCTCTTCTTTCTGTGAAATTTGTCGGATTGTTACTCTTTCACGCTACATCTGGACGAAGAACCATATCATTGTAAGCTTTAAAGATCCACGTGAGCGAAGAGGGTCAAAACTATTATATTATGTACCTAATGTGTATGAAGAAGTTCGACTCATACCCAGAAAACTTAAGAATCTTCAAATGGCTTTTGACTTTACGTTGAATAATTAAAAATTAGGATGAAATTAAAATATAGACCTTAATATTACTTAGTTTTCAATTTAATATATTTAAGAAACATTACATTACATTTAATATATTTTAATATTTAATATATTTTTTAATATATTTTTGTTTCTGTATTGTTTTGTACTGATTTGTGGTGTTCAATAAAGAGTATTTGTATTGTATTGTATATTTAACTTTTTTCGGCTGGAAATGAAGAGGCCTTTACTCAGCAGTGGGTGGATGTGGGCTGATTAGATAGAACTTTTTTCACAAAACACACATTTTAATGAAAACTGAATTGCGTTCCAAGAAAAAGCAAATTTTTATTACCAATTACGTATGATTTATCATCAGGCTCATACACCAGTTTCTTATAAATTCAGCGGTATAGAACAGGCAGGTCAGGGAAAACCATAATCTGATCAAGTCATCATTTTATAACTGATTCAGTTTACGACATGGTTTATAGGTACTTGCATAATTGGTTGTGATTAAATACAACATTGTTAATCGTCAACAGCGAGATATGGAGCCTTTGACACTGTACGAAACGCCATAAACCTTATAGATAATACATTTACGTTGTAAACATGCCCTTTAAGAGGCAACATTATGTGCCTGGCATTTAATATTTGTGTACGCCTCTAGAAAGCATATACCTATGCAACTATATTATAGGATAAATGCCGAAGTGCGGTATTCAAAAAGGGCAAATGATGTCTGATATTAAACATAATATTTCTTTACGTATTTTTTTATGAGAACTACGCCATGAAATGTTTGGTTTAGTTAAAAAAACATGTTTTATTTTCAATACGAAAAAGGTAGATGTAAATTTTAAGGATACAGATAGAACAGAAACTCTTCTAGATCTTAGCCTTATCTCTTGGGGAAAGATTTTGGTTTTAAGCGACAAGACTTACCCCCTTATTCATAAACGCCCTGTAGGCTTCTGCTAACTTAGCAATCGCCTGTCCTTGTCTGTCACTTTGACATTTACTTTTCACAGATCCTATAGAACGTTTACGAATAAGGGGGTTAGTCTCCATAGACTTGTTATAATTTTAAAGTTTATTTTTTCACTATTAGGTTTGGATTCCTTCATCAAATCATCGTAGTACAAAAATAGATGTTCAGCGAAAAAATATTGACGAGTAAGATACATAAGTCGATGAAAACACGGATTTTCTATTCATATTCTGTTGGTGTAGATATTATACTCCGTGCTCCATCTCCCATTTTTCGCATATATTACTGGAACTGGTCTAGAATAATAATGTCCTAGCCTTGCCTTATTTCCCGACCTTACCGCGCGACGATGCCTTGTTTCATATTCGCCCCGCGCTCCCCGGCTATATTTGAATGAAAGAGTCCCTTGCGGCCGCCTATGACATTACATTCGTTTTATAAATACATGCCTAGCGTTTTATAAAGAATCTATTCATTATTCATTATTACGACGAAAACTAAGATTGATAAACTAACATTAAAATTCGACGTACAAATATAATAATTGTTTCTCAAAATTTTAGCACTATTTTGAGAGTCAAATCACACCCATAATTTGAATCTAATCTAGTTTTGGTGCCGTATATACATACCTATATATAAGTATAGTAACGTAGGCATATGTGTTTTACGTGTGTGTGTGTGATGTGAACCTAATGATAAATTTCCATGGCATTATTTGCATCTTCCTGTGTATAAAATTTAAATAAATAACGGGTCACCTATATCTATAGAATAGGTAGCACTGTTAAACTGGGAGAGGGCGCGTGTGCAAAATGTTTCATAAGTAAGGAGGGTCGAGGACGGACCCTCGGAAGGGCGGTGGCATAACTTTATTTTGAGGTTAGCATAATTAGAGTTGTTTGCCAAGGACTCAGGCACACAAATCCGCCGTTTGTTGCGTAAACAAATAAAAGTTAATTGTAATTGACGCTAATTTAAACTCTTATAAAGTTGATTAAGCTTATATTATAACCGTAGCACATGAAATAAAGTACTTTGGAGCCTGTTTCATCGCTCTATGAAATTTTCGATATCTTAAGTGTCAGATATTTATGATACTATCTCTGTTCATTCCTACGAAATATTGAAACATAGACGGTATCGTACCTAACCCTGATAAAATAGGTTTTTGGTTTAAAGGCCTGTTGTTAATTTACAATGAGCTACGTCTCAAGATCGTTAGCGTTTAGGTTGCTGTGCCAACTCCAAAAGACATCATAATCATGCTAATGATGATGACTCTAATTTTGTCGAAGCAAATTAACCTTGCTAACTTTCTAAGACTGTAACATTTTGCAGGCGAAGTGATTAGCTAGGTACGTATTAAAATTTACGAAGTCTGCGATATGTTACTTAGAACTATGGATATGGGCCACTGCAAAATAACGCCCTCTCTGTTCCTTGATTTTATTAATTGTATCTCTTAATAAAAAAAATTACAACGTCATGTTTCCAAATACTTTGCCAGAATATTCCAAAGTTAATTCTGAACCGCATCTTCCGTTTCGCAAAGTTCATTATAATACCGCGGCATCTGCAATTTTTTCCTCCATTTTTAATTTAAGTAATCTCAAAAGCTTTAGATGAATCTGTGCCCCCCAAGATGGAGGAACAATGAGCATCAGGTGTTCGTAAGCGATCCGAAAGAATGATATTATCTGGAACATATTCCCGCTCCCGACCTAACTGTCACGGTTCCCCACTCAGAATAAATTACATCGATTTTTCTTCCTGCCTACATAAATACTATTTTATATGGACTCCGTGCTCCTTCAAATCGTAACTTTATAGGTTTCGAATTTAAACCTACTATTGTGGCATCTGTCAATAGTTTAAGTCTCGCCCTATATTTCCGTTTAGTTAACTTCTCAACCTCTATACAATGTATACCTAAGCATAACAAAGCGAGAAAAAGTATTAGTTACTTCTATGAATTTCTTTTTTTTGTTACATAAAGGTATACCTACTAGAGGTTTTATGCGAATGAAAACTTAGGCTGATCCTCGTGAATAAAGTACACGTTAGCGAATTTTCTCGCGTGTTTTCTCAACGAAAGTAACAAATATTTTCGCCGTCACAAACCATTTCAATTTTCACCGAACGGCCGCATAAAAAATGCGTTAGGCGGTTTTTTCTTGTTACAAATGAGAAGTAAAAAAATAGAAAACACGGCGGCACCACACTGAGACAATTTGTGACATTTTGTTTTCAATTTGGTTCGACCTTTCGTCCGGGGCTATGACCGAGCATCGAACGGGAGTTCGTCTAGACGATGCCGTATGGTAGATGCATAAGTACATAGCACTTGGAACCGCCAGCGGAGCGCCCGAACACGACGACGCCTAATGCAACCTACCTAAACTCAGCACTTCTTGGGCTCTACAATTTGTATGATAATGCAGTCAGCTTTATACAGAGCCGACGTTGACAGTTCTAAATCTATGACTCAAAAACAAAAGACGAAAAGTCCAAGAGCTCGGCTTGCGTTCCCTTTGATATTCCTTTTATTTATCCGAACCAGGGTTAATATCAGTGCGTCCTTGTCGTTTTGTTTTTTGCCGTTTATACTTGTATTTTACGACTTGCTATCTGTACAAGATACGGCTAAATGTGTTATGTAATACGTTTAAATTGGGTGGAAGGAACGAGGCAATGGAAGGGTTGGGTGATGACGCAATGTAATTGGATTGCGTGCTTAAAAAAGATGACTCTCGGTTATTCTTACACATAATATTTACGAAATTGTATGCTTTAATACTAAGTTTACATTATAATTCATTGATGTAGAGTTGACTGTAAAATCAAGATTGTTAAAAATTAATAAATAAAAACAATAATTGTATATTTAGTTAACTTTTAGATTAATCATGACGATGTATTATGTTGTAATTTTAGATTAGTTGGTTTAAATAAATATAATTTTAGTTGAATAATTTTTATAATTCAGTAAATGAAAATAGAAATATTTTGTTAGCCTTGTTTATATTTATATTTTTTTTACCAAAATGATTTTTTTCAACCTTTGTAATAGTCTGTTCTCTTCATATCGTATTATTATGATTATTATATATATAAAAATAAAACTTTCACTAATATTCGTTTTTTGATGGTGCTCCAATATGTAGCCGTTACATATTTTTTCAAAAATAAATTAAATGACCTACATCTCAACTTTTTTAATAGCTTCTGTAATCTTTCCACCCTGTCTCTATAGTACCAAAAATCCTCAACTAACCTAGCATTAATTCCTAACGTTAATCAAATCCCTAATTCCAAGACAACGTCATAGGTAAGTAGGTACGAATGCCGCCAGTTTTTTTCTTTTACCGAAGGAGCATTGCTTAATCAAAGTCTCTAGCTAAAGCGTGCTGGATGGGTTGGTTGGCTGGTAAGCTGGAACGTTGGAAGGCTGGAAGGCTGGATGACATTAATCGTGCGGTTTACGACCAGCTCCGAGCGCGGTCGGCTCGAGTCGGGTCGAGTTGGCGCGTATATAGAAGATTTGCAGATGTTTTTTTTATTTGGTAAAGCTATTTTTTAAGTGTAAGCAATTTTTTAATGCGGTGCGTCCATTTAAGCGCATGAAAGGCTTTGTTATATAAGGGACAATTTATTGTATTAGAAATTAAATAGTCATATGTATTTATTTACAAGAAAAAAATAACCCTATTAGGTATAGAAATTTTCGTAAAAAAAAATTGATCTTGATTGTCGATCTTGAAAATTATAAAGACTGTTAAACAATCAGGTACACGTATTTAAAAAAAAATTGAACTTATCCTTTCATAATAATTTAAATCGAAAAAGCATAACCCAACCCTCGCATGTTCTTTACCTTACTCGAGAAAGAAAACGCGGGGCTGAAATCGAAGTTCGTCCAAACTGGAAATATAATTTTAAAGATGGCGGCCGCTCTCGTCCTACCCCGCCCCGCGCGGGCATCCCCCGACGCAGCCTAAAATATGCACCCAAAAACCATTGTCTGTTGCCATGGCGACCAACCGCTCGATACCGGCGCTTCGCAGCCGCACAATCAAAGTTATATTTATCTCGTTTACTCCTTAACTAGTCTGATACTGAGACTGGATTTCGGTGATCGTTTGTTTCATTCGCGCCACCATGCTTGAACGGCTTAGCGGAGATGCCTTGTACAGTCAGACACGTACTACCGATATCTGATTGGAAAGCGATTGTCGTATAAGAAAATTATCTAAAAGGGTTTCTCATTTAATACCAGTTGGGTACTTTGATTAAAGTTGAATGACTTGAATGGTGTTCAAGTTTATTAAATTATTGAAGGGCCCCATTCTTAGTTCTATCCAGAAAAATGATAGCGTTTGTTTGATCTATTAAAATCACTACATAGTATGAAACAAAGTTGCTTTCCACTATCTGTCTGTCTGTCCCTATGTGTGCTTAGATCTTTAAAACTACGCAACGGATTTTGATGCGGTTTTTTAATAGAGTGATTCAAGAGAAAGGTTCGTATGGTTCTACGCAGACGGGCAGAAGCTGTTTTCAGATAAAATTAAACATTTTCCATTAGTTTTGACTCTACCTATTTTTTTTTACTATCGGTTAGTTACGTACTTACCAGCATCTTTAAAAGCTTGAGCTTGAGCTAGTTGACGTCTTTAATGAATCCTTGAAAAATTGTATAATCTTTAGCGTCCAGTTGCCAAGGGCACTTTAAAAGTACATTGGACACATTAGACACTTATAATAGACACCACTTCAAAACTACAAATTCACTAATTCATGAGCACAAAAATCTAAAGTCTAGATTCACTACTGAACGCTACTTATCTTGACTTCACCAACAGCTACCGTACAAATGATTCTAAAAGCATGAACAAAATCACTGACCTAAATTAGAAAGTTGCAATACCGTGCTCCTATTGGTCACTTTTGAAAATCATTCTTTTATTTACCTCAAAAACTTTCTCTTTTTTGTTACAGTTTTTATTCTTCCGCGTACCTTTACGAACGCGGAAGGGTTTTGACTTTCTCCTTGAGACAAAGGTGTATTGTCATCCCTAAAAACCAATAACTGCCAGATGTCATATCTGAGTCAAGATGCTGTTTTTTTGTACAATTTTGAACATAACGTAGAAATGGCCAGTACGTTTTCGATTTTTATTTCAAGTTACATAAATGCAATTTGTCATTTATTTGGTATGTAGTTTTTATAGATATACACATGGTAAAAAGGTGGGTAAGTACTTATACCATGTCAAATATGTACATGTCGTTAAGGCTTTATAGTAGTGATCTTCAAAACATTTAATCTATTAATTGTTAATCACATTGCTGCACGTCAGCCTCCTCTCTTGAGGTTAGATAAATAGATATATTGTATGAGAAAATACTTGTATTCAAAAAATTTTATACTTAAATAACCTAATGACTGTACTTTTGTTTCGAACTGTACTTGCTCATCATACACACGTGCCGTTGTAAATTGTACTCTAGTATCAAGGAACCAAGACGTAGTTTAAGTTCTCCGCATTTTTCAGTATTTTCGACTCTTTCCTTGGGATAATTAAGTAGTTACTTATGTACCTATACGTCTGTAGATGTCGTAAAATAGACCTTACTGAAAGAAAAGTTATTTCTCCATCGGATCGGATACCAAGCAATGTCAAATATAACGCAGAATGTATCTACTTAAATAATACCTAGCGAAATGTATACTGCTACACATGCAATTATGTAAGAGCATCAATGAACTTTGTTTTCCAGAACAACATTCTTAATTGCAAAACGTATTTAAAAAATTGACCATTTTTCATTCATTCCATCAGATTAGGTCCCTTCTAACCAAGTTGTGACCTAAGCTCAAGTGACTTAAAAGTTCAGGCCGTTTGACAGAGATGGCGCCACTACCAAATTGCTTTAGAAAAAAGGTCAACTTGTTCCTCAGCGAGACTTGAAAGAGCGAAATATAAAAGAAGTTGGTTCAATTTTAGAGCAATTTGAGTGGTCATTGCGAAATTCAGTTTTAAATCTGAACTGGTATGTTTATACACTCGAAATGTTTTGAGCTTTGTTAAAGTTACAATACTCAACTAACTTACCATAATTTTGCTGCGGATGAATGTAGGCAGGCTTGGTCAGGATTCAGGATTGAGACTTCGGCTTAGTCTTTAAAAAAAGTTGCATTAGGGCTAATACTACCCGTTTTATGTGACTCCACTTTGTATCACCTGCCTTTACATACCATAGCATAATTTTAATACGAATGTTAAAGTATAATTTTAGTATTTATACAAATTCTCCTTTTAACTGACATTAAAAATAAGTCGTTTTATGTTCGTCTGTACAGACGTACATTTTTTACATAGGTACCTATACATTTAACAATAACAGGTATATATTGTTAAGCCGCACATATATTTTGCATTAGTACTTATGAATATAGCAAACTCATATACCTACACTGACGAGGTGGGTTAAATAGTTAATATTAGATATTTATCACAAGGTCTCATGCCACTTTAGGTTTTTTTTGTTATTTATCATCAAAATCTTCAGCCTTTAAATAGCTCACTGCTAGACACAGGCCTCCTCACAAAATAGACGGGTATGGGCTATAGTTTCCACATGGGCCCAGAGTGCAATCGGGACTTCACACGCCACTGAACTGCTTCGGACTTTGTCGAGTTTTCCTCACGATGTTTTTAGACAACGAAAAGTTCATAGTAAATTTCAAGTGGAATTTCTCATATAAAACTCCAACAGACACTAAAGGAGCGCTGGTTTGGAACCATGAACTTTTTCTGGAGAGCCGACATCTCCAACCACTGGCCTATACTAGGTATGGCTTTTATTTTATTATTCTGTCGAAAGAATAAGATTCAAACTTTTCTGCATTAGGTATTACTAAGGCCAAATATCAAAATATTTGAGCATCCTGCCCCGTAAAACCTTATCACAGCCAGTTGTGTTGTGATTTTCTTTGTATTTAGTTGATGCATTTATTGAGTAAAGGTTCTGAAGGGGTCCCAGTGCAGTGTATTGACAGTAGGGTCTCAGTAGAGTGCGATCGATGGCGCGTCATTCGATACGATGCATTTTACTACGAAATAAATACGTAGTAATATGAATATATTTAAATTCATATTATGTCGAGTTTTATGAACCCTATCAAATATTCGTAGGTACTCCATTTAAGTCTACGAAAGTCTACAAATTTGAAGTGCTACGAAGCCTACGGCGTAGCACTAAGTTGGGTCATAAAATAGTTTTATTATTCCCTGCTACATCATGTTTAAGTAGTTTATAAGAAGTAATAAAACTTGTTATAATTATTTTGTTAAGTTTTATATTTCTGATAAGCTGTCATACTAATAAAAGAATTTAATTTGCAAATAACTTTTACATTTTGAGGTGATTACTATTAAGGCAAATTCTGTTCAAATTTGATTCTGAAAATGTATTGATCAAGTTTTTAGTTATTTGAACTTTTTTAGATCAATATAGTCTAGTAATTTGAATTATAGGGATTGATAATTAAAACAAAATATTTTAGTACTCTTTTTTAATACCATTATAAAATTCACATGCAGTGGTGCCTGTTTTTATATACATGTTTATGATTACACAATAATTGGGAATAAATGTCCACAATATTAAAGCATTCATTTAACGAAATAAACATTGAATTTGTTATAAAATATTGTATTCTGCAATTTAAAATGTACTGACATAAAATATTGCAAATATCATAACACATAAAAATATCATTAAATATTAACAAGCTATCTTACATGTTGATTATAATGAACTGTATTCATTTAATTCTGTCTTAAATTAAGTTTTTACTGTTTATAAAAAAGTAATTAAACAATTTGAATATAAAACTAATTATTAATATGTTAATTATACACCAACGAACACAAGTAACATGAATGTAAAAAGCAGTATAAATAGCATTAACAAAATTACTTCACAGGATAAAATTGTCAAAATATGAAGGCTTCCAGAAATCTTCATCTCCGGCCGACAAGTGTCATCTTCTGTTACGTATACTGAAGGTATACCGGAAAGAATGAGGCACTCAGGATACATTCAGTATACGTACAGAAGGCGACGCATACTCTTCAGTTCTGCACCTTCTCTTCTCGACGGCCTGCAATCTGCAACACTCAGACAACAATGAGGACATACTTACTATTTAATTTGGACACCCGCTAAAAGAGGGAGGACGTTCGCAGCCTTTGTCAGAAATCAATCGGTTTATTGGCAATCTAAGGGTTCTCACTCCATTCCCGGGCCTTGGCAATATCTTAAGAGCCCACCGACCGCAACCGGCTCCCGGACTCTCCCCCGGGACCGCCACCTATAAAATAAAACACCCGATTTACAACACGCCAGGGTTTTCAACGCAAAAAGGGTTACACTGATAGCACATAAGTTCCGCCATCGGAAATCGCCCCGAGCGAATCAAGACGCCACCCGTAAATAGAAAATATAATGGGAAATTGTCTCAAAATACATACTTATTCTTTGTGGCGAAACTATCTATTGTTAGCTTTAAAACCAATGGGAGAGCATGGAGCCCGCAAAAAGACAGGATTGGTTTGCAAAAATTATTTTTGCAATGTTGCGAACCGGTAGCGAAGCGATCTATTGTCTTGTGTTGCCTCGGAGCGAGGTGGGACTGTCGCCTGCGAGCACGTCTTTTGTCCACCGGCTATTGTTGCACATAAAAGGATAAATTACAAAAGAGTCACCGTTTGGACCACCACTCGTAAAGATAACTAAAGAATCCGACTCGATGTGAGCGCCTGCGATTTCTAAAGCCATGAAAGAGCAAGGGTGCATTATATTTTTAATTTACGACTTGCAATAGACCGGGCCCGCTTTATTGATTCTAATGCACAAACGAAAGATTGGTTTCCGAGCGTCTATAAAATCACGTGAACGGCGCGAGTAGGAGCACTCAAAGCGCGAAGTGAAGTTGGGGGTGGAAACACGTGACTTACCGGTCAGTCAGCTGTGCGCGGCGTGTCCGGTAAGTAAACAGTGAAGGATGGTTGACGGATGGGTGGT
The DNA here is from genome assembly GCA_949127965.1 of Pandemis corylana. Classification (NCBI taxonomy): domain Eukaryota; kingdom Metazoa; phylum Arthropoda; class Insecta; order Lepidoptera; family Tortricidae; genus Pandemis; species Pandemis corylana. Next base: position 6,702,130 of record OX421859.1, on the reverse strand, counting down.
GGCGTGGCAGACGTGGGACGTGTGAGCTGGAGCGGCGTCGGCGGGCGTCTGTTGGTCTGCCGGGCGTCGGGACGAGCGTCCCGGCCCGACATCGATTGCCGCCCTCGCTACGCCGGCGCGCGCCGACCAACCCACGACTAATCCCGATGCAAGATTTCATTACATACGCCATGATCGTTGTTATTTGCACCCCGTAATGTTTTTTGATAGTTTACCTAGGCGTCCTAAACGTTGGTATTGCTACCGTATTCAAACAAGGCACACGTTTCCACCACAACAGTCAAAGCCTACCTCAACATAATCACTGAAGTTATTAATACTTTGTTCAATACCTATCTAGTGTTTATAAAAGGATATTCGTAGTTATCCGCAAACCAACGTATATGTTGCGAGATAAAAAGTCAATAGGCGTTAGACAGAGAGTTCCCTTCGCCACCTGAGGCCGTCATTAAATTAGGTACCTCACCTACATTATACCCAAGTAGATAAGATACGCATATTCAGCTAAAGTGTGTAATATAGAAGTATTTGCGTAAATAGAGCGGCGTTTTCCTATCTCGACGGAAGTTTAATCCCGCTGCCTATGCCTAGATAAATAATAAATTTGTAAAATACTGAAACCTTGTTAAAGGGGGACGCGGTGGGAAAACGGAGCGTGGAAGATTTTGCATTGCATATTCATACTTTTGTATACAGCTTTTAGAAAACTCTTTGTCTGACAAAACAATGCTTCTGGAGCTTAATTAACTCAATAGGTTTTTGTCAAAAAAACATAATATGTAGGTATACTAGGTATCGTAGGTACCCATCCATTGTCAATTTTCATACACCGAACTTATTTGCAGATTATGAATTGGTATTTTACACGACACGGTATTACTTTTTTAAATGCCTAACAGCTCAAATATTCTTTATGTTGATTAACAGGTAGACAAAAAGCCCAGGATTTGCCTCTTTTGTATTTATTTTTTGGGCAAAAAGTCTTATTAACTTGAGAGGTAACATTTTGCTTTGTTTGCAGCAATCTGTTTTGTAAACTCATTCACATGCCGACGGTGCTGACACGTGCTACGACGGAAACAAACGAGTATATATATTTATATACGTATATGTCTATACTCTTATGTCTGTGTTTTGTACACTTACTAACTTGTGTTATACCTACTTTTAAAGTTTGTGTAAATAGTATCTTTGTATACATTGTCTATTGTGAAAATTATTGAAGTTCGGTATTAAATGAAAATTGTATTGAAGAAATTGACTTTGATTAAACTACTGTATTTTATGTATATAGGTAGGTACTTGGGAAAAAATCATGTTAATGTTATTAATATATTATGTGAGAAGCTGTTTGCGCTTATTTTATGATTTATGTAAAAACTGAACTTAGCTGGTTTACTTCCAGCAAGCTAGTCTGCTTTTGTACTTTTTGTTTTATTATGTGCATAGTTTGCAATAGTTCACATATAAATAGTAGGTAATTAATAAGTACAATCAACCAATACACTATAGAAACTTAAACGTAACATCATTTTATTTGATAGGGTTCCATGGTGGCCTTAGTAATCAAATTGCTTGATGTACCTTAATTATCTCAGTACTTTTTAGTACCATTTCATTTGCTGCTATAATATGTAAGTCTACCTACTCCGACTACTTTTGATGTCATGTCTTTACTCTGTTAATGTAATTGTATATAACTTCATAATTTGTTCATAAAATTAGCACAGAAAACAAAAGAGTCGCTTATTCATTCTTGTTCAAGCTCAAAAATGCTCAAAAATGTGTATTTATGTTTCCAACAAATTATATTGACATAAAATAGTTTATACACACGCCGACATCGTCTAGCCATTAAGTATCTATCAAAAAACTCGTTTCATCGGCCGAACCTTCCCACCTAACACTTGGTTGGATGAAAATGGGCAATTATATTTTATAAGCACTTAAGATACCATATTACCTACACAGAACAGGAATATGTGACATCAAAATCACTCGTGTTCGATTAATAATTATCTTTTATTCTCATCTATCTTCATTGAGTACTTTATCAAAGTAATTGCTATTTACGAAAATGACTATCGTTCATTCATGGATTCACACTACTTACTGCAAGGGTATTATAATCAGTACCTACTCTAGTTTTATTATTGCTGAGGCAACCATCCCATAGTAGGTATGTCTTGTTCAAGTTTTGCAAAAGGTTTTAATGTCAGTCCTATTTTTACTTACCTGTTACCTTTGTTACCTGTACTTACCTACCCGTTCCTACAAGGTATGTACCTACCTCTCGGTTTAGGGTTACTCTTCGTTTTACAAAATCATTTGAAGAACCTCATTAAATTTTTTGAAGGTACTAGGTATGCAACTTAAAATAAAACTGTTTTAATAGTTTTATGTAGGTAAGTATATGTTTACTTAACATTAGGTGAACCAAATGCCCTGCCCATCGGCTTAAATATATATACCTATATATTTTTAACAATGATTTAAGGTGAAAACACGTATACCTATCCTAAGAGAACATTTGAAAATTGTATCCGAGCAGAAATAGGCAGATAATATTACTTCACAATTGATATTTTCAAGAAAAAACTCTAAAGTGAGCATTTTCAGATACAGGCAGTATTCATAAATACAACCCGACCAATTGATCTTTAAAATAAACGTAAAAATAAAAATAAAAATAAATACCCACGAAAGAAAATGGGCACTGTCACACAAAAGTCACGTATTTTAAACTCTACATATTCTCTGTAGATACGACTTTATTAAAAAAATACTAAAATAAAAATAAAGCAAATTTACCACTGCATATTAAAGTCCATCCACGATCACATTTTTCGCTGGTTGGTAGTCAAATGTTTCCAAATTCCTTTCGAGGGGCGGGAACAAAAAGTAGGGTGGTACCATCCCATGCAAGCAAAAAAAATTAAGATTTATTCGCTAACCCATGTCCAATAAATAGTAATAATAGTGCCTTTGTGTGAGTATCCAAATCAGTTGTTCATAGCTTGGGGTTTGCTTTTTGAATAGTAGAAGCTCTTATAGGATTACTTGGTCAAATTGGAAAGTTTAGTTTTGTGTTCAGTTGTGGTAAGATTAATTTGATGGTGATAAGAAGTCGTTTGTTAATTTGTAATTTTTCTACTTGGCATCTAAAATAGATTATATGAAATTCTTTCTTTGATAATTCTGAAACAGATGTCCATGTATTAGTCCGAGTGAAAAGTAGAATTTTGCTGCGGTTAAATAATCGTGACGAAACGTATACACGGGACTCTGAAAAAAAAGCCCAAGCCTTCTTACAATAACAGGAGCTCAATGATGTACTACGTACCGTACGATAGACAAAAAATCAAGAAATGAAAATTAATCGGCATCAAGAATTTAGGAGGCAGGTATGTATACAATTCATACATCTTATTTGCTTCGATATCGTATCGGCGTCAGACACAATTTTACCGAATAGGATAATGTGAAAACTCTATTAGGCAAACCCTATTGCTAGATAGTAATAAAGTCCCTATGATGCTCATATGCAGCAGAACGATTTGGTTATTTGACAAAATGTCAGAGAACATAGAGAAAGGTTGTGAAGTGAAGAAATATTTACTTACATGAGATAGAGTCAATTCAACATGTAAAACCATACCTTGATTGATTGGTAGCAACAGTAAAAAAAGGAAACCTTTCAAAGCTAAATTTTGAAGATCACATTAGATTACATAAAATTGTTTAGCAATAATTTGAAATAACTGTCACTAAGAACGGAGCTTATGTTTGAATAGTCTTCATGCTTCTGTAGGTACCTAATTATTGTGGTAAAGCATACCTACATTTTTATGATGATCATTCTTCTACATCCAATAATCGAAGACCAATAATTTTGAACTTTACCTAACGTCTAATTTCATAAAGGAATATGAAACATATAATTCAGGTAGGCACCTACCTAAATATACCTAATCTACTCCTGTTCACTTATCCCAGATTGCATGATGTAAACGTAACTATATCTTACGTTGGCTAAATGAGGCAGAATCATTTAAGGCAACCCTACCTGGAATAATTAATAAGCAGGATATGCCACCGGACCCCGTTTCATGGAGAATTTAAGCGATTCCCGTAAATTAAAGTCGGCAGCTTGAAACTATGTTTAAACCCTAAACTACCTATGTTTTTAGTCGGTGTTCGTTCCGGAAAGTCAATTTGGTCGTTTTTATTATGAAAATGTCGCAGAAGAAAGTAAATGCTTAAAAAATAATCTGAAATATGCAACGGCTGAAAAAATCTTATTGGTTTGAGTATTAGCTTGGGAAATTTATAATATTAAATATAATACATTTTTATATCAATAAAGGTTTTTGGAGAAGAACTATTAAATTTAAAAAGTTAGAGTCCTAGGTGAAAACGTCATCGTTGTTCACCATTCGCAATAAAAATAGGTAGGTATACATATCTATCTACTAAACAGAAATGTTAAAAAAACTATAATAACCTATTTAATTGTTTGGTGTAACAACAAAACAAAATCAACAACGAACTTAGAGTAAAATAAATCATTTTCTCATTTTAGGTAGGTAAGGAAAGCAAATAAAATCAGCTGGTTGAGTCTAAATAATTTCCGCAGACTCATGGAAATATCTCACCCAAAATAAATTAAGAATACCTATACATATTCCCTTTTTGTTCGGCAGACTCTTAAAATAAAAGGAATTTATTTTAAGCCACATAAACCCAAATTTATTGTCACACAATTTTAGGTTAGAGACGAAAACAAAAGACAAAATACGCACCGTCAACCCAGCTGAGTCACTATTTTTGCTTCAAACTTCACTGAATTTAATTTAATATTTTTTTTTGCTTAACTTAATCACTTTCTGTCACGTTATTCGAGTAAAAATTAATATATTTCGGCATTAGGCCTAAAGTTGTGATGCGGCGGCGGACGGCCGGCGGCCGCCATTTTGTGGCGCTGCCGTCGCGCCGCGCGCCCATTGGTCGAGTGACGTCATACGTGCCACAGCACACCATTGCTGCTCATTTACAAACTTATCCCTACAAATCGCCCACTCTAAACTAAAAGCTACTCCAATGTGTTAAGACCTACGTGTCTCGTATTAATTTAGTTTTCCAATTTGTAATCGAGGTATCGTCATCCTGCATTCTTACTTTGGAGTTATCGGTTGATGCTTTTAGGATGCACCCTAATCGGGCAGAAGGGAGTTTAAAAATTTCAAGTGACTCCAAAACGGGTTGAGGGATTTTAATTGGCTGCTATTTTTTTGTTCTTCGGGAGAATTTTAACTGAATTTAAGAAGTTGACGGAATATTTATTATTGAAGTTATTTTGTACTGATGCTCTTTTACTTTGTAAAAAGTGAATAAACAGTGTAAATACCTAGCCATAGCAGAAAAAATAGTCAAGTGCTTTACCATTTTTAACAACAGTTCCTACAAAAAAGGCTGATTTTTGCATTGATTTGTAAGTGAAAATAGTACTAAATCTACAAATACGAATAAATCAAGTTGAAAATAGAAGGTTTTTACTTAGTTACTTATAGCAAGTACTTGCAGGTTTTTATTTAGGATTTTTTTTATTCTTGAAAACGGGCATAAACTAGTCAAAATTCAGTGACTAATCGCCATAAAAAAATTAAACGTGTTTTAATTAAAAAAACAAAAGCCATTTTTAAACAGCTCAGTTGCTTAGCATGTCTATTTGGTACCTTTTTCGGATCAAAATGACTGTCACCTGCATCTGCAAAATAACATTGTTTCGTTAATAGGTACCTTGTTTCGACCAATGCGCTAGAGCAATGTCCAAACGTAAAAAATAACGTCTACCAATAACATTAAATACGCTGCAGTATTTTTCAAGCACAGATTATGAAACGGCCCTCGTTCATTGGTTTGTTACTAATCTTTTACAATAATTCTTCGCTGACGTATTGGTTTGTACAGAGCTTAATCCTGATTACCCAATCGTGTGCGGTCTGTCTGTTGGTATCTCGTTATGTACTCACTTAACTGACTTCTCTCGCATTTTATCACCGCCATCTCTTAATATTTCGAATCAGATTAAAGGGAAGTCGAAAGGATTGTAATGTGCCCTTGGAAAGTGTCAGTAATCCTTTCCTATAACATTTATTTAAGCTGCTGTTTGTTTGTTATAAAGGGAAACATCGTTCGAAAGTTAATTGGAAGAAAACTCTATTAGGAATACATTTGCGCTTGTAGGTACCTACATGTACGTTACATCTGGTTTGTCTTGTAACCTATTCATTTCAATTTATCCAATTAATTTATTTCACGGTGGAGACGTTTTACACCTCCACTGAACTTAATTTTTTTTTTTATTGTTTTGACTAGTAGAGACTTTATACATACATCTCTACTATAGATTAATATAATTTAAGGATCGGGGACCTTATATAAATTAATTTAAGTAGAATTTAAGTATTCTTACTGTATTTTATTTTGAAAAAAACGACTTTCTGCCAAGTTTCTTGCGGCGCATTCTTCTTGGCAATGATGGTCTTTCCGAATGCGCTGGTAGTTTCAAAAAGACATGTACCTCAAAGAGCCTTTGGCGGCCGATTTGTAAAAATAAATTTTCATTTTCATTTTCACATCGGTACATACATTCAGATATTTATAGAGAAAATTGTAAAAATATTACATTATATTAGTACCTACCTACTAGGCTTTTTATAACAATTTAAGACGGTGCAATATTGTGTTACCCTAACACTTCTAAGGTAAATCTTTCAAAATTATGCGGAGTCACGGATTTACATTTCAACTCGTGCCACAATCACGTATGCAATTTCGTCTAATGAAAAAGCAGTAACTTACCGAGTCTTAGCTATTGTTTTGTGTAAAAACGGGAGGTATATTTTTTCTATGTATCTACCTACCGTCTACACCTCTTAATCCCTTTTAACTTGCTCTTTTAAAATTATATTAAACTAGCTTTTGCCCGCGGCTTCGCACGCGTGAACCATGAGCATTTCAAAGAAGCTAGCAATCAAGCAAGCGAGGACCCAAACCTGCAAGCAGGCATGCAAGCAGGCAAGCAAGCATGCAAGCAAGCGTGCAAGCAAGCATGCATGCAAGCAAGCGTGCAAACAAGCATACATGCAAGCAAGCGTGCAAGCAAGCATGCATGCAAGTAAGCACGCAAGCATGCATGAAAGCAAGTATGCAATCAAGCATGCAAAGCAAGGACTCAAGCAAGCATGCAAGCAAGCGTGCAAGCAAGCATGCATGCAAGTAAGCACGCACGCATGCATGCATGCAAGCAAGCATGCAAGCATGCATGAAAGCAAGTATGCAATCAAGCATGCAAAGCATGGACTCAAGCAAGCATGCAAGCAAGCCCCCACATTGCCCCGCTGCCTTAATTTTTCTGAAACTGTAAATATTGCAGGATTTTTATAAAACAAACCTAACCTAACCTAAAGGGCTGTCCTAAAATATACCTACCCCAAATAGCTTTTACCCCAAGTCGCGGGACTTCGCACGCGCTAAGATATAAAACGAAAAAATAAGTTTTTTCCCGTTCCCGTGAAAATTTTGGGGAGTGCTTTCGGAGTACACTTAAAGCCTTTAAAGAAACACACGTTATAAATGTTAAGTCTCTTTCTTCCGCTGTTTCGTCTGGAAACGTAAAATCCCGGTTTTTCCCGTTCCCGTAAAAATGTTAGGAAATCCTTTGTTAATTGCTCCCTTACACTCCCTAAAGAAGCTAAATGCTAAATTTCATCTTTCTACGACCAGTAAAACGAAAAACCCCGTTTTTCCTGTTCTCGTGTTAATTTCTGGAAATCCTTTCTTAGTGTTCCCATACACTCATCAAGGAAGGCTCTTACCAAATTCAGCTTTCTACGACCAGTAAAACAAAAAATCCCGTTTTTTCCCTATCCCGTGGGAATTTCGAAAAATACCTTCTTAGTGCACCTCTAGGATACTCAAGGTATATGTGTGCCAAATTTCAATTTTCTAGCGATATTATGCCTACCGCAGTATTTCTTTGTAAACAAACATTTTTCCCGTTCCCGTAAAAATGTTAGGAAATCCTTTGTTAATGCTCCCTTACACTCTCTAAGGAAGCTAAATGCTAAATTTCATCTTTCTACGACCAGTAAAACGAAAAACCCCGTTTTTCCTGTTCTCGTGTTAATTTCTGGAAATCCTTTCTTAGTGCTCCCATACACTCATCAAGGAAGGCTCTTACCAAATTTCAGCTTTCTACGACCAGTAAAACAAAAAATCCCGTTTTTTCCCTATCCCGTGAGAATTTCGAAAAATACCTTCTTAGTGCACCTGTAGGATACTCAAGGTATATGTGTGCCAAATTTAAATTTTCTAGCCATATAATGCCTACCGCAGTATTTCTTTGTAAACAAATATTTTTCCCGTTCCCGTAAAAATGTTACGAAATCCTTTGTTAATGCTCCCTTACTCTCCCTAAGGAAGCTAAATGCTAAATTTCATCTTTCTACGACCAGTAAACGAAAAACCCCGTTTTTCCTGTTCTCGTGGGAATTTCTGGAAATCCTTTCTTAGTGCTCCCATACACTCATCAAGGAAGGCTCTTACCAAATTACAGCTTTCTACGACCAGTATAACAAAAAATCCCGTTTTTTCCCTATCCCGTGGGAATTTCGAAAAATACCTTCTTAGTGCACCTCTAGGATACTCAAGGTATATGTGTGCCAAATTTCAAGTTTCTAGCCATATTATGCCTACCGCAGTATTTCTTTGTAAACAAAAAATATTTTTCCCGTTCCCGTGGGAATTTGGGAAAGTACTCTCTTAATGCTCATCTGCACTCCCGAAGCAACCTACATGCCGAATTTCAGCTTTCTGCAACCAGTAAAACGAAAAGTCTCATTTTTCCGGTTCCCGTGGGAATTTCGGGAAATCCTTTTTTTATTGTTTACACTCCCCAAGGGAACTTGAAGGCCAAATTTCAGTTTTATACGACCAGTAAAACGAAAAATCGATCCCGTAGAACTGAAAATATAAATCCCGTTTTTTTCCTTATCCCGTGGGAATTTCCAAAAATCATTAAGACATTATTTTACTATTATAATCACCTACTTCTATGCCAAATTTGAACAGTCTAGTAATTATAGTTCATAGGATTTCGTTTAACTGAATATATAAATCCCGTTTTTTTCCTTATCCCGTGGGAATTTCCAAAAATCCTGAAATTAGTTTCTTCGTTTTATAATCACCTACTTTTGTATCAAATTTGAAGAGTCTAGTTATTATAGTTACTGAGATAGCGTCACTCGGAGTCGAATATATAATTCCCGTTTTTTCCTTATCCCGTGGGAATTTCCAAAAATCCTTCCTTAGTGGATGCCTACATTGTATAAGGTATCTATGTGCAAAATTTCAAGTCTCTAAGTCCAGTGGTTTGGGCTGTGCGTTGATATATAGTTAAGTCAGTCAGTCAGTCAGTCAGTCAGTCAGGACTTTGAATTTTATATGTATAGATATACCAGAAATTCGTCACAACTGTTAGCTTCATTTTTTCTCACAACGCTTAAAATATTTTTCTTAAGATACAAAACCTGTTGTAGATATGGGCTTGAAAAATAAACCAAACGGCCAGACGCCGTTACCTTTAATATCCTCGAACAATAGCGTTGAAAAATAAATTCGTAATTAAACTTAACTTTACCTTAACGCCACTTGTTTTTCAACAATGATGTGTAGGTAGTATAATAACATTAATAACTATCTATCCATCTACATTAAAGGGCTATTAGTCCCATTTCGGGCGTGTACGCAGTGTAATCAGCACCCAAATCTACCATCTCGCAGCACAATCTATGTAAGTGTTACCGCGACTCCCTCTACCACACCAGCACAAAGAGACGTGGAAATTATTTATCACCAACTAAATTACCTGAACACGCTTAATGAACTTATTTAACTTTTTCTACCATCGCCCAAGCTTAGATAATTACTTAAAGACCACCTTGAGATAACTTTATCTATCCCGTCTTTGTGATGCCGACTCCATTTTTGTAACAAATTTATTTTTGAATTGGAATAAAAATGAACAACGGCCTGACGTGCCATATGTTGCGTTTCCCCTTATTTATGCGATTGGTCCAATGTATAATTTTTATTTAAAATCAGCATTTTTATGGTCATAATCATGTCTAAGGCCCGTCGAAGTTTTTTGTTAGTTAGCACTAAATTATTTCCAGGCACTCGGATCGTATTGCCTCCTATTGAGACTTAATTATATAGTGTCATTGAAAGTTAAAGTGAGAGTCTGAAGACAACGATTGTTTTTAACGCAGATTCATTTTCTAAATCAGCTTATCAAACGCGTTTTACTGTCTATCAATATTACTAGAATTAGCTATGAAATAAATATAACTAACGATGATTCTGAACTCTTTTACTGAATCATGCGTAGAAACTGACCCATTTTTGCTAAAACCAACTAACCTACAGACAAAAATACAAGCGAAAGTAACATCCAAGCGCAATCAAGCCATGCATCGCATGACCCTAAGCCTTACTTCGACATGTTAGAGTCCGTTTTCAAGCACAACTGCATGTAGCATCAATGTAGACGATCACAGATGCAGATATGTGACTGAGACATGAGTCGACGTGACCTTGACCGGAAGAATGACGGATTACGTCCTTGCGGGTTCTATGAACTCTGGATGGAGCTACGATTTAGATCGCATTGCAATGTTGTGTTTGGAACAGTAACAGATGTGGCCGTAGCGTTTTACAGTTTTCATACAAGTCAGCGCGTCGTGATTGTGGTGTGTTCACAGACAGATGACAATAATTGATGTGAGTAGATATAATGAAGCAGGTAATACAGTCCGAAGCAATATAGTTCTTTTATTTAACCATGACCTCATTACTTCAGTTCTGTAACGAATTGTCAGAGTTTATTTACATAGGTAAGTACCTATTTTATTTTGTAACAAAAGTTAACCGCAAGTACCAATTATCACGAGAATGACAGTTAGTCGTAAATCCTATCTCTATTACGACGTCATTCATTTCATTAAATGTGCGAATCCAAGAAATTGTATTGCGAATTCAATTTTAATAATCATGATTTGATAATACTTGCAAATAATTGCTAATGCAACACATTATAAGCAATTTTCTTAAATGCGCATCTTGATGACACACCGTATAAATATGTAGTCAAAGACTAATATACACATCTGTTTTTTATACGCAACAAGTAAATTGGATTGGATTAACTTGCTTGAAGTTCTCTAAGAATTAAGGAAATTGCGTAATAAATATTTAGAACATAAATAAAAAGCTGACGCATATTTTAAAAATGCGTAACGAAATAAGTAAGGAGGTACCTGATACGTGTGATTTTATTACCTATAAAAAGATAAATCCTGACAGCCTCAAAGTTACGAAAAGTATTTAAAGCATTTTAAGGCCAAAGATAGCGCTTACTTAAAGTACTTCACCGTGGATTCTAAAAATACGCTTTTGATAATAAGTTCAAAATCTTTGCTACTGTAAACTCAAATAAAATCAAAGACGAAGACTTCGCTGCACGCACACAAGCGCAACCTAACTTCGCTATGGAATCTATAGATGAGCTACGCACACACAGACAAGGCGTACTTTAAACCCAGAACGTCGTTTTAAATTTTTATTTAATTTTTATTTGTTTTGAGACTTATTCAAATTGGCACATAGGTAAGTGGCTATTTATTTATGAACGTCTGCATTAATCACGAGCAATCGTAAATCTATTTAGTAGCCACAATGATAAAGGGAAGGCAACATCAAAAGAACGAATAATCTGGGTCTTGAACGAAAAATTGCAAAATAAATTTGATAATTGGAACAGTTTGAGTATGAGTAATACTTTCGGCCTTACGATTTTAAGCGGTGCTAAAAAGGAAAAACCTTACTTTGTTTTTATTAACATTTTCAATAGAATTTATTTTATGTATACGATTTGATTAAGTGGTCAGACGCGTTTGAATTTTGTTTCAACTTCAAGAGACACTCGGATCCTTGGTGCTTAATATTTGTGTCCAGTTTATTGTAAGTTCACAGCGTATATGCGTCATAAAAAGAAGGATGGTTTCTCTTTGTTACTAAAAAGGTTTGTATTTTAAAATTGTGAAAAATCAAAGGTCGGAAAGGTACTTCAAAGGTCGAAACACTTGCTGATTAAAGCAGTCTCTTATAAATGTATCCCTGCTGAGAAACACACGTGGAATTCCTAAACAATTCAGCAGAGCATGAAATTAGTCCCCAACAAAGGAATCATTTGACCAAACATATCGCCCCCAAATGTGCACTGCATTTGATTTAAAACACAGGTATTTGACCGCCTTGACTCTTTTAAAGTAACCAGTATATTTATGACAAGAGAGGCCACAGAATTATTATTGCCGTGATTATTTTGGATTTCAGACAATTGAAACAAACGTCTGGCTACACGCATAACGAGATTGTTATTTACAGTTAGTGTCATAATTCCACTCAAATTGACAATTCGATCGCAATTCGTGAACCAGCAAACCTGGTTGAATTGCAATTTAAACATTTAAAGCGAATTTATTGAAATGTTAGGCTGAATAAATCTAACGCGGCACTAAGTCGGAACCGAAATATCGCGGGTGATGCCCCGCCTAAACCGTAACGTCTATATAGGACATGATCCCGACCATAATTTAGTCCGAGACTCGTTAATTCCTCGTGTAATTCTTGTTAATTGCCCCGTAAATTTGCGTTGTCGTCAACAGCCCACGGTTCTCGTAGTCGTTGCAAAGGTCTGTCGTCGGATATTTTGTGGCAGACATCCGCGGGCCCTGGATTTGTCCGCTTGCCAAATATCCCAGCTGTGGACAGACACGGCGCAGTCTGAATACTGATTAAATCCACGTTATTGTTTTCGTTTTTTTTTTCACTTTCGTTCCTGCGTCTCCGCTGCGGCCTATTGAATTTTTCATGCCGTTCTTTATTGGAATTTCTTATGAGCCCTGATAACTGACGCGCTTAACGTCTATCTATATGATCGAGTGATCCTGCGAGAGGAAGTTTGTCAATTATGTCGACTCGGTGGCGGCATTAGCATACACTTCGCATTCGGCCCGACGGTGCTTTATGAGCGTTTGAACGACTTTTATTTGGCCAATTAAAATAAACGACCCATTATTAGAATAATCATTACGGAAAAGGTATTCTATTGAAAACAATAACGGTGTTCGACTACTAAATCAGCCTTCCTTCCACTCGATACAATCTTGCACGATATTGCAAATATTTTATGTGTTTACTTTCAACTTTGAATGAAAAACGTAAACGATAGTCCCAGATACAAAGAGAATATAGTTCCAAGAAAATACACTAAAAACACCTGTTAATAGGTGATTTCAAATTTTCTGAACGGTGCCGTAGCACCTTTGAAATATGTGAAACCTATGAACCTTGACTTTGAATCTAAGGTCGAGTTCACAAAATTGCTGCATCCCTTTCTGACTTACACGCAACGTTTGCAACATGAAAAAGTCAATAGTAGTTTTGCACTTTTTATTAAAAACGCATTCGCAATAGTAAAGTTGTTTAGTTTACGGCAGATACAATGCACATAGCTACATTCCTGATTATGATTACCAACGATGTAAAGATATCGACAACAAAATTGCCAGAAAACCAAGAAGTAAGTTTAACGCTGCAATAAAATCAAGAATTAAAATGACTACAGCTTAATTTTGTTTATGACTGCATTTTTAATTTTTGATCGGGGTTCGAGTTCGCACCTATTACACAATATCTTACTTAAGTTAAAAACCAAAGACTTTAAAAATCTTACCAATTTAAATTTAAGGTTGTTTATTTAGATACTTGTACAATCATAACTTCCGACGTAATGCGGCGTTACACGGATCTCTACTCTTCAGGACATCAAAGGCATAACAAAATAAAACAAAATAAAAACTGCATCAGTATCATTGAACTAAGGGCCGATAAAAAATAAATACTTACTTAAACCCAGTAAACAAAGGAGGCCGGAAACATTCCAAACAAACTGTCTACGTAAGAGTTTAATCCTTTTAGTGTTCATTGCGGGGCGGCAGCCACCTGTTTTTTGAACACCCTCAGTACCAAGAAAGGTGCTTGGCAGCCTTTTTAAATCACGTTTTTGGGAAAAAAATAGCTCGCGATAGGGATCCGAATTTACTGATACGGCTGAATGTAAGTTCAACTCGTTCGCTGCTCGCAAACGTCAGCGCGCTGTGACGTGGCCCATTCAAAATTCGGTCGTATATTTACCCGTGCGAGTCATGTTTTCGCATTTCTTTCGTGGAGGATGTAAGACGGTTTTCTTCGGTAACATAACTGATGTAGGACGTGCAAATAAACATGGTATTTTTATCGGCACAAACCTTTATATAGTTGCGGTCGATTTCTCCTCTTTATCTCCGCAGAGCGGTGTTTGCTTTATCTTGAATAAAAAGGGAAGGTAGATACGTGTCGTGCAGCAAGTGATTTGTATGTTAAGATCAACAGACAACTTCTCCCTTTCGTTGCCTCTTAAGCCTGAACTAAATGGCAGAGCTTAAGTTCAACTTGTCACCTGGTAAAAGTATAAATTGTCTTCTTATATGTATTCTGTTCTTATAGGGCCTGTAATTATGCGTTGCCATGTTTAAAAAAATTACGGTATATTTATAGGTATTAAAAGTGAGTATTGTATTATAATGCTTATTGATAAATAAGTAAAAGCATTAGATTAGCATAGCAACTAGCAAGACCATCATATTGAGTCATGTTCAAATAGATCATAATTTTCCGTTATTATTTAAGTTTCGAATTTTTTAGTTTCCTCGAAATTGATCTTAAAGCGGTTTCAGCTCTGCCGCACAGGTACTTTGCTTCTCGAATTAGCTCATAATCTGTTTACCTATAAGCATTTGTTCTGAAGAAAATTTTCGATTCGATAAGAGGTCGTAAAACACTGCGACCCTCAGTCGTAAAATCGTCATAGTATCATGCGAATATAGCCTTAATATTCCAGAATTACGGAACTTAAAAGTATTTTTTGCTCTGGCCCACACACAGCCACATTGTTTTATCGTGGAAGGGTTACCAAGTTACGTAATGTAACAATAAACGTTTTGAGGACTATAAATTTTAATAGAGCAGAATTTATTGTCAATTTGCGGCGACGTTTACAGTTGATGAACAAAAAAGCGTATTTTTCATGTCCTAGTTCGGCGTCGTAAATCATGGACATACTTACTCACGTACTTACCTACGTTTTCATTTTACGTTTATAGGAGACGTCAAATATTTTTACGTACCCCACGACGAATTCAGAACAATACAATAAATTTTCCAGCTAGCGTTAGAATTCAATTTTTTCAATTTCTTTTTAAAAAGGTATTTTCCATTTTTAAATTATGCTGCAGTATTCCAAACAGTTTTTATTCAGAAATTGTTTAAGAGCTTCCAATCCACTTTGCTGCTATTAAATCGATTTATTTCGAGACCGAACTTCGTGTTCGCAAAAAACAACAGATAGGTATTCCTTTTTATGTTCCGAAAAATAGTTGAAGCAGCAACATTTCGGGCCCAATATTGAATTTGCAATATAGACAGGACAAGTATTTCATTACGGCAGAGGTATAAAAACGATACAATTGAAAAGGGTATCGGCTCGCATATTCGCTAGAGGAAAATTCCTATTATGATCCCTTATCCTTTTGAGTTGACTCCGGCAATACAAGTGTGCAATTGTCTACTGTCTAGTATACTTATTGACCTTTTTTATTAAATCTATACATCTATATGTATTATAATAATATAAAAAGATAGACTTCCTGAGTTTGGATGTAATGTTATCTTCGAAATTAGTACTCATCTGTTACCACTGTATGACCTAGGCAATTTTTTTTGCCACCTAGTGTAATATAACATTTACCTAAGCTTCGTCAAAAAAGTGTATATTTGAAAAAATAATGTTGAGAATCAAATTAAAATAGGGACTACAGAATGATATTTTTTTTACTAAGTTCAATATTCTCACAAACAATAAATAGACGCGTTCAGATCCTGAAAAAAAAATGGTTAGAGGCAAACTAAATAAAGTTTTCTATCTATTGATAATAAGCCTTAGAACCGTGTAACGTCGTGCTGTAAAAATTTTGTTTAATTTTTAACGTTTAAATAAAGAATAACTGTAACATACGCATGTATGTATATTGTATTAGGTAAGTTACGATCTCTCTTTTCTTCAAATATCTCTACAAAAATGTCACTAATTATATAAACAGAACCCATAAAGTATTAAGTATCTCGTTGTCAGTCTTTCTGTCTGTCAAGTATTATAAATCAAGGTCTCATAGGACTTGTAAAGAAACAAAATAAAATAGTTATTTTTTAATTATATGGAATTCAAAAATAATTTTCTCTGATGAATAAATCTAGTAAAATTCGCCGTTTGAGACTGCGATGAGATATAGCTATGGGGGCATTAGACTTATATCGGTATAGCTAAGTCTATTCTATTTAATAAATATATTTAAAATAGCTTATTTAAATTCACTGAAAACGCCACCTTCGAGGACAACTTCCAATTTTCCATCTCAAGTCTTCCAGACTTCATTCGCGAAACGATTTTAAACTTCTTCTTCCGACCGACTTAAAGTATAAAGGTATGTATTAAGGAAACATAGTTTTATCCTCGCCCAAGAGTGGAAATTTCAATAAAAATGCAAATTTTTCCCGACCAATTTCCTCGCTGTACACCGACCTTCGTTATTGGGTCCCACCTACTGCAAAATGTTTGGGTTTGCTCCGTTATAACGAGGAACCTAGATGCTTACCTATCTTTAGGGGTTACTTTTAAAATGGGGAAGGCTATACTTATACAAAATGTATTTATAGAGAGCTGACTCCATAATTTTTGTGCTGTTTTATTGCAAACATTTTAGGCATTTTTGTAATATTTGTAAACAGGTTTTTTAATTTTTCATAGGGAAAAAAATAGACGAATAGACCTTGATTTTGCAAAGATAAAAAAAAAACAATATATCAAAATCAAATTACATCGGATTGACAAACGCAGCGTAGGACCACCAATGAGATGGACGGATCACCTGGATAAAGTCGCAAGTTCACGGTGGATGCCCACTTCCAACCGAGGCACCTGGAGGTCTACGGGGGAGGCCTATGTCCAACAGTGGACTTCTTACAGCTGATAAAATGACATGTAATAACTATAATTATTATGAACTAGTTGTTACCCGCGGCTTCGCCCCCGTACCAGTTTTTTTTAATATTGTTACATAAGAACCTTGTCCTAACAGTAACGAACACAACAAAAAAAGACTTAGTGAAATCGGTCCAGCCGTTCACGCGTGATGCCGTGTCCAAGGGAAATACGGATTCATTTTTATATATTATATAAGATAAATGAGTATGAGTATGATATGATAATGATGATGATCCAAATCAAAAATTCTAACGTTTTGTGTACCACCTATAATATGGCGAGGTAATAAGTAACACTATCGTAAAGCTAAAGACTTTTCTCGTTACCCAACGCAATAGCTTTTGAGCCAATCTGTAAGATTACAAAAGATATTATAAGAACCAACATTGTTGCTATAAAACGTTGTAAGATTCATACACTCATCTCCTGGTCTATTGGTAGTCATACCGCAATCTTCTTGTTAATTCCGTGCGCCATCGAATTATGGTTATCTCGCGTAAGAATGGGGTAATCTCTGCAAAGCACAATTTTAGGCGTTAAAGGGAGCAAGGTAAGGTAATGCTGCATTGCCGTGAAAACATTATATCGCTTGCCAGATTAATTAAAACGGGAATATGCTGTATATTGGTGCCTGAAATGAGTTAGTTTCCTAGCTAATGGAAAACTGTATCACATTCAATTTTTTATTTTTTTACCAGAAAGTTTATAGATATTTTCAGACGGCTGGATAGCCTAGTGGTTGAGGTGGTTTAGGGACCCTGACTACGAAGTTAGAGGTTCCGGGTTCGAATCACAGTAGAGTCCAGCACTTGTATGATGCATACGTTTGTAATGTTAGTGTCTGAGTCATGAATGATATACCTAGTATGAATTTAAAGTATGTGTATTCCTTGCTTAGTACCCATTAAGCAAGCATTGCTTAGTTTGAGACTAGGTCAATTGGAGTAAATTGTCCGAAGATATTTATTTTTTTAATTACTTGAGGATAGGTACTCTACGCAGTACATTTTAATAGCAACAGCACACTTAAAATCTGCATTAAGCAGATACAGGGTGTTCTTAACTTTCCGCCTAGTTGGGGTCCAATACCTGAAGTCAGAAAAGGGTGTGGGAAGGGGGCGGATTAAGGACTATGACTGCGAGGAAAGAATACACAATTAGCTTCCAGCTACCTGCTGTAGTTAACATAACCAGTTTAACTTGGCACCGTCTCCTCCCAGCGCGGTCAAAGTATTTGTTCAACGCTTGGGAAACGTCAGAGGGGAAGTTATACTGGTTGGTCCGGTATTGGGGATTTTAAAAATGGCCCCGGAATTTTAGCTACGACCGGAATTGAGGGGTCTTGGATCGATCAGTGGAACCCGGATACTCGTTGGCTTTGTTGAAAAATCTAAATTAGGCACTTAGTATTCGCGGGAGCCAAGGACAGTAGGTATGGGTTTACTCAAATTATAATGATGAGAGGATAACGGAAACGTGTCGAACAATGCGTATGTAACCAAATTTTGAGCGGATATGATTTTTTATGCAACGGATGGCAGGCCTGCTTTTGTCGTTCTAGAAAACGATGTTGGTGGGCATTGTTCAGATATTGGAACACATCTATTCTTTTAGTCACATATCGGACAATCTTCCAACGTACGTCAATCGTCATCATCATCATCGTGATAATTGGCCTATAGTCCGCTGTTAGACATAGGCAGGTTGTGATTTTTTACCTACTATAATCTCATAGAAAACGTGTGACAGAAATGCATTTTGTGTCCTGTGTCACGCCAATTTTCCGACAAAAAATGCTGGTCTGGGAGCAAAGAAAAAACATGGAATGTACCAATTGCTCCTAAACGGGTGCACATGGTAACAACCCATCTAGGAATTGGGAAAAATCTTAGGAATCATGTTATAGGCGATGCGTTTAGCAACCCATCACTATTTTGATTGCCCTTTCCACCGATATACCGACAATCATGCTAAACGTGGCCTTAAGGTTTTGTTCCCTTATGTTCCGTCTACCCCGTAAGGGATAAAGACGTGATTCATAATTATTGGTGATTCTTATTTTCTGTATTGTTTTGTACTGATTTGTGATGTTCAATAAAGAGTATTTGTATTGTATTGTATTGTTATGTATTTAAGAAAAAACACATCCAATTGAAATTTATTATAACGCTTGAATGTAAATGTTATTGTAATGAACTGTTTTATTTTACTTCTTTATTATTTGAAATTGGTAATTAGAAGGCGTATCGGTCGTTGCTAAAAAATAAAAACGAGCCAACCCTCCCTGACACACCCTATTCTCTATTATTATATATCATCTATATCTTATTACTGTTTCCGATTTATATATTTCGCGATAGTAATGCATTTTTTGTACTTTGATGTTCTTTGGTAAGTAATGTTCCATCAAGTCATATTCAAGAGTACCTATTTTGTTCTTTATTTACGCGAATAATAATTAAGTAGGTAAATAATAACATATCCGATTCATGTATTTCGTGATAATATTGCATTTTTGTGTACTTTGATGTTCTTTGGTAAGTTATGTTCCATCAAGTCATATGCAAGAGTATTTTGTTATTTATTTACGCGAATGATAATTAAGTAGATGCGTAATAGGTACCTAGTGACTAAGTGACTTGGCAATTCTATTAATGATAGAAAAAGTAAAAATTTTGGTCTAAATTTTCATTTTAAATGCAAGCTTTTTTTGTGACTGTGTACCAAATTTTAAGTCAGTCGCACCAACAATCGAAGAGTTCCCTCCTGCGGAGACTATCCTGGCTGAGTCAACAGAATTCCACTATCAGATTTTTGTATTGTCATCCGACTTACTTATGCAAAATTTTAGCTCAATCTGTTGAGGATATCAGCTTCAAAATAAAACAAAATAAAAGCTGATATAAAAATAACACATTGAAAATCCATATTTTTGTCTTGGCGGGGACTCTCCCGTCCCCCAGATTCAGCCCATGAGTTTGTAGACAAAAATTCCCACATTATGTATGTACAAACCAGCGATACTAAAACTAGATGCAGCGTTTACTCGTAAAACAGCGGGCTCATACAACAGTGCGCACCATGCTACACCATGTTTGCCTGTAATATTCAACAATATGCGTCCACAATTACCAACATTAAAAAATCACGCTGTACATCAAAAAATACACTAATCCATCCGCACAAGGTTGTAAACTGCACGAGAAATGTTTTCCCGCACGCAAAGTTAATTTGTTAACCATTTATTTGCAGCGCTGAAGGAACGAGATAAAATTCACAGTCATAAAATATTACAGCAAAGGAAAAGAAAGAGTTTATTGTTAGAACTATCGTAACGCAACTTGTGAATGTAGTTCACATGATACTTAGCTAGGAAAACGTGCTTTGTTAAGTAAGTTTCATGGGTTATGTAGGTTTGATGGGTAGCGAACAAAAGTTAAGATTTCTAGATTTGATGGGTCGTAATTTTGAGTACTAGGCCTTCCTATAAAGTTTTGTGTAG
Organism: Pandemis corylana; assembly: GCA_949127965.1. Lineage (NCBI taxonomy): Eukaryota > Metazoa > Arthropoda > Insecta > Lepidoptera > Tortricidae > Pandemis > Pandemis corylana. Next base: position 6,681,362 of record OX421859.1, on the reverse strand, counting down.
TAAAGCGATCATCGGCTGAAGATTACTTTTACAGACCAGGCAACTTGTACAGGTAGGTACTTGCTGCACGTTACTTGGACGCATTGAATTATCTTACTTGCATAAAACTTAACGCTTTATATTTATCTGTCAGTCGTACATTATATACGACTTGGTGACTCACCTTTTCGAGTTTCTGCTCCGTTGTTTAAACAACAACAATTCTGAACATGTAGGTAACTGCAGGTACTGTTTCATTTTACTTATCCTTATATAGCTAAGGAGGTAAAATTTCTTAATACCTCAGAAACATTCTGTTCCACCCTCCGTAATAAGGCAGGGCTGTCCGCAGGGAGGATCTGCAAGTGATTTAAAGAGATTGTCAGTTAATGACCCCTAGCGGCCACAAATCCAGCCCTTTCTTGCTTCCTACTGAGTTAACGGCCCTTTTGGGTACGTGTGGAGGTATGAAGTGACTGAAACAAGTCTGGTACGTTAATTATATAATTAAATCAACTTAATACACCAATTAAACGGTATCCTAGTTCAGCTACATCGCTTATCAGCACTACTACGACACTCAATTCATAAACAGTTGCCTATATTACTATTTAGTGGCACATAAAATAAGGCACTTAACTGAACGCAGTCAATGCAGTATATCGGCTTATCCATAAAAGGCATTTGGTTGTATTTAAAATTTCCATGATACGCCGCGGTGACTGCAAATTAAATCACAAAAATATTTTCCTATCCAATAAAGAATGCCTCGGGCATTGAATGTTGAACTTATAGCCTTCGCATCGAGAGAACAGGTTCGGACTACCATGTACTATGGAAGTATCCGACTACCTCACACTACAGTAGTAGGTGCCTCTATCTATGTAAGGATAAGGGAGATCAAATCGCCGGCCATCCGACTGTTCCGTACAATTTATCTGTGTTCGATCAACCGTGCACGATCGTTTCGATGTTCTTCCCACACCTTTACCTGTTTCCAATAAATATAAAAAAATATAGATATCGACCCAAAACGCTTTCATTCACGCAGAATCGGCTCGGAATTAAGTTATTCGATTCTAACGTATATGAACATCGGTATAGCTTTTATGATCTGAATTATTGTCATAATTGCGGCCAGTTTCGAATAAAATAAATCGATATAGCGTGCTTACATAATACCGCCCGCAGGTTTTCTATAGAACGAATGTTAGAACCAATTTCGGTTGATCCCTGAGAAGTCATTGAATCGCATATGTTTTTAAACGTTGGTAAAGAAGTGCGGGTGTCGCGGGGGATCTCGACGTAATGAATGATTGATGCAAGGCCAAACCGAATGGGTTTTTCTCATCTCGATTCCTTGATATATGAACATTCATTATAATCGATTACCTTCACTGCTGTGTCTGTCTACTCTCATACCTGTTTCTAATATAAATCTTTTTTAGTATTATTTTATAGTGAATTGATTAGATTTTTTGTGGGACGGAGCAATAGGCTTACGACTAATTTAGTCGTTTATAGACCGTATGTATCCGCCTACTTGCCCTTATGGGTAAGAAAGAGTAAATTTAAGACGTATTTAAGTGGGCAACGACCATTTATTTTGGTTAGTTTTCATAAACAGCTCAGCTAACCCGGCGTAAGTTAATTATTCACGAAACACATTAGCGGTAGCTAAACAGTCTCCAAGGAATATTCTAATTTAGTTTAGTTCTGTCTAGTTATTTCCGTCTAACAAAACCCGGCCAGTTTACTAGGACCTTTAGAAGTGCCCTCATTTCCTCTCCGTTCTTCACGATTGGGTTTGAATGTGCGAGGGGAGAAGGTTGGCGTTAGGTTGGTTGTTTTATGAACGTACCTTTTGTACCTAAGCTAGTATGTTGTAGATATGTTTGTATCGCATTTTGTGAAATTGCGAGGAAGCTGCGAGCGTTGCCGCCGTGCCCAAGGGAGAGTGTCTGGACTAAACACCTCGTTGGGAACACGTTTCTGTTTTATCTTTGTTTTATAAGTTCCCCACTGCGCTGGGACTAGGAACTTTTAATGACTTTACCCCATCGCATTCGAGTTGCATTTCGTTGCACGAGACTACACCTGGGTACTGGATTCACTTAAACTAAGTGCATACTTTTATCTTAAGATGTTTATGCAGGGCTCTTATTAAGTTTAAAAGAAAATTTACTTCAAATCATATTATGTGAACTAGTAAGTAGGTACTTGTCCACAGCTGTTTGCAATCAGCGAATGCTATATGCTGTCTACATTGCTTTCAAAAAGCCTAACAATCAATTTTCTAGTAAGCCAAACAATATTCGTATAAGTTCGTGTATAGATTAGATACATGTTTCACGAGAAATTGCACATTACCGTCACGTAAACAAGATAATTGACTTGATTTTATCGGTTTTCCTATCCGAAATATCCTTAAGTAGGAATAGAATCTCATAAAGATTTACATAACGCCTATAAATAAGTACTTAGTGATTCAGTATAGCAGTAGGTACTGGCAACGACGCAGATAATTTCTCTTAAGCATAATACAACAAACCAGTCCTTAACTGTATCACTCACACACAGTCAAGTTGGTATTAAAAATCCGGTTCAAACCAGATACTAAATGAAACCACAATGCCACTTTTAAGTGTAACTAATATGGGTAAGCCTGACGCTAAATTAATGTACCTACTTGATGGGTCAAGAATCTCACACAAAAAAACTAGTTGCTGTCAACGCATTATAATGACAATGAAGGAATTTGATATGCAGCGGCCTGACAAAAACTCCATCAAGATAATTTCTCATAAGCTCGTCGGTCCGAGAACATCCATTTACAAAATCGCAAGGCATTATCCCTCACTCGTTACTGCGGCGGTAAAGCGACGCACTACCCTTAATTACTGTCCGCACAATTGCTACGCCATTTCTACACTCCATAGATAATACTTTACCACATTAGCAACTCTCATAACAGTATATCTGTATGAAATATGCCTTTAAATGACGACTCACGACATCACAAGCGATAGTAGCGTTTAGGGGCGTGTTGAGAAAGGTGAGTATGGCTCGCGGTTTTGAAAGGGGGAGATGTAATGGCGGGGTCGAATTTGTTTTAAAAGGGTGGGTTCTAATGTCTGGTCATCGGTCGACTCCCGCTTGACCGAAGGGGTAATTTGGAGGCAGACAACGGAGGCATTTGCATTACAATAAGAGTTGGATCTCGCCAAGCTGACGGGGGCTTCCGTCCGCAGGATAAGCTGCATTTTGTATGTATAAATGTGTGTAAGTGTAAGGTTTGGAATTGTTGAATAACAATGCTAGGAAAACGCGACGCGGACACGTACCAGGGAAATGTTTTGATTCTCAATAGAAGTTTGCGTCGTAAATATCCATAATGGTACGAGTATCTCCTATAGTGCCTAAATAAATAATTTACTAGGAAACCTTATCACGTTCGCATTTGATTGTTTATTCACGCCAAGATCTATGATTTTTGGGATAGAAATCATAACTTGTTCATAATGTTGCCAATAGTTTTTGGAAGCGCAATAAATTTATAGATATTTGTTATCCCGATTGTCATTATCTTGAGTGTTTTTTGCCTCGACTTTGTTAACTCGGGGCACTGCTCTGGAACTACTTGCGTGCCAACTTTTGAATTATGTCTGTGTGTTGTTAAGTCTAACGAGCCCAACGAGCGCTACAGATTACCAATTGTACTTGTAACGATCCCAGAATTTATTACTGATGTATGATAGGAAGGGGAACCGTTTAATATAGCAACTACTTGACCGCAAAACGTTTTATTAATTTTGTTGATTGGAATAGGTCCATCTATAAAAAACAAACTGCCTACTGAGTGCGTATGGGAACGTTGTAGGTATATTGAATTTTAATGTCTTGTCACTCTATGAAAGTTCGTCTTTATATATATTTTTTGTTGACCTGTTAATTTCACGAATACATAGCCATACATTGGTAGATCGTTAGTTTCATAATGTGTCAAAAAATTATCCTTCAGCTGAAAAAAGAGTGTTAACCCTCTAGGCAATTTGAATCTAACATAACAAATTTAAGGAGCTTTTTAGCTACTGAAATTGCATTTTTTGTGCCACACTTTAGTTAAAGTTAGCCATTATTAACATTGAACTAGGTTACTCATGGGTACTTGTATGAAAATAAAGGCCAAATATTCTTTTAAGTTCTCTTCCATGAGAGGTATCGAGACAAGAGCTAACAACACTTTCGATCGATAGCAGATGGGGTCTTTATCGGCGGGTCGAATACACATTTTGTCTTAATGTGACATTTAGTCAAATTATTGTTTCGTCTTTTTGAAATTACTCTGAAACCACCAACTTTTTAGAGAAGCCATTTAAAGTAAATACGACCTATTCCAAGTAAGATGCAAAAACTTTCCGAAATATTTGCAGTTTTAACTGGGAAAAACATCAAACGATCATTAGACAACATTTTGCATTATTACAAAAACTATCACAGCATGCAACGACCACCATACCAGATGACGTGACGCATGCATTTAGATCCCGTGGTAATTATAGTTCTGTTGTAGATAATAACACCTCAACTTATCTTCGAGTGTCATTTCATATCTTAATAAGACTATTTCTAGACTATCGTTCTAGTTATCACGAAAGCGGTAGTTGACGTACATAATAAATGTTATAATTTAATACCCTAGCAGTGAACTAGCAGCTTGCTTTAGACTGTAAATAACTAGATGCCAATTAAATTTAATTTACCTATAACCTGAACGGGAAAATCGCGTTGTGTTTGAGTCCTAATAATCTGGTATAGGTATTAATCGAAACTACAAACCTGAAGTATTTCAATACATTTAGTCTTAATTTTAAACTAATCATTGAAAAACCAAAATTTACCTTTGTTTCTTCTATTCTTTGCGTTCCTATATCTTACCTGACTGCTACCCAGAGCAAAAAGCAAGTGCTGAAGCACCGCGTTCCAAGGTTTTTGAGCTATGCGATACGTTGCCCGAGTTTTTATTTTCTTTAATCTTTTCTTGCGTCTTACAGCTCTACAGTGCTAGCAATTTGTACTTTTTATTTCGCATAATATTACTCTATAATCATAATAATCGAGACTGTCAAGATCATCTCTTATGTGGTAAATTATCCCATTTTACCGTGAGAATACTTTGCACAGTTGTGAATAAAATATCACGCGTACAAACGATTAAGGTGTGAGTGAAATGTATAAAGCTAGCATCAGAATAGCATGGCGCCAGTGCTAAGTACCACAAATACGTAGTACGTAAATTTTATTTACCGCCCGATCACAAGACTTCACACTATAGCTGCTTAGACTTAAAGTCTATGTCGACAGCATTTAGAGGGCAACGAAGAATGTGCTAAAAATACCAATTACCGTTTGTAAAGTGAAATATGAAATGTTTGTATGAACTACAATGCCACCGGACGTAATATAATGTTGTTTTACGATCGAAGATGATATTTTATTAAATTTCTGCGTGTTGTGATTGGGAAATAGATCTTTAGTGTTGCGCGTTTATCTGAATTATAGTAGGTACCTACTAATAGTGTAAAATAAGAACAAATCGGCATAATAATCTTAATTTCGTAAATTTTCGTCAGACCTAACCTCAAACTGTTAAAACATTTACACAGCGATGTAAGTGTAAGAAGTGTATTGTTTTAGGACGAGGGTTAGACCTTGATACAACACAACCTCGTTTCGTTAGTATCGTCTTCCAAAAAACAGCGTCCGATTTTTGCGTCAACTTCGTAAACCTAACTCTTTCGAACAGTGTTGACCTAAAATAAAAATAACCCAAGAACACAATAAGACAATTTTATTTATTGGACTGGCAACAATGTGCTTCGGCCTTCTTTAATCAATGCTTGCAACGTCCACAATCAGTTGTAATGGACTGATATACGACCATGCAGTGTATAATGCACCAACAATGAACTGGTGTTCGCTGAATATGTAAACTCTGTTAACTGGTAAATAAGAGCTAAAATTGATTGGGTGTCAATTTGTGCATGTATACATATGCGGATGCAGTTGTCCCTTTGCAAATGAACGTGGGTTTGTCGCGTAAATTTAGTTAGTTCGTGTACGATTTAGTCTGGATTGCTCTGGATACTGCGTCCATAGAGTTCAGGTGCGCTTACCTTTAAACGATGCACTGTATCGAAAAAGTAGATAAGAACGCGATGTATTGCAAGCTTTTGTTTAACTTGTAATGTTTTAATTTATTGAATCAGGCGTCACTTTGCGGAGGTCCACTTCAATGAACAAAAAACATTTACCTTGCTACTCCGCTACCCACGTGCAAGACAGCCAAGCTTGACATATATAGGTACCTATTTCTTAAGTAAACGTTTATTGTTCATTGTAATGTTTTTCGTATTTTTGTTAAAGTGAGCCAAAACTTTGTAGGTAACTAAATTAAAATTTGAACAAAAGCTTTCACTGAAAATCTTAATTGAGATGTTTTTATGTAAGTTTCATTCGATTTTCTTCAGCAGTTTTTTATATTGGACTTTCAAATGAAAATTTCGGTGATTTTTACAACATTTTTAAGTTTTAGAGACAAATGCGTAACTAATAAAACCTAAAATCATCATATACTTATTGCCTACTTATATTTTTAAAGTAAGTTTACTCCTCGTATGTATGTGAAAGTTATTATCGCACATTCCTACCCGTCAATATATTAAGGATGGAAGCTTGTGGACCCTTAGTTCTCCGGAACTGGGGTTGTACCCCAGACCAATCTACTTATGTGCCCTGAGTGCTGGCAGCCGTCACCTAATTCAAGTTGTACAGATTAGAATACAAGGTAATTGTGATAAACTTAAACAGTTCGTGATAATATAATTGTTAATAAAGAATACTTCAGTATAGATAAGCAAATAATATGAAAAATTTGTACCAAAAATTGCATCCTTATAAATAAGACCAACTTATTTGTTAATGGTTGGTTATTGCATTGTATTGTTATCGTCGGAGTTCAAATCAACGACGACTGGTTTCTGACTGAAGATTCGATATGACAACTTACTTAACCAAGTAGGTATATTACGAATATTGCAGGTAAATAAAGTAAGTATCAGTGAAAGAAATAAAATAAATATTTTCCAACTACAAAGCATGGTAATAGAAATTCCTTTGTGATAATTGTAGGTGTAGCTAGTCTGTTTGGGTAAAGTAAAACAAGAAGAATCTGAAATCAATTTACTAAATAGAGTACCTGTAATCTTAGACCTTTGAAATGCGCCATACCTTACCACGCGTTTACACAAAAGCACTTCAGAATCAATAAAAACAAATAACAATAAAACGCTAGACAGGAACAATGGGCTCAAACAACAATGACACAGAAACATTAAATTTACAGGCGAAACGTTAAAAAGCAACAAAAATACCCGTACAATATGCCATTCAACCCTTTCGTCAAAATATTTCGAATCCACACTTCCTTATTGCCTCATAAATTTAACAATCGCCATAGAAAACGTTGTTAGACAATAAAATATTTTTTTATTAGTATATTATTGTCAACGGTTCTTAAAATTGTTTGTCTGTCTGTAGGCACTAAAAAGTCTGACCCCAAAACAGAACGACTACTGTTTGTAAAAATGACGATCCGTGTGTATTTAGTTCAAGTTGGAGGTGCGATGATGACAGTGATTTAAATAGTTTAAAAATAAGTTTGTGCGTAAAACTATAGGTATCTTTTAAAAGTGTGAGTGATTTTTTAAATTACTTTTATGAACCCTAAATTCTGAAGACTAAGGAATTTCGTGAGTAAAGGCTGAGAGTTCGCCCATGTCATTGGTTGGCCCATTTAATCAAAATGACCATTGAAATTATAGCAATTCTGTCAGGATTCTGGATTCGCGGATTAGTGGCAGAAAAAGTAGAATATCTTATAATATAACCTGCAATGAGGAATTAAGGTTTGAATTTTTTTTTACAGTAACTCCTATCACACCCGACGTTCATTATTATTAATTGACTACTAGTTAATCGTTACTAGACTAACAGAAAAGTGTTATTTTCGTTTACGCATCCGAAAGTTTTGCACAATGTGAATTAAAAAATATTTTTTAAACTTGGCGATTAACGTCGACTGAAGCTACTAATTCCATTTTCTCATAAGTTACGTTTTTCTCTACAAAAATAAAATAATCCATTCCCTCTTCAAATCCAAACTAGTTCCGCAACCGATTGGAATAGAGACATAAATTAACAATTTATCCATCAACTAGTCACATATCCGCCATATTTAATAACGAGCATTCCCAACGTAAGCATAATTTAAGGCTGTCAGAACAATATGACGCCCTGGCTTTACAATTTGGAAACTTGGAGACCGAATTAGGGGAAAACTTGCCCCGTAGATATAGACATTTATTGCTTTACATTACGTAAATCTATTAACTTTGTTCATCACGTCACACGAAAGGTATTTTTAAAGGACGCTTTGAAATTGTTTTGTCCAGATAGTTTTCTTTTAGCAAAGAGCGCGAAAGTTCAATAAACGGCGATAAAGCATTAAAGTTCATTACTTTTGAGCTAAACTGTACATGCAACATAACAATGGCAAGCGATGAATGGAATAAACGCCTAATTACGTGTACTAATTGTTATAGAGCGATATCGACGATCATTATAATAGGTACAATGACGACTGAAGGCCTCTTCTTCAAAACGTCATTCTCATTCCACGTAACGAGCCTGTGTATAATTGACGCTTCTTTTAATTAAACTCTGCCCTGGCTTCGCCCTCGATAAGTTGATACCAGATTTCACAGCCTTATCACTCGGCTAACAAACGCTTGAGACAGTCTTGTAGCAAGCTTGGAAGGTTAAAAATGTTAAAGAACTCAGCAATAATGTATGGTTTAACTTATATAGAATACAAAGTTAAGCGGTTCCTAATTATAATATAGATTAAACTTGGCTAAGTAATAAGATATACAGCGTGTAAATTGATTACGAGCAAATATTTTAATGGTGGTTAGTACAGGACCTATGAAGTATATTTAGATAATTTTTATTTAAAATTACGACGCAAAAATTAGTCATAAAAAATAATTCAGCCCGCAATGTAAAGTTAATTATGTTAAGGCTCGTTGACAGTTACTTGTCAGCTGTTTGAATATCTTGTTTTGATAGTTTCGTCATGTTTGCGTTACATTGTTGCTCGGTAATTTTTCAAAAATTAATTACAGACTTTCAATTAAGTGTAACTTAAAATATGCCGCTAATTAATGATTACGCCACTAAATCCTATGCCTTTAATTTTTTGCTCGTATTGGATACCCACGCTGTATATGTTTATGATTTTACAACTCTTTCAAGAAACCACGTGTAACCTAAATTTTAACTCATTGTTGAACGCGTGTTTAGCTGTAGATAAGCTATGATGTGGCATAACATTAAGAGCTGTTTATCTGTGATATATCGACCGACATAGATAAAACGCAACATAATTGCAAGCGAAATTTCGCCAATCGCTTACGGACTAGCTTTACACGGAAGAGTGTAGAAAAAGTTTCACTCGCGTCATTCAGTATTAAAGTTTTTAGGGATTTCTGCAATGGAACATTCAAATGCATTTTTTTAATATATTATTATTATTAAGATATCGGTTGTTGGTTTGGTACTTCAAATCGTTTAAAACAAAATGAAAAGGCTGTCCTTCAAGGGTTTTGTATAGCCAGTAGTTCGGGCTCATGCGTGCATTTCATGTGGTTTACACACGTAATGAAGCAATATATTGGTGAGGAAATATTGCTTAATTCTGTTGTATTTGGCTTCCTACAGGTGACATTAATCGGTGCCGATATAAGTTTTTTACTGTACCTTAAAGTTATGTTCAGCGTTTATACAATAAAAATCGTTTTATAAATGTTCGACGAAACCCTAGTTTTGTTTATATGAAAGTGAAATTGATTGATGATCTCAATATGAAATTAATATGTGCTTTAGATAACAAACCGGTATTATTCTGAGTCTGGAAAACCTGTCCATCTCGAGATATGAAGGCAGTGACTTTCACATTGTTGAGTTAATATCAACCTCAAAATCTATTAATTAATACAATCTATTCTATATATTTGGCTTTTTTATTTTATAAATAAATGAATCCATAAGAACAAGTTAAATAGGAATAAACTTGAATAAAACAGCTTCTTAAATACTATAGATGGTTCCACCGAAGTTGAAATAGAAAAATACTTTATCAGTTTTTATTTAGGTAATCGTTCTTCAGCAGATAAAAATAAAACAGTAGCCTATTTAAGCTGAGTAATTAAACATACTAAAAGCTATGTGAAAAAAGAATAGCACACAATTCATTAGATCTTTGTTTACTTTGATCTCTAGTCGCAACTTGACGTGTCTACTGCAGCATTATATGTTGTCCGAGTAAGCATACCTACACTGAAAATCAAATCGTTCTACAGTTTAATTTAAAAAGACGGCCACCTTCGGCATTACACGATTCCAATCCCAAATGAAATTCTAGAATCCTCGAAACTCTGGCGTCAGCAGAGGGCGTAGAAAAATTAAGGCGATCCCATAAGCGATAAAAGTAAAGCAATTTAATAGGAGCGAACTTCGCCGGCGTCTATTGCCGACACTTAATTACTGACGGTGTAATTGAAAGTTCGCCGAAAGCTTATCGTGTCTGCGACTGGCATTGCGCGGTTCCATTTGGTATTGCAATTTATTTACAGTAGTTATGTATTCAAATTCTAGGTTCGTTTTATCTTTTAGTACATTCTCATATCAGCTTGTAATAAAGTAGACATGACATGTGTTCTTATGAACATTGTAAGTACTAAGCAAAGTCCTCTCTCCCAAAAGTCACATTACTACTTATCATCACCAACCTATATTTCCCACGGCTGGGCACAAGCCTACCTGCTTAAAACTATTTTTATATAATTGTTATCATTTTTGATATTATGAGCAATGTTCTGTACGTACTAATACAGGCCTTAACGCTTATTGGAATTGTTGTAAAAGGTAAGTAGGTATTGTAGTATTTGAAATTTGAAGGCTCACATGAAATTTTTAAACAGAACATCAAAATTTGAACGCTCAATGCAAGTTATTTGGTCAAATAGCATGAGATAACTTTGTTATCATTGCGTGCCACTAGTGACGCTGCTAATTTTTGCATATTCCTAAAAGGTATTTAAAACGTTTTTGGGAACGCATTCTTCGAAAAACTTACACTGAAAGCCCAGATATTTGAATATTTCTGAGTAAACTGGAAGACAAATGAATAGATTACACTCAAATACGTTTGGTTACCTTTTAAGTGTTCATTATTCAACGCCCATCTTTAGACAGGTTTAAATTAAACTAAGCATCAGAATAGAAGATTTTATTTCTTTAGATAAAGTTAGTGCTTTCAGAATAAAAAGATATCACGTTTGTACCGTTTCGATAATGGAACCAAACCCTAGCCCCAACGGAACGTCGGAGAAAGTTGGCTCTATCACATTTTGCAGGTTTCAGACTGGCTAATGTCTGTTAATTGTTGATTTCAAGTACACATTTCGCGTGCTAAGCAACTGATTAGCACACAGGCGGTGCGTACGGGGTAACTTTACAAAACTTTTCCAATTTTCTACCGCGAGATATAGGAATGGAAAGCACTGGGGTATTGTCTTGAATATTAATTATGGTGAATTAGCGTTTTGATTGTGAATTGCTGCTTGGGTTTCGGAAATTTGGGTTAATTCCGTTCGCAATTGCGTGTGGCGCTACATTGACATACATGGATGTAAAGGCCTGTTTCTTATAGGTAAATACTACGTCTGGTCGAATGCTAGAAAATTAGTAGTGTTCACTTTTATAGCGCCTTAGAAATTGATAACAAACGGTGATTTGCTGTGTACACAATACACCAAAAGACACATTCGTGCCACAGCGACTCCAAACACAATATGATGAGATTCTAATACAAAACAAAAGAGAGATCAAAAAGTAAATATTGCGAAGTGTAGATAGGGCCGCATCATGGCCGCCGCTCGTAAAGGGCCGGGCTGTAAAATAAGTAAAAATGAAGGGCTTGCCTGCGGCACGAGAACTTCAAAGGGAACTTTTGCTTTTTAACCAGTCGGTCGCCAACTTTAAATTGTATTCTACCATCTCCGACCCTTGCAGAATGGGAAAACTAGTAACGAGAAATTTTCTGTAGGCTATGCAGATGTAGCCGAAATGGTCTGCCGTGGGTGTTTTAAGTTCAATTTATGTTTTAAAAACAGTTTCTATTCACACGACGGGACAGAGATGGAGCATAAAACACAGTGAACACTACGGCGCGGCGTAGAAGATTTAGTGCCAAGTAACTGCTTAAAAATGTACGAATTTCTCAGTGTTTTGTAGACATACCTGATCAAACATCGGCGTTTGACTTTGATAACCTTTGCGTAAATCAATTTCAATACCATTTTGATTCATGGATGCACGCGGAACAATAAAATCCGCATGAGACAATTCAAAGTCATAAACGTCTCGAAATTATTTACCCGACAAAAACCCTTGCCGCGATTGTTTACAGCGTATATTAATGATGATTTATTCTTGTTGTATCCAGTTTAATGTGTGTACGTGAGGACCGTAAACTGTTTTATGGGACACTAAAGGCGGTGGAGCCTCAGAGACGATTTTATCGATATCTAAACGCCACACGATTCCATATGAATGTTGAAAGAGATGTTCGGATTGACGGACATGGGCCTTCGAGATTTCGTTCGCACTCGAACTCATTCTCACGGTTATGTCGCCTGACTTATTAGTGGTTTATGTTTCTTAAGAGTAACATCTCTTATCTCTTCTTCTGAGCGTCTTTCTCACATGTGACAAGTTAAAACAGGACACAGTTAGGAACAACTACAACACTATTTTAATGTACTAAAAAAAACTCATGACTGACTGATTCATCAATGCTCAGCTCAAACCTTTGCACCTACAACATGTCCTTTTATGACATAAAAGGTATAAGAAAGGTTTGTGCTAAATCCCTACTGGAGAGTCATTTCCATCGCAATGGAGGCCTAAGCTTGTAATATTTTATAGCGAAACAGTGACCTACTTAAAGGAACTTATTTATTAATTTATACCTTTGAATAATATTACTTCACTCCTCGGACTTGTGAAACTCCTGCCTCTGCTTACGCCATTATTTCGTCATTTCAAATGTTGTCATAAAGTTGACAGTAATATGATTCTAATTTCCTACTTAATTACTAGTAGATTACTTTAACTTTTCACTTCACAGCACAAACTTTGAAACGTACGTGTTTGCGACCACAGTTAGACTGATGGAATGTATTACTTCCATCCCCGTAATTATGGCTTGCTTTGTTGGCTAATTACTGTCACAGTTACCTTTTTACAACCCTATCATGCCTACATAACACGGCATTTTACACTGTAACCTCGCTGAATAGGGTAGATGTTGGGTTTGTTTTAATGTGAAGACCGTAGGGCTGTCACAGGTAAATTTATGGCACCTCAAAGGGTTGTGCAACAGTGATGGTTTTATGGTGTTGCATGGTGCAATTTTACTGGCATTGTTGCGGGAAAGAGGTGCGCAGTTAGACCGCACGTTTTGCCCATATTATTGATACAATTTTATACAGCGTTCACGCAATAAATAAATACATAGGCATCTAAGTTTTTGAAAACATTATTGACACATGCTTCAAAATATCCCTTCTTAGTGCTCCTCTGAGATACTCAAGATTATCCGTCTGCCAAATTTCAAGTTCCTAGGTCCAGTGGTTTAGGCTGTGCGTTGTCTGTCAGCCAGCCTACTGTTTTATAGGTATAAATGTATGTATGTTTGTGAAAACAAAATGCAAAAATGCAAAAATAATAAGCTTCCTTATGAGCATTCTGTTAACCCTTTGCGTTTTGTGGCAACCTGCCATGCTCTGATGATACGGGTGCCCGTGACCATGCTCACTTATCATCAAGTGACACACTTGCTCTATTGACCGACAGAATAGCCTAGCCGTTAATTTGACCCTGGCTATGAAGCTAGAGGTCCCGGGTTCGAACGCTAAAGGCAGGCGCTTGTACGTGCACACGAATGTTGTGCTCGAGTCTTGGATATTGTATGTATAGGTATGTTTATTCATCGTAGTATCTATAATACAAACTTTGCTTAGTAACTAGATCAATTGGTGTAAATTTTGCCGTGATATTTATATTTATTTATTAATTAATCTACCGAAACATGATAGAGGAAAGATATAAAAGGCAGCTCTTGTCGTAGGTAGATATATGATTCGTGCTCACGATAGACATAAAAATTGTATTGAAGAATTGTTAGTTCACATAGTACTCAACGTTTACGAAATAAACTTTGTAATACTGTACATTGTGGTGAGGCATGTAAATCATACTTGCGCCACGGCATATACTGGACTCGTTTGATTTTGCGGTTAGTCTATTTTCATTAGTTTTGAATGAAAGTAACCTATTATTTTTGCTCATCAAACTATGTACGAATTGTATACGTATTACGATTTTTTAGAAGCGTTGGTCCAAAAAGTGGATCTAGTGAGGTTAAACATCAAGCAATGGTCGCATGGTATGTACCAGAGAGATATGCGCTTCAGGTGGTCGTTTTTGAAATCACATCTGTAAAAACATCACTCGAAAAGAGTAAAATCTGAACATTGCTACAAAACTACCTTTCAATTATTTTCGAGTAGATTAACTAATCTACTCGTATCTAATTTAATATGAAGTGCGAACACTTTCAAGTAATAAACCGCCACCCTGGTCTGTCTTTAATATTCAAATGTTCTCAAATCATTGAACCATTTGTCAATATTCTTATTTCCATGATACAAATAGTTGCAAGTATCAAAACCACCTCATCCTCTATAAAAGTTTGTTTTGGCCAACAATTAACTGACTCATTATTGGGTGCTTTAGGCATCTCCACATTATTTCTCGGACCGTCTGTAGCAGTTACAAAGCTTCGACCTGTCCCGTTAAAGACACCTTTACTAAGCCACTATTGTCCTGTCAATACAACCCTTTCGTACACCGAGAAAAAACTGTACGACCTGTACGTATCCCAAATTAATACCGCACTGCAGTACAGTTAGCCACGTAAAGAAATTATGTTTTTTTTCAGCTGAACGCAGTAATGAAGGATTTATTAATACAGTCTGAGGCTTAAAGTACCAAAGTGAAATTTAACCCCTTAACAAAGTTCATTTTCGGAGCACAGTACTGAAAAGCCGATTTTTACAATATTTTACTGAGCATGCCGTACTCGTAAATAAAAATGTATGTAGGTTTCATATTCCCTTATTCGTAAACTAGCAACCCACCCCGGCTTCGCACGGTATATGATGCATTTATTGTAAATATCAACCTTGCTCTTGAATCACTCTATCCATTAAAAAAAACCACATCAAAATCCGTTGCACAGTTTTAAAGATCTAAGCATACATAGGGACTGACAGCGGAGAACGACTTTGTTTTATACTATGTTAATGAAGCCTGTTAAGTTCTTGGTTTGTCACTTTGACATTTGCATCCTCTAAAGTTTTTGACTCGTAGGTACATCTGCAACTTTTAATGAACAAAATATTAAAATATTTTTGACGATATTTCTATTCATTTTCATTCTGAATCAGAATACTGAATAAAGGCAATTTGAAAATAAATTATGAACCCCGCATTATGAAACTTATTAACATAACGAAATGCTTTAATTCTTCTCCTGAACTCCTTCTGGATTCCTAGGTTTCATAAGCCATTGAACTAACAGTCAGCTATTTTTATCACCGACTGTACAAACCTATTCTTTACGCAACTGTTATTCGTGAGATGCGCAATTAACGGTCCGTACCTGCGTGGGCGCATACGGTACTCGGGATTTTTCAGCGTAAGTTCGACCTTGGAATGCAAGGCAATGTTCTTTGATAAAAGTAACTGCGGCTAGCTTTGGCGCAATAAACATCGATTTTAAGGGTAAGGTTGTTTATTTTTCTACTGAATTTAATTCATTTGTCACGAGAAAAATTGTTAAATACATAATGGTAGTTACTTTTTAATTGGTTTAATTTAATGTGAAATAAAGGTAGAATCTGTGGAGGGGGATTACCATGACGTCTGAATGCAATTCAGTTTAGGTTCGCTAGCTGTCAGGTCCATACTAAAAATGGCAGCTAAAATCTGAACTGAGTCAGAATTGAATCGCATTAAGACGTCATGGTAAGGCCCATAAAAGTTCCAAATTATCCCACACTAGGTACGTTATAGATGTGCCAGTCGGCTATCACTTCGTTGGAGGTTTTTTAAATCTAATATTGAAAATTCAACTTCAAAAGTTCATAAATTTATAGGCATAATGTAACACTAACTTCGGTTCATGGCATAACCTTCCTATAATATACATAAAAATAATA
Source organism: Pandemis corylana (assembly GCA_949127965.1). Taxonomy (NCBI): domain Eukaryota; kingdom Metazoa; phylum Arthropoda; class Insecta; order Lepidoptera; family Tortricidae; genus Pandemis; species Pandemis corylana. The sequence continues at coordinate 6,664,914 of OX421859.1, read as the reverse complement.
TTTATAATCCAGCCTATAGACGTTCCACTGCCGGGCACAGGCCTCCTCTCGGAATAAGAGGGGTTGGGCCACGCAGGAACAGTGCAGATTAGGAACTTCACACACACCATTTAATTTCTTCGCAGGTGCCCAGGTGCATGAGAATTTATTAAAAATACTTCCTTTTTGTTCGTTTACCTTCATTACAAAGTTATCTTCTATGTCATAGATAGAGCAAAATTTCGGCGTCCTTGAGCTGATTGGTTTGAGCTGAACAATGATGAATTAGTCAGTTAGTCAGTACTTCTCTTTATCACTACATAGTATAAAATAAAGTCGCTTTCTCGGTCCCTATGTCCCTATGTATCTTCAAAACTACACAACAGATTTTGATGCGGTTTTTTTTAATAGATAGAGTTTAATTGAACTACATTATACATACATTTAATAAATATTTATATCGAATTACAAAAAAAATTAAACTATGATAAAATCTAAAAGTTAACTCTATAAAAAGAAAACACCATCTAAAAGGCCCTCTTGCGGCATAGACCCCAAGACACTGGCGGCATTACCTCTCTGTACAGCCAGAGAAATTCGCTGGGAGAGGTAAGCGCCAGCTCTGGGGTCTCCTGAGGTCTCTATTAGCCGGGACGACAAGGCTCTCATGAAGGCCCTCATGTCAGCCGACCAGGGACCCATTGTCTCTACTGCGAGCGAGATAGATAGAGTGATTCAAGAGAAAGGTTTTTATGTATAATTCCACGCAGACGAAGTCGCGGGCAGAAGCTAGAAGCTTTACAATATATAAACAGAGGTGATCAACTGAGTACAACGGAGGAAGAGAGCAAAAACATTTTAAGAGGTCATGTAAATATAACACTGAACTTGAAGTAATATCAAGCAGAGCAGGACGAAAGGTCAAATTGCCAAAATAAGGGCATCTTATCCCTAAATTATTCATAGTTGTGAAAGTCTAGGCCAAGTTCATAAAAGCAAAGTGCCTAAGCAGTTACTTACTTTCAGCTTTACAGACTTCTACTATTATTTTTTATTAAAGCTTTTGCCTAGCTTGGTAAATTTCGTTAAGTAACATCTTTTGTCTCAGACTACGCGTAACTCAATGTAAATATATTAAGTACTAGCTTTTGCCCGCGACTTCATCTGGGAAGGCTTAATTTAATACTGAAATCCGTAATACTGAAAAAACAACTAATGCATAGACATCGGTAAAATCGTTGACACATTCGATGTTTTATATTAAACCCCAAGGCCGGCAATGCATCTACAATCCTTTATTATGGTGGGTATGGATGAATGTTAAGGTTCATTTACCATCCGGTGATCCACTTCTTCATTCGTCACCTTATTAGATAGATTCTGCGCCATTAAATTGTAGGAGTAGCTTAATTAATGTACACAAAATAACGACTTCAAGACCCCTAATAAAACAGTTTTGAAGCCTATTCTTGCGTGTGTGACTGCTAATACCATTTTTTGTAACTCTGACGTTGAATTGCATAAGTAACGAAACGAAAAAGAATATGTTTTTATCTTAGTAATCTGGTCCGTTTTCTTATAAAATGTGTGATAAAGCATTATTAATTTAAGCTCCACCTGTCGGTCAAAAGTGGAACTAGCAAGTCTAGCTACTGTGTCCCCATCTTTAGGGACCGGGAGCTTTCACGATACAATGCCACCCCTGTCAATAGTTTGTCGCAGGGGTGTCAAATACTGACTCAATACGTTACGCAAACTCTATTGCTATGGGTAAAGCAATTTCATCCCATTTGTTTTAAATTAATTGTAAGTAAGACTCGATTCATTTTTTATCAATATTTGACGACGGCAGATGTTAATGTGAAAAAATAAACGACTTTAAAACGAACATTAACTTAGTAAGTTTAAAACAAATACGAGTATTTTTTCATTAATTTGACGTTGGTTCGTAAACTCGAGGGCTTAAATAATTGTTAAGCAAGCATGGAATGCCGTCTTTGTGGAAGAAAATATGTTTTTATGTATGTAAACGCGTTGTAAAGGATTAGCAATGTTAATAAGACAGCGATCCACAGTGATGTCCCATGAGGTTCCCTTTAACAATAGACGATCACAAGAAATATTTTGCAAAACTAAATGATTTTAACATTGGCTATTTTTCATTTATTTCAATAAAAATAGAAGGCGAATACGAATGGGCTATGAATCATATCAGGGTAAAAAAAGATTTAATTGAATAAAACTTGTTTTTGTAACCTCGAAATCAAATTAGTTCTTTTAATATCATACTGGCTGGCGGTTAACTTCAAACGAAAGTTATTTATCTTTGTATGTCCTCAGCGTTAAGATATTGCATATTTTATCTCGCCTTAAATGTCACAGGGAATGATTGCACGAAAAACCGCTGATAGCAAGCCTCAGGCGCCATAATTTTCTTTTTAATTACTAACCAAAAATAGCAAACCTTTTTTATCAAACAACATCTTACCGCGAACTCGTATATTTATTTAATCTAAAGACACCTAAAGACACGTAAGAAAATGTGCAACGTCGTTATGTCCAGTATTTATTAGTTTGAATTGGGACAGTTAGGTAAATAAATATGTACCTTAAGTGGAGAAGGAATTATTCCTTATCAAACGGTAACGAGGTTTAAACTCTCAGAGATTGCAATGTAAATGGCAGCCGTAAGGTAAGTACTTACAATGTTGCATTGGATTGTTAATTACTAAGATATATTGCAATCTCAGTTAAAATATCAAGGCTGAGCATAAAATCAGTTTATTAAGTTGCCTATTGCAAATTGCAACATTCCTCACCTAGGTTTCAACCTTTTCGTATTTCAATATTGCTATGAAGATATGTAATGAGAGACTGAGTCCTTTGATCTCCCTCGTTGAACGTACAGATGCCAAAACAATATTTTATAGAGAATATATTGATGTTATATCTAACTGTAAAAATTAAGTGAATCATTAAGATCGTCTTTTATTTGACTTTGTTTCAGCGAGTTTAACGCTCGATTTTTTTTAAATACTTACAGTTAATATTTTAAGAGAAGTGTTAAGTTGTGGTTATACCATAGGCACTAAATAGTATTTTGTGTGTGGTGCCGGCCGGTTTATCTAAGTAGATAAATATATAATCTAACCTAAACTTTAGTGGCTTTTGCATTCTTACATATTTCGTTTCATTTAAACTGTATTAAAAAATAACGGATTGTATCCGCGTTTCATGTCACTGTCTCATATTTCTCGTATAATTGAGTCACGCCGCACCAAAAACGGCTTACTTTAGGAAAATTCAAAACTCACCAAACCGAATTGCGTGACTGAAATAAATACTTACGTAGGTACATAAATATATATACCTAAGTGCGACTAACACGTGTTCGCGGGCCAACGGGCGATACGTCTCGAATGACAATGGGGGTTTCCCTTTCATGCGGAAAATATACGTGATAAAAATTCTAAATTGTCGCGTGTGAAAAAAAATGTGAGGTCCAAAAATAGTGGCTGCGGTAGGTGTGATAATGGAGTTCTATAGTGGCCGTAAAACGCTGTAAATCACAGCTGAACGTGAGAATGGTTCATTATTTAACTAAATTTATTCGTAAAGGCACCACCTACATGACATGTCCAACTGCATTTTTTTGTCTGATAAGTAATTAAAACTTTAGCAATAAACTACAATTATTATTTAACCCACGATTTGAGCATTTTATTAATCATTTGCTTTCACGTTTGACGTGTCGTTCGACAAAATGCTAAAATTAGTTTTAATGTTTAACTATGATTTATCAAATGTCACAGTGATCGTTAAGTATTAGAATTTATGTGTTCCTATTTGAATGCCACTAGCGTCATTAACTGTATGAAGAGATGCGAGCTTTTGCATCATCGCTGTAATTAATAATCTGACTGTACCAAAATCGAGTTGTCTCCAGCATTGCAGCAGCAAGTTCCCATTTTACACGATGCATAGTCCGTGAGCGCACAATGCACTTTGCAAAACGCACTCGCTACCCCTCATCGTAGTACGATTACCCCGCCAGAGATGGCGTTAAGCGTGCCAAATTACACGCAAAAATATCCAAAAAAAACTGCATATTGTCTTAAAAATCACTTCAAAATTTACTTACAATTTATCAAAGCTTAAAAACAAATGTCATTTTAGTAATTTTCAACATAAAACTGACAATCATGTTTTCGTACGATAAGATGCGAACTCCATTCGCGTTCGTCACTCTCCCTAAAGAGTTTCGCGTACGAACCAAAGATGTCACTAGCAGCCGCCCGATGGTATAAATAGAAGTGATATAAATAGTCCCAGTTAGATAATGACGTTATGCAATGACTTGGACTGGCATGTGAAAATAAAGCTCGGAAGTATGAACGATACCGTATTTACCTACTTGTATATTTGGAGGTCGAGTTCAGTGCTCTCTGGGATGATTAATACTGACCTACTAAATAAAGAATCACTTTTCTAACGAGGAAATTTGTTTTGTGACACTTGAAATATTTTTATAATTACGAACCGTAACGATTTAACATTATCTCCATGAAAAAATAGAACTACCTGATTTTTCAATAAAATAAGTACCTAACAAGAAATTGTTCAGTCTCTTTAACAAAATTATTATAGAATTGAAAAGGTACGTAAGAAAGATTCACTGTTTTAACAAAACAAAACGTGTAAACAAGTTAACCTTTTTGGACTGAGATGTTTTCTAAATATATCTTCAGCGACGTTTTGTTAGCAAAATGACTAGTCTAGTCTTTACATTATTTCTATCGTATATGTTGCTTAGAAAAGATCGTGTTAAAGCAATAAAACTACCTATCGCTTAGCTAGTATAATATTATCTCTATTAAATGATAACATAATATGTCACAGATTTATACATGACATGCCATACTTTTAAGATTTATTCCATCCATTTAATTTTGGTAATTAATTACGTCAAAATTCATGACTTTTTAAACAAAATACATGCACGCAAGAATACGTAGAGAACTGATCCAAAAACTAGAAAACTAGCGGCAAAAAAAGCATATTTTCTAAATAAGAAATACCTCAATCACACTTACGAGCCATCGGTCCATTGTGTGCCAATGTGCGCGTCCATCAAAAACTATAATATTCCCCCCTTCAAAAACTCTTAGGGCAAAATATTTGGATGCGACTTGGGGTTCTGCGGTCCCGTCTGGCTAGCTGAAATCAATTTTGCATATTCTTTTATCAACACGTGTGCACTTTCAATTCAAATTTGTGTCATGGATCTATTTGTAATCGATCTAAGTAGTCGGTAGAAATGTTTCGTATAAAAAAATATAAATGGTTGACAAGATCTTTGCCAATTGATATTTTTAAATTTACATTCAAAGTTAAAAACAGAGTAAGTAAATGTTCTTAAGACACATTGAACGGGTCTAAGAAGGTCGTCCCAATTCCATGTAATTCAAACACATCTAGGACTGATGTTTTAATTGAAAATTATATTCTTTTTAGTTACGTATTTTCAGTTAAGCTATGTTCGACGTGTATCGAACGAATCCTTGGTTGATAACTGAAATATGTAATAGCTTTGACACGTATTTCTGGTAAGTAGATCAAACTACGCACAACATTCCTCAAATTTAAATTATAGGTGAAAAAATCTGAAGTCAAAGCAGTACTTTCTTTACCAAAAGATAAATGATTACAGTATCCACGGGACCCCAAAAGCAACCGCGTGTTACCCCGTCACACATAGCTTCTAAATGTCGCGTAAAAGTATTGAGAGCGAAAAGTCGCTAAATTTGAGGCGTTCTCGGAGGCTTTTGAGGAAAGCCCGAAGCTGGTGTTATAGGCAATGAGAAGCCGGGAGGGAAGGCTCTATCGCCACTTTACACGCTCTGCCGGCGCTAACCTCCGCCCAACGTAATATCACGCCGCCTGCTCTCCGTTTCAATTTAGAAACAAATTGAAATTGTTTTTATTTGAATAATATTACTCTGCCCGCGAAACGAAAGGGCCACTTAGTTATGGTATCATTGCTATGAATTATTCTGTTATGCTAATGCTTAATTTTTAATAACAATCTCTAATTAAACAGGCGGTCTGGTAGGATATAAATTGCGGAGAAATCATAGTTGCTTTGTTAATTGTCTATTACATACATAAACAAGGTGCAAGAGACAGACGTTTGCTGAGATTTGATAGTCATTTGTGTAACATTCGCCTTCGCGCTTCGCTCGTTCATCTTATAGACAAAATACTTAGGACTTGTTAAGACTCTTTTGCGGTACATGAGACACTGAAATAGTACCTACTGCGAGTCAATGTCAGTCAATGAAATCTTACTTAGCACTTGCCTCATTCATACTTAAGGGCAAAGAGATAGGACATAGAGAATGTGTCAACACCTACGTATAAGTTGTGATGCAATGTAGTGTCACCCGTTTGAACAGTAAATGTCTTGAATATTCTCCTTTTCATGACATTTCCCATAAAGATTCCACTGTGGCTCAAGATTCTACTGTTTCCCTGATACGTCGTTTTGATTTTTAAAGCACTAACCCACTAGCCTAATAATTACCCTTATAAATGCTTATTGTAACACAATTCGAGGCGAGATGTGGCGCGAGCGCTGCATCCTTTATGAGGAGTTCCGAGGGGGAGGGAGGGAGCTGGAAAAATTGCACATAAATATTGAAGCTGCCACTTACACGTGCTGCAGACGTGGGTTGGGATAGGGTGGATACGGCACGGGTACTGGACTATATTATAAAAAAACATTTTGTTTTTTGTTGATTGCATGAACGAACGTAGAAACTTTGTTTTTTTTACGGTTAACATGAACCTACGTACATGAGAAGTTAGTGCGAGGAAGTAGGTACTTTAATTTCAGCTTGTTAGATTAGATACCTCTTCATTTGCCTAAGAAAAAGTGTGTGAACAGACAGACTGACTGACAGAGACACGTAACGAAGTGATTATTGTCTAGGTTTATTTTTTCCTTTTGAGGTACGAAATTCTAGAAATCAGGTTATATTTAAAAACAAAACGGTAATTTAGAGTTCTAAATGAGTAGCAAAAAAAATTTAACATCTTTAATTTATGTATTTTACATTACAGTTAACCACTTCATTTGTTAATTGCAAGTTTTGGTGCTACGACGTAGCAAGCGTAGCACCTCGTAGACTTTACAATAACAATGCTTTACATAATAGCTAGGTATCAATAGCATTGTCTACGGTTTTTTTTCTCTACAATCTCCAGATATCATTAAGTTAATTACTTAAATAAGTAAGATATCTTGAGATATAGAAGATACGATTCGAATGACTCCGCTGCGCCTGTTTGTCTGTTCGCGACAAACTCAAAACTACTGAATGGAATTTTGTGCGGTTTCCACCTATAGATAGAATGATTTACGAGAAAGTTTTTAGTAAATCAGGTGAAATCAAGCTGATGGGCTAAACATTTTCATTCTGCGTGGACGAAGTCACGGGCAACAGCTGGAATTCGTCATAAAACTATGAACGAATCTCAGAATTTTCGGAAGAAAATAAAATTATAAATAATGAATTCGTACTTCGTATACGCCTCTTCTAGACTAGTGAGATTTTTTTTTATTATACTCGGCAGGCACATCCACTCTATTCTAACGGCAGTAGCTCGCGGGCCCTCTTTCTTTTTCTTGTAGCAAATTTCGCAACAATCTCACTTATTATGCCACACAAATTCCTCGCCCCGGCCCCACCAGACGTGAAATTAAAATTTCCTACTTACCTACCCTTACCACCCTTGTTACGCCGGAATAGCTAAATAAGATATCGCTTGTATACCATTATAAGTTAGTATGCCGTATTAAAGGAAGGTTTGAAATTATTTTGAAAAGAATAATAACTTGCCTATTTTTACTGAAAAATACTTATCCCAATCTCTGAAACGGTCTTTGAAATACTCGAAGACCTTATCTAATCAGATCGTTCCCGAAATGTAATCGTAAGCTGGCTTTGTAATATTTATAATAATAATATAATAATAATATAGCCTTTTTATTCCGAATTCGCTACAATTTCATTTTGTTGTTGTTGTTGTTGTTTTATTATTAAATTGTCGCGTAATTCGGCGTGCCTCATGGCATAGGCCTCCTCCGTGTATTGGAGGGTTTGGGCTATAGTTCCCACGCGCGCCCAGTGCGGATTGGGAACTTAACACACACCATTGAATTTCTTCGCAGATGTGTGCAAGGTTTCCTCACGATGTTTTCCTTCACCGAAAAGCTCATGGCAAATTTCAAATGTAATTTTCGCACATAAATTTCGAAAAACTCAGAGGTGCGCGCCCGGGATTTGAACCCACGACGCTCTGCTTGAGAGGCCACAGGTCAAACCACGAGGCTACCACGGCTTTTTTTGTAATATTTAGTTCATGCTTATTTATAAAGATTCCTGATTCCATTGTCTACCTATACCTACGCCCTTAATCATGCTAAACATGGCCTTACGGTTTTGTCACCTTAGGCTATGTCTGCCCCGTAAGAGATAAAGACGTGATATGTGTATTTACAAGTAAGCTAGTAAGTAAATGCTTTATTGCATAAATATAAAGAAACAGATACAATCCACAAAAAAACAAAACTGAAAATAATATATGCACAAAGGCGCACTTATTTCTAAAGGGATCTCTACCAGTTAACTTTTGAGTAGATGAGAGAAGCATTAAACGAGGGACCGACAAAGTGTGAGTTTAAAATTCCAGATCGTGAAAGCCACAATAGTTATGTATGTATGTGTTTATAAATTGTCTATCACGACATCTTAAAGATTATATATTAAATAGCTATTATATATATTAAACTATAACAAAGCTTGTGACAAATGATGATAAAAAATAACGCAATAAAAGTAAAATCCACTCGCCATCGTAAATTGCTAAAGCTATACCAGCAAATACCGTTCTTTCAAAGATCTTTAGCTAAAAGTTGTACATCAAAACAGCCGGTTTATCGAGCAAAATGAGCTTTTATATCGGAATGTAGGAAACAGCAATCATGCTTGAATGTAATAGCTATAAATAGCATACTGTTTATGTTACTGAGCTTCTCTTCCAGTATTGCGGAAGCCGGTACTATTCGATTGATAACGAATTAAGAAAAAACGAGGCATGAAATGTTAATAGCTCTTAATTTTATGTTTATAAATTATAACAGAGTAAGTCGTATTATTAGCCTTATAGTTATGTGCAAATGACTTAGTAGAGTTTTTTTTTTACATTTTTACAACTCCGTCCCATGATAATGCAGTCCTGAATGTCTGCCTCTTCGATTTTCTTCGTTTTCAACATGATTGTGACCAATAACTCCAGAAGCAGACATGTGCAAATGACTTAATACTCCCATTTTTTTAAGCAACTTCAATCCGCTGTAACGCGAAAACGCAGCGACATAGGACCTTAATTGATTGAACCAAATCGATTCGTAATGATTTAAACTGCGCTCCACCTCGACGTGAAACGTGTGCAAATCATATACCGAAATGCTCGCCAGCTCCCTAACTATTAGTTGGATCTATTGCATCTCGAGCACAGAGTTAGGAAACCTTAATGCGATTTAATTCTGATTCAGTTTAGGTTCGCTCGCTGTCAGATCCATACTAAAAATGACAGCTGAAACCTGAACTGAGTCGCATTAAGACGTCATGGTAAGGCCCCAGGGGCTTGGGCTTGACCCGCTGAGTTGTTCGAAATTTAAATTTGAAATTTAGAAATTTGTCATACTAAAAAAAAATTGAAATTTAAACTGTTTATTTCGGAAAAAAAACTACATTTTATACAGCAATATAACCACTTAATCCTTGATTTGTAGGATTGTTGAACTACCCCACACCCCCTACACTACACTACGTAACTAGACACCCACGTATTGTAGGTATGAGTTCAATAGTGTGTATGAAATCTCTCATTGAGATAGGAGGCCTATGTCCAGCAGTGGAACGTATATACATACACAGGTTGGAGATAGTGTTGATGATAATGCTGAAAAGCGTAATGCTGTGTACATACATACATACATAAATCACGTCTTTATCCCTTACGGGGTAGACAGAGCCTAAGGTGACAAGACCTAAAGACCACGTTTAGCATGATTGTGGGCGTATGGACGGAAAAGGGAATCAAAACAGTGATGGGTTGCTAGCCACATCGCCTACATAACATGATCCCTAAGATTTTCACCCAATCCCTCGATGGGCTTATACCATCTGCGCGGGAAGAGAAGCAACTGGTACATTCTATGTTTTCTCTTTGCTCCCAGACCAGCATGGAAGGATGCCGTGTACTGCTGCTAAAAAGGCTCACAGAAGTCCCAGTTTGGCTAAAAGTCAAAGTTAGTAGCCGGGAACATAGAATGTACCAGTTGCTTCTCTTCCCGCGCTGGTGGTAAAAGCCCATCACGGGAATGGGCGAAAATCATAGGAATCATGATATAGGCGATGCGGCTAGCAACCCATCACTATTTTGATTCCGTTTTCCACCTATAGGTACGCTCACAATCTTGCTAAACGTGGCCGTGGTCTTGTTACCTTAGGCTCTGTCTACCCCGTGAGGGATAAAGACGTGATTTGTGTATGTGTATGTGCTGCTACATCAGCCGGCTAGTATCTAAGAGTGCAGTACTCGCCACAAAAGTATGGCATTTTGAAAGCTCACATAACCTGTTCTTGACATAAAATATCCTACAAACTGACCCAGTAGGAAAGGAACGCACTGATTGACAAGGCGGTAAACAACCCAAAGCCTGATTTTTAGAAAAGAAAAGCGACAAAAACACGATTGTACTAATGTATTTATTTTGTTTTCAGGTGACGTTGCAGCCTTTGAGTGAGTACGAGTGTCTGGTTCACTAAGTAATGCTAAAGCTCTGCTGCCTTTGGTGGAGGGAAAAACATATTCATCAAAGTAAAATCACCACTCATAAAATAGCTAACTTTAATGTTGTAATTAACTAACCCGTTATTTAATTAACTATGGTGCACTTACTATGTAATCTTTGTCTTAGGTCACCGTGACCTTAACGGACGTCACTTGGCCACAATACAAGCTATTATTAGTTATCACTTGTACGAAGTTAAAAAAAAAGTTTTCTTTTACAATAAATTATTATTACATAATTCTAGAACTCCATGTGAAAGAAGCGGAAATTCTTGTTATGTAGGTGCATTAGGAACAATACTTTTAAAAAACAATGGCTTTTTGGTGACTGTACTCGCATTTTCATCTAGCCTACATATTTTATACCGAATTTCAAGACAATCCGTCTATTAGAAATGGATCAAATTTGCCCCTACACCATCCTCGGGGAACATGTCTGCCAAATTTCAAGGCAGATCCAGCGGTTTATGCTGTGCAATGTAATGTCTATCAGTCAGCCACGTTACTCTTTTTTATTTAAAGAAATAAATTAGAAAAACCAGACCTTAATCTTAGCAAAGACTTTTGCATCACACCTTTTCCTTCAGAAAAATTACAAAATACCCTTAATACTACTTCTTTTACAGATTATGTAGTACTTAAGTACATAAGTTCATGACTCAATTGACCATCTGAACACAATGAAAAATCCTCATTGAAGTGTCAACTAAAGGATCCTAAATAACATTCGCAAGCTGACTCATACTTTTCTGTTTCATTGAGTGCATTCGGAGTTCATTCGCACGTGTGGGAGAGCCCACTTTTCTTTCACTTTACACATTAGAGAACCTAAACGGTTGAACAGAAACTAACTTCAAAGAAATATCTGTATAGATTTGCTTGTCCATCATTATTCTACGGGCTTTATTTAAAATAATGTGCATCGGAATTGCACGACTCTATTCCACCAACTCCTTTTCTTTTACAGGCCGACCAGAGGAAGTCGGAGTCTTCTTCATTACGTCAGCATTCCTATAATTTAACACCAAGCATTTTTGCTCGTTTACTTTCATCTGAACAGCTGAGGTGTGGAGTTTTTGTTGTACCCGTTCCCAGAACACTAGAATCTGACCGTCTTAAAATCTAGGGTTGATAGGCATTTGCTAGGCAAGCTTTCTCCATCTTATGTCATATCTTCGCATACAATTAGGTGCGACTGTGATCATGTGAATCACCTTCATTGTCTATTAAAAAAGTAACCAACAGAATTGTACCCATCCCTTTTTAACCATAGACCATTTGTTTTTTTTATATTTTCTTTACGGTGGGTAGGTAAGTCTTTGACTGAGTGTGAAATTTTGGAATTCGTTGTACAAAATTTAATTAAAAATTTACTATGAGCTCGGGTAAGGAAAGGCATCAGCTTCAGTGAATTCAAATTATTATTTTAAGATATAGATCGTTGAAAAGAGATGGAGAAAGACTTGTTAGAATATTTAGCTCAATACCGTTTACGGCTACCAGTTGATGGGTGCTCTAGAATAAAGGGAAGGTGGGTAGCATTGGATAACGTAACAAAATATTTATATCCACAGTATTTTTTTAGACAATATTTTTTTATTTAATAACTTCTTCTTAGACTATTTTTATTAGAACATGTGGTGCAGTCTACCAAATAAGTGGTCTATAACTTTTCATCCCACTTTCTATCAAATTAAAACGTTGCTAACGTTAAACTTTCAAGTTGACAGCCACGTCTTATCGACATTGTTATTTTATGACATGCAAATGATTTTTAACCTTAGGGTGGTAGATCACATTATGCTGATAGTACTTACGAGTACATAAGTAAAATCGGATTAAGTATAGTTATGATTATGAGGTTATCTATTGAGATTTATGTATAAATTTTATCTGTCTTGTTTAAAAACTGTTGATTATCAAAGCGTTGTTGTTGTAGTAAAATAAATATTGATTCGGTATAATTATTGTAAAAACAATATTAAGTAGGTTTTATGTTACAGCGAGTTCATAACTTTATAAAAAATGAGCTTCGGAGTTAACAATAGACCACCTATTCATTAAGTAATTAATTAACCGTTGGAGAAAAAACAGTTTTTTTTCGGTTCTAATACTTACCTCAAATTTTTATATAATAATAATAATAATAAACAGACCCATTACGTGTTTACCAACACTGTACAAACTCCTTACATCCATTTTGAGAGCAAAAATTAACGCGCACATCGTTGCAAACAACATTTTGGCCCCCGCTCAAAATGGATGTAAGGTTGGGTCCCGTGGTACTATAGACATGACTATTTGCCAACGAGTCCGGCAGAACAGAGGGACCCTCTCTGCTGCCTGGATTGACTACAAGAAGGCCTATGATTCAGTGCCTCACTCATGGCTGAGGAGGATCTTAGAGCTGTATAAAGTTGATGCAGCTTTAAGATCCTTCTTAATCGCGTGCATGGGGCAGTGGACCACAGTCCTTCGTCAACCGGGTGGCAGCGATGACCCTCCTGGTCCGCAGGACTTCATAAGGATTGAACGCGGGATCTTCCAGGGTGACAGTCTAAGTCCATTATGGTTCTGCCTAGCACTGAATCCGCTCAGTACTTTACTGGCGGATTCAGGGCTAGGTTGCCGGCTCCGGAGAGGGGGTGAGGTCATTTCTCATCTGCTTTATATGGATGACCTTAAGCTATTTGCACCAAACAACCACAACTTGTTGGAGTTATTGAAAACAACAGAAGTTTTCAGTAATGCCATCAAAATGGAGTTTGGTGTAGATAAGTGTGCAGTCATACATGTGCAGCGGGGGCAAGTTGTAAATTCACCGAACTTACAACTTTCTGAGACAATGTCCCTCAGATCTATCTCCGAAACTGAAACCTACAAATATCTTGGTATGTCACAGTCCTTGGGTATTGAAGGTAGGGATATCAAACAGATGGTGAGGGAGCGTTTCTTTGGGCGCCTGACAAAAGTACTTGATAGTCTTTTGTCAGGAGGCAACAAGATGCGTGCCTTCAACGCCTGGGTGATGCCCCTGCTCATATACTCCTTTGGCATACTAAGGTGGAATCAGACTGAGCTGAATGCCCTGGATCGAAGGGTTCGTTCATTGCTCACTACGCGTCGCATGCTACACCCACGTTCGTCTGTTATGAGACTGTACATCCCACGGAAATGTGGAGGCCGAGGCTTCTTAAATGCTCAGGACCTCCACAACCGTGAGGTGTGCAGTCTTAGGGAATATTTCCTGAACAACGAATGTGGGATGCATCGTGATGTAGTGGCGGTGGACAAATCCTTCACCCCTCTCGCCTTGGCAAAAGAGAACTGGCGCAGACCTAAGGTACGGAGCACCGAGGATCGCAAGACTGAATGGGAGAGTAAGGAGCTACACGGGCGGTTCTATAAGGCCCTCATGGGGCCCGATGTAGACCTGCTCGCGTCGGTGAACTGGCTACGCTTCGGGGATCTCTTTGGGGAAACCGAAGGTTTTGCCTGTGCAATTGCTGACGAAGTTATCATGACTAATAACTACCGGAGGTATATCCTGAAGGACGGTACGGTCGACATCTGTCGGGCATGCCGCCGTCCTGGAGAGTCACTCAGGCATATTATTTCTGGTTGTTCTAGTCTTGCTAACGGCGAGTACTTGCACAGACATAACCTTGTAGCCAGGATTATTCACCAGCAACTTGCTCTTTTATTCGGTCTTGTGAACTTTGAAGTACCCTACTATAAGTACACACCTGCGCCAGTTCTTGAAAATGGTCGTGTCACGCTCTATTGGGATCGATCTATCATCACGGACAGGACTATTGTCGCCAATAAACCTGATATCGTGCTGCTAGATCGATCGAAACGCCAGGCTGTGCTCGTAGACATCACGATCCCCCATGACGTGAACCTCGTGAAGGCCGAGAAGGACAAAGTCAGCAAGTACCTTGACTTGGCTCACGAGGTTACCGCCATGTGGCCTGTTGATTCCACGATCACTGTCCCGATAGTCGTTTCGGCGAACGGTCTAATAGCGAAGAGCCTTGACCATCACCTTAAAAGGCTCTCGCTAGGTGGTTGGGTCAAGGGCCAGATACAGAAGGCGGTACTCCTGGACACGGCTCGGATAGTCAGGAGATTCCTCTCTCTGTCGCCCTGACCACCGGTAGCCTAGGCCTCGCTTGCTGCCGGCGGCACCCTAGGTTAGGTTTTTATAATGTTTTTATATTTTGTATTAATATTGTTTTATTACTTTTTATATGAATATTGTAAAAACCTACCTAAGATGAAAATAAATATACAAATAATAATAATAAATATTTATTTTCAGATTAATATCCATAGATTGTTAGTTATTACATAAACTTAAGAACTAGTGTTAGTAGGACAGATTATACTTATATGAATACAACTATTTTATTCCTTAATTGAGTGTGGAATCAAATCACGGAAACTTGAACTATTCATATATTTTTTTTATATTTTACATTTCTACAACAAGAAAACTTTAATTGATAAAGTTTTTTTCGTCATGAGTTAGATAAGAACGACAATGGCGCAATTCATAAATATTATCAGCCACGACCAAAAATGACACTGACTGATATAAATGTAAGATAGCTATGTGGTGAATCATCGCAACCATCGAAGTCTAATGAATCAAATGAATATCTTACTAAAAATTAAATAATAAAATTTCTGAAACACAACAACTTCATCATCGCTTTATCGCCCAGATAAACTCCAAAACTACCCCACCACTTGCCCAATGTCCTCGAATTTTAAAGCGTCGAATCTATAAACTGCTCGTTAAATCTCGCAGGCGATAGTTGTAAATTTCCTCTGGAGTCGACCACTTTTACGAGGGACAGTCGCCCCGCCCACCTGCGACTTTGTGGCTTGCATAATAGACGCCTTTACAACATCGATCGCCTATAAAATAGGGTGTGATGCGCTGTCGGCTTTCTTTGCGATTGGAAATTTGCCTATTTAAGGCAATCCTTGCCTTTACTAGCGCCCGAGCAAGGCTTTTAAAATGCTGAGAAAAAAACGGTGTTGCGTATATATAACTGATGTTTTGTTGATCTCAGTAGGTACATATACGTATGTTTGTTCGTCTTTATCTTTTAAGTTCAATGTTAACTCAGTCGTTCATTGGGTTCTATGATTGGAAAATAAGAGCCAATTTACAAAATTATGTTCTCTATTTAGATTTTTATAAAATCATCCTTTTGATTGGGCGGGTGCTCGGGTACTTACTTTGTTTCTGTCACACATTATAATAAGATATTTGTTTGACCTAATGAATACTGAAAAAATAGTTAAATAAACAATTATTAAATCTATTTATTTTGGTGAATGCGATCAAAGTATAGTAGAATGCAAGTGGAACCTAAAAACGAAATTGCTGGATTGTATTGTTAAACGGGCAAAAGCTTATCTTATAAGAATAGAAGAAAAAAACGAAAATTCTCGATGGTGCAATGTTCCCCAGTTTACCCAGAACAAACTGGGCTTAAACAAAAGTTGTCTATGCTTTGAAACCAGTTATTATAAATATATATTATATAAGATTAACACCTTTGAAGTTCAATTCAATGCTTAACAACAACATAAAAGCAATTAAGAATTTTAATGTTTATTAATTTTATTGGTCAGGTAAGATTAAAAAATCTTATTGGAATATTTTACTATGTTCTACTGGAAATACTAAGTATTAACAAGTACCTATTTCAGATTAATGCTAATTGTATAAAAATATACTCAAGTATTTATAATTGGTTTTAAGTCCAGCACCGAGCAAACTATGTTGGTATACTATGTTCTGCGCCACATTTAGATGCCTACGTCATTAATCAACAAACAATTTCATGGCTATTTTATTGCTAGTAAAAATCGCTATAAATAGGTACTATGTGTCTATATTAGAACCATGTAATGACCCCACAAGCTGTTTATTATCAATAAAAAATAAAAAAATGTCTCCACCGTAAAACAAACGTCCCTAACTGTCCATATCAACCATTCCATACGGTTACGGCAAAAACATCAGAATAACAACATAAAACCTATACTTATGCAATGTTCCACCACACAGCCGTACCACAGACCTGATAAAGCTGAAAAGGCAACTTAAGCCTATAAAAACCATGCACTAAACACACCGACCAATGAAAAAGGTAATAAATAAACAAACCTTTTACACCATAAACGATTTTATTTTAAAAGCCATAAAGTTTGGTATTCCACGTGCGCCGGCCGCGGTTACGACCCGCGGGATGAATGAAATGTGCGACGAAGACGGGAACGTCTGTCGGAGCGGGATGAGTGATACCCGTTCAACCACGTGGCTGGCGTAAAGCAAACTGGAGCAATTCTTTTTGAATGATTTTTATAACACCGTTTAGTGGGCATTAAATAGGTTTTATGGGTCGTTTTGTGTGGACTTGAAAATGTTATGGCCTGACGTCATTTATTTACAATATAAACAGGTCATATCATTTTTGTTGTTAATTTTACATTTCTTTAATTATTTTACCTGGAAAATAACATTATATGTATCTATTTATATAATTATATTATTAAACTGGGATACTTATTTTGAAATGTTATATCAATATCCTACGCTTACTAATTTCAATAGGTAAAATATTTATTAAAAAGTACATCGTTATCAGGTAACAATAATAAATAGCGATTAATCTGTTTTCTTTATTTGTCTAATTAAAGATAAATTTTAGACAAAAATTGCAAAAATGTCGTTAACGCATTAAAACAATATAAATTATGTATTGTAGCAACAGAAAATGATTCATTGATTTCATTAAAATGATAAATTTAAAATTAAATACTTATAAACTACGGTAGGTAAGTGAACTTTAAATACCTACGTACCCATTGGAAATTTACTTATTAAATATACCTAAAAATTATATTTTAATTTGAAAGAGTAATTTTATTTGACTTTAGGTAAATAGGTACGTACGAATTAATTTTAAGGTTTCTCATTTATTGTTTAAGTTTTAACTATAGTAAAAGGAATAAAAGTTAATGTTATAAAATACTTATAAACAACGGTATCAACAAACATTTTAAATTTATGGAGCAGAGCACAATATTAAAGTGCATTAATTTCAACGACTTCGTTTCGACTAATTATTGATAAATTATCTTGCACTTTACCTGAAAATTAAACAGTTACAAAACAATACCAAATCACTAATTCCGAACGTAATGGTGCAATTTTGCTTAAAGCCATTCAGTTTGACATTTAGAAGTGCCGGAATGGTTTGTGATTGGCGGTGAATGTTCTACACGGGATCACTATTGGCGTAGACGAGGGGCCCACGGGGGTGCGCGGGGCCCGGCGCCATTACGAACAATGGCCGTCGGAATGGTCGTTAGCGAATAGCTTTTATCTCTTTCTAATATAAGCTACGCAGGTAGGGATTAATGAGACGGAGAGGGTTCCGGCGGGTCGCGCTGCAATTGAGTGCGTCTCGCTCGCACGCGCGCGCGCCTGCTCGGGCGGCGGCGGCAACGCTCGCCACGACGCGACGGGGAATTCGGAGTCGTAGAGCCTCATACGCGGGTCATAAACGATTCGCGGCCATAGTAGAGGTGCACGCGCGAGAATCGATCCGAATCGCCCGGCGATAAACGCATCTCCCGCGAGGCGATCGTCGCGCGCCGCGTCGCCGAGCGATGAGTTCCAAGTTCATCATCGATAGCATGCTCCCGAAGTACCATCAGCAGTTCCACCACCAGAACTTGTTCGCGGGGGCGGGCGCGTCGCCGATAGAGGCGTCGTTATCGTCGTCGTTGTCTTCGTCGCTGTCGACATCGCTGTCGTCGTCGCTGTCAGGCGGGCTGGGCGCGGCGGCGCTAGGCGCGGGCTCGCCTGGTGCTGGGAGTCCTCAGCGCTCCTCGAGTTCCTCATCGGCGTCCCCGGGAGCGCCTGCAAGGATGTATCCCTACGTGTCGCACCACCAGCAGTTCGGTGGGTCGGTGCCGTTTTCTGGTGCTGGGTTGTCTGCGGATGACAAGAGTTGCCGGTACCCGACGTCTGTGGGTGCGGATCCTATGTACGCGTTGGGGCAGCACAATGGCGGAGCGGCGGTGTCAGCAGCATCGGCTAGCATGGCGGCGGCGGCGCAGTTCTACCACCAGGCAGCGGCATCGGCAGCGTCCGCGGCCTCAGCGGCCTCTGTGGACGCCATGGGTGCCGCCTGCTCACAGCCCTCAGCGCAGCCCCTGCCCGACATACCGCGGTACCCCTGGATGTCAATCACCGGTAAATCATTTTCTCCATGCATGAGTGTGTCGCTACCATCCTGAAAAGGAAAATATCTTTTTCATTTTTTTTTTCGTTTTCTTTGCAATTTTTCGAACTAGATTTTTGAAAACAGTAGATAGTACGTAAACGTGATAGGTATTAGTTGTTTTGCTTTATTACTTTACTTTTACCATGCTTAAAATGTAATTGATGTGAATATTCGATTATTTACCTAAAATTCTAATAGGAATATTTTTTATGCCTACATAATTACTGCCCAATTAAATTAAAGCTAGGTCATAACAAAGTACCTCAGATCATCATTTAAATAAAAATACTTAACTCTGATTCACGTGAAATACCTACCTAGGCATTTGTAGATAATTAAAGCCTTTTTAGGTAAGTATTAACAATTAGACACCTTTTTAAATACCTATTAAAATAAATATGTATGTTTATTAAAATTATCAGATAACTCAGTGTACCCAATAATAAATAATTCATACACAGTCACATAAAAGTAATAAAAACAAACCATTAATAGTACTATTGACACTATTTGGATTATTACTGATTAATTGTAATAACTCATTCAATCGCTTTATTACTTTCTAAATATCTATTTATTAATATATTATGTATCTACGAGTACCTGCATGCTTAACTTATTACCTAGACTAGACCTGAAATAATTGCTATTATAAAATTAATCAAGCCGTCAGTTAATTTAATTAATATTCGCGGGTTCGTAAACGATTAAATTTATTGCACAAATCCATTAAGAAAAGTTGGTAGGTATTTCAATTTTAATTGAAATCACCTGTTAAGTACCTATTTTATTAATAAAACTTGAGTAAAAATAAGTAGGTTTTTTTGCAAAATTGTGTTTAGAATAGGTACTTGACATAAATACCTATGTATGCTAGGTAAATTATATACCTACTTACGTTTAGTAAAATCCTAATATTGGATGCCGACCGTCGGACCGCCCTTGCCGACGGCACTTTGGGCGGAAGGTTCTTATAGGTTAGATCCTTACGCATGAAGTTTCTAATTACCGTTATTTGAAATTGTTAGGCAATTTGAAGTTTAGATAGCTTTAGTTACCTATGGCAGGACTAGTTTCTTAAGTACCTATACTGGTATGGTGATCTTTTTGTGATTTCAACTAAGTATAACATAACAATTATGACTTACATTTCCTATTTTCAATAAAATTATAATTATTAGTTATACCTACCTATACGGTGCTAGAAAATTAGGTGCGGATATTTTTAGGGTATGAATGTTAATAACCTTAGAATCAATGAAAAACATAGATTATGTAAGTATTGTGTAGTAGGTAGGTAGGTATATATTTTTTTGTTTCATTCTAAAATATAATAATTACCGTCCTTGCATTAAATATGCTTTAAACAAATTAACAACGATGCAAGTAATCGATCCTCAAAATATCTGCATTTGATTTTCTAGCACCTTGTATTTGGTTATAAACGCAATTCATACGGCGACTATTATAAATGGGCTGCTGTAAATCAAAAATAAAATATAGTCATGCAAAGTAATTAAAAAGGGGATTTATTGGTACGAACTATGAATACTTAAACGATTTTGCATTTTTATTGCACGTCTAAACTGCGATAAGGTAATTCTGCGGTCGTAAAACTAACCTAGGCCAAGAAAAAGTTAGGCAAAACTTTACAGTTGTTACTTAAGGTAATACCTACTGCGTCAACTCCTGTGAGGTCCACTTAGTACTCAAAAATGGAGGTCCATTACAGGTACTAAAATGCCTGTACGTTTTGCATACAATGGTAGATACAATTATTTTTATTCGCGGTTTATGGCTTAAGGCATAATAACGTTCACTATTTTGACATAAGAATGACTTTTGAAATTTATGCACCGTTCCTTGAACGTAACGAAATAAAAAACAAATGAGAGGTAATTGAGAAAATAAAATTCGTTTACGCGCTTTTAAATTATGAGAGAAGCCAAAGTAGTATTGTCTTATATAATACCTATCAGACAAGAAGTAGTAATTAATGTAAGTAAAGTTAATTACGCAAATTAATGAGAAGTATAATACGTACTTAACAGTAAAAATACTTATTTTTTTTTATCAGTAGTTGAAACAATTAGTTTAGGTATAGTATTTTCACATCAACCTACCTTAGAAATAATAGGTTGAAATCAGCTGAGCGAACTACGACTATTCAAAATCTTTTTCAAAAGATTACTCTTTTGGTTTTATTTAAAATGTGACTTAACGGATGATAAAGGAGTCCAATTATTTTAAGTCGTTTTAAAATAAAACACATTTTCTGTAACTTTTTATTTTGATAAATTCACCAAATTAACCGACCAAATTGATGTTTTGCTAATGAATGTCACATTGAAGTTCATGCCTAAAGAATGTTGCTGCCGGCTACATCTATACCTAAACAAAATTCCTATTCATTAATCGGTTCAACTAAATATATTTAGGTACTGTGTCCTTGTTTTGAGATTTAATATATACCTAAAATTACTCACTTTTGACGTTTGACATGTGCACTATAAATACATGACAAAATAGAAAGACTCCTATTCATAATTCATCCAAAAAAGACACATCTAATGAATTATTCGTAAATAGGTGTATGAAAAGTGTGTGTTAAAACATTTCATTTAGCTTAGAAACGTCCAACCTTCCTGGCACATGTCAGCTATCAATAACAGTGACATATAAAATACCTCGTGATCAAAGCCACTGTAACATAATAACAGCGTCGTAGCTCAGTGAAATTATATAAAATGGCCTATAATCGACTTGTTTTTGCTTTGAAAATGACCATTATTCTTGATTTGTATCTAATGCTGGTGTATAAAAATGTCCCGCGCGATGCAGGAAAAAATCTGTCACGAGCGAGACGGAAATATCTGAGCAGGTGCACATGTGACGCGGTTTGACACACGGCGGCTAAAATTAAAATGGCGGAGAAGTAGGCTCGTCGACAGTTATTCGTCGTAACGTTTCTACTATAATTTGACAGTGAACGTACTACGTTCAAAGTGTGTTCAAAAGCTAGTTTGAATGAAAATTTAGTGAGTCAATGTTTATTTTTAGTCGTAGATGCACGTACCACGGCATCGAGACCATGTGCGCGACGACGCACGCGCGGACCAACATGGCCGCGCACGCAACCAATCAAACCGCGCCATCTATGATTCTCAATCACACACCTATTCCTTTACAATAAAGAGCCATATTCCTTTGATGTAAGAAATTCCTTTCAAACTCTCTCGTGGCGCAGAATATCGCATGTCATCTATAGAATTCTGTCATAAATTACAAACATGATTTAAGACATTTTTAACTACGTATTAACGCGTGCTAAAAAAGGTGAAATATAATAATATTGTTGCCGATAAAAAGGATGCAGTGATAAAGTGATAACTGAGGGCCAATAAACTATTGATAAAACATGAAATACGAATGTAAAATTAATTAGGTAGGTACCTATTCGGGCCAATTAAACTCACTTTGTGTTATCGCAGACGGGTTCCAAAATATATTTTTTACCTTGTATTTGCGTTACCTACATGTTTTGATAAAAAATCGCTCACCTTATATACATTAAATGTATAAAACATGTATAAATCTTAATACCCTTCAGATAAGTGTTTACTAAATAGTAGATAGGTACATTCTTCGTTCACATCAATTGCTAAATTTAGTACCTAGGTAAGAGTGACGTAAATATTCTAATAGAAATGCACACTTGAAATTTGACATAGTACATAGTGAATATTTGACCAATGGAAATTCATAATTTAAAATCAATAAATTGAGTAACTTTATGAAATATTTGTACATATTATGTAAGTGTAATAATCATTTCTCCCAGGATATTTATTTTTTTATACGTAAATTACACTTAACTGATTTTAGTTCCTTATTATGGACCCCCGCAAAATGCATGATGATTCAATCAATTTATTTAATACATAATAATATAATACAATAACATTATAAAAAATTAAAATAATATGCTCACATAAATAAGTAAATCCTTATAGTAAGTTATTTCTGTATTTAAGGTAGATATTAATAACAATGTTCTACATATTATGAAAAATAAACAATGGGGATAATTAAGTCTTTACAGTAGTTTTTCTTCGTAATTAATGTTTCATGGAAGTAAATAAATATTTGAAAGTCCGTCAAGTAAATAATAAACCTTTTTGAACACCTTACTTACTTAATTTATGGCACTAACAATGTTGCCAACATTCCCAAAAAATACCATAAAACAACTCCTTAAGAACATCATTATCTGAGTTTAAGAAATATGAGGCTGATATGCTCTTGAGTTTACCTTTTAGGGATCTCTGCACTCAGACCACTTTTGGCTTGACTTACATTTTTCAAGCTTTTGGCGCTGATAGAAAGCGGTTATCAACAGATTTATATATCCCGATTACTTATCGTGTTATTAAAACGGTTAAAACCCCTTTAGTTGGTAATAACGAGTATAAACGGCTGAAATAATTACTAGTGTTAAGTTGGCCGTAAAACTTTCATTTTATTCACGGTTTTATTGTGATGAAAGTATATAAATTGAATATATTGTTTACAAGTAAAAGTGTGGACAAACTTTAAAATGGTTTTTGTTAAAGTACCTACCTACCGAAAATTTGAAATCTCTGTTTTATTATAGACAAGATAGATTTTTTTCTATTCGGGTACGTATGTAACTCTTCTTATAAAAAAGAAATGGTATTTTAAAATCATTCTTCGTAAATACTATAGGAAGGTTATCAACTGTTTAGGTACCTACTTAGATTAATATTTAATATTTATGTCAAAAAAACTGAAATTAGCAATTTAAATTAACTTCGCTCTAAAAAATATCGGTCAATGTGATAGTGGGTTTTATCAACATCCCACGCTTATATCTACTAAATTAAAAAAACCTATTCCTACGCAACGACAATCGTTTAAATCTTTTTGCGCGGCTCAGACAATACCGCGAACAATTAACTTTTCTTCTTAATTTCAATTCTGATTAAAGTCTCTGCGGGCAGGTTTAATCGCACATATGTTTCTACATTGTTGTATAATAATAGCTATCATCTTAATAATATAATGACTCTATCAAGACAAAGAAACGCGTGCCGTTATTTACTCCTGCGTAGGCGGCTTTCGGTGATTGTGGCATACCCATATTCAATAGATGTAAACCTGATTTGTAAAACTGTTGATTTAATCACACATACGCCAGTTAAATTATAGATGGGGATAGAATGAGAAAAAATAATAATTACCCACTCCAATGGGCAAAAAAAGCTATATGATGTTTTAAGACTAGAATGTGTTGTCTAAAAAAATTACTTTCACAGGGTTTTATTTCCAATGTAATTTATTATAAATTGGTACATAAATGTGGTTTTAGTCTTTTTCATTGTGTTTATACGTAGTTATAACTCGGTATCCTTTATAATCACACGTTACGCTTCAATAGGGTAGGTTAGGGAGTAATGGAACCGTGGAAAAATAAATACACTTTCTGCAGAACCGGACAAATTACCTATTTCAATAAAAACGTTTATAAGATGAAATAAATTGACACTAACTGTAATCCGACTTACACACAAAGCATAAATAGGTATAGGATATAAGCTAAATTAAGTTGTTTAATGAATGAATTCTAGTCTAGCAGGTAGTAAAATTCTTCCATGCTGGTCTGGAAGTAAAGAAAAAAGATAGAATGTACCAGTTGCATCTCTTACAGAAGAACAAAAAAAGATATTAAAAAAATCATTTCACTTATACCTACACTTACACATAAATCACGTCACTCCCTTACGGGGTACACAGAGGCTAGGGTAACAAGAGCCAAAGGCCACGCTCAGTACGATTGTGGGCGTATGGCCTATAACATGATTCCTAACGTTTGCACCCGTGCCCTCGATGGGCTTTTACCATCTGCACGGGAAGAGATTCAACTAGTAAATTCTATGATTTTTCTTAGCTCCCAGGCCAGCATGGAAGTGACTTATAAAGTAGATATCGTAACTATTTCGAGTAGCAGAAAGTAAAAGCTTTACGTATTAATAAGTGAGCGTTTTTTTAAAAAAAAGTCCATATGAACATTTTTCCAGAATTAAAATATTTTGGGTTTTTCCTACTCAGAATCATTTATCCTATCGATTCTCATGTGAAAAGTGTCTCAGATTTAACCATGGAATTTATTTTTCTCAAAAATGTCCGGTAAAGTCGTCATTGTTAACTACATATCAGAACAGGAAGTTAATTGTTGCCGGTCAGTCCAAAATTTAAAAAAAAAACACATTACTGTCGCGCTAAACTCGACAGTAATGTTGCATACAAATTCCATTACTGTCTAGTTATTAACTTTTTAAAAATGCAAATCACCATTATAAAAGAAAGGCACAAGACTTAAATCATCAAATTAAAAAAAAATATTTCGGGACACATTTTTCCATTTTCCACCTATACGTCCACAATCTTGCTAAATGTGGCCTGTAGGTGCCTGTTACCTTATGCTCTGTCCACCCCGTAAGGAATAAAGATGTGATTTGTGTATGTATGTATGTATTGTTTCTTATATAAGGATCGATAAGAAAAACCCAAAATAGTTAGATTCTGAAAAAAATTTCATGTGCGTTTTTATTTGGAAAACGCTCAAGTAAAGAAATTGAGGTTAGATAGAGGTGATACTAAAATATGTTAGTATACAGGTAGCAACTATTTCGAGTAGCACAAGATTTATAATTTTAATTTAAACACCACATTATGCTTTAACCGAAGACAGTATAATGTATTTATGCTTCATATTGTAACTGCATGTCCCACTGACAGTTAGTATCAATGTGTCTTGTCTAATGAAGGCCTTTTTATAATAATTTCATTTTTACTATAACAGGCTGTTTAATATACTCCCCAACCTACCTTATAGTGACGTGATAAAATTGCGTGCAGTACTTCTAATGTTATTTGAGAGTAAAGAGTAATTTATTTATATCTCAAGACTGCATAAAACAGTATATTCATCAACCTACTGATAAATATTTGTAATGTGGTGATATAACTTTAATCGACATTATGCGATACATTCAAATTTGTAGGTCAAATCAGATAATGTTATAATCGGTCGAAACTAAAACGCCACTAACAGAAATATCAGTCATTAATGTCTGACGCGGAACAATAGGACCTACAAATGAATTAACTGCCCATTGTTGTTACTTAATTGGACGTTTCTTATGTAAAGATATTCACTTAATTACATGATTTTATTTCAATTTGTTTGATTAGCATTATCGCGGCGCTCGTAAAGCATTGCTTACTTTATATTTATAGGTATTTAGCAAGCTTTTCACTAATACGATATTCATCTGTTTTTGAGTCTTGTTCACATTAACCACCTTTTTCACAAACGCTTGTTAAGCTTCTACTAGTTTTTCTTGTCTGACTTTGTCAAAATGCTTTTGCAAGACACAACCAAAATATATTTAGTTAGACATAACATAACTGGTAAATAACTTTTTAGGAATAAGTGAATATATATATTTATTTATTTTGCGCACCGTTTAGCTTTGAATTTATTTTAACTTTTTTCATATATTGTAAAAAAAACTTTACTTATGGCATTTTATCCTAGAACGTATCTTTTAGTGTTCACATAATATTTATGTAGGCCTCTATTTTATTTGTTTGTGCAACATGCTAAGCAGTTTGATAAATTTACAAAGTAAATTATACATGATATTTTTATAGTATTCTGTATGATATTTTCCTACAGGATTATACCATATGTAAACAAACATCTGTACTCATTTCACAGACGTTAAATGCATAGTTAATAAAACACTGTAAAAACTGTATACATTCTAAATGAAGATAGTGTTATATATATATTGTACATGATTTTTGCCGAAACAGTGAACTTCCAGTACGATTGATAATAGATTTTCCATTTCCAGATTGGATGAGCCCCTTCGACCGCGTGGTCTGCGGTGAGTTCAATGGTATTTATCGTTTCAAATTTATTTTCTTTTAGTTTTAAGTATATTTAGTTTTAAAAACAAATGGTGTTGAAAAGATTGCTAGATACTAATGTGGATAATTTATACAGTTGTTGCTTATTACAAGAAGTGAATTAACAGCAGTTGATTCGACTATTGTTGTATAACTGCATATATATTGGCGGCTATTTTGTATACGATTCACAAAATGACAATAAATCGGCAGAGAACCGTCAACACCTAATTACGATTGCAATCGTTTCACCACATTTTATATATATCTTAAAATAAATGCACTCTGGGTGTTTTAAAAAAAAACACATTAGTGTACAAAACTATTGTGCATTTACTTCAAAGTTTGTTGGCTCGAAGTCAAATGTTCGATGCCTTGTGTACCGTTCTGTTGCAATTATAATAATTTGTCATGGCTTCATCGAAATACTTTGAATACCTACTGCAATAATGGATATCATTATTTCTTAAATTTCAACGTGCTACGACGAAACGGAGTATGAGATTCAAAACTCAAAACGAACTGTAATAAAAATAAATGTAATGTCCAGAGACAGTACTTAACAAATTAGACACGGTGTGCAATTTCGAAGCTCAATTTTCGTAGCTGCGAGGTAGCTACATGTTAGCCTAATAAAACGACGGTTACCAGGTTTTAGTCTATTAGCCTGTAACAAATTTTACGTACCATCTTAGAATTTTAATGGCTCACCTGTTATTATCTGTTCCTACTACGCTCTTAAATAGCGAGTTCTCGCAAAACTGTTGTATTGCGTGCCAATATGGTCACGGCGAATTTCGGAAGCGGCGCAATAAAACGTTTTTTAGACACAAAAAATCATGAAGACCAATTCAGTTTGCAAAAAATGGCAAAGGGTTTCAAAGTCTCAATAAAGCGCTACTTTCTCTTTAAACAATAGCGAATAGTGGGTCACTATCTCACAAACCGACAAGTTAAGGTAAAGCACAACTAGACAATGAGCATGCGACTTTCCCCGTTCTGTCAAAACATGATCGCACAAAGGGTTCACGGCAATGGGTTGTGCAATTTTTTTTCGGTACAAAAATAGCTATCCTTTGTGTTAACAAGATGTTTACAAATAAGGTGCGAGTCAAAGGGTTTTAAATCATGCTGTCGATAAGTTTAAAACAGGCTTAGAACCGGGGCCATTGTTTTGTTGGCACGGTCGCAAATTGCTTTATTACACTCTTTGCGGTCGTTCTGCGAAAGTTGATATTGCCAAAATCGCAGTCAAAACATCGTTTGTTATCACACTGAGTTTTGGACGGAGTAACTTACAGAGTCGTTAGGATCTGCTGGCCCTGCGGCACTTATCATTTAGAACTTAATAAATACTTAAATACATTTTTTCTGTAGCTAGGTACATTATAGCTTACACAGGGTTATCAGTTTAGGTGCTTTTTTACTACGTGAAAATTTATTATTAAAACGAACAGTAAAACTACAAATTATAATCACGACTATAAAAGCAAATGAAACGCCGTCGTTCCGACTCTTTATTCAACAGTTAATACACCTTTATTATCCATATATTACACGCATTGATTAGCCAAATAAAACAAATTATCCTAACACTTTTAGAGCTTATAAAAGTCATTTTATAGCGCTATAACAATTAAGTCGGAATCACTGTCAATCGTAAGTTCCCCGCTACAAGTGATTGACGCTACACTGTTGTAAAAAAGTTTGTCCGCGAACAATAACTGAGTTGAGAATTGACCATAAAGTGACGACCTTGTGGCTATAAAAATTTAACGAGGCGAGCTCGTTGTGGTAGGTATAGTAAAACAAAGTGCCAGATTTGTGGACGTGACTGTCATAGAAACAGCTGTTTCGACATGTGCAAGCCTTGGTGGAAGGAAGCGGTGATTTCCACAGATTAAACAAATGATTGATTTATGCATTATCAGTTGCATAAAAAACTTGGGATTTTTAAACCGCGACGGTTACTTTTTGGAATTGTTCGTAACCCTTTGACGACACAGCGGTATTGTTTTGTTTTTTTCTTTACAAATATTTTTTGGTATGTGTCAGCCAGTATTTTGACCCGGAATGGTCGCATTCGTCACGTCACCAAATAAGCGGACTGTACGCGCATGCCAAATAAGTAAATTTGTGTTCATTTGTATGCTGGTCGCACTGATTTATTCTGGTTTTTTATCTTAACTTTCGTTATTTTGTATACAATGACCTCAGGCTAGATTAAAAATAAATTTATGCATTTAAAATAAAAATCCAGTGAAGTCGAAAACGGAAACCCGTTTCTTCGAAAAAAATATAGTACATATATATTAACGTTCCCTTGCAAAGTTACTGAACAAAAATGTAAGACGTCCCTCTTTGTACGTTTGCCATCAGATACATCTAAGCTTTCTAGAGGTTCAAAAATATATGAACACGACCATGACGTCCACTACGCAACTGCGTGTGCGTGTGTCAAATAAGGCCCTTAAAAGTTCATTAAGAAATATACATGAACACTATTGTACTGTGCTGCTACCGCTGAAGTGCATGCTCAGATATTTTTGAGCGCCTATATACACAGCTCCGATGTATTTGATGGCGATTGTTGTGGCTTAACTCGTGCCGAAGTGATAACCATATTCGTTATTTCGCGTACTAAATTGAAATTACCATGTTACTTTACATTATGTCTAGGTCCTTATAGTGCACTTAATAAAAATATATGAACACTGCCATATTGTCCCCGCATAAGTGCGTGTTCAAAAATGTTTGAGCGCCTACACAGATCCGACGTATCTGTTGGCGATGGTAGGTTAACTGGTGGCGAAGTGATAACCATATTCGCTATTTTGCGTACTAAATTGAAATAACAGTGCTACTTTATATTGAACGTATGGACATAAAAGATTCGTTGTAAGTTCAAGTGCGTCGTCAGTGACTGCTGTTCGAGGAGAATGTTTTTGTTGCTAACATTAGATTAAACAAATTATGTGAAGCAGTATTGTGAAATGCAAAAAAATAATAATGAAATAACAATTTAAAGCTAAAGCTAGAAATTTATAGGAAAGATAAAGTTACCCGTAGAGAAAATAAAAATATACTTGTACTAATTTGCTATAATTATTAACGATTCTGATTCTCTACGTTAAAATTATTTTTAGTAAGATCGGTTCACATATTTTAGTAGGTTAAAAATGTTATAATATATTGAAACTTATAAAAACCTGATTATAAATTCATAACCGATTTCCTTTTATCTTTCAAAATTCGGCGCTCAATAAATATGATTGATATGATATGGCTTTATAGCTTAATGAGGTCACTGAAGCCAGTAAGTAAACATAAAAAAAAAACTTCAAGGTTTTGGAAGTTTATAAAATATTGCAATATGAAATTAATTTTTGTAAACTCATCAACAATTTAGAATAAAAGGTATTAAAACCATCTGTCAGTCACGCTTTAAGTTATACAAATAGAGTTTTGTTACATGTTTTGAGAACTTTGTTTTATCAAGTACTAGCTTCTACCCGCGACTTCGTCTGCGTAGATTTATACATATAAAGCTTCCTTTTAAATAACTCTATCTATTAAAATAACTGCATTAAAATCCGTTGCGTAGTTTCAAAGATCTAAGCATATCACTTAGGGACCGACAGCATAAAGCGACGTTGTTTTATACTATGTATGTAGTGACTATTGCCGGTAACTGTACTGCTTTGTGACTTAACTTTGATAACATTTTGTCAATAATAAGCCTAGGTATATCATTTCTTTATAATCGGTCAATACCAACTGAATAACTTACCTATCATCTCTTACAACTTTACTTAGTGAAAATGAAAATCATCTCCAGCCTAAATGTCCCACCTCTGGGCACAAGCCCCTTTTTCTTTCTATGTTTTCTTTCACCGAAAATCTCATGACAAATTTCAAATGTAAGTACTCGTAACTTTAAGTAGGTACTTGGTATTTCTGTTAAAACCTATTCGACGAATCAAAGTGGAATAATCAATTATGCACTCCATTACTTTTAGACTTCATGATTTAAATAAGGAAGCATAAAAATCAGTAGTGTAATTCCAATTATTCAAGAAAACACAACTACAAATTTTGTACGTAATTGTATGAACACAAGGTTTGAATTGATTTTGACTTCGCTATGTATGTCGGTAGGCCTCTACCGGATAGCGCCAATTGGATAACATACATTATATTGGCACAGGGAATTCTTGAAATAAACTGCTTTAGTTATTTTATTGTCGCCTTTTTACTTGCTGACAAGTTCAGTACTGTTTTTGTTATTCGTACTCGAGTGAAGTGCACTATAAAGCACCTAGGTCGGCTCTTTTACATCGTGACTTGCTCAATTTATTGCCGATATGTTTTTAATTATTTCTTTGTTTCATACTGATTTGTATCGTGCTGATTTAGTGGATTCAATACGTGAACCGGACCTCGATTCGTTAACTTAAGACCCCCTGCAGAGAGAAGTCTATTTAAATAACTTTATTTATTTAAATTACGATATCAACTGTATGGAATCACGGCTTCCTTGTTAACATTTTATTAAATTTCCATTGACTTAGCACGAAATCGAACGTAATTGCCTATTTATACTTACAAAGCATTTTATTTACATTTTGTTAAACATTTTTCATACGAGGCACTCAACGGATGTATTTGACAATAGTTGTAGTACTGGCATCAAAAATATCGTTTATTTGTTTCAACGTTTGACTTTCCACAATATCAAACCTCAGTCTGACCTTTACCATTAAGAATCACACAAGTAGGTATAATATAGGTATTTAGTTGTTTTTGCATTCTCTGTTGACGCTACACACCCACCTTGGCAGCGGTACAGTCATCTATCTACGTTTACTTAGAATGCTGCTTCAGTCACCTCGTCCTATGAATACATCAATAATTTAATCCGCTGTCACTTGTTTTACATACTACTTTGTAAGTCGTTTGTTCTTTTATCCATCATTTCACAGTAACTGCTAACATATTCGTAACGACGTAGTCAAGCTATCATTAATCACAAGTGAAGATAACTTACCAAGTTTTTCTTTCTTAGTGTTCTTTGTTTATCTTTTATAAAAATGTTCAGTAAAAATGATTTTGCATTCTGTTTGTCCGTTTAGCTGCGCATCAGAGCTTCGCATAGTAGCTAAGGTGCACGAGTAAACTCTGCACCAATAGGAAGGCTAGACTGAGCGAAACTAGAAAAATTAAACATTCTATTGGTGGATTTTTCTTCGCTCACCGATTAGGTAACCTTGCACAGCTTTGAGAAATTGAAAAATATCAAAGTTAAGTGAATAAAATCTAGTGTTAGCAGAACCCTGCTCCTAAGCAAAATTTAGGCAGTGCGAGATCAGTTTATATTGGATATATTCTGTTAGTATTTATAGCAGCAACAGAAATGCATCATCTGTGAAAATTTCAACGGTTTAGCTATCACGGTTCATGAGACACAGCCTGGTGACAGACAGACAGACGGACAGTGGAGTCTTAGGGTCCGTTTTTACCCTTTGGGTAGGTACTACAGAACCGTTATAAAAAGGTTA
This sequence comes from Pandemis corylana, assembly GCA_949127965.1. Classification (NCBI taxonomy): domain Eukaryota; kingdom Metazoa; phylum Arthropoda; class Insecta; order Lepidoptera; family Tortricidae; genus Pandemis; species Pandemis corylana. The sequence continues at coordinate 6,632,138 of OX421859.1, read as the reverse complement.
AATATTATCTTCCGATCTTCACCCGTGTGTTCTACAGTCATGTGTTAGCCAGTTGCGGAAAACGTTTTATTACATTGGCCGCAATGTAACGCGACTTACAGGACTTTTTTTGCAAGTCTAAACAGGCCTTTGCATGTTTATTAACAATCAATTGCACGCTAGTAAACTTATCTTTATTCCTATTTTAAGAAGTTACTGACTCAGCAACGCCCCTCTCAGACCCATAGACTTTGTTTTTTCGACATTCCCGCGGGATAAGCAGTTCTGCAACAGGAGAAAAAGGCGTAAGCGAGAAATTGATGAGGTTAATTTTGGTTTTTTACTAGTAACTAGATTAATTTACGCCATGTTTTGCACCCCTGAACACCAAACAAAGACCTTTCTCTATCTAACCAGCGAGGCAATCACATTGTAGAGGGAGATGCCATGATGCGTAACGTCTGAAAACTATGGAATTCTTGAGCAAGTCCGACGAACTTTCAAAGCTTAGCATAAGTACCTAGTTTAGCTCTCCTCTAAGCGCTATACGTTAGTTTGATGTTTGCTTTGTCTGCCAGTTCTAGACAATTTATGCTGCATGGTATGGAGTCGCAGATTGGTAGAATTTCTCTGATTGAAAAATATTTTACTTTGTTCATTTGTTCGACAACATTCGGGAACCTGGCTACCGGTGCTTTGTACTAGCATGGTTAGTCACAGATTGACCAATGATTGTTGAATTTGTTAGGTATAAGGTCTACCTAAAGCTATTTCGTTTTCTATTTTCTGATACAGCCTTTTTGTTCTTAAGTTTTTTTTGTATTGGCGTCACAGTTTTTTTTACTTCCCCTGATCAAAAGGAAAACTTTAAAATTATAGAATTTTGACAGAATATTTTAAAATTTTAAAATCGTTGTTTAACATTCTTTGCTTAAACCCCCCAAAAGTCGTTAACTGCCTATTTCATTTTACTTAAATAACTCCGTATAAGTTCTAGCAAAAGTAACCTGCAGCCTGAGTAAGTAAAATAATACAACACCGAACGTCATACTCCAGATGTAGGTTACGACTGTAGTAGTTGTGTAAGCTCTCACTAAGCTTTATGTAGCTTCGGAGCAGTAGTAAACACTCCTAAACTAGGTACACTAGTTTGATCTGACAGCCAGCAGGGAATATCAACAGAGAGCAAACCCAAGCCGGGTTGGCCAAATATCAAACGCCTGCGTCTACCCGATAACAAGCCATTCCGTAATCCTATAGGTGCTGATTGCTCTTTAAAGGGATAAATGAAATGCGTACAATTTATTTCTCTATTAACGTTGAGTAATGTATACACACGTCGGCGAGCGGTCTCGGGGCCAAACACCAGACGCTTGTGAAAACATTCTCGCCGAGATTAAAGGTGGACCTGGCCACCTAAGCCACTATAAGTCGACCCGCCTCTTGCCTCCCTGTAATGCGTCCCCATCGTGGAGCGCTCCGTTTGGGGGGTCAGTTTTACTTGGTCGCGTTTAAGTTTGTTTACAACGGGCTCAGCGTTTCCTACCAGTTTGCATAACTGGAGGGTAGTCTCAATAAAAACAAATTGGCTCGCTGACCAGAGTTGCGCAGTTACACACGTACAAGGAAACTGAGCGACACGAGATGATTTAATGCTAGGAGTTTTTTAGTTATACTTATTTAACTAGCTCAACTAGCAGCTCTTTGTAAATTTAAAATGTTCAAAGTAAAATAGGCCAGGGTCGATACCTTTGAAAATGATAAAAAGTAAAATAAAATTATAGTAGGATGAAACCCATCAGGAAAGGTAGAGAATATTACAAAAATGAAAGGAAAAATAAATTACGGTCGATCTGAGGTCGGGAAGGGGGGAGGGGGGAGTTTTTAAGGGTGAAAAACGGTTTATCTCGATTTCCGGCGAAACTACAAGTTTTATGAAAAAAAGTTAAACCGCAAAGTTGTAGGTAATAAAAAGGTCTACAACTTTTGTTTTTACATTTTTTTCACATAACCTCAAAATTTATGAGAAAAATTCAAATAACCAAGTTTTTGGTTTTTTATTTTTATCTTTTACAAAAATAATTATTTTTTCACGAAACTTGGTGAAAACTTACCTTTTTATGTCCCGAACATACAGTAATTTTTTTGATTTAAAAGATTCATTTTTTCACCTTATTTTGACTTAATATCGAAAAAGCACCCTAATTTTCAATCGGAAATTCTCACGTCAAAATATCTGCTTTTTTAAAAAAGTCGGTGCCTGTTTTGTTCGCTGAAATCTCTACTTTCTGATGGTATAAAAAAATATATACATTACTATGGTAAATGTTCTCAGAAAATGCAAATAAACGATAAAAACTCGAATGCTAATTTTTTTTTTGCATCATTATGTTCAATTTTGAGCTATTTATTAAAATTTACACTTTAATTACTCGAAAACTTTAGTAGCACAATTATATTTTTAGCAAAAAAATAAAAAATATAAAAAAAATAACAGAATATAATCCTTCAAGAATAAATGACTTATTACCTCTTTGACAGGAGCACTCCGTGGTATTGCTAGATTTCTTCCCCAACAAGTGCGGTACACGTGCGGTTATAGATATACCTAATGCGCGAGTAAAACCTCACCTAGACTACCTTATCGAAGTTTGGGGTATTGGGGTACAGCCGCCAAGACTAACCTCAAACCATTACAAATAGCTCAAAACAAATTAATTAAAACACTGTTTCAGTACAACTATCTTATTTCCTCTCACAAAATATACAAAAAAACAAAGTTATTAAATACAATACAATCGTATACATACAACACCTGCATTTTAATTCAGTGTTATATAAAAAAATTCATACGCAAATAAAATTTACGAATGATCTGATATTGCGTCCACCCCGAACAAAGTACGGCAAAAGATGTGTGTTCGAATCTAACGATGAAGAAATGCCATCATAGAGACAAAAACTAACAGAGAAGTGATTAGAATGCAAGACAAGGTATTTATAAATGACAAGATTATTGTATTTAAGAAAATTATAATGAATAACGTAACCAGTATAAAGTATCGAAATTCAATAGTACGATTTACATGTATATTTATATATTATGAGATTTTCTATGACATAAATGTAATTAAAATTTAATAACTCAACTTTATTACTGAAAAAAAATTGCAGCAGTCACATTTTATAGATGAAATCCCCTTCAAATCCATTTTTTTTTAATATTAAAAAAACAATTTTCGAATGATTTTTGCAATCTTTATGTTTTATGGATTCGTAATTTTTTTTGTTTACTAATGTAACATGAAATCTTACGTTTAACGAATAATTAAAGTTTTAATTTTAATAAATAGCTCAAAATTGAACATAATGTTCTTTTCGTTTATTTGCATTTTCTGAGAACATTTACCATAGTAATATATATATATTTTTATACCATCAGAAAGTAGAGATTTCAACGAACAAAACAGGCACCGACTTTTTTAAAAAAGCAGATGTTTTGACGTGAGAATTTTCGATTGAAAATTAGGGTGCTTTTTCGATATTAAGTCAAAATAAGGTGAAAAAATGAATCTTTTAAATCAAAAAAATTACTGTATGTTCGGGACATAAAAAGGTAAGTTTTCACCAAGTTTCGTGAAAAAATAATTATTTTTGCAAAAGATAAAAATAAAAAACCAAAAACTTGGTTATTTGAATTTTTCTCATAAATTTTGAGGTTATGTGAAAAAAATGTAAAAACAAAAGTTGTAGACCTTTTTATTACCTACAACTTTGCGATTTAACTTTTTTTCATAAGACTTGTAGTTTTGCCGGAAATCGAGATAAACCGTTTTTCACCCTTAAAAACTCCCCCCTCCCCCCTTCCCGACCTCAGATCGACCGTAATTTATTTTTCCTTTCATTTTTGTAATATTCTCTACCTTTCCTGATGGGTTTCATCCTACTATAATTTTATTTTGTCACAAAAATTATCGACCCTGGCCTAAAAGTCAACGATCTTATTTTGTTTGACAATACGTAATTTAATTTAAACGTTAATTTAAACTGGATCTCCGGAGTAGAGAATAAATCTTTAAGAATGAGCACGAATTTAGCACAGAAAAATGGCGGTAGGTACTGCAACGACATAATAGACGGAGCGGAAGTAAAACTATTCGTGTTGCTTGAAATAATTTGGAAACTGAAATAAACGTGGAAAATTCTAACCAAGTGTAGAGGTAGCTCCACCAGTGTGGGATATTTTTTAACATAAATAAATCATAAATTTCAATTGAAAGAAAAGAAAACGAAATTAAAACTGAACATCAAATTACTTTAAAAAACCTTACCAGTTCAAATTTGCAAGTAAATATGTAGAAAAAAAGTTGTAATGTACCTGAGCAGTTTTTTTTAAATTGAATTGAAAAAGTTGTGTTATGAACCTTTAGGGCCGAGTTTATTTATCATTTAATAAATTGTCATCTTAATTCAGAACCGTCTGACATTGTTGACACATGGTTTTGATTCATAGCCCCGACAAAATATTAATAATACTAGAATGCGAGGTTACACATATCTACTTACGACGAGAGAATGTGTCCAAGGTTGTCAAATTATTATGTTTTTACTAACATTTATTATGCTATGAATTTTAGAATGTGAATAATCGTGACGTCAACACGACAAGCCATTCAATATTTTGTATCTTTTTCATAAATCGTGACCACTACAATTCTCTCTCTACTATAAACTCATTCAGATCCTTATCAGAATTTAGTTATTTAATCATCGAATTAACATTTAATATTTGAGCTATAGGAATTAATGATCATTTTAATAAAGAATCTTTATCATACATAATTATTAAATTACACGGGTCACTGACGTATTTGTAGTCGAGGTGTCCCGACATGTTTCGAACCTATTCGTGGTTATTTCTTAAATCACTTTAACAAGCTTGGCTAATCGGCGCGGCCGCTGCTGATGGTGAACTACCCTAGTTGTCTTCACAATTATACATACATACATAAATCACGTCTTTATTCCTTACGGGGTAGACGGGGCCTAAGGTAACAAGACCTTAAGACCACGTTTAGCATGATTGTGGGCGTATGGATGGAAAGGGGAATCAAAACAATGATAAGTTGCTAGCCACATGGCCTATAACATGATCCCTAAGATTTTCGCCCATTCCCTCGATGGGCCTTTACCATCTGCACGGGAAGAGAAGAAACCGGTATACTCTATATTTTTTCTTTATTCCAGACCAGCAAGGAAGAATTCACAATTATTGTTTCACGAATAGGGTAATCACAACTTTCTTTTTATAGTCTCGTTCGTTCTTACCAATCGCTTTCGTAGTGCAATACAGTTTTGTTCAAATAATTACGCATTAAAAAGTGATATACCTTATTGTAAATACATAGAAACCTTTCGGATGGCAAGCGAATACAAACTAGCACACTAATACCTACTACATTTCCAGTCCTCCTTTCGGAATATACTTAACTAAAGTAGGAAAAGAAAATCATCAGTACGAAACACGCACACATCCAAACATTTGCCATGACCAATCATCAACCTGTAATGTTTTGACAGAATAAAAATTGTGCGTTATCATCACCTGTCATAAGTGCGTCATGATAGCAGGTCGCTATTTGTTACAACTGATACATTAACGAGATACTTGAACACGGCCTGGCAAAGTATTCAAGTTAATGATCATAACATAACTAGAGTATGAATAACCATTGACCTTAATTCTAACGGTTCATTAATAAGTCAGTTTCGATCGGTAATGTGAAGCTGGGTTCGATCAGGGCATATTCACTTCCATAAAGTCTAGCTTTCATATATTTTTTCCAAAAATCGTTATTTGATTTTTGAGGTAGGTAGTCAAAATCACGAAATAACTTACTTTTATTCTGAAAAAGTGTCGTTATTTTTACATCGATGTTGTGACATTCTTTCATACGGTTTGCAGCTTGCATGGGTTGTCACAAAATGGACGCGTAAAAGGAAAATTGAGGTTATCTAAGTTTTTTTAACTAGTCATAAAACATATACGGTAGGTACAAAAAATAATGAACAAAGACCACACTTGGTTTATTAGTCTTCTTCATTAGATTTACCCAATGTTTATCAGTGAGATTCAAATACATTTTTTTACTCATGACCCCTTAATTCATGGAATGCGGAAAAAAGCTCTTTGAATACTACTAAAGAAAACTGGTCGCTGCAACTCCTGCACAGAATTAATCTGATTACAATCGCGAGGCGGACCTCAGATATACATTGTTGGCTACAGGCTGGTTTGCGGCCTATTTTAGCTTTGATACGTGTCGACGTAGGTATATAGCTTCAGTCAGTCTGCCTTGTGCCGCCATTGTGTTTGAATTACTGCCATATACTTTTTCCTTTAAATAATTAAATGTTAATACGTTTAGAAGTTGTTTCCATCATCCTCCATTTACTCTTTATACGGTCCAGTAGCTATCATACATCTTGATGTACGACAAGGATGTACAAAAGTGTTATAAGGGCCTGCGAGTCGGATGTGTGGTTATACATACCAAGCTGTTTAACGGTGATTTAGTGCTTCTAGTAGCTCCAATTGACGTAGTTTTAGATGTGCCTACAAGGTAGATGAGTAATGATTTACCAGGTGGTGGGGCCTTATTATGCAAGGTCATCTCGCTTACTTACTTACTAATCCGGCTGCGTTCCGGCGTGGAGAGTATTTAAGGCAGCCGGTGATATAACTGGCACATGAGGTATATATATCTTTGCCCTCTAGGCATGCAACGCATTTGCAATCCTGCGGATGGTCACGGATGCTGCTTACATAGAACAGACAACTTAATAGAGTGGACATGCCATTCAGTTTAACTGAAATAAAATACGCCAAGCCGAAATTGGCGATAACTGAACCCTGATTGGCCAGCCGAAGGCCAAGCAGGTCGCTAGAGTTGATCAACTAGATATATTATCATGATCGATATCGATACTTGTTGTATTGCATAGTAAATGTTGTTTTTATAAAAACCAAATTATAAACATACAGTTAAAGTTCTACGAGTAATTACTTAAATGGCTTCGTTTTATGTAGGAGAAAAAGGAAAAATAGACGCAAAAAATTAGTTAGATATTGTGTAGAGATAAACTGATGTGTTGCCTTTAATTGATAGCCCTTATTGCCGCTCTATTTGGTTATTTCCTCTATGTTTACCCTGACAAGTCTGTCATTTAAACCATGCATAAATAAAATATTACTGCAACTGCAGTAGTAACCTAGGATGAGATTAAATCTGCGTCACAGCTACTTTATTTGTCGCTTGTCACTTTGGCGTGGGACAAGTTCTGCGATTTCTATCAGCACGTACATGCTGGGCCTAGTGCTGTCAAATAAACATATTGTAATGAATTTTAATATAGCTTCAACTTGAGCGGAGAGACTACGTAGTCTACAAAAGAAACGGAAAGAGCGCATGATATGTATTATGTATTGATTCGAGTACAACGATTATTCAAATGCAAGTTTGAAATGTTTGAATGCACTTGGCTCTATTACAATGGAGTCATGAGACAACTAAATTTACTGTGTTTAAGGCTTAGACGTTTGCACTTTTTTTGCTTAATTATAACTATTCAATAAAGCATCTCGTCAAAAGCTACAAATTCAAAAAAGGTCTTGTAAAACAACAAGATGAATTTTTAGCTGAAAAGGCACACTTACTCGTAGTTAGATCTAGTCAAAAATCCAGTTTATACGAAATAGCATGTGAACAAACATAACTTACCGTAGAGCACGCGCTTTGTACTAAGCATACATGTCCTAGTAAACATAATGAGTTAATTGTACGCGTCGTTTTTAATATTTACTTATAAATTCTCAATGAACAAAACTATTGTACTCGAAAAGTCGTGTGACTTGGGAATCAGTGCCCTCTAGAAATCGAAAGAGCACGCCGACCAATTAAGGCGACATTTAAGTATTTAATTGCCACTACTAGGGAATTAAATTGCGAATTTATTTTAGAGCTGCTTAATTATGCTTGCGGTGAATTTTGATGCCTTTTGAGAATGCCGCTACTTTACTTATCGCGTACTACTGGCACATTTGAGTCTGCGTACATTTTAATGACTTTATCTACTTGATACGGTGATGACACCGTGCGCTTCGTAATAACCGCCCTGAGTTACGAACATAATCTGCACATGTTGAAATAGTTATATGGAAATTAAACGCGAGAAATGTGACCGGTACTTTAATTGTAATGCGGTTTCCAACCACCCACGTAGAATTCAATTCAATCCGGTTTTGGTGAAATAATTTAAAAATAACAACTGTATATAAACAGGAACCATGCGCGATTAATTGGGTATACCTAGTTTTGTTGTAAATTTATTCAGATGCTAAATATTTGTTTCCTTTAGCATTCGACTACGAGATATCTATAAATTTTTGTTTATTTTTAATTTCCTGTTAGCAGAAATGAAATCCTTTGATACAAGAGGCACATAAACAATTCTTAATGTCATGACTCAATAAACATTGAATGCGGTACGTTGTACATTGGTAAAGTAAAGAGAAGCTTGATAATCGATAAAGTGGTTCACTTTATTTATCAATGGTGCTGCTGCCTACGCATGCGCCCTCCGATGTATTTACTTAATTAAAACCATATACCTAATACGGCTGTATTCATAAAAACAAACGATTATTAACTCGAGTTTTAACGACAGCGCACGTTAAAATAAACAACGTCATTGTTACAGAGTGGAAAACAGTGACATTACACGACTAGAGCTACGAGAATAGGTATCCTTTGCTCATTGGATTACTGATTCGATTTATAGCTCTGCAAGTGTAAAATTTCCAATCGATTTTTAATCAAATCCCACATGCAGCGATTACAGCCCTCGAGCCCCAAACAACAAACGAGGTGCCAAATCTGGAATTGTAATTCAGCCGTAAAATTCATGCAATTGATATAATTTTATGTAGCCCATTGTAGCCCTTAGCATTCGAGCGGTGTGCTATAATGTATGTCGGAAGGGGGAAGGGGCAAGTTGGGGCAAGCGAGGGGCAACCGGGGACAGCGGGTGCGTCTGACATTGAAGAAGTGCCAATAACAGGGGTATAAGTGGGGGGTCGGCATGGAAGGGCGTTACATCGGTACGAGATCAGAATATTTTGTTTGGTATCTGTACTGTATCCTAAACAACGGATTACAAATGCGGGAGGGTCTCTCAAGGGTACGTGTGAAGATCCGATCGATTATGAAAATCGGCCGATATTATTTTACTTGGAACCTATACTTTTACTATGATTTTATAAACCCGCGATCAAATGAATAGTTACCTATATTGTGCTATTTTCCATACTTTATGCGAACTTAAGACACGTTTCACGATATGGTTTTCAATTGAAATGGATATATTTACTAATCTCAATGAGTAACAATTATTCAAACAATCTTTGAGTTGATAAAGACATAAGAAAATATCTCAAATATGTGTGAAAGTAGCTTTGTCTAGTCCCAGAGACAATTTGTAAGTGTCCATGGGCTGCTTATTTGGACGTGGCATAAAAAAAAGGTAACTCAAAACTAAGTTAGAAATCAAAAGTAAAACTCTGTGTGCTCTGAATTTTCGCACGCTATCTTAAGATATTGTACGCCATCCTATTACAATCAAGACTTGTGTTGAAGAAACGTAAGTTCATTGCCCTCTATAGAATGCTAGCGCTAGTTACATCAAATGTGTTACTAACAAATAGATAAAGCGATAAAAATAATATCACCCTAAAAATCGGACCCCTGAAGTAGACAAAAATGACCAGGATAAATTGGAATGGCAGTGGCAGACGATAAAACATTCTGTTTATTGGGTGTCGCATTTACATTCGTGGGAGTGAAAGAGACGGCGTACACATGAATGAAGAAACAATATGTTTCGACAGCCGTTCGTATTCGATGTTCGGAATTCATTTCATCTAGATGACTGCGTATTTTTATGAAACATGTTCATGATAGGCAGGTAATATGCAACAATTTGCGGAATCTGAAATAATTAGAAAAAGAAGCGGTATAAATTGTTCTTATCGACTATATCAATTAAAAATTACATACTTACATAAATCAAGTCTTTATTTCTTATGGAGTAGACAGAGCCTAAGGTAACATTACCTAAAGGCCACGTTTAGCATGATTGTGGGCGTATGTATAGGTGGAAAGGGGATTTAAAATAGTGACGGGTTGCTAACCGCATCGCCTATAACATGTTCCTAAATTTTTTGCCAATTTCTTCGATAGACTTTCACTTCACTCTGGGCGGGCAGAGAAACAACTGGTACATTCTATGTTTTTCAGACCAGCATGGAAGTAACTACGTAATTGTATTTAAAAAAACAGATACAACAAGTACAAGTTGTTTAATTTTCCATCTTATTAAAATAATACACTTTGTAATTTGTGTGCCAATAAGAACGAGATATATTACTAGGTACTATGTAACCTTACACTGCCTCTTGAAGCAAACAAGTCTAAAATACAATAAATTTACAATTACAAGCTGTCGGCAGTAATTGCCCTAGATAATCGTTGATTGTCTTGCAATTATCTTGTCCGTGAGCAAGTAGACAATTAAATGTAACTATACCTTTGTTTTCTTGCCGAAGAATGCCGTTTCACATTGGTTGCTTAGATTTAATTAATTCTTACTTTCAACAACTGGTTATGTTATGAAGACGCTTTTAGCATATACATTATTTCAGCATTTCTTCTTATAATCACTAAGTTTTAGTAAAAATTTGCATTATTGATAGGTACATCGATTTGTTGCCGACTCTACTTTTAAATTATCACCGGAAATTTGTTAAAAAAAAACAAGTTCCCGGTTTCGTATTTTACATAGTTATAATTAAACGACATACCAAATTGTCGGAAAGAGGAAGAAGAAATCAGTCTTAAAGCTGACGTTATTTCGTTCAAAAGAATCTCACCTGCCTTGAAATTTACATGCATCTCAATAATTTGATTGTTGGTTACTTTTCTGACAGTGTTTTCACTCAGGAGAATCTTTGCAGCAGAAAAACCAATTACTCCAAGCACTCTTCATGGGAAAAGGCTAGAATGAAAACAAATTAAACCAATGCATGCTTATGTTAATACGCTTGGAATGTATTATTTTACTTAACGTAATGACAGCCACGAGCAGCGGTATTCACACGTCGGGAACCCCATGCGAACATGTGTAATCCTGTTGTATTTATACACAGAATAGGCGCGAAACACCCCCTAAAACGGTGGCCCAAGATTAGTCGGGAGCGTTACGGGAATAGCAATGCTACCAAATAAAATGTTTAGGGTCATTTTACCGGGCAACGAGCGCGGCTAGCTCTCCCAAACGCCGATAGGCCTATTTACCCCGCGTTCCCCGGGGAAAGATGGCCATCATAAATTGTTGGCCGCAAATTTGCAATCCTATCTTTTCCCCGGTGAGGGTGGTTCGACATTAACATAACAGCGGGAATGCCTAGGTGTGGGTAATGCACAGTAATTTATGGTGGTTTGTACGTGAGCGCTATTTTGATATGTAGATTTTGTTTTAGGAAGCAGGCTTGTTGAAAATTTATTTTATTGCGTTAGGCACATACATTTATTGAAATATTTTTTAATACTCTGATGTGCGTTTATCGACGAAATGTGTATGCCGCTCTCAAGCCAGTCATTTTCATTTATAAGTAATAATAGCCTTTATCGGGTTTTCAAATATCACATGTAGGTATGTAATAACACTAGACCTTGATCTGAAACCATTGTTCATTATGTAACTTCAGTACTTATACATAAAAAGTAACACAATCTCAAGTATAACGCAATTAGAGCTGCGCTACTAATTTAGTTAGAGCTAACTGCTTTAACATGCGTACAAATTTATATGTCACGTATCATCACTACATAGTATAAAACAAAGTCGCTTTCTCTGTCCCTATGTCCCTATGTATGCTTATATCTTCAAAACTACACAACAGATTTTGATGAGTTTTTTTAATAGATAGAGCGATTCAAGAGGAAGGTTTTTATGCATAATTCTACGCAGACGAAGTCGCGGGCAGAAGCTAGTTTGGTAATAAATAAACTATGTTAACATTCTCTCAAACCATATCACGGTTAGATACTTTTAAATAAAGAAGCGCTAAAATAAAACAAGAGACTGAATACCTAACGGGTTACAGAACCGAGCGTCAAATTACAAATTTACATAAACAAAAACTCGTCATAACCAAACTACTATCAACGTTTCTGACAGCCTCGAACCGGCTCCGTGCTTCATTCACTACTTTGATTAAGCGCTTAAAAATTTACCACGTAACATGCAATGGAACTTTTATTCCCCGAGTTGGATTAATTTTTAATTATAATTGGTCGTAACAAACGAGGCTTGCACAGTGGCGCCGCGGTGCGTGGAACACGCGATTTAATGACCATTTCCCCCCAAAAGGGGGAGGGATTATTAAACGCATTCCTTACTTATAAGAGCCCTTAATTGCGTTCAGAAAATGTCTGCCCCTGGATTAACGTAATTTGTATGAGCCCAGATGTATGGAATGTGAACTATTAAGTTTTTCATTAAATTGCGTGAATTAATTGCTAGTCGCCAGAGGTTATGAAGTTTCGGAATTTAATTAAGGCTTTATAGCGTCCATAAAACGATGATACCACGCATTCAATTTCAGGATATATATTGCCTGGGATGAAGTTAATACTTATAATAAAGTATAATATATGGAAACTACCTAAATAGTTTCAGTCCTTGGGGGAAGCCTACGTCTAGCAGTGGACGTCTTTTAGTTGATATGACGATGATGATGAAAACAATATTCTATTTTGGTTCTTTTACCCTTATATCTAAATAATCGCGTCTAATCTTTTTCTGCTGTCCTGTCAATCCATCGAAGTTTAACCGGAATTGCTCTTTCTAAGGAGTGAAATTGTATCTTTTTGTCTGTTTTGTACTGTACTCTATAAATTGACGTACGATGGTGGTTCGATTGTTAAATCGAACGCCATAAATAGGTCAAGTGCACTAAGATACAAGCCCTAGTCTCAGTCTTAAGTAGGTAAATCTCTATCCCAGCCATCTCCCTTAGTCTCAGTCCTTTGCTCAGTGTTGCCGTGTCCAATTTTTAGAATGCGGGAATTGTGGATTATTTGTTTAATATTTCAACTTGACGGTTTTTATGTGCATTAAATAGCTGTACATAAAACACATCTATAGGTATTTTGGACATTGCCAAATAATTTACTTGGCTTTGTTTTATATAGTAACTGCTCGTACCGTACCGCAAAATTATCATCTTCAATCTGCCTGACGTCCGCGTCCAATTCGACATGACTTAAGGCTATGTGTACATTTGGCTATCACACACGTACCTCATTTACCAACACTGTTAAGTTTAAATATTAACATAATCAATTATCAAAACAGCCTTTTACGAGATATGCCCCTAATAAAGTACACTATAAACACAACAATGTCACTAAACTATTGCTACACGCCCGTAGTTTACACTAGACCTCCGTTTGCCGCTTAAGGGCACATTACACCCTCAGAATAGGGCTTTTGTAATTAAAACGCTCTAAACCAACGATTATGAAGTCTGAACAGTAACAACGGTGACTTGAAGAGTTTTCAGTGCTCATGGGAGACGTGAAGTTTCGTGCAGGTGACGTTAAAACTAAATGTTGGGGGTTAGTTGAAGATGAGGCGTTTGACGACCTTTTACTATTTGTGTTATGATACGGGACGATAAAACTGTATGGTTTGTAAGGGCTGTTTAAACGTACGAAATCCTGCAATCGACATTATTTTGTAGAGACTGTGACGACTCCACTCATCTCTACGAGGGCGACACTGAAAGTTTTTAGAACTGGCCTCTTGTAAACAATATAATAAAAAAGTAAGTTTAAATTTTGAAAATGGAACTCTTTACCAATATTATTGAGTATATATTTCTTTCATTTGTCATTTGTTTTATGATTTGGCGGCAAATTGAAAATTGTCTGTGTCACGTCAACATGAATGTAACGCGAGAAAATTTCCGTGCAATGATTTTTTATGACTTTCGATGTCATTTAAGTCAACAAGAAAGCTATGATAGACTTCGATTGGCCTTTCATGATGAAGCCCCATCTCGTGCGACTATTTACAACTGGTTTAGTGAGTTTAAACGTGGTCGCACTAATCTCACCGATGATCTGCGTGAGGGACGGCCTTCTACGGCGACGACTGAAAATAACATCAGTGTTGTGCGGCGTATGATAGAGACTGACAAAAGAGTGACGTATCAGCAGATTCGGACAAGCTTAGGCATCGGTATGAGTCAAGTGCATAAAATCCTCCATGAACATTTAGCGGTCAGGAAGCTTTGCGCCCGATGGATACCTCATAATTTGACCGAGGCCCAAAAACTCCGTCGGGTTGATTGGTGCCGTGAAATGATTCAAAGATTTAACGGAGGTGACTCAAATGCTGTGTTCGACATCCTTACGGGTGATGAAAGCTGGATTTACTGTTATGATCCAGAAACCAAGAGACAGTCTGCTCAATGGGTGTTTCCTTTCGAGGAGTTGCCAACTAAAGTGAAGAGAGGTCGAAGCGTGGGAAAAAAGATGGTGGCCTCGTTCTTCGGGAAGACAGGTCACTATGCGACAATTGTTTTAGAGGATCAAAAAACAGTTACTGCCGAGTGGTACAGTAACAATTGTTTGCCACTTGTATTGGAAAAAGTTCGGGAGAAACGACCTCGAAGTAGGATCCTTCTTCACCACGACAACGCCTCGTCGCACACCGCCAGGCGAACGATCGACTATTTAGTGACGTCAGACGTGGAATTACTGGGTCACCCGCCGTATAGCCCCGACCTCGCACCTTGCGATTTTTATTTATTCCCGAAAATAAAAGAAAAACTTCGAGGAAAACTTTTTATGAACACCGAGGAAGCAGTGGGTGCGTTTCAAAAGGCCGTCGAAGAGACCCCTAAGGACGAGTGGGCTAAGTGCTTTTCTCAGTGGTTCCATCGGATGCAGCGATGTATTAATGTGAATGGACACTATTTTGAAAAGATATAATAAAACTAATAACTTGCTAGTTTGCTCAGTTTTTGATTTTCTAAGAACTTTCAGTTTGACCCTCGTATTCGCGTTTGATACCTACTCCCAATCGATATCTTCATCAATCAACTTTGTGGTAAGATCTCACTTCACGACACTGTAAAGACTTTGTGCCAATTTTAAAACAATTTATCATAGAGGTCCCAAGTTCTTCAGTAAATTTGAAGTTGGGTGTTTAAGCTTCTAACTTAGTGTATTCTTTTAATTCATTATATCCAGAGCTTGGATGCCATTGTGCTATTCATTTTCTTAGTAAAATTAGTATTGGATATCATTTCTGACTTCAAAGATCAGTCATTTGATAAAGAGAAATCCAAACTGCCAGGCAAAAGCGATCGAACCAGCATTCGAGTCTAATTGCTGACTTAAACTTCAAAACCACTAAATCACCTCACAATAGCATTTAAAGGCATCCGTTGTATCACTTACATCAATCTGCTGCATAATATGTGCCCGCATTAACTTTCAATTAACTCTGTTTATGCTTGCCGGTAGCCGTAAATAGTTAAACTAATAACAATAGAGGAACTAACGAGCTCAGTCGGTGGCCGCCGCCTGCGTCGCATAGCGAATTAAATTTGCATTTCACCCCATGAGCCACGCCCTGGTCAGATGGAGTGCATCGGCCATTTTGTCACAGACCGGAGAGGGATTAGTACTAGTCGATTACTGGCTATAGTTGGTTCTGTGGATAACACATGTCATGATAAGTTTTACGTAGATGAACATCTTTTGAGGTTGCGCCAACGAGACACGAGAAGTATTACGCACTGTCGACTGATTGCCTGCGACTCGGTTGGTGGTAACTGTGACTTTCTAAGTGTTTAGGTACACACATTGTCGCCGGTAGCCCGCCTGTTTTGGTCGCCAAGAGACCAAGTTACCGGTGACCAGTTGACAGCGCATGCTCGAAAGTAGGGCATAGGTTTTTTGCCTCAGCAATGCAATACAAGCAATACAAGTTTCTGGTCCTGTTTTCAGGGAAATAGCGCTTGTATTGCTGCAAATAGTCGCATTTAGCTATGAATTTTCTCATAAATGAGAGTACAATACCTATTTGGAGAATTTGCAAGCAAGATCTCTATTTTTTGGGATAAAAAATGTAGCTATGACACGCTAACATTGACGTTTCAATAACTTAGGGCTGACAGTGCCTCCAGGCAGTGTCGTGTATTGGCAACGAACTTTTGTCTACAGCATTTGACCTTTAAAACGAACGCATTTGAGACTTGTGGACAACAAAAATAAACTGAGAATTCACTAACTGGGTTTCTATCTGCGCCAATCTTACTTGCTAGTATTTCCAAAGATGATTTTGAATTTAAAATGTACCTACTCCCACCTCACTCAAGTAATTTCTAAATAAACTTAAAATAATAATACTTACACAGACTCTATTCTGTGCCGAAATTCCCGTTTCAAAGCACTATCAGACAAAATGCCAATATTACCAGAGATAAAAGCATTCATTTTGAAGCGAAATATTTTCTCACTTAAGCTCTCTAGACATTCTCGTACATTAGGGAGTCTATTCCGAAATACATTTACGCGAACAGCTACAACAGGGGCGGGGCAAAATTATAAAATACCGCGTTCGCCCTTTGTTTTTTTAAAAGGTACGCTGTAGGTACGTTCGTACCTATGAAAAAGGGCGCGAGCAACCTATGCGGTATTCAAATTTAGAGCGCTGTAGGGGAGACTAATTCGTTTTAAATTACGTTACGATATTGCTTTGGGAGTTAAAATATAGCTGATATAAACAAGCAGGAGAGGGTTGGAGTAAAATATTGGACGCACTCAGGTTCACGGTTTAATTAGATTATCTATGTAAACACCCGGCTGTAGTCACCTATCTTTACCTAGCGCAGATACTAAGAATTGAACGTAAACAACACGTAGTAGGTACATTGCATTGAGATGCCTAAGATTTTGTATTAGTCACTGTGATTAATTTGCTTGTCGAACAATAAATTATCTGAAATTATAGTTTTCTGTCAAGGTAATAGATACATGGTCATCATTCTTAGAATGATTTCACAATCGACATGATGCGGGGAAATTCTGACCACGCTAGGACTTTGCGTTGTGTCGCCAATTAGCAATATCAACCAAAAGTTTTATGACGTTTTAATCGCATGCTACTCTGGTTTTTTATTTCGCTTAATAGAAAATAAAGATGAAATTAATTCATAGAAGTGTTTTATGGCTTGCATTTTTATTTTATGATTTTTAATGGTAATCTGCGATATAAAATGTCCATAAAAGCGCCTATGTTGATTGTACCAACACGTTTAACATGTAAAAAACCAAAATTATAAATACATTTACGACTTTTCTAAAACCATGTTATCAGAACATGTTCTCGTTAATTTATTGGACAGGTGCGAGTAGTTTTCGTAAGACTGCATGCATATAAAAAACTATCACTGAAACACAAATCTAATTCGCAATAAACAGGGACGTAACGGGGGCGTTAATAAAGATATAATAATAAATATTCTGGGGATAGCCTCAGCCTTCCGGGGATCGAATTAAAGTGAGGGTAAGAAAATTGCGTGATTCCCCGGGGAGGAGCGAGCGACAGATGTGGACTCCTTTCTATTTATCCGCGATCGGGAAAACGGTCCGATATTACAACGTACCCAGTATTATCGCGATATCATTTCAGAAACGATGAAAAATAATTCATCCGATCAATACGAGGCAGATGTGCTTGCGGACGGGCAAGTCTGCACACTGCAATCAATTTTGACGCATCTGTTATTTAGTAGACTCATCCTAAAGCTCCTGGCCATCTTATAGACCGAAAAATGTTCCCTGTGATCTATGCTGCTGATTAAAACTATTCTTATAAATATTTGTGTTCAGTCACATGGAATATTTCACTAGGAAGTGTCAAAGAATAACCTTGCTCCGTTCAAAATTGATGGCCTCACGAGAATACCGTAGGCAGTTCTCTCGGAAACTACCCTCCCAAAAGGCCCGCGCCAATTCAACGACGAATTTTATTAATTACAAGCCGTTCTAATCCAATAGCTATGATTTACAACCTATAAAAACTATTCAACAAATTCAAAAGGCATTAACTCGTATAGACATAGCTTGCGCAAGAGCGATGACAATCTCTGTTTTATGGAGAAGACCTCGTAAACGTCTATTAATATGAATGGGCTCCAATTACTTTTACGATTCGCGTTTTGTTGAGAGACGCTCTAAAAAAAGTTTACGATCTTCCGCCCCTGGTTGATTGAGTTTATGTCAGGAATGGGGGTGAGCTCATAGACTATCCGTGGACGGCTGGACAGCGGCAGATGGGGCACGGATTCCACACCTGCCTTGGAATGGATTAGACCATCTATGAAAGGAATAATCTGATACCATTTTTGATGAAAGAAACGTATGGGATGAGAATTGAATATCAAATGAAAATTGGGAAGAATTGGTTTTATGAAGTAGGAAGAATCCCTACTTCCTACAAGATTAGAATGTGCATTACACAAAGTTCACTAGTCGGAGTTAATACACATTCAAAACTGTAAGCTGTAAATGCAGAAATAACTGACTTCTTATTTGTAAAGATGACAAGGCAATGGTAACGAATGTGTCATAAAGTAATTTGAATGTTTCATTTACGTTTCTGAAACGAGACGATGAAGTAATAACGACGCAACGTGTTTCTGCAGTTGAGCTGTTTTTGTTAAGTACAATTTAAATTAAGTTCAAAGTGGTGAGTAAATGTGCATAAAGAGTCCTTTAAAAGTCGTTTGATTGAAACATTTGCAAATAATTTGAACCTTTTCTGATACCATTAGTTATTTAAAGCGGTCACGAACCAAATATCCGGAACAGGTTGTGTCAAGACAGTGAAATCATTCGACTAAAATAGCAATCGAATAAAGTCGATTACTCTCGTATATTGCTTACCGACCCAATAAAACAAAACAAAACCGCCGTCTGAGCGCTCTGAGCATCGGAACATCTGAAATGTACAATAAGACCCATTGACTGAATGAGAATGCGTTGATCAGAATGACTATGGCCCATAACAGTGTGGCGAGCACCACTGTGTGCCAGCAGGCCGGGCGTCTATCACGTCGTATGACCCACTCAATGCGTCTTATTACACCATTATCGCTCGTATCACTCATAAAATGCTAATGAACGAGCGTTTCGGACCAAACATCCGAGCGCGAGATTCGAATGACGATATAACGTAGGTAACTTGAAGTCGACGGTTCGTCGGAAACGTAATCGTAATCGTTCTATGCGCTTTCAAAACAACGCGTAACACGACCGACTCAATGGCCGCTAAGATAGCCCGATGTTTTTAAAAGCTCTTTTATTGTGCGACCGGCTCGTGTGGCTAGTGAGACGAGGTTAGTTATGATACTGCATTTTAAACTCTAACGCCGCGGTACTCGGGAATTAAACGCATTATCTTACATTAACGTGATTAATTGGGCAGCTCCTAAGATTTTTACACCAGACTCTGGCAGTTATGAGATGATAATTTCACAATTAATTATCCCACAACAATGTCTGCGTACATTTTCTAAGTTGACGTGGGCGGGTTTAGTGCCGTGTTTTTGTGGGACGTCTTTCGGCCGCAGTGCAGCGCGAGAGAATTATACTTAATTTATTGAATAGATATTTTTAAAAATAAGTGACATAATGTTATTTATATTTTGGTAATAATAAACACTAATCTCTTATATCAACGCATTATCGTGATATAAGGCGGGCGAACACCGCGCTATTCGAGGATAAATTTATTCGAAGGGCTTTATCCACGGGGCTTTATCTCACACTAAGATTTTTCCTGTGTGATCTCCCACCTAACTATAAATTAACTATTCCCCTCGGCGCGGCGAACACGCGATAAAGTCACAGGAGTATCCACTAAATTCGACTGAACAATATTTAGTTACTCCAAACCGGTACGTGACACACGATACGTACAATAACAGTTTTTTTGTGACGCCTCAGGAACGTTATCTGTGACTGATGGAGTCATTTTCAAAAATAAAACGGCCTCTCTTCTCGCCATGGGAATGTACGACCACTTCACATTAATATATTATCAAAATAACGCTTTCTAAGCCCCGAGTGCGCGCCGCCGCGGCTTATCTACAACACGAATACTCACAAATAATAATAGGAAATGAAGTGTGTACTTAGCGAGGCAATTTGGAGTTTTAAACATCCTGTTATAGCATTAACACGTGGGCCCTTAATATAAATATTGACTCCGAAAAAACTGGGGCCACATTAGGCAATTGTTTTCAGTACGATTGACTAAAAACAGCTGATAGTGCGTTCTTGGAATCGGTCGGCTTTTAATTACAAAGAACCGTTGGATATATCAAAGAGCCGTATATGTCTTGCCTACTTATGTTAAACACGGAAACAAACTCAGACAGCAAAATTACTTCTTTTTAAGTCGAGAGTATATTTAGCTTGATTAAAACATCAGAGAAGTGAATTAATCCCGAGGCGGCAGTGGGCGGCAGACCGAGTGCACTTATTTATTTGTGTCGCTAACGTATGTATTTCAGACGTGGATTAAATGGGAAAATCCTCGCTGAAAATTCATTTTTTCCTGACGCGGAGAAAGGAGCCCTCTGGTTAGTTTTTAGAGTTCATTTCCGTGTATGTCTATGGGATGTTGTGTCGTTCCTTTTGGGGCAGCGAATGCACATCCTGTGCAGACTTTGTATAATTACGTCCTCGGGGACCCGGCGTTTGGACGCACTGCTAGAGCTAGCTACGAGTACATTCTCTTATATAGTAACAGTACTGCGGTTTCGCATTATACTCACTGGGTCTACTGGCAGACTGGAAACTTTGTGGTTTTCATTTAAAACGCCAGCTTTTAATTTTACGTTGATTGTTTCGTTGGCTAAATAAAAGATGCTTGGCATAAGTGGTCGCTGATAGCGTGATAATAATGACGGCAATGTCCGGTTTCCAAATTAGTAGGACGCATACGTCCTGAGTAGTGTCCGTTGAAGCTTGCCTTTCTAGGAAACCGGACGGTCATTATAAATTTACATTAAATAACATTCATCGTACTTATGCAATAATTTCTCCATTTCCCCGCTTTAAATACGTTAGATCAGAGTTCTAGAAATAATCAAGCCTCGATTTACGAGTCACTTCGAGTATTAATACTCCCAGCATAGCCGCATATTTAATTGGCGCCTGGCGCAGTTGCATCTACTGCATTATATTATCATAAGGAGCATCATTTTTTAAGTAACCTTACCCAATATTGGATCTAAAGCCTTTTCCTATAGAGCCTGTAGTTGCATGCGTACGTTGATTTAAAGTTGTGTTGCACGCATGCTTTCCGTCCAGACTAGCCAGCGCCATTAGATACCTCATTGTGATCTTTTTGCGGTTTGATAGGGGTCAGGCTTTGTGGTCGGTTAGGTTCATTGCTCATTCTGCATGTATGCGAGTGATGTCCCTTGCATACGGAACCAGTTTGTCGCTACCGAGAACGCCTTTACTGCTCGCGACAATGATACACGGTTTTTGAGATAAATCTTTCACTGGAAATGTTTTTGTATGGACTCGCTCTTTGCAACGTCTAAAAGTGAGAGGAAATGCAACCACATAATTTGTGACTTCTTCGGCATTTGCCGTTTGGTGCCTACAACTTTTATTTCTATTTCAATCTCAGACCGAATAAAAATTTAAGATGGCGTACTGTGAACGGTAAAGATAAGCAGATTCAAAAAACGGCCTTGTCGTAGTGCAACCGCACCTCGCACATGTGTAACCGAACGTCGTCAAGTAAACTGTTTGAGCTACAAAAGCAAGGCATAGTTTAAACCGGCTTCAATTGACCGTTATTGACTTTTTATCTGGTCTCCGTGGCTAGACAATTACATACGCTCCGAAGCGTTTCGATGCCGACATACGATTGCGAGTAGTATTTGTTCCGCTTGATCACGGCGTTTTTCGTGGGCTTATGTCAATCCAATTCCCCTTTCCACATATACGCCTACAATCATGCTAACCGTGGCCTTTAGGTCTTGTTACCTCAGATTCTGTCTACCCCGTAAGGGGTGTAGACGTGATTTGTGTATTATGTCAATCCCATACAGATTCATTCAATTGGCATTGTTCATTTTTTTAAGCTGTGTTTTTAACACCTTTATTTGATAAAATGGACTATTTCAAACAACTAATTTGAATATTATGCTTTTACGTAGCTTTGTTAATTAATAATAAATATTTTTTCGCTGTTTGATAATTCGTGAATTTAGACAGAATCCCAATCGCCTTCGTTCGGCTGGCTATAAAAAAAAACGGCTTTGTCTATGGATTTGTAGATTTGACAGTGACACGTGACAGTTGCCGTAGCCAAACTTTTTTTTTTCATTTTTGTGGCAAACATTCGATGCTGGATTCTGTTTAAAAACCCGGTCGTTCGGTCAAACAAAGGTTCAAAGTACTTTTACAAAAATATCGGACAAGATAAATCGGATAATTGATGGTTTTCCTCGAAATGGTTTTCGAATTGGAGCATACTAAAAAAAATGAACAATGCCAATTGTCTTAGCCTTTTCGGTAGATAAAAGTGACTTAGTCTGGGCAGACGAAGATTTCACTGTAAACAAACATCGTCTTTGACAAAATAAGACAAAGTAAACAAACTTTTCAAAGAAACTTGATGTATTGAAGAAAGCAACCATAGCAACTTTGTGTAAAGTTATTTTCAATTTCCATTTGACAAACAAATCTTCTTAGTGTCAAAGTTTTCATTCCTGAAGTCCCGTGTTCAAATCACACAGAATAAAAGTTTGAAGAGCGGTATACAGAATACTATGGTATACTATACGTACAAGTGCCTTGTTGTGTATACATCTTTCTTTGCCAATACAGGATATGAAGTAGCATTTTTAATTTTTTACTGTAAATTCAATATTTTGGAACAAATTATACCTACAGAATTTTCACTTTGTAGCTGGTCGAAAATTTCTTATGAAGATTCGAAAATCAGAGCCACCGCAATTGGCGATAAGTTTCACCTAGCTTCATCATCATCATCATATCATTGAAGTTTAAGAAAGGGTTTTACAAAATTCACACGGGATAGAAAATTTACTTAGGTATTGTTCCATGGGGAGGAATACGCGCTAACAAACTAGTATAGTTAAATATACGTTGTATAATATACCTACCCAGTAGTAGGTACGTTTAAACCAATCTCTTAAATTGTATTTTTATAACAAAATACATGTGTTCATTTATTATATTCCTTAAACCATGCACTTGGCAGTATGTTTGGCAAAACTCCAAACGACGCCAAAAAGCTTTTACATTCCGTATTTGACAAGATTTTCATATCTGTTCTAAATTGTTGCGATTTTTTGGTTTCAATTTATCGTGATATTATGCGAGAGCTAACTTATTGATGACTGAATCAAGCTGTTTCGTTCGTTACTTAATGTATTTACTTACGTAATTGAAGGAGTGAATAATTATTAAACAAAAAATATTATTAGCACCTGTTTTTTAAGGTTTTTGGGAAGTAATGTAAAAAGGAGACCTGAATGTTCCACAAGTATTCAATTAATTGAATAACTTGACGAATAACATCCTTGTGGTTTGAATATATTTCAGTTTAAATCGAACGTAGGTAGAATAAGTAAATACTAGTTATATCTTAATACTCTGATAAGTATAGCGTGTTTAGTATAAGTATAACGCACATGCCGATATATCTCAGTATTCAAAACATTAAACAAATCCAAAGTAGCTTTTATAACCATCATATCAACATCGGAAGGCATATTTAAGCAGCTAATATTATGTAAAACCATTAAATACCACAATGGAAACATTGAGACTAATTAAATCGAACATTATGTGTCGCATGCGATATCCTTTGACCTTATTATCTCATATAAAGTCATCAATTTCAATAATAAATGCCATTATATGCACAAAGTATAAGCCTGTTAATAAATAGCGTTTTATGGGCCAATAAAATGTACAATCTTCAGTGTAGCTCTGTTCTCGTACATAGCTCTTTATTATATCTTCGATGGCCACTGTAATACAACGAGTTTTATTGTAATTGGATTATTTATGTAACAAGTTTGATATATTGCGGACAAATATGTATAATCTTATATACATTAAGTTGGTCGTGGCTTAACAATATCAATGAAAAAGTTAGTCACTTTTAATATTAACTATACTAGAATCATTTGTCTGCTTGATTATATTTAGTTATCTGTAAGTACTTTATGTCCGGTTGCGCCGATTGGATCGATGAGTGTGGTTGGGTGTCCCTCAAGAGATGGCGCCACCCACCGCGCACTAAAATTTCTACTTCAAACGTATTTTCCCAGTTGTAACTAAATCGCATTTAAAATGTCGTACATAACAAAAATTATCAAAATCCTGCGACCCTTTTTCAGAATTTCAAAACATACAATATAAATATTGTAAATATAACATCACAAATATTGAAAAAACACATTTTCATTTTACATATTTAAATAAAATACGAATATTTCTCGATCAACAGTCTTTACTTACTACCTAGAAGGTAACGTCAGTCGAATATTATTTCTAATTAGGTAGGTATAAAAATTGAGAAAATTTTTAGATCGTCGGACTATGCCTAGCTGTTAACCAGTACTCAGTGCAATCTTTGCTGAATCTTAATCTTAACAACACTACTCGGATCTTTCGAATTTAAAAATGAAGTCTTTAAATCGTCATCCTTACTATTCTATCCTCACCTATTTATACACCCACAAAGCACTGTTAACGAGAGCCCTAAATCGTCGTTTTGCAGGCCTGCGGATGAGTATAGTTTCATTCGGGATGAATAAATCGTGACGTCAGTGAGGCGGTCCGGGGATCAAAGATCGTTTCACTTCAACTCACCAATGTATCTGGCTGAACGGGGGCCGTAGGGTTGCCAAACTAAGTGTTTTTCAATTTGTTTTTAATTTTTATTCTGAATGCAATAATGGTAGCACAAAGACAATGTAGGTATGCTCTTGTCTGATAGTATCTAAAACTACGATTCAGCAGTCCTTGCTATGCCCTTACCAATTGAACCAACCGCGAGTCCTATCAGTTTTATTTTTTATTTTTAAGGATATGGGTTCTAGTTAGTGCAGGAATAAAAAAAAACACACACACAGTCATAGTCAGTTCACAACTAGATTTCTCTAAAAAACAATGAGGTAGGTACAATTCAATGTCAAACTGTTGTTGTGTAAATTTTGTTCAATTTATAAATCAAACTCATTTTCATTTTTCATTTTCAGTTTTCATTCCAAATTTCATCCCAATCGGTATTTTAATTTAGTGCTAATTTATCTGCAATTAAAAGATTAAAGGTTGTTTCCTGCCAGAAAATGAAGCAACTGTCAGAGAACAGGAATTGCAGGTGACAAGTCTACAGACAAAAACGAGGCTTTTAATTACAGAGAGACAGATTCGATTTTACATACATACATACATACATACCGTCACGCCTCTTTCCCACAGGGGTAGGCAGATCGATTTTACATTTCTAAATTACAGAAGAAGTATAGCTAAAAATATTAGAAGATATGAGTATCTACTTTTATAACTAACTAAATGAGTCACACCGATTGTGCTAACCCTGCGCAATGGCAATGTCCTTTACAACCGGAGCACAGAACAACATTGTGATGATTTAACTGGCGCTCGCGACGAGCAAAAAATACTCCTTTCCGACTCAAACGAGCTTGTGAAATATTAGCCCTGTACCAGCTTTCCACACTTACCTATAGTCTAATCTTTATGGCCCCATCACACTGCCGCACAACACTTGGGACACAGACCGTGAACGAAAAATGCTGGCTGTATTTTTTTTTTACAAGGGTGTGGTAAGTTTCATTTCTTATCTTACTTTCTCAAGAAAAAGTTACACGTAGATTTCTGGGTGCTTTTGAGTGAAAATAAATGTCTTTATTGAAAACAAGATTTTTTTTAGATAGGTATGTGACAAATAAATTGAGCTATTTTAAACATTTTAATGTGACTTACTTAACTGTATAAGTTGCTGAGAAATTAGCCACCGATATTTTACAGAGCACATTTAAATATAAAACATCATAGGGTTTATGATCGTTTTTTGGAGAAAATTATGGAAACAACTTTGCTACATAAAAACACTCTGATAACGAGATAATAATTAATAGTCACTGATTAAGACCTCTTTGAATATATTCTAGAACATCTTAACAAATATTTGACTGCCCACTTCACGTTGATAAAATAAAATATTTGAATGTCAGTGTCTTGTTATTAGTTGGTAGGTAGTTTTCCCGTCGATCTGAACATAATGACATTTATGACAAACAACTGTTTTCATGACAGAAAATTGCTAAATGCAACGTCTTGTCAGTTAGCTGCACAGCATTGATAATGTTGGGACAGTTTTTTTTTCGGTAAACTAAAATAAAAAAAAAAGTTTATTTAATTTCTATGTAAAGCTAATTGTTTTGATGTGAGGTACCATCTCTGAAAATATCGGTAGGTACCTAATTTGTTAGCACCTTATATATCTACTTACGAACCTCATCCCGTGAAAAAAAATTCGAGGCCGTATATACACATTTATGAAAGAAAAGCTGTCAGCAAAACCAAAAATTCATTCACTGCTTTTTTAACTTAAATACCATATTATAATCACTATTAAAATATTCTATTTAATTTCCCATCCAGTTAAAATTTACTGTGTCAAGTTCGTTAAAACTGCACCCAAACCAATAAATCTTTTTAAGAAACTTTCTCTGATAACATACCAAGTGGTAGATAAATATCTCATTAATTACTAACTCACGACACGGCTCCGTTATGACATTAAAATGAAATAGAATAATGTGTGTTTACTATAAACATAATTATGAACACGTTAGCTAATAACCCTGTTGGTGTCATTAAATTTCATTAACTTTTAAATAAGAGCCTTGAGAAAAGCACGTACCTAAAAGTAGGTGCGTAATTTTACGTGAATTTTTATCTGAAGAATTTTGATTGGCCCTCTGGCCACAAAGGGACTTGCATATGCCGAAAAGCGTTTTAGTGTTAATCTTTTTAATTGTGCAATTGATATACGCTATCTGGTTTGGGTTAAGAACGTTTTTAATGTCAGGAGGAAGTCGTAATTTAGATTTTAGAATTTAGCCTCTATAGGTACCTAACCTGTAAATACTTTTAACTTTCAAAAGTACGTAACTATGTACGTGTCTATGGGCAGTGGTGATCACTTACCATCAGGTGACCCACTTGCTCGTTTGCCTTCCTATTCATATAAAAAAAAAAAAAAAAAAAAAAAAAAAAACTATGTAACTAACACTAGATGCTACTTATGTAAAAAGTATCGATAACTATATATTCTAATGCTCGCACGTAAATATTGTAAAAAAATGCATACGATCCATTCTAGTTATTGTTGTGATATTGAATCATCGTAGACATTTCTCTCGTGTGCCAACTTGGTTGACACGAATTTGACGACTCATTTACCCGTCATTTTAGGTTCAATAATGCTTTATTTTATATTTTCAATCAAACAATACATCATTATGGAATCTAGGGTGAAATAATATATAAAAAAATGGTGCTCTTCAACTTCGTGATTCCGGCTTTCCCGTATCCAGCACGAACTATTTTAAGATGGTGTCCCGAGCATGGCCGAGTTTAGCCGACTATTTACGACAATTCGCGAGTTACGGCGCCATAAACCGTTCGCCGACAGTGGAATTATGGAACCCTTTCATGCTTTAATATGCCTTAAATTGATACCTAATACAATTTAGACCTTAATTTGGGCAAATTATTGAGATCTGTTGTCGAAATAACAATTTGTGTCAGTGTAGAGGCCGGTTTAATTCTCATTACAGTGACGCTAGCATAGTTAAGGCGCCTTTCAAAGCTAATTAAATTTCTTGGCTGCTTTTTGTACTGGCGTCAATTTCTCCCCTGGTCACCCTTTTAGCGGTAAGCCCGCACTAAATAACGTTCTTACTGGACAAAACTTCAGTATAATTTATTTGTAATTCAGAAAGGCCCTTAATGCCGATCCGGGCATGCATTAATCAAAGAACAAGAAACAGGTTCGTAAAAGGTGGGCCGAGTTAAATAAAATAATAAATAAGGTAGCGGCTTTCTGTGAGATTTATATCCGAGATAAAAGCGAGCCAAGTCGTTTTGCCACGGTTGCGTTTGGCGTAGGTAACTATTTACTTGGCAATACTTTTGCCTGCTCAGCGTACCTACCTAATATTGGACGACTATGTTCGTGTAAAACAAATGTTGTTAAAACAAAAGTTGATGTTATAAATTACCATTAACAATTTTATTAGTCATGGTTTTTTTTTCTAGGTAGGTACTTACTACAACTGACACGTTTCTCAGTTTTTATACAGGAGGTTTTCTTTTAAACATGTTTTAGTGACGGCAAAAAGGCGGTGTTGTAAAAGCGGGATAGAGCCGGTAAGAGCGCGGCCGTGTCGGTGTCTCCACAATGCACGCGTCTTATTAATGTGTCGCTCCACCCAGATATATTGTGTTTACGCGTTTACACACTTTTTCGTTTAATCCTGTGGCTACAAATAATTGCCGCGCTCACTAAATTATCAAAACAAAAACAGACATCAAAAAAAAAACTAAAACGATCCTACTATTTTTATCAGATTTGAAATATTCGTGCAAATGCAAATAAGGCATTATAGTATCCTGCATTCAATCAAATCGCTATCGCGCTATGGGAAAACGTTCCCATTAAAAAAAGCTTTTGCAGGTACTCGTAACAACAAACCACCCTGACAACAATACGGTGGAGAATAATGGAAGCCAGCTGACGGGAGGTGCCTTAACGCCCGTCGCCATGACAACCGAGGGGTGCCGAACCTGCCTCGCAACATATCACCAACCCCAATAAAAACGACAAGACTCGCCCCCGATCGCATACAGATTTAGACCCTATCGCGCGAACCAGAATGATCCCTTTCATACGTCAACAGATATCACTTACGACCTTACGCTTTAACGACTCATGTTTTGGGTTCCATCTTTGCTTTTTAAAATTAGAATGGCTTTCTCTATCTCCCTCGCGCGCACCGCGTCGACTACCCGTGCTCCTCTAACCGCACTTATACAATTATCCCATTTTCTATTTATGACATTTTAAACAGTTTTTAAGTTTTTGTTGAAGTAAGCGTGGACCGTAAATGTTATTGCGGCAGTAAAAACGCAGTTTCGGTAATTTACGGGACATGTAAATGTGGTAGCCGAGTTTGGGCGAGTCACATGATTTATACGTAATTGCGTATTTTTTAATTAGGTACCCCAGTTTGAGATTTAAGGTGTTTAAAGTAACAATGTAAAGTCGTCTGGCAACCTTATAAAACAAAGTTAAGCTTCAGTTCTGCAAGAACGCCTTTGGTTATCGTTTGCCTAATCTTAAGATTCCGAACAAAGAACTGCATGGCATTTATCTTGCGATTTACGGGAATTCTTCAACACTGAATAAATTTAGCAGCTCGTGAAAACACTACGTGTGGCTACTGTTTTAGTTTTTAACTAAAACAAAGTCTGTTGCCACCGTTAATTCTCGTTTAATCACTGCACTTATTACAAATCATGTCTATATGACATATGTACTTCAAAACGTGCAACTTATGCACTTCAATTTTACATCAGTCGTTAAAGACAATTTAATTATTAAAGTTTATTAACAACCATATCCATTTATTTCCATTACTAACAGCTAACAGCATTTGTTTCCGTCATAGTAGGTACCTACCCCAGGTAAGGGCCAGCCTACACGGCCAGACATTCCAGGAGAGTGTCGGTCTGCTATTAATTTAATACTCGACGGGACGGCCATTTATCTTGCCTTATTTATTGGCCGACTCGAAAACCAGTCCGGGCGAGGTACCTTTGTGAGAACGCATTTACCTGTCTATGTAGCCAGATAGCTACGTGAGAACGAGAGTTAGTATTAATAAGATTAAAGTTTACTCAAAGATTAGTGGTTGTTTGAGTCAACTGTTAGACTGTGACCAGTTTTAGGGTTGACATGACTTTCACAAATTCCGTGAACCAACAAAAACACCTTACAAAGCATTAGAAAGTTGCGCAACCCTTTTACGCGTCACTGGCATCTTACGGCGATTCCTTTTTTTAAAGAATACTATTGTCCTACGGTCCATTTGTTCTTAACCCTTTCCGTTACTTTTTGCTTTACAGAGATTGCTTTTTGTTACCTCGCGCCTTCAACTTTAACGGTTCACGTATCGATATTAATGTTCGAAATGAACATTTCGTTTGTCATTTATTAGCTATTGCTCTGCCTATAAAACTCAATATTTGATCTACATTGAGGTCGGTCACAGTAGCCGATAACTCTAAAATTAACTTTACTGCTGCAATAAAATATCTATTAATGAGCCATTAAAATCTGAGATGGTATTAACTAAAAGTAAAATACTGAATGATATTCTATAAGCCTACGTTTGCGATTCCAGACACAACATTGGATGTACTTTTCTGTTCTACTTCTCATCAGATCTAAGTGTAATTAAAATTGAGGTTCCAATTAATTACCTTTTAAATTACAGCTTTAAGTATGAGAAAATAATTTACAATAATAGGTATCTCATGGTAAAATCAAAACTGTCATGATTGAAAAAGATGCTACAAAAATTGGGCACGTCATTTAAATAAAATGTATATGAAAAGCGCAAATATTAATCAAAACTTTTGTTCTTTCCAGGGCCGAATGGCTGTCCACGGCGACGAGGGAGACAAACCTACACGAGGTTCCAAACGTTAGAGTTAGAAAAGGAATTCCACTTCAACCACTACCTGACGCGCCGACGTAGGATAGAGATCGCGCACGCACTCTGCCTCACGGAGCGGCAGATCAAGATCTGGTTCCAGAACCGACGCATGAAGTTAAAGAAGGAGCTGAGAGCTGTCAAAGAGATAAACGAGCAAGCGCGTCGGGAACGCGAGGAACAGGACCGAATGAAGCAGCAGCAGCAGGAGAAGCAGGCCAAGCTTGAAAGCCAGCATCACGGCCACCACGTCACACACCATCACGACCCCATGAAGATGCCCATCGACAAAGGCTCCAGCGACCTCCTCAAAGTGAACAAGGTCCCGACGTAAGGCGACCTTACTAGCAAATCCTGACTGATTCTGTATCATTAGTGTGAATACATGAATGCAAGTGCGTCTAAGGACGGAGGACAACGTTAGTCGTTTCGTATCCACTAGTTATTATGTTTTGCGGCTGATTGCGTCGCCTCGTTGTGGAGGCGGACTCTGTTATATGTTCCTTTGGTGCGCGGCGCGCGCGTCGCGCGGCATCGCCTCGCTTCGCGCGCCATCGCCTCGCATCGCGGCGCTCGCGCGTGGACAGGCTGGTGATGTGCTTTAAGCATTTATTTTGTTGCCATAAACCGCACCTTGTATTGCAATAATATTTTACTAAATTTACAAAAGCGTTACAATCGCTCTAGGGTTTACATGGAGCCAGAGTGATGATCGGTATTGTTAGTTAAGATTTTAAATCTGTGAATCTCATAGTATTTATTGCTACCACTTACTATAATCCATTATGTTATATTATTTTTTTATTAATAGATATTATATTCTGTACATTTTGGTGTATATTTTTATTATTATTTGTCCGCTCTCAGCGGGCTGTTACATTTTTTTTATTATTGTAAAATTTGTTATTTTTACCGGTTGATTTCGATAAAGTTCAGTTTTTGATCAGTTGTGATTAACAAATGTAGTTAGGATCACGAATTGTTGTTTCTTTGAACTTTTACTTTTGATAGGTACATAGTGCTAATTCTCTTGCTTTCGATCATACCTAATAACCATAATTGTTTACAATAGTACATATATCTTCGTACTTTAATATAACTACCTTCATTAATTCCAAACGAAGGTAAACATTAAACTACATTAAGAACAAAATACGTATCGAAGTACAATTGCAAATAGGTCTTCGTCATTAGTTTGTAATAACGTTATGTTTTCGTGATTTCGGTCTTCAGGCCTATAAATATTCGAAGTAGGCTGTATTTTTTGATAAATATAGTCAAAATCCCCGTGTCCATATACTCAGTATAACAATTAATCAAAATTGAACAAACGAAAGAGAAATAATCGACTTGCAGACTTGTCCACAAATCGGAATCATCTGATGTTCAAAATTATATACGTAACGATGAAACATATAATGAATAGGTAACAATAATGTGACTAAATATAAAATTTTACACGTAATTTTAAAAAGATGGAGTAGCTTAAGTGTAATATACGTAGATAATAATAGGCCCGACTTTGTATGAATTATTGATAAAGCAATAGATTAATCTGATCATGCGATAACTTCAACAACCGTTGTATTTATTTTAACGCTTCTTTCAGTATTTATATTAACGAAACAACTTCATTTTGTTTGTTGCATTTGACTCAAAAACGCTCAAAATCCATCCAAATCAATTATTGTCCACTTTTGCTTGCTGTGCCCGCATTTTTTTACAATTTCGTATTGTGCCAAAATATAACTTTAAAATAATTTATAGCGTTTCCATCCCAACTTTATGTTTCGCTTATCAAAACCCAACGCATCAAAAATATCTGTGAACTCTCAATACGTAATCTGAACAAAATTAGCATAAAAAATTAGTGTTGATAGTCACCATATACGTAAATTAAATGTCAGGGTAGAATTAAAGGAAACATAGTAAATAAATAACTGTATGAAATTGGATTCTTCGCTTAACAAAATTTTGATAGATCATCTCGCAATATCTGTCCACTTGTATTATTCAGGAAATTGTATATCTGTAGCTGATTAGAAGTTACAGAATATTAATGTCGTGATATCATTAGCACAAGATAAGTCGTCGATAAGTAGGTGTAAGAATCGGGAACTGTTGGATTGTTAGCGTGACAAAATTCTGCCATTTACTAAGCAAAGTTCAACCTAATGTGAATATGGTTCCCAAACACATTCTCCGAATTCAGTGAACCTTCAAGAAAATACAAAAATACGTTCTTTTTTAACATTATGTGACCCAGTCCAATTTAATATTAATATCCCGCAAAAGGTATTGTATTAAATGCATGGATCACCCTCGTTAGTAAACCTATGTATGTATAAGCGAGCAGAATTCAATCTCTGTATTATTTATGTCATCTGTGTGTGAAAAACTGTAATTATTTGGTTGGAAATAACCACACCTAGTATAAGTACATTTAAAGGTAATTCCATGTTTTTCGTTAGACTGAAACAACTCAAGCGCACGAAGATCAGTCATTTATTACTATTGTTTTTTATTTATAAATTGCATTAAATGCGTTAGCTGTCTGTGGGCTGATTAATGAACAAAACTGCAGGAAAACTTTAATGTAACGTTACAAAATGTAGCGCACCAAGAATCTTTGTACTCTCAGGGAATCCTGGCGCATTTTCCTAAAAGTTTTCATCGCTAAATCGGCCTGCCGGTACTACGTGCAATAATTATGATATTTTTTAAAACATTACATAACCCATAGTCTTCGTATAAGAGTAAGGTTGTCGTTAGAAATAGAACTTTATCTCATTCTAAACTAAAAATCGAGAATGAAATCGAACAAAATGTACTTAAGTAACTTCGGTATAAGTAGGCTTTATAAATTATAATGCATAGGTAATAAATATCGTAGTTATCTGATGGTTAGTAACGATTAAAACGCTTAAAATTATTTGGTATTGTTCGCAAAGTGCTGGGCAGTCATCGATTTGATACAGAGGCAGATTGGCAATTTAATGATAAAGTATGACCCTTAAAGAGTGAACCTTTCCTTCTAAAAATGTGGGTACCTTTTTCATTATTTTTATTGCCTTTTGCCGACTAGTATTGAAATCGACAGCGCACTGGGATCGCTTAATTCTAAAGGGACGTACACACTGAAGGGGTATTTGAGCTAAACAACGTGTGTATACGAAATAAATTGTTATTTCTGCATTTCTTAAACCGTTGAAGGTTTACGTTATATTCCGTTACAATTGTTTCATGAACGGGAATGTGCAAATTATTAGCAGTTTGCAACGTTATTAAGCGGCAGCTTTGTCTCGATTATACGTTTAGTTCTGGTTAACAATAGTTATAACTTGTAACATAGTAACGATATTTATGTGTATGTACGTCCATTGATTTATGTCGAGTTCACTTTATTGTTTCTGCCTCGTAAAGATGTGTAATTCATGTGAAACAATGAGCAATTTGCAAAATAGATTACATACAAGCATACGTCCTCCATTGGTAATGCTGTCTTGCCACGTACTAGTATTCGTTAGTAGGTAGGATGTACCTGCCTGTATAGATTACAGTGTTTTATTTACTTACAAGTACCTTGTAATATGGCTGATAGCTTTATATTCAGTTATTTCGGCTACAGTTAAATGCGATTTGGTTTTGTTTTTGTTTGTACGTATAGTTTGAATGTTCCGTTGAAAACCATTAGTAGGTATAAAATTTTAAGTTACATCTTTTACATATTTCGTTAAACAATGGAACGTCGGAACGGTTTTCTATTAAGTTTTCTCATTGTTATTATCTACCTACGAGTAGGTAATATTTGAAATGTTTTAAAAATTAAACAACAGACCTTCCCTTTATTAGTTTGACATAACATACTTCAATAAAGTTTTATCTTAATATAAATGTAGCTATGTAGTGAGTATGTATCTATATCTATATTTTTGAAAATAGTAGGTAATTAAAGCGTCTTAAAATAACTGTAAATATTCGTGAAAGTTTTATGTGGCGAATTTTTTTTCGTTTATATTTTTTGTTTTATGTTATGTAATGAGGTGTCGTGTTGATTCCCCATTTTAACTAGACACCTGTGTTTGAAGTATTTGTAAGGTATTGGGTGTCTCGTTAATGTGGGCGTGTGCTATCGGCGCGATATGTGACGGCGTGGTAAATAAGCAAATAGTTGGGTGATTGTATGAAGCCCGCATTCAATATTGTAATATTAATTTCAGAAATTCAAGAGAATAAAGAGTTAATTAAACTACGGATATTTAATTTGTATTCTTGTGCCCCGTCTCTCCCGTCCTTTGAACGTAAAGGTTTTTTTAATGAACCTGAAAATATAATATGAATTACGTTGTAAAAAGAATGAAAATTAATAATGACGTATTGTTACTAAAAAAAAAGAATTTTTCTTGTCCTATTTAGACAAAATTAGAGCGTATAACAATTAAGAAAATCGGTTCCCCGATTTAAATAGTGAATTAAATCGATTAATTTTTTAGTCATTGTAGCCTTAAATGGGTTCTTTCCATTGTTTTAATATTTAAGAAGGGAGTACTACCTAACTAATAACGTATAAGCTAAACACCATTGTACCCACAAGTACCTGGATGACCGAGCTTGGCTCGGTTTCCGCAATATCCGAAATACGCCTCTAAAAACCCCCATCTAATT
Source organism: Pandemis corylana (assembly GCA_949127965.1). Classification (NCBI taxonomy): domain Eukaryota; kingdom Metazoa; phylum Arthropoda; class Insecta; order Lepidoptera; family Tortricidae; genus Pandemis; species Pandemis corylana. The sequence continues at coordinate 6,596,482 of OX421859.1, read as the reverse complement.
TCATCTAACTAAATCATTATATCATCAAAGCCGTTTTCGAAATCCTAAAACATAAATATATTTGATGTAAATAAAAATTAATAATTAAATATCACGGGGCATTTGACACCAATTGAGCTAGTCCCAAACTAAGCAAGCTTGCGCTATGGGTACTAAGCATATTATATATTCAAGACCCGAGAATAAACACTAAGTAGTATTTTTTATACATATTGTCAGCCCCGATCGGGGATCGAACCCATATTTCATAAATCAATTCATAATTACATGCAAAGAATGACTGACCCATGCCTTCTCTGGATTGAAGTTATAGATGTAATTTACTTCTCGACACAGTTTGGCTCCTTCACTTTGAAACGACCAAGGTATAAGGTAAGACAAATACTGATCAAAACATACGACAATGAATTCGGCCAAGTTCTAATAAAAAGCCAAGCAACGCAACACAGCAGTGGGTATCACACTAAGACCCTTTAGGGCATTTTTCCCACCCAAGTTAGCTTTTTCCTACTGTAGCTAGAACCTGACTTTTAAACAGATAAAAATGAGGTAGGTACTTATGTGTCCTCACAGCTCAATACAAAATCAAGGTCCTCAAAAATATAGATACTCTTTATAATACAGGGAAAACTAGATATATATTCATTAAATTCCAAACAATAGGTACAAATTTTATAGCCAACCCACTTCCAACATATTTTCCGATCGCCTGGTAAATTAAATGCGGTAATAAGTTCAAAATATTTGAACGTTCTACTTTTCACCAGGCAATGGCGCAGTCAAAATGTTTTCAGCGGGTTAAATGTGACTGATAATACTCAACGCCAAATTTGGCATGTTTTCAGTTATAATTTTTGTGTCATACATAGGGGAACTTGGCTTGTAATACTACTTGTGTACTTAATTGACTTCCACCTCATATTCCCACCACAAACTAATGCTAACTTAATGCAAAGCTAACTCATTAATCTAATAAAGAACAGTAAAAACTCGATCCTAATAAAGGGTTCAAATTATTCTCGTTAAGCATTGTATGCGGAAAACGTAAAAGTGGTAATACGTCACCACCATTCATTGTTGAAGCTAGAGGTTTGTTCGAGGTCACGGCCGCAGAACAGTTGTATTAGGTAGGTAGTTTTATCTATATAGACCAGGTACTCGACAAAAAGCATACTAAATCTGACAATATCTACAAGTCCACGCATACCTAAGTACAAAAGTTACATACCGATGGGTACCCCAAGGATCTGTGCTAGGAAGTATTTTATTTTTCAGTCAAGTTAACCCTTAGTTGAGAACTTATTTGTACAAACATTCTTTGAAAAAAAACAATTCAGGAAACAGTCCACACCAGATACATATTTTAAACTAAATCACTCGACCCATTTTCGACGTTAAGGTGCGCCATTTACAAGTTTCCCGCTGTGTGCAAAATTAAATAACTCATTACCTATGTGAAAAACGTACCTAAAACAGCAATTAATTCCCACCGTATCTAACGACCGCACTGTCGGCAACTCATTCTTATAACAGTCACTGTCTCATATATCACAATAAAAAAAGAAAGCCATTGCCCCTTAATAGTTAAATGCCCCTAAATACCAATAACGTTTGTCGGATCCCCGCCAAAAACAAACCGTGAGTTATATCCATAATGTATTGTATTCTACTATTCCGCCATTTTCTATTCTCCACAGACACTACCCTGTCAAATAAATTTCAGACCTACGGAATTCACAATAGGTCGGGCCGTTCGACTTTAGAACTGGAATCGTTTGGCAATCCGCGTAACTCCGAGAGCAAAAACTACGCGAAACGCTTGATGGCCTCAAGCCATTCTCTGCTCAAATCGATAAACAATTTTTTGCCCCAACCTTTCATCTGATACTCTCGGCTTATAGTTTTTGTTGGTGGTTTTTTCGAGTACCCCTATCTTTGACATTACCTTTATGGGCGAGGTATCTCGTGGAACGATCATAGCAAATTCTAATAGCTATTAGGAGTGGCCAAAACAGTTAGCATCGACCAAAACAAATTCAGTTGCAATTCGATTAACTGTTATGAGTTTCTATGGCTCTGACCTTTGATGCAGTGAGAATGTTTGGAAATTTATTTGTTTATTCGTAGAAGAAGGAAGCCATAAAACGAAACGAAATGTATTTTATGTGTGAGGTGGTAATTCTACGAATAGTATAAGTAATTTAGAAGTTATAATAATTATATGCTTACACTTGCTTCGTAGAACTTATGTAGGTACCCAGAACTAAAGCGTTATACATTTTGTATTGTTATTTTGAAAATATATACAATTTTGGTTAGACTCATGATAACTTAGAAACTGTTCTCTATAATACTAGTTTATCTTGCCTTAAAATAGTTACATATTCACGATTTTTTCCACCAACTTTCCCACTAATAATGCTAAAAGATTGCGTTAAAAACAGAAACGGAAATAGAAAAAGATCACTAACTTACGCGCTTAAATTCACCCTTCTCTGTCTCTAGCTGCAGCTGGTCTTGACTACGCATCAGCAGCAGTGGCAGATTCTACACCCGTATGTTGTTAGCATCACTTTGCACTTTGGTTCCACTCGTCCTTTATTATACAGACAGGTGATGAACGGAATTCCCTGCCTGCGTCTGCGTTCCCTGAACGCTACAATCTGGCCGTCTTCAAATCAAGGGTGCATTTACTAGGCAAGCGTGCTCTACCTTGGACCACATCTTACTTCGCTTACCGTCAGGCGTGATTGCGATCAAACGCATGTCTATTTTCCATTATTAAAAGTAAGGCAGTCAGTAACTGTACTGCTGTTTCACAGGTAGGTATAGATTACCCAAGCCTTTTACTAAATATAGTAAAAATTTGTTAAAACAGAACTGAAATGTAGTCTGAATGTCTGAAATCCCATTTGTGTTAGGCTGTTGGGCGTCCATGCGTCCAGAACGGAGTAGACTAGACACAACCAATTTCATGGACTAACGCTCCCTGCACCCTAAGCCCTATTACGTGTCGTAGACATTAATACTATCTCTATGGCAACTTTGATTGCGATAGGGTCGTCAACGGCTTATTTGCCTAATCTTTGACGTAACGGAGACAATTTTATGATTAATACGTTTTTATATTTAGCCACATCCAATTTAAACGAATGCGATATCAATAATGAATTTTGTCAGAAGAATACCAATAATTTCAAGAATTAAAACATAACTAAATGAAATTTACTAGGTATTTTTAATTCATGGAAAATTAACCAGAAAGTCATAGCATTTAAATATTTAAATCTTCATCTTATTCTTAACATCGGATAACCACATAAATTGAAGTACCAGCACACGCCTAGACTGTCTCTTATTAAATTAAACTTCCTAGTTTCTTTGGCATTGTTATTCAGCGGACATATAAATATACAAAGTTTGAATTAAAATGCGTCAATTGTTGAACATAGCTATGTTAAAAGTTGGTATAGATACGTAATGGAACCGATCTAAACCGAGCACGGTGACTGTGATTTTCCCTAAAACTATTCGATTCGATAGAAAACTCCATTCCTTTATTTTATTTCGGGTTTTCTTTTATTTGATCCCGGAAATTGTTTCTCTTCACAAAGTTTGGTTGAAATTAGAACGGGGTATAAGGTTGCGGATGGCAGAAATTTATTATTTTTAAAGGATTATTTTGAATTGACGTGGACTTGGATGAAAACATTATTAAAACCAACGTACGTAAGTAATTTCACTCACATAAAAAAATGGGTTTATTATCGTTAAACAAATATAAACAGAGTTTGACTTGAATGAACGTTTGGAATTCAACATAGGTTTATTAAACACTCCTTTGCCTAAAAACGGGCACTTTTCGTTTTAGGAAATTACTCGTTTTATCAAAAAAATAAGGTAACTTCAATTGTTTTTTTCTTAAATTTAGTAAAAGTTTCTTCTTTATGTAGTAAAACAGAAAACAATAAAAAAAAAAAATACAGAGTATTAGTAATATAGAGTATTAGTAATACACTGGTCTGGTAGCAAAGAAAAAACATAGAATATACCAGTTGCTTCTCTTCCCGCGCAGATGGTAAAAGCAAATCGAGGGAATGAGCGAAAATCATTGGAATCATATTATAGGCTATGCGGCTAGCAACTCATTACTATTTTTATTCCATTTTGCATCTATACCTACCCCCACAATCTTACTAAACGGGGCCCGTAGGTCTTATCACCTTAAGTTCTGTCTACCCCGTAAGGGATAAAGACGTGATTTGTTTATGTATGTATGGCCGAAATAACTGCTGCATGTAACATATTCGTAGCATGAAAAGTTTTGGTTGCCGTTTTTTTGGAAAATGGGTTTATATTCTATTTTTATTTGTTAAACCTTTTCACTGATGAACGAAACACATTCACCTTGCTACACCGTACCACCGAGTGGCAACAAGTAAATGTTTTCTGTTTATTAATATGGACCACCGCAAAGTAGCGCCTGATTCAATAAATACCTTAGTAGTTAAAGACACAACTGAGTCATTCATTGATTACCGCGTGTTTATTAAAAGTCACCACCTAAGCCTAAGCCGTTATAATTCATGGACATGGACAATGCCATTGCACGTATGGAATACATACAATGAAACAATGGTAAACATTAGCTAACTTTGTCAAACAAAATGAGTTTAAAACATGTAAAACAAATGCAATTATCAATCAACCTACTGTTTTGTACCAATTAATTAATTTAGTAAAAAATAACGTTGTGCATACAAGACGAATTCGCACCATCACACCAACCTTCGCATATCGATAACGTCATCCATGAAGACGTCAGGATCACAATTAATCATTAACTCCATGCAAGTACACGGTAGTAACAAGAACCACGTAGGCGTTAAACATTAAACATTGTTGTCCCTCTGATCATCATTAAAAAATTCAAGTGAAGGCAGCAAAATTGTGTAGAAATTTCTCAGGGATTAGTGTCTGTCCAATTAAGAACACCTTTTTGCTTTAAAGCCTTTTCTATGCGTAATTAGCTATGCAAGTAAAAGCGCGCCGCGTTCGTCGGAACAATCAGCCGCCATTTTCCGCCTCTGACATCAAAGCGTTATAACACCGCAACAGTCTTCCGCAGCCGCCATACAAACAATGAAACGTAACTAATCAATAACTCAGCAAATGTAAATGGTGGCATCTGCATAGGAAGTGCCCGGCAAGTGCCTCCACTCCTGACCGGTAACGTGGCGCGAGCTCTTTGCGACTGCGCGAAAACTGCTAATAGTCACATTGATTTTGCAGATAGAAGCCAGGTCGGAGCAAACCTACCTCTCATTCCGGCAATATAACACCAATTCACTTCTCCCGAAAATCATACCACATCGGTTGCCTCTTCATCCATCGAACGCTCGCCGCTATCAACAAAGTTTCCCACCGTTTACCAAGCGCCAATGGATTAAAAACGTGTGAAAAATGTCGTTGCAAGGGATAAAACTTTTACAAGTTCGGTCGTGAGCAGATATAACAATAACTATAACGTTATTAGGTATATTCCAAGTGAAGCTACCGTTTCGTACTTTACGCTCAATGACGACGAAACGCTATTGGTAAGGAAAATCGTTATTATTGCGAAACTGTAATTTTGGCTGTCGTTTCTACATTGCTTAGCGGAAGAATAAAATGAACCGTAATGGTAGTTCTGATTCACAAAATAGTCAACTACCTACAGTGTCCTGTAGATGTAGACAATTACTGAAGAATAACATATTAAGCGTTTCTAAATGCTTTAAAATAAAAATAACGTAAAATAATAAAAGTGAAAGTGACCTCGCTAAGCGTTGTCGAACAGTGGTAGGTACAATAACAGAAATTAGAAAAATTCTGCGTATAGCTACCAAAATATTCCTACAAAACGAAACTGCCATCCGCCATTTTAATAAAATACCGAAGCAGTAAAAGCCGGCAACGTTTTTAATTAACAAACCGAATAGACGTTAAAGTCTCATTGAGCTGGTATTGTGCACAAATAAATTAGTGTCAATTTATTTGTGTGACGTCAAAGATCGCCGCGACTCGGTACAACGCATTACTCGTATAGCTAACTGTCCGCGAGTTACGAGCTGCCGCTCGTTCCAGCCACTCGCGGACGAGTAGAGCCGCAGTGGCACAGGCGAGTTTACTTGCATGATACATGGGCAAGTCGACTGGAAAGCAAGAAGTTAGATTGTTAACTCGTGCTAATGATTTGCTAGTGGATTTATAGCGGTATAGAATCTTTTTTAGAACACTTTTTGTGTAAAAAAGACAGCAAAGAAAAACAAGTAAATTTCTAAACATCGCTGTTTCAAGACATGAAGCGCTCGGCTGAAAACATTCGTTAGTGGTAAAATATTATAATGATACTGCTTACGAAGCCTGTGCTTGGGGAACTAGGCAACAGACAAACATTACATACTTAAAGACAAATTAAACATTCAAGACTCGAAAACAAACATTTGAATTTTTCATACATAGTAATAATGTTATTATTTAAAGGAAACATATTATGTTGTTTTAAGTTTAGACGCACAGCCACTCACAAATCTACTTTAGAAATTAACCTAAAAACCTAAATAGCAATGCGAGCTAGTTTATTGTTCTACCCTTAGAATAGTAGTCAGTCTGATTAAAATATCTAAACAGTGCACCAAAGTTGACGCAGCCAGAATAATTTGATCTTTGATAAAACACCCCATCTCTTGCCAGGGGTCCGTTTTGCTTCCGTTTCGGGGGACAGAGGAGCGCCACAGAATTTGGTGGCCAAAGTTTATGTGTGCGTGCAGCTGCTGTGTGGGAAAGTGGCAATCGGAGATGTGTGCGTTTGGTGCACCGTTCAATATCTATGTACCTATAGAGCAAGAAGGACAGGTGATGGGAAAATGAATTCAGTTAGGTATTACTCAGTGGCACTAAATTCGGCTCTGTCTCCATACAAAATTACCTATATTGGATACAGTCATATGAATGCCACATTTTTGCCGTTGAGTCTATTTACAATTGATTTTACTCATATCAAAGTTGTCAACTGTTTCGAATCAACTAAGGAATTTTCATAGCATTCCCTTAGCTAATTTAATACGAACCAAGTTTAAGTGAATCTCGCCAAGTAGGTGTCGGACTCCGCATAAGGAAGGATTCTATTATCAAAATTCAGCCAAAATGGTTACCACAACAATGACCTCTAAACTGGGAAAGCGTATCTTTATAGGAAAATAGGTGGCTGTTACGTCCTTTTTCACACATTGCCCTACAATTGAAAAAAACGCTTTTCCCAGAGCGACCTACAAAATACTACCACTACCTACATATTTGAATAAAATATTCTAACCAGATAAACATTCAATGAAAGCTAAAATATACATAGAACTACGTGTAGGTATTTATGCGTACATTGCATGATGCCACTTGACCCTACATTAGCAATGCCTTTGAAATAATTGTATCCTACAATAATTTCCCATATTAAGTTAAAACAACATTTTAAAAGAATATATTAGTAAAATATCAATGCTGTGGTTGTACGCTTTTTCTAACCGCAGTTTCGCTGAAATACGTTATTGCGCCATGAGAATAAAATGGACAAAAAGTACTTCTCGGTGCGATTGTACAAAGCGAGGGTCCGTTCGACGAACGAGTTGAATAAACAAAAGCGAAACGATGTAAAACATCCACAAAAACGAAGCGCTTACCGCCTTTTTCTCTCAGGAGAGATTTAGATGCGTCTCTAAAGTAGAAAGTCGTAAGAGACAGAGTGGCGCTCGGAGCTTGCGTCTTTACTTATCTGTGGGCGCAGGGAACGTTTACTTCCAAATTCGAAATGTAACAAGTCGTTTTGGTTGTTTTAACACGTACGACGTTCAGCGGCCGTTCAACTGTATACTGTCTTATCTCGCCTGTAGCAAGGTGATTTACTATAATTACAAAGATAGCGGTAGAGATGCCTTTTGTTATAATTTTCCAGGGCTCACGTTTCCCCGGGAACTCGGGAAATGGTGGCCATTTTGTAATGTGCCTTGTTTTTTGATAAGGGTATTAAAATAACGGGGCACTCGGCTGGTTCTTCGCTTAGCCCGGCGTATTAATGTATCTATATTTACTTGGAGTACGTGCGCGTACATTTTCGATGCAAATTTGTTTCAAATGAATATTTATAAGGATGCCTTATCGTAGATAGTTAATTAAAATTTCTGCTTAGACGACAGATTCTACGCTAGTTTTTACTGTACTGAAACTTTTAAGAAATACAATAAACGGCAGTAGTTGCCTTCGCTGGTTAAGGTTATTTCTTGGCTACTCATGACCTACATCTGGAGCAATGTTTTCGGGAAAAAGAACGTTACAAAAATATTATTATAGCTTCGTTACGCACCGATTCTTTAAAACTATATAGTTACTTCATTCATGCAATTACATTTTATTAATGTATTAAACGCGAAAGTTATTTAATTAAGTTAATTCCAACCCTATCTAAACTCATGAATGTAAGAATGAATTGTAGAGGTGCTACGGTGCTACAATTTCGTAGCAAATCCAAATGGAATGAAACGACAGATTTTAAAATGACTTATTCAGATTTTATTCGCAGCCCTGTCAGAAATTGTGAAAGATTATTTCGTTGCTGCACACGCTTACTTGCTTTCGTATGTGTTGCTGACTATTCTTGCGATATCACGAACGAGAACCAGATTACGGTCGCTGTGACCTATTTTAAAGTCTAGATTTTCGCTTGCATCGCTGCTTTCCTGCAAGCGGGTTGTCGCGAATGTGTGAGCGGCTTAAGTTGCTTGGCGACGGTTGTTGAAAAGTTGACAATAAAAAATCTCATGGAGAATTTGCTTTTTCATATGGCGCGCAGAAGGGTGAATTGGCCCATCGGCATCGTGACAGAGGTGTTCGAAGGAAAGGACAACGAAAAGCGAGTTGCAAGGATCCGCACAGCGACTGGTGAGCTAGTTAGACCTGCGCAGCGGCTCTACTCGCTTGAAATTTCGTCTGTAGATAAGTTTCAACCACTTGAACGACTTATGACTTCGACTAGACGCGACAAAGAAACAATTGACGTATTATTTGATTCTGACAAGGTTCTAGGGACTTCAACTACTACACGGTCTGGGCGAGTCATTAGACCGCCAAATAGGTTCAAGGATTTTACGGATTAACTATACAATATCTTATACGTTGAATTATTTCATTTGTTTTCTTTTTATAACTTAACACGATTGTTTAACTAGTTTATTGTTAAGATTAATATTGTGTGTTGTTATTATTACTTATGTTCTTAATTTATATTCTAACCTTCCGGTTACTTTTGCCGGGGACTGTCGCGAATGTGTGAGCGGCTTAAGTTGCTTGGCGACGGTTGTTGAAAAGTTGACAATAAAAAATCTCATGGAGAATTTGCTTTTTTTTTTTTTTTTTTTTTTTTTTTTTTTTGTCCTGTCACGGTCGCCATATGAAAAAGCAAATTCTCCATGAGATTTTTTATTGTCAACTTTTCAACAACCGTCGCCAAGCAACTTAAGCCGCTCACACATTCGCGACACGGGTCACATCATAAAATTCATCACTCATGGACGTCCACAGCGTCCAAGGAAACGCAAGCACGTTGTCGGATTTCAGAAAGGCAAAAGGTGATTTTTTACGAAATGCAACTGGGGTATTGCTAGTATTGATGTCAATACATGGATTTGCAATACGCTCTAAGAATTGTTAAAATATGCACAAAGCACTGACTTCTCTTCCATGCTGGTCTGGGAGCAAAGTAAACACATAGCATGTATCAGTAATGTACCAGTTGCCTCTCTTATCCAGATAATGGGGAAAAATCTTAGGAATCATGTTGCAGGCAATGAGAGCGACCTATCACAGTTTTGATTCCCCAATGCACCTTTACGCCCACAATCATGCTAAACGTGGTTTTTGGGTGTTTGTACCCTGGGCTCTGTCTATCCCGTAAGGGATAAAGCCGTGATTTATGTATGTTTGTATGTACCTAATGACTTTAATATTGTGTTGGCTTTTCATTACTGTCTTCATTTTGCAGTCAAGTTGAAGTTGGAACTCAAAAGGTCTTCAATATGCTTAGTGTAAATTTTCGGTTGCAAGATACATGTCGAACGCGTTTGCGTTAAACGTCAAATACTATGAGAACCGAGCCTCTAGTGTAAGTTTTCGCATATAAAAATGTCTAGAACGCGTTCACGTAAACGTCTCAAATACTATGAATAATTGGCAGCGCCACTTGCGGATCGAAACGGCAACAAACTGTTCTCATAGTATTTGACATTTTAACGCAAACACGTTCGAGGTGTATTTTGTGAACGAAAATTTACACTAAGCATACAGTTTGTTGTCGTTTCGATCCGCAAGTGGCGCTGCCAATTTTTCCATAGTAACTGAGACGTTTATGTAAACGCGTTCGATACGATTGTGTGAAAACTCATGCTAGATAAAACTGATGCCGTGTTTTTAACCTATGGGGGGGCTCGTGAATTCCGCATGTACAGTAAGAGAAATGTATTCACGTAACTACCCCCGTAGAACTCTATCGCAATAAGATGAGATATCACTCGAGTATGAGTGACGGCGGCCTGTCAATTGCGATAGGGTCTACGGTGGTACATTTCCCTTACTATACAAGCATGTCTGGATAGGCAATGATCTTTTGCGCTTCGCAAGTGTTTCAAGTACAGTCAAGGGCAAAGATATATATGCAAGTAAAGTGAAAGAAAATAAGTAATCATATAAAGTTAAAAAGATATATACTCATTCAAATGGTAATAAATATGCAAACTACACTGGCAACATAAATATGTACCTAGCAAGTCCAAAAACTTGTATACAATCAAAACTCCATTATTAGTATCCTGCAAATAATGCAAAATATTATAGTCATACTTATGTCAATAAATATAGATTCAGTAATTGCTACGAAAATATGTATACAAAATGTAATCTGCGAATATCAACTTTACGGCCTAGTCACACGAAACAAATTTGTAAAGTATGTTTTGACAATTCACGAAAACAGTACAGCCCAAGTAACACAGTAAGCAATATAACTATTCACTCGTGGTCTTATATAAAGTTGTAAGCTGAATTAAACTCTTACAACGGTTCATCTGTGAACTTATAGCTGAATAATAGAATTTAGTGTCAATTAAACAGCTCAAGCTGAATAAGAGCTGTATTACGGTATAGAAAGGGTACACATTTTCGTCCTTATTCAGCATTAAGCATTTTTGAATACTATTAGCTGTTTAAGGGCAACATAGTAGGGAACAATATGCTAAATGCTGTGTAAGATAACACATGTGAACATTTATTACGTTGCCTTTTTATGATACCACCTGTGAACTATTATAACGTCAATAGGGGTATAGTGAACCACATGTGGACATTAATATTGCTTAGGGCTAATTTTTTCCCTGCTAGTCAGCCTTTATTCAGCCTACCTATAAAACCTGTATAGCGGCTGTTTAGAAGTTCACCAAGACGCTTATAGCTGTATAAAATAATATTAGTGAACCAAATTAATGGCTACTGCTGAACAATATTCTACATGCGATGTCTTAGACAGGTTTTGGCTAATTACACATAATAATACTGAATAATGGGACTCAAGTGAATCATTACGCAGCTTATAGCTGAAATATAGAATAAAAGTGGTTCACATCGATGCTAAAAATTTAGCCACCATTTTTTTTGGATAACCCTTAAAGTATTGTACTTTATTTTTAGTTTTGAGAATATTTGAACAATAAAGTACAAATAAATCTCAAATATTTTCTCTTCTTAGATCACTAAAACAGTTTCTGGTCTATTCTTGATGAAAAAAAAAGAAACCGGATTTGGTACACTTTTTTCGGTGTATATTTACTGCTTATTTTGTAAAAAAACGTATTATTCTTGAAGCGCGTGAAAATTTTCTTAGATAATATATATATATAATCTCAGTAAAATCGAGATCGCAAACATTTTTCACTGATATAAAGTAAATTCAAGTATTACTCACCAGATAATATTATAACATTCCGCCATTCCACAGTTGACTCGCGGTTTGTCAATTCGTCACTTTCAAAGAAAAACTCTACCAGGCATAAACATTTTTTGTAACGATCGAGGATACATTTAGCGTACGTTCTTTTTTATCCAGCTAAAGGTGAACTGGTGGAGGTTTAAGATAGTAATAAGGGTTCACATGTGAACTTTAGTCTGAATAAACAGTCCCTTGTGCTCTTTTAAACAGCCGCTATTCAGCCCTCATAACTCTGTGACCCTTAATACAGCCATTATTCAGCCACTATTAAGCTATTAAACAGCCATGTGAACTTAAGGCTGAATAATTTGTGCCCAAATCAGATGTATAACGGCTGAAACAGCGCTTTTTCAGCCTTTATGCAGCTTAATTATTTAACTTTAAACGTATATTTACTCTACTAAACAGTTCTTATACAGCTTTTTGTGCTACTTGGGAGACTTGTCATTGCATATGTTTGTCGCATGTTTTGACCTGTCACCACGACGTTATGAATCGGCATGTTTAACAGATTTTACAGATTCAGATTTCGTTGATTTTGATTGAAGATGCCAACGCTATAGTCCGGTCAAATTAGACCAAAAAATAAGAGTAAAGTTACCTAAATTCCCACCAAGCTGAAAATTGGTAAGATTGTTTGAAATATCATTAAAAACAAAATTTGAAACTTCCCCATCTTTCCCCTGTAAGGAAAAAAAGTATACCCAAAGTATCGAAATATGTATATACATAAACTCAAGAAGGCTTCTGTTATGGGTTTTTTTTTTATATAAGAGGGGGCAAACGAGCATACGGGTCACCTGATGGAAAGCAATCACCGTCGCCCAAGGAGACCTGCAAGACCTGGGGAATCACAAGTGCGTTGCCGGTCCTTTGAGGAACAGGAAGGCTCGTTTTTTAAAGATCCCTAAATTGTATCACTCAGGGAATATTGCAGCAGGAAGTTGGTTCCAGTTGGTTACCGTACGAGGAAAGAAATTGTGTTTAAAACGCACGGTACTTGACTGCCAACCATCAAGATGTTGAGGATGGAAGGACAGACGGTTCCGCGAAGTACGGTAGTGGAATTTAGTCGCAGGCAGCAATCCGAAGAGTTCGTCAGAGCACTCCCCATGATAAATACGGCACAGGGCTGCTACATCCCTCCGCACAGCCAGAGAGTCGAGCCGACCTGAACGTGCCTGGTTATCGACAAATCGAGCAGCTCTGCGTTGGATGCGGTCAAATGGAAGGTTTTGGTACTTGGGTGCCCCAGCCCAGAGATGAGAACAGTACTCCATATGCGGCCTAACCTGCGCCTTATAGAGTTGAAGGCGATGGGCTGGCGAGAAGTACTGTCCCGCTCTATTGAGCACCCCCAATTTTTTAGAAGCTAATTTGGCTTTGCCTTCCAAATGACCACGGAACTGAACATCACTCGAAATGTCGACACGGGGTCCTGATAGACAACTTAGAATCAAGGGGGGTACCTTCGAAACAAGGCGAAACAACCTCAAGGTACCTACCAGTTACGAGTAGATGACGATATACATACTTATATATATATAAATACATACTTAAATACATAGAACATCCATGACCCAAGCACAACTATTCGAGTTGATCACACAAACATTGCCCTGGCCGGGTTTCGAACCCGGGACCTTCGACTCAGAAGGCGGTTGCTTCACCACTGAGCCATCCGTGTCGTCAATATCAAATCATACGGTAATTGGCGATCTACGCCATTTTCTAATTTTTTTATTTAATAAAAGGCAAAGTATACTTAAAATAACTGTATAATAAAGAAAACAACGCCTTAAACTTAAGACAAAGTGCATAGAGAGTAATATTTTCTATAGTACGTTATTATTAACATGTTTAATATTTCTTACCGTGATGCCTAATTCGTCAGCAGAGCTATATCAGGCACGGATATACCTTCCTCGCATAAGGCAACAATCCTATATTTTAAATGATCGCTTATACGATACATTTTCTCCTTCAAAATTAATGAAAAGCCGCCAGAAAAACCATAAGAAACGGTAAGTCAAATGGAATTAAAAAATCCAAAAGTGACACATGACACATGCACAAATCACGTCTTTATCCCTTACGGGGTAGACAGAGTTTATGGTAACAGGTACCTACAACCTACAGACCACATTTAGCAAGATTGTGGGCACATGCATAATCACTACATAGTATAAAACAAAGTCGCTTTCTCTGTCCCTATGTCCCTATGTCCCTAAGTATGCTTATATCTTCAAAACTACACAACGGATTTTGATGCGGTTTTTTTTATAGATAGAGTGATTCAAGAGGAAGGTTTTTATGTATAATTCTACGCAGACAAAGTCGCGGGCAGAAGCTAGTTTAAAATAAATAGAGTAATTATCAGTTAAAGAGTTTGGAATAGCAGTTGTTGTATACGACTTGAAGCTTAAAGTGGTTGGCTGATTACATTAAGATTACAGAGTTCGATGTTACGCAAATACGTTCATAAGCTCCTGACAATAGAGTTGTGTTAATAGAATTTTGGATTGTTTACATATTTGTGGTTATCATATTATATACATAATTAATGGTTAAATAGTGTATACATATTTTTGAACTTTACGGTGTTTCTAAGTTTATGGCCTAATACATGAGGACATATTATTGCAAATGTTGTATACATAGTTATCTCTCAAATCATGTATACTAATTTATGTACTTTTATATGTTGCCAAATTTATGACCATTTAGATGACCATGCTTTTTGATACTCTGTGGTGTATACATATCTTTGCCCTTGACTGTACAATGTGATTAAATGAATTTCCCGTGGTCCTACTTATTTTGAATCATCCAATAATATTTTAATACAAAAATAGGTAGGTTAGGTTAGTTAGGTGTCTTCAATTGTCCGAAAGGCAAAATACCCAGAAAAAAGAGCTCCGTCCTTCGACCACGGGCAACAGAGGTGTGATTATGGTTAAAAAAATGGTGGATAAAACAAATGTAGCAACAAACTAATACAGATACTTACTGATATTTATGTGTACCTACAATTGATGCTAATATAACCGCTGTTGTTTAGAATAGCTGTCACAATTTCATGGCAATTCCGATGCAAATTTCCACACCGCAACGACGTCGCGAATTTTCTTTAAAACATCCAAAATTTCCAAGTCACCCCCAAGCTATATCTATTGGTATTATGATAATAGGTCGGAATATGCCGTTCTGCCTGCGAAGCTCATTTCAGAGTCCATTAGGTACCTATTGCTGGCACCTTTTAGCCCTTTCAACCCTTTCATGCTTTTTTGCTGAATTAACAAGGGTATTTATACGTATTTGGACTGTTATCGAACTTTTGGGGCTGGGTTTTAATTATGTTGATGGCGGAAAAAGTAAAAGTGAGTGAGACCACAGATAACTTTAATCCGGTGATCTTGCTTTTACGTGCAAGGCGTGTATGATGAATAGATAGAGTAGCTATAGACCTCGCGCTCGCGAGTAATTTTAGTTTTGTTTGACAACTATATACCTAAGTAAGTGTTTTCATATTTGATTAAAATAGCGTTACTTTGCGGAGGTTTAGGTAAATGATTTATGTCCATTGTAATTTTCCGTCCCATACGCTCTATCATTCGATGTTTAAAGAATGAAAAAATTGTACTAGCAAAAATTTTGTCATTTTTGAACATTTTATAAATGTGCGAAATATGATATTTTTTACTTTTTCAACCCAATCTCCGCTATTTTGAAACATTTCCGAGAACTGACTCGACAAAATACTTACCCTCTTATTCATAAACGCTCTACAGGCTTCTGCTAACTTAGCAATCGTTTGTCCTTATCTGTGAAAGGTAAATGTCAAAGTGACAGATAAGGGCAAACGATTGTTAGCAGAAGCCTACAGAGCGTTTATGAATAAGGGGTTAATCATTATTAATTAATATATTTATCAAAGCTGCTCGTTCTAACACATGAATTAACTTCACTATATCGCGGAGATAGCAAAGTAGTGACGAGAATCAATTGAGAAAAGCGACCTGCAGAGGAAAGAATACAGCCAGAAATACTTACATTTTAGCCCAAGCTGAAACAGAGACGCTCTATAAAGTATGTTTTATTAAATAATGTGACAGATAGATAGATTTATACATATTAATATCACTATCGTATAAAAACTTAAGACTGGACTTCAACACAAATGTAACTGCAATGAAAAAAGAAGTTTTCTCATTATAATGAATTAAACCATCCTCCCCATACGCAAGTAAAGTCGCGATAAAATCCTAACTATGACGTCAACACACCGTAACGTCTTTTATTCAATTGCATGGAAAATCGGAGGGATTTCATCGGCCCACCCTTTCGTAATCCCTCCCTTTCACACTCACGCAACGCACGTAAGTTGAAACGGGACTTCCGATAAAGGTAATTGAGGGTACTATAGAATAGTTTCAGTCTAGACGGGCATAACGCTGCCAAGTTTATTTTGCGGCCGGGTAAGTATGGAAGCAGCATTTTCGTGTGAAGGTTTTGGGATCTTGTTTAGCAGTGGCGCCACGTGGGACGGCAAAGTTAAGTTTGTAAAAGTAAGTTGTAAGTTGCAAATTATTGCTCTGGTTAAAATATATTGTAACGGCTCTGAAGCTCGCGCTTAGTTAAATTTATGGTTAAAAGTGGGTAGTATGGGGAAAATTGTCTCCATTCGAGCATTTCGTGATTGTGCTTATCTATCTGCCCATTTTGAAACTTTATGGCATTTCAACATGAACATTAAGAGGCTCGCGAGTGCTTTTTTAGATTGTTATTAAGTGTATGGTTTATAAATCTATTGTGGTGAGGCCACGTTGCTTTCTTCTAACCTTAGCAACATACAAATTTACACACAATAGTTTCTACAGGGATGTTTTTTTTGCTACATTTTCGGTTACAGACATTTTTGTGTATGTGTGTGTGCATACATACATACATACATATATCACGTCTTTATCCCTTACGGGGTAGACAGAGCCTAAGGTACTAAAACCATAAGGCCACGTTCAGCATGATTAAGGGCGTATAGGTGGAAAGGGAAATCTAAATAGTGATGGGTTGCTAGCCGCATCGCCTGTAACATGATTCCTAAGACTTTCGCCCATTCCCTCGATGGGCTTTTACCATCTGCGCGGGAAGAGATGCAACTGGTAAATTCTATGTTTTTTCTTTACTCCCAGACCATCATGGAAGAATGTGTGTGTGGTTTGCAATAATATAGGATTAGGTGCCAGGAATTATGGCTAGCAACTCATCACTATTTTGATTCCACAATCATGCTAAACGTGGCCTTTAGGTCTTGTTACCTTAGCCCTGTCCACCCCGTAACAGATATAGACGTGATTTGTGCGCATATGTAGGTGTCAGTAAGCACCCATTTCATTGTATATGATACTAGCTGTTGCCTGCGGCTTCGCCCCGTTCCAGCTTTTTTTTCGAATTTTTGTTTTTTCTTATGACAATAACGAACACAACAAAAAAAGAATTAGCGAAATCAGCGCAGAGGTTCTCGAGTTTATGCGCGACTAACAAACGCATTTCATTTTTATATAATAGATAGATGTTGATGATAACTAATAACATATTTTGAATGAATTACACCAGTATATTCTTTAAAACGCAAACATCGCAAGCATATCAACCAACTGGCAGACTTTAGTTTTTCACTCTGTTTATGAGTGACAATTATAATGACTCTACGTGAACTATAGCAACTACCAAAACGATTCAGTCTATAGCCGTCAGAATCATCCCATTGCCCGCTCTATTACACCCCTCCCGGTCACTGACCTTTGTATACATCGTTACTAAATTACACGTTAATTACATCCCGTAATTAAATACATATAACATACTTAACATTAAGTGGAACCAAACTACCAACCTACATTAAAACGAGTCGACAAAAAGCACCTGCGGTCAGAATAAAACAAATACGCTGCGCCAAAGTCAACTGGCAACATTTATACCCCCATAAACAGTCACAAGCACCCATAAAGGCATTATTGCCTATTAATTTCACACTACATTAGCGAAACATACAATAAAACTTTAACATTTAGTGGTGACAGTGATTCAAGTTTTGTTCTAAGCGCCATCTAGCGGACGGCCTCTGAGTTGCGCGCAGAAAAAGATTATGGCCTATATGGGTGAGTTTACGATGTCGTAAAAGTATGCCGTAAAACCGAAGGGTGCGTACGCCCTCTGTTAATCGTTCAGAAACCGATATTGCAGGCCTCGAGATAGATTACTTTGAACGCGACCGAGGAAGTTGCCGTTTTGTCTCTAGCGTTTCTACTTTCTCGTTTGCGCTCAGTAGGTACATCGCTATCCTACTGTGTTACTTCGAAAGGGATGCAAGAGCAAAGGAGGTTTTTAATCCTTGGCTGATCGTTTTGATTTCTTATACGTACAAATCTTCGAGATTCGCGGTCGTGCACGAAAAAGGTCCATGGTGCAATTTTATTTGTTTATCGTAAAATAAAACTTTTTATTTAGCCTCACAAAAAAAAGAAATCGACTTACATGATTCAATTGCAGTTTTATTTCAGTTGATAGGTACCTTATTTGTAATCCATACTGATTCTCGGTGTTTGAAATAGATTAGATAACTCTACCGGAAACTTGCAATCGAGAATCGAGATAAATCTCTATTGAAACAATACCTAATGACCTTATTATTTTTTTGTAGATTTTCTTTTCAGAGATTTGGATTGAAAGTAGAAAATACGTATGTCCAACAGTTGGACACTATAACTGGCTAAAAGACATTCCAGTTAATCTCGAAGCATCCTAAAACTTAACAGTCTTAACACCTTCGGACACAGGCAATTCAAAACAAAAGACTTCGTAAAATCCCTAACGTTTTTATTCTGGCACCCTCTCGCTCGTTAAACTTTTATTGACTCCGAACTGCGTGACTTTAAAAATATACAAATTTATGGTCACTCAAACTGGGAACGATTATTCAACACGTCGTAACTATTTTATTGCTTCAATGTAAACAAAGAATCAATTTTGGTTTCGATTTGACTCTATCTAGCGTGAAAGGGAACCCCTCTGCTAAAGTGACTGAATAAACCATAAATAAATAGATATACTTACCTAAGGTACACACCGTATTTTCCAAAACTTCGTTCATACTGTCAGTTTTGCCTTTTAAGGGTTTTGGTTTCTAATTTGCTTGAACTTTGACACTATTCAACGGTTCTAGATTACATTAAATCTATTTATATTAATTGATTTGAGGAATAGAATAAACGGAACCCCAGCCAAGTATGAGTTAGGCTCAGCACGTATCTAAGGTATTTTTAAAAAGGTATTGTACTACCTACCTATAATCACTACATAGTATAAAACAAAGTCGCTTTCTCTGTCCCTATGTGTATGCTTATATCTTCAAAACTACACAACGGATTTAGATGCGGTTTTGTTTAATAGATAGACTGATTCATGGTTTTTATGTATAATTCTATGCAGACGAAGTCGCGGGCAGAAGCTAGTTAACTTATAATTTTGCAATCAATTTTGTTGTTTTTTTATTGGGCGTGGTTGAGGTGAAATCCTTTTTGGTCATTATGCAGGCAGTAAATGCTCTATGGCTAACAGAGGAAAAAAAACTGTCAGTGTCCGCTGTCAAGTTATAAATATGTTATCATAAGATTTTTTAATTCCAAATTCCGATCCTTCTGTATTTGCGTCTCTTAATTCCGTTTCCCCGTTTGGCTAAATGCGCCAAAAGCGCGAAGCTAATATAAAAAAAAAAAAAAAAAAAAAAAAGATTTTTTAATATATTTTTTCTTTTAAGTAAAACATTATCGAAATTGTCGTCGCAATGACGACCTGATACGCCACAAATAAGAGGAATTGTGGTGGTGGAAAGAGAAGATTCAATCGTGATGTACGAAATGAAATCCTGTAGCTACCATGAAGGAATTGACTGGCACATTCTGTGACTCAAGGATAGCTTCGAATACTATATTATCATCAAATGTTTAATATTGTAGCTAATAATGTTAGCTTTAGCATTAAACTGCGTAAGCCGCTAACAGAAGGTAAGGTTTACGCACTGTGTTTTTGTAACAAGCGCCACGGCCTCAACTACAAGCGATCGGC
The DNA here is from genome assembly GCA_949127965.1 of Pandemis corylana. Taxonomy (NCBI): domain Eukaryota; kingdom Metazoa; phylum Arthropoda; class Insecta; order Lepidoptera; family Tortricidae; genus Pandemis; species Pandemis corylana. Next base: position 6,576,288 of record OX421859.1, on the reverse strand, counting down.
GGCGTTGTGAACGTTTGTGTAATACATTGCGGCTATTGCCAGTGAATTGCTGTGCGGTGAGCGTATCGACCGAGCAATGAACAGATAATTTTCTCGCCGTGTCGCCATCCTTAGCAGCGTAATAGTAGAGGTTATTCAGATTTTTGTTTTTGTTTGTATGCATTGCTTTAGGAACTGTGGAAGCCTAGTTATTTGAGCTATAGCTTCTCAATCAGAGGGTCGTAGGTTCAAACCATGACTGCACACAATATTTACAAGCGAAATTTCATTAAAAAATTACCATGAGTATTTCGTACGTCGTGGAGAACAATTGTAAGAATAAATTATCTGGGTTACAAATACCTACTAATTTAAAATAAAATATTTAAATATAGGTATTATATATATTCCATGCTGGTCTGGGAGTAAAGAAAAAACATAGAATGTACCAGCTGCTTCTCTTCCCGCGCAGATGGTAAAAGCCCATCGAAGGATTGGGCATAGAAAGAATGTTATAGGTTATGCGGCTAGCAACCCTGCTAAACGTGGCCTTTAGGTTGAATACAAAAGACGTGATTTATGTATGTGAATGTGTGTGTGTATTCTTTTTATGAATATAATATTTGTTTACACGGAAGAAGTATTTAGAGCCGCTGACGTTGCTGACACAAGAGGTAGGTATTCTATCCCAGCCCTCTAAGCTGACAACGCATCTGCAATCCTGTAGTGTTGTGGGTGTCCAGGGGTGGTGCTCGCTTATCATCAGGTGACCCACTTGCTCGTTTGCCTTCCTTGTCGTATAAAAAAACTAAACGTACTCAAATTTTGAAAATCAATGTAATTAAAGTATTATTAAGTAATTAGGTATAATATATAAAATGAAGTAAAGTAAAATTTATTTTGTCAAAATAGAAACGAAAGGAAATTCAATGATTCCACACAGGCACAGCCTGTAACGTGGCAGCCAAAAAATATCAAAATAACTGTTACCTACCATAAATTATGAAGCGGCCAGAAAAAAAAGGTAAAATATAATAACAATAATTTACAGATGGGAAACCCAAATACTAACTAGAAATCAGAACAGAATATAGTTATTAAATTTGTTTTTGAGAAGCACTAAGTTATACCTAGGTACTTATAAAGATTTAGTTTAGCCACACAGAAAATAAAAACGGAGATATTCTTATCTTGTATAAATAAACGTCTATTTTGGCGATATTATAAAAATATTGGAGTATTTATACTTTTCTTCCCGAAGCGCTTACAACTACATCTCGCATATTTTCTTAATACTAAGGACGCAGGCGAGTGCATTGCGTGCTATGCGACCAAGTGTTGCACAACTGCTTACACAGATGGCAGTGCAGTGTCGGAGGACAGCTCGTAATCTCAGCATGCTTAGTCACCTAACTAGCGGTCATTGAGAATTAGCATGGTACCGATAGATGGTGCTGATATCAATAAACTACTTAAAATCTTAAAATTAACAATAACATTTTTTTTACGTTGTTTAAAGACAATAAATATAAGTATTTGATGCCAAAGCATGTTTCACTTACCAATTTTAATGTGTTTTATGTTCGTATTCCACTAACAACCAATTTCATACTTTGGTAGAGTTCCAATTATTGTCTTGGAATTAAATTCAACACAACCTAGGTATTGACCAATTACTATACAGAAAAGTTCAAAATCACTTATCACACACTATTTATTGAACAAATTGAACAAAGACAGACTTGAGATTTTTCCTTCTCTATTTCTCTGAAAAATAAATTTAAATAGGTACGCTTTATGCGACTGTATTTTTTAAAATTATATCTTACGTCATTTTAGGACACTAATTCACCTTTAAGTATAAGTAGCGACTGACCTAAAAACTCAGCGTGGTACGTTCCGTTAAAATTTTGTAAAATTCTTTAAAAGTATAGACAATACAAAAAGGGTTTTACAACCTTTTATTTTTAATATTTATTGCGCAATCCTATGGCTTTTACAGTTCTTTAAACAGCGGACAAGTGGCATAAAAGAGCCAGGTTTTAAAAGTCCCTCTCGCATTATTTCGGTAGTTTCTCCATGGAACCTACAGTAGTTAACTATGTTTCTATATGTATAAACTGATCTCTGAAAATTATTTATTATGATGCACTTTCATACATGTATATTTAAAAAAATCCTTTTATTTATATTGTAAAGTTAATTGAAATGAAACAAAACAATAATGAATAAATATTATTCGTGAATTTTTTACTTACTTAAAGTCTGTTCCAAAAAAAATACATACATACATACATAAATGACGTCTTTATCCCTTACTGTGTAGACGTAGACAGAGCCTAAAGTAAGAGGCCACTTTTAGCTTGATTGTGGGCGTATAGGAAAGGGGAATCAAGAGAAGCAACTGGTACATTCTATGTTTTTTCTTTACTCCCAGACTACTATGGAAGAAAAAAACATTAAATAATAATATAGGAGCAGCCCGTGTTGGCAGCTTTTATTTTATGCATATGCCAAACAATAAATATGTTTCAAAATTCAAAATGTATTTTTGCAAATTGGCCGCCAAGGGCTCTTTTACATGTCTTATTTGAAACTACCAGCGCATTCGGAAAGACTATCATCGCCAAGAAGAATGCCGCAAGAAACTTGGCAGAAAGTCATTATTTCTAAATAAAATACATTAAGCTAGTACAAAGCTTAAATTCTACTTAAATTAAATACATTTATAAAAGGGGTGTATAAGGTCCCCAAGCCTTAAATTATATTAGTCTATAGTAGAGATGTTTAAAGTCTCTACTAGTCATAGAGAGCTCACCTAGCTTACATTTTTAAAAAGGTGAGATTTTGGTGAATTCTCTGCCACAGGACATTCCTAACTTAGTCTTAATAGGTCTTTTCAGTTTTATTAACTTTTGTTTCTGACGTCTGTCAAGCGTTTCAAAGTTAACCGGAAGACGTCAATTTAAGGGATAATTTTCATCTTTGTACTTCTTTTAATTAGGTATTTATGTGTTCTAATTATGCACTGTATTAGTTATAATACAGGTTGTTTGTGGAAGTAGTGCCAAGCAAAAGTCTAGACGACCCGAATCATCCCCATGTACATTATGTTCTGCGATTTTTAGTAGTATAAGAGTTACGGCCATTTTTTACATTTTCTTTCAGAGTTTTACTCATTCTGACTGCGATAATTGAATTAATTGGCTGTTTGTTTTTTAAATTTGTAGCTGAATCATTTTACAAACCATCCTTAAAAACTTCCTTTTTTTATTAACTTTCTATCCTATTTATTTTATTAATCTGTTATTTACGGGTCATACCAAAAAAAAACCCCCCAACGTAACTCCGTATGTCATTTTCACTTTTTGTAGTATTGTCCAGTACCTACCAAACAGAAATTAGAATTGTACCCCTTTATTCATAAACGCTATATTATAGGCTTCTGCTAACTTAGCAATCGTTTGTCCTTATCTGTGAAAGGTAAATGTCAAAGTGACAGATAAGGACAAACGATTGCTAAGTTAGCAGAAGCCTAAATAGCGTTTATGAATAAGGGGGGTATTCTGGATTTAGCATGAAAGTCTTCTTGGTGCAAGACAATAAATGGCTATTTGATTTGTTGATGTATACCTAATTGAAAATTAAAAAGCACCTTATTCGTTTCTCTTTGTAAATAAGAATCAATTCTGACTGGATTAGAACTAAAAATTGAATCATTATCTTATTATTCAGCAGAGCTAATAAGTTATGTTATCTTAACGAGTTTTTCTCTTTTTGCTACAGGTACGGTGAAACAATGAAAGGCGTAAGAACCAGCCAAAGGTAATTATTTATTTACCAACTTTGCACTTTTAACGCGTTGGCTGCCGGCTGTCAGACCCGAAACTTCGTCAGGTGCCAGAGACGCACACATGCGTTCAAATAACTGCATAATTATTACAGAGATACTGCGTGAAAGGCACGAAGACGCGTATAGTGCGTTCCCGGCTGCGAATGCGTTTGTCTACAGTATGTTACCCTAATAGGTATTACAAATCGTTTTAACAAGTCGTATTATAGTATTATAAGTCGTGTTGAGTAAGAAAAGTAGCTAGGTAATGATTTTTGAGATAAAAAGTTACCCGGTCCCGCTCTTGACCGAACGAAATTAGTAAAATTTGACACACATACTTAATTAAATTATATTGATCCAGCTTAATATAAAGGACACGTAACTTTTAACGCGCAAAATGGTAGATTTCGCACAAGATAGCGTCGATAGAATTCTACGAAGGCAAATTTATACTAAATAAAAATTACAAGCTTTTATGACGAATAAAGTATGTATGTAATATGTCATTTTCACTGTAATATGTTATATCGAAGTATTTAGGAAAATGATACATTTTTTATTCATACTATCTGAAACTGAAACCAACGAGTCTCACAGAAATTGAAGGCACACACAACGCACTGGAAAGCATCGAAAAAATCGGAACCTTTTCACTGCAAATATTAGGCTGACTTGCCATGCATCTGTCGCAGGCGTTCATCTATTAGCCGGAATGAATGCTGCTGAATGAAAATCCGCCGGAATGTATTCGGCGCCATACGTTTTTCAACACGGCTAGCCGTAATGTACTATAGTGAGTCATTAGCCGCCGCATTGACAGTTTTTAGTTCAGTCGACGGAGTTCCGCTTCGCTCCTATTTCCGCTCTGTTTGGGCCTTCGGCCCTGTAGCAATTCTAACCTAACCGGACCTATCCACTAAAAAATCCATCTTTATTTCTTATTTGGTGATAGTAGTACGATGCGGCTAAACGTAGGTTGCCTTATTGAAGAATGACAATCCGGCTAATCGTTAAACCTCCGCATTGCAAAATGGCCCTGTCATTCAAAACGGTTAAGCATTTTGTAATACGGCGGCTCACTACAATCCGCCTGCGACACATCTACCAAATAAATCGCTGTAAATGAAAATAAAGGTCTGTGAAAAGGTTACACATTGATACCTACGCAGTTCAGTTTCTTTCATTTTGCATTACTGTCGTTTATGCGAAATGGTGTAGATAACAAGTACCTATGTCTCTCACTTCGGTTGCGAATTCGAACATTAATATGCGGGTAGATAAAAAATGCCACAAAAGACTCAAATTATTGCTCTCTTCTACCAAAGGAATAATACATATATAAAACGGTATTAAGCAGCTGTTCTATACTACCTACAACAAATTCTCAACATTTATGTTCCAAAGTATTCATCTTATAAACAAATTTTAATTAAAACAATAAAATACAGAGAGGCTGCGCGGTAGCCGCTATCACAGCACGCCATCTAGCGGACCGAGAGACAATTTTTATCGTTTGATTAAATCGTCCCTAGCTACCCCTTTATGGCTGCAGCGTGAATAGTTCCTCGTATTTGTTTTTGGATCAATCGCCGAGATAAGGGGATATAGGTGTTTCTTATATTGTTTTATTTACTTAACTGGTATTTTTATATCTGTTGAATTTTTATGAAGTTGTATGTGGAATCTATTTAAATTGCCTCGGCCTTTGATTCGAGATTGTGGGGATTGGAGACATTCACCCGCGTTGTTTGGTATGCCTATTCGATTTACTTACCAGACTTGGACAAAATGTAAGGTTATGCATGAGAATGGATTGTCATTGTATCTCTCATCATTATCTCCAGCCTATATACGTCCCACTGCTGGGCACAGGACTCCTCTGAGAATAAGAGGGCTTGGGCTATAGTTCCCACGCGGGTCCAGTGCGGATTGGGAACTTCACGTTGTATACATTTTTCCAATTATAGGCACCACTTTAATTCACTTGAAATGACAAAATTTTGTCTTTTGAGTTGGCTCTTTTAGTGGTATTTTGAGGACGACTCAAAAATGTGTTAAAGTACATCCCAGTACCTAGGTATATTACTTCCCAGTAGTTAGTCAACGATTGTCCTCCCCATAACTCAATAGGTATAGTCAGCATCAGAAGTTATAGACAGCGGAAGAGCTCAAAATGAACTACACATCCTCTTATTACCTTGGCAATAGAGTCGTGTGTATATAATTTTGAGTTCTTCGACCGTTTATCAACTTTTTATGCTGACCGTACACTTTTGGTTGAAGCCGTGTGCCCACTGTCCAGCCAGTGGTGCGTATAAGAGTCGTTTTCAAACCATATGTACATAGTTAAGGGCCTTAATTAAAACAAAAGTTAATTGATTCCTTTGTGTTACGACTTCTTCCATGCTGGTCTGGCAGCAAAGAAAAAACATTGAAGGTACCATTTGCTTCTCTTCCCGCACAGATGGTAAAAGCCCACCGTGTGATTGGGCGAAAATCTTAGGGATCATGTTATATAGGCGATGTGGCTAGCAACCCATCACTATTTTGATTTCCCTTTCCACCTATACGCACTTAATCATGCTAAACGTGGTCTTTAGATCTTTTATGTATGTATGTGTTACAACTTTTTCACCCTTATTGCAATGGAATAAAGGTGAAACGGTCGTAACACAAAGGAATCAATTAATTATTTTTGTGATTAAGCCCTCATCTATGTAGGTACATTTTTTGAAAACGACTCATAAGTATACGCTGGAGACACGCACTACTGATGATTAAAATCCCTTTTTAATACTATAAAGAAACTAAACACTTACCCATACGTAAAGATTATGTCTTGCTGCAGTGTTACAGAATTTCTGCACTGCGTCAACTTCGGGATACCATGTTGGATTTTATAGAGCCCTTTTTGCTATTTTGTGTCGCAAAAAACGTTCCGAACGCATTTTGCATTAAAGTACTATCTGATAACTAACCACATACAGGGTGGGTCCTGTAACAAGTAAAAAATTAAACCACAGCTTCCGGTATTCATTCTGAACTTCGTTCTACAACTTTTAAAAATAACCTGTATGTATATACATAAATCAAGTCTTTATCCCTTAAGGGGTAGATTGAGCCTAAGGTAAAAAGACCCGAAGCCCACATGATTGTGGGCGCATACGTGGAGGTGGAAAGTGGAATCAAAATAGTGCATCGCCTATAACACGATTCCTGAGATTTTCGCCCATTCCCTCGATGGGCTTTTACCATCAGCGCGGGTAGAGAAGCAGCTGTTACACTCTATGTAGTTTCTATGGTCCCAGACCAGCATGGACGTTATATAGTAGCGTGTGACAATTTAATGGTGTGGACTGTTTAGTGTTTAATACAGGTCCGAGGGTCTCACAATGTATGCCCGCTATAAGAGTGATTTTAAAAAGATTGCATAGCTTATGGCTTCTTCCGTGCGGGTCTGGGAGTGTTGCATGCAACAGCGCATACGTCACATCCTTGCAGCACCATCGGACCGCCGGGGCAGGTGCGCGGGGAGAAGAAGAAGAAGAAAAAACAGAATATACCAGTTGCTTCTCTTCCCGCGCAGATGGTAAAAGTCCATCGAAGGAATGGGCCAAAATCTTAGGAATCATGTTATAGGCGATGCGGCTGGCAACACATCACTACGCCCACAATCACGCTAAACGTGGCCTTTAGGTCTTGTTACCTCAGGCTCTGTCTACCCCGTAAGGAGTAAAGACCTGTTTTATGTATTTGTAGGTATGTATGTATTTAATTTAAACAAAAGTTATTTCGTTCCTGTGTGTAACGACACGATCACATTTCCTTATTGCAATGTCAATGAAGTTGAAAATGTCGTTACACAAGGGAATCAATTCGCTTTTGATGTAATTAAGCACTTAACTATGTTTTTTTTTTTTTTAAAACGACTCATATAATAGGTACTCAAATAAAGTTTGAATTGTAAAAAAGCGCTTAAATTGCTTCAGATACCTTTTTAAAGGTTAATGTAAGCTTTAATTCATGTCGCAGATAACAAAGGAAAAACTCAATCCACCGAGATTTGTGTGTCGCAAACAAGCTCTCATTAAGTGAGCTTGTCGATTTACGGCCAATTAAAATCTATATCGAGTCAATTAAAGCGAGGTTTATAGCTATTGGTCCATTTATCGGGCCGTGTTTATCGAGCTAGCTGTATCGACGCGGGACGTGTTTTACTGCAAGCTTTTTGAATTAAGCAATTGGCGGTATCTTTTGGTGGGAATGGATGGGAGAAACTTTGCGAAGGCTACGGCTAACAGAATTTGAGATAAAATAAAGAAAGAATGAATGAAAACGTTTATTCGTTTTAGCATGACACAAATATAAGAGCATATTATAAACAATTTTATAGAAAAGAAATGAAAATACCGACATGAAAAATAGATCATCAGCGTTGTGTGTCTTCGTAAAAGTTGAAACGGTCGCTGGCTCAGCGTGTAAATATATGATATTACAAACACAATTCACAAAATTAACTGATTCTTTCATATATACATCGTTTTTTTTTTCGTAAAGTAGATTACAAGTTGTACCTATGATTTTCTCTTTTTTATGAATTGAAAAAATAAAAGAAAAATTACGCATTTATGGTTTAAGAAAACATCTTCTGTTTTGAAAAAAATATTTTATGGAGAGTTTCTTGCGGCGCATTCTTTTTAGCAATGATGGTTCCGAAAGCGTCGATGGCTTCAAAAAAAAAACCTCTTGATTTTGATTTCTTATATTATATGGCATGCAATCTAAAACTCGAGAATGACCGTACCAATTTGAATAATTGTGGTTTTGAAACATATCTGCAAGTCCAGGGAAGGTTTAAACGGTGAGAAAACTAAAAAAACGAACAAGGGTGAAGCCTCTGGCAATAGCTAGTCTATACTAATATTATAAAGAGGAAAGATTTGATTGTTTGTTTGTTTGTTTGTTTGAATTGAATAGGCTCCGAAACTACTGGACCGATTTCAAAAATTCTTTTGCCGTTAGAAAGCTACATTATCACTGAGTGACATAGGCTACTTTTTACCGCGGGAAAATACCTTTTCCTACGGGAAAATTAATTTATCGCGGGCGAAGCTGTGGACGGAAGGCTAGTATGAAATAAAATTAGCGTTCCAATGACTATTAATGATGATGCAGACAGAGGCTGAAAGTCACGAAAACACACAAGTACGTTTAAGTCATTAAAAATGTTACAAAAGAATAACGCAGGGAATTCTTATAAGAACGAGTCCACTACCTGTCAAAGAAGATCATAGGTACATCATTTTATGATATCTACCCCAATAAGAGCATCTCTTTCTTTGCGACTGTCTCATGCGGCGACTGGTTTGCGGTAAAATGCTTGGATAAGGTAACAATTGAAATTTTTGGTAGCTTTTTAATCGTTTTCTACTGTTTGTTGATGGAGTCTTGTAGGTAGATTTGGTGGATAATTGTTTTGCAGTTAGAAATATCTCGTTATTTAAGCGATAATATGTAATTTTTAGATTTGCTATATCTTAACCTTTTACGATTACTTGAAAGGTCATCATTTACAATTCTTTGAATTGTGTTAGAATTTAATTTACTGATACCTATGTTAAAGTTTCAACGTACAGGTGTAATAAATGAACTTAGGGATAACTGTATATTGGATGTAACAAAGAGGAAACTAATAAAACAACACAACAGTATTTCACACGTTTAATGTTACCCAAAGACGTAACAATGAAGCGGGAAGCAAACTAATCACTTAGACGTCGCAATCGTTCCATAGGCCGTTTGGGCCAATATAACAAATTTTCAATTACCCCTGCCGCTCGCAAATTCAGCTCAAATGTAAATTATTTCAGCGTGTGCATTATAAATATAATTGTAGGTGTTTGTGGGCGGGCTCTGCTGGGCCAATGGGAGGCTGCCGCGGCGGCGGGGCGGCGCTATCTGTGAGAGTGATGTTGTACCCGCGAAGCCTTCGCGAGGGACACACTGGCTCAGGTTTCCTGTGAAGCAAAAAAAGTTTTTCTAGCAAATACGTAGGAGGAATAAAAACGTTTTTACTTTGTTTGAGTTAAAGACATGTCATTTTGAGCAATTAATTTAGCATCCTGAAATGCAAAATGAAAGTTTCTCTAGCAGATTCATGAGGCGTCGTAAGAGTTGAGGTCAGACATGCGTTAGAGAGTTTATATTTATAATGAATGATCTTTAACATTTCTTGCAAAATATTGTTTAAGTTTCTAAATCAAATAAACTTTTCAAAACTTAGAAGTCATAGTTAACCTACTGCCCTAAAAATTAATATAAGGTTGAATATAGGTAATATTTAAGTTTTTCGTACAAACAATGAATACATGGGTAACTTACTGAAATGAGGATTATTACGCTTTGACTTAGATCTTAGAATATAATAAAGTATTGTTTGAATTGACCAAATGGGAAAAAAGTTAAAATCTAAAATTAGAACCGCAACTAAATTCGTACCTGTCATTTGGACCTGACTTAACATGTTTAAAAGTTCATTAACTGGCATCGAAAGGTAATCGCTAACTAAATACAAAAAGGATAATATTTAAAAAATATATATTTATATAGTTATCTACTACTCTACTAATTCATCTTAGATGATTGGTGCTTGTGTTTTGTCTGATGGGAAAAATACTTTTTTAAGGCTAAGCTAGTCTAAAACACCTTTTTTACGTGTTTCTTAATAGCTTGTCTTAATAATGCGATTAAGTTTGTTCCCACTCATTATATTAACGAGCATTTAAGTGATAATAAACCCAACAACCGCTTATTATGGTCCATAAACACGAGGACCAAGTTAAGAGACCATCAAGTCGAGCTTAACACCCAGTAGCTGGCCGCAATCAAACGACGCAAAGTGATACACTAACAATCCATATGGACATTTAGTACCACCAAATGAGTCATAAAATTGGCCCAAAGTCTCACAACAGATAAATTTATAGCAGCTTGTCGCGCAGGTGATAAAACTGTCGTCCGCGGGACACTTATAGCACCAAACGCTCTCATGTCAATCATTTACGTCAAACAAAGTATAAAAATCAATTTACAGCGTCATTCGTGGCATTATGCGGTGCTCGAAATGGCTTCATTACCACTGGATACTCGTAAAAGTTCATACAATGCCCGTGTGATTTAATGTGGATCCCTATTTTGAGAAATGCACTAATAATACTTTGCTCATTGTTAATTTGGTACCACGGTTGGCCTAGCCACAATAAATTCGCGATTAGACGCAACGCAGGAACGCATGTTCGTAGATTTATAGCGGGGAAGCCATTTTGAAATGGTTTCTATTTACCTGGAGTGTTATGGTTTATGGGTGATAAAGGTTTTGAAATAACTTAGAGCCGGCCGCATGCGGCAAAAAAGTTTTTGTCTGCGAAATGCAATTCTGCACAGACATTATAGATGCGTTATTTCTTTTGTTGACGCCGACAATGTGGAATGGAATGTAATACAAAGTATTCTGTGTGCGATTGTAAAAGTAATATTTTTGTTAATTTGAGTAATAATGTGTGATTGATCCCTACGTATCAATTTTCGTTAAATAATTGTGACTTATACATACTTATTATCTGCATTCATTAGTAGGCCGACCAAAGAAAATTTTTATTACACGTAAGTCTAAATATTTTAAGGCTTTAAACATCAAATACTATTTACTCAAAGGTTGACTGGAAGAGATCCTTTAAAGGGATAAGTCCGCCATTGTGCATGTATCTCAGTTTTTGACAATTATATTTGTCATGTTAATTTTGCACAATAAAGAGTTTAAATACATACCTACTATTTTCAACTTGGTCAATGTGACAATCAGCCAAATTTTTACACCTTATAATGTAACTTGGTGGACTATTTTCACACTTGATATTTTACAAACAAGGTAAATGCCTAAACATTAGCAGCATAATTTAATTTTAATTTATGTGACTACAACTTAATGCCACAGTCTAACCAAAACTCTTGCAAAGTGTTTCGAAATATAATTAAAAATAATACTCGGCGTCCACCAAAGAGTCGCAAGTCCCAACCCTTCCCGCCCAGCCGTCTGTAGGTAACCTCTGCTTTAACTTTATGCGCCTATTAATTTTTTTCAACACTTATTTATGGAGTCCCTAAGAAGCGGACCTGGCAGGTGGTCCCTACTTAATCAAGATGTTACCGAAAATAAAAAACATGTAGATATATTTATTTTTTTAGTCCTGTCCGCCATAAGTCACGTGGAGCAGGGACTAGCCGGCTTTGTTTAGTTATTTATATAATGTAGCTTAATATTTTTAATGCTTGGGAAAGACGTAATGAATACATTAGCAATGAATAACAGCCAGAAACCAGTCGGACGATAAAATTGCCTTACGACATGTTAATAACGAGGACAAATACTAATTTAATGGGTATGCACTGGTTATGAATTGCATTAGGAATTTATTAATATTTAATAATAAATTTGTGCCGCAACGTTTGACAATTTAATTAGAATCTACCGTGGCTGCTCGCGACGAATTAAGATTATTTTAATTCTAAGACATAAAATATTCTGAGTCATCAGTTTCATCGAACTGTGTTGTTTGTTATGCTGTTCAGTTTTTCTTGTCTGCGTAGTCATGTCATGAAATAAATGAATATCATGGAACAATCTATGTCCCCTTGACCTAGTGCTCTAAACAAAGCTTGTACTCTGCTTGTACCGTGACATGAGTACCTACTATAGGCAAAAGATTGACATACCTACCTACTTAAATACACATAATGCCTCCCCGTACTATACCGGAATCTAACCCTCGACCTCTAGTCTAGGTTTCTAGTCTAGCTAGTTTCATTGTTTCGTGTAAGATTTCGTAAAAGTAAATATTTTGGCTGGTCAAGAGACCAGAATCAAGCCTTATCTTAACATCGCCGTAATATTTTAGTGAGAACAATGTTTATTTTAACATGTTACGTAGAGTCACGAGAATAAGACAACGGGTGATATTACTGACACGTAAGGTATTCCGTCTTAGCCCACTAAGCTGGCAACGCACCTGCAATCCTTCAAACAACCGAGCGCAGCGTCACTTTCTGAAAGTGTATGAAGTTCCTTCATGCATTTTCATACTGCATAATACTATCGCACTGTAGCAGCGGCGGTATCGCTGCATCAGTGGCACCAGCAGAGCCGCTTTGCTCGGAACTCTAGCTTTAGTGTTTGGTACGGGCTTCAATGAGTTCCATGGTTCCACTGATGCCCACTAACCAATCAAATCAGGTGACTCCATTTTTAAATAAATTAGAAAAAAGAACATGTCGAGTCTCAAACAAATTATATTTTGCTGTTAAATAATTACATAATTAGGCTTTTGAGTGTTTTTTTTTTCATTCATACACTCTATACAGCTGTAAAATGCCGACAATTTTATATTTACCTCCTATTTCCAGCCAGCCATATTTTGTCCCAAGATCCTTGTATACCTGGCCTGCGATCGCGACGCGATAGTGCGTTGATTTAGCCATCTCCCGCCCAGGATTTATGTTACTGCGTTAGCTTTATGCGCCGGGGCAGCTTTATTCATTTGGCTCGATACGTACTTGATATACTTGTAGAATGTTGGAGTTAAATGTCACTTGGATATGTTTTATTAATGAATCGATATAGTTTATTTGTTTAAAACACTTTTATCGATTCAGTTTATTTATTGGTTCATTAAGGTGTAATTTGCTACATTACGTATATTAACCTACGTTAACCATTTATGATGTTTTACCAAACATGAAAGTTATCATTTGATCATCTTAGCTACCTTATTCGGCACTATAATTAGGTATGATGGATGACAAAAGAAGCGAAAGCGTCAATGAAAAGAGCATAGTTATTTTAGGTAAGCATAGATCGACATCTATAAATAAATAAATAAATTACGACTAATTTAATCTCAAGCAGAGTAAAAAAAATACGGGTACAAGCAGTAGACCAGTAGTTTTGCAAACGCCAAAACAAACGTTATCTCTTTCCGGCCAGTAACAACTAGTAAAGAAAAACGAAAACTGTCCAGTTCATCGCAGCTACAATTCAACGCTAAAAAACCTCCCATTCGAAACTGAAACTTTTACGGACAAAGGGCAAAGGGGCGCAAGCCAACAAAAGATAAAAGAGATATACAAGTGGCCCTCCAGCACCATCAAGTCGTTACAACTGTAGTAAAATATTTCAAATTGTGCCCAATGTCTTGGAAAACGGAAGTTACGCATTTTGCCCTCTCGTCTCGGATCGGTCACTCGCCCCCTCCAGTATAAGTAGATTGGTGTGTCGTTTATTTTACATTTCGATAAGGCACTTAGTTTTTTGTAGATGGCCAGTATTGTGGGTTGTAGTTGTCCATTATTATTTTTTATATAGGCTTCGTAGTTTCTGGACGATATAACAGTAAACACGAAAATCCTTTATACCGCGTTTGTATTGGTGTTACGTTTGTATGTACTTCTGTTTTAGATATAAAATATATTTACTACCCGATGTCCGATTTTGATGAGAAAATTATGCACTCTAGCTAGGTTTAGCCTGTGAAAACAGCTCAAAAATCTACAGTTACATGATTAACGTGACCATACAGACAGGGGGTAGTCATTTTTCCTAAATATTCATTGATGTGCAGATTTTTTCTATTTAAGTAATGTATAATTATAGGTCGCACATTTGAGATTAAATTATTTGCAGAGATATCGAAATGTACGGAATTGTCAAGCTTTTAACCAAATTTAGCGACTAAACCGAGATATATTTTTTGCATAATAGCCTAAAGTAACTAATAGGTAATTACAAACGTTCTAGCGTTCGTTTCTAATTTCATTTACGCGGTCTATTTATTCACTTGCATCGTGAACTATACAGGAGATTACTAGGGATAGAATAAAAAAACTGTTATTTCTTTTAAAATTTCAGCAGCGTTCGTTGGCACAAGTCAAGCTGCTTCTAGTAAGAACCTAGGGTACTAAGTTTTCATATCAAATGTATCAACAAAAACATAACCTAATTGAATTATCAAAGGAATCATAAATATAATATGTAAAACCATTAACGGGCTTTTGCTGCCCATTCCCAGGACACGACAATGGTTCACAATTAGATGCAAATATGATCCGAACAGACATTAGAGGGGCCATCTCCACTGTAGAATTTCCCCAGCGGCCAGCCAATGACCGCTGCTTCAAAATTTCCAATTGTGTACCTACACGGGTTTCGCGTTTGTTTTTAAATGACTTGCGTACAAGTATTTTTTTTAACAAAGTAAAAAATACTCAATCTAAACTCAGGCTAAACTCAGGACGTAAAGCTTTATGTTTGGTTAGGTAGGTACGAATTATTTTAAAATAATCCGGATGTCTTTTGCTAATCGAATGAGTCGTGATTTTGTTACTTTGTATCGTTGTAGGTATTCCAGCTGTTGTATATGATGAAATCAGTTTTCAGTCTTTTATATATTTTATTTCCTCCGCGTACCTACTTGCCTTGTCCTGTAAGAACTTAGCAAATAAATATCTTCAGTTGTTTTGAAGTTGTGGGTGTACACACACATAGATTATGTATCCCTACAGTAATGAAGTCTAGATATTACACAAATACTTGGTAAGTCTAATCTCCTTCATCTCCCATCCATAATTTAGAAGGATACGCTGAAAAAGACGGCCTGAAAACACGTCCGTACGTAGTCACGCCGAAAAGTTGGTCGGAGTCGTAAAATCAAATAACTTATTCAGAAATTGGCGGCAAGTGGGCTCTTTTGCATATCACAACCTTCTCCAGTATTCGAAAACAAGATAACTTACTAATAAAACATTACTAAAGTTTGTAGCATGTTTTCTCGCGTTATGTTGAAGGAAAGTTGATGATTCTGCAATGGTCCTAAATTTTTTCATTATTTTTCTTATATTTAGAGAGGTCATACCAACTCACAAGTTGAACTGAAGACATCCATGTCACAAATGTGTAACTATTATTGTATAACACATTTGGTACATATAAATATTATAATTATATCCACAGCTTGTTCCTGAAAATATAATAACTATTATGTGCCAAAGCTGGTGCTGAATGAAAACGATTTTTTATTATATTACACCATACATACTTAAAACATTTAACTGCAGAATGGACCAAAAGATGAATGTTAAGTGGAACCCCTCCATAGATGGCGTTAGGAGTCTTAAACATTGATCGATATCCCAGCTTCCGTAAATAATTTATCTCAGTGGATTTATAAGAAAAAGTAATGTAAAAGTGAAGCTTACTTTTTCATTTATTTTATATAAATACTCGTATATGTTTCTAGCTTTACAATCTCAATAACAATTTAAAAAAATACAATAGTTAACAGTATAGAGCTAAGGTGAAGTTTTCCAGGATATTTCTTCAGATTAATGAAACTGAAGATTTTGTTAATTTTACTTTTTAAAACCGAAGAAAAAAAATAATGTAGTAAAAGAAAAATCCTAGTTCTTGCATCAAACTTAGTGCTTATATTTCTAGGCTTATCGAAGTATTTTTCGAACCTCATGGTCCCGATAAAAATTCCACATACCCTTACATTATGCATGTAAACGGCCTTAAGGTGTTCCGGCGAATTATTCCAAGTACACATTCACCTTGACGTTTATACGAATATTGAGTTATATTTTATTTTTAGGGCCGCCTTTTTTCATCTTTTGCGTGTATGCTTATTTAGCTTATTAGCTTATTTGGACTGCTTGTCTATTTGTGTTGAAAAACATTTATAGTTTCTGTGAATAGTAATATATATTCGTTAAGTGATGTCTGATGAGTAATTATGACCATGTTACGAACATTTTTTTTTCTACTAGGTATGTCTCGGCCTCCATTTTTCTGTGCAAATAAAAAAGTATACACATAAAATATGACAATTTATACCAAATTACCGAATTCCCAACTAAGAAAATCATAAAATTAGGGTATTCCTTAACGGACAAACTTCTTATTGTTTACAACATACCTATATCAAAATAAGGTTAAATACAATGATAAATAACGTATTTGACCTGGCTACAATTAATCGTATTCATCATTATCTGCTTTCACTGTAGGGACTCGAACCGGCAATATTTTGCATCATATTCAAGCTAGGTACAACCACCAAGCTATTCGGATGACTAATAGATTAGATTATTTATTCATTCAATAAAAATTACATCATATTGTACATTGTCAAATTAGAAGAATTTAGATTGAAATCGTCAAAAGTAAATTAAATAAAATTCAATAATACAAATCAATTGAATATTACAAAAATGTCAAAATCAAAAACAATAATAATAAAAGAATAAAGTACAATTTAAATTAATTCTCCGCTAGGGATCGTCACTGCTTATAAACAATGAAATAATAATAAGGTCAATAACTCATTTTTATGTTCAGATCGATCGTCTAATCTTGCCATCTTTGTTAACTCCAGCCGCTGAATATCCAGCTATCTGAAACAAACAAACATAGACGCAAAGATTCAAAAATCAAATAAGAAGAATCGTCTAGGTAAATTACCTTTGTTTCAAAAGAAAGCAACTAAAAAAAATCGAGAACGCTCCTAAAAAATAACTCTAATAAAATAAAATTTAATAACTTAATTATAATCGCTCGAAACATATATCAACTGCACCTTGACAAATAAAATATCACCCCAATTTTTGTGAATTTAAATTAAAACATAGCTTTCCGAAAGCTTGCATGTCAGAAGCTCCCGCATATGGGTGGTGATCACGCGAGCCACAATCTGCTAATGAGCTGAGAGCTTTTAGCTTATTTACAGGTTTTCCATTCTTTTTTTTTCAAGTCGGCTAAAAGCATCTGCTTGTATTGTCTTAATTGTCTTTGTGTATTTGGTCCAGTTTTGGTTAGAACTGCTTGAATAGTTAATTTAGTAGCTTTTGTTTTTTTATATCATTTTGATACCCGTTTCTATTTATATTGAAGTGGACTTTTTGTTAGAATTATATGACATACACAATGGAGAAAATTACATGATTCTGTATTTTTGTTTGTTATTAATTACATATTACTTACACATAAGTAGGTACAATTAAAACGCACAACCGATACCTACTCGAAAGTCTCGGAACCAATTCCCACTATATCACTAACCGAACAATACCCACGAACAAATAAATACATAACTTACACAACAACAGCCAACCAAATACGCTACCAGCAATAACGGGGCAACATTCTAACAATTTAATATGACATAAACAATACAAATATCGCTGGCTGGTTGTACGCGAATCGGGCATACGAAGCCGCGTACTGAACATATTTATCGTCTATGGTATTGTGGCGCGACCATTACAGTATATCTGTTGGGGGCGTGGGGGGTACCATGAATCCTGATTCGCACCGGCCACTGAACAACGAGCTACGGAATCAATAAAAAGTACACCTCGTTTATGTTTTAATCTTCGTCCAGAAAGACACGGGGGAGGTCTAGCTTTGATGGCAGTGTGATATAAAAGGGTTTGTTGATTGGACGGGGTCTCGAGGGCTTTAGTGACCCGTGCGTTGTTAATGGACTTAATCGTCTGTATAGTCCGTCTCGGCAATTTATGCTTCATTTTGGATGATATTATGCACGCGGGATCACGCGTGGCCCCTTAGTTTTAGAGTTAGATAGCTTTTGTTTACTGATTCGTATCAGTTTTACGCAAATTTATGTAATGCTAATTATTAGTCTACGTATATTTAAATCGAGATGCAGTTTGAACAATAACATGAGGTATCCGAAAATGTGACGATCCTTTATTTTGCTTAGGTTATAAAGAAAGACCCGACTTACCGTTAAATTGTAACGAATAAAAAATATACTGTGTATTTTTAGAACTTTACGAACGAAAACTATTAATAAAGCTGCGATGTCTTTCTTTACCATGATATTTAATACTATTAAATTACTCAAGTTACTGTAAAGTAAAAGTAAATAACAAAGTTTTGTTGCTAAATAGGACCTCTTTATGCATTGATGATAAGGTTTCTACTGTTTTGCGTGGTTTAAAATTTTTGCAATTTTTGGACGAAGTGTCCGACGCCATTGTGTCTTAAATCAAATTAATAACGGTAACTTAAGTCACGCTTTGAAGCTGAAGCGCTTCTTCGTTAATATTTCACGTAATTTATATTGCCTGAATTACCTCTAACATTCGAGGTCCGAATTAATACAGGTGAGGCTTTTATCACAATTTAAGCGAGGATTAACACACCGCTAGGCCAGGGGGCGCTCATATCGCACCGCGCCGGCTCGGGCCAGCTTTTACCGGATCCAACCGGATCCAACCGGATTTTAAAGGATTAATTCCGCCCGGAGGCAGTGCCTGTGCATTGTGGCGATATCGCTCTGTTTATTTTACGTCTGGAATTGTTAATGGTGTACGTTTTAACTGTTCACCCGGTTAGTATGTTTGAATATTTTGATTGCGTTACGCGTAACGTTTTAGGTAAGCGGTTCGGTTACCTACAGACTATATTTAAAGTAAATAAAAGGTCATATTATGCGTAGGTATGAAAAAAAAAGTGTTTTCCATAGGTATCAACTGCTTTAAAAAAAAACCTTACAAAGTCAAACTATCATTACCCATGTATTTCTTACGACATTTTATTGTCGTTGCAAATAAAAAAAATGTATTTATCTCATATTATTCGAAGATTTACTTAATATCACTAAAGGAATGAAATGCGCTTAAAAGTGCAAGTCACGATAATAATACGAATAAGTCGATACGAACACGTAGGTATAAATATAGAGTCGCCCAGAATCCGACCCCCGCGGCTTCGTAGACCCGCTACGGCGTAGCACTAACATATAATCCTTTTCGCTACAATAGCAATTTCAAACTTCCTTAGGGGCTTCGGATAATCTTTCTTTATATCGAGCTACGGGCTACGAGCACCGACCGCTAATCTTCTATTCCTTTCCCACGCACTTACAACAATAGGGTCAGAACGAGATGGGGTCACGCTGAAGAAAGCGCACGCTTTCTCAATAAAGAGGGGTGCATTAAGCGGTAATGTGTATTTAAATTTTGAGTCGAGTGTAATAATTTTACTTTTTTTAATTTAATTTCTAATGGCTTTGTAAATCTTAGGGTGAGAGCGCATCGGTCTTAAATCAATGTCTTGTGGGATTTATGTATGAACTTCGGATTGAAAAAGTTTTACGGTACTTACACATAATACTATTTGAAATTATAGTTTCAGTAAGACTTTCGAATGGTGCGAATATTTATAAACTTTTCATGTATTTTATTTAATATCTAAAGAAGATTCGTTTAAGAAACGCAGCTTTGTAATATAAAAAGACGAAATCAGAAATAACGGCGGCGGCGCGCGGTAATTTCAAATTCAAAAATTCCAATCCCAATAAACCTTATCACGCGGCGTTCCCGAAAATTTCAAATATAATAATCTATATCAATTTCCTTATTAATTCCGCGAGTGGCAAAACCGTTACTTTCATAGCCACTTTAATGGGTAATTTTCATAAACAAAGTCGAGAATCCCTGAGGATAGGTGGGGGTTTCTCCCCAGAAAGGGGGTACGCGGGTTCGTTCCCGAGATAGAAAACAGCTCCGGAGCTCGTATAATGGGTTTTTGGAATGGCGTCGTCCGTCTTCCCCCCTCCCCCCTCCAGGGCGAGCAAGGATGAATTCTTATTTCCTCATCCCGAGTCCAGTGCGAACCCTCCATGTAGATTGCCTTTTTCTGCGCAACCTTCAGTATAACATAACAATGGCCTGTTTTCAATTTTGTTGGCGTTATTTCTTTTTGTTTTTCGCTTATTGGGAATATAATTTTTGGATAACGGCCGACCGTGTGTGGGTGGTGATGGCATACAGGTTTGTCGGTTTAGATTCATGCGGTACTTGTAGAATACGTGACACTACAAGGTAATGAGCAATATATTATCTTGGTAAAAAAAACAACTCTTAATTATTTAATGGGTAAACTCATGCAGTAAGGGTTGCTATCAAATATTTTGTCAACAGTTCTTTGAAGTTATAAACGATGGTTCCATAACCGTTAGCTATAATAAACATTTTTTAAAATTGGTAATTCGACCTCAACGCAGTTCCTTTTCCTTTTAATTACTATTTTACTTATAAAGTAAACTAGCATTAGTTGCCCTACTTTGGCCCTTAACACGCTATAAAACAACTAAACGCCCAACAAAACTAATATTAATAAGCGTAGGTCTCATAATCAGGATCCGAAAATCTGCGTTCATTCATGAAGACCATTAGGAGCGCGCTTAAGAAAGCGACCAGCGCAAACCGAGCCCCGTCTCTCCTTTATCTTGTGTTTCTGATACATTTTTCTTTGCAACAGAGAGGGGGTAGGCAGGTCTTGTGAATTTGGTCGTTACAGAGCAATCATAGCAGTTGTCTGAAATGAGAACTCGCCCTTAAAAGGATAAACAAGTAACGTGTGCGCGGAAGTGCCGGGACGCGCCGAATTTATATTTTACTCCATCCTCCCTTTGCTATGGCGTCTTAGTACGAAACTGTAAGAAATTCAGAGAACAACTGGTAAGTGGCTCTACTTGAATTTTTTCAAAAAGTTAACTTTGACACTATCTAAATCCTAAATCATGAACTATATATACTACGCCTAGACTCGCGGTACTAATGAATCATTATTGTGACGCCCGCTAATCGAGATGTGCACACGCAGAACTGGACTGTTGATAAAATCTTATTAAACTATACCTACATATAGACATATACAACACGTCTTTAACTCTTACGGGGTAGACAGAGCCTAAGGTAGCAAGACCTAAAGGCCGCATTTAGCAAGATTGTGGGCGTATAGGTGGAAAATGGAATCAAAATAGTGATGGGTTGCTAGCCTCATCGCCTATAACATGATTCCTATTATTTTCGCCCATTCCCTCGATGGGCTTTTACCATCTGCGCGGGTAGATAAGCAACTGGTACATTCTATGTTTTATCTTTGCTCCCAGACCAGCATGGAAGACTATACCTACTTAATAATAAATGTCAGCGACGTCGATATTGACACTGACTGCCGCGAGTCTTTCTTTCTTTCTTACGTGTTGGTTTGCAGATAGTAATTGAATTAATATAGTTTAATTTGTAAGTATAAATCCTTAGAAAGAAACGCAGTATTTATGAGCGAAATAACAAACTTTGAAAGCGGCCACACCGCTGCGTATACGCAGTGACGTGTCGCATGCGTCACGTTCTCTCACCGTTCCTTCATACATTTTGTTGCGTAAACGCACCGTCGACGTCTTTTATGCACTGATGTGGCCGGACCGTTAAGAAAACGCAAGTAAATATAGCTAAACGTAAAGAATATAACATTTTATTGATGAAAGTTTTGTTATAACTGCACACTACGCTATTAAAATTCAGAACATTTTAGACAGCAACAATTAATTCCACGCGCAAGCTCAGAACATAACAATAACGTTAAACAAACTGATAGTCCTGAAAAATTTGCACACTTACAGGAAATACATGGTCTGATCTGGTCTCGAAAGGTCAACTACTAAATAATCGTTGAACTAACTTGAAAGGACAAAACCCATCATCTTTTTTGAAATACTTTAATAACAAAGCTATCGTTTATCTTTTCAGTCCAATAAAAGCCATGAACGAAGTAGAGAACCTACGCATTCCCAAACAAACTACACCAGCGATGCTAGGACTTTCATCACCAAAATTGCTTTCCTTATAACTTGAACGAATTTAAAACACGGCAAGCATGTGTTTTATAACTTGAAGGGCGTGTTTTATTGATTTTATGAGTGCTAAAACGCTATCCGCGGTAAACATAGGGGAACACCTACAAGTACATGCGTAGGCGGCTTGTAATAGTTGACATTTTGTATATATTCAAATGTGTTGATCGATCTGATTAGAGTCGTAATTATAAGTTACTAGTGGTTGCCCGCGACTCTGTCTTCGCAGAATGCGTTTATCGCTATCCCGCGGGAACTATGCATTTTCTGGGATAAAAACTCGGTGAAACTCGACAGGCAGACAAACAGAGTTACTTTGGGTACCCATCACAATCTTGAGGTGCTTTTAGTTCTATAGAACAAATATCACATTTTTTGTTTCAATAGTTCTACCATGGAACTGCTGGGAAAGAAAAATGTTAACAGTTCTATGACGTCACAGTCCCATAGAACAAATGGGAGGTACCCGTTACTTTCGCATAAATAATATTTATTAGTAGTGAAGTAGGGATAATGGTTAATGCGTATGGGTAACTAGATCTCGTACGTCGTACTTCTTTCTTATAGTTATGAGATCACTTCACATTGCCTACTGTAACTTGTGCTCGCACCTGACACCCCATAATCGTATTTAAGTATCTCGGTGCCTATTAATTTACCTTTTTCATCAATATAGTATACTGACTCATCATTGAACATCAATTTTGTACACCGCTTGCATCGATACAATTTTATTTGCAATTTTCTTGTCTACCTCATAAAAGGAAACTGCAAAATGTCGCCTTTCGTTATCCAATAGTTTGAGGCCGTTGACGTCAGTCATGAGTTTTGTTTTAAATATCTTTTGGACAAGCTAAGCAAACGGTATTCTTTAGCTAGCTTTTGTTTCTGAACTAAATCTATGTCAATGATTGTATAAGTACAAGTGTTCTTTTTTTATAACACAACAAAGTCATGCTTAAAACAAGAGACAATTACCATAAACCCTATGAACGAAAAAGTAAACTATCTTTTATACGTTTACTCAGACAATTTGGCCGCTCATAAATAAATTCAACGGTATAACAATAAAGTGGGATGTACATACATCATGGCCGAGTCCTACCGCTAGCTTTATGCTTATCTGGGCCCATAAAGTGGTATTAATGCATATAAACATATCAAGAGACTATAGTGTGGATATCAATTGAGGGTTTTGGAGACTTGGTTTTCTTTACTTTGGTATGAGTTTCATAGAATTTTTAATACCAAGTTAATTCCTAAGTGGCATTAAATTGTGGAAGGCTGTTAGAGTGTGTTTCTATGGATGCTGGGCGGATGCTGGACGTGTTGAAACCGAACAATCGCAATAGTTGAAATTTACGTCTTTTTTGTATGTAGGATAATGTAACAACTTAATTTGAATTCGTCGAATTAAGTATTTTTAAAAGATGGTCTGTATTTACTTAGACAAACACAAAGAGTGTGAACGAACAGCACAGAATTTGTACGAGGTGGTACTGTGTCATAGCATCAGAGACTTCAAGCTTCATAGTCAGGTTCTTTTAACTATACTAGCGTATCCAACCATCAACATAGAATTAATATAGTTTTATCATCATCGGCCAGTTGCAGTCCACTGTTGGACATAGGCCTCCCCTAAAACGCACCATTTTACCCTGTCTTCACCTTGTCGCATCCAGTCACTACCAGCTACCTTTCGCAAATCGTCACTCCATCTAGGATTAAAAGTTAAAGACTTGATGTTTATTTTAAGAAACATGATACATGTAAGCTTTTTTGCTTGTAGTTATTATACCTGTCTTTGTCTCGAGCAATCTGGACTACCGTATCTTTTTTCGAGGAGCCTTTCCACAAAACTTTATCCCCGCAACCTCCGTGTTCACAGTCACCCCACGCAAACGGATACTCGATCTTCCTTTCGCAGGCTCGGCGGAAAACTTCGCCGGATCCGTTTCCTGTGTTTGCCATTTTCCCTGCGCCCCCCGCCCCGGCCGGGCCCCCTATATATCTGCTTCCACAAATAAATACAATGTCCCTAAGGAATAAATCTGGTTGATTCGAAAAAGAACGTTTATTTGTTTTTGTACGGGAGACGCTGGAAATGTAGCATGGAAGACATTATTCAACGCTATCTTGAAACTAAAGTAATAGAACTATTCAAGTTAGTTATGTTTGTAAAAAGGTATTTGGTATCAAAATAAATTTACTTCAATAGTGTTTCTAAATTTATCATGATGTAAACGCCAATTTTACTGTTAGTTTACGTTATGACGCGAAAGTTTATGAGCAATGTATAGGTGAAAAATTTAAGTAAATGACCTGTTGTATGCGTGAGTAACGTGTGCGAATAGATAAATTGACGTTCTAAATTAGAAAAATGACTTAAGTCCCATATCAGTTCTGTACACTACATTAAGTTTTTCCCTATACGTTGATTTATGGATGTTTATTACTCTTTAATGCTGCCTACGGCCATATCTCGCGAAGAACCGACAACCGCTGGGGGAAACGTGTTCTTGAGTGGAGACCGCGACTCGGCAAACGTAGTGTAGGACGCCCTCCGGCCAGGTGGGATGACGATCTGCGAAAGACTGCAGGCAGATGCTGGATGCGTCAAGCTGAAGACAGGGCGCTATGGCGCTCATTAGGGGAGGCCTATGTCCAGCAGTGGACTAATATAGGCTGATGATGATGATGATGAATGCTGCCTACGTGGGATTTACGGTCAGATATTCTATTACTTAGAAGTGACGCTTACTATGGAGCTAGAGGGTTTGAATCTCGGCGGGGGCAGGCACTAGTATGATGAAAGTTGGTACCCGTCATGAATGGATGTTACAAATATTTAAGTATGCCGTTGCCTATTACCCATAGGTACTCGTAATACTAGATTTCCTTAGTATGGTGCTAGGGCATTTGGTGTTAATTGTCTGAAGTGTATGCTTCAGTGTTGATGGTGACGCTTCTGAAAAGACCTGGACTGGTGGAAGAATTCTTCTGCTACTTCCACACTATCCTATCGTCTTATACAACTACGGTAAAGCAAAACATACAAAACAACAGAAGATGCTTAGGTACGTTATGGTGACCAAAGGTTACAGAAAAATATGTCAGTCAAGGAAATATTTCCCCAGCGCATTCTCATAAAAAAACAATGAGTTCTTAGCTAATTACAAATAAACTGTCACTCGTCCACGACACTCAATAAAGTATGTAAAATAATACGCTTTGCCCACAATATTCTCATATTATGCAAATGATATTACAAAGAATTTTAGTTATAATTAAATGTGTGAAAACTTGGCTAACGTTTCTTTGAAGTTAGCCGTGTAAGATAGCATTATCAGTGGATGCGATGTATAAAAATTAATGGTAGCAAACACTCCATTCAAAGACATAACTTGGGGCAGATCTTGAATCGTTATAAAGACTGAACTAGAAATGACATAAAATATAAAACGCTTACGTTAGACGATAGAATAGCTTTCTTAATGTTTTTTGTTACAGGGTAAAGTATCTTTGCATTTGTGTTTTATTCACATTTATCCTTATCCAAAGCAAAATTTGCAAAAATGAAACTATGGGCGTCTGTGTGACAACACAACTTTAAGGGATTGTTTCACCACACTGTGTTAAGTTCCAGTAATCTTAAGTTTTAGTGTCAGTTGTCTATGATGACGTCTCTGTCTGTTCGTAGTAATAAATAGAGACGGAATCAGAGAAAACAGAGAGTGGTGTAAAAGGCTCTAAGAGTCTTCAACGAGTCAACAACTTAAAGTCTATCCATTTGGATGTAGGTTCGCTAATATTGACTACTATATATATGGCTATTGTTGGTCTAATTTGTTCTTTGTTTCCGTATTGTTTTGTACTGATTTGTGGTGTTCAATAAAGAGTATTAGTATTGTATTGTATTGACGGAGGCTTCGGCCATATTGCAATGGCTGTGGGTCACGACTAGGAGTAGACTCTTAGCAGTACATTTTTAGTGACATTTGACGCGAGTACGTAAGTCTCGGGATTGTTAATATGACTGAAAAAAAATCGTGGAACATTGAAACATTATAATTAAGGCAAGCTGCAATGTTCTAATGTTTGCTTGTAAATTTACGTTTTTAAAACAAAACACTTCTGTGGTATAACAGAGGTCACGACTGCGACCGTTTCTGAGAAAGCCACTTCTATAATCCCTAGAGCTGTTACAAGCCACGTAGCAGTCAACAATGGCGCCCGATAGTGGCACAATAAACCGCCTTAAATGGCCCGGAACTTTTTCTCTAATGGTTTATTTAAAAATCTCACAGTTTTCATTTCAAGTTGGCCTTATAAATCGTTTTTATAACGTCAGACATCGGATTGGATCTTTTATGCGATGTTTGCGCTTGCTCTAGTGATTTAGAACTGTGTTTTGAACATTCTTATTGATAAAGGTATGCCGTTTATGGACGCGCACCTACTTTGGAGTCGTAAAGGCTATTGATATTGTCGTATTCATTCATGTGTACAATGCTTTGGAATTATTTATTGTGATATCTGTTATTTTAATAGAGAGGTGTGAGTTAGTATTTGGCTTAGATTTTATGTAAAAAATGACGAAGTGAACCTACGCTTTATAACAGATATGATTCCTTTGAGCTTTATCTATACATATAAAATTCAAAGTCCTGACTGACTGACTGACTGACTGACTGACTGACTTAACTATATATCAACGCACAGCCCAAACCACTGGACTTAGAGACTTGAAATTTTGCACATAGATACCTTATACAATGTAGGCATCCACTAAGGAAGGATTTTTGGAAATTCCCACGGGATAAGTAAAAAACGGGAATTATATATTCGACTCCGAGTGCCGCTATCTCAGTAACTATAATAACTAGACTCTTCAAATTTGATACAAAAGTAGGTGATTACAAAACGAAGAAACTAATTTCAGGATTTTTGGAAATTCCCACGGGATAAGAAAAAAAACGGGATTTATATATTCAGTTTAACGAAATCCTGTGAACTATAATTACTAGACTCTTCAAATTTGGCATAGAAGTAGGTGATTATAATAGTAAAATAATGTTTAAATGATTTTTGTAAATTCCACGGGATAAGGAAAAAAACGGGATTTATATATTCAGTTCTACGAGATCGATTTTTCGTTTTACTGGTCGTATAAAACTGAAATTTGGCCTTCAAGTTCCCTTGGGGAGTGTAGGGGAGCACTAAAAAAAGGATTTCCCGAAATTCCCACGGGAACGGGAAAAACGGGACTTTTCGTTTTACTGGTTGCAGAAAGCTGAAATTCGGCATGTAGGTTGCTTCGGGAGTGCAGAGGAGCATTAAGAGAGTACTTTCCAAAATTGCCACCGGAACGGGAAAAATATTTTGTTTACAAAGAAATACTGCGGTAGGCATAATATGGCTAGAAACTTGAAATTTGGCACACATATACCTTGAGTATCCTAGAGGTGCACTAAGAAGGTATTTTTCGAAATTCACACGGGATAGGGAAAAAACGGGATTTTTTGTTTTACTGGTCGTAAAAAAGCTGAAATTTGGTAAGAGCCTTCCTTGATGAGTACATGGGAGCACTAAGAAAGGATTTCCAGAAATTCCCACAGGAACGGGAAAAACAGGACTTTTCATTTTACTGGTTGCAGAAAGCTGAAATTCGGCATGTAGGTTGCTTCGGGAGTGTAGAAGAGCATTAAGAGAGTACTTTCCAAAATTCCCACGGGAACGGGAAAAATATCTGTTTACAAAGAAATACTGCGGTAGGCATAATATGGCTAGAAACTTGAAATTTGGCACACATACCTTGAGTATCCTAGAGGTGCACTAAGAAGGTATTTTTCGAAATTCCCACGGGATAGGGAAAAAAACGGGATTTTTTGTTTTACTGGTCGTAGAAAGCTGAAATTTGGTAAGAGCTTTCCTTGATGAGTGTATGGGAGCACTGAGAAAGGATTTCCAGAAATTCCCACGAGAACAGGAAAAACGGGAATTTTCGTATTACTGGTCGTAGAAAGATGAAATTTAGCATTTAGCTTCCTTAGGGAATGTAAGGTAGCATTAACAAAGGATTTCCTAACATTTTTACGGGAACGGGAAAAACCGGGATTTTACGTTTTACCTACTTGACATAAAAATTTGAAATTTGTCGTTTATTCGGGAACACTAAAACGGGAAAAAACGGGATTTTACGTTTCCAGACGAAACAGCGGAAGAAAGAGACTTAACATTTATAACGTATGTTTCTTTAAAGGCTTTAAGTGTACTCCGAAAGCACTCCCCAAAATTTTCACGGGAACGGGAAAAAACTTATTTTTTCGTTTTACATCTTAGCGCGTACGAAGTCGCGGGCAAAAGCTATTTGGGGTAGGTATATTTTAGGACAGCTCTTTAGGTTAGGTTAGGTTTGTTTTATAAAAATCCTGCAATATTTACAGTTTCAGAAAAATTAAGGCAGCGGGGCAATGCGGGGGCTTGCTTGCATGCTTGCTTGAGTCCTTGCTTTGCATGCTTGATTGCATACTTGCTTTCAAGCATGCTTGCATGGTTGCTTGTATGCATGCATGCTTGCGTGCTTACTTGCATGCATGCTTGCTTGCACGCTTGCTTGCACGCTTGCTTGCCTGCTTGCATGCCTGTTTGCATGCCTGCTTGCATGCCTGCTTGCATATTTACATGCTTGCAGGTTTGGGTGCTCGCTTGCTTGATTGCTAGCTTCTTTGAAATGCTCATGGTTAACGCGTGCGAAGCCGCGGGCAAAAGCTAGTTTATTATAAATCAGGACAGAAGATTTTTATTAGTTATTTATTATAGAAGAAATGCTATTTAAATACGGAACGGATTGAATTGTGATGTTAATAGTTGGGCCTGAAAGCTAGAGTGATAGGACTTATAGGCAATCAATAAGAAAACTTTTGAAAGTCTTCAATATTTGGTAGAGGATCTTTAAGCAGCCTAGTTCCATTATTATTCATCACACTTAACCTGCACCCTACAAAATCTCGTCCGAAATTTCCACTTAAACTCGCACGTTCGTCGTTTTGCGTTCCCGAAATCCTTTCCTTGCCACATTGGACGTTTTGTCCGCGCATTCGCTTCAGTATCGAAGCCGTCGTCGGGGTCCAGACAATCGCGTTTACGACGCATAAAAGTTAGTCTTTATAGGCTCTCCGTATATAAAAGTGGCGTTTATGCCTTTTTAATTAATTGTCATGTCGTTAAACGCCATATCAGCTTTGTCGCTGATGCTGATGGCCGGAAAATTGTTAACGGAGTAGTGATTTAACAAAAAAATGGGTTATAAATATCAAGGTCGTAAAAAAACTCGTAAAACTCGTCAAGTCTCGACTTGTATGTTTTATCGGCAGATTTTGATTTACGCGTATTGGTTTAGTATTTAAATCGTTTTTCTATTTAGTCAATTAAAACTTGTTTATAAACTGGATTAGGCAAGTACCTGTCTACGTTTAAAGTAAATCTTACTCGACCGGGTTTTTTCGTTTTACGAATAGAAATTTGAAAACCGGTGTGATATCTTAATTATTGCCTCGGCATTTTTGAATTAAAACACTTAATTAACCGAGTCCGGTAGGCGGGGTTCGATGTCTTCATCCTATTATAAATTAAATATAATATTAAGCTAAGGGCCCAAGAAATGTATGGCGGCAGCCACCATTAGTCACAGCGTGGAACCGACTATTAGAAATAACTTATCCTCAATTCCTATTATAAATAAATCCTCAAAATTATTTCTCAATACCGACTTAAGTCCCTAACAACCAACCAGTACAAAACTCGCAACTATACACTTATTCTTAAAGATCACAATCCTATGTATAAAACAGCGGAATAACCGTGGAACTACATTGACTAGCAGTTATTAATACTAACGCAGCATGGTCCTATGTTACCGTAGGATTTTGAAACTCATGTTTTATGTAAAAGTGCCACCTTTACTAACTCATAAGATAAAGTTATTATAGGCTCTTGACCTTTCCAAAAAATAATCGCATTTCGCAATCAACGAAATTTATGAAAGGGGTACCTCTCATCACTAAACGCTAACCCTGCATCGCCGCGCGGGTATTTTCGATCCCAATTAATTTTTCCCCTCTTTTTTACCCCGTCAACAGTAAAGAGTACAAAGTGGCCATACACACAAATACAAGTGGCTATAAAATGAATGTAGCTGAGTCAGTGAGCGTTTCCATCGCGCATGTGCAGTACATTCCGGTACTTTTATTGATTTCAGGAGCACTAACGGGCCATAAGCCGACGTGCCGGACGAAGCTTCCACTCCATGCCCCTTATTACGTACCCACGGTTTCGAGAGAATTTAACTTGTTAACTTTTTAAGTGGGTTCTCATTGAAAGTTTCCTTCACTTTTTTCGGCTCGTTGGGGTTTGATTTTAAAAACGTTTAATTAATGATAATTCGTTTTATTATCAACGCTAGAAGTAAGTGGTTTGTATGTTTGAATTAAAGGAAAAGTAAATTTAAGAGCTGAATTCATCATTTGTCTTCAGAAGCATCACTTTAATTCTAACCTTAGAACCATATCAGGTATTAATTCTTTAAATATTTTATTCCCAAAATTACTATAACAGGTATCATAATCCGTAATATTAATAACAATAACTAACAAAACTTTTATTTTAATAACGTCAGGCTGAAACAAATATAACCAAATTCATTTAATGAAAAAACCAACATCGGAAATTTCTCTAACAGCCACTAACATTTCCTTGCACGATTTTCATTAATACCCCGTTAAATCCGCCATCACGTAATATCTGAACCGGCCCACTTCCTAATAAAGGCTATTTGTCTTCCAAAACAAACGTTGCCAACGTTCGGTAGTCAATAAACACCCAGGGCACGTATTTTCGGATTAACTACGAACGTAGGGAGTAGCCAATCTTAATTGTCGCACATTCCGGGGACGTTTGGACCTGGTCTTGCACTGTATTGTTTTTGCACGGCTCATTTGAGGGGTTGACTGCTTTGGCTTCAATTATGTACTTATAAGCCATGAGATCAGTTTTATGGTGTAATTCTTTAAGATAATTTATTGATGTTAATTTGAAACAAACATTTTCCTTTAGTGTGACGTCATTAGGTACTCAAAGCGTGAGGGTTGAAGTAAAAAATACTTCTGTTTAAGTTAATAATTAATGTGTAATATCTTTTACGTAAGTTTTGTTAAGTGATTCATACAAAATGGTCTTAAACTTTGCATCAACATTGTCTTATTCTATTTTAAAAATTAAACAGCTGTCGTATTTTTAAAACAATACTTAAATTCCGTAAATATCGCATCGCTATTCTAAAATTTTAATTACAAAACTCTCAAAGAGGCTCTTAACATTCTAACTTGTACAAGCAGGGGTTGTCAACCCTTCAAAAAGATATGAAAAGCATTAGCGGTGACCGTCGGATCGAATAACGGAGCGACGGCTGCACAGCCTTTATTAAAACAAAATTACAAGCCGCAAATTGTCCAGAAACCTTTGGTTTTCATTTCGAAGCAGAAATGTAAGCGACCACCGAAATGACGCCGGATCTTTGGAAATTTGCGGTTATTTTAGTTTAAAATTACATCAATTTTAAACGCTGCCTATAGTTGTTATTTTAGTCATTGGGATAAACGATGACTAACGAGATGTGCACTATACATTTTTGATAGTAAAAATACACTTTTAAAATTACATACACATACACAAATCACGTCTTTATCCCTTACGGGGTAGACAAAGCCTAAGGTAACAAGACCTACAGGCCACGTTTAGCAAGACACTGAGGGCAATTATGCATAAAATAATTTAAAACGCCTGAGCAAAAAACCAATGTTACGATGCCTGCCAGTCACTTTTGTGCCTTCTGTCTTGAATGAATTGGTTACAGTTAATTCAAGACCTAATAATAAACTACAGAGTGCAAATAAAAGCGTGTTTCTAAACACGTCCTTCTATAGCTTGTAAACACCGTATCACCGTCCGTCGCCAAAAACTTGGCCGATATCATCGATTCCAGCTCGTAATTGAATCAAACGCCGGTCTTATTACAATATTCCAGTAGGTACAATATGTCGGTACACGGGCCCGCAGTGAAGCGATGATTTCAGTACATTTCGCCCGACCGTAACGATCCTTGGAATAGTCTTGATGGACGCATCCAATGAGCTCTCACAACATAAAGAAATCCCCTTAAAAAGGGTAGCGCTGGGGTGGAATGGCGGCGGGGCTGTTCAAAGTTTGCGGGTTAAAAAGATCTGATGGTTTTATGGCGCTGTAAGGTTAGTTAATTGGTGTTGTGATAAAGGACAGTTTTGTTAAATTTTTTAAAAGGTTGCCGAGATGTGATTTTGCCTTAGCTGATAAAAAATTAAGTAATGTGTGTTTGCTTCAAATGTTAAACTTTTACACACAAAGTTACTGTAACCTAAGTCAACTTTTTTTTCATAAAACCTACGTTTTCAGTCCCTTGTAAGCACAAGTCGGAGTTATTTAGCATGTGCTGATTATAGAATAAAAAAACTCTTAAATCATGAAAAATGCCCTTCTTGCACAAATGACGTAACTGTCATGGTTAAATCTTTATTTAATTTAAACTTCGGAAACCACCTTTATGCGTAGTCCGCGACACACAATTTGCCGGTTTTCAAATTTATAAAAACGTCACAGTGCCTACCATCCTAACAAAAAGATTCCAAATTATAAAAAGAGTTTACGATTGAAGAAAATATATTATACGAACCAAACTAAGTGATCAGCTTATTCGCTATAGACTATCCATAACGATACCTTCCATGCCAGAAACAATATCAATTTCTTGTACCTACCTTTTTTTTTTTTTATGGTGTGGAAAACGCGCCTTATGCATCCGGCCCGGTACGGGATTACCGAGGGTATCTGGAGCTCTCCCGAGGCGTCAGGCATACCCAGTAAAAAACACACGGATTCCCAAATTTGGCACTATTGTGGGACACCACGGGAGAACTTTCGTGAACCGCGATGCCCCACGGGCCCACCCCGGGATGGGGCTACCTCCCTGCGACACCTGTGCAATGCAGGATTGGGAATTCCCGCCCTCCCCCGCAGGTGCCGCTTCTTGTACCTACCTAGTCTTTTTTGGTGTCCTCTGCGCCCCCGTTTTCCCGTTTTCGCTGCCTTTTAGCTTTCATCACGGTTGCTCTATGTGAGGTGTACCTTAACAAAAAATCTAGGATTTTAGCACTAAGCCGGCCAAAGTTTGAGTGCCTCTGCCACCAAGATAGCGTTGTAAGGCGAGACGCGGCTTAGCTGAGGGTGCCGATTCTCTGCTCCGCCTAGATATGCTAACCCAACCTAAATACATACAGACGTACAGACGGACTGAAGATACAGTTGCACGATGAATTTTAGTAGGGTGGTGTCGACATATTATCATCATGACTCGATAGCACTTATACCTGCCTGGTAGAATAGAAATTAATGTCTGGTTATATTAATTTTTTAAAATTTTGTAAGCCTATTTTAACCATCCATATTATTATTATGTAAATATTATAAAATAATTATATGAAGAGGATGTTATGGGAAGTAATACTAAGTATTTTTTATTTAAGTACCTATTTATTATCTACACTTGAAGGAAGGTTATTTAGAAAAAGAGAAATAAACGTTAATTTGGTACAAAAAATAGGTTTTCACAAATAAAAAACAAAGTTGAAAGGGCTGTCAGCTCTGCAATGGCGATGATTTTGATGAGATTTTATTTTTGGCAAGTGTTTTTTTGTCTAAACCAACTCCAGATATAATTTCTTAGCGACAACAAGCAAATATATCTCGTCGCAGACTAAATAAATCGAAAAACTTCCGTTGCCCATCCTCCCCTAGGCTAAGGGTAAACAAAACAACATTTTTTCCTAGTCGGATGAATAAATAAGACAGGGAGGGTCGGAGGGAGCTAACCCTATATTATATTGCTTGTTTGATTTGCATGTTTTAATCCTTCTTGTGTGAGGGATGAATCTTTGGATATTGTGCTTAAGTGAGAAGAGGCACAGCCGCCATTTAATACGTGTCCATACAAACACTTTGATTGATGTGTTGGAACTTTAACTAGATACTTTTGTTTAAAAAAAGTAGTAGCAATAACAAAGACGGTTACAAAAATGCTCGGAAATTTCTGTAGACCGTGTAAAGGTATGATATTGCGTTTACATATGTATACATACATTCGTACATAAATCGCGTTTTTATCTCTTACGGGGTAGACATAGCCTCAAGTTGATATTATATTGTCGTAGTAATAGAATCGAAACGTCTTGTTGCGATGCTGTTAAATGTCTAGTTTTGTCAATATTTCTCATGCTTCTGATCTCTACCTTCATATTTAAAATTGACTTAACGTTCATACTCATACCAAACAGAAGTAGGACGTGGAAGTTGGTTTTTAATATTATAAAAAAGGGATAAATATTTTTTTATGTCTGAAAGCAATCATAGTACACACTAATGTAAGAACTAAGAAAATTAAATACCTAAATATGAATTTCTCGGTAATCTAGTGTACCTTCTATTTATTGTTGCATATTTAATTATTGTTGGAATAGATGGTAGCTTCCAGTAGTAAAATAAATACCTCCTAGGCAACACAATTTTGATTCATCATCATCAATGCCGACGAAGATGAAATGGAAAGATTCAAAATCACTTGAAGACCTAAAATTCAAATAAAAAATGTCAACTATACCTACTAATATTATAAAGAGGAAAAATTTGATTGTTTGTTTGTTTGTTTGCATTGAATAGGCTCCGAAACTACAGGACAGATTTCAAAAATTCGTTTGCCGTTAGAAAGCTACATTATCACTGAGTGACATAGGCTACTCTTTACCGCGGGAAAATACCTTTTCCTACGGGAAAATTAATTTACCGCGGGCGAAGCTGCGGAAGGAAGGCTAGTATCTAGTAAAAATCGTAAGCTTACAAACGCCTGGGGCCCGATTTCTGAAAGCACATGTGTGAAAATGCTAAGTATGTAATCGAAAGTGGTTAAAGAAATTGCTTATGTTGATATACGAGTTCATACTATCAATTGAATCAATTTAATTCTTGATTTTTTATATTCATTTTTACGGTTTTACCCGTTAGTAATTAAATTCAAATTTTCAGTGTCGTTTAGATTTTTTAAATACGATATACGAATAGATTAGAAGAAAATTACAGCTCTAATTAATCTAGTCAACTAGCCGAAAATGTAATACATAGATTTATACCACTTTCAACTGATGTGCTTTCAAAAGTCGGGCCCCTGGGTGGGAATGCAAATAAAATAACTCTAGTTTCGTAAAAAGTTTATTATTAAAAAATAAAACAACAACTAAAACACCAAACAAAATCTATAACCGGGTCACTGACAACTTATATAAGTTAAATAACAAAACAAAATAAATCTACACCCAGAAATTCGGCGCGTCAGCGTCAAATTCCGCAACTAAAACTTAGAACTCCTCGAAGACATATCCCCCTAAATTCGCCTGATAGTGTTGCCCCGACCCTGCCCTGGGCGATGAAGTTAACGGCCCGGGGAATCAACAGAAGGGCAATAAGATATGCTTGGAAAGACTAGTGGATTCGTCCCCAGCGGCCGGCCTGTTCCGGTCGCGAATGTCGGGGTATCAGATGTACACACGCGGTGGTATCCAACAGAGTTAAATGCCTTTGTTTTTCACATTAACCTGATTTATGGGAATACAGGATAGGAACCAACTCAGCAGCTACGGGTTTTATTGGTGATCTTCGTACAATGTAAAAAGAGATAAACTAAAGTCCTAAATCCTTGGTAATAGAGAGCTGAAATAGGTATTGCATAGTTATTTAATGCTGTAACCACAAAACTTATAGCTTAAACTCGTCGCAAAATAAAAGGCCCGTTTTGACAGTTCTCTATTTTTTACCGATCGAAATGTTCTGAAGGTAATTACATTTTTCATTGATGGGTACCGCCCACTCGGCTAAGTGCTGTGCATAACGATTTTTTCATATTGTCCACAGACTAATAATAATCGGTTAAAGAAAAAAAAATCTGTCAAGATATTTTTTTAAGGCCGACTCGCACTTGGCCGGTTTTATTTATTTAAATACTAGTGTTCATCAATCAATTAATTACTCAATTTTACCAGCTGTGTAGTGATTTTTACTGAAAATTATGAGCTTGGAGCTCCAAAATTGACCTTCTGTAACATTGTATCATTTCAAAATCTACAACATCAGTGTAAGTAAAATTTTCTAAACAGAACATTAATCCAATGCACTTTACAATATATTCAAATCGATCAAGTACTCATGCAAACTTGAATCGATTTATCGTGAGTATCGAGTACCGAGTCGTATGGTTACATCACTAGTTACGTCGCAAAGACAAATGTCAAAACGGGCCTTTTATTTTGCGACGAGTTTAGTTGCACATGATTCAAAAATGCAAAGATTTAAAAAATCTTATTTTTATTTTTTCAATTTGGCCGCCAAGGGCTCTTTTACATGTCTTTTTTCAAACTACCAGCGCATTCGCTCGATTGAAAGTATCTGGGAGCAAAGGAAAAACATAGAATGTACCAGTTGCTTCTCAAAAAAAGAGAATCATTCCCATCGAGGGAATGGGCGTAGAAATAATGTTATAGGCGTTGCGGCTAGCAACCCATCACTATTTTGATTTCCCTTTCTGCCTATACGCCCGCAACCATGCTAAACGTGGCATTTAGGTCTTGTTACCTTAGGCTCTGTCTACCCCGTAAGGGATAAAGACGTGATTTATGTGTGTCTCGCCTAGTTAAAAGCAGCGCTGATTTTCATCCCTTCCAAGTTTGCGGATTTAATGTTGAAAGCATATATTTTCGTAGGACGACTGTACCTATATGTCCGTGGCAGTTCTCGCAATATGTATAATTGCTCGGTCCCGGGACTAGGCAGCACGTCACCGGGATGGCCGCGTATATCCTGGTAATTGGTGCGCAAGCCAGTATCCCACTTTCTTTATTGCGAATAAAGTAGTCCCGCACTGGTGCTGTTTTTGGTACCTGGCGTTAGTGACGAGCTTAAGACTTTTTGAGAAAACATTTGATCAACATTACATTTTAAAAAAATACCCCCACGCATTAATCAAGTATTTAAATGTAAATAAAAAAATATATATGCCGAAAATGCCCATTCATTCCATTTTGGATGAGAGCTGATATTCTTCAAACTGCTGGACCGATTTTTATCGGACATGGCTAAAAACCACCGCAACGCAGTTTCCTGTTTCAGCTTTCGAATGAAAAAAACTGATCGAAATCGGTTCATCCGCTTGAGAGCTACGATGTCACAGACAGACACACACACAAACACAGATACATCGACGTCAAACTTATAACATCCCAAAGTGAAATTACTCTCAGGTTAGTATACGTTAAATATATACATAACTACTATGCATAACTACGCCCGAATCAGACATTAGGTTTTTAGATGTTAGCAACTTGATCGCGCTTTTTTTGACAGTATGAACTTGTGTTGTCTTACTAGCTAGCTTTTTAATGGAAAAGTATGAAACCGCGGAAATTTAAAATAATGTACTAAATCCTACCAATATTATAAATGCGGAAGTTTGTGAGCTGTATTTGTGATGTTTGTTACTCTTTCACGAATCAACGTATGAACATCTGGATGAAATTTTGTACAGATATAGATTATAGTCAGGAATAACACATAGGCTATTTTTATCCCGAAATTGCGTAATTCAAGCGGGATAGCAATAAAAGAATTCTTTAAAGACGAAGTCGCGGACAACTGCTAGTACAGTATAAATGATAAAAAGTCAAAGTCAAAGTCAAAATTATTTATTGCCAGAACATAGTGTGAATAACAAAGATCTTATGAGTAGTGGAATAGGATGTGTGATAAGTGAAAAGATCTTTAACAAAAAAACAGAAATAACACTAAATATTGTCAAATCGCTCCACGCAAGCTTGTCACTTGTCCCACGCTCCAAATGATAGCGCTCGCGAAATTTACCGATTGAACTTACGATCATTCTCATTACCGGAAGTGTTCCAGCGACTCCGAACCATATCCGGGATTCGGCGTATTCGCGATTCGTAATTGTATTGCGCGAATTAACCGAATTTCACTGTTTACTCAAATCAAATTAAAAATAGATTGCTTTTTGTATACAGGCGGCGCTTTGCAAGGAATAAGATGGTGTCGTTGTGGCCTTTGATTTTACGATTCAAAAAGATGCGGGATCTATTTAAAATTAGCAATTTAAATAGCAGAAGCAATTTTAGTCACTTGCTCTACATTTTATTTTGTTCTATTTCTTGTGTTCTGTTATAATTGAATCTCGTTATTATGTTTTAAGTTAAGTATTCAATAACTTATTTATCTTAGTAGTGTTAGTAAAAAACCGTCAAATTTAAACTAGGTTTAATGACTAAATCTAGATTGCGATTACTTTAGAATTTCTGATGAAAAGCACTGAATTTGAAACATTAGGTACCTATATAGGATTGGATGATCAGACTCTTTTAACACAATAAAGGCTTTCTCATTGCTTGACCATTTTATTATAATTAGGGATGACCTACGTCTGAGAACTTTGCATTAATATTTCTCCTCTTGTATCTAGGCATACACCTTAAATAAAAAAAATAACAATTTATATTTATGCGTGAATTTTTTTTCTATATACACACACACACACACACTTGCTATAAGGCCGCCTATACATTGTAACTAACCTACGGTAAATTGCTTCTTACAAAGAGCAACATTCAACTTTACATTTTGCTACCGTATGAAGTTATGTGTGCAACACTTAAAAGTGCAAAGGCAGCCTGACAAGCTATTAAAATTATGATTAAAAATAAAAACTCCTTACTAGGTAAATACTTTTACAAAATACCAAGTGAATACTCGATACGGATCGGCCATCGGCCGACGGCGCTGTAAAAATATTTTCGTGAGTCTCCTTTTAATGTTGTTTATATTACGTTTTCATTTCTTTGTTCTTGTTCTTGTTTATGTTAACGACGTTCCTTTGTTTTGTCACCTACGTCCATAATTCTCGGGGCTTTTAATTTCGGCTGTGCGTCAGACCTGGAAATAAATAATGCAGTCGTTTTAAGGACAAACACGGTGGGAAATTATTGAAGTGTGGTGAGGTAATTTGACTTCTTTATATATAAAGACTGCAGGCAGATGCTGGATGCGTCAAGCTAAAGACAGGGCGCTATGGCGCTCATTAGGGGAGGCCTATGTCCAGCAGTGGACTAACATAGGCTGATGATGATGATGATGATGATGATGATATATAAAGTAGTCGACCAAATGAGCGTTTATCCATTTTTTATGACAGTTCCTAAATCACAAAAGCCGTACGAATGACATTGAACGCAAGAGTGGTAAAGGGATTTCTTGTCCAACTTTACATGAAAAAATTGCTATAGCTTTTTTTCTGTCTGTTTCTTTTTGCAGAATAAAAATTAATGGTAAAATTTTTGCTTTTCTTTTTTATTGACAATTCAGAAATAGAAGACCAAATTAAGAATGTACACAACCGTCCGTCGCATTCGTGTTCTTCATAACTATTTATAATAAACTGTGGTCTCTTAGGTGCTATACTATACAGCCAAATTAAATCATACACTTAAGTTTCCAACACTCAAACGGACATACTACCACCCAATGACTTGTTAAACAACGCTACGAAACAATGGCCTATCTGCACATTATCCCCACTAACATATCTGTACGTAGTAAGTTAACCACATGCACTTATGTAGATAGCTTAGACCACATAGGTATAAGTACGATCTACATAGAAACAGGCGCGGCCTCTGAATGGTCGCAATGAATATTTATAAGCGTTAAATGTGCCAAGCAATTAAACTGTGCCTGCGGAACGCTGATGCTGACCCTACCTAGGCTATATATGTAAAGGGTTTAGTGTGCGATTTGCTAATAATGATAAATTATAGTTTTGTCATTATCATTATAGCGTTAATAGTCGTTAGTGAACAGTTCAAAGTAATATCGCAACGGTATATTTAGGTATTGATAGTACGCACAACTTTTTAGATGAGTCTGATTTAAGTAAGTAGGTATCTAAAGAAGAAAAGTACACGAAGTTGAAGTAGCTGTCTAAAAATAATAAGTTTTTTTTTTAAAACCACGTTTCATATTCGCATGATAATATCCAAAAGTAACGAAAAGCAAATCACGACAACGAAACGCGACGAAGCAACATCGAATCTGTGTTAAAAAATAAAGAAAAGGTAAAATTTATTTGTAATGGCCGCCATACAACTGAGTCGGCATTACAAGAAAATACACTGGCTGGGCCAAAAGTCCCTGATCGCTGCGTCAAACAATTCCTTCCACGGGCGCTCAGAGACTTCGTGCCAGGGGGTGGGCTAGAAATCCCTGAGCGTTTGCTTCGGTTCGCTGTAAGGGATCGCGGTAAGCGACTTCGGCCCACGGCTTTGTCATATAGAGTTGTCAAGGGCGGAGTCTAGTGATGAATTGGAAACATTGTAAGCGGGTTGGGGAGAGGGGGGATTTAGTAAAGGGAGTTCTATTCGGGGAGCGAGGGGAGCGCGGGGTGATTAATGTCCCTCGAAAGGGAGCCATGTTCATTATAGAACCGAACGACGTGTTAGCCGACTTCTAATATATTTTGCTTTCGAAGCCGAAAACCGGGTTTATTATTAGTTCATTATTTTGAGCGTTTTTATTTTATCTCTTCCGGAGATAAAAAATGACACCTTACTGATTATGGTTCGTATACTAAAATAGATTAGACAGTTGTGAATGTTTTGAAACAATAATTTAGCTGGCGGCGGCCGGACGAAATTTTGAAACGATCGTTAGTCAGTCTTATATTGTGTTTATAGCTCTATTAATATTGTAATGACCCGTTACAGATTGGTTTTAATTCGGAAAGCAATATATTGGGTTGCAAGATGTTTCAGAATGCCTTTTGGTTGTTTATTTGTTAAACACATTAGCTATACCGATACCGTCGGATGTGCCTGAATAATCAAAGTGGTTTAAATTAAAATAAGTTTTTTGTAGTGTCACATTTTTCTACCAATCTCTTATTTTGATTTCCATGACTTAAGTCTGCTTTGGCCTTCTTGTATTGTCTATGTTTAAATAATATGGACTTTAGACATATCTGCAATCTGATGTTCCGCGAAAAAAATTGCTTTCTGCCAAAATTCTACGTGATAGTCTACTCTACCACCATCACCATACCATCTATTCAACGTCAATTTAAATGTACTAAACGGCAATAAGACAAAATAATACACTCTGTGTCCTATTCTTTTTTTTTAGTTCTTTTTACCCTCAGCTGGGTTATAGGGCTCGAATCAATTCTTTCTACCGACTCTGATCTCTGTAAATAAGTAATTTCAAGTGTTTAAAGCTGCTAATGAAGTGCAGGTAAGTTGGGTATATTGCTACAGGGTAACAATGTCACATAAAGCACTCTAGCAACGTAAGAGACATTCGTTTGTGCCAATATCTAATGGCACCTTACGCGGGCAATAACACCCACATTGCACGGTACATTCGTACCGCTGTACGTGATATAATAATTGTATAGATGCGTCGTTTGTTCACGCAACACGACTTAGTTTCCGATTTAATTATTGTTTTTCAAATTAATGTATAGACCCTTGCGACTGCTATAAATACGTTGACAATTCAAAAGATGGCTTTTATTTTTTTTAATATGCAATTGTCTTAATTTATTTCTAAGCGTTTTCCAAAAAATAGTCCACATGAACTTTTTTTTTTTAGAATTTTGTTTTTAGAATTACATATTTTGGGCTATTCTTGCTCAGAATCGTTTACCCTATCGATTTTCATAAAAGAAAAAATATATCCCAGATTTTACTATGGATTTTTTTTCGTCTTCGTCACGTTCCATACAACCTATATTTCTAAAAGTGACGAACTGGAATGGAAATTTTGGGACACATTTTTTCTTGTATGAGAATAGATAGGGGAAATGATTTTGAGTAAGAAAAACCCAAAATAGTTTAATTCTGGAAGAAATATTCTTGTGGACTGTTTTTGGAAAACGCTCTTCTACGTCGTGTGACATTTGGGTGAAAAAATTCTTTTCTTTATGTTTTTTACGTTCCACCTTTTGTGTTTGTGTAGTCTTTAAAAATCCTCAATTAACTTGTATCACACTACACAGTGTTTTGTATTATGTTTCTTTTGTAGTGCGTCGTAACTTAATATATTTTAACAATCTTACTGTTCGTATCTACATACCCTGCCAAGCTCTTCTCAATTCAAGCTTAAGTATTCCATTCACACGCCGCATTTAAAATAGAAACAATGGCGCCATTAAAAATCCGCTCTCGGATATTTTCCGAACTTACCCCGTAGCGATAATAAATCGGCAGCTTTCCGTCGAAGCTATTTCCAAAGCGTTTTCTATTCCGAACCGTG
Organism: Pandemis corylana; assembly: GCA_949127965.1. Taxonomy (NCBI): domain Eukaryota; kingdom Metazoa; phylum Arthropoda; class Insecta; order Lepidoptera; family Tortricidae; genus Pandemis; species Pandemis corylana. Next base: position 6,533,196 of record OX421859.1, on the reverse strand, counting down.
CACCCGTTTTTCTTAGGCGCCCATTATAAGGCGGGGAGTTTTCCCCTGAGATGGGGTAAACTCCCACTACCCCCCTGCGCCTACCGAAAGTAGAGGTTAAGTCGACGTATAGGCCGTTATGAAAGTTTATAAGTAGAACGGATGATAATTATTACGCGGTTTATGTATAGGGCGTGCGGCTTGAACGATATCACCTGCTTGGGAGAGTTTTCGCGGATTTGAATGCGGAGACAGTTTTAAGCTGAGGTTTATCCTATTCATTTACATTTGGTAATGACGCTGCTGTTACGGTGGCTGCTTTGCATTCGCTTTGAAATTAAAGTCAAGTTTTCAAAGTTTGCATGACGTACTTAACACACGTACATACACAAATCACGTCTTTATCCCTTATTGGGTAGACAAAACCTAAAGTAAGAAAACCTACAAGCCGCGTTTAGCAAGACTGGGCATAGGTGGAAAGTGGAATCAAAATAGTGATGGGTTGCCTATAACATGATTCCTATTATTTTTGAGGTATTTAAACAATATTCAATACTGATTATGAAATTATCTCCAACCAAGATAATGACCAATTAATTCCGCCAGCAAAAATACTAATTAAAAAAAAATAAAATGGGCCAATTTAATGTTGTTCATTACGAAACTATTTTTGGTATGGATCTGACAGCGAGCGAAACTAAACTGAATCGCATTAAGACGTGAATGGTAGCCCCCTGAAGGTAAAACTAATAAGCTGCATTGATCTATGTTCCAGGTACTTATAGGAAATCTTAAAGAAAATCAGAATAAATTAACGTAGTTTACATCGACTGTAACAATTTTTAATGTAGTTAAATAATATGAAACAACACCAGGAAGTTACCATAATAACCTTATTTATTATTTACCCTCTATCTTTCTGTGTCCATTTCTATGCAATTATATAAATTCAGTTGCTGCTTTAATAAAACCATTTCCATAGGAGCGCCTAAAACAATTCCCAATTTTCCAAAGCTCAACTTGCCGTTACCGTCATTGGTCACCCTTGTTGGTCAGTTTTTTTAAACGAACGGTCGACGTTTAGTAACGCAGAGGCACTTTAGCAAGAGGAAGACCCGTGGCCCCCGGCCCGTGGCTTTGCCAAGCTGATGCAGGCCAGACGCGTTCATCCCTTACAGGCATATAAGCAGTGCTTGTTTGTAAGCTTACGTAAATGTGCCGTTTCGTACCAATACGGGTTTTGTTGTCTATATGCCTACCCTCTGTCAGAACCCACTACACACCCCTGATGCAGGCGCACCAATACCACCACGCCAGCCTCCAAATTCTTTCTCCAGCACAGTCTAGAAACCGATGACCCTTATCGTCTCATACAATCACTTCCTCACGCGGCGCCTTGCTCTATTTACATGTAAATACTTTGAAAAAGTAATTTGCGCCGCGGCCCCGCCCTCGAGATTGCGAGCATTAAGCTGCTTCCAGGTGATGCATGATAACTGTTATAGCCGAATATAATTTTCTCAGCTCCACATCCCGTTGCCCCCTTACCTAATCCCCGCAAAAAGCCTTCGGAATTACACGGAAAGATATTTACAGCCTCGTGAATAAATAAAATTATGAGCCCTGGATCTAACTAACTCCAGCTTATTTATTATTATACTTATATTAAGTTGTTTATCTTTTTAATGGGCGTTGGGAGTTATCGGTACGCCTGAGGAGGATTTATGCGGCCAGGATAAGGAGCGGAGGGTAAAGGAATGTCGGGATCCGACTTGATTCCGACCTGAGATTGGATTTTTAAATTTAGATGTGACGCGGACGTGCTTTTCTTGTTTCCGTTACAAACTTGGATGTCTGGGATTGTTTGTTAAATATGTGTTGAGGTGCTTTTAATTGAGAAACAGAATTACAAGTAAAAAGTTTCACTTGTATGTCAACATTGTAATGTGTAACATTTCGGTATAAGACGCGAATTGTACCTGCTCACTGCTAAGATAATAATTTACCTGCATGTTATATACATTGAAACACTTGACTTATTCCCTGGCGCCACTGATTTTACAATGTTTAAAAATAGGTAATCATATTAACCAAAACAACCGCACACTGACACTGATACAGAAATACAAGTATGATTATCATTTTTTTTTGTTCCACTTTAACTTGCAAACAGGTCATATTATCTTCAGCTCACTAAAATATTTTATAGTAACTTTTTCTAACAACGAAGCGTTAGTAACACTGTTCAAGGAGTAACTAAGAAACGGTCTGTCTCGCCACTATGGCCACTCAACTTTTAACATCTAACAAATATTACACAAAACACAAAACGACACTTTGTGCAATCTATTCATTTCTATAGAACAATGCATAGAAAGGGTGACGAACGCTCGAACCCTTTTATTGCTTTTGCAAGAAAAACAACCCTTCCATTCATGAGACAAAGGACTTTGTGTTCGGAAGATCCGTTATTTGGACGCAACGCGCTTTTGCAATTTCTTGGAAAGCAACAATAGTCCCACCTACGCAATGGACGTTGCGCAATTAAGCAGGTAGGTCCTTTTACTGTAATTGTCAAAGCTGATTATTCCTTAGTATGAAGAATGGGACTTTCTTTACAAAGGATTGAACGAGAACCATAAAAGAATGTTTTTTTTTTATATTATTAATTTAGCTGGCTAGTGGTAAACCAGCTCTGCTGTGTGTAAAAAAATATTATAATTTTTATAGATCTACTGATAATTGGAATAAATCAGTTCAGACTTACAGTATTTTGGCCGTTAAAAAAGTCAGTAAATTCAGTTTAGAAACACAAAAGACTATATGACAGAACTAAATTGAGTATCAATAGATACCTACTCAAAGAAACTAGAAATAAATAAAAACAATAGTTATTTAAGTACCTATACAGTCTTGAGTACCTACTTAAATTACAAGTAGGTATCTTATGTCTTCATGTTCATAAAAAGTTACAAAGCTGTTATATTGAAAGGCGAAGTTATTTGTGATGGTTATATTACATAACTATTTAACTTTACACCTAACAGTACACAACCTGGCATATAGTAACGAGTATCTTCATAAAGAATCCCCTTAGCCTAATCAACTGAAAACTTATACAGCGTCATCATACCCCGGCTTCCACCATAACAAGTACCATAAAGAGGGTGCAACGACCTCATTGCAAACCCTAACCAAGGTCGCGCTAGTAAAATGTTTATGGACTATAAACTCGCCGTCTACTGTGTCTCTGTGTCAAGGACTGCAGACAGCTTTTATTGACCACCCTGTGACGAGGCATGATTTACAGGACGTAAAATGTCGTATAGAGTTTTAGTGCCTTCAAATTGCTCCGAAAGCTAAGGATGTTAGAATCGACTGGCACTAGAACAAAATGGCGTTTAGAATTCACGTATCTAGTTTTAGTTTGTGAGATTTGATAGTAGTTTTGAAAGCACTTCATGGCCAAGTGGCTATTTTGTGATGTCAAATGACGTTGAAATAAATATAATTCAAGTTTGTTTATAAACAAGGTTATGCGGTAACTTTTGTTTGAACAAAAAAAACGGCTAAAAGTACTAAATGTGGCGCATTTTATTTTCCTTGCGTATTGAAAACTCGGCAACATTTCCTGAAGATGTAGGTACATTTGGCAACATAAAAAATGCCCCTAAATGGAGGGTCGGAAATTAAATATTCCATAAAGTTGGTGGAGTTTGCGAAAGAAAAGTAATATCGGATGCAAGTGGCTAATGACAATTTGATGCCGTCGGAGTGGCGCGCTCGTAAAAAATCACTAGAAATGATCCCATTTTGATTAAAAAATCACAGTAACGCACCCTAAACGTATATAAAGACGAAACTTCCAAATGATTTAAAAGTTTTAATAACGAAATTCTAGTGAAATAACATTATACTTTCAAATTAGGAGTGAAAATTTAATTTAAAAGAGAGACAACTCGCCGCTCGAGGGGCGAATGAGATTCTCCGTCGTAAAAATGTACAAGCTCTTCTTTCCGAGAGTTTCTTTTCAGTCTGCAAAATTTATGCCGCTTAAATCTCTCCGAGGAAAATTAGAAGGGCCTGTATTTATTAAAGGAGATGGTTCGCACTCGTTAGAGGAATTTTAATCGGAAAAGTTCGGCTTATGAATGCGGCTTCGGTCGGAGTTTCGACTTATCTTTTATTAGATGTCTGAGCTTCTAATTAGGATTGTTAAATTCACCGGAATAAAACCTTAAATACCTACTTGTGCCTTGGCTATAAAACTGCGGTATTCGATTTCCTTATTCATTAATGACGTTAACATGTTTTTGTGTGGTTTGCGTTTGCAATTTGGGCTTGAAATTTGGAATTACGCGGCGTAACGAGTAAACACGGGACGTAATGTAAACTAACGGGGTGTATATGTAGGTGATATTGTGAAATAATTTGGTGTTGAATGTGCGCTCACGAACCGTCTGTGCTTCAGAGCATTTTCATGTATCTCTAATTAAAATTCGCTGTCGCCACAAACTCGGCTTGTTATTATTTTCTACCTTATGAAAATGAGATTGCAGGTTTTTACTTTTGCTACTGTTTTTAATGCGAAGAGCAACACAATTGCATAATTTAGTTCTTGAATGCGGTAAAAAATGGCAATTTAGCAAAATTAAAGGATTATTTTAAACGAAATTGTAGAATACACAGAAATTAGTTATTCTTACTGTCAACAACTTTGTTAAGGACATGGTTTACAAGATTTTAAGTTGTTAAGGAATTCATTTGTTATTTTTTCAAGCTTTATGAGCAACTTAGCCCAAAAATAAGTTACTTGATTTATTATTGAAACTGTAGCGTGCCTTTAGTGAACTGATTTTGTATGGTGTTCCATACTTTTTTCTTACAATTACTCGCAGTGAGAGCACTAGGTATTGAATACTCCATTTGTTTATTTACGGTCTTAGTTTTTCTTTGTTTATTTCCTATACGTATTTCAACCCTTTGTTCCTGTATTTTTTTCAATAATTATAAAATCATAAATAATCTATTGGTATAAATTGACTGCGAAAGCGATCAAAAGCAATTGTAACATTTTATGTATGTAAATTCGATGCTCTTTACCCGTGAAAAAAACCTAAAAAAGCTTCAACGGCCTAACCATCCATACAAACACTTACATTCAGTATAAAGTGGTCATTTAAAAACCAACGCTCAACGACTCTACAACCTTCGTTTTATTATCCATTAGCCAACCGTTTGGTCGTTAAATTGACACAAGTCGATCCATAAAGATTAGCTGTGCGAACCGGGAGCAACGCAAGTTAATGACTCACTTCATAGCTGGTGCAAGCTGCACTTAAAGTGAATTGTGGCTAAACAGTACTGAACTCTTAAGGCAAGAAAAAATGTAAATAGTAGGTTGCTAGCCATGGAAATGCGGATTATATCTGACAGAAATGTAAACTACGAGGATGTAGGCCAGTTCGGTAGCTACTTTTTTTATAAAAAACTAAGTCAGGCATTATTAATGTTATGAACGAAAAAACATTTATCAGAGCAATGGAATAGTTGTAGTGGAGTAATAAGTAGGTATATAATATCTTTACACTTTAATGCCTTGTCGCTCCAAGCACTTTGACAAATTCATATGAAAGTTCAAATAATGAAGTTACAACTACAAGGCACTAATAGTGTAAAAATATCTTTGACGTCGACTGTACCTATATTTTACTAACATCGGACAACTGGATTAGCAGTTTTATGAAGTAAATAAACAATATGTACCGAGTATGAATCCTTTATTGTACAAAATAAAAATAAAACAAACACAATTGACAAACATCAGATACTTGCACAAAGGCCAACTTATCCCTTATGCCACACCAAGCCTTATTTATAAATTTTAGAAGACCATAGTCTTTTCGAGTTAATGAGGCGACCAAAAGTCTACCTCTAGCGTGCCCGCTTCCGCTATGCGCGACCGGCAACGCGGTGAGCGTTTCTCCGTTCATTGAACGCTCCAGACGCGCACTGTGCAATGTTTAATTGGAAACACACGCAATGTATAAAAGTACTCACCGCTCCGCCATACACGCGTAGTTATACAGAATGCTACAGAGGTTTATGTACATTAAAGTACACACGGCATTGTGTTGAAGGCAATATGAGAATTAATATTATGTATTCTGATTAGTATGTAGTATGTAGTTTCTCAGATTTTCGATTCCTATTTTCTGTTGAAGATATAAGAATAATTATTGTAAATTCCATATGACACATTAATATGATTTAATTGCTCGTTTCTCTGTTTTGATTACTATAATAACAACATTTTGCATAAATGTCAATGTATTTCTTATTTATAATGTCAGTTTTAATATTATCGAGACGTTAGTAAGATTTATTGCTAATTATATAACGTATATGTATCGAGCAGTTATTTATATAACGGATATTGTAATCGCAGCGACATTTAATTTAAATATTTTGAAATAAGAACTCAGATAACATGAAATATCGCGTCGAGACTTTCTCAGTCACTTTTAAGTGGATTAATATTTAATATTTATAAGAAATAATAAGAAGAATAACTTATTTAACCATAATTATAAATTATACATTGTTACACCGAAGATAACATAATAATAATGCCTTTATTCATATTAAGTGATCGACGGCCTATGCACTAGAGTCTTGGTCTTTTTCATGAGAGTCAAATTAATAGAGTAGACAGAAAAAAAACTTTAACTTTCATAAAGAATTGTATGAAAAAATTCGCACATCAGTCAGTGAGCCAGTCAATGCCCATCAGAAAAAAAACTAGCATCAATGGACATTTGTACTGAACCGCGCATAAGCCAAGGCGTGTTTCAGTCAAGCTATATTATCCCACACTGAAAAATCAGCCAGCATGCGATGCGATTTTTTTACTTTTTTTTCAACAAATGCCTGTGCCACACGATTAAACAAACCCAAACAGCCTCATCTTATGACTATTTCATCACAAGCTACCTGCTCAAAAAGTCCGTATTATAACCTAACAATAAGGTACGGGCACGTCGTAACGAATGGAAACGACCGCATTAGGGCACCTTTTAACGTATTAAATCGAGACTTATCGTGGTACCGCCGACGGGTGACCTCCGCCTTATCAGGGACGCCACTCACTTAGTTGGGGACCGGGGACTGGGCATATTTCAAAGGGAATTGAGTTGTTGGCGGCCAGTTTGTTTATTATGGGTTTGGAGCTGCGAAAGTTACTGGCCACATAGAAAGGTACGAAGGTTTTTATAATATAAAGTCACTGGCAGGTTTAAAAAGTTACTAACTGAAAATGTGTCTTGGGAATAAAACTAGAGTTATGAGAAAGATACTACTGGCCATGTAGAAAAGGGAGGGTATCAGTTGTTGAAATGGCATCAGCGGTGTTTTTTTTTTTTTACTAAAATTAGGCAAATGCTGCAATGATGTTGTTGTAAGAATAAAGAAGATAAGTAAAATTCTTGAAATGCTCGACAGGCTTAACTAATCTGTCTCACGATTTTTATAAACCTTTAACTTGACATTGATAAAATCGTCTTAATAGACTGAAGCCTTTTATTTTCTTTTAATAGGTACTGATTACAAATTTCCTAAGTCTTCCTGCAACAAATCACAATAAAAATGTTCAACGAATAGCAAAGAATAAGAGCCTTTTAATTCCTAAAGCTTTTAACGAAAGCGCTCCAAGCCACAATGGTTCGTGATCAAACCAATTTGAGAGCGTGAAAGCCTTCGCGACCAAGTAGTTCCGCGCTGCGCCACTAGATGTCAGCACCGACCATAAACGGGAGTCTTTTGTTCTCATTACGTAGATACGGAATTATGTATCACGTATTGTTATGCTTCTATTACACTTTTATATGCGGATAAGATTATGTAAAGAGGTTTATTTAAGATAAACACTTTATTCTTGTGTGATCATGAAATTTAGCTGTTCGTAATGACTTAATTACATCTTAGTGAATGTCTACTATGAAAAAATTGTTTGCTGCAAGCGTGTACGAGGTTGTAGGTACCTATTCAATTAATAAAACATAAATTATGTCACGACTAACTCCAAAACTACGTGAACTTTGCGATTTTTGAGAATATGAGTAGCTACGTAAATAATAAGTAGTTAGGTAGGTACATTATAATTGATTTATTTCTAGTTTATTCAATCAATCTTGATATATAAAAGAAATAGTGAAAAAAAATTGTAATTGTTGTTTAAAATTATGGACTACTTTTCATTCCAGAAAAAGGCAAACAAATTTGCAGATTTTCGATAAAACTATTCAGCGTGTGAAACAAGTCCAAATAAATATATGGGTGATTTGATCATTTTTACGTTAAATAAACATAAACAATCAATTATACGCATAATCAAAGTTTATTATGCATACAATGCACAATACACCATTATCAATTCAAACAAAAGCGTGAAAAAAGTGCTATCCAATGTACAATTTATGTTTTACGTTAAGTAACAAAGAATCGTAATAAACATCAGTAAGTGAACAATGCACCAAAAACATTTATCCATCCTGTGGTCACGCACACATCGACACATTGATCACTCGTATCTATCCCTCCACTTAAGTGTACCCCTATATGCGACCATTTCACATCATTGCTAAATTGGTAGCCAACATAAATCCTTCTCTTTAATTTAATCAACGCCCGCGTAATTCTTCTTATTCATTTTCTACACAACCATTACCAATGATCCCTGATACTGCACGTGCTCCCTTAGTTCTTGTTTTACAGTGTAGGGAGTGACAGACCAAGTTACACTGGGCATAGGATGTCCATAATTTTAAGTAATGTGGGAGAGCTTACGTTAGTCACACTTTGTGTCGTTTAACGAGTTAAATATAATTTAATTAGGACAATGAGCAAAAAATATAAACAAGTGCTAAAGGGTGATTAACAAGCAATTCGTTTTATTTAAATTTATTGTTGATATTAAAAATGGCGGCATCATTTTGCTATCGTCAATGTTTTATGTTAATAATTGTCTTTTTGTAGAATACTTGTCTAACTATTTTAACTCGTTTATTTCATTTTGGTTGCTTGAAAATTTAATATTACCCACCTAGAGAAAAAAATGATTACATAATGTGTTAATTTTTTTTATTTTTACGAAGTATTTACTTAAAAAAGATCCTTAATTTAATCAACTATCTCTGAGAATTATTTAATACATTTGTATATAAATAAAGCTTGCTGCATTCCAACCATTGTCTATGCTGACATGTTAATCAAATTCTCCTTTCTAGCAAGCAATTATTATCAAAACCAAATAACCACATTATTAATTCAAAACAGGATTATTGCCATCACATTCCATATTTCTATCAACAATGACAATCGAAATCCAAATGCAAGATGGCGTCGCTGGGGTGCCTCCCCAACCGGATATTTGCGCGAGTCCACGACGGAAGCGCACAGAATTATTTACGATACCCGGGGATTATTATTTATTTTATTTTCATTTTTGGACATGGCAATATTCCGTGTAATTATAGAAATGAACCATTGCTCCCTCGCTCGCTTCGAGTGCGTGCGAAAAGCAATAAAATGAGTTGCGTATTTGTATGAGTGTCTATCATTTCAATAACAGTTTTATGGTGGAAATCATTGACAAGATAATTTAATTGTAATGTAAATTTGTAATAAACATTTTATTGTGGGAATCGCAGACCGCTCAGTGGTGTAGTTACTTTTCAAGGGTAGCACGTTTATGTTATGGCCAATGTAAAGATCATATTACTAACATAGGTGTAGGGATATTTTTGAGAAATTATCTTTATTATAATGTTGACCGTTATATATTGACTATATTTTTTCAATAAACAGACTTTTTGACATTAGCGTGTGTCATAGTCACATTATTTCTTGTTTCGTCAATCTTTTGCAAATAAAAAAAATTACTTTATTCAGTAACTGATAATTGGGACACAATAGCTAGCCAAAACAATACTAAATAGACCTCAACCAAGCTTAAGAACTTCATTTAAAGCCGCTCGAAGCAGCATCACATGCATTCTCAAAGTAAATAAAGCAACTAACCCAACAAAGAAACACTCGGGGCGACAGATAATGAGCGTGGCTAGCGAAAAGGAACAAAATGTCTGCCCGCGCTCCGCGATATTTCCGAGCCATTAGCCTCATTGTGGGCACCCTACACCGTGTCAGCGGCACGCAGAGAAACTGTTTTATATGCCTGCTCAAGATATATTTCAAGTCATTTGTGCTTACTAAAAATATGTGTACTCGAAATAGGAAAGGGGAGTAACGTTGCTTGGAAGACGGACACGCAAGTCGGTTGGGTTTGAAAGAAAGAACGTAACCAAAATCAACTCAATGAAAAGTACATACCTAACTTGACGCATCTAAGTACCGGTGTGCATTTTTTTGTGTATTCAATGAATCCATCACAGAATTTTAGAAAGTAAAAAATAATTATCATGCCTAAATATTTTTTTAGACAGACGTGATATTCACTCAGCTATGTGTGACCTATGAAACCACGCTAAGTATACGTTTCGAACTGAATACTTTTTACTCTATTTTTTTGTAGAACGACTAATTTTAGAAATTCAAATTGTTTGTCCATATTGATTGTAGCGATTCAGTTTTCGAAAAGCATTTTTTTTTTTTATGTGAATAGGAAGGAAAACGAGCAAGTGAGTCACCTGATGGTAAGTGATCACCACTGCTCACAGACACCCGCAACCCCGGGGGGATTGCAGATGCGTTGCCAACCTAGAGGACTAAGATGAAATGCCTCTTGTGCCCGTAATTTCCCCGGCTGTCTTACTCTCCGCACCGGAACACAGCAGTGCAAGCACTGCTACTTAGTGGCAGGATTAGCGAGTAAGATGGTGGTAGCGATCCGGACGGACCTTGCACAAGGCCCTACCACCCGCAAAATAAATTTGAGTAAATATGTATTTAAAATGGTCGAATTGTAGAAATTTTAATTAACTCATTACCATTATCTAAAGGTTTAAAAACGTCAACAGTGCTATCGCATCCCACACACAGATAATATGCATTATTAATGAAAATGATCAATAAAATAAACATCCAGTGGGAACTATCGCAGAAACCACGGCAATTAACACGTTATTGTATAAATGAAATACATCGGTAGATTGTAATTTAAATTACAATACTGACAGTGAAATCGTGTTATGGAGGTATTGCAAATTTTCGAGATTACAAGGACAAATTAATCTAGGAAGACAAGGGACATAATGATGACAAGAAAGATGCAAATGCGAAACTTTGCATAAATTTAAAAATGCAAAGGAATGACATTCAACAACACTTTACACAGGAACGCGTCCGAGATGGCTTTTTGTGACTTATATTTGGTAAATCAGTAACATTTTATGTAACAATGTATGTGACATTTTCATCATATTGTATTTAAGTTGCAGTTAGTAATTTTTATTCTACGTATGTTAACAAGATTAGAAAATCCCAGTAGTATTTAGTAGTTATACAAACTACTTAACAACTTTCTTGTTGTCTCTGAATCTCACAAACTGCTCAACTAGTTAAACGCCATTACAAATTCATATTATCAACTGCAAAAAGCTATGCTCCATAAAGAAAGCAATGCAATCCATTCCGCTCTGGCCCTTAATCACTTAACGCCTCCAACGGATTAAAATTCATGAACTAATTACTTCAGGGCGTGAGCGAAATGAAATAAACTAATTATAAGGCAACACTGGCCGAACAATTACCGCCGCTGATTTATCAGTGTTGCCTGATCAAATAATTAAAAATATGCCGGCTGGTTGGCAGTAAATTGTGGCTTCACACATTCAATTTGCGGAATGGAGTACTATTGTGTTGTGCAATTCTGTATTATTTACTACTCACTTGTGATGTTTAATCAAAAACGTTCGTAAGAAATTTTCCATGCACGCTTTGTACTGATCAAGTTTCTATGGTTGGTTGATTATTTAAGCAGCTGATCTAAAATGTACAATTTGTACAAGTTATGTCGCCATACTTATGAAACCTTATACTATGCAGTTCAAATGCTCTCCGCCTGTACTGGCCCTTAAATAGAAATATTCATTAACCATGTACGGTCAAGTGCAAAAATAAGTATCGATACGATCTTCTCAAAAATATGTCCCACGACCTTATTACGCTGGTGTAAGAGCGTGTGGTACTTATTTTTGAGATTTTGACTAGATACATATTATTACACTTGACTGTACTTAGCGTACCTACGTCACAGTCAGTACGTCAAAAATTAACAATTGACTGTAAAGTAAATAAACATGAAATTGAAATTTATGCACTAAATTATTGCTTTTAAAAATACTTGTTAGTCACTTTAAGCACCCCTTTACGGCATAAGTTGTTGATGATTAGATTCACGAGACTATGAATCTACTCTTTGGTTCTTGAGGACGACTCATTTACACTCAGAGACAAAAGACCTGTAAATCTTGTATTTAGGTACTATAAAGTCCGTCTGTTTAGAGTTTAATTGGTTGATACAAATTGCAGAATGCGTTGAACAGCAATCTGCAAACATGACCTCAGTCAACCGTGATTTATTGACATTTAATTGTAATTGAATCAACAGAAATGCAGATGGTCACATGAGGGCTGTATACCGATAATCAGTAGGTACAAAATAATTAATACAATTTAGGTTACCGAAGAACCCATATAATTGTATCGTAAGTGTATCGTAGCATTAAAAAAAAGTTAACAGGGAACTAAACATTACAAGTCAAAGCGTAAAAAGTAGTATTTATGTCTCTGTCGGTTACTAGCTGGCTGTAAGAGTGGCAGCACTCAAAAACTCAAATATGGAACAAAAAACAAACGACACTTGAAAATTGCTACCTTCGAGATAAGAAAATAAAATCATAACCGCAGCACTGGCACATAATCAAACCTTTTTTTCTCAACTCGGTAGCTTTCCAATGAAAAATTGTTCAAATAAATCGCGCGCCATAATACCAGAGTACAGTTTACGAGTTGATACTAATTGACGTCACAGTGAGGGGCGACTCTGATGCATTTTGCTGCTTCGTACATGTTTATGAGAGTTGCATTCTATATTTTTCCTAAAGGCATTAATGTGTGATGCGCGAATTGAAATATGGTACGGGTTGGAACGCGTGGTGGCTCGTTGGGGCTGGGTGAGTAACTTGCACTCAAACGTTCCGAACTGATTATTACTTGACGTGACTCGATCTTTCATAACATACACATACATACATACATACCGTCACGCCTCTTTCCCACAGGGGTAGGCAGAGACTACTTTATTCCACTTGCTACGATCCTGTCATATTTCTTTCGCTTCATCCACAGTCATCAATCTCTTCGTACATGCTCGTCGGTTTCGGGTACTCCTGACCTGACCTTTCATAAGCGGGTTAAAATTTAGAGTTTGAGATATGATCTCCCTGAAATCCGTTCTACGATTCCAACGCAGTTCGCAAATAATGTTTAGTCAAACGAAATTAATCACTTCTACTATCTCGGTTTCAAAGCAATATGCATACACATGTGTATGCATTACATTAATATCCAGTGATACATTTTGACATTGACCTACCTACATGAAATAAAGCTTGTTACCGACATTCGTCTTACATAGCAAAATAGATAAGAATATGAGCTGAACTAAAGCTGCACATCAGAAAGTAGGAGCTAAGTAAAATAAATTTACGATTTACGACTCATCTTTCTGTGGATTTTACATCAATGCTACATTAAGTTCTTTTGACGAATTAATACCTATAGATACCATGTATTCTCACTGCTCCGAAGGCTAGTTAGCTAGGCTAGGCTTAAAACTAAGCGTTGTACTCGCGACGGTATCAATCAATGTTCGTAATGGTCAAGCACCTCACTGCCTTCAATTACCGGGTTGTGTGAACGAAGCACAAGCGCGATATCTCGAGTGTTATGGATTGCAGAGTCGTGGCTTTTTGATCAGTCTGCTCTTAGCCTTGAGGGCTTTGAACTCACTTAATCATGCTTCTGACTCTTTGTCAGTATAAATTGTTTGTCCAAAATACGTACAGTCTGCCATTGTAGGTTAATATAAGCGTTTAATGAAGACACTTTGTTGCAGTTTATTACCAGAAACAGTTTAACACAATTGTTCTACAAAATGCAAGTCTTGACAAGGTATAGGTTCCAAATTCTTCTGCCAACACTATGCCGAAGAAAAAGCTAATTGCAAATCCTTTAAGAAACAGCGTGATTCTTTGTAATAAAAAAAAATCTCCAAGACAATTGCATTTTTTTTAACATAACTAACTACTCAAACACTTTCCTACGTCAAACTACGCGTGAGAAGTACACAAAAAACTACTAAATAAAATATTTTATTCAGATCACGAATTCCTAAAAGGATAGTTGATGTTCATATTTTTTGCTGACCACAGAATAATGTACCATATTCTTAGACCTCCACCATTATGGTGCTGTACGAGTGATTAATTAAAAACAAATAGCCCCGCCTTTCTAGTAGTTACCGGTCAATAATGATGTTACCGGTATTCGCGTCACCATGCGGTAACTAAAACAAGGAGCCAGGAATTCCAATTATCGGTTATTATTACCGCTTTGTTTACGGTTGCGGTTTTTTTTAATACAGCGAGAAAAATGCCGTTTTATTTGTTTCTTTGAAGGTACGTATTTATCTATTGGTAAATGGCTAGTTATTTACAAGATAAAAACGCTTTTTGAAGACGAGGAATCGAAAAGCAATAAATAATAGTTGTGCAGTGGATTTAATAGGAATATTTTTTAAGCCTGGTAACACAAAGATGTAGAATTTTTTCACGTGGTAACAACTTTGTTATTGTCACGTTAGCAGTCGTCGTATTGATCTGTTTACAAGTAACTTAAAAGTTTAGTAAAGGATTTTTTTTATCACATACCCTCTGTAATCGGGGGCAAATGGCCATGTTTGGCTTGATTGCGGGCGTACCTATAGTTGGAAAGAATGAATTATGTACCTTCCTAAGTACACATGTGTAACTTTCTGACACAACACAGTTTAGTTAATTACGTAAGTATACAAATTTAATAAATCTTGGACATCCGACAAACTTCTAAGCACTGCACAAATGATTTTTAAAATACGTCCTAAGTCCCCAAACTCTGACAACTAGACCATACAACAAAGTTTCCCAACTTGTGCTGCGGTAAAACTTACGGACGTCCGAAATAAGTTGAAGCGGGCGAAGCTCGAACTGTCCAGGCTAGCGACACGGTGACGTGTAGTGTAGTGTAGAGATAGTTTTTAATGTGGTTTCTAGGCGTGGTGTTACATTTAGTGCGCTGTGTCGGTAGCTGGAAAGTGGGCAAAGTGGCCGGTATAAACAAGGCGGTGTTGGCCAAACTTATTTGCATTTACACGGCCCAAGTAATTGCACTGCGCTTCTGGGAGAAGTTTAATTAAACTCAAGTGTCTTTAACGCAAGATATAAATTATGAAAGCAATCGAAAGTTAGGTAAAACGGGGTAAGTGAACACCTTAAAGACGTCTAGACGGTAGTATGGATAAAGCATACAAATCTTTCTATGAAAACACTATTTTGCGTCTAAATTTTTTTTATATATACCCCCTTACAAAAAAGACTGGCACCCATGGTTTTTGTATTTTATGTGCATAAAAGCTTGCTTATAATCTGATTACTAAGCAAGTTATCCACGTCCACTTCTAGTTTTACCTCTACATCATAGACTTGCTGAGCACCGATGTTTCAGTAAAATGTAGCAAATCACAACAAAGTTCTCTTTTACGCACTAACGATATCAACATAGAACCTTGTGCTAATCTGGCAGCGCATAGGCTCCCTATAAAGTCCGTTCGCGATCCTGATTCACTCCCACACTGACGCGATTTATCGCGACGCGGACGCAAATTGGAAAATACGAGCTCGGGGTTTGTACCTAGCTATTGTAGTTGTAGTAAACTAAAAAAGAACGAATGGACCATTTTAATCTGAAATAAATTTTATTGAACATAGAAAGCATTAAGGAAAAAGCTGTGGTATATCTTTTTGGGAATTGTGAATATTTTTTAACTTAACGCTAGAGTATAATTTTGAAGAAAAGGAGGATAACATTTTTAAAAAGATTTCGTGTAAGTTTCGTAAGGAAAAAATAATATTTAGTTACCTATAATGACTCCAAGTATGTTACTTACCTACTTAGTCCCTAATACAGCCCTAGCTTTAAAAAAAAGTACATTACACAGACTTGTATTAATTTTGTAGGAGTTTTTTAGGTAGGTACAGGCTTAATTTTACTGATTCAAAAATCTTGGCATTAAAGCTCTATTCACGTATGGTGCGTGTTGTCACGTTATGTCAAGTCAAAAATAGTTTCAATATTTGTTTAAATTGTTAGTTAAGTTTGTTATAACCAAGGTAATTTTTTAGGGTGTTAAATATGATTGCATTTTTTTTTCTTAGTATGTCAGAAAATATGTCCACTTCCTACATTACTGTCCATATGAATAAACTTGTAGGCATTACCTATTTCGTTCTAGAAAGGTCATTTTGAAACATAACTTTCCATGACATATTTCTAACATTTAACACCGCACTTTATGGCGCAAAAGCGTTGGCAACCGTGCAAATACTAACTTATGGCTTTTATATATTACATGGCAGCCTACAATAAATTCTTGAAGAGTTATTCGCTAAGCCAACTGACATATAATATGCATTTATGACACATGTTAGCGCCCTCTGGCGTAAGTAAGTAGAGTAATAATTTAGAATGAGATTATTTTGGTTCTAAAATTAATTTATTGTATGGCCGTATTTCTCATATTGAGGCCGGTATACATCATTAATTAACAACAGAAATATTGCAGGGTATGTTTGTTATTCAATAGTATTTTATGCAGCCGTTACATAATGAAGGTCCTTAAAGCACGAGCGTGGTTTTTGAAACTAGCCTTGGCGAGCTTCAAAATAAGATCACACGAGTTTCTTAAATATGCAAAGGTAAAATCTATACTTTAATTTTATTATAGTATAGATTTTTAAGGGTGTACCAATGCTGGTCATTTCCTACGGTTTCTGAACGCATTTTAGAATAAGTACTAATGATATAAACGTATATAAATAAAAACGTGTTATGTTAGTGCTTTTAAAATGTATACAAGGTGATTTGTTTCGGAATATTTCGACTGGTGAATGATAAAATGCTCGAAACTCCTTTAAACGTTTTTTATCGTAATTTTGACTTTAAAATGAAGTCTCAGCCTTTTGACGCGGTACATTTTGATCATCGACTAGTGTATGAAAAATTAATCAACAATTTAAAAAAAAAAACTGATAATATTTGTAGGGTTTTTCAGTTAGCTAATCCAACCACCTGCTGCAGAAATTGCAAATAAAACAAAAGCATAATTTAAGCTAGCATCTAATTGGAGATCGTATCGCAACGTTTGAATGAAATAAAAAATATACCCACGGTAAAGTACTGCAAATATTTCTTGAACGTCAATTATCTCAAAGTTTGAAGACTTTGGAATATTAAATTATTTAAACTGTATGCAAATGTACTGAGATTTAAAAAATCTGTTACAGGAAACACCCGATATAACAATAGTAACTGACCTACTGGATCGTCACTTAAAAATTGCCCCTATTGTGTACCTAACTTTTATTTATGGCAATTTTATAAAAAAAATATGGAAGAAAATTTTGAAACCTGCTAGTACCTACAGCGGGAGCGAAGCCACGAACTAATAATTTGATAGCTTACATACCTACATACATACGCGGGAAACCCATAACGCTCCTTTTGGGATTCGCCGCAGGCGGGTAAAAATTAGATAGCTATTTTTAGGGCGATCGAGTGAACGCTCGGTATCTGTCGATGCAGTTCACCCATGCGTCAAAAGATGGCACCAAACAGAAAAAAATAAATATTGCGTATTTTAAATGTTTTCCCAGACATAAGTAAGTAAAATTGCCAGACGATTTCTCTCCTTTAAAACCTCTATATCTATAGTAAATATTAATATTAAACCAGGTACATAACTTTTTCATAATAACTCATGTTACTCCAAAAATTGTACACGCCTAAGAATTTTCTCACGTTCCTCGACCAAGGTTAGATGCTGTGGATAAGCGTGACAGTGGCCGGCTATTCTTTACGTGTGTTGACCAATGAGGTCACGTTGCTACGTGGCTCACATGGCAATGTATGAGGCTGCTACTGTCGATACCATCTGTGATGGTACTGGTTGAATTAAGATGTTAGAGTTACGATTTTTATGACATTATTAAAAGTAGGCTGAAGTGACCTAACTAGCGTTAGAGCTATGAGTGTTTAATACAACTGAAGAAGACAACCTTTGGTGTAGGGGAAGATCCAAGGAAGTAGAAGACCAGGAAGAAAACGTACCTCGTGGCTCAGAAACCTTAGAACGTGGTTCAATTTGAACTCTAGATCTCTGTTTCGGACAGCAGTGTTCAAGATAAGGCTAGCCCTAATGATAGCCAACCTCTAGTAGGAGATGGCACCATCAGAAGAAGAAGAAGAAGAAAATGTGCTGCTGGTATAAATAAACTCCGTCCTGGAATACGTATAAACGTAAATTAACTGGTCGACTGAGCAAAGCTCGGTGTTTTCGAAACGTTTTCCCAGAGATGAGACCTATAGACCGACAACTTAAACGCCCGCGCAGGTACAGAGGCGCAGGGTAGGACGACAAAGGGGACCGAGAGCGGTGCGGGCAGGTAGTGTGCCTACCTTGCGGTGGTCACCGTAGTGCGCCCGCAACGCCCGCAGTTCAAGGCCTGGAGGGAACGTGTGTGTTTTAGACGGTAGGCCTCTCCCCTCCTTCCATAGGGAAGGCAACGGCGAGATGGAGAGCCCGTCATACCTCCGTTCGTATGCTGCCCCGAGCGCGGAGATGCATAAGGCGCATTTTCCACACGTTAAAAAAAAAAAAAAGGTAGTGTGCCTACCGCCCGCACCTCTCTCGACCCCCTTTGTCGCCTACCCCGCGCCCCTGTGCCACGCGAGCGAGGACTGATTTATACAGGAATTGCTCGTTTATAGATATTAGATGGACGCTTGCACGATGCATTAAATTTGGCAAAAATATTTCTGATAGTTTTTCATATTTAGCGCGCATTTGACATTTAATGCGACATATATGTCATACCGCGTCCTGAAGTGGAGAGATAATTTGTTCTGCTTTGTTCTGTTTGTTCGACGTCACAATTGAAGTAGACAGTACACGGTTTTGTTGTACAAACAAGTTAGAAGGTTGGTTCCTTTAGAGTAGGTACGTTTATCACGATCGTAGCGACGTGCTATTGGCCTTATACGGAAATAAACCAGCTACCTTGCCCTATGAGGTAGAATGGTTATCTGAGACGGTGAGGCCTTCCTACATAGTTTTAGGGGGCGAGGTTACCAATTTAATACAAAAGTATAGCACCACACTGCAAGAATAGTCACATCCTACAAATTTGAGTTGCACATACAATTTTACAATTACAAGTTAAATAAAAAACTGGTTTTAAAAATAAACAGGTTCATTGACACGAAATACTGTTTAATATGCTTTAAGATCTTCCATATAACAAAAGTGCTTATACAATTAATTCATAATACGTCATCGTGACCTGTAAAATTGCCGTTTCGTCTTTGACTATATGCACCTTAGATGTTGGTAGAAATCACCATAAATAGATATAGTTTCGATGCTTAAACATTGTTTTTTATATTTAGTAGATAAAGATAAAGAGTTAGCGTGTCGCAAGCGCTGAGTTACAGTGAACACGTGTCGCCTCGGGTTTCATTTGAGTCGCGATGCGTGTCCTAAGTACGCTAGGAGAGCGATATAATGATATCTTTATAATATGTTGCAATATCTTTGTCAGTATTCGAGAATTTGTTAAGGAACGGTTTATTTATGTAGTATGCAGAGAGCTGAGCCTCTAGTGTAAGTTTTCGCATATAAGAACGTCTCAAACGCGTTCACATAAACTTCGCAATTACTATGGAGTAATTGGCAGCGCCACTTGCGGATGGAAACGGCAACTAACTGTTCTCATAGTATTTATTTGTCATTTTGACGCAAACGCGTTCGAGACGTATTTTGTGACCGAAAACTTACACTAAGCAGACTGATCAAAGCGATATGATAACGCTTATTATGACCCATCTGTTTTCTCCCCGGCTGCGTCAAGGTATATATTTGAGCCAAAGGATAAACTCACTTGTTCTAGGTAGGACCGGGCCCAAAAATATGTACGTCTTAAGTACAATACTAGTATGCTCTAATTCAATTTGTTTCGTTGTGTTTGGAACAGAGTAAAGATTGCTAGTTACACACTTTGTACTGTCGGCCAAATAAGTGGTCTATTACTTTTCGTCCTACTTTCTATCAAATTAAAATATCGTTAACTTTCAAGTTGACAGCCACGTCTTATAGGCATTATATTAATTTTATGACGTGCAAAAAATGTAACCTTCTGGTAGCAGATCACATATTTGGCAGATTACACCCTTAACTATAATTGCTTAAGTATGTCAATTGTACCAAGACCGCACGATCAACCATCTGCGCTTGCGCATCCACAGAGCTGATCAAAGCGACCAAATGACGCTAATTGCTACGCACTTCCCCCACGAAAGTCTCCACTGCTGCATCAGGGAATAGTTAAGCACAGCATACGTTTTTGCCAAATTCTAAGGTAAAAAGTGAACGGGTATATAAGGGCAACTTCATGCGTGTTACGTTGTCTCGTCTTTCCTTTGCTCCTTTGTTCCCAGACCAGCATGGAATGATATATGATGTGCAATAGACACATGTCAAATTAACAACAATAACTGGGTCAATTAACGGCGCAATGTACATACATACAAAGACCGACATTAATAGGAAAATTGTGTATTAAAATAAAGTAAGCAGGTGCTTAGCTAATAAAAAACGATAAACCTACACTACACTGTTCGCCTTTGTACTTCTTGTCTGAATTTCTGTATTTTTTAATTTTTTTTTATGTGCAATAAAGAGTTTACATACATACATACTGTACTACAAAGTATAACACCAACTTCCCGCATCTCAATTACGCGGCAATTTCATCCCATTCCTGTCAAGCATATGCGCACGCGCATTTGCGGACCTGATCAAAGTTACTAAGTGACACTAATCACTGCACTTCCCCTATCAATATATCCACTCCTGCTTCATTAGGGAACACTTGAGCATGAGCATGTTTGGTGGTTCTTTTTTGGCGAACTGTTGGGAACAAAGTGAAAGCTTGTGTGGTTTAAAGTTCGTTGAAAGGTTAAGAATGTCGGGGATGTTGAGTTGGTGCTAAAGTTGTTAAAATAAATGTAAAGTAAATATAACGCTCTGTGTCACAATGCACAGTGCACCAGTCTTACAGGTTTTTTTTTTCGAATAAACAAAGAAAATAGTCTGTAAAAGGATAAATAGTTGGACTTATCGCGGCTATGGCGAGGTCAACCGTTTGATCAAGCCATAGATAAGTAACCGGGCCATTCGGGCTTTCGAATACTGGTGCCCTTTGATAAATTACTGTACTATTAAAACATGAAATATCGAAAATGTGCTGTACTTTAATACCTTGATATCGGCATTGAATAATTTGACATTGATTACATATATGCACAGGTTTATAAATGGTCTTGTCTTTACAGTTAAAAATCATGCCACGTTGAGTTGTGTAATTTAATATAATCTGCTTGGCTGGTATTAGTTTTACACACAAACAAAAAAACACTATCAATTTTGACAAATCATAAGTACTTATACTAAGTGAACTCATTTTAATACCTCCACCCGCAATAACACTTTGTCTATAAATCACCCTATAACTTTCCCAAAACTTCAAACTTAGCTAACTCGGAAACGTCTAACTTGTACGTCAGTTGCCATAAATAACTTTTTAGTACGTTGCTTCTCATTTATAATGTGATAAGTATCAGGTTTAGAATTTCTTCATTTAGATTTGAAATCCTATACATTGATCTGGGAAGTAATCTTAATTTGTCCAATCAATATTCTCGCTCTATTAGAGACATCTTTCTTACAATCCTTATCCAAATATACTATGTAATGCACTTAAAAATGATTTATTGTAGGTACAAAAGAGTGGTCAGAAACTCTAAGCCCCAAATTAGGTAGAGACTCTTGGAGTCTGTGTTTGAGTTATCCGACATCAGAAATTGCGGCCAGATTGTGACGTACGGAAAACAGACGCAGTCAGAGAAACTCCTCAAAATTTGAAACACCTATAGTAATTCTGGTGGTGAACCCTAAATGACTCTCATAGTCGTAGGAGACGGTCGATGGTGGTCGGGTCTTTCTCATATGGCATATAGGTCAGTGCACTCGAATAAAACAAAAAAGCATCAAACCTATCAGGACTTCCAATGCAAATTTGTCGTATGTTAACCGTGATCGAAAACGCAAAAGTCGCAGGCCGCAGGTGCGGTGTATAATGTATAGCAAAAAGGGCGCAGGACCACCCTATAGAGCACCTGAGCTTGTGAAATTATGTCAGCACCCTCGCTACGGCCCCTTAAAGGCGCTATTAGCAATTGTTTATTTTTAATGGGGATTTATATCGATTACGTTGACTTTGAGAATATTTAGTAGGCTCTTTTAAATAGCGTTACGCATGGTTCTGTAGTGTGTCACTTCTGGCATGTTGTTGCGCTCAAAATAGGAACATTACTTACCTTAGAACATTGGACGATACGTAAGTATTATGATCCGCATAATTGCTATCTATTTGCGGTTAATTGTGTCCGATTTTTTTTATTACAATTAGAATGAAGTAACCTATAATTTGCTTTTCGTTTGCCTTCTGTCGCTTTAAAGTTTCAGTTACTTGACTTAAGTGTTATCCTTATTATATTGCCAAGACAGACAAAGGCATGTATTCCTTCGAGACTAACAAAGCCCTATGTGCAGCTTAGGGCATATACCTGGTCTATTCAAGGCAAACACGAACCGAGGTAGTTCTTCATAACTTCTGCTAACAAACCCTTTGTGCGCCGAGTAATGGCCGACAGAACCCTAAACCATGTCCGTACGCACCGTATTTATAACGATCGGCTTACGCTGATGCCAAGCTATGGTAACTAGGTAACAGTATAAGTACTTGGATAACTTGGATTTAGCCTAACGTTCCCTTAGTTCGGTAGGTAATTTTTTTTTTGTGATGAGCGTGGCGGCCTTTTTATTTTTCATGTTCATGTTAAAATTTTGATTTCAAATCAATTGTAGGTATTTTAACCGTCGCAAAATTTAAATCAAGTTTCAGTTTTAAGCCTAATTAGTTGTGTCAAAATGCATAGACCTGTCAAACATAATGCAAAAATAATTCCTAATATATAAGTTCACTTACTATTATACTCATAAAGTATTTTACTTACTTAATATTTAAATGCATTCAGGTAATATTTGCGTACCAAGTTAGTTAAACTAGGGTCATTTTGTGCTGATGCGCCTCCTTTTGCACAAACTCACCCAATAATCTCTAGTTCTAACTATAAAGTCCTAACGGCCTGCTCACAGATTTTTTTCCTTATTTAAAATAGTACAGGATAATCTAATCGCAACCCCCGAGGCAAAAAGAGAGGTGTTATAAGTCTAACGTGGCATCGTAGCGCTGAAACAGATGGGCCGAATCCAAGTTTTTGTCATTCGAAAGCCAGTTTCCTTGCGGTGTTTCTTAGCTTTGTTTGGTAAAAATCGGTCCAGTAGTTTGAAGAGTATCAGCTCTTTTCGGTAATGATGCAAAGCATTTTCGGCATGTATATATTTTTTTAATTTACGTATGATTACTGCGTGGGGGTTTTTTTTAATTTAAGGTTTTTTTACACCTTATTATGACAACCCGGCAGCACTGTAGCCCGACCGTGAACCGCGTTCGCGCGTATTTATATCACAGAACGAGTTATGTCCGTGAGTAATGGAACTTATGTAGCTAGCTACATTATACCATACTAAATCTCCGACAGTGTCGCGTTTACTATTTAAATGTATTCATCCGTAAGTTTGTACGGCGTCATGCGGCGAGAGCCTTTTGCGCCGCGAGACGTGTATGAATAATTTTCGTATAAGCGATCTATATAGTTTTAGGCGGTTTATGTATGTTGTGGGGTATGGCGAAGGGTGATTTATTAAAGTTGTAAGGATTTAGGAGCCCCTGAAGATTTTGAAGGCAGAAATTCTTGACGCATCCTGAATACGTATTTCAATGATTACGATGGGCTTGGACGGCGATGGTGGGATGAGTAGGACTTCTTTTAGAAGGACTGAACACTCATTGCTATAGACTAGTAAGGAGTAGTAGAAGTATTGGGGGAGGTATTGACGTGGCAGTAAGACACAATTAGGATAAGAATAATAATGATATTGCGTATGCCAGAAGAATGGCTGCCTAATTAAACTACATTAGTGCATGCCTTTTAACGTGACGAGTAGCATAATGGCGGCATTGCGCCCTAGAAACAAAAGTAAAATAGGTTTATCAGGAAACGACAAGACGAAGAAGAATCAGAGGTGTTTTGCTATATCTTTAATGCATTTGTACGCAAATGATGCCTCAACGCCGTTGTAGTTAGCGATGTAGCGATGAAACACCGGTTCATCATAGGTATTGCTTGAACATTGTTACTAACTTGTCGTCATAATTTAATTGTTTTTGTGTAGGTTCACAATTTACAAAAGTATAATAGCGTCAAGATAGCAGTTAATTAATTTTAGTTGCCTTTGAGCGATAATTGGTCACGCAACAGTGATGTTGCGATACAATTGTCGGGAATTTCTTCTCTACAGTTAAAGTAGAAGTATAGTAAAGAATATTATATCATGATGTTTGTAGTTGAATACGCCGTTCGGACTGTGAGAAATACGAACAAACGCGGTTTAAGAATGCTTGACAATTAGAAGTTGTAACTTCCTGAATGAACTATAGTAAAGGAGCTTAGGTGTTACTTTGCGAGGCTTACATTAAGTAAACGGATAAATTGAAACCACGGATAAATATACTCAAAAATAAAGTGGAAACTCACGTAATGTTGATTAAAAAAAGCTTTGAATTCTCATTATTAATTGGTGTGACTGCTATTGTTGTACAGAATCATTGTAACGCGTGTTATTTTTCCCTCCTGCAGTTATATTTATTCGATTGTGTCCAGATAACGAAATTATAGTAGAAAACATACAGTTAGTAATCATTTTTATTTATAACTACACTTAAGAAATTTATGATCAGGTATGTATCTACCTGTACTTGTGTATGGGACCATTAGGTTATATTGTATGATTATAAACTCCAAGTCTCATTAGTACCTAATTGAAGTAAATTAGATGATAATTTCGTTTAAGAAACATGATAATAATAAAATAATAATATACTTAATAATTATCATATTATTAGGTGTTGTCAAATTTCACTTGTCTGTTATCAAATCTTGCGAGTGAAATTTTATCCATTCATAGTGGTCGGATGGACCTAAAATCTTGTATACATGGATGAAAATACAAATAAATATCAACAAAAAGTACCATCAGCAAATAAATCTTGTAAGTATAATATTTCATTTCCAATAAAAACTCTTCACATTTACATCCAGAGAATTAATAATTAATTGGAACTTCACACACACCATTGAATTGCTTCGCAGGATGTGTGCAGGTTTCCTCACGATGTTTTCCTTCACCGAAAAGCTCATGATAAATTGTAAATGTAATTTCGCACATACATTCCGAAAACACAGTGGTGCGAGCCCGGGATTCGAACCCACAACCCTCTGCTTGAGAGGCTACTTAGGCACTACCTACTGTAGGCTTATTAGCAGAGCTATCTTACTCGCTCGCAATCACCATAGTGCTCATTTTGATAGTTCTTGTATGAATGTGACAGCTGATTCCGCCAATTGTCAGCCCATACATGAACTGTCAAAATGAACACGATGGCGATTGCGAGCGAGTTAGACAATAAGCCTACTGGTCAAACCACTAGGCTGCCACGGCTTTATCTGAAATCACATTATCAAAAGTTTTTATATCAATCGTAATAACACCCGCAAAAAGTTGCCGAATTATATCCGATAAAAACCGATCAGAAACCATTAAATGGAGTTAGTGCTCACGACTACCACCTTTTTTCAAGATGACCTGTAATTGACCTACTTGAAGATACATTAAAAGTCGAGATGTGATACAGGTCGATTCAAGAAAAAATATACACAGCATCAGTTTAATTAATTTGCGAGTGTTACATCACAAGTGCTTAACAGTTATGTAAATTGAAGAGTGTAATAACTTGAAAATGTGCACTGTATTTTCCGTTTCGGCCAAAAGCGCTAGTTTCGGCAACAGTTTGTTTCGGCTAAATTATACCTGCACTTTCGGCCGCGTTGAAACTTCGTATTCGTGTATTATCGCGCGTCGTTCGGGCAAGTTCGTGACTCATTATGTTGGGTAGTAGCCAGCTTAGTTTGTGTACCTGCCCAAGCTAAACTGAAGGTCTCAATTATTGAAACACATCACTAGTTAAAAAAATATTATATATATCTTACTGCTCATTTTTGACAAGAGCTCTACTGAAAACAATAATTTTCACAAGTTACTATAATTATAAGTTTCTATCGTTTCCGTCACAGCCGAAACTGAGACCCAGGCCGAAGATTAGGTTTTGATTTCGGTCTCGGCTGAAAATCCCGTTTTGAGCATACACAAGTGATTATTTGTCAGCCTTAGGATATTGTTTAAAAACTTTGTACCATAACAACATTAATAATAACATAAATAACTTAGGTAATCAATTTGGAAAAGTACAGATACACTTCAAACTACTAAACCGATTTTTACCAAATATGGCTAAAAATGACGCCAAGGAAACTGGCTTTTGAATGAAGAAAACCGCATTGAAATCGGTCCATCAGTTTGAGAGCTGCGATGCCGCAGACACGCAGAGAGATTTCGACGTCAAACTTATAACACCTCTTTTTTGCGTCGGCGGTTAAAATACTTAGTTAACAAGTCAATTTTAACTAATACATAATTAGGTACCTATACTGGACCGTGATGAGAAGACTTGATTTAACCATTTTGTCATTTCATGCAGTTTTTGTCGGAAGTAAATGAGATGACAGATCTTTCAATCCCATTCTCATCGCGGTCTAGTAATATTTATACATACATACATAAAACACGTTTTTATCCCTTACGAGGCAGACGAAGCCTAAGGCAGCAAGACCTAAAGGCCACGTTTAGCATGATTGTGGGCGTACCTATAGGTGGAAAGGGGAATTAAGTGTTGGGTAGCTAGCCGCATCGCCTATAACATGATTCCTATAAGGTTTTCGCCCATTCCCTATGGATTTTTATCATCTGCGTGGGAAGAAGCAACTGGTACATTTTATGTTTTTTCTTTACTCCCAGACTAGCATGGAATGATATAAAATATGATGTGCAATAGACACATGGCAAATTAACAATAATAACTGGTTCAATGAACTGTGCAATTGAGCGATGCATTGTTTATCTCAATAAGACGTGTCACTATTAACTACCGATCGAAGTCCTTCTTCATTAAATTGACTATGCGGTATGATAGAGAATAATTAAAAATGTAATAGTGTAATGAATAAAAACTATTCCTACTCCTCTTCCATGCTGGTTTGGGAGTAAAGAAAAAACATAGAATAAATATGTGTAAAATGTTTGCTTAACGTTTAATTTGCCACTAAATGTAACACAAAGCGACAGGTTTCGAACCAAGCCCGTAAAGTAAAAGTCACACCGGTTGCTCAAAAGAAAAAAACATCCCTGCAGTTCCCATTGTCTGGATTGATTGGCTTACTGACGCCACCAATTCATATTGCGAATAAGTGTTAATGGGTATTTAAAATATTGATTAAGTAGAATTAGCACCGTGGAAGCCTAGTGGTGCCGATCGCCTCTCAAGCAGAATGCGAGTTTGAACCTGGGATCTCATCTTTTTTAAGGATTCAGTACCCAAAGAGTAAAAACGAGACTAAAGTAAGAGACGAGAGTAAAGACTCCACTGCCCGTCTGTCCATCTGTCTGTCTGTCACCAGGCTGTATCTCATAAATTATGATAGCTATAAGTTAAAATTTTCACTGATGGTGTATTTTTTATGTTGCCGCTATAACAACAAATACTAAAAACAGAACATTTTTATATCTTTGTAAATAACCAATATACCTCACCTCACGCTGCCTACATTTTCTTAGGAGGCAGGGCTCTGCTTACACTGGATATTATTTTGGAGTCTGACTCGCACTAGGCCGGTTTTTATAAAATATGGTGGCAAACGAGCACATTAGCCTCTTGATGGTGATGAAGTGATCACCACCATCCTTGGACACAAAAAACAAAGATTGCAGATGTCATGCCAGCCTAGAGGGCTAAGATGGCCTCACTTCCCAGTAATTTCACCGGCTGTCTTACTCTCCTCGCCGGAACATAACAGCGCAAGCACTGCTACTATGGGGGCAGGAATGAGCAAGATGGTAGTAGCGTAGCGATCTGGACGGACTTTGCATGAAGTCTCACCCGCGATCTCTGAAATTGCGGAATGAATCTGTGAAAATCTGCTTATACCTGCGAAGTAGTTCGGTGGCCAAGTTCCAAATCTGTTTTGGGCCGGGAACTACAGCTGTCTCTAAATAAAAATAATAATTGTGCAAAAAAATTTGCGTGATAATAATTTTAACGGCGACTGGTTTCCAATCAAGACCTATAAAGTAAGTCGAAGCAGCCGCTTAAAAGAACTCCAAGCTTCTCAGCTATGTTCTTGGAATGGAGTGCTCATGCTCACTGACTTACTGGCTTTGTCAATGTATTTTACGAATAAGTATCAATGCGTTTTTAAAATTGTCAGGGAAGTAAATTTGAACTGGTACGAGTACACTCAAAATTGTGTAAAAAAAACTTTAAAAACTTATTAAAAAATATACATTTTGACACTTTCTGTAACATAATCACCGGCAAAAGGAAGATAAGTACTCAATTATTTTTTATATTCCGGTATTGCCGATGTTGAAGAGAATACTAAAGTGAGAGATGCACCAAGTTGCTTTATCAATAATTTCAACCATAACCGACGATTTTGATGCAAATTTGACAGCAAACCTTTGAAATAAATATATATGTCAAAATCGTCGGTTAAAGTTAATGTTATAATCAAAGTAACATGGTGCAACTCATACCAGGTATTATGTTTTGCTTAGCCCTTAGGTAGCTGCGGTGTGCCATATAAGTAAGTACCTATCTTTCTTCTCAGCACCAACTTGTTTCTTCCATAACTTGATTATTAGTACAAACTATAGGTGTAAAT
Source organism: Pandemis corylana (assembly GCA_949127965.1). Taxonomy (NCBI): domain Eukaryota; kingdom Metazoa; phylum Arthropoda; class Insecta; order Lepidoptera; family Tortricidae; genus Pandemis; species Pandemis corylana. The sequence goes on along the minus strand of OX421859.1, from coordinate 6,503,808 downwards.
AATAATACTCGTAAAATATTGTGTAACTCACCTTATATAAAAGATAAGACATAATTACCGCGTGCCTCCAACCCTCCGTACAAGGAGGCCGGCTCCGTGTTGGTATCCCATTGATTTGACCATAAATTCACAACTTGGCCATATTTCTTCACGTTCCCCATACCTTAGTGATCGGCACTCCATTGTATTAATAATATTTATTCTTAGTATTTTTGCCTTGTGTGAGTTTCTCGTTTGTTGAGTTATTTTAGTTATTTTTAAACATACCTATTTATATGTTGTATAAGAACTGGGCTCCTATTTTGTTACTACATCCATTACTCACTGAAGAAAAGTTGGTAAAACCAGTTCTATTTTAGAGGTAAGTAAGTATAAAATATTTAAAGCAATGCTTAATTAATTACAACAAGCGCAACCAGCATACTTAAGTGAAGAATACTTAATTAGAGCCCACTTATGCTATTTGCTAACGTCAGAATGTATATTAAATGTCATACATATTTTAATCCCATTCTGATGGCGGTCTTATAATATAACTTTAGTAATTTATAATTCATTATTGTTCAATTTTCGAAACTCGCAAAACTTTTTAATTTCAACGCCATCATAGGCGTACACGGGAAAGCCCTAATTCAGCCGGGCAAGTCTACCGCCGGGCGAGTCCACCCGGGCAAGTTTTCAATGCTAGTAAATTCCACCGGACGCCTGCTTTATTGCACAACTGCACAGTGATTTACTGCTTACAGTAAGTCGAGTTTGGTGGATATCATAGTTTGTTTTCCTCATTAGAGGTTTGAGAATTTTGTTAGTTACATAATCCGTCCCTTAAGTCTAATATGTTAGTAATATATCTAAATACAACAAATTCTGATAAAACGATAAATAAAAAAGTTGCCATAAATCGCTGCCCGGAGGCATGGTGCCCTGAAGGCTGGTAACATTACCGCGTTGTATGGCCATATTATAATATATATTACTATACTCATTAGGTATATTAGTTTTTACAGATCTATACGCGCAGTAAAAATGTTGCAAACAACAATGTTTCCACTACTATTTACTAAGGCAACGTAGATTTGACTTAGTGACACTAAAGTTCTAACGGTGGCCTACTGCACTACATAGGCACGTAACAACTTAATGTATAAATAATGAAATTAGTAGACTTGAGTTAGGTTTGCATATTAAATGTCAGTATAATTACTAAATTCTACACCGCGTCTTTATTTTAAGCATAAGATTAATAAGTATTGTACAATTTTATGAATGCATTCATGATTATCAGTCTCAATTAATACAGCTATAATAATACTTGTTTTATCCTGAATAACTTTTCTTTTTGATTCTGCCCTGTAAAGATTTATAATCCCAAAAGCGTACGCTGTGATTTTGTCCGCTGTGTACGAAACGCTTGACGCCGCGCCAACTTCATTCTTTAAAAACTTCGAATTGTTTGCGATCGCTTTAATGTTAGGTATTACTCCGAAATTTACCAGAATACGGCCTTTTAAGCAGTAAAGTTTTAAATATTTTGAAGTTTCTAAATTAGCCTTGAGAAAATTACAACGTAATCATTTTCTTAAAATAACAAAATATTTTTAAAAAAGTGTTGTTTTAAGTGTGAAAATCTTCGATCAACAATACAACTAGATTCACGGTGATAGCTCTGAAAACGGCTCCGAGAAATAAGGCCACAAAATAAATTTGTGACCTTACTTCTGACAGTATGCGCCAACCTCGGCCAACGTGAGGACGTGTCAAAATGCCACAATGTGCGTTCAAAAATTGCAAAAACAGCCACCGAAACACTAAGGTTTCGGAAGGAATATCTTTCTTTAAGTAAATACAAGTCAGTATTTCATAAAGTAAGTAAAAATTGGCAGTTTACATTTTAAAATCAATAATTTATTGTTTGGCCAATGTTAGCCCACCATCTTGACAATAATCGGATGTTTTAGAATAAGAAATTCATGGAGTAGTTCTCGTTTTAAAATAAAATATATATTGCATTTGTTTGTAGATTTCCTAGTGATCCTTTTTGCTGTGCGGAATGGATAACTATTATCGCGAGAGAAAGAGAAGAAGAACTTTACATGCCTTACAAAAATTCTGCTATAATGTTCGATTCATTTTGACAAATTCGACATAACTGGAAATAGCCAAAGGCGTAGATTACAGAAAAAGGCGATTCCCAAATTGCAGGTATAGTTACATAGAAATGTTTAAAATAATATAAGATAAAGTATAGTGAGATGGAACAGAGGAGCTATCACTTATTAAAGAAGACGTAAAGCTTCAAGAAAAGTTCAAGCCGTACAATATTTATAACACACACACACACACACACACACACAAATCACGTCTTTATCCCTTACGGGGTACACAGAGCCTAGGGTAACAGGTACCTACAGGCCACATTTAGCAAGATTGTGGGCATCTAGGTGGAAAATCGAATCAAAATAGTGATGGGTTGCTAGCCTCATCGCCTATAACATGATTCCTATTATAATCACCCATTCCCTCGACGACTTTCTGCTTGAGAGGAGGTAGGTTGAATAACTAGGCTACTACGGCTGTTGCCTGGCTGGGTCTGCGTGGGAACTATGACCCAATCCCTCTCGTTGTTAAAGGAAGCCTGTGCTCAGCAGTGGAACGTAGATAGGCTTAATTATTAAAATTCATGTTAATATTTGTATTTGTAAATATCTGTCAAATAAAAAAAATCCGAGTTATATACTTAATTGCGACTCCATTATTACCCCGTTCCTCAAATAGAATGACATCTTTTTGAAACGAAGGTAGTTCTTTTGTTTATCGAACGCTTTCGCTCGCTTGTGACGAAACGTCGTAAGTATTATATACAATTATAATTATTTGGATCTTTGTTGCTTAGACTTAAGGTTTATTTTACGTTAATAAAGAAGGTAAAACAGATATAGCTATAAGCATAAGCAACAGGGCCACTTTTTCGCTTTGATTTTGTATGGGACCGTGAATCTAGTTGTATTGTTGATCGAAGGTGAAAATACTCGTGCGTAATCATAATAAAGAAGAAAGAAATAAAGAAAACATTTATTCCTTTTTGCAAGACTAGTTAAATAATATTAAATAATGTTTTTAAAATGTGAATAAAATTATACTTTAATAATTATTATTTTTTAACAGGTTACAGTTAACATTTTTTATTACCTACTATCTTATAAATATACCTACCGCTGTTTTTTGATGCAGTTTATTTTAATTATTTATCACCATAAGTCTATTCTTACAGTCTCCATGAACAGGTATTACGAATTAAAAGATACCTACTTCTCCGTTCCTAAATTCGCAGAATAAAATAAACGTATCCATTGACGCCTACCGCAAAAAAAATGGCATGACAAACTGGTTTCCGAACGACAATCCATCACGTTCGATCCCTTTCGCTCTCATAGGCGCCTTGAGTGAGGAGACAAGGACGCAAGCAGTGGCCCCAAAAACCGGCCTCGTAGCTTTTATTTATTTCTTAACTTGTTGTTGGCACATAAAACATTTTTCGATTTATAACTTTGGCATAAGTTTAAAGTCATTGGCTGGTAATTGCTTCGCCTTTGGACCTGAGTAATTTGCATGGAATGAATTTTAAATAGTTTACGTGTGTTTGGTTATAAATTATTTATCGCGAAATTGTAGAGCTGCCTGGCTTTGCACGCCCGAGGGGAAGAGATTGCGATTGTTTCGAAGTGAAATTTACAAGGATATTATTGAAAATAAGAACTTGCCTTTAATTTTTTTTTGTTGGAGTATAAACGCAATTTTAGGTACCTACCTACCTACCTACTTGCTTGTTGAAAGCTCGAATGAATTTTAAAATTTGTACAAAATTTAAATTAAGAAAAATGTATACCTACCACAATTTGTTTCGTCTGTCGAAGTCATTAATAAAACATGGCTATTTATTTTGGCGTTTCAATATAACTACACGAACATTTTCTTTTTTTTATCAGTAATCATTAAAAGATCACAGTAAAACAAGAAATGTTTTTTTTTTCAGTCCGTCTCACATTTAAAAACCTACCGGCATATCCCGCCACAGACTAAAAAACAAGTCTAGAAGCGCTCGCTTTCCAACACCAAATAAATCCCACCTTGAATTCCAAAGCCGTGCTAAATCATGCCAATACCAGATACAGTACGCGTTATCAATTAGACATCCTTAACAACCTTATATCTACGGCTATGACTTCTCTTTGCGCCCTTTATTTCAAACATCTTAGGGTTTTCTTTGGGCTGAGTAAGAGAGCTATAGTGGTGTTAGTAAGGTGGTTCAAGGTCTGCTCGCTCGAGGCACGTAGCGCTTCATAAATAACCGCTAAGAGTTAGTACTGGCCGCTAGCGGAGCTTGTTCCTTATCTGTTCGATGCTATGTGCCTGTATATAGGGAGATTAGATTGAAAAGCCTTCAAACATGGGAAGAAGGAACGGCCGCCATGATATATCAGGCTTTTTAGGTTTCCTTAACCAAAATTACAAATAAGGAATTCTAATAATATTTGCATGTCACAGGCACTCGGAAACTGTACAAGCCACATGTAAATAATAAATTAAAGACAGGTTTTTTGATGTTTGTTGTGTTTGTTGGCCGTTACATAAGAGTATTTTTCTAGTTAAAAAATAACGTATGATAATTGTGCGAACCTACCAAAGGTTTTTGAAAATAATTGCCAGGATTCAATTTTTTTTAAAGTTAATGTTTAAGAAGCTATAAACCCTAAATGTTATAAAAAATGTGTAGCTCTCCTCTGACTTTGAAAATTACTAAATTCAAAATTATTAAATTAATCAAGGCGATGCGTAATAAATACTTTGTATGAAAATTTGTTGAATAATACTTGTCTTGTCGTTTAGTAGAAATTTCAATAAAATATTCTTCTTGCACAAAAGGAAATAACCGCCATCGATTTTCCTAGGACGATACGCTCTTTTGTCTTAGCGGCTCAACAAACGTTGTAGTAATTGAACCTATGCGTGGTCAGACAAGCACTTAGCTAGTTTTTCAGTATAGTAGAATTAATTTATCTCTGGGTGTTTAGATGACATTAATAGGTGATTATTTTCTTTGACAGAACAAAATAAGTAGGTACCTACTTAGTGTCAAATATAAAAAACCAACTCCTTAAACTCTAGGTACCTATATTGTGTCGTTTCTGTTTGTGTAATAACTCTATGAAAACAATTAAATTTAAAGCCATGCAGTGAAATGCTTTAAACTTGAAGCGTGGTCCTGCCTAACTACTTTATTCATAGGTAGAAAAGCCCAGTGGTATTTCCTAAACCATTCAGTTCTCCACCACTAAATTTAAGCTTGCTTTGCATACTCCGTAATCTTAAAATTGACTCCAGAAGCGCAGCCAAAGACAATTTCTATAAAAGCAACTCAAACTATTTTTATAAATTATTTTAAATAGATTCGCGGCCATTCTTGTTGCACCGGAACAATGTGAACCTTCTGTTGTGGAGGGTAAATTTAGATTTGAATGCGTATAGTTTGGCAAGCTAGAACGGGGTGCCGGCAGAGGGGTTGATTTATATTGGAGCAATGCAGCAGTGGAGTAGTGTGCAGTTGGTATTGATTTCCATTCGTAACGCCCCTCCCCACCGTATCTCACCTCACGCACCGCACCCAAATGGCAAAAGGCCAAGCATCTAAATGGCGAGCGACATTAAAAAAAACATTTCAAACATCGAACGGCGACAGATGCGTTCGGGAAAAAATGGCCGCTCTAAAATGCCGTTACACTGATATAATTTTTAGATAAGTGCGTTCATTTGCATGAATTTACATACGTAATTTGGACGTTATTATCTCATAGGTGATTACTGAATTATTACCGAAAAGATTTATTGTTGGACGGTAAGTGTTATAAAGTATTATTTAGTAATTTCACTAATAATCATCTAATTTTCCTCTAAATAAAAGTATTTACTACTTTTTATCACAATTCAAACTGATTAATGTTGATAGATTTATTGAAAACATGTTTCAGTTGTTATTTCAAAATTAAAATACCAGTTAATTTATGTTTTTCTTCGTGCCAACAAAACATCTCCAATAAGTGCATAATGCATGAAAAAAGACGATCGTCACTTGACTTATTAATACTTTGCCAGACAGTATGCAGTCTTAGTCATTTTTAAACTTATATTTTACTTAATGCAGACAAGCTTTTCTTCTTCTTCTTCTTATTTGTGGCATATCAAGTCGTTATAGAGATGACAACTTCGCCAATGTCAAAGTAATAAAAATAGAATTAAAAAGTCTTGTGACAAAATGTCGGCAACGTTGTAGGTACGGTAATGGTCAAAGACCCCCCTCCCCCCCCGTCGGGCTTTTAGCCAACGGTCAATGATATCCCTCAGAAACTGCCAGGAAATCATTAGCCGATGCCCAGGGTGCACCGGATAAAGCACTGCTCTTCCCCCCGGGCGGATCCAAAAACGAACCGCAGCTCTTGACCACACGTGGAGGTAACCCGACTCGCACCCCCAGACAAGCTCCCGTATCTGTATTTTATTCAACTGTCTACTTGTTTAACAACAGAGCTACCTAACTCCATTGGTACAATAAAATATATTTACCTACTTACTTGTTATTAGCAAAAATATTAAATTACTTTCTGTTAAAGACATAGTTACCTACTTGTATGTAATGTCAAGTTGACAGGAGCTTAACGACCGTTAATTATTAATATTATTTTTTAAACCTTAAACAGTATGTATTTTAACTGTCCCCAATTATTTCGGTACACTAGGTATCAATTCGTGTATGCGCCCAATAAAAAGTTGTGATCTTTTTGGTGGTGATTTTAATTTGCTCTAGTAATGTCAGTGATGTAAGAATCATATGCTGTGGGGGAAAGATGATGTATGGGCCGCCCGGCCTCGACCAACCGACACACTGTCGGGTTCGTTGACCGGCATTTTGGTACGGTTACGAAAGTGTGCGTACGTTCTAATCTGTTTACATAACTCAAGTATTAATTATTTAAAAAAAATGTCGTCTTAATGACTGAGATTATTCAAATGGTACCAGAACAAATTTTACAACATTTTCTCTGTATGAATTAAAAATGAGTGCATATTTTTAACAGACTTCAAAAAAGAAGGTTTTATGTTCCACTGTAAGTTTTTGTCTCTTTCTTTCTTAGCTACGCCAAGTTCATCCACTTAGACAAAGTATATTATGACTAATAATATTGGTTCATTTTGTTTTTTTGTTAAGTTTTCAGTAGGCATATACAGTAGGTAGATTTAATGTAATTCATTGCCCTACTTTGCAACTTTTTTTAAAGTCAGTTCTGTTAATAATACCTACTTAGTTAGATGCGGGCTTACCTACCCGGACAAGGATGACTTACATTCACTGCCTTTGTAATAAGTTATTTCAGTTACCAAGAAAATGTCATTACACAACCAGATTTTATTTATTATGAAACGAAGGTAATTTCATACGGGCATGTTATACGTAATTTCACGCAGTAAATTCTTTCTCCGACTGACACTATCTGTACTCACGATTACTCCGATTTATGCTCATGTAGAACAGAGCTGATAATTTTCGCATTCAATAAATTTCAGACGCATCCAATTCATTTCGCGTTGCTGCCTACAAATAATGCCGCGTCTTCATTACCGCGTCTGACCATGTTCCGAACACCCTTTACATCCCGTTTTGTTCATGCCGTGTGATGGTGTAGACGGAGCTTATGCGAATCGACTTTCGACTGTTTCGACAATCGAAAAACCTGGTACGCATCGACAAAAACGTCGATACTTTATGCTTGAAGTGAAAGCATTAATACGGTACACCCACTCTTCCTGGTCGTACCTATATACAAAAGCGGTATTATAAATAAAAACCTACGTCGCGTGAGACATCGATTCTTATCGTGTAACTGGAAGATTTATTCGAAGCTTTCGACTCCGAATCGTGTTACGAGAAACCCGTTCCGTGCCTACTTAGCTCTGTAAATAATGCCTGACCGAAATTAATGGCGTTCTCCTTCTTTAAATAGATGAGTAAATACCGGGGCTCACGTTATCTCCGTCGGCTTGTTTGGGTACGTATATTGGGTGTCTTGTGTAATCTAAACTTTCGTTCCATTAGGATGGGCCGTTGGTACTTTGTGAGTTGGATGATCTTACTTTTGATGAGAAAACATGACTTTTACACGTAGTATTTATTCATTTAACTCTCATTTTCCCGGTGGAGATATCTTCGTAAAACCAAGGAGGAGTAGCAGGTATCATTTCACGCGTAACAGGAATCTGTATCACCAGAATATTGTTTTGGCACTGCACCAAAACCGTAAAATGATTTAAGTACTTTGGCATACTCAAACTCAAAAATTGATAGAATTAATTCGAAGTCCTAGTACTCAAGAATTATTCTGTTGACTGAGACACTCCCAATTTTTCTATTCTCACTTCACAGAAACATACTAAGCTATAAAGATATATTTTTCCATAGTAAGGGAAAATAACATTTCTTTTCTTCATTTGTACGAAATCGACGTCAAAACAACGCGGCGCTGATTCAGCCAGAGTTGAAATTAAACAGCCTTGAGCTCTCGTCGGATGTTTTTAAGATGAGCCCGGAGTATGTTGGTCGTCATACAGACGTTCCGTCCAATTTTATACCAAAAAGGGGTAGAGATAGATAGTCTATTTTGGTGTGAAATATTTGGTCTACCTATGATTATGAACATGTCTAATGTTAGTTTAGGCTGGAACAGGTTTCTTAAATGTTGCAAAATGTAAGCTATGAGGGAAGGGACGGGACGTACGTAGTTTCCTTTTATAGGCAAATAAGAGTCATCATCATCATCAACCTATGTTAGTCCACTGCTGGACATAGGCCTCCCCTAATGAGCGCCATAGCGCCCTGTCTTTAGCTTGACGCATCCAGCATCTGCCTGCAGTCTTTCGCAGATCGTCATCCCACCTGGCCGGAGGGCGTCCTACACTACGTTTGCCAAGTCGCGGTCTCCAAATAAGAGTGGGAAATTATAATTTTGATTGTGTATCTACAGTTTGTTAATTCATGTTAATATTTTTGAAGTTCCAGAAGTCTTACAGCTAGGCACATACCTCCTCTTTAAATTAGGGGGCCTGTAGTTTCTACACGGGTCTCATGCGAATTTGGAACTTCACCATACACTTACAAATTAAAAAGTAAAGGGAATATTTTGCCGTAATCGTAAGAAAAGTGTTTAGCTATTGTTCAATCTTATGACACTAGGGGCCTTACCATGACGTCTTAGTGCGACTCAGGTCAGGTTTTAGCTGTAATTTTTTGTATGGATCTGACAGCGAGCGAACCTAAACTGAATCGGAATTGAATCGCATTAAGACGTCATGGTAAGGCCCCTGTTTGGTAGCGAAGAAGCCTTCGTGTGAGTCGGACTGGCTTTTAATAGTTTTTTTTTTTACTAGGGCGTATAAAACGTCATTACCTATATATACGAGTACGTTAAATTCCACATTTTACGCCACGACTGATTCGTTTATCCTTCGTCGAGTATACATACAAATCATACAGCTTTGACATTATTATTTCAGATTTTTGGCAACAGTTTTGTATGAAACAGCGGTATAAAAGACTGGCTAAAGCTGCGCAGTCAACACATTGTGAAAATAATCGAGTCTGAACATTTTGTGGTATACAGAATTAAATACGACCGTCGCTCATGCTCGTTTCAAATCGGGACCCGGATAGCGAATTTATTACGGCAATTTGTGGTTATGATTTAGCTTCACTCTTTTAGACGATTGCATAGCGTAACAGGGAATTATGGTGGTCGTAATCTGGTTTTATAGAAGACAGTGGAGTAATTTTGATGCCAGAAACATACATTATAATAAAAATGCATTTTTCTTGCAAGGTTTTTGACTCTAGAAGAAAGTTACATAGTATCTTTATGGTCTATTATGAGAAAAGATTTTCACTGTAGGTAGGGGAGACCGAGGAGAGTTGAGACAGAGGTAAGTTGATACAAAGCCGATTTCTCTGCACCTATGACAGTTAACGAGGTCACAACTTCACACAAACTGTGGAGTGTAGAAAGAGCAACGAATTAGCGAAGTTACTAGCCCGATAAACTGACAAAGTTCAGAGAAATCGGCTTTGTATCAACTCACCTCTGTCTCAACTCTCCTCGGTCTGCCCTATTTACCTTGGAAGTGGCGATCAAGTTTTCAGTCCCTCATTATAAGAATCACTCGAGTATCTTTACAAAGGATCTGTGGACGCAGCCTACTTACTGCATGTGAAAACCTATCTTACATATTCTGCAAATCGATTAATTTCCCTCAATGTCGTTGGCTTCGCACCTTGGGGCGTTTAAAAAGGTATCTGTCGACAAGCTCAGTAGAGACTACTATACAGTAAGTAACCTGTCTCAGCATTGTTACGTAACAATCAGAAAGAGCTCCAAGCAACATTTTACGTTATCGAACCAACCCTTCAGCAAATTTATCACCGCCACCGTTCCACATACGGCATAAATACTGCTAATGCTCGGTACACATATTGCGTACGTTCAGAACACCAAAATCCACTTACCCCTTGCAGGGGTACTATCGTTGTTTACATGAAGGGCCCGATTTATTTATTCGTTCATTAAGAGCGGGGGCTCGGTGAGATGAATTTTAGGATAATGGTTGTATCGTGTAGTCCCGGCGTTATGTGATGATGTGGCGCCGTGTGATGAGGCTTTGACGGACTATTTTTGCGCGTGGCGTTTACTTCCTACAACTAGAGCTTCCTATTTGCTACCGATAAAATAAATTGAAAATAAATGGAAACAAGTACGTGAGTGTGTGTCTGTATGTTGGTCACGCTAAAATAGTTGGATGGATATTCTAAACACAAGCAGATACATCAGGTACTTTTTATCACGGATAGGTAATTGAACAAATCCGCCATAACGTAATGATTTATAGATAGTGGATTAACTTCTTTGTCTTAGCGCTAACTACATAAAATCGGCTGTACCTACCCCTGGGTGCACTGAAGATCGGACGGGCTGAGGCCAGTGAGTAGGCATTGGATGGGACGTGGTCCTGCCCCAGATCGCACCTTGTCGTTGCCCTCTCTAGGCCGCCTAGTTACCTCACTAGCTGATATTATTACACTATGATCCCGCTGCATAGCGATTAAAGAATTAAATAAGAACAGACAAAAATTTAGGTACCTACCTAACAGTTAGTATTAAATAAAATAGACGACTTGTGCACTGAGTCAGTTATTTTAATCGACTTGACCTTTAGATACTGCAGAAAATTTCGGACGCTTAAAAAACTAAACTGTTAACCTCCAAGAAAGCAATCGATGACAAATCAATTAATGCAAAACGTACAAGAAATCCCAACGAAACAAAAACGTGAGAAACAACACACTGCGACAATTCGATTTGGTGCAATCGAATGCCTTGTTAAAATCGTCTCTTCATTCGTCACGATCGATATAAAACAAATCGTCTGAGAAACTCTTACCTATAACAACACTCAAACTGTAATACCGTTACAGACAAACGAAACTTGCACTGATCATATCGTAAACGAGCAGTTTGTAACTCAGCGGTTCGGTAAAAATGTAGTCTGTGGCGTCGTAGCGGGTTGATGGTAATAAAATTGTACACAGTTTTATAAAAGCAGTTTCACAAAAGTAATAAATTGAATTTGGCGTGTAATTCAATAATAGGCTCGGAAGACCGGCGGCACTAACAGCTCGGCCGAACTATTATCTGTAATCAGCGATTGGTTACAGAGAGTTTGGCCTCTCTGCGAGCTGGTATTAGATAGATAGGATGTGGTGAGGAAGTGTCTGTAATTTGATAAGTTTGATGGTTACTTTCAAAATTTTATGGGACGTTTGGCGCGATGAGTTTGCTGTTTCGCTGTGACCTTTTTTCTCAAACTGCTTGCCTAACATTTTGCTTTCAAGATTGGACCGATAGTTAAAAAAGCCGTTTACCTGCTACAATTAAGAATGAAAATGTAATTCTAAGTTTAATCTTAAAGGAATCTCGCGTTGATTTGGCTGTTGCTTGCGTCAACAACTTGGTCCTTGTTGCAAAACCTCTTTGTTCGTATGAATTCCGCAAATTTCATATTTAAAACTTGTCTACATCAGGGAGTTATGTGATAAATTTTAGTTTTCTAGATCAAGTTTTTGAGCTGTACGGCTACTTGAGTGCGCGTGAAGACTGTGTCGCATGTGAGATAGATTAGCCGTCTCCTTCTAGGACGAACAATAAGAAAAAGATAGGATGACTATCTCACGCGCACTCATGCTACTCGTTCTTGGCGTTGATGAGTCAGTCAAAATTTTCTCTTAATTTAGCTACTGTTCGAAGTCAAATAAGTAACTTGTGCGTGAAAAACTATTTCTGATAAGCACCCCTAAGTTTATTGTAAAACTTCGTCTGATTCTTTACGAAGGAACTTCTTCTAGCAAATTCAACTTATCGAATATCCGGTTATGGAAGGGTTATCCGCGCAGGAAGAAGTTCCACTAACCAATTGATGTTTACGGCCTTATTGAGGACATCTCAGAGGAAGCACTCTTATATTTACCGCACACTCAAGCTCACACTGAAGCTCTCAAAGAATTTGTTAGCAAACACATATCGTACGATAATGTTCGATTTTCTATTAAACTCGAAGGCGTTCTCGTTCCACATTCTTATCTAGAACGTTCTACGACATATTTTTCCAAAGTTTCCCGGCCCGCGCTTTCAGGCAGCGGCGTATAAAGCTCTATTCACACATGGCGGGAGATAAGGCAGCTTTCACACCATTAAGCCGCTCGCTGGAGCTCGGGGCTTTTCCAGATTAGATTATACACTCGATTTATGACGTCATTAAAGCTTTGATAATTACTCCGGGACAGGCTGCGTAGGGGTGGGTGGGGGGAGGGATGCTTGTACTGTTTGATTGGATTCCTGGTACTGTGGGGGGTAAAGGATTAAAGTTATGGAGATTAGTCCGCCGCCCGCGGCCGCGGTCGCTCTCGGTTCATGTTAAAAGGCAATAGAGATGTGCTGATAAGAGATTGCTTATTGGCAATTGTGATAGCGCCGGTTTTAATTCCGCTCTGTGCCGGCTGGACCTCTGTAAATAAACTACTGATTGCTTTTTGTTTTTGCGGTAGGCCGACGCGCAAATTGTAAGCGATAAATAACGGATTTTTTCAGGCTATATATTTTTAATATCTTAGCATTGTATAATATAGTCAAGGGGAAAAAATGTTTTTTTGCAAAAGTATTGGAATCTAATTACAGGAACCTGCTGCCATATTGATGTCAGCATTTAAAAAAGATTTTTCAATGACAACTACTGTTTACTTAGGTAGGAACAAATGTTAGTTTGATTTAAGGTGTGATGGCTGTCCTTCAAAATTATAAATTGATTAGGTAATAAAGGCAATCGACAACAGTCATAATAATATTAAGATGTTGGTTTGGAGGCATTATCCAAGTCTATCTAGCGCTATCCTGCTAACTATACACCGCTAGGTACTTAACTTAAGTTTAGGTTATTTAAAGCATAGACTTAGTAACGCACGATCGTCCAAATCACCGTAAATTGCACTAAAAGGTACCCATTTTACACAAAACATGGCCTCCATCTAATATAATAAAATAATTCAAGCAATTATGATCGCTCCACGTTAAACATTACAGGCAATTTTCCGCCGCGCCAATCTCAGCTTGCATTATTATGAAAAATGTACATTTTCTTAGAAACAAAGGTTGGGGGTGACCAAAATTACATGTAGTTTCTCGCTTGTAAACCTGTGCGTCTCTTTTCTTCTGGTATAGCTAGTAAGGGACGCCCGTGTAACGAGTTTTGGCTGGTGCTAAATAACTATGCAGACTAACTTATTTCGTACTACCAGTTTCTGGGAACGCATGGGTGAGACGTAGGTATAGCTGTCTTGCTTCTTTGCGACCATTTAAATAGAGACGGGTTACATATGTGGGATGAAAAAGCCCCTAGGGAATAGTTTGCATGCATTATTCACCTGTGTTCATTGTTAAGTGAGCGAGAAGTTGAGTTTCCTAATATTACGGATTACAGAATATTGTCCAGAAACTTCAGACTAAACATTATTGTTTATTAACGTAAGAATTAACTACTTACATTATAGGTATATAGGTATATAGACTAAACTGTAAAAATTCAGATTAAAAAAAATAGTTTTTCTTAGAGAAATAATTGGTTATGAAATGACTCTACCATTTTAGTAGATGTAGATAGGCAAAAACTAATTTTAGGTTCAGTTTTTTTTTTACTGGATGGTATTCTTCATACAAGGCCAGTGCTATGGCATATAATATTTACAGTCATGCGCGTGGCTTTCTCTTTTTTCATTACGCGAAAAGCGCAAGAGAATGCAAAAAAGGAACACGTCCTTTTCTAACCAGCCAGTACAAAACGGATCCAGAGAATTTAAGCGACCGGCTGATTTAAAACTAAACGGAATGGGGTTCCAACAACCACGGGTCCGTCCTTCGTTCCACCGGTACCCGTGGTCCACGAATGGCCCCCAATTAAGAGTAATGACCCGTGGAATGCATTTACACAACCTTGGGTACCTGTGGGAGGCTAATGAGGCATAGAAGCGTGCAGGTTTAGCTTTTGGCTGGTTTGGTTATAATGTGTAGGCAAAATGTTAACCTCAGGTGACGTACAAGTAGGTAAACGATCATAATTGTATCGTGCTGTCTTGTCAAGTTAATACGAATAACGTCATCAACGTCAGCGGGAGACGTCCCCTGTTGAATAAAGGCCTCCCCCTTAGAGATTCACAATACACGACAACTTGCCACCTACGTCCACCGGTTTTCTACAACTGTCGCGATGTCGTCGGTCTACTTGTGAAGGGCCTACCAAAGCTGCGTCTCCCGGTTTAAGGTCGTCACTCGATAATGTCTCCCTTGTAACATAGTGATTGAATATTAATTCGAAAAGCAAAATTGCCGTGTCTGAACTTAACTTTTATGTAGATACATGTTTCTTAGGTACTGGTTCCTTAACAACCTTAAACTGGCCTGCGTGATTTAGAATTTTAGACCATTGATTCTAAACCTGGGGGGCGCGGACCTCCAAAGGAACTAAAATGTGTTTTTGCAAGGTTAACGAATACGATGCCACTGTCTCCAACTTATTTAGCTTTTTGGTTGTCTGGAAGAGATCGCTATTAAGCGATAAGACCGCCTATTGTCTACATTGTTTCTGTATTGTTTTGTACTGATTTGTGGTGTTCAATAAAGAGTATTTGTATTGTATTGTATTGTATTGATGCCATCGAACTTACAGATGGTTAGTTACGTGACGGTAAAGTGGGTCTGCGCTTGTTCCTAAAAGGGGGCAAAAGTCTGTACAATTTTCAGAGGCAGGTAAATTTCAAAGAAGTAAAATACAACTAACATGAAGTGTTTACACCCTAGCACTCAAACTTGGCAATGCATCACCATTCCTCTGGTTTTTTGGTTGTCCTTAGGGTGTTCTCAGTTAGCATCAGGGTGCCCAACCTGCACGTTTACCACTTAAATTATCTGACGTCTGATAGTCGAAGTAATACTCTCTGACACCACAAAAACTCAGTTGCCTTGAAATCTGTCGGGAAAACTCGGTCCAGCATTCTCTCGCGGACCATGTCCATGTTTCACAGCTAATGGGCAGGCTCTATTAGAGCAACGGGGGTGTTAAAAGTGACGCCGGCGGTAAGTCGCGACGCATTTGGCAGCATTGTGATCCCGATATGTCGAACAAGCGCGTCATAATGATGGTTTGTGGGGTTGGTGGTTCGCGTTAATGTATTTCCATTTGATGCTATTCCATCTATCTTCTGTTCTAAATAAAAATGAATGTTGCCAAGCGCAAATTCGGCCAATTTTGTTTTCATAATATTCTTGTGTTGTTAATGTTCCATAATTCATAGATTTCCGAAGTTAAGGCTTTAAAGTTTTTTTAAATTCTACTCGATCAATGTTCAAATCGTATTGCAACTGTATTTAATGGATGTGAGCTGCATCTGGGGGCACGGCAGTGCCTCCGCCAAGACGAAAAAAGATATTTTATTGAGAAGAAAGTAAATACCTACTTAGCAATGTTACAACCACACTGTTTCCTTGTTTATTAATCTATAATGTTACCATGTTAAGGAATATTGTTTGATCTTTTCTTACATGGTTAGCTAGCTTAAGTTGTTAAAAAACTATCAAACAAACGCTTTCCAAAACTATTCATAAATATTTTGTAGTCCAAACTCAGAACTTGTTAAGTACCATGTACCTAAGTCAGTAAGCAATTAGGATACAAAAAAACAAAGATTGCACTTCCTATCGATCGATATCCTACTCGCTTAATAATTGTGTATTGCACATGCATACATACATAAATCACGTCTTTACCTCTTACGGGGTAGACAGAGCCTAGGGTAAAAAGTGTGTAGGTATTGTATAACAGCCTCTATTCTATATTCTAGTTTATTGTATATTTACCTATCATACTTTCCACTTATAATGTATCTAACTTAATATCTATCTGGCTCTATTCGACAATATTATGAAGTGATAAATAAACGGAGCTAAATTAAGGTAAAATAATTTAATCTTACTTTTTCTTACTTTTATCACGAATTCGGCCTAGAATGAAATATAGCATCTGAATTGTTCCCCTTTTATTCTTTTTTGCTCCAATCTACTTATTACCTGCTGTAAAAATGTAAAGTATATTTTCCTTTCCATAAATAAATGAAAATCACCGTAGCACCTAACGAGGCGACCTTACCGCGATAATGCCGAAGCGCCAATATAGTCCAGTCAAAATAGGCGATAATTATGAGATGTGGCGCCGATTGTCGCTCCATTAGGCGGCTTTGTGGGTTCACGACGCGCCTACGTATATTACGTGTGTATGTACATAGATACATACTTTCATACATGCATTTTATAGCTATGTAGTGGTTTCACGGACATGGACAGGTTGCTTCGTTGATTTTCCAATATACCTACACACTTGCTTACTCATGCTAAACGTGGCCTTAAGGTTTTGCTACCTTAAACTCTGTCTACCCCGGGATAAAGACGTGATATATGTATGTATATGTACGTTTGTATGCACAGCACACTGCTTATTTTTGTGGCATCGGGATCACCGTGTACCTCTACGTTGAAAAGTGTGTAAAGGATGTTTTTTTTTAATTAATAATCGCAACACGACACTTTGACAGTGCATTCCTACTGAACTATGACTGTAGAAAAAAGAAAATTAATTACAAACTCACCTGTCACACACAATAACACTAGTCACGTTTTACTAAGATGTCAGAGCAAACATTGTTTCAATTAAAAAGAACATTGTTAAACTTTTAAAATCAATACTTTCAGTACCACGGCCAAATATAAACTGAGCTTACAACTTTCGCATTCTCAAAAAAAAAGCGTTAGGAAAAATTGCAATACAAAAATTCCTTTGTCCCCATTTCACC
This sequence comes from Pandemis corylana, assembly GCA_949127965.1. Classification (NCBI taxonomy): domain Eukaryota; kingdom Metazoa; phylum Arthropoda; class Insecta; order Lepidoptera; family Tortricidae; genus Pandemis; species Pandemis corylana. The sequence goes on along the minus strand of OX421859.1, from coordinate 6,486,266 downwards.
TGCGAAATTTTGTGACAAAACATTTATGACCGATTATTAATATTTGCACAAACAAACTGGACAATGGGCGAAAGTCTTTCTAACATTTCTTCAGGTGTAATTATTCTGCCTTTTTAACTTTGCTAATGGGCCGGAACAACTTGTGTTGTTGTACCTTTAGTGAGATACTTTTTAGTGGTTTACGACGCGATAAAATCGCTCCGACAAGGCCAAACATTGCGGGATCCCGGCGATTTATACGAAACATCGCATTCGCAACACGTATAGAAAGGTGCTATTATCTTTAAAATATATTTTTAAATTGTTTAACACAAACGTTGTGCAATTCAACCCATTTGAGAATTTGAAAGATCCATTGTCCATGGCCGTAAGGGTTGTGTTTTAATGTTTTTTAACAAAAAACTTTTTTTAGAAGTAACCTACAATCTTCCGCGAACGCGGGCGGTGCACAAAAGCTTAAACGTTTTGTTATCTGTTTTTGTTTTGTTTTATCGGACCTAAATATACGTTCGGGGGCTATTGTGTTAGAGTTGACTTGTAGCCGGGAATTTAGTTTCGAAAATAACGTTCTAGCGTACGCTTGCCTTTTAAGTATAGAGACACGAGTGATTAGACTACAATTAAAGTGCAAAGTTTGTAGTTCAAGTGCTGAAAGACAGTGTTAAAGCTGAAGCAGAAATTTCTACAGGTACGTTTATTTGTGTTCTCACTAGATCGCGCATTGTAGCGATGTGGTAGATAGATCGATTTATCACAACACCCTTATAGTTATTAGGCTCTTTTCTGAGCTTAGAATAGGTACTCTAGATAACTAGTCGTCTCTCTGAGAGTATTGGTGAAGTGAATGGGTTTAAAAAAATAGTCAATTAATTTTAAAGACCGGTTTCGAGACTAATTCAGGTAGGTATACACTTTCAGTGGAACACACGCCGCACATCTAATCTGATCTAAGACAACATACCTATTTCTTGTTTTAGTAGGTAATCCACTCAATATATATTTTAGCACCGCTAAAGTCGACAACGTAAGTGCTTTACCATTTATTATGAAAGTGCGCATGTAAGGATGTCAGAAAAAAAAACAATGAGGCTGAGTGACGTATAAGAGGAAATAATATTTGATGTCGCAAGCAATGCCGTCGAACCGTAGGGTGGTAAAGGAATTCCTTGGTCGACTATACATTCCATAAAAACAAACTATGTTATTTTTAGGTAGGTATAAATAAAGGATTCTTTAGCCCGAGTGCTGCATCCATCCACACCCATTTGGCAGCCGAACCAGCGGGCCTGTTTCGCTTTTCATATAACATATAGTTACTTACACTTCATATTACATACACCTACTGTGTATAGTTGTGTACTTTCATGTAAAGTTATGGGAAGAGCAAATGCGCCGTCATGAAATATCTGCAGTAGTATTTTCTTAACATCAACTCTATGGATCATGGAATGCAGAGAATCGTGACCAAAAAACACCTTACTTATGTAACGTAACAAATTTAGTTTTTATTATGTGAATATTTATGTAACTAAAAAAAATAAAAATAAAAATCATTTATTTCGGACAATATTTAGATCCATATTGGGATTTTTTCAAACTTTATATTTACATGTAAGGTAACCTACGTTAACGCTCATGCTAATTTTTACTAAATTTAATGACTATTTTGTGACTGATTTGAATGTAGTAAAACAACTTACATAGGTAGGTACACATAATATTATTCTGTCTAAGTAAACTCATTTTTTTACCAAACAGGTTTGCTAAAAATAAAGTCATTTTTTCTTTAAGCAGTATAAAAGATATTTTTCTCCTTTCTTTGTTAAAGTCTGGGGGTGGACATAAAACATGGAGCTACCTTGATTTATGCTGCAAAGTTACGGAAAAATCCAACTTCCCCTTTCTTTTAACTTACCCACAAGATTTATTCTAAGAACGGTTCGTTCATTTAGTCAGATAAAAGCAACCTTAGTTTTCATGCTATTTTAATGCGCTATCGAAGATTTGTTTTTGTACCTATAGTCATATGAAATTATACACAGTAGGTAACTACTCGCATTTTTTCCCACAGAGATAATCGTTTTCATTTAAAAAAAAAAAGTTTTTTTTGCCTCAAAGGAAACTTAAGTTTATAAGTTTATCCATAGAAAACGTCAGTTGGACGACTCGCGAGTCATTTAAACTTTAAGTCCGTAATATAGACAAATTTTGTTTCTTATTCCGTGTTCCATCAAGGTATAATCAGGGTAAATTATAGTCGATTAGTAATAGACACCTTGTACCTATCTTACTTAATGTTTCCAAACCAGTAGGTACAGTATTACGTAGCACTCTACAACATGATTCCACCTTTTACCATTCCCGATCTTTCTTGATCTGTTGCGTGTACGCCACCGACGCGGGCGCATACTATCGCCGCGAATAACTCAGCCGTCTGGAGATAGACCCCCTCCCACACAAACTCGCAGTCGTGGCTCTAACTCACACCTGAATAAGTTATTGTCTATCGATTACACGTTTGTCTGTTATTTCAAGATGCACCCCTTATTCTATGAATAAAATAAAATGGTGGATCGAAAATGCACTGAATGCTTTTTTTACTTTATGCTAATTACAGAGTGTAGGTACATTTTTCAGTTTGGATTTTTAAGTTTTATAAACGATAGCCTTCTGTCCGCAGCTTCGCCTGCGATAAATTAATTTTCCCGTAGGAAAAGGTATTTTCCCACGGTACAAAGTAGCCTATGTCACTCAGTGATGATGTAGCTTTCTAACGGCAAAAGAATTTTTGAAATCGGTCCAGTAGTTTCGGAGCCTATTCAATTCAAACAAACAATCAAATCTTTCCTCTTTATAATGTTAGTATAGATATGTCACATCTTCGTACATCTATACCGTACCGTACATCATTACTTACAGACTAGGTAGGTACAGGATACATCTTGGACATGAAAAACATGTTCTCAGCTGTTAATGGAATGATTAAAGTTTCCATGTAGGAAGTTAATAACTATATTTGCTCCAACGTCAAAACTGGAACGTTATTTATTTGATAACATTTATCAAAGTTACGATTAAGTAATAGCAATATATCACACGCCTACATGATACGTGGGTATATTTGACTTTATAATCAGCAACTGATTAAATCTCGATGAATGTTGACTAAAATTTTAGTTGGTTCATGTGTAGGTAAACAAACTGTATTTTTTAATTATTTTTAAAGTCATATAGATGCCTATTATCCTACATACATAATCATTAAACACTTTGGTTTTTGAGGGTTATCTTTTTCTATTACAATCAGTGTCATTAAAATCTTCGAAAATTGTTTTGAAGTTGTGAATGAAAAATTTGTTATTCAGCCAGCGCGCTCTCTATATCTACTTAATTGTTATGTCTGAAATCCTACCCTAAGTATATAATACGTCTTAGTAAATAAGTCTAAGTTCATAGTTAAATAGTTTCCAACACTGGCCACAACAGATCATGCCATTCAATCACGCGCGTCCGAGCTAAGTGCTAAAGAGGCTTAACTTTTTTTTTTCAAAGCGTGAGTGGGCTCAGGCAACGCTGCGTTCAGGCAACGAGACGAAGGGCTTTTATCTCAGCTTGATGTATACGCTGTCACGACTGTGCGACCGACGTGACCCGAAAACAAGCCGATTTATTTCCGACCGTAAATACTGGCCGCTTCTTTATATTCTTCGTACGTTAATTTTTTGAATTTTAAAAAAAATGATTTTCGAACTTCGAGAACTTGAATTCGGTGAAATGTTTATTCGTTCTTTGAAGAACGTGGAATTAATTAGCTACTAAAATTAGAATTTCTTGAATAAAGTGCCACCTAACTATTATTCAATGTCTCGATAAGTTTTTTACGGGATGTTAGTACTAATTGATAACATTAGAAGTGTTAAAATAATAATAAGGCATTTCACATTTCAATGATTATTCAAAATTCAAATGGTATAATTTTCATTACTCTACATGTTTTAACAATACGCAAAACAAAATCTATAAATGCCACGGCTTCCCAAAACAATACAAAAATGTTGTACTAATATTCAGACCCAGCGTGCTTAGAATAGTTCGTTGCGAGTTACAGTCGTCGTAAAAGGATGTATCTGCGAGGTTGGCCGATAAAGCCGGTCGACACGGAAACCGTTGTAGCCGTCGACAGTGCGATAGTGTGCGGCGTGCCTTAGGATTTGTTTGTTAGGGAATGTTTAGGAAAGTTTTTTTTTATTTGGATGGAAAGTACCTGGCCATAAAAAAATTCGGCCTACGTACACCTACCCGTAATACGAAACTATTTTATTTTAGAAGATATGGTATTTAATAAGGTTTGAATTAACATAAATTTGCTGTTGATTGCACCCCTGTGAACAGAGACGATGTCTTTAGTCGTAAACTAATTAATAATCGATTTATGATTTTTGGTGTTCCATAAAAATTAACCAATCATGTCAATTTGATATATTGTTTCATAATTTGCTCTAGAACCCTAAATTTAGCATAAAAAACAATGACTCATTAGGGTGTACATTTCGGTAGGTAAGATGCCCTTTGCTAAGAATAATTTACAGATATGATAGGACAAGTAAATAAACAGCTCCTCATACATTTTGGAATTAAATGCTATATGTCCTATTTAACACATTTCGATTATTCATTTTTATAATATTACTCTGCCTAAAGCCAACACTATCTTGCTTTAGTAAAAAATCCTTTTATACTTGACCACAGATAACAAAGTAACAGTTAATCAACTCGTACGCAACCTTGACACCGGCGTCACACTGTAAATAGATTAAAGAGGTCACTTGATTGCCATAACTTTGAAAAGCGTAAAGAACAAAACTAACGGATGTGCATTTTGAACTCTACATACATAATGTTAGAGGTTCCAATACAACTGTAACAATTTATTCTTTAGAACTTTTTGAACTTTCAGGCGTACTCAGTCAAGTCAATTGAGCAGTGTGAACATGGAATTGGATGAATTGAAGCTTGTCCTTTGTTTTGTACTCCGTAACTACAAGTAACTACTCCGTTGTAGTTAATATTTTTTGGGTAGGTACTCTACGTGTTCTTAACCACTTAAGTACATACATACATACATACATACATATATCACATCTTTATCCCTTACGGGGAGACATAGCCTAAGGTACCTAACAAAACCTTAAGGCCACGTTCAGCATGATTAAGGGCGTACAAGTGGAAAGGGGAAAGAATAGTGATGGGTTGCTAGCCGCATCGCCTCGCATAGTTAAGTACCTACACATTTCATTTTAGCGATGATTTTTTTGCATTTAACCACAGTAAATGGTTGGTTTATAAATGAGATACTTCATAAATTATCATCGCTAAAAGACATTACACTGGAAAAAAACAGAAAGTTAGTCATATGCATGTATTATATATTCATTTATAACTTTGATTAGTAAACAAAAGCATGTAACAATGAAATTGTAGACGGGTGACTACAGATGGCAGCTCTGTCGATATGATTGAATCCTGTGATCCCATTGGTCGGTTAGGACGCCATGTTTGAAATCGTTTCTGATTCGCCGGACACTATCGATGGTGGCGCCACAGTTTCAAACATATGCGTTTCTTAGTGGTTAAGTAAGACATAATACCGTAAGTAGGTATGTAGTACTCGTTGTTTATTTCGTTTTTTGTGGCATCAAGGCAAACTGGTTTGAATAGCCTGTTTTAAGTTAGGTACTGGTTCTATAAGTACGTAGGTACGTATAGCAGATGGTTCGAAGACCTTAAAATCTCAATTGTGATTATAGCTAAAGCATAAAAATTAAGTACATATAAACGTTTAAGTTTATATAGTACCTCAAAATTGTCTGTTAACCACCTTTTTTTTAGACCATGTTTGAAACAAATAAATGACTGATTACTGATCATACGAGTACGTACATTCCGTGATCTCCTAGAATGCCATTCAGGTTTTTATTGCTGTCTCACTCACTCTTATGGGTTTGATGATTGAATCAGCCGAGAAGGAGACAGCAAGATAAAGCTGAATGCCATTTTAAGAGCTCACGGACCCGAAAATATCTAGTAGGAGTAGATAATAATGACATTCACTCTTAGCCTTTTTTTTTCTTTTTTGTGTAGCCTAATAAATAGGCTACACAAAAAAGACACCACTGCTGGCCAAAGGTCTCCCTTTCCTCTTTTCACCCGTCTCTGTTGCAAGGCTTCCCCAATCCGGCTCAAAATACTCCAAATCTTCCCGCCATCTTTCTTAGCCTTTAGCACGGACTATTTGCACGTACGTAATTATAGTGTTTGCTACATAGTAACTCACTCCTGTTCAAGTATCATCGCAAATGGATGCAATTCATGCAATCATATGCGCCTGGGCACTAATTCAACGACACTTATAACTATGCCAACATACTAGCGCAAGTAGCCAGTAAACGGCAGCTGAAAAACAACCTAATTCGCCAAGTTATAAAGTTTCATTTCTATTGCGTGGTTCGTGTGGTTAAGACTTTAAGTGTTGACTAAAATTGCTAGATTTATAAGACATTGGACGTGTTGATTGTTTTTCCTGATGTTTGCATTTAATGTCTCTGTTAAGTATATTATTGTTTAATGTAAATCGGAGACAATGAGAAACTGATGTTTTTATTTTAAGTACCTATGTAAATTGTTTAGTCGTTGATGTTAAAAAATAAATTATTCCATACTCTACATTGGCAATAAATTGGATGAATAAGTATCTATGCCTTACTTATGCGGATAGGTTTGGACGCAACGCAATAATTATGTTGGTCCAAGTAACTGGTCCTGTATTTTTATTTTTATTAAGTTATTAACGTAATATTTTAACTATTTCAGGTAACAGAGTTGAAAACAGAAAGTAAACCACTTTCTTTAAAAAAAAAGCAAACTGGTAAGTTCTTCTGCAAGTAAATTTTAGTTAGGCACTTTTAATATTATTCAACTGCCGAATTCATTAACAATAATCGTCCCCCCACTACGTAGTCATAACTCTACCATTTTATAGCTACTTACCGTACATATTAAACAAAGTAGCTACTTAGCTAAACCACCTAAAGTGTTAAATGATTTACGGCGTTATAATAAACCACAGGACTCGTAAACATCTCGTAAAACAAAGATTAATAAACAGTTACCGTGTAAATAGGCTATAACTTTGATTTTTACGACTAAATAATCGTAAAGGAACCCGATTATGTGACCGAATTGGGGAGTCTGACACCTTGAAACATTTCGTTCTATAATCGTATGTGGTTGTACTTGGCCGGTTTTTAATCGCGGGCAATGCAAACGGGAGGCCGTTTGATGCACTTTTATTTTACGGGGTACTCGTAACATAAAGAGCGGAACGTCTCAACAACGGTTACGACGCCATTAGAGGGAGCGAGATGGAGCGAGTCGCGGAGTGCTGTCTGTTTCGTGGTCCCTTTGAGGTTCGCGTCGCGCGACGCATAAAATGGTTTGAAGAAATCGTTTCGACAGTATTGAAGGAAACTGTGAAGTTGCAAGTCTTTTTTTAAAACGAATATTGGAGATTGCAACTTAATTTATCTTATTTGACATTTGAAGAAGTCCATTTCTTTTTAATACGTTGAGTTAGTGACTAAGATCTAGACTTGCGTTATTCACGTCAAATGTAAATAGGTTGGCTATTTAAAAGTCCTGCCATTAAAATACTTGGCAGACATTAGACAATGATATAAAGCCGTGTAGTTAACCACCTAATTTCGTGTCCGGCGCACAGTGGTCCATTACGTGGTTTCCCTGGACCAGGGTTGCCATCTCTAAAATTTGGAAAACAGGACAAGACGCGTGAAAACCCCGGATTTTAGAGTCCGAAAGCCGGACATGTCAACAAGATCGTGACGGGAGGGGTGGGGGAACGGTGAAATAGTGCGTGTCTCGCGGGCGGCCCAAATTTTATTTATTTATTTATTTTTTAAAACCCGGTCTATAAATGAAACCTTCCCCGGACGCTCCCCGGATGCCCTCTAAACTAGGACAAATCCGGGGAAACCCGGACGGATGGCAACCTTACCCTGGACCCAAATTCCGAGTAATTAAACAACTGAAATTTTAGCAAACTCTAGTATAAATTTAATAAGGATGGGCTATTAACTAAGCAAATGGACTGAATGTTTGGGTTCAAACAAAAACCGAAATGAGCACTTCGGAATGCTGCCCTACGCCCGAGGTTCGTTGTGCTTGGCGCCTTAATTTATAGTAGGGCGAGAACAAACCTTTTAAAATGCTTACTTAGTATCTAAACAGTCGTTAGTATGGAAAGCAGCGTGCTAGCGTGTTTGAAACGAAATTTTCTCTTCGTCTTTTGTTCATTTTAACAGTGTCCAATGTTTTACTAAAGGAAACAAAGCACTTATTTAAATGTAGGGCTTTCAAAATAAGCCAGTAATCTATTTTTTATAAATGTCAATTTAAATTGGAAAATAATTCATGAATCCACTTTGAACTGAAAAAGTTTAAAATGATATTTATAAACAGTTTTTTTTTAAACGGCCACATTTATCTACAAAAAAAAATACTTCAAGCTGTGAAATTATGAGAATGAAGACCCCATTAGCAATTATTTCATTTATGAGTAAATACCTAGTTGGTAGCGTATAACACGAGCGTGCCGCCGAACCATTAATTATTATGTGGGTTTGCCTGACTTTGAAACTAAATTAGTCGGTTAGTAAGCGAATGCTATTTTAAACCTGATTAGGTACCAAAGTAATGGCGAGAATAACATTAGCGTACGTAGTTTTATACAAATTATTATGCTACGTTTAACCGCCACACGTAAAGTTAACTGTGCAAATGCTACTTTATTTAACTAAGTACAAGAGTTATCTCTTCATACAAATACCAACGCCGTGTTATCGCGTTTAAATGTATAAAAACGTTGTGTCAAAAGAGTAGCAAAAACATTTTCATTCACAGTGTAGGTGTTAAAATTATCACCAAACAACAATCAACGAAAATTTTAATTGAACAAACGGAACAGTGATTCTCGCTGAGTGCCAAGTAAACGTTGGGAATCGCCTAATAATAATGAAAGTGATTGCTGTGACGGCGTCGCTGTATGAAGCGGCAGTTTTGGTTATAAACACACCGTATTGTAGAATAACCCGTCCTAAACTAAAATCAACCTTATGAATGCAGTTGCAAGACTGACTTTGAAATGTTGAGGCGTATTTGTATAGGCCACCGTCTCCCTTTTCTTTGTTGGGTGGGGGGGATACGCGGATGGCTCACACGGTGACAAAAATGGCCGACTTTTAATCCGTGGACGAATGGTGTGGACGCAGTGTGCGGTGAACGCTGCTTGGGGTCGCATTCTCTAGCGTTTGACAAAAAATGGGAGACTTGTGTACAATAATATACCTACCTAAGTGTTCTTTGTTTGATTCATTTCTGTCTCAAATTAAAGTACACGATAAACTCGTTATTTGTAAAATGATGCACTTCTCAATGTCCTTATGATTATGATTGACAGTAAATGCATGAAATTAAATAGGACTTTAATTGTCTCTTCGATTGTGTGATCACTTTACGTGTACTGTATCTACCTACGAAAATATAGGTACTAAATCAAATTCATTTAACAGCAGGTAGGTTCATCATTTTGTTGTATTTTTTTCAAAAAACTTTTTTTGTAGTTACTATCAGGTAGCTTTAAAACCTGTTCACCGTTTGAAAAGTATAAAGAAGTTTTTCATATATTTCTCACTTCAATCAACTTTTGAAATGCGCCTACGGTAGTAGGTACCTACCTAGGTACTTATTTAGTTCCAAAAAAACAGAAAATTAAGGCTGGATTTTACTATGTAAAGTAATTGGCTTATACTTAAGACAGGTACCCACCTACCTAAAGAACCTTAATTTTAAACGGGTCTTAATCGTGTTGGTAACTTCATAATTTTTACTATTTACCTCGACAGGGACTATGTAAAAAGAAAAGAACTGACTAGGTCCCTTCGAGACCATACAAACGTCGAGGTAAATAATAAAAACGTGTAGGTGTATTCGGGTAATCCGGAAATCGGATAATTGCGGAGAGTCCCATTTCGGAAGTAATCGATTAATCGAAATGGGACTCTTATTACAACGGAATATGACTGAATTTATTGGTTTTTGGAAATCTCTGATTTACGGAATTACCCGAATACACACGATCAAGACCCGTTTAATTAAAATAGTAAAATTAGTGCAAATCGTGAAAGTCGTACCTATCAGTTAGCCTCCATGTAAGCCTTCACTAGCCGGGCGAGCGCCTCGACCGGCGCCGCTCGGCTACGATGTTTCTTTTTCCTTTTCCTTCCAAAGCTCACCTTTTATCTGTATAAATAGCTACATTTTAGGATTTTTTTTTGGCCGAATATACTTGTTTTTGTGCCATACAAATACATAATTTATAGTATAGGTAGTAGGTATTTAGTTAACAAATAATCTACCTATTTGATTGAAAATTGGTTAGTCTGTAATGGTACCTATTTATCACAAAAAAATTGGTTGGCGATTGGAAATAAACAATTTAAGTATAATTTTTGTTTGATGTTTGTACCTGCGTAAGTTACTCAAATTCAGGTCCAATTCTTGACATGCTTATTTGTTGTGGTAAGTATCTGCTTAGTAACTTATTAAAAACTTTAATATTTATTTAACCAATGAGATAAAGTATTAACTTTCTTGGAAAGAAATCACAACCAAACGATCGTAGAATGATTGTAAGTTCTCTCATGTAGATATCGTATAAAATTAAACATAATTCATAAGAAAATCATATACGAAGCGTTCAGAATACAATATTAATTTTCATTCAATACAAATGTGTGACCGGCGGCAAACTGAGCCAAAACAATGGTCTAGTGCAGGTTTCCTTGCAGGGTTGCTAGATTACTATTAGGTACTGTTATTTTAAGTTATAGGCGATGTGGCTAGCAACCCATCACTATTTTAATTCTCCTTTCCTCCTATGAGACCACAACCACGCTAAACGTGGCCTTTAGGCCCTGTTACCTTGTCTTCCCTGTAAGGAATACAGTGATCAATACCTAAAATATTTTCTTTTATATCAGATACTAAATTGACAAGTGCAAATGTCAAGTTGTCGAATAATGATACCAGCTTTTATTGTTTTGTGGTGTATTCGAAACTATCGACAATGTTTGTGGCCTGGATACAAGTGATTTGGCCATGTTATATTTTAATAAAATACCATAATCAAGTAAATTTAAAGGTTTATTAGTTTATTACACTAACGTATATGCTGACTATAAATCATTTTTAAATTAGAGTAGGCACCAAAATAAAGTACGTAACCAATTTCTCCTTCCCTCGTAAACTGAGATTAAAGTTAGTATTTACATATACATTTTATAGGATAACTTACAAAAATTTATCGTTAACTTTCAATAGTGGTGGCACATCACTATTTTTGAATTGCTAAAAAATAGGCAACACACGTAATGTCATTTTAGCATCTGATTTATGTAGGCATGTTCCTATGTATGTAAGTACGTATTCTCTTCAAGAATAGGCTGTGAATTAATATTGAGCCAGCGAGATGCACTTTATCATCTGCACTCACTAAACTGTCATCAGATGAGATAGGGGGTCAATCGATGGGTTGCATCGGTGAACGGTGAGATTGTTTTTGTCAAGTAGTTCCATACATCATTGGATTACTCGTAAAATCTTCGTGTGATCACGTTACAAGCAACTGCGTCGAAACATCGGAACCTTATCTAAGGAATTTGCGATCCATAACCCGTAGAAAGCACATTGTAATTGTTCCAGAACATTCCCAAACAGATGGGAACCCTGGTCATGTGCGCCCCATTGTATCTCGTAGACGCATATCTATTTTATTTCCTCTCCAGTGCAGCCGATAGCACCTAGTGTATGTAAAACACATTCAAATAAGATCGCGTTGAGTAGTAAATCTGGAGTCTGTTGTCGATGGAAACATGTCTGAAACCGCTGGGAGAGATAGGTTAGAATTGTTAGATCGCATTGTGGAATAATAGTCAAGTATTTTATTATGAGCATACAGGCAGTAGGTACCACTCTAGTCTACATGACATATAGTCTGGTTGAGAGAGAACTTAATAGACGGAAAGCTAGCTCCGGAAAATAGGTATACAATTTATGTAGCAACGAAATCCCTCTAGTTAGTGTACCATACTATCATTATTAATTAAATCGAGCTTTTCAGCGGTGACTGTGAGAGTGGATGGGCAACAAAAGGTGGGGGGGGGGGGGGGGGGGGCAATTGAAGGTGTGCAATTTATAGTGCTATTATATTATAGCTAATTATATATTTAATTTGAATATAACAATACCAGGCATTTTACTTGGGGGTAAAATAGTGCCAGGTGACATCCAAGGTGCGGGAAAAAGTGCCAAAGTCACCCACCGCTGAAAAGCTGCCAGGCGCTCGAATTAATTAATAATGATAGTATGGCAAACTAACTAGAGGGATTTCATTGCTCTTAGACACAACAAAATGTGTTTGATGTTGTTAAAGTTTTATGTTTAATATTAAAAACATGAGAGTAGCTAATATCTAATAATGTATTACGATTGTCTATCTTTACAAATTTTGAATAGTCTCTTTAATTTATATTTTACGATAATAGACAGTGACTTCCTCCGAGTAGAATTAGACTTAAAAGACTGATGTTGATGGTATATTCTGCTATAACTATTTACGTTGAGACTCTAGGCAGCTACGACCATTGAAATGTTTATCGCTATCCTGCGGGAACTATGCAGTTTTCCGGTATAAAAAGTGGCCTATGTTTTAATCTAGGGTATACCAGGTATCTGCGTTCCAAATTTGATCCAAATTCGTCGAGTCGTTTTAGCGTGAAGAAGGAACAAACATACACACTCACTCGCATCGTCACAAACTTTCGCATTTATAATATTAGTAGGATTATGATAATATCAAACCATCTTTAAGCGACTTCAAAAAAGGAGATAAAATTCTCAATTCGGTTGTAATTTTTTTTTTCGGTAGGTATCTTTATTCCAACTACCAACTAACATCTACCTAGCTCTACATGCGTGTAGGTAGGTACCTAGTAAGAAGTCGGAAAACTAATTGAATGTGTTCGTAAACTTCCTGTAAATTATTTCATATCACTAGACACGGCACATGGAGGTCATTACCATCCACCCACTGACCAATAATTATTCAATATTACATAACGCCATCGACACACCGCTCACGCGTCACGGCGCCGGCGTGAAAACAAACAATGATGGGCGCGAGTTGAATGCTAAGAAACGGCGCCCGCGCACGTGCCGCCGAAACATTTATATTTATGTCGAAATATTTATATTTACGACGAAATATTTATATTTATGAAGAAATGGTTATTTATGCGCCGTGCCCGGAGTGCGAGGTGTAACTTGACACTTTGGAAAGTTTGTTTCGATGGTTACGAAGGTATTGAATTGGAGGCACGTTGAAGTAGAAGGGAACAACGAGTCATCAAGTGCCTTAGTTACTTAAGTACCTACCTACTCATTTTTTCTTTTAACTGCGCTAAAAAGATTAGGCAAAAACTTCCTTATTCATTCTCTTCTCTAACACTTGTTAAGCTTCTGTTAACTTGACCTTAACATTCGTTAATCTTATTTATCTGATACCTATGTACCTACAGGTACCTACAGGTACCTACTTTGATGTTTGCCTCGTCTGAACATCATCAACAACATTTTATGATTTTATCGGTTTGATAACCGGATGAAAACTATTTTATATCAGGAAAAATGTGTTATGTTATAGGTACCTATATATTTCTTCCATGCTGGTCTGGGAGTAAAGAAAAAACATAGAATTTACCAGTTGCTTCTCTTCCCGCGCAGATGGTAAAAGCCCATCGAGAGAATAGGCGAAAGTCTTAGAATCATGTTATGGGCGATGCGGCTAGCGACCCATCACCATTTTGATTTCCTTTTCCACCTATTATAGGTAATAGGTACGCCCTTATAATCATGCTATACGTGGCCTTAAGCTTTTGTTGTAGAGGCTCTGTCTACCCCACAAGGGATAAAGATGTGATATATGTATATATGTATGTCATATATAGCAAAAGGGGTGGTTAAATTATTTTTTTCTTCAGGGTTTATCTCATAGAGATTATAGAACACGAAACCGCTAAATTATGAATCCTTGTGGTCCTTAATATTGTCATGTATGAATATTTAATTAGATCCTTGGTTATTTTATGTATGGAATTAACTCTTTGTTGTACAAAAAACACGATGATTTTACAAGTAGGTAGTACAAGAACGTTACGAGTGTTCTTAGAATTATAATCGCCCAATTGATACCTATATTGTTAGGTTTAGATACGTCTACCCATATCAGTCTTAAACTTTTTATTTTTACTCTTCTGCTGCAGGCAAAGGAATATTGTCTATACACACCTACCTACCGAATTTAAAAAACTTAGTTCTGTAGGTATATACCTGTGGCCGAGTTGGTTAAATTAGGTAGGTAGGTGCGAGTAGGTAGGTACCTACCTACTATGCAGAGCAGTTCATATTTAAGTAATAAGTAAGTACCTACCTAGTAAATAAATCTCACGTTATTATTATGAACAGCGTACCTAATTAGCAGTTTTTTAAATTGTTTGAATGCGTTGATGGCTTTGTAAAAAACAACAATTTCTTGGACCCTAACCTTTTAGGTAGGTACCTACCTGTTTTTTCTATAGAGGTAATTACACCTATTAATTTATAGCCACTAAACTTATATTAGGTTTCAACAAAATAGCAAAACTTCCTTTTGTTCATATTTTCGATTTTTACAACACTTTTCTCCCATCCGCGTTCATTCTCCATTTGCTTGAATGTCTTATTGCATCTCTTTCACGCTTAACCACAAACACAACGCCAGAACGAGACGCGCATACATCTATCGATCTCTTTTATTACGACTGAGAATCGGCTATTCTCATAGCGTAATGGCGGAATAACAAACACTAGAATATGAATAGTTTAATGTTTAATTCTAAATTTAAGCACTGGAATACGAAACACAACATCACACCTAGTTTTTAAATTAGTGGCTCACATTTATTTGAAAGAAAAACGTTAAAAATAGACACAATCACGGAGGTCGTTCGTCACACAGCGCGTCGACGGTCGCCATGTTTGAATTCCGATATCCAGGGGCGCATTGGAACATTAAAATAAGTGATTGTAATTGTTGGAATGGCGGGAAATGATTGCGACTTAGATGGTGTGACGGTGAAATTCTTTAGGCGACATGACTTGTAGAAAATTGCCTGCCTATATCATTAGTCGTCATTGTAATGCATTACAATTACGATTCATATTAATGTAGTTGCGTGCAGGTATAGAAAAATCTAAAATAGTATATACCTAAACAGATATGTATTAAATTAACAAAATAAATTTGAATATAGATACCTATGCATAGTAGGTTAGTAGGTCAGTAGATACATACATAAATCACGTCCCTTACGGGGTAGACAGCGACTAAGGTAGCAAGACCTAAAGGCCACATTTAGCATGATTGTAGGTGTAGATATAGATGAAAAAATATACATATTAAATATTATTATTAATTATTATATTAAATCTATACATATAAAATTCAAAGTCCTGACTGACTGACTGACTGACTGACTGACTGACTTAACTATATATCAACGCACAGCCCAAACCACTGGACCTAGAGACTTGAAATTTTGCACATAGATACCTTATACAATGTAGGCATCCACTAAGGAAGGATTTTTGGAAATTCCCACGGGATAAGGAAAAAACGAGAATTATATATTCGACTCCGAGTGACGCTATCTCAGTAACTATAATAACTAGACTCTTCAAATTTTATACAAAAGTATGTGATTACAAAACGAAGAAACTAATTTCAGGATTTTTGGAAATTCCCACGGGATAAGGAAAAAAACGGGATTTATATATTCAGTTAAACGAAATCCTGTGAACTATAATTACTAGACTGTTCAAATTTGGCATAGAAGTAGGTGATTATAATAGTAAAATAATGTTTTAATGATTTTTGGAAATTCCCACGGGATAAGGAATAAAACGGGATTTATATTTTCAGTTCTACGGATTCGATTTTTCGTTTTACTGGTCGTATAAAACTGAAATTTGCCTTCAAGTTCCCTTGGGGAGTGTTAACAATAAAAAAAGGATTTCCCGAAATTCCCACGGGAGCGGGAAAAACGGGACTTTTCGTTTTACTGGTTGCAGAAAGCTGAAATTCGGCATGTAGGTTGCTTCGGGAGTGCAGAGGAGCATTAAGAGAGTACTTTCCCAAATTCCCACGGGAACGGGAAAAATATTTGTTTACAAAGAAATACTGCGGTACGCATAACATGGCTAGAAAATTGAAATTTGGCACACATATACCTTGAGTATCCTAGAGGTGCACTAAGAAGGTATTTTTCGAAATTCCCACGGGATAGGGAAAAAACTGGATTTTTTGTTTTACTGGTCGTAGAAAGCTGAAATTTGGTAAGAGCCTTCCTTGATGAGTGTATGGGAGCACTAAGAAAGGATTTCCAGAAATTCCCACGAGAACAGGAAAAACGGGGTTTTTCGTTTTACTGGTCGTAGAAAGATGAAATTTAGCATTTAGCTTCCTTAGGGAGTGTAACGGAGCATTATAACAAAGGATTTCCTAACATTTTTACGGGAACGGGAAAAACCAGGATTTTACGTTTCCAGACGAAACAACGGAAGAAAGAGACTTAACATTTATAACGTGTGTTTCTTTAAAGGCTTTAAGTGTGCTCCGAAAGCACTCCCCAACATTTTCACGGGAACGGGAAAAAACTTATTTTTTCGTTTTACATCTTAGCGCGTACGAAGTCGCGGGCAAAAGCTATTTGGGGTAGGTATATTTTAGGACAGCCCTTTAGGTTAGGTTAGGTTTGTTTTATAAAAATCCTGCAATATTTACAGTTTCAGAAAAATTAAGGCAGCGGGGCAATGCGGGGGCTTGCTTGCATGCTTGCTTGAGTCCTTGCTTTGCATGCTTGATTGCATACTTGCTTTCATGATTGCTTGCATGCTTGCTTGCATGCATGCACGCTTGCTTGCATGCTTGCTTGAGTCCTTGCTTTGCATGCTTGATTGCATACTTGCTTTCATGCATGCTTGCATGCTTGCTTGCATGCATGCATGCTTGCGTGCTTACTTGCATGCATGCTTGCTTGCACGCTTGCTTGCATGCATGCTTGCTTGCACGCTTGCTTGCATGCTTGCTTGCTTGCATGCTTGCTTGCCTGCTTGCATGCCTGCTTGCATGCCTGCTTGCATACCTACATGCTTGCAGGTTTGGGTGCTCGCTTGCTTGATTGCTAGCTTCTTTGAAATGCTCATGGTTCACGCGTGCGAAGCCGCGGGCAAAAGCTAGTATTATAATAATTGTTTACCTAGCTGACGATTAAAGTAGGTAATGGTTTATTTTCTGTTAATGAAATTACTATTTTATTTCACGGTATTATTTAAGCGTCAACAACAAGAACTATACCAATGAATTTACTATATGGATGCAATGGATAATCAAATGCTCACCGTAAAAGGTAGCGGAAGTTTCAAAGACGGATTGAGATACAGGTGGGGATTGCGGTGGAAGACAAATTTATATTTTCCTTGATTGACGTAGCTTGGTGTTGTTTCAAAAGATGGTTTGAAACATTTACATTTCTATTTAAAAATTGTGAAAATGGCAAATGATGTAAAATTGAAAGTGACAGCTATTAAACACATAAGTATTATTGTACTGGAATATGACAAACTTTAAATGAAGCCGAAGATGTAGTTAATTACTGGTACAGTAACAGCTTATTCAAAGCCCTGAACAGTCCTACGTTGCATCCATCGTGTATGAACCAATAATAGATTTGTTTTGAAATTAATAATGAATAGTTACCACATCGATATTACAGCGATTTATAATATGCTTTTTTTCTAACCTATGTTAAATTATTTACTTTTTCTAAAAAAAACCACATTGAAATGTAGAAACTCACTACTTAATATAGTTATTTTTATTTGTCTATATATATATAAATCAAGTCTTTATCCCTGACGGCGTAGACAGTGCTTAAGGTAACAAGGCTTTAAAAGGCCACGTTAAGCATGATTGCGGGTGTATATGTGGAAAGGGGAATCAGAAAAGTGATGGGTTGCTAGCCGCATCGCCTATAACACGATTCTTAAGATTTTCGCCCATCCTCTCGATGGGATTTTTTACTCGCAATAAAAGGAAAGGTCATCAATAAAGGAACTCCCTTACTTGTCATTTATTTTTATTTAAATTCTGATGTCTGGTGATAAGTTACAACTAAACCAAAATAATTCAATACGTACATTAATTTACTTACCGAATTAAAAAACGTTGAATAATAAATTGTTAAATGAATAACAATTCTACTCTCTCATCAAATACGGCCCTGACCATGTACGCTCCGCCCATTACTGGCAACAAAAGTTGGCGGCGCTCCTTCAAAACATCTAGTTTGGAGGCCATTTTAACGATCACGCGCGACAGAGATAGCGCGCGCACGGCCATTACGGCAATCGCACGTGCGTGAATGAGACAATTATGCAAAGTTAGTTTAGTTCGGCAGTTTGGAGGGAACGGGGTGTTCGTATTATTTCGTATGTCGGGCGATGGTCGAGTTTTGCCGACGGATTGTGGATTTGGATTTGAATTTTTTTTATATATATTTTTTGCAAATGTCCTATTTTGTTTTTAAACTAATTATTTTTATGAATTCTATTGTGTTCAATATTATAAAATGTTTGATATTATTTATGTGTTGTTAATAAATTATAAATAATTTACCGTAAACACACAGATAAAAAGTTTCAGTGTTAAAGTAGATTTTCAATTATAAATTTATAATTCTCTATTTAAATTTGTAGGTCAAATTAGTTAGTCTTTAATTAGGTACTTTCTGTATTAAAGTGACTAGACCTCTTTCAAGATTAAAATCGAGGAAGTGTTTCTCAATTCTCTGTAACCTGTAAACACTCTTAATAAACAAGTGAGTACCTAACTAGGTAGCTAACTATGTACTTAAGTAAATAATTATGTATTTATTTATGTAAGCATCTACGGTCGAAGAAACTGAATCACTAACTTCTGTGGAAACTTTTCACAAAAAAAGTTCGAGAAGATTTATGGTACCTACTTACCTAACCTACTAAACCTACTTCTGTCTATCTTGATTTAATCAACACCCGCGAGCAGTTTCAAAACTTAGGTCTTATTCTTTAGGTACTTAATCGAAATGACCTACTTCCCTAACCTAGAAAAAGAAAAAGAAAACCATGGAAAAAGAAGACTGTCTTTATACAACTCGATGGTGGTATAGGCAGAAGTACCTTTTTTTTGCTGTGGGAAAATGCATTGGGTACGCATAGGAACGACCGCGTCGTGGGGACGGCGCGGACGTTATAAACCTGTTATGCTTAAACTTACCTACGTACCTACCTAATACTTAGAGGTAAGTAGGTACATAATTAGTATTAAGTAAGCATTAGAGGTGCGTGATCGAGTTTTAACAAATTTATGTTGGCACCCTAGTGTAGGTACTTTGCAGTAAAATGATTTGAAATTAATTTACTCTTTCATGCTCAGATGGCCAGTGCCCGACGGTAGATGATAACGAGAATAAAAAAAAACTATTCAATAAACAATCATAAAACCCACGAAAATCTTTGACTACGCCAAGCGAGACCGCAAATCCACGTTTACGAGACAATCCGCTCGTGAACGCCTCGTAAAAGCGCGGCGCCACTCAAATGACGTCAGCTAACTACCGCCGCCACGCGGTCCCGCGCCATGCCACTAGATGGCGCTAAAACCAACCCTGGCTCACTGTTCGCGCTCGTAAAAATAAATTTTATTGTTATGATGAAAATAAAACGCTTGTCGTCAATTTAAACATCATCTTACTGTGTAATAAGATTTATTTTACGATTAACAAGTGTCTCGATGAATTTATACGTCCGAATGATGAATAAAGCCATAATATTGGGTTTTATGATCGTGTTATCGCATTTCTATTGGCAGTTTGGTGATGTTTATTTTTCAGATGTTACATAATAAGTGTTATAGGGTCATTAAAAGCTGAATCATTCGCAGATAAAACTAGTCTGTTTAGGCTACTGATTTCGATAATAACAATGTAATGGGCTATTAACTTGTTATATGTTTTGTTTTCACACTTTTGTCTTCTGCAGACTTGTTTTGATTACTACTTGTTAATAGACGATGTTTTATTATTTTATTTCACGGTATTTTAGTAAAAAAGACATAAAACTTAATGAGGTTCTTAAACGAATTCTTGTGTGAACCTAATGTAGCCCGTGCATAATAGATGGCGCCACTTTGCGTTACCAGTGTGGAAACTAGCCTTCAGTTTCTTTGTTACTGGTATTGTTTCCATTACTAAATAATATTTGTTTATAATTACTGTAATAAGGTTTAGTAAGCAGGTATACTCAAGCACCAATTCCCGCTTAAATTGTGCATTGTACTATTTCTCCGTTTCACAACTAGATGGCGCTACACATTGTCAGGACAAGCAATAAAGCTTTTGTAAAACACTGAATCAGTGAAAGTATCTTTAAGACGTTCGAAGCATCTGTTACTTATTTAAAAAAACCTGTCTTTGTCTTTTTAGTCCCCTCTTTGATTTTTAGTCTCTTTGAAACTTTGCCGTAGAGTTAAATTATCAGCTTATGAAATAATAAATAAGCGTGTGTGTGTAAACCGTTCCTCGTTATAAGATTATAGCTTACAAATTTATTGCCGCCATCTATCATAAGAATCACTTAACTATGCAAACAGCCGCTCAATTGCAACCTAGGTATCAATCTCGCAATAAAAAGGCAAATTACAGTACGACCGCCGTCGGAATCGCACCCGATGAAGACATAAACTATCGACTCCTGTATCTCTATTAAACGCGGCAATACTTTAAACAAGTCATTATTGACAATAAACGTCCAAAGAACGGCATAATAACAAACCACGTGCGTAAACTTACCGATTTATATAGAGGTGAGATAGGGTTACCAGCTGTTCGGTGTTTGTTGGGACACTTCGGATTTTTGATACCGAGTGATACTATGGCCGGGGCATAGTTGATCTCTTCTAAACTTTTAAGCCTGACAATATTTTTGAGCAGTTTATGTAACTCTACTATAACGTTAAATATAATTTGGTGCGCATAATCTTCTGTAATTATTTTTCTTCAAGTAGCAGATATGGTCTCGCTTGTGAGACAATAATGGATAAATATATGAGGTTTCTTTTTCGACAGACTTCCAAAAATAAGACAGTTATTTTAGAACTTTTTGAGCCTTTTAGGCTGCAGCCTTTAGTATTTTAACTGTTAACGAGCTTTATTAGTCAATGATTAACTTTTTCATTTCATTATTTTAATACTTTAGTACCAAGAGCTACCTACTTTTGTGCAAAGTTAGCTTTAAGTTAAATGAGATGTTACATTCAAAAATAGTACATACCTGTACTTCTTTCAAATCAGAAAAAAATACATTTTTGTCACTGAACGCCCTGAATTCTTACGAGTGAAATGACCCGCGGTCATGTCCGGCTTTTCCAATCGGCACATGGTAACCCTGGCCAAAGCCCCGAAGGCGTATACGAAATAATCCGAGTTCTACAAACGGTGCAGTCCACGTGACGCTAACGATCGCTCGCGCAGTAAAAATCGTGTTTACGATCGCTGCGCGTGCGCCTGCCGCCTTTGAATTTGAATGCGCTTTTTCGTTTTTTTTTTTACGGTCAAGGCTGTGGGAAAATTCAGGCTTGATGGGAATTGCGGAGTTTTAGAAATTTTGTTGATGAAGCCGTCTTTTTCCTTTATTTGTGGCCTGGGGCATCCATGAGAGTCTCGTAAAAGGTAATAATTTTTTTTTTTTTTTTAAGTTGTAAGTACCCATAATTTTTCCAATTTAGTACCTACACAAAATATCAGACCATTACTAATACAGTAGCGAACTTATTTATTTTCTTTATTGTCGGTTTTGCAATCGATTTTTAAGTCGTGCCTGTTAAAATATAATTTGAAAATGAAGAAAAACTTTACTGAGAAAAGTACTCTGTCGAAAGCTACCTCTGAAATCAATTTTGACGATCTATGGCTGCCTTTCAAGATTATTTTTCTAGGTTCAGTTTCTAAATGGTTAAGGACCAAAATGTTGTGGTAGTTTAACTGTACAAAATGCCTGACTGTAAAATTTTGTGTGTGTTTGTGTCACACCGGATAGCTTTCGTACCTACTAATTTTAATTGGTTCCGTTAAGGTGGACAACTTTTTGGATCTTACCCAAATCTGGCTTTTAGTTGGAGCGCTTCCTACATTTTGACCATACTGAAGTTTACTACGAGATTAAAGTTTTTGCTGCATATGGCCCATAAAGTCAATTCGATTGGTAATTTCGAAGCAGAAACTTTACCAGTTTTCTAGAAATTTCGCGGGTTGCTCTAAAAAAAACTCCGTCCTGTAGATTTATTATCCTTTATTATAGAATATAGACTAACTAGGTACCATTGCTTATAATAAAGTAGTACTTACACAAAAAGAAGCATAAGGACTCTTGTACCTAAGTTTCTTACGTTTGATAGGTAGCTCTACATATTTTAGCTTTTAAATAGGTAATCGTTCTAAAACAACAAAGAATAATGTTGCTGTTGCCTTATATACCTCGTTATCAAACAGAAGCCATAACCTCAATGCTAGCTGCAACTTTATCGTAATAAAATATCATTCTATCACATAACCGTATAATTTAACCGAGTATATTACCCAGAGAAAACGTTCTCTTCACACGTTTATAAAGGATAAATTGTTCTGAAAATTCGAATTCAATTTGCTTACTTTATTTTATGACTGGGTTTGTAGGTTGAATTGACTTGCACTCACGCTATGTGCTGGCTGGCATGGAAATGTCTAGTTAGGTAGTCGTTTTATAATGTATTTGTATCTAAAAGTATTCTAGTAAAGCTCTGATTTCATTTGACAAGAAATGGTCGTTTTCAAAGTTTGCTATATAACCAACCTCAAAATATTTGCTGAAGAGACTGGAACATGCTGACTTTCTGAATTAGGTTCGTTTCGTTTCAAAAATATTAATCATGTAACACTTTCGAGTAGTGAATAGGTAGAGCATGGCATTCTTTAACCTGGAAAATATTTGAAATATTAGGTACTCAAACCAAAACCTTCATTAGATTAGTTCTAAACAGCATCCTCTCTGTCGTTTTATTTTACTTGCTATAAAATAAATACAACATGAGCAAGTGCTTTGTAAGTAACTCAGTTATTAAACGTAGCACCTTCTATATTTTATATTACTGTATTATTTCAGTTAAAACTCAGGTTTACTAGCTACAGTAGGTGTCACTTGGTGGTCAGGTAAGTACTAGATTTTAGAGGGCTACTTAGTCGAAATATTTTGGTAATTTTCAGTAGGTACCTAAGTTCATCCTTTTAATGTTTGATCGTGTCGAAATCTTTGTAAGCACTCTAAATTTACCATTTATAATTCTCGAAGGCCTTATCATTTGTGACAGATGATCTAAGCATTATATCCGTGGCACTTCCTTTGGTGGCTGAACAAGCCTATTCGGAAGCTGCATTTGCGACCGCATAACTGGCATGTGAAAGTGATGGAGTTTTAAGGGACGACTGCTACATCTATATGCTCTTGTCCTTTTTCCAAGCTAAAGTCTGGAACCAAGCTTTGTCTTGCGCTTGACGTCCATCTGCTAGACGCGTCCGTCACTCACTCCGTTCCTCCCATTGGTAGCAGTAAAAGAAAACATCGCGAGAAAATCCGCTCATACGAGTACCTGCGAAGCAGTTCAGTAGTGTGTAAATTTTCCGATTTGCACTGCGTTCGTAGAAATCTAGTCTAGTAAGGTATACAAACAAATACAGTTCTGATAAATACAATACTGATCCAATACAAACCTGTGACTCTAGCCCATTTGGCAAAGAGATACCGAGCATGCTCGTCTTTGAATCCCGCTATGTATAGTGGATTTATTTTGAGATATTGAACTTTTGGCACTCCGGGGAGATAGAAGACCCGTAGAATCTAGGTATAATTTCAACGTCACGGCTTAGTGTGATAATTATTAATCAGTCTACCCTGGAAGTTTCGGTGGCTCAACTGAAAAAGTCGATGTTTGTAGATCCCCTTTGCTTAGCTCATCCAGCATACTCCTTAATAAAAATAGGTATTGCAGATTATGATTCATGTGAAAGAACGGAGTTTGTCTTTCATAGAACACAAATTACTGTAAAGAAGAAAAAATCAATTTTCAATCGCATTACCTTACGGAGAATAAATAGCTTTCGTATGCGTTGTCTGTTAATATGAGAGAAAGTCAATTAAAGCTGTCGGTCTGTCAACTGCAGCTTTAGGAATTTAATAAAACCATAAAATTTCTTGAGTCAAGAGAACAATATAGTATTTTTTTCGGCTGTAGGTGGTTTACAGTCACAGCTAGGATCTATGTAGGAGACTGTGCCCGATTTTTTATGTCATCAAGATCTAGTTATTCCGGTTCGATTAATTTAATGAATCAGAAGTTACTCCCCCCCCCCCCTTATTCATAATCGCTCTGTAGACTTCTGCTAACTTAGCAATCGTTTGCCTTATCTGGGAAAGGCAAAAGTCAGTGTGACAGATAAGGACAAACGATTGCTAAGTTAGCAAAGCCTACAGAACGTTTATAAGCGTTTGTCCTTACATGAACTACAATCACTTGTCTAGAGTTACAGCGCAACTACACGTGCTAGAGTTAGATATTAGGTACATGCAGTGTCATCATTCAGAACCCATCGTATCCAAGTAATTCAATGTAGTAGGTGTACTTATGTCTTTAATGCAATCTCACGACGGTGACTTATTTCAATGCGAAGACTCGGAGCTTAGGGGTCTTACCATGATGTCTTAATGCGATTCAATTCCGACTCAGTTCAGGTTTAAGGTGTCATTTTTAGTATGGATCTGATAGCGAGAGAACCTAAACTGAATCGGAATTGAGTCGCATTTAAGACGTCATGGTAAGGCTCCTGATTTTAACCCTGTAGAGTCGGTATGTCTAGTCTAATAAGATGTTGACTTACCTATCCCCTTATAGTAGAAAAAATAACAAATATATAACCTATCCCTTGGTTAAATTATGTATTTTTACTCTCTGAGAAAGATTAGTGTCGATTTGTCAGATTAAGACAAAATTAAGGTTCTACTAACATAAGGCAATTTGCATTTTAACATTTTATACTCTACCTACTGGCTACATAAACTGGCTTTGAGATGAGACTAAGAAATGGTTCATGGTGGATGGAGAAAAAAATTGTGAACTTTTTTTGCTACTTACTTAAATAACTTTTATTGGTTGGTTTAGGTACCTACTTACCTACTTACCCACTGATCGTTGAACAATCATTAAAGAAATACTTAACTATGTACCTATATAATTAAGTACAGGTAGTCGTAATTAGTTGTAAACACAGCACACAGCATTCTCTGTAGGACAATTTTCAATCACCTAGACGCCAATACCATAGATATAGTATGTAGTCACGAATTGACCAATTACGGCCGCATAAAAAAATCCCCACTGCACATCCCGGCCTTTTTATCTGCAAATATTTGTTTAAGAGGTGGCTGCAATAAAAATGCGAGCGAGTCTCTGAACGTACCGCCATTTATTCGTTTGATGACTTCATTTGGACGCGCCGACTGAATGCTGTTGCGATAATGCGCTATTGTTTACCCTTCGATAGTGCGCCCTACACTGCACGCGCCACACTGCGCCAGAAAGAGACAGCCATATTTCACGCCGCCCCGCTCGCATACCTAAGCGGTTCACAGATAACAATCCCTCTCGCTCGCTCCTCTGTCCCGTACGTACGCGCGACCGTGATAGAGCATTCACTCGTAAAAACAGGTAGTAGAAGAAATAATAATCATCTTTACGACTTCTCACTCTATTCAGCACCTTGTTACGATACTGCGCACTCATTGTGGCCCGACCGAGAAGTGGTTGTAAAATCTTTTCTTTACTACCCGTTTCACTAATTGTACCTTTATGAGTTTACGACTTTTGCGGCTACTCGACAGTAGTAAAGTGACTTAGAGGCTTTTGTAGACGTTTTTTTTTGCGCGTGGGTGGCGTTGAAGGCGATAAAAGGAGTGATACGAAACTTAAGTACCCGTTTCGGTTACATAGGCCGCTTTATGATTTATTGCAACTTAAGCTTGTTCATTTCAACTTTTATTAGCAGTTGTGCTTATCGATAGACTAGTTATTCGAGGCGACCACGTGCGTTCACTGATAAGAAAAGGAAAAGAGAGCGTGACTGATAATAGTTATTTAATAGTCATTAGCGAAAAGGGGACGGAGTGTGATACGGCGCTGGAGCTGGCGGGCGGCGCGAGTGGCGCGAGTGGCGCTCCGCGCTCGGCTCGGCGAGAGGCGAGTGAGGCGAGTCGGGGCCGCGCCGCTCAGTCGCTTGCGTGAGCCGGGCCGCGGCGATCGTCCACGCTCAGTCGCTCGCTCGCGCCACACGCGGACGCAAACTTCGCTCGCGACGCACGCTCGCACTCAAAATACACCTCCCACCACGTGACTGCGACCGGCCCCGCCGCTTAAAAACTCGTAAACCCGCACCACTCGTAAAATAATCGTAAAAAGTAAACACACATCAACTCGCCTTTATCGCCGACGAGACCCATTATGACGCTCGAGTGACGTATAACAGGCAATAAAATTATCGAAAATTAATTTCCACCGAGTGACATTGGCGGAGGTCGCGTTATCACGGCGATGACATAAGTGCTGATTTAACTGAGTGACGTTAGTGACTGTGAAGATGAACTCTTATTTCGAGCAGGGCGGTTTCTACGGGGCGCACGGGGTGCACCAGGGCGGGGGCGGAGGCGACCAGTACCGCGGGTTCCCTCTTGGACTGACGTACGCCCAGCCGCATGGGTTGCACCAGCCGAGGCCGCAGGACTCGCCGTACGATGCCTCGGTGGCTGCTGCGTGCAAGTTGTACGCGGGGGAGCAGCAGTACGGGAAAGCGGACTGTACGAAGACGGGTGGGGAGCAGCAGAACGGGTACGGGGGTAAGGAGGCCTGGGGGTCTGGGCTGGGGGCTCTGGTGCGGCCAGCGGCGTGCACGCCGGAGGCGCGGTATTCCGAGTCCTCGAGTCCCGGTCGGGCATTGCCGTGGGGCAACCAGTGCACGCTGCCGGGCGCCGCCGCCGCTGCTCAGCCAGTGCAGCATCAGCCCACCAACCACACCTTCTACCCTTGGATGGCCATAGCAGGTCAGTCTATCTTACACGTGGACAGTATTACGTCTTAAATTAATAAAATTAATGTGAGCATAATGTAGTCGAATCGTAAATTAGTAACTCCTACTAATTAATCATTGGGCTTCGAAACGCATACCATATAGGTGATCTTCTGAAAAAGCCCTAAAATGGCGCTTCGCTCGAGCGCGTACGTACAAATCTCACCGGAATCCAATAAGATCCGATCAGGTAGTGGCCGAGTTTTCTCAAGTGTCAATAAAACGCACATAAAACCAACGACCCTCGTCAACACTTATTGATGCGACAGATTCGAGTGTCGTTTATAATCTCAAGCCATTCAGTATGTCGACCTTAACTAATTAGAGGCAATAAAAGAATTCTGATCAGCGATAAAACAATAAAATTAAATTTGAATGAGTCATAAAAAATTCGCACCTCTTTTAACGTTTTATAACTACATGTTTAATGTCTCGACAAAATGGTTAGGTGGCCCGTTTTATTTAATAGGAGCCTAATTTAGATTTTATTTGCACTTGATTTGATAAGCTATAAAATTTTGCTAATTTGGGCTATAAAAGTTCGTCAAGATTAGTTTTTATGTGTTACATTTTAAGAATTAAGTTTGCATATTCTGTAAATAAAGGTACCTATTTACACAATTTTTAAAAATTAAAACTTACCTAGGTATTTCAAGAAAAAAACCGTTACCTTATAACATTTTTAAACCATGTGTGAAATTTGTAATCAGAGAATGCGCAGTGACAATAAATTATAAAAATTCGAAAGATCGATTGGTCGGTTTGAATTCTTTTTTTTATATTATAATTGTAAATTAAGTGGACTTTTGGTCTTACATAGAACAGTAGTGCTACGAAAATATGAACAATCTGCTACGCGCTCAATGCAAGGGCTACGGCGTAGAGGGAGAGCGCATCGAAATCGTAAAATTCATGGTTTGGTCTGAACAGCTAATTCATTTGAATAAAGTTTTTAAAAATGTACTAAAATCACCTAATTAAAAAAAATCAACTTAAAATGTGCATTTTCAATAAAACAAAGCCCTAAATTTCATTACCTACTTGCCTTCTAGAAAAAGAAATATATACCTACTAAGAAAAATTGCAATTTATTTAAAAATATTGAAAGGTGATACGATGGTGTGATAAATGAAGTACCATGACTGTATCTTTCCGACATAATTATGTAGGATGGGAGTTAAAACTACTTATCAAAATAAATAGGTTTACGTACTTTATGATTAAACTTTTTTTATTTATTTATTAAATACGACAGAGTCAAATTAAGTAAAAAAACCTACAGTAGAACTTGGGATCTTTCGTAGACCATGTAAATCGTGTTTAAGTAACTGGGAAAATAATGACACAGGCTACGAACTTACAGACAAAACTCTGTAATTTAACCATTTTGCTTAATAACAAGTTGACGCACCTTAGTAACTTCAAAACTTCCAGTTTAGTACCAGTTTAGTAGCTACTAAGTTAATATCTTCCTTTTTAAATGAGACCAAAGTACCTAGATATAAAGTCGTTTAATCTAGTTTTTTTAAAAGAAAAAGTTGCCTCCATCACTTCATATATCACGTACGATGTAACTAATCGTATTTCTGTTCACAAAATAATATTTTCATGTTTTAGATAGAACCTAATCCTCTTGATATTTCCTTGTAAACGTAGCGTCATTTTAGCGGCCCGCGTTATGGCGGGAGCGCGCGCGCCGGGTCGATGACCCGATCTAGTTTGGGAACATTATTATTAACTTCACTGCCACTGACCATCGACAAATGGTCACTCGATAATCCCGTCTTCAGCTATCATAGACAAAAAATAGGTACAAGAAAAGCAAGAGGAAATTGTACGCAATTTGTCAGTTAGTTTAGAATACTAATGAGAACAGAACGCCACATGATGTCCGCTTCAAATATTGTTTTTTAAAGGAAGTATAAAATTTAAATCTAATTGGTATAAATTAAGCTGATTCTTATAAGAATTATCGCTTGAAATTAGTTTTTAAGTCAATAGGCGAGACACTGGCCGGTAAGACCGATTAGAAAAAGACGACGAATTAGAATTCGAAATTGGAATCCCATTTATCTCGATAGCGGCGTTACCACGTAAACTCACACAACTAACGCGTAATTAATGCGACGCGCGTGTGGTCCCGGTTCTCATAACTCATGCGACTTGATAAAATTAAGTAACACGACCTAAAAAAAATTAATAAAACAAAAATAAGTAGTCGGTCTGTCGGCCATATTTCACTCGGGGTGCACGCAACGGGCCGCGAAAACAATACAAGGACGAAACGTGGGCCGGGCGCGGCGCACTGGCAACCTCCGACACGACTGCCAGAGGTCGTTCTGCCCAAAATGTAATTCCCGTGTAACGGGGATTTTATTAAAAAAATACAACCGTACTGAAACCTCCTTCCCTGAAGTCGGTTTAAAATGAAAACAGTACTAACCAAATTGTTTTAGATTTTTGCGTATGAAGTGCTAGGCGTTAGGTTAATTTTAAAAGTATATTGCAAGTTCTGAATAATTGCTAGCTTTTGCATAATTTGTAGATACAGCTTCATCTGACAATCATCACTACATAGTATAAAATAAAGTCGCTTTTTCTGTCTTCATGTCCCGATGTATGCTTATATTATGTATCTTCAAAACTACACAACGGATTTTCATGCGGTTTTTTTTTAATAGATAGAGTGATTCAAGAGGAAGGTTTATATGTATAATAAATGCATAATATACCTACCGTGCGAAGCCGGGGCGGGTCGCTAGTTAATTATAAAAATAAGTTATATTCTTGTGTTGTGGCGACTCCCGTTGTTTATAAATTTGTAATTAGATTCTCTTATGTTCTGATCTGTAATAATATATTATTACCTGTCACCTGTCATGTCGTTGTCATGTTGCCAAGGACTTGTACGGACTGTAACTGTAAACACTGCATTTTTAAAGCTTTAAAGTGTTGTTTTTTTGTGTAATATTTCAAGTGTATATTTACTTAATATTAAATACATAGGTATGAGTACATACATACATACAAATCACGTATATCCCTTACGGGGTAGACAGAGCCTAAGGTAACAAGACCTTAAGTAGGTGTACATAAATAGGGGTTATGTCAAAGCAATAATAAGTTAGTTATAAATGAAACTTAAAATTTAACGAAACACTTACAAACACTATTTCTTACAAATCCATTAACACTACATTTGATGAGGTTATTTTATTGAAACTTTATTATGATATTTGAATAACTACATAAATATAACAACAAAAATAATAGAAAAGTTATTAACAAAAGGGAGATTTATTTATGCCCAGTTATACTCACATTCAAGCTTATAAGCATCAGCCAGTTACAAAGAAAACGCCCCCCATTTAATGTATCTCCGTAATACACTGCACTTTGCAATGCAACGTTTAACAAACGTTTTGCAGCTTTACAATTTTATTTCATTTTTCAGTTTCGCGTCTAAACCCTGCCGGTGCCGAGCTGACCCTATAATTTCTAAAACTGGTTCCAAAATTGGCGACTCGAGAGCTCGCGGCCTCGGCCTCACATTTAAATACTCCTTTATTAAAGGGAAATGAGATATTGTAATAGCTAGGTTACTTAGCCTTACGATTTTAAAATTTTATTGCGTGAAATCGTTTTGCATGTCAATTATCTGGGAGATGTTTAGCGCAGCCATTTTTTTTTTCATTTAATAATTAGGTAAACGTGTTGACTTAAAGGTTGGTCATTTACAAGGCATTGTTCGATTTGTATGTAAATGAATTATAAAAATAGTAGTGATGCAACGAAGACGAATGGTTTTCGATACTATTCGGCGAATAACGAACTTCAAAACGAATAGGTAAACAATTAAATCTAATTAATCTAGTCTAACCGACAATTTTATTTGAGCTGTAATTTTGTAACAGCACATGAATACTTACTCTTTCGAATGGTACATACTTTATAGTGATGCCTTCAAAAATCGGTCCTCTGGGCCATAAACAATTTATTATTTTTGTTTGGTTATTTCTTGTCTGCTGTTGAAGAAAGCCTTTCGGAGACAGCAGTGCATGGTTTTATAATGTAAGCTTAAAAATAATATTGGAATACACGAACTGAAGATTAAGTGGGAACGTTCCGTTTTCGCAAACAGCGTTCTTTACGAATGCCATTTCGATATCCGGCGAATACGAATATTCGTTAATGGGTCGATATTCGGCGAATACCAAAACACTAAAAAATAGAAAAAAAAACCGGGTCACTTTTCATACAACTTTCTAAGGAAAGTGACTCGGGTTTTTGCTCCCGATTACATATAAGTATATAATGAATTTATGTAGTTTAAATTAACGTTACGATTACGACCTTGAAAAACAGCAATGAATAGGATTTACTTCGTAAATAAAAAGTGATCAACTTGTTTTATTTATCACAAAAATATTATTGTTAGTGATTGATGAATGTGGATGAAGCAAAAGAGGTAGGTATGTCAGGATCGTGTAGCAAATGGAACAAAGTAGTCTCAGCCTGTCCCTGTTAGTAAAAGGCGTGACAATACGTATCTTAAAAAAATATTCACAAATAAGTTTTTCTCAAACATGCTCGGAAATGTATGCGTTAATGTCCCGATATGAGGACATGAAGTTTCTCGTTTATGGCTCCCTACATTACTTCTTGGCTTAGGCCACAAAAGTTAGTATGAAAATCCATTTTTGTCCGCTGCTCTAATTTTTTAAATTTCTATACTAAAATTAAATTGGCAAAGGAAAAAATTACATACCACCACAATCTGTACCTAAGCATAATTGCGACATAAAAAAAAATCTATGGTACTATATTTATGTGCGGTTAAACATGGTGCTCAAATAGCTGGATCAAATTAGTACGTTTAAAAAATAAAAAAGGTGGCAAATCGAAAATCTTTTTTTCTGCTTATGCGTATTTCGTAGTGATTGTTATTATAATTTAACAGAAATAAAAATGATTTCTAGTGATGAAAGTGACGGGGAACTTATGAACTGTACTCCGCCTCATTTAAAAGAGGAGGCAAATTTAGCTATGCAAAATATGCTACCGGAAAAAAGTAAAGAGATTTACATGAAAACATATTTCCTCACATTGTTTGAGAAAAGCACTATACAAGCTTTGGCCGGAACAGGGATTGCAGGACTCGTTCTATCTGGCCTCGTCTTCGACTCGGCCACCTACCCCAAACTCGTCCAGCAATCCCTTACTTCACGGCTTCTGCAGTAATGTACTATTTGATCTGTTTAACTATCTATCGTCAGCTATTTTCCTAATAATTTGTGTTATAGTTGAATTATCGAGAAGATGGAATTGCATTTGTAGTGGTTATACCGTTTGCAACAAAAGGAGAATAATTTTCTCTTAACTTAATAAAATGACATACCCAAGAAGTGGAATAAGTAGTAGTCCTCTGTTTTTTTCTTTTATTCGCTATCATAACAGTTGAAAATTATTTGCTTACTTTGACTCTCAATAGGACCAAAATTACTTACAGCCATATTTTTTTAAAATATAGAAATTATTCATAGTCGTACGGGCGGACACAATAATTAATTGAGAATACAATCAAATCAGATGTAAAAATATACGCACAACGTAAATAATATTGACAATTTCACACTGACATTATTTTTGTTTTTAGTTCTTCGATATATATAACAACCTCTTTGTATGCTGATAGTACAAGAAAATAGAAAATTCAAATATAGAATGCCTGTAAACAAACAATACTACTACATATGCAATTCCACGCTCTCGATGATTCAACTATACACAGTACCTACCTACAATAGGTAAGGCGCAGTGATCCGCATGAAAAGTGGCTCTGCTTCAAAGTACCGAATATTAAATATTGCATATTACTGTCTGTAAATTTAAGTCATGTCATCAAATATTATTTTTCATAAAAAAAACTTTGTTTTTATTTTAGTTATTTAGACAAATTATTTTGAAATTGTACCTATCCAACTAAACAAGACTGATTCGTGTTTAATCGTAACAATCGTAATTACTTAAAAAAAACTTTAAATATGTTAATACACTAAATAAAGAAATAAATTTATTAAATCGTATTTATTAAATTTCGGTAGACGTATAATTATTATATTACAAAAATATAACTCCGAGTAATAATATTTGTCCTCTACTAATAGTCTCAATTGCTTTACAACTTGGACAACATAAAAGACATGACTTTAATAGGCCGTTTAAAAGAATCTCATTCAATAGAGGCATACCGTAGTACCCTAAATTGGCTCGTTCACCGCACACCATCAAAACAAACACCACTACACACAAAAATATCGGGATAATAGGCCGTGAGTCGCAAACCATAAACTAATAATGGGGGGAGAATTATGTTTTATGGCACCAGTTTTGAATAATACTTTTTAAACGTTAGTATTCATCAAACCGTCTCAGCACTGGCACGTTTGCCACGGAAAAAAACAAAAATGGTTATTTTGCGTTGAATTTGAGCGAAAGTTTGAATTTGAAATCGGAATGAGGTTGGGTTGACGGAGCAATGGCGGCGGGAGGTGTGCATGCGCTTGTTTCCCGCCTGTCCACGCTGCGCCGCCAGCCATCTTGGATAAGAATCGATCATAGGTGTGCAGCTGTGAAGTGATAAATACAATGCAGTTTTAATCTCTGTTAACTCGTGCAGTGTTTAGAGTTATTGCAAATTGTGATTCGGATTTTACAATGTGCTGACTTTTGTAGCTGGAAATGTTATTTTATAAGTTTTATCAGTGTTTGATAGATTGTAGTTGAAGATAGGTATGTGGTGTAACTGAACTTCTACGTAATCTGATTTAATAGTTGCTATTAAGCCCTATAACAGATTTCACTCAATACCAACAGTATCATAATCATTATATAATATTGTATTAAAGTTATAAATATTGGTATATCTAATATCCTACTGATTGTAAATTTTAATGGCTAAGATTTTAAAAGTCTGAAGTAATATACATCTATGAAGATTTTACTTTCATCTTTTTAAGTATTTAGAAACGTGTTTCGGTATTTTTAATTTTATTACAGTTCTGATTAATAAATTCTGAACGATATGAAACTCAAATAATGTTCGACAACCAAAGCACACCCATAATGTAAACAATACAAAACTATACCATGATTGATCATGAAAACATAGTACAGAAATCTAAATTTACCTAGATATTCCACGCCGGTTCTTGATCCATGACCTAGGACAGGTTATTACGCGTTGCATTGGAAATTACGGCACAGTATTCTTCCCATATTTTGCATTTTATAAACAGCAATCTTGCCAATTGCCTTTACAGATACTTTGATTTGTTTACTAACAAGTTGTCTGTTTGGGATTATCAAGAAAACAACTTATTTACAATTTTTAGCACCAAGAAAATGTAGATCACAAAAGTAGAATAGAAATAAAAATAAAACACTCATAGTTCTGTTCATTCATTATGTACCTACAACATTACAAATTAGAATGATCTACATACACACCTGTTTACAGTTGATATTTGTTTCTATTATAATTAATTATGTAAGTAATTTTATGACCGTCTAAACTACTGCGGTACAGTGCTGTAAATAGCTTATTGGTTGGGCTATTATAACAATTAAAAGCCACAATAAATTATAAATTACAAGTTATTATTAAAAGAAACAAAAATAATAGAAACAATAAAAAAATTAAACGGTCTTCAAATTCCCGTGACTGCACTTAGCCTTTTTTTACAGACGGAGGAACAAAGCAAATTACAGCTTGCATGCAAAAAGTAACTAGCAGCCATGCAGGCTGTTGATAGAAAAAGGAAAAAAAAATACTGACTTAATAAGCTAAGATTAAATTTAGCGAGGGAATAAAATTTTCAATCTTCGACATCTTTTTCATTTCTTTAGTGATTTTCTAGAACGTTTTTACTGCAGACATTTTAAATGGTAATTTAGTCATACTTAGCTTTTTAACATTGTCTGTAGTTGATAATTCATCTTCGTTAGCTTTACAAAAGATTGTGGTACTAAATAAGTATTACAAGACGGCGGTCACGAAGAGAGTGACGTCAACGGATAGTCCTCCATCCGTAGATATGACGGACCGCCAAGTACTGAAACTATCTGAAAACATAAAAAAAAACTTATAAAAATAATGTCAATAATTTTCAAAATATTGAAGGGGGATATAGGCTAGGTATTTAATAACTAAATTTACTCTTAACTGCATAAGTTTTATATGTAAAGCTGCTTGACGTCACCTTAAATAAATCATTTGCCAGTCGAGGTCAAACACCTATCTACATACTCTCCTTGCTCCAAATCCACACACAACTCAACAGATTCTAAAACAGAAACATGTATGTGTTTTTTTAATTAATAGTGGCATAACTTAGTCTTACGAATTTACTGACCATTGAGCTACGAATATTTTTGATGAAGCCAATAATCTCATTTTATTTTTTATTTTTCACTGGACTAGTATCATTTCTTTTCTGTGTCAAATGAAATAGCATGGCATGTAAGTAAGGCTATCTTAAACTATCGTAAAGCGATTTTGTTACTACAAATCAACACAGTGTTTCTATTTGCTTTGATCTCTGCAAAATATGTACAATTAAAATTACAGTCAACTATCGACACAAATATTTAACTTCGTTGTCTATACCTTCAAAACAGTAAAATTACATATTATTAATTGAGGATGGTAGTTGCTTTAAGATAAAAAAAATTAAACAGTTTTTTTTATATTTCACGAGGGCAAAGCCACGACCACGAACACAAAACAGTTTCATGAGAAATGTTATTTATTTATTGTTTAAATTTTTTTGATCAGAATATTTCCTCTTAGTGCTCTTATGTTTTTTTAGTTATATCGCTTATCTTTTGTTTTGTAGTTTATATTTGTCTGTACTTTTAAAGCATTTATAACCTTACTGTAAATGTTGTTAAGTATTTCAAGGAGTTGTAACATCGTCATACCCCTGTCGCTGTTTCGTATTCATGAACGTTTTCGCTTCGCTCCGCATGGGCGACCATCCTGCAGGCAATTAATGCCTCACGATACCTCGTCGCGGGAGGTGGCAGACTGAGCCTATTTAAATATGGAAATACGTACTAATTTCCTTTAGCTGGATCCAGTGCTAGTGAATAGATATTTTGAAAATATACACGAATGTATTGGTAGATCCGATTATCATCACTTTGAATGGCAACGGATTTTGTAAGTGGCCAGAAGTTATTTGTCATACGATTTTTGGTTTAAGTTAGAACAAAGTTTTTTAAGTTAAAACTTTTTTATCTACTTATTTTTGCCCAGGAACATTTTATTAATAAATTCATATCAGTTGTAGCGTGCAGGTTGGTTGATTGGTTTTTAATTCCATTATACCTAGTACATGTATCTGGTATAATTCAAACCGTTTAATATCACGTAAACTATGCACCATGCACTTAATATCGTTACTTAGCCTTTCCTTCAATGCAGAAAAGCTGCCTGCAATCTAATTTCGATCCTCAGCCTCACAAATAAAGATCAATTCACACTGAGTATTTTACTCGTAAAACATCCGTCTTGTTGAACTTTATGTCGAGGTTGCAGAGATCTTTTTTGCGTGTTGTTTCTAAGCATTTGAGGTGTTTTGGTATTATCTTTTTGACATACAGGCCTTCGTGCCGAAACTAGCATTTCATTGAGCAATGTTTCTTCTTTTTAAGCTAACTCAAGTTATTCGCGTTTTATTAAAGCAGCAAACACTATTACGCTGCCGTCTATTGTTCCGGTATTAAATATGCAAATTTAATACTAGACCGTAATTACTTAATTGACTTGAAATTAGCTTACTAGTCTTGAATTAATTTCAAACATTAATTATTATAAAATTTACAAAGTTTGCGTTACAGTAATTGCTTTCTTTTGAAGCTGCTTTGATTACTATTTTATTAACATAGGTACCTATAACAATGTAGATCCGTACTTAGTTATACGCAAGTGGTGAGAGACACAATATTGATGCAAATTTGATCTCTCTCACACAAAAAAATGTTGTTACATGTTTGTGTCTGCCTCTATAAGTACCTATCTTAGTTTCTAACTTAAAATACCAATTTAAACAGATGTTAATCATTCAGTTTATCCTACTAATGTTATAAACGCGAAAGTTTGTAAGTATGGATGGATGGATGGATTGATCTGGTGAAATTTCATTTTGGAACATAGATAGGATTATAGTCTGGAATAACACATAGGCTACTTTTTATCCCGGAAAATTGCGTAATTCCTGGGGGACAGCGATAAACGAATTCTATGCAGACGAAGTTGCGGGCAACATCTAGTTTTTAATATTTTCTTGTTCGTTGTATGCATTGGCATTATCATTCTATTCTAACATACTATTTTATTGTATCATATTTCGGCCGTTTTGTGGCAAGTCGTATAATTAATTTCATTTTTGGTCAATCAATGGTATTACAGTCCGTAACAAACGTTTCAGCATTCGTCGCGCCACTCATGAATTCGTCTCGCCTCTCGTACCAACGACCAATAAATTTTACCACACCACTTCAGTAGGAATCTTCAATTATCTAACCATAAAAATCTCCATAGAATATTCGATTGTGAATGCTTCATCGATTATTAGAGAAAGTATTATTAACGGTAAGAAATAAAGTTCTTGGTTTTAAAATTTGAATGTGCTGAATGTGCAAATCGATTTGGCGAATTCGCTTTTAACGAGCTTGTGTGTAATAAAGACGTTAGTTTTTTTTAAATCAGCAATTTGGCCACATACTGTATTACCCGTTATCTACCATCAGACTGACTATTATCATAGATTAATTTAGTATGTTATCGGGATTGTTGAAGCAGGTAGCTTTTTGAATGCGCAGTGAGCACAACGGCTGCGTCGGCGCCGCTAGCGTTGATGTATGGCCCTTACCACATACTTAGCTAATAAACCTTACTCAATTATAACCTCTCTGTAATATACCCGTCTCGCTCTTTCACTTGTCAGTTAAAATAATTTGACGAATAATAACTTTGTTCGTTACGAATTTTTTAGTTGTTCAATTACTTCGGTAGGAACCATAACAATTTAATTACATACATGCGAGTAAATTATTAAATCACATCTGTAATTTCCGTCTTAATCTTGTTTGAAAAAATAATAATTGGCGGTCTATTCATAAATTACGTAGTATAATAAAGCATTTTACAATAGTAGAGTTTTCAGATGCTTATCGTTTTGAAACTTACTAGTAAATTAAGATGGTAATGTTTGCTGACGATAGTTCGAAGAAAGAGAAAACTATATTTATATGCGTTCAGTCGAGTAGTAAAAACGGCCGAAGTCCCTAAAAGGTCCAAAGCTCAAATTCGTTTAAAAATACATGCGGGTCTAAAAAACAACATGTCTATTATAGAGGCCGTTTTTTACGCACACTGCCCAGAAACAGAATCGTAAATTATAATTTAGTAACCCAAAGGCCACGAAATTAAGATATCCACCTTTCCGCATCTATGGCGGCGTTCCTTTGTGTGTACATTTTTAACGGCGGTTTAGTTTAGTTCTTATATTTGAATGCAACGGACGTTCCGTTTTAGAATCAAAATCGCTGTGAGCCGAATTATAGTGTCCAATCTGCATCGCCAAAGTGACCTACCACAGAACGATTTGCTGGCGGCCTTCGTTCAGCATAGTGATGCGACACACGTAGCAACAATTTAGACTCGGAGATATGCAATCGGACACCGAAGAAGGACTGAGATTGCGTGTATTGCACCTATTGATTTATACCTACTTATTCTTCAATTAACACGCTATCAAGACGCAAAGTGGCCAGCGTAATACAAAATGAATATTACTACGGCGATGATCACGTGGATTCTTCATAGCTCTTACTTTTTCACACGCATCAAAGGAGATGTTGACGGTCAACGCACGAATGTTGGAATCATCGGCACTTACGCAGAATTTTAATTAGAGTTTCCTACAGCGTTGCATTCGCGATACATAAACATTACGCGGCGTGCACTCATGTTAACAACGGAAAATACGTTACATTCGCGTACTGTGTGTTAAAATGTGCTTTTGTTAGTTGAACTGTGTTTAAATCGTGAAAAAGTGTGTTGAAAAACGATATGTGAATTTAATTGGTTGGAATTCGCGACACGCGTTTCCTACTGCTTTTCAGCGGTTTTGTGACGTTTAAAAAATGTGTCAGTAATTTTTGGAGTTCAAAGACCGTGGTCGTTATTATGAATGCGAGAGCACGGAGCGTCGGCCGCGGTAAATTATGTCTCCACAAACAATGCACCAAACAGTCTTACGGCTCCGTGTATTAGGGGGCGCAAAAACCTGCACTTGCATAAGCGGAGCGGAAAATATGTAGTTGCTTAACCTTCTAATAGCTTTGCTTAGCTATGAAACTACTGAACTATCCGTGTACCTAATTTATACTGAGCAACCCTGCAACAAGAAAATACAATGTTATCATAATGTAAAATAGTTCTATGTGTTTTGATAAATTACTCACGGAAAGCTGTTATTTTTTTGCCATATTAGATTAAAAAAACATATATTTTTTCCTGCGAAAGACTGCAGGCAGATGCTGGATGCGTCAAGCTGAAGACAGGGCGCTATGGCGCTCATTAGGGGAGGCCTATGTCCAGCAGTGGACTAATATAGGCTGGTGATGATATTTTTTCCTGAATAGATTGCGAAGTAGAGCATACGTTCGTTCAAACCGCTAAACTTGTTTAAGGACTTCTACTTAAATCATCTTAATTTTCATTTTTAAAAACTAATTAATACAAACGTAAAATGCTTTACTGAAACTTAACCCAGTATGCTATCTAAAATCAAGCCCCGAGTTTCACCTGAATCCAGTGTTCCCCTGCCTTACAGGTTTCCAGGGCAGGGGGCGGCGACCTCCGCCCTTCCGACTGACCTCAGCTGAAACTAAACTATTGTTTTCCACCTAAACTTTGAGATACACTGTGTCGCTAATAGTTTAGTAAATGTTCTGGATAATCTAAATTAATTTTGAAACGGTAAAGCGTTAGCTATTAAACGCATTTCTTTGATTTTGGGTGTTTGGGTTCTTTAGAAATGTAATTGTAACTTAAATCATTTTCTTAAAATATTTATATCCTTTGTATGGTTATCCAAGCTGTCTTTAAACAACCGTTTAACGTGTGGTCCATTAAATACCTTATTTACAGGGGTTATCATTATTTAAAAATTCAATAAAGTTTTCGCCCGACATTAAGCGCGCAACACACCTTCCGATCGGCCGGTAGCTGACTTAAGATAATGTTCACACCTGCCGGACTCAGTGCGGACGTCGCATAGTACCCGCGAAGAAAAATGGCGTAAGTTTACTAAAAATTAGTAGACATACGTCCTTTTTCTACTCGCTGAAGCCTGCCGCGAACGCACTTATGTATATACTTTACGATTAACGGACTGTCCAGCGACGTAGGAGGCATGCGATGTCGAAACGAGTTCCCGTTCCCAATTTGAGTTTCATAATTTGACATGCTCGTATGTAAGTCCATTCTAATTTTTTGGGACAACGTTTTTAATAAATTAAAACGAAACTTTGACGAAGTCAGAATAAATTTTTAAGCATTCAAACATTTTTACAGTTTTTTGTGGACTTATATGACTTGTATTATTAGTGGCCTGTTAGGTAGAAAAGCAAAATATAGTAAAAAAATAATTTGCACACCCATACCTTGAGCACCTTATTACGAGTACTTCTGAAGTAGAAAAATCATATTGCTTTGTCAAAACGTGGTTAAATAGTCTGTTGTGTAGAAGTTCATTGCCGACTCACGGTCCCCATTTTTATTGCGGTTCACAACGCACTTTATGGCATCAGCTGTTTGATTACGTCACTACAGCTGTTCGTACTTTAATAGCCCTAAAACCTATTAAAATCGCTACCTATTAGGTGTTAAAACATTTCGTCTAATTTGAATGGCTCAATTTATTTTATTGAGTAATAAAATCTGTCTACCTCAATTCGCCTCGGTTTGTTTGGGCGCGAAAATTGCAAGTCCTTTAAAACAAACTTGTAATAGTCTGTGGTAGAATTGTTTTTTTTTTATTTCGTGCTGAAAAGACTGGCCAGGTATGAATGTATTGTTTCTTGAGGCTAAAGCCTCACCAAACCTCTAAAGAGTTTTAACGGTTTTATTGTCCAAAAAACGTTGCACAACCAAAGCAATTGTTGGTCAGTTGATATTTTTTAAAACCCTGTTATTGCGACACGTCCACAATTGCCTTCGTAGAAACGATAGCGGTATAGGTACAGTTAGTTGGATTTTATTGTTTCAAAATGGCAGGCAGGTAGTTGACGAAAAAAACGAAACTAAACTTCCTTCCGATTTAATAGCAATGTTTT
This sequence comes from Pandemis corylana, assembly GCA_949127965.1. Taxonomy (NCBI): domain Eukaryota; kingdom Metazoa; phylum Arthropoda; class Insecta; order Lepidoptera; family Tortricidae; genus Pandemis; species Pandemis corylana. The sequence goes on along the minus strand of OX421859.1, from coordinate 6,444,387 downwards.
ATTTATTTCTAAATTCATGAACAATAAAAAAATGCTTTACTATGTGTGGTGCTTTATGCAAAGCGCTGAATGCTCAAGATGCATTTGTTTAATTAAAAGCAAAGTTCAATATAGAAGAAACAAAAACATCCGATGTTCATTTTTTTAAACGCAAAGATGCTAAATCAAACTGTATGCCGTTATTTTTATTATGACAAATGTGTACAAGCGGCGACTGTAGTACGATGTTAAAGATGCCGAAATTGCCGAAACAAAATTAAATGTGAGCTTTATCAAGGTCATCTTTTATTTAAGCTTATTTATATAACATTTCAAATCACTATAAATATTGTTGGCATAAAAAAAGTACTTCCATCGACAAGTAACGTTTTTAATTTTGATCCAGAGTGAAGATCAAGCAAAGGTAAATTTAATATTCATCCAGCCAGACCAGTCCCTGTTTAGTAAGCTAAATATGTCAGTCACATTTTCCCAAGAGCGCTATTCTTTTTTTAAATATGCATGTATGGATGGATTGCACCGCTATGCAAATCAATTACAATTATACAAAGTAGTACCACCATAAAGAACTTTATGTAAGGCTGTGTGCATATTTTGGTATTTATATCCCATTATGGCCTTTTAAATTGAAATAATACGTATGTTTTAGTTTACATATCTTTTATCAGAAAAAATAGGCAAGTTAGGTAGGTACACCATTTTTTTCTTAATATATTTCAAAAATATGCATCCTTTAATAGTATTTAAGTACCTAATATATTATATTCCTGTTGTTGATTTTCACATATTTGCCTTTAGACAATGTCCGATTATCTGTGCGTGCTTGAAAAATCCTTTTCATACTACCCTATAACCTGTGCCAAGGGTAAAACTTAATTTAAAAATTAATGTAAGAAGTCTTTTTACCCGGCCAGTATGCACTAATCTCAAAGCGATCGTGGGCCGTCGTACGCGCAGCGTTATTGAATCCGCGACAGACGCTACACGTCATAAATCCTCCCCATTGTTCCGCCGATGTCAAAGATCAGCAATTTGCTGTTTGTTGTCATGCCAGCATTCCCCTTATACTTAATATGTATAAAACTGTAGTACCTAATTTAAAAAAAAACGTCCCGTGGTTTAATCAAGATGTAAATTTCAACTTAAAAATCATCTGAATCTAGGCGGATGCAAATATTTTTTTTATCTCGAGTCCAAACCGTAATCGTCAGCTCGCAAAAAAAGCCATTATACCGTCTAGCTGTTTTTTTTCTCTAAGTCTAAGTTTATATTTATCACAAATTCTATGATCCGGTAGTGCTGGCTGGTTTGAAATGTGGTCTCGAGACACGTTTGACTGATTCATTGTTCTGAAATTCAAATTGAAACCAATCGTATTCCATTTTTGAATTAATGGTAAGGGTACAGTCGTGTCGGTTGGTAAGACACGGTACAGCGAGCGTCTCTGTCAGTACAGTACACTTTACCAGAATGCCGTTACCTCGCACCCCGAGGGCTTCAGCACTTTGTTTTGTGGCGAGGCCGCATTCGAATGATGCTGCAAGAAAATTGAATCGGCCATTATTAAAAAATACAGTACATGACAACGAATGTGGGTTCTGCTTCAGAGCTAGCCTTTATCCTTAATTTTTTAGCTTAAAAAATACTAAATTACTGAGGTTAATAATTCGATTTTTGTTTATCCAACGAGGAAAGGAATTGTGACTTTATTTAAATCTAGCTGTTGCCCGCGGCTTCGCCCCCGTACCAGTATTTTTTTTCAAAATTTTATTTCATACAAACCTGGTCCAAAGAGTTACAATCACAACTAAAAAATAACTGTCCAATTCGGTGCAGTCGTTTGGAAGTTATGCGCGTACATACATTTCGACGATTCATTTTTACTTAACCTTAAAAATCTTCATTCGTTAAAAGTATGAACTATCATTAAACTAAACTTATAGACAAAGGCATCTAAAAATGTCAACACTTTGGTAATTATTGCATAAGTGTGTTTTCATTACATTTAATATTACAAAGGTTCAATGTTAATGTGCACGGAACCTTAAGAAAAAACTTCAAACTTAATTCGTAGCTCAATTTTTTACGCGGTCACCTGCAAACTTCACGTTACCTAACACTAACATTACGAATGATATCACTCTAGCAATTGTAAATTGTAACGAGTCATTACAAGCCGGCAGTCGAATTATCGACCGGCCCAATTGTGTGCAAGTTCAAGGACCCAATAAAAAGTACCCAGTGTACCGCTAGATCGCTGGATGTGACGAATTTTATAGCACACGACAATTTTTTCTCATAATAAACGCCTTGGATTCTGCGTGTTTGTAAACATAAGCGTACTTGACGTTATTAGTATGTGGCTTTCGGGGTTAAAATAATATTTGTAGAGCCATAACTTGTTGTGGGGAAGATTCTTTACTATGTAATTATAGGGGAAATTAACTGAATGTAATGAATAATATTATAAGTCTTAATTAAGATATAACATTTTTTGTCGGCGAGATGAAATCACGAATTTTCACAAGAGATTAAGATTTCCAAATAGTTAATTGTACGCCAGTAAGCTCACGGGTGTCTTTGCGATTTAGAATAAAATTAACATAAATTTCCAATTAAACATGTTTCCTGCAAAGATGCTCCGTTCAGAATTGTATTGTTTTCCTCAGTATGAAATATTGTCTCACGATAGTGATCTAGGAACTTTAAATAGGTAACCGTTTAATAAATAAAAAGGCTTAATTAAGTGGCTTCGGTCAGTATAACTCATTTTAATGAACAATTACCAAATAAAACACATTAATATATCATGTAATTTGAATTTGGAATCGCGCCTCGAACACTGGCACATTCCCACATTTGCATGCATTTGTTTAATCGTAAATTTTGAATTTCGTAAAGGTTTACCGAGGCGGGTAGAGTCCGCTCCAGTATTCTTGGGTTGGTATCCGTTATGAGTTATTGTTTTAGCGAGCTAGGCCGTGCCTACAGTTCCTACTGCTTATTGTGTCAGACTGTACTCGGGAATGTTTTACCATTGTTTATTGTTATCCGAGTGTTGACTGGAGCTTGATTGATAAATAATTTATATCGCTTTTGGTGTGTTTATAATAACAGTTGTGGCCCAAGTTTTGGTTAAGATTTTTTATTTGCTGTGATATACTACGAATGTGTATTGTTCATTTAAAACGAAAAGGCTCGGCGATACTGTTGGTGCGGTCTAGACTGAAAGTGATAAACAGCGCAAAGGTAGATTTAGGAATATGAACAGATGTTTTCTTTCCCAGCGCGCTCGCTGTTATGTTTAAGTTAAACCGATTGTTGTTTGTTTTATGTTCCGTTAATTCTGTGCAATAAATGATTTATTTTCTGGTGTTTCATTTATTAAATATGTATTTGAAGGATTAATTAAAATTTAACTACTTAAGTACAAGTTTTGATTATCTATAGTGGTTGCTTTAAGTTCAAAGGACTCAAAGGACGATAACCATTTAAATAGTTATATTTCATTCTATACAAGTATGCCAGTTGTAAAAAATGTAAAACAATTCAAAATGCACGCTCCATACACGGCTTCATTAAGTTACAACATTTAAATAAAATTTAAATAATTTAATTCATTATGTACAAAAGTGAAGACAACATAATAAAGCATCCACCAGGTATCTATTAAGAAAGTATTAAGTATTTATAAGTATCATGAAGATGATATAGGTTGTTCTTTAAACGAGAGGTTTTCCTCTGTTTTTATTACAATTCTATTACCTACCGACCTAATTTAATGTGCGTTTTGATAGGTAGCACTCATGCTCGATATTTATGTCTTTATAACAGGTTCGCGTGCGTAAGTGCCATATGGAATCCGCTTCGTGCGTCGCCTAGCGCGGTCACAGCTTGTTAAATATTGTCCCTCATCTCCGTGGAATCTGCAACAAAATTGGTCTCGTTAAGCGAATTATTTTCGACTGTGGCAATGTTGTAGTTTGCGGAGTTGTCATATGTTTTCAATTAGAACTACAAAGTGTGGAGCATGAGCCGCGCACTATTGTTGGTGGGGTGACACATCGAAAATTCCGAAGTTGATTTTACAGTACTGCATATGAGTATACGTACGTTTTTGCAATATCGTTACTGTAGAGTCTAAAATTAGAATAAACATTTAATGACAAAATAATATTTTTTCAGCTTAAAAGTTCCCCTCGAGGGATTGGGCGAAAATCTGAGGGATCATGTTATATAGGCGTTGTGGCTAGCAACCCATCACTGTTTTGATTCCCCTTTCCATCCATACGCCCACGATCATGCCAAACGTGGTCTTAAGGTCTTATTACCTTAGGCTCTGTCTACCCTGTAAGGGATAAAGACGTGATTTATGTATGTATGTAAAAGTTATTTTGTAGTAGTGTTTTGCCGTAGCTGGTATTATGGTAAGAAGTATAAATAAAACTGCTAGTGAAATGTGCCTGTGCGTCTTTTTCTGACTGAAAGAAATATCAAAGTGACATTGAAAGAGAAACAAATGTTACAATGCCTATATCGTTAGGAGAATTATAAGCTGCAAAGGAAGTCTATTTAAATTGAGTTAGATTGATTCCAGTAGATAATTATTAGTAAAATAAGGATTGTAAGGTCTTTTTTGCTGATACAAGAGCTCAAATACCTTTTTCATCTGTTTTAACTCTATACGATCAACATCGATTGATTTAATCCGGTACAACAATGTCATAACTGTACTTACGGCATTATTCTACAATCTTTACATTTTGACACCATTCGGCAATATGATTAACCTAGCGTGTATCGCGTCAGTATCTTGGGCGCAGCACAATTTTCCACCGGCGGTTGAAGGGTTATTCTTTTGTGAATTATTATATTATTATCCTTAAGTGCTACTATCTTTTTTCTGGTAATCGGTCTGGCTATTTTTGTGTATGAGAAATTGGTCTCGAGTGAAGCCTGCTTGGAGCACACTGTAAATTTAAAATGTGCTTAAGTGTTGACTACATAGATTGGTTTAGAGCATGCTTGTTCGTATGAAAATTTGGAAGCAATGCTACAATTAAAAAAAATGAAGGCCGTTGTGCAGGAAAAAATAAATCCCGATCATTAGTTGACACTATTAACTAGAGTTTAAAGCTAAATCGAGGTTTAACTTTTTCCAGCAAGACTGCCTTAGATGAGTCTAAGCAATTAAAAATCCAAAATAAAACGTAAGTATTAAACTAATTAGAACTGACCTATCCTACACAATCCTAATATCCCACATTAGGTCTTAATGGAGGGGAAAAAAACGAAGTAGGCATATACATTTTATTCAATGTCCTAATTTCAGTGTCTGAATAAAGCGACAGATCGATCGCATATAATTGTTGTGGCATTTCCCGTCCTGATGTTGATTTACCCTCCTACTTAATTGTTACCTGCAGTTACACGCATTAAAACCGACTATTCCACACTTGCAACAAAAACGTCGTAAGTCTTTACAAAATCCCATAATGTTTACACTCTTTCAATTTCTAGCACACTAATTTTCAGTTTTATTTCGATTTAAACAAAGTCACGTATTGATTGTTAAATAAAATTATAGCTGTAATTTTAAAAACATTTCCAGTTAATTAGACTTGCACTATACTATGGTCAGACTGGTTTTTATTTTTGTACAATAAAGAAACATAATTTAAAAATATATTTGGCTGTGATGCCGTTGTTTGTTCTTTAAGTTTGTATAGAGAGTTCAATTGTTAACATAACTCCGAGCGGTTGGTATCTACGAAGACCGACCTTGCCAGTGCAATAAATTCAACAGTTGTGACATGCAAATCTCAACTAACTGCATTTGATTTATATTGTTTCCAGCGAATACGGAGCGGGCAAATTACTGCAACCGTGTCAGCTACGTTTGGATCACTCAATGCTTTGTAAAATATAATTGAATGACTGAAGGTTTTACTGTTTATTCTTTTATGTATTTCATTTTACTTGGCTGTTGGGTTTCTTGTTTTTTTTCCGGCTTATGTCAAAGCAGAGTTGTTGAACTCTTCATGTTTAATTCAAGATGATTAATCGTTATTATCAGGTCATAGATAATTTTTCGTTGTTTACTTACTTTGTAGGAAGTACCTTAAAGCGCCTAATTGCTTTCATTGTTTTTTTTTACTCCTGTATTTTTTAAACGTGATCAATTTTTGAATTTAGAATGTCAGTGTTGCAAGTTTCCTCGTTAATTTCCGAGCACAGCGGGCGAGCGCGTCCAGGCGCCGCGTTACAACGTTCCCATTGGCCCCCGAGCGACAGGGTTGCCAATCTACAAATAACGAGTGCCCACAAGCTGCTATTATAATTTCATTGAGGGCTTACAATAATTACCAACTGATGTTTTAAGAACGCGGCACGTAGCCATTATGCTGTTGCGGCAAAAAATCCGAATGCTTAAATAACGCTCGCTAAGTTACGAGCTGTAGGTAAAATAATTGAATTTAATTGTTTGATTGACATATGGAAAGTTAAACAGCACATTTCAGTCGTTAACGGGTCATAAGTTATGAATTTTATGAGAAGCGTCCGACGCGTAAAGGTTACAGACAAGCTTAATATTCCGGTAACAGGAGAACTAATTACCATTGACACATCGTAGGATGTAGGTGAGGGTGCTAGACGTGGCGCATTCATCAATACAACGATCGCAAGTAGTTTATTCGCATTAAATCATACCAGTAATAAATCTCGCGAACCCGTATTGCAGCTTATCAAAACAATGTAACGCAGACACACTTCTAGCCACGCATCCAAGAATGCCGTCTCAACCACGGCGACCTACCAACGTTTTTCTTACCGCGCAAATCACAAGGTCTCGTTTACGATGATATTAACAACGCACTTGTTATCCTTCTAAAACATATGAAGATCATTTCAAAATTAAACCTCAAGAGTATGATAAATTTTCATAAATCAGGCGTTATTTATTGGAGTATAGACTTTAAGATGTTGCAGATCGGTGCGTTTCGGTTACGAGGCGCGGGTGGTGTTAAGACTATTCTCTAATTCGGTTATCTAAGGCAATCGGACCATCTCTCTTATGATATTTTGCAACACGGTGGATGCAAAAATAAAAGTTAAACGTTGTTATTATAGATGTTCGGAGATAATGTTTCACGGAATGATCAGACGGTAAAATAAAAAGGGAAATTTTGGCCACAGGGGTTGATCAAGACCATCGCTTTTAGGATTATTTCAATCAAAGTTATTCTCACTTTAACTGCCTTATTATTAAAATAAAAAATCGAAGATTGTTAGGTAATTGTCAATATTTTCTAACCCTCTGGTCTCGTCAGGAAAGCTTGCAATGCTTTTTTCTCCTTCCTGCACAGTACCGGGACTTTTTAAGCTCGCTTTCACTTATGCTAGACTAGCTGTTATAGGTATCCAAAAGTCTAGACTTTCGCCGGAATATGTTGATAAACTTAATCATAATTCCCGTCTGTTCTTAAGCGGCGGTTGATCCGTATCTGAAAGGCTTTCAACTTCGTTGAATACAAAATTATGAATTAAGTAACACCGGCTTGCGAACAAGCGTCATTGAAATTTTGCAAACGTCTTCAGCTGGCTTTATCTTAAAAGTTACTTTGTTATCTTTATTTCATGTACTTAGTTATAAATGTAAAAAATAGACTAAAAATCCTGATATTCGATGCTTTAGTCAAAAGCAATGCCCGTCTATGATGGTCTGGGAGGATATAAAAAACATAGAATGTACCCAGTTGCTTCTCTTCCCGCGCAGATGGTAAAAGCCCACCGGGGGAGAAAGCGAAAATCTTAGGAATCATGATATAGGCGATGCGGCTAGAAACCCATCACTATTTTGATTCCCCTTTCCACATTTACGCCCGCAATCATTCTGAATGTGGCCTTTAGGTCTTGTTACCTTAGGCTCTGTCTACCCCGTAAGGGATAAAGACGTGATTTATGACGTATGCAGTCAGAGCAATTATTTTATAAACGAAAAAAAAACTAAAATTTACTAGTATAAAATAGCCAAAAGAATCTACTATATAAATTACATTATTCATAGTTAACTGTTACTGATTCAAACATCTTCCGTGCAAGCACACTGGTATTTTTCAATTGCTGATAACATATAGGGTGGTGTTTTCACACAATTAATTTTCAATAAACAACGATACAAAATGAGTTAGTGTGGCCGACGCCCCGCGAGGCGAGCATCCCGCATCGGACCACCTCGGTACTTGACTCTTTGACGTGTTTAACATGCTTAAAAAGGCATGAGGTTGATATTTAATTTTGTGTTGCGGTTTTATACACCTGTCTTGGATATATTTAGCTGAAAGTTTCCTTGTATTTGACATATTTAAACTATAGTTAATAACAGTAAAAAAAAAACAACCAGAGAACTAGCGGTTGCCGCGTCATATGCGTTTTACGAAAACTAAAACTTTTCCGCGTTAAAATGTTATCTTTAGTGTTTAATAACAGATTTTTAAATTTGTTCAGAAGTTGCAGATATTACCCTCTATTTATAAAAACAAAAAATGCTTTTATTATTTTAGCAAGTATAGTCAAGACAAAATTCGAATGTACGAACCACCTAGCGTTAGTGACAATCGTTACGGAAGTTCATGTCTCTGAGTGAAACATTTAGTCTCTGGGAAACAAAAAAACTTCTCAATCTTAACTGGAAATTAAGAACCTTATACAACGCGACAAGATGCACGACTAACAACTAGTCAGATAGAAGCGACTGTAGGTATATCGGTTAAAAATGGAAATTGCAACTACAGGGTGTGATTTATTTCCAGATATTAATAACTCAAAATGAAATAGATTGCATTACTATGCGTCACATGCGGGCTAAAGAGCCTTGATTTTGTTACATGAAGATCACTATCTGAATAATTGCGCAAAATATGGCTGTCTGTCCGCCTGTCTGCTCGCGTGTAGATACTAAAGATAAGGAAACCTGAGGGAATTTCATTGTTCGAGGCTTTGAAGACTTACATCGTATTATTAGACGATTAATTAATATAGGGTATATTCTTATCCGGTGCTTACGATTTTAATTGTCTGGTGTAATTCTTTGTCTGATGCCTGAAGACTGCAGATCCGTTCCTGATTTTGTAATTGTTAATCTTAACCTTTTTTACAAGCTTTTACTTATTCCATTGTTTGCTGAACCTAAATAAAGTATGTAAGGTTAGGCACAAATATTGCTTGCTGGAATTTTACTTACTAGAACGCAAAAGTCAGGAAATAAGTAACTGTCAGCGAGCTTGAACTAAAAATATTTTTTTAAAATTTAAATCTTATTGAAATATTAGATTCTGCCCGCTACTTCGTCCGCGTATTACACATATAAATAAACCTTCCTCTCGAATTCACTATCAATTAAAAAAAAACACATCAAAATCCGTTGCGTAGTTTTAAAGATCTAAGTTACATGGGGACAGACAGACAGACAGCGGAAAGCGACTTTGTTTTATACTATGTAGTGATTATTAAATAAATTAATCAGACTTTTGAAGATGAACTTAATTATATTTAACTTTTAATTTAATGTCACTAAACGTACTTATTAAGTGTGATTCTTCAGAAAATGTAATATGTATTTTTTATACTTACCTTATTTACTTAAAGATACTTTATAAAACAAACATAGAAATTAAATGTCATGTAGGTACATAATACTCTTTATTACGCTTATTCCACAATCGCATACTTTCCCTCCATGAACAAACGCCCAACTGCATTTTAAAGATGGCGGATAATTGAACTCATTATGCTATTTATAACCTTCGCATATGGTTCGAAGAGCGATCAAATTGCCATCGTTTAATAGTAATTTATTTTAAAGGTCACTTTAAAGTAAAACACTTCGAGAGCTGACGCTACTAGGTTAAAGAGGTTTTAATAACTATTATTTGAATAAAGCTTAATAATAATCGTGTATTAAGCCAGTTTATATGTGCTACCAAAATTTGGAAGACTTACTTTTTAGTGTTGGACATTCCATTAGTCTAAAGTGAAATGTCTGAAGTCAACATATGCCTTTATATATGGGAAATCAGCGCAATTTGTCAAAGACGCTACGGTGCAAATTAAGAGACATTGGCAGTTCGTAAATCAGCTGCATTTATGTACACTTTTAAATAATTAAATGCAAAACAATCTGAGGTATGCTGACGAGAGATAACAATACGTTTAGTATGTATACCTGAGCTGAAACCTGTTTGGGCCGGGTACCGTCCGCATAAAGGTAAATTGTTTGTGTCAAAATGTTCATCGATATTCCATTAATTATTGACGTTATTAATTCGTTTATTGATACATTTTTTTAAAATTTACCCAATTTACGGATGTGTAAAAAATCATAATCATACCGATGTCCTTTGCAAAATAAGTTTTCAATTAAGATTGTCCTTATAAAAATAATCAACTATGACTCACACATAACATGACATTTAAGCATTGTATCATATTTTAAAGTCAATTCGACTACTAAAACTGAGACATAATTAAGATTTGAAGCAGAGCGAATATTTATGTGCTTATATGCACCTACACAATCAAATCCCTACGTTATGTCATGTTTTTATTTAATGTAGGTACCGTAAAATAAGGAAGTAAGAGAAAATCTCTGGGATTGGTAGGGAGGAACATATTAGTACAATACACCTATACGAATATACCTATTACTATTACGTTATATTTGTTATATGGGCGACAAATTAGGAATCATGTTATAGGCGATGCAGCTAGCATCACTATTTTGATTCCCCTTTCCACCTATATGCGCCCACAATCATGCTAAACGTGGCCTTTAGGTCTTGTTACCTTGGGCTCTGTCTACCCCATAACGGACAAATATGTGATTTATGTATGTATGTATATATGCAAAACTTACCTACAATCTTTAAACTGTCAACATCTCTCAGTTCCATTCATTTATGGTCATGTTTTTGACTGTACGAGTGGGTCATTGCTTTGCTGACGCTGCGTCTCACAAACTCCGACCGGGATGATGTTATTTAAGATGAGATCAATTTTATTGAGATTTATTCTGTGAACATGCTTCGTATCGGTTTTGTTCTTTGTCTATAAATTATCGACTTTAGAATTTGGCTGATTAATGATTACTTTCGGTTGAGTAATTTGGGCTATATTTTCCTTCCTAGTTTGTCAATTCTAATCCTAATTAATGGCTTATGCAAAATTTTATGATTTGTTAATTTATGATGCTAATGAAGTTACGAAAGTACCTACCTATAATTCATCCGGTTTTCTTAATTTTAAATACTTATGATACCGAAAGGTTAACTTTGTTAACATTTAGTATTAAATTGTTTACAAATACAATGTTTATGCAACATTTCTGTACCTACCAACAATAGAGTAACAATGACCAATCGAATTTTAATCGATTTGTCTGCGTTCGTTTGTTAGAAGTTAAGCTATTATATGAAACCACTTTCTTTTTCAACGCTTGCTGCTCACGTGTTTTTTGTCGAAATGCGTCCCACATGTTTCGTACCAATCCGTTTAAGAGTTTTCGGTCGGCTATCCGTTTGAAATCACTTGGTTTGTAACACGCCGTGCATACGTCGACTATACTTGAAGTTAAGTGACAGTAGTGGAGTCAAGTTCGTCTATCGTTATCTGGAATAACGATACGCGAGCATCACAGAGGAAATAACGATATTACTGGATATTCAATCCAATGCTAAACATGTTAGTGATTTATCACTTACACCATATTTCTAAAAGGTAAGTAGAACACATGGAATAATCCGAAAAGTAAAGCTATGGCCGGGAACCGAACCCGGATCCTCATCAATCCGTGATGCGTTCTTTTTTACCCCTACACCACCCATAGCAGGTGAGTGTAAGTTAAGGTAAGTGTTCAAACTTTTAAATCTGTAACCAGCTATCACGTTATTTAAAAAATAAATGTAAAATTCTCGATCTCTTTGATAGAGCGCGGGAGCGTATCAGCCAAGTTCAAAGTATAAAGAACTGGCGACGCTGCCGTGTGTATATTTAGACGAACCATTTCGAGCTACTTTTGACCCCTTGACAACTCGATAGAACTTACACCATACTAACACAAATTTTTCGCTACTGTATTTCCTTAACGGCTATATAGAACACTGCCACTTAATTTATTAGTTTACACTATGACCCGCAACGACTAAACATTAACAATGCACATCGCTCATAATTTTTTGCCTAACTCTACCTCTAGTGACCTGTTTAACCTCCGGCCGGCCAATCAGAGTGCACCAATCATAAATGATTTGGCAATTTTTTCTTTCATACTTAATATCACATAAAGTGTACATTTCCACTCTATCAGTTAGATATTTCCTCTATGGCGGCCATTAATCCCGCCCTCAGTTGACCATCGTTTAGCAGCAGCAAATCGCGGCGTCGTGACTCCCGCGCAGCCCCGTAATCGCTATGAGAGCAAGTATCACACGAGTCTAATGAGACCACCGCGTGTGGGCCCCGGGCCTAATGCCCGTGAAACCGGGGATTGTAAGGAATCGTATAATCGCGTGAAAATTGAGTGCAGGAATAGTAAAGGGTTGACGATCCGATTAGACAAGAATCCTTTAATTTTCCCGAATTGCATCATGAAGTTTTTGTAGTCACGGACCGCTTTCGAAAACTCCATAGACCCCCGTCGCAGTACAAAAGAAAACAAAGCCTAATATAAAAAAAGAGACTCTTTAATTAAATACGTTCAGGGTAACTGAAATGCTGCGGACCTCTGGGACACATCTTACGGACCCCTAAGGGTTCCACGGGCCCCACTTTAAGCAACCCTGCCATAATGTACACATACATACATACACAAGTCACGACTTCCCTTACGGGGTAGACAGAGCCTAAGGTAACAAGACCTAAAGGCCACGTTTATCATGATTGTGGGCGTACAGGTGGAAAGAGAATCAAAATAATGGGTTGCTAGCCGCATCGCCTAATAACATGATTCCTAAGATATTATGTAATGTTTGTCATAATGGTTATTTTATCTTACTAATATGTATGTATGTAAACTCTTTATTGTGCAAAATAAACAAGACAAATACAATTGACAAACACTGAGATACATGCACAAAGGCGGACTTATCCCTTTAATATTATAAATGCGAAAAATTGAGAGGATGTGAGTGTGTATATTTGTTCCTTCTTGAGGCTGAAACGACTGGGCCGATATGGATCAAAGATAGCTGGTACCCTAGATTAAAATATAGGCTAGTTTTACCCCGGAAAACTGTATTCCCGCGACGTGTGAAAGGTCTTAGCTGCCTAGAGTCGCAACGTAAGTAATTATAGCAGAATATACTATCAACATCAGTTCTTAAGCCTAATTCTACGCGGACGAAGTCGCGGGCAGAAGCTAGTTGGTTATAACTCTTTTTTACTCTGAAACTGTAATTTTTCAGGTGCTTGGAAATGGATTTCTGTAGAACGCTTTAAGGTTAGGTTAGTTTTAGCTAAAAAAAACTATAGCAAATGATTATTATGGTAAACAATACATTTATGGCATATATCAAGCTATACCAAAGGACTGCCGACGACCGGCCTGTTAATTTTCCTCCAATAACATGAAGAAATATTTTGGTATCTTCGGGTTGTTGACTTTTCTTTGCTGTGGTTCTTGAAGTTAAAGCAATTTTTGGAAAACTTTGTCTAATGAAACCATAAGGAGCCGCATAAAATTGACTCCCAAGAGTTTTCAAAACCATTCTCCAAAAATCGCAATTAAAGGTTCAATTAAGAAGCATTAATTAATTAATAGGTAGCAACACTTTATTCAAGAATTAATGAAAATCGACAAGCTTTTAGAGTTAATTGCGATCGTGTTATTGCAATTTTAACGATAAATGCAATTATTGACACCTAAGATATGATGTTATTGAAAATTAACTAGGTACTTACTTACTTATAAATACATTGTTTCTATAGTGCAATAACCTTCGATAACAGTATCGATGGAAGCAAAGGAAATACGTAATTTACATTCGTAACCAAAACCAAATATTTTTTTTGTGGTTCGAATACTAACAAAAAAGTAAATAAAGCCGCACGTAAAATAATAAGCTCTCGCGTAGCATCCGAACACTCACAGTCAAACTTCACTCTAAACCGGCCAAAGCGAGAACCTCTCGCACTATCTCTCTCACCCTTAGTCTTTAAACGCTTAAAAAGCTCCATAGATGGCAGTAAAATCGTCCCAACGGCTTCAAGTGGCCACTACTGTCGCCATCTAGCGCAGAGTAACCGAACTTTTATGGCACGTTTATTGAAGAGGGCTCTTCGGCAGCTCGTAAGCGATTTTATGGGCACTAACGAACTCTACTCTCGTGCTCGATATTACCCGACCGAGTACGGTAGGGAATGCAATATTCGGATGCTCCTGTTGAGTAGCGCTCTATTCAATTCAACCGGTGTTCATGGGCTTTTTATGTGCGATTCAAGGTGCGATTGGATGGCGTGCTCGAGCGTTTATTTGGCTTTATTGTTGGGGTTTGTTTATGCGATTGCTGTTTAACCAAGTACGGTGGTTTGTACATGCTTTTGTTATGATTATTATGTTGTTACGAATAATGAAGTGAATGCCGTGGGAACTTTCCGATTTTCCGATGCGAATCCGTTTTCTGATACTAATTGGATTAGTATAATATGACGTTTTCCAATATGACATTTTATGTAGAGTGATCTTGGTTCTGTTCAACGACGAATAAGGTTCGACGAGTAAGGAATTTTCACACAAATAGAGAGCAATAATAACAATACAGGGATTAGGTACAAAGCCCAATAACCGTTTATCAATGATTTATATCCGAATTTTCCCTAAAACGTACCCGTGAAAAAGGCAAATCATAAATAAGATCCGATTCAAATTTGTAGAAGATGCTATCTGTATGATTTGTAGGCTCGCACCCGAGAGCGCTCTAGTGATGCGCTAATCTGCGTGTCACGTATCGATAATCCAAAAATTGTAACCAACTGAATTATGCCTAATTAATTAATTGGGGATTATCCTTATATATACTAGACAGCATACAAGGGTTTAAAGTTTAACATTAACCCTAAGGGGTTGGTAAATAGGCAGTCTGTTAGAAGCCTGAGGTCGCAATGCTTTAGGTACGATTCGAGTTTCATAATTCTTAAACCGACCTGTCTACTACGTCATAATTAGGATGTTTTTAACATATTGACGAGAGAACTAATGAAATTACAAGGCAAGAAACGTGACACCAGATTTCTAATTTCTAATAGCTAATAACCTAAATTTCACTAAAAATTTCAGCTGCCTGTACGATACACCTAGCCGGCACAATAGATTAAAAATATAAGTAACAAATGAATAATATGAATTTGTTGCATAAAATTAAAATTCGTTGAAAGTAATGACGCTGACATATTTTATTTTACAAATAAATTTATGCGGGTAAGTATCAAATCAAATTTATCATGGAATACCTTCGCCAAAGATTTGCATAAGTCTCGTGCATTTCCCGACACGTCTGCAATCGAGTCAGCATCTTCCAGATCTGCGGGTGAGTTATCGCGTGGTTATCGCTCCGGGTCAGTTCTCTTCATTCGTTTTATCGTCGCGTGTAGGCAAGAGTTACGGCGCATCACTAATATTTGTTGCCTCGCGGGCTTTTATTATTTTATTGCATTAGTATACCTGGGAGATGTGAATTCGGTTATTATAGAATGTTTGATACACTTTTTCAGAGTTTTAACGGAAAGCCGCGTCACATTTTATATAAAAAATGGTATTTTAATAATTATTTTACAGTAATGTCTAAGTCTAACATAAGTAATCACTAATCCGATATAAGGTCACTAAGTAAATGATAGATACTGACTGTGGACTCAATAAACCTGCCATAAGTATTGCAATAGTACCTACTTACTTTTACGTGTGTCTAATGTAGAAATAGCTGATTTATTACACCTTGTCAAAAATGCTAATCCGCGCAGCTGTTTGGCTTTCCAATAAAAAAGGGTCCGTCACGCATATAAATTAGACAAACAAACATACCTGCCGTAATATACGCAGATAGACCCGGAAACTGCCGAAAATGGCCCTCTGGCACGACACGAGGCGACGTATCGATGTCCGAAACGTGGACGATAAATACTCATCAATTAATTTAAATTCGATATTCACCCACATAGGTACCTACCAAGCGATAGCGGTGATTTATAGAGTTAAATATTTTATTACCCGTCAAATTGTGCAATGTATCGTGAAAAAAAAACAATGATACCTACGTTCCTTTCGACCCGAGTTAATGTATTCCGATTCTGTGCGTTGTGCTCTATGAATTCAAGTCCACTTAATACTGACGGAGGTACCACCCCGAAGGTAACAAATCTCGTCCTCCTGGACCGACAAACATTTTTTGTGTGGACCACATACCCCAAACAACGTGTTATCTGTCCTAATGTGATTTAACGGGTAATTTTCAGAATAGATTACTTTTAAACAGAGCCAAATTTATACCCGGACACAATGTAAATAGGTAGGCAACAGAATGAGTAACTACATTTATTTTCATTTAGGTAGGTATACCTTTTATATCGCTCCACGTGGAGATTACGTGATTTAACAAAGGGAGTGTAATAAATCTGTGGGTCCTGTCTTAGTAGGCTTTTGTGGGTATTTTTGATATATGCCTTTAAAAGCTTTTTTCTGTATTTAGATGAGAGTTCATTGTGTAATTCATTAGGGCTGGGGTAGGTCGTGGAGTGAGGCTCGTTGATATCGAGAGATAACGCGCTTATTTATGGAGAGCCAATGAGGTGTCCGACAAGGACGCCATACTTTTAACAGCCGACGAATTAGTACATACACCAATAAGAATACAACATCCTTTGAATACGTTTGTTGAAATCCGAATTCTCGCAAGATATGTAATAAAAACGTGATCAATTGATCCTCGTTGGAGATATTCTACCGTCTAGACTTTTTAAAGCTTGATTAATGTCGATTTTGTTTTGCATCTGGTTTCAAATGAATAATGTTTTAATCAACGCTGTGTTGTGTGGCCGATAGGTATAGAAAATGCGCATAATATTTATTGCCAGTTGAATTAATTGGGAGTCTAATCACGTGCTTACCACCGTTCACTTGCACACGAGTAGAGTACCTTTGTAGAGGTTCGGGGTTTGAGTTCAATATTCTGACAGCACATTAAAACGGGACAATAGTATTTAATTTTTCTATACAACAGTACTTATAATACGAAGTGAAAATATTCCGTAAATTATAAATATCATAAGAAGCTCACTTATTTTTTACATTAATTATTTACAACATTATTAAATAAGAATGAAAAATTGGGCATTCGTGTGAAAGGGCTTCTGTACGAATTTCAAAGATAAGGAACAAAAATGTTATAAGTTGTAACTTCATAATATTTCTAAGAAAAACGAAGTAAAATTTTCAGACTAATGATTTTCGGACTTTTTCTTGACTTGTCATATGGGTACATCTTGCTAAATTTCATTATTCTTTGTAACGGTAAATAGGTAGATAAGTATAAATGTCATAACAAATGAAAGTTCAATGACTTCTTATAATTTTCGGAAACCGTCCTATTTTACTATGAATCGAATACAGTTAAACCGCAAACAGAACGCTTCATCCATAGTAATTGCGAACGTAAGAATATACCTTAGTATGTGATAGCGACCCCACATAAAACACACGTGGATGTGTGGGTGGTCTCATAAACTTGTGCTCGCATTGTCTATTCTAGAATCGAACTAACGATTTGCATTAAGCATCTACTCGACATACATAACAGCGGCATCGACTGACAACTAATTAGTACTCACGCCGATATCGACATGACGCTATCGCATCACTAGCTCAGTTTCGTTCATAATTTTCAAGGCTGCCAATTAAAAAATAAACTAAAACATTCGCTTTATTTTTGTCCCGTTCGTTTTGTTTTGAGTAGAAAAGGACAACATTTCACACTACAAAGTTAACGTACTGACCTGGCCGGTCGGGTAATACGTCACGGCTAGACAGTTGCCCCTTCTTCATACCCCGCGGGGCTCCGGCTCAGAGTTAGACCGGGATGGCGCGATTTCGAGGTGCATTAGAGGGAGGGAGATGGTGCAAGCTCATGAAACATGGCGTATAACGCCCCTTGATTTATGGTAGTGTGCCAAAGTTCGAACTTTATGTTTACGTGACGCCGGCTCGCATGTGAACGATGGGCCACAGCTGAGCTTAACTTTCATATTGAGCTATATTTTTCCAAAATCCTTGAAGAAGTTGATAAAGTTAGTTTTAATTCTAACTTTTGCCCTTAATTTCGTTTGCGTGTTTTTAAATTAGTGGTATAAGGACTGGGGCCGAATAAACATTTTTCGGCGCCATCGGAACGCGTTACCTAACTTTTAGGCTGAAATAATACACACGTGACCACTCAAATTAAACTCTTCACTATTATTATTTTTAGTCTCTATAATAAATATGTACCCACGAATATTTTGGTACTTTTCCAATACGGTGCGCCAATTGACAAATTTATCGCTAGCGTTGCGATATTTGATCCCGAAATAGATCTAAAATAAATCCATCCACAAACCGCCCATTCACTCCTAGGAGACTTAATTTAATCCTTGACCCGTTAAATGAACCGAGAGCAACCTAATTATTCCAGGCGTTAATTTAAACTGTCATAACCATTCGGCTGTCTATACTAGGGCGCCTATTCTGAACTATGTACTCGAGTGATCCCGAACGACATAATAACACGCTCTAGAACATCTAGAGAACATTGACGTGTCTAGATTGTATTCAAATGAGCTATTAATGGACAACCGAGTTTTGTGAATGGCGCGCGTCGCGTGCGCATTTCTGAATCTATTAGCGTTGCATTATTTAAATGTGATAATTAAACACTATTATATAATTAAGGGGCGTAGTTTTATTCAATTTGAAAGGCAGATTTATTAGTTCAATTGGAGACTTGGTTAATCGGTTCAACCTACTTGTTGGTTATGAAATGGTAGTGAAGCTGTTATGATGTTGTTTAATGCTTGTTTTGTTTTGATTGCAGGTAATGGAACGTTTCCCTTTCGATAAAGTCTGCTAGCCGGTAAGAGCTAATGGAGTCTGACGTAGTTTGATAAGTATGAGGTTATATCATCAGGAGTGAGCTGAGTTGCTATTTTGTTCGAGTTTAGTTCCAGAATACGGACTTCACATTTCTGTATTTTAGAATAGCCAATTGTTTTGCAGATCTAAGTTATTCAATATTTTGTATACCTTCACATAAAAAAGGAGCATATTTAGTCAAAAAAAGATATCAAATCTTTTTTATATTATGAAATGGACCGTCCATTGTGGACGGACAGATAAAAAAGTATCGCGGAAATGTACCGAGCTTAATACTCACAACCATCAACCATCAACGCCATAAAGAAACAATTTGCCAACGAGACACTTAACTAGAATGATAAATTCTAATTAGGCATACACGAATCTCAGTTCATTAAGGATTATTAGACAGCCAGCTGAGCAATTTGCTAAGGAAAATGTATAGCGTAGGTGGCCACAATACGGCGCTATTCCGCAGTAAACAAGTCCCTCCTCCCTCTCTAGGTGGTCTTAAATCATGCTGATATTATTTATTAGGTAGCCGGCGAAGTGCAGTAGCTCTTAGTGATCTTTACAAGTTGAGTTGCGTTTTAGTTTGCTGAATTGGGTCGTGGGAAAATTTGAGAGTGTCAAGTTTGCACGCAGCGCTCCAAGTTGGGGAGCGCTTAGTTGATAAACAATTACTTTGTGTGTTACTTTTAAACATAACCATACTTGTATAATATGTGTATACCAGTTTATTTTAACTAGCTGGCAGGTAACTTGATTTTCATCCATCAGTAAGTTAGCATTTATCCGGTATAAAAAGTAGCCTATATACGGTGATCAAGTGTAGGTGATGTAGTTTTCCATTAAATATAGTTTTTTTTTAAATTGGATCATGAACAAAAAATATTTACCTTGCAACTCCGCTACTCAAAGCAGTGAGCAGTTGAGTAGCGGAGCAGCAAGGTAAATATTTTTTGTTCATTGAAATGGACCTCCGCAATGAAACACCCGATTCAATAAAATAATTGGATCAATTAATGTTACTTCTAGATTCAAACAAAGAAAAAATAAAGTTTAACTCGTTTTTATAAATTGACTGTTATAAATTTGTTATTAAAGAATAGTAGAGCTGAAATATAGGTACCTAGAAGCTTTCTTTTCAATTAAGTATAAAAACTGGTATCGTCAAGCTGCTCATAATTTAGTCATGTTATGTGATCAATAATAAATTGTACAAGTACATAAAATTCCCCATTTTACCTGCGACGTATCCACACGAGCCGCATTGCGTCCTCCTTTTTCCTACACGTCGTGAGACTTACTAACTAAAGTCAGACTATTAATGTTCAGATATATTTTGCAAAATTTTATTGCTCATGCATTTCTATTTATAGTATAATTAACTAAATAATTACTTGAGTATTAATATGAACTAAATAAACATAATAAAATAAAAACTTATTCTTTAAAGTTCTGGCCTTCGTGGTTATCCACGCCGACGTCTGGCATTATACGCTCAAATTTGATTTTAGAAGTTCGTTTCGTGCAGTTTCGCTCTCACCAATAGTCATTAATTTGAGAGTGAGAGGGACAGGAGGATGCAAACTTTAAAAAATCGAATGTCAGAGTAGTCCCCCTAGTGTTCATCAAAGAGTTTTCTTCTTGTACCAGAGTAGGTATACATACTTACGAATTTCATGAGAATGAGAATAAGAAAATATTTGGGTCTAAAAGTTCCCCTCTTTGCATCTATACTAACACCAAGATTCTAAAGTATATAAGTTGACATTAACGAATTTAACTCTCCTTTAATCTTGATAAAGTAAGTAAGTAAATGCTTTATTGTACCAATATAAAGAAACAGATACAATTCACAAAAAAATGAAAATAACATTAGTATATGCACAAAGGCGAACTTATCCCTATAAGGGATATCTACCAGTTAACCTTTGAGTAGGTGAAGAGCATTAAACGATGGGCCGACAAAGTATGAGGTTAAAATTTTAGATGGTGAAAGTCACAATAGAGCGTACATATCTAAATACAATAAACAAAACAAAGCATAAAATAAACTACTAAACATCATTACACACATGCTTACATACAAAATACAATAAGTGTACACACATATACAATATCTAAGGAGATGGTGTGAGCCACAGCTTCCTCAAGTCCTCCCTAAAGTTGCCGACTAGGTTGGAAGTTTGCATAACACCGTGCGACAAGTAGTTGAAGTTAATCATGATCATAGGATCACTTTCAGAAACGGAGAACATAATGGTGCATGCGTCAAAAAATAACTATCCTTTCGCATCATTAGTAACCCACCACGCCCAGAGGGCCTTGTGGCCGGCAATATTTTTTCCCAAACCGGTAGTTAAGTCAAATTGTTGACAAAATCTAGTAGGTAGGCATTGTTCACTGGGTGACAAATAATAGCAGATAATACCACAGTATCGTGTGCGGGGATTTAGTACCGAGCCGAGCCAATATTCCCGGTTGCTAATAAACATGCATCACAGGCCTACAATAATACCTATTATATTTATGTCTACAGACTTAATTGGTGAGATTGCGAGTACTATCGTGATTCAGGCATGTTTTCACTTTCAAATTGCGATTACGTAACAAAAGCAGTGTTTTTTGGAACCTTAGTCAGTTACCTCTCTGCAGGAGCTGTGCTGGGTTATTCTATTATTTTTCAAGGTTACTATTTTTTTGTTAGATTGAATTCAAATGATTAGGGCCGGTTTCACCGCTCTCAGTTATAGACTACAGGCCCATGACCAAAAAATGTGGGTCATATGAACCACCAGGTGACATATATAGGACGATATAAGAGCATAAAATAATAAGATTCAGCACTATGCCGTCACTTGTAAGCTGTCCAACTGAGTGCTGGTGAGAATTCAAAAGTGTAACCCTCGATTTTTTCCCCTTGTCGCATGATTTTTGTACGGCGTTGCGGAATAATGGATTAGAAGCTGTATTGAAACAGTATGAAACTGATGCCGTACAGAATGAAATGACCAAATTTACCCTGGAAATTGACAGAAAAAAAAAAATTACCGACTTTGTGGCGCACCATTTGTACGGCATCAGTTTCATACTGTTTCAATACAGCTTCTAATCCATTATTCTGCAACGCCGTACAAAAATCATGCGACAAGGGGAAAAAATCGAGGGTTGCACTTTTGAATTTTCACCAGCACTCAGTTGGACAGCTTACAAGTGACGGCATAGTGCTGAATCTTATTATTTTATGCCTTATATCGTCCTATATACGTCACCTGGTGGTTCATATGACCCACATTTTTTGGTCATGGGCCTGTAGTCTAATAACACCCTGATATTTTAAGCCTCAGTTATCTATGATGTGATCTCAGGGAATCATAGATAACTGACACTTGTGATATCAGGAACTTGACAGAGAGTGGTGAAACATGCCTTTAATATTCTGCCATAACTATTTAAGTCATTTGCTTGAATGGTTCCAATTACCAACCAGGTACTTGACCTTTCTACCGCTGAGCAGCCACTTAATCAATTATCTATCAATTTCAGTTTTATTTTGCAGTGAGAACCGCTTTGTTTGAAGGCAATTACAGCTTGTACTACTCTGGCGGTTCTAGGCTTTCATTTGTCACCAGTCACCAATTAAATAAATAATACTCTAAGAAGAAACAGAAGCTATACAACTCTATCACGAAATTGTAGCTTCCCTCAATAATCGTTAAACAACACGAAAAAATGCTGTAAACATATTTTGGAACACTTTGAAAAGAATCAATATGCTAACTGCTTAAAGTTACTTAAGGAATTTAACCAATAATGTCATGAAATGACTGGAAACTTTTGTGACCCCGCAATATCTAAATAGGTAATGCTATTCGGTGAATTTTACTTGCTTGTTGTAATTAATGCTTTCCACGAAAGAGAATATCTTTCATTTATCTGTTTTCCAAAAAAAAAACGGCCTTTTACTTCGAAGTTAGAAACTCGAAGTTTGTATGGTGCTTTTCCGCTCACACTAATAGTTATTAATAAGAAAGTGAGCGGGACGATATGATACGAAGGTCGAATTTCGGAGTAACCCTCCCTGCTCAGTCTTTAGGTAGGTACCTATGCGCAGACGCAGCCCTAGCATGAAGCAAGTCACTCGAGCCTGCACTCACGCCGCGTCGTGACCAACCAGAATCTGACAACACGCTCCTTTTGTAATACTAACGTCTTTATGATAAAGTGGAGCGGTTTTAATAGAATTTACGTAAGCGTTTAAGTTCGTGGTACCTATTCGAGTCGGGATCGATTTTTTATCGATATCATTTAGACTACTCATTGTAGTTGAACTGTAATTAAAAAATAAAATTAAGCCTATTTAGTTGAATTCAATTAAGTACACACATTTAACTTCAGGAACCTGCGTCATATTTTTAAATTGTGGCGTTAGGTATACATAGGTACAGTTTTGAAACACTAAAGTGAGAGGCATAAAACAGGCAATATATTTATAACAAACTCTTAAAATTGTGACGTACTAGTCTGACAACATAAAAAACTTCACCAATATACACCGAACAAGACTAAAATAACACGCATCAATCTTTTATATGAGCTCCGAGCGGCGGAACAACATAAACTCGCAAAACTTTTCTATACTCGGGCGTAAATCTTGCGTTTTTTAATAGATAAATAGGAGCTCGCACAAACGAGCAATATCGCATTATTTGGCCCTCCCTCAGGAAAGGCCCTCCTGATAAAGCCTCCTTCCTCACACCCTTCATGCTAATGCAGTACGCCAGACGGTGACAACCATTTTTTGGCCCACTTGGCTACATTATAGCGGCCATAAAGAGTATTTCAAATTATATTTTCGGTGTTCATTAAAAGGGTGCCTTTTCAGACATGTTTTTTTTACTTCGAGACGATTGTTAGTAGGTTTTTTTGAATACTACTGTTACGTAACGGTAAACAAAAACACAAAAGACAGGTAGCAGTTTTGTTTCGTTGTGCAATATTCATAAAACGTCATGTCCTTTTATGCTAAGTCGGCTTTTTAAAAGGTGCGTAACTGCGTCGGCAATAAAAAGCGCTCTACGGCACGTTTTCACGGTACAGCGTAATAAAATGTTCAAAACTTCGAAAAAATGTGCCGTCATAAACAAAGCGGTTCGGATGCAAAGTTAGATAAAGAACATCTTACACACCTGAGCTAGAAAATTGCTTTTTTCTAAGCGCCTCCAGTTTTTTACGCAACTTTCTCCGAGAATAAAAGAAGTTTCTTCGCAGAACTTTCTTTTTTTTTCGCGCCCCAGCGTAAATCATATTCCTTTGCGATATGACGGCCCGCAAACGCGCGAAATATGGAAAAAAATAACAATATTGTGACATTGTGGAACAATTGCTTCGAAACGCTTTTGTTTTGACGAATGTTTTATTAGAAAGCGTCCGTTGTGTTTGTATTGCGACCGCACGGATAGTTGCGGCCCGGCCGCACCGCAGATGTTGCCAGTTGTAAATTTAACTCATCCTTACTGCGGGACATTACTTAAATTATTGCTGTTCGCGCATAAAACACAGCGGACCCTTATCAGAACTAGTTAAAAACTAATTACCGGGGTGACACCACCTTTCCATAAATCGCGGGGCTCCTCCGAATTGCCCTGACAAAAGTTATTTTTAAGAAAAGCCCTTGAGGCTGGTCCGCCCCGCCCGCGCCCCGCGCCCGCCTGGAATTTATCACGATTTATATTCATGGCATAACAACAAAGACCCCGTTTAGGACGATCTCATTCAAATTGTAGACTGCGCTAAATAATATTCTGTTTGTTGTTTTTTCCTCAGTTTAGCCGTTAGAAATACCTACGTTTCTCACTTTCAAATTAACTGTTTCTTTTACGCTTTTTAGCCTGCTCAATTGGATAACAATTTAATGTGTGGTTAACTTTTATATACTTTATCGCGTATTATGACGATCAGCCTGAATTTTCACCGCTCTCGCTAATGAAACACGAGTCACTTTCGCATTAACTAAATCAGTTCGGGGTAAACGTCCTTCGAACAGTATCTAAAACCGTCTCAACCTAAACCCTTACCATATGGTGTATCCGAATCCCGTGGCATAGACGTAACTTAGCGGAACGGAACAACAAATCAAAGTGTGGCTTCGGAACGGAAACGTTAGGTGCTGCACAACTGTTTAAGGGCCATTTGTTATCCGCACGTTGCCCCAACACCTATAGGTATCTTGGCAAATTGTTAACCCACACTCATTTTGGGTAAGTCTAGAATTATGAGTATTACGACTCGAGTTGAGTAAGTTCTTCAGAAGAGAGAGAAGTCTTTTGATTACTTGACCATTGACCATCAAAACCCATGCAAAAATAAAATACTAGCTAAGCTTAAATCTTGGAATGTAAACACCAATTTCATTGTTCTAGTCTCAAATTAACCGACTTTTTGGGGTGGCTATGCACTGGGGTACGAACATTTGTATTAAATAAAATACTAGCTGTTGCCCGCGGCTTCGCCCCCGTTCCACTTATTGTTTTTTATAAATATTTCAAAATCAAAATTAAACAAATGGGCCCCGCATTCTCGAATTCAATTCATTTTTATATATTAAAATACTAGGCAAGAGAGAAGGTTTTCGTTCCAATCTCCTACATTATAAAGCTATGGAGGTCTTCGCTGTCAGTATTAGCGACCCTAAGTAGGTACCTATTCTTGGCTCCGAACATGAGTGTCTTTAAATAGAGTTTTTGTTCGATTGGGGGGTAATTTCTGTAGCGACTAGCTTATCACAAAGGGGTGCATGGCCTCTAGGGCTCGACGGGGGTAGCCCCATAATTGATGAGGTTCTTAGCGCAGCAGGGAGGTATTATCATCGCGCTGCGACACCAGGGTACAAGCTCTCATTAATTTGTGATTAGCCCGCATTTAAGAACGGAGGCTTTCTTCTAATTAGATAATCAGTTTTTCCGGAGTATCAGGAGTTCTAAAGTGGCTGTTGTTTATGGGCTTTGTATATTTAATTAACGCTTACATAAAGTTGCTTTATAGAGTTAAAAAGCTGATGCTGTGTTGCCTGATGCTCAACAAAAACATCTGTTCTATCTGTACGATGTTGAAGTTGAAAAGTTTAATTACTGCGTACTTTTAATGCCCTAGTAACTATTGTGTTCATAGCTATATCGTACGATAAATTCTGAACGAAATGCTGTACGTCTAATACTCAATTCATCCCCTAATAAATTTCTTAAGCATCGTTTACTCGGAATGAGGCAAAAACGCGATTCTTCCCCATCGCTACAGCATCTGAAGGTGGATTTGTACAATATTTATTCACGCACATGTAGGGGGATATACGACGTGTCTTAAATTTGAAGGAATGGCATCTGTCGTGGTTCTGTTCGTACATTCCAACTTAAAAAAGTCCCTTTTTCGCAATGTCTTGTTCACTTGTGTTGAAAATGTAAGTAATGTTAGCAAATGATAAATATTAAAATTACCGTTAGAGTCATCTCAATCGATTGGCGAACCTCCGATAAATTATCAGAATTGACAGCCCAGTGAGCCTCTATCTTCTTCCCCCCATATTTTCCTATCGAAGTGGTTTCCCTGAGAAAACCTACGTATATTAATTCGGTTAGAGGGCTCGGATGGAGCCAATTTGTCTGATTGCTACCGACGTCATCTTGTCAACTTACCTACGACTGTTTTTGCTTTACAATAAATTGTGACCCTATCTACCGTCCCCATCGATAAATATTTGCGCATGATCAGTCCAATAAACTTACTGTGCACAATTCAATTATTCCCTTTATTTATTTAAGGCGTCTCAGATATTATCGTGACAACTATATCTTATGTTTTGTTTTGCTTTTGCTTTTATATTTTTGAAGGGGGAAAAAATGGCGGATTTACTATTTAACAATTACAATCGCGTGAACTAAAGCGCTGGATATTTAAAAAACCAGACGTGCTCAAAAAAAGCATGCATTTACATTTGCCAGCAATAAGCATGCTTGTTTCATAAATAAGCATGCTTAAAGCAAACGCAAACCTGTTTAGGCGCGCTGGGAGCACGCCCCCTTCTACCCGCGCCTCAGGTAGCATGCTCGAAAATCAAACATCGTTCGATTTTTGAGCATGCTCTAAATAAGCATGCTCATTACTAGCAATGTTGTTACACACGTGCTACTAATGAGTACTTACTCAATAAAGGCATGCTTTTGTGATAGTAATGAATGCGTCTGTCAGTACCTTTAATTTACATAAAAAAGCCTGCAGTGACGATTGGTAGGTAGTATAACAGACTAAGTACCAGTATAAGAGAGGTCGAAAGCAAACAAATAATAAACCAACATCTAGCACTTGTTAATTAGATAGCTTATGTACCCGCGACCCTACAAACCATTACCGTTTACCGGTACACGCCTATTCCCGGTACCGTTTCCAAATCTCGACACGAGGGGAAAAATCGGTAAATATCGGAAAGCAATCCGAGGTGATTCTATTAGATTGAGTTAAGCAGGCTCCACTTGCTTTGGGGTCTTTGGGGGTCGCAAAATTTGCGACGCGATTTATTCCCGATTGATAATTTGTGGAGACGGGTAAGAACTGCGATTTTTGCCATGCAAAATAATTAATTAACAATTATATTCATACATATAGGTACACATATACATAAATCACGTCTTTATCCCTAACGAGGGACAGACCACGTTTAGCATGATTGTGGGCGTATAGGTGAAAAAGGGAATCAAAATAGTTGATTCCTAAGATTTTCGCTCATTCCCTCGATGGACTTTTACCATCTGCGCGGGAAGAGAAGCAACTGGTACATTGTATGTTTTTTCTTTGCTCCCAGACCAGCTGGAAGGAATTATATTCGGAATATAGTGATAGAGGTATGTATACTTGTAACTAATAATTTAATTGTTACCAAAATGGCAGTTGAGTGCGAGCGGGACTCGCGTGCTAAGGTTCCGTATATAGGAAACAAAAAGTATATATCTACCTATTATATATTTTACCATAAACAAAAATCATCCGGTAATATTTTAAGAAAACTTATTTAAGTGTAATAAAAGTGCTTATGACATCAGCTAATTTAACTTTTAACTAGAGATAAAGTAAATATATTATGATAAATAGGATAGGCGAAAATCATAGAAATCAAGTTATAGGCGATGCGGCTAGCAACCCATCACTATTTTGATTCCATTTTCTATCTATACGGACACAATCTTCCTAAACATGGCCTGTAGGTCTTGTTACTTCAGGCTCTGTTTACCCCCTAAGTATATACTACTTTTTAACGTTGAACGTAAAACACCCTGTTTCTTTTCTCAAGAGACCTGTCAACTTGTACGTGGAAAACAAGCTTGTTCAACAGCCCTCCTCTGATAAGACAAGTTAAGCTGCTGACCAGAAAGTAAAAAAAAAAACATTTATTCTAAAGTGAAAATAAAGGGTGTTATTATAGACGCTCCTTTAAGGTGAAGTGAGCTAAACCGCTTAGATGTATCAGCTCGCGTGTCGGGCAGGGAAGGGACAGTCCTGTAAGAGTATATCCCCAGGCTATCTAGATCGAGCGGGCTAAGATCCACACTTTCTTAATTGGCACTTCTTGATTGCCCTTAGAGTTAGTTGAGTTTTGGTTCGTTAAAATACATTTGATATCGGAGGATGTTTACGTTGGAGTTGAGTATTTTTCAAATTCAGAAAGTTAACAGAATCTATTGTTTATTATTGTGACACGCGACATGTTTGAAAAAGATATATTACAAAATTCGTTTATATCCTTTGTTGCACACATATACAATACAGACGCATTGATTTCAAGTTTCTTTTGACTTGATTTCTGCGAATACTGTAAAAAAAAACTCATTCAAATTTAGAATCATCTAATAAATTCAACGCTCTCACACTAGGTCAGTGTAGGTTAACTCCTGCGATCGAGATAAGCCGTCACATTCGAGATATTTAAATCGATTTCACCCAATTTTCCGCGGGCCGGGCGAGTTAAGGCCCCACTCAATTTATCCAGTGTCGTGGCGTTGGGACCGGCGCCATTGTTCGCCAAATGAAGTACGCTCAGCTTAACAGGGTCGTTACACTGCTTCCGTCATCGGTTTCGACTCGGAAATTCATCGCCGAAACGGTCCCGGATGAGTGGTGTACGAAATTCGAATGCAGTGCATGCGTCGCTGTGAATTTGTCGAATGCCAGTTTCAAATTTGAAATTTAACGGATTACTGGCCAGCTGGTTTGTTTTATTATGAAGAAATTTTGCAAGTGTTGCGTTAACTTTGCAGTTTTAATTAAAACCTATACCTACGTTTTAAGTAAGGAGGCTAGGTTAGATTTGGTCATGATCGTGTTAAAAAAGAAAATATCAAATCTTGTTAATCATTTTAAACTCAAATGCATAGTAATAATTATCCTAAAAACTGCTTTGAATTATCCATTAGCCTTGTTCCATGCATTAAAGCTGGCTCCAAGAGTAAACTTTATGCAATTAACAGAAGCAATTAAATACTGTCGCCGGTGCTAAACTTAATCTGGCAACCCTTAGGTATTCTTTCATTAAGGAGTTTTGCTTATTCGCCTCAACCGGAACGTATTTGTTGGGTTGCCATTTAAAACATTCGCCCCGACTGTTTACATAGATCAGATACGTTGAACAAAGGCTTTTGTAATTAAGAAAGATATTGAAGTCGGCGGCAGCTTGGCTTTATATAAAGGAAATGAATTTACTGGATTTAGGGTGGTTTAAGTCACGTAAAATGAGGCTTTTATAAAATTTACTGAAGCTTACGAGCATAACAGGATATTTTATTTTATACACATAGGTACACAGGTACATTTGGTGAATTTTAAGAACGCATTTTATTAAAAAAAAATATATGTTTTCAGTCGTTTGTTTATTGCAACTTCTGTTTGATTTATTAGGACAGTACTCGTTACGGTATTTCGACGTAAGTTTGTGTGGTACACACGTTTGAAATGTAATCCACTTCCTATACGAAATACCTAGCGAAGGCCCGCCACCCATCAGATTGGATCCGCAGGCAAAACACGCAAAGCAATATTTCTACCGAGTCACAAGTATAAATTTCCGAATTCCAACCCCAATTTAGGAGTGCATTATTTTCGCTTTCACAGACATCCGATACAATTAAAATCTTCTTTAATTAAGGGACGATCATGAATCATTCGCACGTGGCGCACCGAGTTTTCCACTTGTACACACCCGCCTTAACGCTGAAGAGTTTATTCGATGAATCCGAAGAACCAAACTCGACTCTATAATGCGAGTGTAAAGGACCATTTCAAGTTAGTATCGTTGTGCTGTTAAGGCCCAGTTCTCCGTACTTTTCGGGTATCTCTTTTCACTTTATTGCTGTCTCCGTTATTTACTCGTACGTGAGGGATGCTCGCAATAAATAGGTGCGCACAAACATATTTGACACTTACAAATACCTCCCAAATTGGTTTCCTCCGTGTTACTGTCCGATATTATAAGGTTTATTTACTAACTGCTTCTGAACGGTGGCTATCGGCTGTTTGTATGGGGATAAAATGAGCCTGTGCCGCTGTGTTACTCCGGGAATGAATAACATTCAAAGCAAAAGAATATTATTTTATCTTGAAGCAAATATCGAAACTGAGAGTATCTCACGCCGACCTTGTATTTTTTCCTTGAAAATAAACCATTTAGTTATCGATTAGGAACGGTCGATTTAAATATAGACGACGGTGTACATCCGTCACGAGAAAAAGAACTCGCTGTCATGCCACCAGCTAGTACGCAAGCTACCTTGGCCATTTAAAAAATAGGACACGTAATCGGCTGTTATACGGAGAGTAACATGGTGTTACTCAGCAAAACACGGATAAAGTTCGAAATATCGGACTGGTAGAAAAAAGTAGATCAGGCGACAAACGAGGTGGCAATTCCGTCCATCCGGGAATCCGCCAGGAGTTATAATTCAAGTGACAAATATCGAAGGCCGTAATTCATATTTGTGCTATCTCGGCGTTCGTGGCGCCATCTGTGCGGGGGCTCGCTCGCTATTGGTTCTCCATCAACTCGCCATGTGATCTATTTTTGTTAGTAATAAAACATTGTTTTTCCTCCGGGAAATGTTTTATAAGTATTTTTAGGGTCGGTACGTGACGTGTTATTTTTGGGGTGCCGGATGCGGTTTCGTGGGGTTTGTATTTGGTAAATCTGTAAAAAACGTGCCCTCCCATAAGCGTAATGTGAATGTGAGTAGGTACTCGTAGTCTAGTATAATAATAAGGATAGGTCAATTTACGAGTGTACGGTAAAATCACTGATAATTGACTAGTAAATGTATCGAAAATAGTGACATCGAGATCGAAAATTTCACGTGCTCATAATAATTTTAAACTCGTAAAGCCCGGACAATAATTCAGTGGGAGCATTTGCGGAAAATGCATTTTATTGTTAAAACGATAACTTTATTTACCGTCGACAGCCCGCGGTGGTGGGTGGCGGGGGGTGATTTGCAGTGCCGGCGCATCGAACCACCCTTTGGCACGGATTATTTATACTAAAGATAATTTATCCGGTTCATTATTGGAAATTGCAACATTTGTGCATTTCGCGGACTATCATTTGCAGTTCATTAAAAATAACGTACAACCGCAATATCCCTCTGGTCGCTGCGTTGTCACGTTTGAATGGTGATTTTTATAATTTAATGTGTGATTTCAAATTGTAAATTACTCATTCTCATAGTAGACAAAAATGAGTTTATTCGAGCTCAATAGGTCTGCCGCATACCGAACGACAAATGTGCCAAGAAAATCGGTGAAAAAAGTATGAACACTAATATTGGTAGATACCCAATCTAAACGGAAAGACTAACTTGACACCTTTTTTAGAAATGTACGTAGGTATCTAAACTGAAATATGAATGCAAGAATTTGAAAGAAGATACCACAATTGAAATAAAATCTGTAACTACCTATTTAATAACGTTGTAAATAAGTTTACTCGGAGCACTTAAGGTTAAGTCTGAGAACCTTACAAGGTACGTAATCTTCATCTTCTAAGTAAGCTGTTAACATCGGAACTTAATAAAACCCTTCAGTGACTTGATATATCCTAACACTAACCGCGAGTCTACTTTTTTATAACAAGCCTCTAATGATACTCGCTAACTTAAACTTAGTCGGTAAGTATGGGCCTTGTTGAACAAATCAGATTATACGACCAATTTGAAACAGGCACTTAGTACTTAATAACTCAGGCAAATTCACAGACAACGAAGCCAGCACGCGCTGAGGCGGGCCTTGATAGCCATCGGCAGAGCGGACGAGAGCCGTCCGGTTTTTAACCGTTTGGAACAAAACGTATTTCGCGAATCTACAAAAGTTTTCGCTTTTAAAGTAGATTTTTTAGTCAGTTATGATTACGATGTGATTTAGGAAAATAATTATATGACGACAGATTTAAATGATTATATACTTACAGTTTAAGTCAGTGAATATCGTTACAACAATCCCATTAGGTTCTGATATCAATTATTAGTTTATTATTACCTAATAAGCTCTAGAATCCCTTCCACACATGCTTACCGGTAATGAAATATTTGCTTAACGTCCATAACAATCCAGTATGCACCGGCTTCTGAACAAGCATGATTCCGGCCGGTCGCCGGATCGCTTGCGGCGGCTCTATCGCCTAGCATGCGTTAAGTCAGCGATACCCATCGAGGCGTTCCCGCTACCAGCGATCTCGACGCCTCGACACCATTACACGGTGTTTAATTGTACATGCAATTTATTAGTGGCACTTGTACATCTTCAATGCAGTAAATTAACTAGTTTAAATATCCTTGGATTTTTTTTGGGTTCTAGAGGTCACAAAGCGTCGTAATCCAATTAGAACCCGTGGGCTCGTTTGCTGTGAACCTTAAGTCTTATCTCACTCTTAAACTTAAAGCTAACATTCCTTTTGTTTATATCTGTCACTTAGACACTTACCCTTGCTAGATAGCAACTACATAATATTAAATTTACCTATAGGTAATAGAGTAACTTTTGCGTAACGTAAAATCCGTTAGTCTTCGGGAATGAAGCTATATCTGTCCAAATAAATATCAAATTCGTCGAATGAACTCCATAGGTTACTATCGCATTTGAAATATAAGTTTAGACTGAAATTTTATTGCCTATAAGCATAAGATAACAAATCGAAAACATCTCAACTGTGGCTCTAAATCAGAGGCACGTAGTAGACGCACAGACAGCGGAGAGAGATACAAAATCGATACATGCGATACCGTACCCCATGTATATGCTTGTAACTAAACTTAAATCTGTGTTTTGTGTGGGCACGCAATAAAGTATGCCGTCTGTGATTAGTGTAATAAGTGTGTGAATATGACAATAGGTTTGATGTGTAAAGTCGCAGCATTTGAAGTTTTAAAAAACATTATGATTAGGATAGGACATATCGCAAAGATAGGGGCGGGAACTTCGAGTAAGCTTTATAAAAACTTAATTAATTTACGAGTGCTCATACTTAAGTATTTGCACGTACCTGGTAAATACCCAGTCCATTAATGTAATAATTATTATTACACCTTGGTACACCTTGGTAATCAGTTATTGTTCTCCTCTTTTTACCAGATTTCGGCGAAGCCAAAAGAGGGTTATTTTATTACGATGTACAATAAACCTATAAATTGCAATGCCTATTTCTTCGCAGCAAATAAGTAGATCTTACCAACAAAAATATATTTTAGTTGCGTTACAGTTCTGAGACATAATGGCTAGTAAGCTTATCGATTCTCAAATTATAAAATAAGACTACTTTTTGGCCTATCTATGAGAGGAAGCAATCTGGAAGTCTTAACGAGCTCTGAGTTAGTTAATTGCAAATTAGTCTGCGCCGCAACTAAAAAACGCGAATAGAAACTCTTTTAAAATGCTATTTACCGGATCCGTATTGCCTCCGTTTTTCACGCTGAAAAGCCAATTTGGAATGAATCAGTGTAACGGAGCATCTGTGCTAATTTACCTACGAACGGACAGTCTAATGCGCGTGGCTCGTCGTAAATACGGCCGCCGAGGGCCGAATATCGTAGGCCGAAAGCCGAATATCGGAGGGCGAAAGCCGAATATCGACAATATCGACATTAGTTGGATACAGCTAATACGCGGGGGTCGTCGGCTAAATTATCGCGCGTTCATTTTGCCTCCCGATGTTTAATCTGCCACGATATACGCTTTAGGCGGTTTGTTTCCAATCTATGGATAAATACTATTCAGCGTTTCGTTTGTTATATTTGATTATCATTTTGGGTATAAGTCGTATTGTTTATATCAAAAGTTATTGAACTAAAAGCGACAAACACAAAAAGCGCTTTGCAATTTCATATATCCGTTCGCGGTTGTATTTGTGTTTTAATTTATCACGCAAAAATAACCAACTACAAATTTGTACAAAAACCACAGTATATGGGTATTTTTTTTTGCATGACAGTTTTATTTATTTATCTTTGTTGATTTGTTTCAGGTATGGACTTAAGTATGAATCGGCCAATTTTTTTCACCTACCATAAAATAAACGTAAGTCAAATTTATCACGATCAACGTTATCAAAGCCCTTTTATGCAATAATGGTGGCAATGTATCAAAGTAGATATCTGAGTAAAACGCAATTTGAAGTATGGCTGCCTCTTAAGGCGCCTCCCCCAAAAGCTTAGACGGGGCGGGTTGGGGCGGCCTTATCGCGCAGTTGCAGGCTTTCTCAGTTACCTGGAGATCTTTAATATTAAATATAATACAGTTAATACCCTCTTAAACGTATTGCAATGCTTTATTGCCGGCCTTTAATTAAGATTTAATTTTTATGAATTGGTTGTACCTGGTTGGATTTATGGCCATTTGTTGGTTGGTTTTCTTGAAGTCTCCAGATTCGTTGCGTTATTAGTTTTATATTTTCATTTTTTATGTTCTAATGTGAATGATGGCATCGTCATTCGTCTTTATTGAGATACGGCAAGGACCCATCCATCCATCCATCTGAAAAATAAAATATACAAACTTAGACAGGATTATTCAAAAGGAGTAAGTTTTCCCAACTTGTCTGTTTTAGTCACGGAAGAATTTGACAGAAATTGTTGTAGTTATCATTTGTTTCAAATGGGCACTTTTAAACTTGAACAATTTGAAGACTAGAATGTTCTTCTTCATATTTAAGGGTTTGTAGATTGCTCCAGCAGAAGTGTATATTGTGGACCAAAAAAAAAGCAATTGTTTCGAACGGGGCCTTTCATTGATATCTTAAACGCGCTGGCAGACATCAGCGCTGCGGTCACAGACCCAGCGTCTTTGCCCTCGCAAATTCTTAATTTAAACGCGGCTATGTACTTATAAAATATAAAGGCGCAAGTACACGCAACGTCCATGTATCTCCACATCCGCGTGCCGGCATGCAACCTGCCCTCACCACGGGGAATGAAGACGTTAAATAATTTAATCGGATGCCCGGATGGTTTATGCACGCATGCCCCAAGCCCGCTAACTTGTTCTGTTGCTAACTAACTTGAACAGTCTTTGTCATTCTAGTTTGTTGGTTGCGTTTTGAGGTGCGCGTGAGTTGCCTTTGTTTTGCATTAGATGCTCTTAGCTGGTAGGCAGGCCAACTGGAATGCTTAGGGTCGATTTTTCAATCTTGACGAATAACTCTATGGGTATCTGAAATATAAGTGCATATCTGAGGATTAAATTTCGGCCCTGGAGGCAGGGATAATAACGCTACCCTTATTAAGGTCTACTATTTAATCTTCAGTACAATTTTTAAAGTTAGGTACCTTGTTTAAGTACGCCTTTTAACTTAACATGAGTTAACGACAAACGTTCTAAAATATTTGACAGTTAAAATATTTAGATGCGAAGATCGGTCCCTATACACTGCGCTATAAATGGGATTTTTTGATCAAGCTTGATAAAACATTGGTGGATGTTACATTGAACAAAAAACACTAACCTTGATACTTTGCTAATTAAGTAATCTTTTTTGTTCATTAAAATGGACCTCCGCAAAGTAACGTCTGATTCAGTACAGAATGTTACATTTACTTTACTACACCTATTGTAGGTAGGTAAATAATAAGTATACTGAAACATTCTGCATCATAAATCAAAGTTCTGTCAAAGACGATTTCATAGAACTGTCTGTCATCTGACCCCAGACCTCCGCTCGCAAGCTATCCAACAATAAACTGCACTACGTTTGTTACAATGGCCTATGTATAGCTATTTCGTAGTAGACTATGTATAGACATTTCGTAAGTCCGTAGGGTCGCTATAAACAAAGCAGGGTTTGCGGTGAAGGCACGTGGGCGCTGTGACATACGACGACGCCATATTACTTTCTAATGACTCAATGTTTTATTCGATATTTTATTTATATTCCATTATTGTTGGTTACTTTCTGTTTTATGCCAGCAACAAAAAGTACTGCAAAATGGAACTAAACTGATTTATCAAATAGCTGCCTAATAATTTTCCAAGACATATAATAACTACTTATTAGTGCAATCCATTTGTTAAATTAACCAAGTTTCACCCCAAGTTGGTGAGTTATATGTCATATCATACATTGGGGATGTCCCGGGGTTGTGGTAACGCATTCATTTGTCTTGAACTGAGCATTCATATTCATTTGTATGATACATTACGTGGTTTACAAAATCTTAACGAGCGATGTAAATTAGTAGTTGAAGGAGTGCGCCGATTTATCTGCTTTAAGCCAGCTGTATACTTAATTAAATTAACCGCTTCTTTCAAAAGTATGTGTGTTTATGCGTTCAAATAAGCATGCTCGAGAGACTTTACCACAAAACTCGAAGAGCTAACATTGTTATTTAAAAAGATTGTCAAGTATGCAATTACGTCTACAGCTGCCTAAGTAGTCTACAGACAAATTATACGTAGCAATTTTGCGAGTAAGTATTTTATATTTGTATATTTGTGAAGTGGTCGTATAGTTTTGTGCATCCCATTTACCTACTACATTTCTTTAATGGTAAATTGCTAGTTTAATAGCAAATTGGTAGATTCGCTGTCAATTCTGCGACACGTTACTCGTAGTGATTCTTACTCCATACTATTGCAATTATCATGTAGGTATTTACTTTTTTACATTAAAATACGTCAGTTTTATTCACAATGGCATACTATGACTAGGTCCAACATGAAGCTACCGTGAGACTCAATCATAATTATATAAACAGATAACTCACGTATAAAAGTGGAGTCATGCTCGACTTGTTTCGCACCAGTTCGTAGTCCTTCCTCTTGGTGTTTGTTTCGCTGCCGCCGGGGAGAGCGCTACAAGAGAAAGGACTACGAGACAGGCCGAAACATGTCGAGCATCACTCGACTTTTATCGTGAGTTATCGGTTTTTGTAATTATGAGTAGGTATTTCAGCATTAAACTCTACTATTTGGAATCTAGATCTCAATATATGATTAGGTAACTAATAATTCACTAAGTAGCAGTGGCTTGGCGTCAAGTATATCAGAAGGCAAGCCGAAGGGCATATAACTAGCATTTTCCTCTAATTCTGCACAATAAAAATGCCCAACTGCCTTAAAATAGGCAAGCCGGTGGGAATCGAGTTATATGAAAGAAAGAAAGAAAGAAAGAAAGAGGGCATTTATTCCTTTTTGCAAGACACACAAATATAAGATAATATACACAGTTTTATAGAAAATAAACAAGGTATAACAAAAAAAAACGCCACGCCACTGGTAACTAGTGGCATTAGTCCTGCTTGACGCCGGATCGGCCAATCAGAAGCCGCGTTTTTTTCTACGATCTTAGATTATTTATGCGATTTAACTAGTACTTTTGGACAATGGTTCACCTTGCTACCTATTTGGTGTGAAGGTTGGTTATACATTGCGATCGTATACAGGGCGAGTTAGAGAGTAACACGTGACCGCGATGGACGTATGGCTCTCCGATGTATTGCTAATGAAGTTTTACCGCATACATGGGGATGGTATCGATTGCATTGCGCAATTGGAATTTGTGTGTAGAGACCCAATATGGGCGTGCAATAAGATCAAATAAATTATAGTGATTTGTTCAAAGAATAAGCTGAAAATTGAAATTGCTTTTGGTTCATGGTAGCAGGTTAAAATTTGACTTTTTATTTGGGCATAAATAACTATCACCAAGTACTGATCAGAAAATAAATCTATCCACCAGGAATCAACAAAAATTGGCACTGAGCTTAGACTTCAAAAAGCCGAACAATCGAATGAAAAATCGGTAATCCTCGGGATAACCATTAAAATAAAGTCTTATTTGTATCCTATTGTACTGGTATAATTTTAGTATCGTTACTACAGCCGTTGCATGAGCCTTTCACACTGTGGGACGGCGCAGGCTGAAACTTTTACTTTTTTTTTAAATCTGTAGCACAGGTGTCACTTACAGTCATTTCATGTTTTTTTTTGTTTTTGCTGCAGAAAATGGCTTATATATTTTATTTAATTTTAACATTCTTTTTTATTTTAATACATAAATCGCGTTTTTATCCCTTACGGGGTAAACAGAACCCTGGGTAACAAGCACGGGCGTAGCCAGGGGGGAGGGGGGGTTAAGTGATGATATAATAACATACATCACTGCTATATACGTCAGCGTGAGAAACTAGAACACGTTAGAATATTCTTATCCGATATGATTAAAGTTTTAACAACATCATTTGACAACATCAAAGGCGCAGATATATCTGTCCGTCCGATGGCTCAATTCGCAACCAGAATGATGTGCCATTAAATTTTAACACATTTATTATACATCAATAAACAAACCTTCGTATTGTACGCGCCCGCGGGGGAGTGAGGGAGAATCAACCACCCTACAAAATTATGTACGACGAACTGGGACTAATATATCAAGGGGAGGACGTGGCAGACTAAGGAGAGAGTATTATGGGGAGGGCCGGCGGAATACTTAAGAACCCTGGTGACACCCTATTAAAACACACGTCCTGCATTTTTGGCCAGACGTTTTCATTTGCTGAGGTAGGAATTGGATTGTGGGTTTGAATTTTTCAAAATGGTCGACGTTCTCTTTTGCACTTTGAAACGGCTCCCTGGGTTACCTTTGCGTTGCTAATTAAGTGCGTAAAATTAAAAATGTTTTTATATTAAATTTGCTCAACTTGATTAAAATTTTAAAAAGCAGTCGATGAAATTCTATAACCTTATTAGCTCGCAACGCATTTGGAATTTTATGGTCTTGCGAGCTCACCTACTATTAGGTAACTCATTTTCTCAATGTTCATCTCATTTTAATGAAAAAAAAAACAATCAGGGAAGTTATTAAATAAATACAAATCAATGTTGCCATATTCCAGCATTATACTTAGAGACTTTGTACTGTTGCACCACTGCGTATTTCACATTCATCGAGATAATTCCAACGCGTCGCCAATAGCACTCACGTGTCTTAACCCTTTTAAATCGGAGCTTTAAAAATGCCATGCTATTCTCAGCTAGACCGGCCGTAAACATATCAGCGCAGCGCCGTCCCGGTGCAACCTAAACGATTGCACGGCACCGGACCGATATTACAGAACGAGGCGCGAACGCGGCCGCGAGACGCGTCCGGAATCATAATTCCAAAATAACCTCGGTTGAAACGCCCCCCTCTCGCCCCTCGAAGTTCCCGCACGTTTTTTGGATAAACTGGAATCCCCGTTAATTCCCAAGATAGACATAATTTGGAATTGGATCCATCTATCCTGCGCGAGCGTAGGTACGAACAAAAATAAGTTAGCGCGCCCGTGTACGGCCCGATTTATGTGGGCGAAAACAAAGCGGTGCACATATTGGATACAACGGTTTTTTTAGCCTTGAATTTTGCAAGCAATTTTCCGTTATTCTATGCCTATGAGTTTCTTGATTGCGTCTTTACTATTTTATGCAACAAGTCATTTAACAACAACTTTAAAATCCCTTTGTCGGTATTTACAATTTAAAACATACTGTTGAATATGAATTATTTCAATAAAACAAGGTGTTAAATTAATTTGCGTAATTAGGGTCTTAAACAAAATTTATCTTACAACTCGGCTATAAAACTTTGTTTATGACATAAACAAAACGTTACCGCGTCAAAAAATCATTCATAAAAAGCCGAGGTTGACCCAACTAACCGCTTTGAAGAATTTTACGAGCCATCCTTGCGCTTAACAAGTCATAAAACGAGTCATAAACACAGCCCGTCCATTCACAAACCGTCTACTCTATGTTTACTTACCGTTCTAAATGCTAATACGCGTACCCACCGGTCATAGTGACGTTTGTCCTTCCCAAACAAACAATTTAAGGCCTTATGCAATCAAATTAATTTTGGAAAACAAATCGAATTCGCTTGCTTCCCATCCAGTTGTAAATTTTCAGGATGATGTTATGCAGACGTAACCAAGTACTTCGGGTGTTTTATTTCACCTTTGACACTTTAATCCATTTTGTTCCTTCCTATACCGCCCTAGGGATGGGGGAAGAATTTTTTCGGCATAATTATTATTTTGAATTTAAAATTACTTCCTTATTTATCGCCCGGGAGTCCCTTAAGGACAATGGTAGTAATAAATAATTTCCTGTGACAATTTACCGTTTAAAATTATTACAAGTGCGGTACAGGTGTGTTGCACCGTAGATTAAAGATGATTGGGTTTATTAGGTAGCATGAACAGACAAGTAGTTAATAAAGTAAATTATATTGCTGTCATTTTAATGCATAAATTTTGTAGATAATGTTAGGTCCGCAAATATGTGCCAGGCGCCCGGCGGCTGTGTGGTAACGATAAATGGTAATTTGTAACTCAGGATAGTATAGTTTAAATCGTATGTGATAAGAGATTTCTAATTTATGTATGCTACCTACTGCAAAAAAATAGAATTCTCAAATAAATATTGCATTTATTTCATCACGACGAACTAAAACTCTAAAAGAGGTGTTTTTATGGGACTTTAGTAAGTTACTTAATAGTCGTTACGTTACAATAATATCAGCTGTACTTTTTCAAGATGATCAAAAGTAAAGTTCCATTGTGCTCACAACAAGACTTATTATTGTTATAATTCCCACACAAACTTTCTGAGGCCATGATAGGATTCCTACTGAAAGTTAACCCATAAGTGACAGTGATGGCGGCCGAGGTCGGCCTAGCGATTCTTTTTATGGCCAACTAAGAAAATTGGCTCATTAATCTTTAAGATAAATGTCCAGCCAGTATTCGGGCATCTTATCAGGGCCCCGGCCAATGGAAGTGTGCCTAACTGTTAACGGTGCGCGATAAAGTATCGATCGATGAATGTTCTATTTTACACGGGTTTGATAATAGCCGTCGTTTGGGTCTGAATGTGGATACAGCTTTTATTAATACAACTGTAATGAAATAGCATCACTATGTAAAGTATTGTAAGTCAACTGAATCTTGTAGCAAGTTTTCTTGGATCTTCTTCATTTTTGAATAAAAATTTGGTCAAAAATTAAAAAAAAAAAAGATTAGAATTTCATAACAAAGAAAAATTTCAATCAATAATTTGTATTTTTTTTTTATTACTGAAGATGTAAATGTATGTCTGCTGCCGGTAATTAATTTCTTATCAAGTCATTTTCTAACGCTTAAGCCCATGAGAAAATAAACAGCCTCACTATTTTTTTTATAACATGACAACATTAATCTCTGTATAAATAAAGCAGAAAAAATAGGTGTCGCTTTTTGTTTTTAATCAAAGGACCGTTGAAATAAAACTGTTTTAACACGATTTACAACACCACAAGCACTTTGATGTTGAATCACACGATTCGCAGGAAATGTCACTTATTGTACTTTTTATGGCTTAGGTATAATAAATAGTGTGCTTAGGTATTTCTGTAACGTGGTCACAAATGCGGATTTTCAACAAAATTTAATTTATGTTGTGTGTTATGTGAAGAAATAATCGGTTTTAAATTTCGATAGAAGTTTGCTTAGTGACGTAGATTACACTGTTATAAAGAATACTGAACTTGTAGATGGATTGGAGCACAGAAAGAATAATGCGAAACGTTTTATATTCGTGTGAAGTCGCGGACAGCATTGAGTAAATAAAACATACACATCTTCCTTATAAGGATTTGTTAAAAGAGAAATATAGTTTCAAATGCTTTTAGTATTTATTAAATCCAACATTTTGCCTTCCGTCCGGCCATTGTGAAACTTGAGCCTTTTTAGCTTCTATGAGAACTAGAAAAACAATTGCACATCGTAGAAAAGGGAAGTCGGTACAGCAAAGAATTAAGTTCAAAGTTCGCAACATAAATCCTAGGCAACGAGTTAAGGCTAGGTAGTCCAACAGAGGCCGCGTTTTAGAGTTTTTAAAAACCATCTCAGACGTAGAAAATAGGGTTTAAAAATCTGAAAAAAATATATGTATTACTTAAGGATATAGTATAGACAAAGTCGCATTCAGTTACACGATCTAATGAACTTGACTCGATAGAAAAAAAATCCAAAGTTACCTCTTTTCGTAAAGCATTTTCAATATTATGACTAAACTATTGACATTTTTAATTAAAATTTTGTACTAAACTAAAGCTATTACATATTTGTAGACAAATTCGCAGAGTTTGAACAGATAAAATGATTATCTTAATTACTATGTCCAAATACCTACAAAATGTGCGAGCGCGGAGGCTCGGCAAGCCCGATCAGTCGCGCGCTGGCGCTTGCGGACGACGGACCTGTGTCAGTTTTATCCGCGACAGTTTCGTGCACCAAAGACGCAGTTTTTGACGAATTTATATAATTGTTGAAAGTTATTTATGATGGGCAATAAACAACGCAAACGAAAAAAGTCGTGCAAAGCTATAAAAATAACAAATAAAAAGAATGCACTCCAAAGATTATGTGACGAAGTAAATATTAATATAATTTTGTCGACAACATATCGAAATTGAATAAGTTAAATTATATTTCATTTTATCTCCATTTCTGATTGGTAGATAATTTATAAAAATATTATGCTTAAAATTACGGTCATAGTGCCATAGTATAAAAATATCAGTATAACAACTGAAGATCGCTACGATTTTTGATAATGCATACTTTGTCTCTATCGGTACCTCTGCCTGCCGTTTGAAAACGTAAAGTAACTATGTAAGTAAATACAATTACTCCATTTACTTTTTAGTGTAGGTCACTGGGGCAACCTCAAGAAACAGACAAGGACATTGCCGCTGTAATAAACAACCCAAATATACCGGGTAGGTATATTTAACGCGATGACGAAGACTGAAACGATATAGGGTGCTTTGGGGTAATTGCGAAATTGGGTATATATTCCGAAAGTTTATAATAATAAATACCAAACGCCGCGATATTCTCTTACTGGCTACATTGCTTTAAACGCCATTGTCGCCGATTGGCTTTGATGCTCCAATCGCCGTTCGTCGCTGCTAGCGTGTGTGAGCGACATGCCATCTCGATAGACAAGTGATTTTCGCGCCTTTTTGGGTGATTCGCAATAACCCCAACACTCTTTTCTTGGAACCCAGGTAAGTTATAAAAATAATAGTTTTTTAGTAGGTATTATAGATTATCGTTTTTTACTATTGATTGCAGGGAACACGAAGTCCGAGTGATGTTTTTTATTTAGTTTCGGAAATACCCCTCTGGGGTTATTACGATACACATACAGGGTGGTCCAAACACTGACGTCT
This sequence comes from Pandemis corylana, assembly GCA_949127965.1. Lineage (NCBI taxonomy): Eukaryota > Metazoa > Arthropoda > Insecta > Lepidoptera > Tortricidae > Pandemis > Pandemis corylana. The sequence goes on along the minus strand of OX421859.1, from coordinate 6,400,456 downwards.
AAAAAAAAAATTTAGATGCCTCACATCCGGGGCTATCCGAATATACCCCATGTATGTTGGCCGATTTTTTGTAGTTTTCGAGTAATTAATTTTTTAAGATTTTTTCAAGAATTTTCGGGCCGAGCAGTTTATCATCATGTAACTTTTTTTGGTTTCGTTTTTTTGAGTGTTTTTTTTTTATGACATTATCCTCACAAACTGCACTTTCACACGTAAAATAATCAGCTTCCCAACTTTGAGCCAAGTTACAACAAAATTGACCGAAAGTGAAAGTTTTACCTTTGAGCAAATCGAAGTTTGATTTTGTAATTAAAAAAAAAAACTAAAAATCTCAGAGTTCAAAGACCATAAGTAATTTTAAAAACTTCGCTAATCTCTAAACTTGCAGAATAATACAAAAAAAGTGACACTTAATAGGTCATAATTTGCTGAATTCGACTTTCAAACGTACTAAGGTAGAGTGTGTAATAAAGAGTCTGTTGTTAGTAACATAAAAACTGTTTTATTTTGGCCGAACCTAATTTGGTACTGGCCATCAATAAAGCCATGTAATACTTTTTATAAACAAATAAATTTGTTCTTCTTTTGTTTTAAGAAAGGAATCACGTCTTTTATTGTGAAATAACTAATAGTTACTTCTGCTCTCGTTACGATTAGTTTCTGAATTCTTCTCGCTTTGTTAACTGGACTCTGATTGATTTGCTTTACGACCGACTTGTGCTTGTGTTTTGGACTTTTGAACTTTGCCTAGTGATTGAATTTTCTTTCGTGTAGCAACATGAACTACACTCTTAGTGAATATGCAGAGATGCATTATTATTATGGTGTAGCTCAAGGCAACGGACATTTAGCGGCGAGGCTGTACCAGCAACAATTGGAGCACCGGGAAGCCCCACGGCAGCATTACCCGGACCACAGAGTATTCATAAACACACATTTGACACTGATGGCTGGACGCGTTCCTTGCCATCCAACTCACGAAGGAGTACCCAGAGTGGATCCAGATAGGAGGGATGAAGTCTTGGCAGAAATCCAAAGAGACCCGTCTACAAGTTCAAGGAGGATTACTAACAGAACTCGAATACCTCGTGCCTCGGTCCTAAGAGTTCTTAAGTCAGGTAAGTAAATCTCTAAATTTCTCAGGTTACACTTTTAGTCAGAATTCATGATTATTGTACGTTTTTTCTTTAAGAGCGGTACCACGCTTACCACTTTCAGCGGGTCCAGCAGCTTCATGGAGAAGATTATCCGAGACGCGTAGCATTTTGCCAAGCTATGCTGCAGAAATCCACAGAAGACGCAGATTTTTTTAATAAAATTTTATGGAGCGACGAATCGCGGTTCGAAAGGACTGGAGTGTTCAACATCCATAACTACCACAGCTGGGCCGTTGAGAACCCTCACTTAGGAAGAGGCTCCAACTTTCAAGTGCGATTCAGTGTGAACATGTGGTCAGGGATTGTGGATGGCCAGTTAATTGGGCCTTTTGAATTGCCAGCGAGATTAAATGGAGCCGAATATTTGAATTTTTTGCAAAATGATTTAAATGGATTGCTGGAGGATGTCAACCTCGAAACGAGGAGAGAAATGGTCTTTCAGAACGATGGTGCTCCTTGCCACTATTCAAGGGCTGTAAGAGACCACCTGGACGCAACATATCCCAACAGGTGGATTGGGCGTGGCGGGCCGATTCCATGGCCTCCGCGGTCGCCGGATTTGAATCCCATAGACTTCTTTGTCTGGGGATATTACAAAGAACTGGTTTACGCAAAGGAATCAAACACCGAAACGGAACTCAGACAAAAATTAGAAGAAAGCAAAAGGACAATACAAGAAAATACAGATGCATTCCGGAGACTAGGAGCGACTTTTTTAAGGAGATGTAGGCTATGTATCGAAGTTAACGGCAGAACATTTGAAAATCTTTTATGAATAACGTGTTTAAATTAAATTGTATTGTATTATTTGATCCACGAACATTCTAACTCTTAAATTTTTCCATCCTTTCTTAAAACAAAAGAAGAACAAATTTATTTGTTCATAAAAAGTATTACATGGCTTTATTGATGGCCAGTACCAAATTAGGTTCGGCCAAAATAAAACAGTTTTTATGTTACTAACAACAGACTCTTTATTACACACTCTACCTTAGTACGTTTGAAAGTCGAATTCAGCAAATTATGACCTATTAAGTGTCACTTTTTTTGTATTATTCTGCAAGTTTAGAGATTAGCGAAGTTTTTAAAATTACTTATGGTCTTTGAATTCTGAGATTTTTAGTTTTTTTTTTAATTACAAAATCAAACTTCGATTTGCTCAAAGGTAAAACTTTCACTTTCGGTCAATTTTGTTGTAACTTGGCTCAAGGTTGGGAAGCTGATTATTTTACGTGTGAAAGTGCAGTTTGTGAGGATAATGTCATAAAAAAAAACACTCAAAAAAACGAAACCAAAAAAAGTTACATGATGATAAACTGCTCGGCCCGAAAATTCTTGAAAAAATCTTAAAAAATTAATTACTCGAAAACTACAAAAAATCGGCCAACATACATGGGGTATATTCGGATAGCCCCGGATGTGAGGCATCTAAATTTTTTTTTTAGACGTCAGTGTTTGGACCACCCTGTATAACCCAACCTAATATTTTCATAGAAATGGCCAGTGGTTCTCGAACTAGGTATTTAGGATAAAGAAATATTTCAAGGTATTATTATATAAGGTATCTTAAGGTATTATAATAACAATCTAAATTTTCTTCTATGTACATAGTACTGTATTAAAATCGTCGTTATTCTCATTCATTCTTTCAACTTAATCCATCCATCCATACATAATAGTAGGACATTTCACATAAAGTCACATAGGCGAATGCGCGGGCTAAATTTAGTGTATAATATTGTACCAAATTAATCACCAGCGGCGTCTTTTTCAGGGTCATTATGCCTCGAATGTATGTCACAAATAGAATAACAATATATATACGTCGTGGTAGCCTAGTGGTTTAATCTGTGGCCTCTCAAGCAGAGTGTCGTGGGTTCAAATCCCGGGCGCGCACCTCTGAGTTTTTCGGAATTTATGTGCGAAAATTACATTTGAAATTTGCTATGAGCTTTTCGGTGAAGGAAAACATCGTGAGGAAACCTTGCACACATCAGCGAAGAAATTCAATGGTGTGTGTTAAGTTCCCAATCCGCACTGGGCGCGCGTGGGAACTATAGCCCAAACCCTCCAATACACGGAGGAGGCCTATGCCATGAGGCACGCCGAATTACGCGACAATTTAATAATAAAACAACAACAAAAAAAAAATGAAACTGTAGCGAATTCGGAATAAAAAGGCTATATTATTATTATTATTATTATATATACGTCTCAAGATTTGGCTACGGCCGTGGTTCTATTACGTTTAAATTTTTTGTAAAACAATAAAGTTATTTCTCAGTTAAATGAGTTTTTTTATACCACTTCCTTTTACCGGGGTAAATCCGAAGTAATCTATTCGAAATAACCGTAAAAGCGAAACTATTAACAAAGTTACAAATATTACAAGTAAGGGGTAATTACAAAATGAAAAATAAATAAACCATCAGTTTATAAGTAGTAATGTCTACTTTTCAACTATTTCGGAATTACCCGGCCATATTTCGTATTTCCCCCAAATGTCCAAAAACGGAAGACATGACAATAAATATGCATAAAAAAGAAACAAGAGCGTATTTTTTTTGTTCACCAATTTTCAAGAGTTACGAAAATAAAGGCAGAAAATTTAAAAATAGTATGATTTTTTCACTGAAATGATGTCGTGTACTAAACTCGTCAAAATTTCTATCGTAATTACCCCAATGCACCTTACTCGATTTGTTTAAGAGATCATGCTAATTTCTATCTATTTGTGTTATATTTATACAGGGTGTAGATGACGAAGACAAACCCTAGATCTAGTTTTGCGCGCAACTTATGTAGGTACTCTTAAGTTTGTTATTCGAATTATTGTTACGCGTACGTGTGTGCTTTAGTTTCACCGTAATGAACTAAATAAGGTGCATTGGGGTAATTACGATAGAAATTTTTACAAGTTGAGTATACGACATCAATTTTGCTGCCTTTATTTTCGTAACTCTTGAAAATACTTATGGTTAGTAGACATTACACACAGAAATACGCTGTTGTGTGTTGTTTATGCATATTTATTGTAATGTGTCCCGTTTTCGAACATTTGGGGGAAATACGAGATATGGCCGGGTAATTCCGAAATAGTTGAAAAGTAGACCTTACTACTTATAAACTGATGGTTTATAATTATTTTTCATTTGTAATTGCCCCTCACTGTAATATTTGTAACTTTGTAATAGTTTCGCTTTTATGGTCATTTCGGATAGATTACTTCGGATTTACCCCGGTACAAGGAAGTGATTCTCAACATTTCATACAGATATGTATTATTTAAAGTTGTAAAAAATCTCATTTAACTGAGAAATAACTTTAATGTTTTACAAAAAACTTAAACGTAATAGAACCACGGCTGTAGCCAAATCTTGAGACGTTTATATTTTTATTCTTTTTCTGACATACATTCGAGGCACAATGACTCTGAAAAAGAAGCCGCTGGTGATTAATTTGGTACAATATTATACACTAAATTTAGCATTCGCCTAAGTGACCTTAATGTGAAATGCCCTACTATTACGTATGGATGGATGGATTAAGTTGAAAGAATGAATGAGAATACCGACGATTTTAACACAGTGCATAGAAGAAAATTTGAATTGTCATTATAACACCTTAAGAATGAATATTGCAAGAAAATATGGACCTGACATATTTTAATATTTCTTTGTCCTAAATACCTAGTTTGAGAACCACTGGCCATTTCTATGAAAATATTAGATTGGGTTATATGTATATCGTAATAACCCCAGAGGGGTATTTCCGAAACTAAATAAAAAACATCACTCGGACTTCGTATTCCCTGCAATCATTAGTAAAAAACGATAATCTTTAATACTAAAAAACAATTATTTTAATAACCTACCTGGGTTCCGAGAAAAGAGTGTTGGGGTTATTGCGAATCACCCAAAAAGGCGCGAAAACCACTTGTCTGTCGAGATGACACGTTGCTCACACACGCTAGCAGCGACGAACGGCGATTGGAGCATCAAGGCCTATCGGCGACAATGGCGTTTAAAGCAATGTAGCCAGTAAGAGAATATCGCGGCGTTTGGTATTTATTATAAACTTTCGGAATATACCCAATTTCGCAATTACCCCAAAGCACCCTAGGTACGTATTGAGACACATGTTTCTTTGGTTCAATTTTGGTTGTTTCATAGATAATAATATACCTATCAATTATTTCAGGCATTTAAGGCCCATAGTAACAAAATATCTAATTAAATAAGGATTTTTCAGGGTTGTTGTAATACTGTAAGTTTGACTATTAATTATTCTTTTATTACCTATTTATTCAAATTCATATTAATTAGGTAGTTACTAAAGATTGATCATAATAAATGCGTTACTAAAGTCAAAATAAAGTTTTATTTCTACACTGTGACGCTGCCGGGTCATGAGAGTTCACAGTCGCTGAGCCCGCGCGATGTATTTGACGCGCGGTCGCGACAGCGCTAAATGCCTACTTTCGCCGGAATACCTGGCCTTAACTGAAGCCGGGTTGAACAAACTTGCTCTATTGTACAGACACGCACGCTACTTTAACGATTTTTAGTTTTCTTTATTTATTAAATAACCAAGGAACAAAACTTCTAGAACTGTTCACGTTATCATGCATTATAGCTCTTTTCTCAATGGATGTATTTATATCTAAAGCATTTAACCCATGCTTATGCATAATGGCTTAAGAAAGGCTTGTAAACTAGAGCGGGCTTGACGGACGACGGCGCTCAATCGATGTCGCCGCTACAAGCATAAAGCACTCGGACAAAACGTCTCCATCGCACAACCTCCCATCCTGTTCCCACACATCACCCACGACACACGAGAGAAAAGAACAACAAGCAGTAATTGTACGCAGTGAGGTATGTGGCAGGGACGGCTGTTAACGTCTCAAAGGTTCGCCGACGTTCCGACGCGACGACGTCCGCATTTTTAAAGTGTTAAGCAATAACGAAAACGTCACTAACAATTCGAAACAAAACGTTTACTTTATAATAATCACCTTGAGGAATAAAGCTGTTGCCGGTTAAATTTTGAGCGTTACCACCGACCAAAAATTATTCTGAAATTTACTGGTAGCCTAGGAAAGATCATAGTTACAATTGCTTCAAAATTAAATGTAGCTATTTTGTTAATATATGGCATAGTAAAATAAAGTTAAACACCAATCGACCTAGTAGGCAAAGGATAAACGTAGTTACTTTAGATAAAAATGTACATAATTAAAAGTTCTAGAAAAAACATTTACCGACTGATGTGCATCTTATATGATCCAAGAGGTCGACGATGAATGTCTCTACGGCTCCGAGGCTGAGCTCGGCCGTGACACTCGTCCCAATTACTTATTAAAATTGTGATCGCATTTCGTTTATTTCGGTAGTTGATACGGAATTTATTCGGTCGTGGAAGTAGGAATGAGTAGTGAGCTAGCGAGGCGATAAATCTCGCCGATGTCGCGGGTTGTCGCGCATCGGTTAAAAGCTCGATAACGGAGGCACACCCACCCGCGCCTCGCAACAATAACCTCGGCTTTGTTATATTGTTTTATTTCTCAGATATTCGCCAAGCATTTTATGCATAAAAATATCGATATATAATTGCTTCATTACGTCGCTGTGTTGGTGAGTAAAATATGTGGGAGTTGTATACAGGCAGCGCTGTCTTTTTGAATTAATAAGTGATAAAAGTTATTAATAACGTAGATACGTTTCATTTTCGACTTATCGTTTATTTAAAGTCTTGTTGAAAGTAATTATGATAATTAGTCTTAAAACAAAGTTCATTATTTTTGTAGCATGTGAAAGTTTTCTTATTATATACTGCTTCTTCGACGTGTTAGAATTTTTGTCCGTCTGTTTGTTCACACTGATCTTAGAAAAATCTGGACTGATTTATACCGCCGTAATTTGACAGGTAAAATAAGCTTAGCTTAAATTAGAAAAATAGATGTTATTAAGAGTTTGAATATATTTTATTTGAGGACCGGATAGCCTAGTGGTTAGTGACCCTGACTATGAAGCTAGAGGTCCTGGGTTCGAATCCCAGTAGGGGCAGACAATTGTATGATGAATACGAATGTTTGTTCCCGAGTCATGGATGTTGTATGTATATAAGTATGTATTTATCTACATTACATAAGTATGTTTATCCGTTGCCTGGTTCCCATAGTACAAGCTTTGCTTAGTTTGGGGCTGGGTCAATTGGTGTAATTTGTCCCAAGATATTTATTTATTTATATATTTTTAAAAACCGATACTCTTCTAAAAGTGAAGCGCACACTGACTACGGTCAGAGACAAAAGGTCAGGTCAGGAGTACCCGAAACCGGCGAGCATGGTATGAAGAGATTGATGGATGTGGATGAAGCGAAAGAGGTATGTAAGGATCGTAGCAAGTGGAACAAAGTAGTCTCTGCCTACCCCTGTGGGAAAGAGGGGTGACGGTAGTGCGGTATGCGTGTATATATAATGACTAAGTCTCGGCCGCTAGGTATCACCTTTATTACAATTTTAAAAATAATAAGGTATGCAAAAAAAACTGGTAAAAAATAATACCTAATGTAACACTTTCTCTGCGCCTAGTATAGTATAGTAAGTATAGTATTATAGGTATAAATCTCTACTGTGAAGCTATTTCGTATCTCTATTTTTATGTACAATTTTTTATTTCTTAGTGCTTTAAATAAAGAGTATTAATATTTGAATACTATTAAGTGTTTGTATTCGAATCAGCCTGTAGCATGTGATCAGAGGGCAGGCGAGTCTGGTGTCTGTCGGTTCTCGCACTGTCGCTATCGTTGTATCGCCTCTGCCACGCCGTTTGCTTTATGGTGCCAGCCCCGGTGTAATATTTCATGAAACGCACGCCGTGATTCATTCGCTGGCACTTTTTGACTTTTCGAACTTTATAAACACGTTGGTTGCATTTTTAATGTTGTATTATTTTAATAAATTTGTGTTGAATAAATTTGGTTACGATTTTAAGTGGTTAGATGTGTGTTTCTGTTTTAAGTCCTACCTACACTTAGTAGTACCTATACATACACTTAGTATATGTTAGCCAATATAATTTATGTTGTGAAGTTGTTAATTAAAATATATCTCGTCTTTAATAAGCTAGCTTCGTTAGCACAGCTTGTAACGACAAAAAAACGTGTCTCATAGCAAAATGCTAAAGCTTGCTTGAGGGCTTGAAATTGAGCAGGCGGCCGCGCCTGCGCCGCTTGTCAGTTATAATTGGCTGAACTTGTCGACCAACTCGTAGCGAATTTTTTTTCGTTACTTTTTCTCCCTACGTCGACATTACTCTTCGTCTCCCGCGAGAGACGTAAATTGTGGGCACAGAGGCCGTGCAAACAAGCTTTGATGTGAGGCATGAATACACGAACACGGTATTGTTTTATTAAAATTCAAATAGAATTTCTAACTGGCAATGTTGCCTAAATTGGGTTCGAATTTGGAACAGCAGCCAATTCGCAAGTTACGTGACATGACGTTATTAGGTTACGTTCTGTTTGCGTTCGGTTTTGTTGTTTTTACGTACTGTTCTGTTCATTTTCATTGTCGGTTTGTCGGACGCTGCTTGCCGGCCGCGAGTCTTTACATAATTCATAGGAATCGTTTATGCATATCGACACAAGTGACATGTGTTGCATTTTGCATCGATTGTTGTACTCGAGATGGTATTACAATGTTCACACATTTCGCACGTTTTTGTTTCTGTATTTATCGAAAAATGTCGTTTGTTTATGAACATATGCAAAAAAGAGTTCGTTTTTTTTTTCAGTACGATTTTTTTGTAGAAAAATAAATACATACATACATACACAAATCACGTCTTTATCCCTTACGGGGTAGACAGAGCCTAAGGTAACAGTTACCTACAGACCACATATAGCTTGGTTGAGGGCGTATAGATGGAAAATGGAATCAAAATAGTGATGGGTTGCTAGCCTCATCGCCTATAACATCGCCTATTGTAGAAAAATATTTGCAGTTAAATTGGACCAAGTTTATTTAAGCCCTGTAAATATCTGCTTGCAGTTTTTTCCATCTAAAGCTTAGCCAGGAAAATCTCGAGCTAAGCCAAAAAACTGCAAGCGGTCCCTAATAAACAATAACAGTTTATTTACGAGTTGCTCATTAAAAGGAACAATTTTCACAACTCCGTAGCGAATTAAAGTTTTACAATCTCTGTCAATTGGAATTTACAAAAAAAAAACATCTCAAGGCACGTATACTTTAAATCCTTCTTCACAGTACATGGCATCTTCACAATTCGTTATGTAGGTACGACATCTATTAATCCTATATTAATCCGTCTGCCGGTCAAAAGTCAAGGTACTACACAAGACAAGCACCTTGTTTCTCTTGTGCGCTTCTAGCTACGAGTATAAAGCTTTATTGTAAGTGGAAAGTTTATTATTTTTAAATAGTACCTATGTAATTAGAAGGTTACGTTTTGGTGAGTTTTTCTTTTAAAGAAAAGAAAGCACTTAATTTATGTTGTGTATCTGGATACCTACTCCTTCATTAGTTACAGGGAACAGTAATATAAAATAGTATTCGATAGAAATTTTAGATAAATAATGTAACTTAAATATCCACGATTGTTTACGGAAAGATCCCTATAGATACAAAATGATAATTATAATTATACAAAGCGTTGTCAACGCATTGGCTTATCATTTTGACCTCACTTCACCTTTCACAGATTCGCATGCTGATAGCGATCCAAAACAGCTTGACCCCTCCTTGACTTTTATAGTTGAACAAGATGCAGTGACTCAGAGTTCTACGTAGGCTGGTTGCTCCAAAGTAAATACACATGGTAGGTAAATATGCGGCAGATCGCTACCACCGTCTGCTATTAATTGTGATTGATGAACGACCCACTGATAACAGTTAATTGTTGTGACATAAGTTCTTATCGGAGTCTAATATTTATGAGGGACATTTAACCCTAAAACTTTCTTAGTATTCTTTGTTTGGGTTTTGTAATAATGCTTAAGACTTGATAAAAGAAAAAACTCTATTAATGTGCTTTCATTCACAATGTGATTATCTTATATTAATTTTTAATGTGTCTACAATGGTTTTATTGCACTAGAAGGAGTAATATTTTATAATTATCTCCAAGATAACGAGACAAGCTGGGGTCACTAAATCATTCCGAATCTCGGGTGGAAGTAAAGTCCCATTTTGTAAACTGATACCCGGGATTTCTTCAAAGAAACCTACTATAAAACAGCCAATTTAAATTCGGCTCAACCGTATTCTAAACCAACTTCTCCGATCAGTCACGGTTTACGATAAATCTACCGAGAGCCCTCCCTAGCTCCAGTATAAATAACGTGGATCTTGTTAAAAACTTGTGGTGGAAAAAAAAGCAGCATTTTCCTCCATTTTTAAGCCCAGACGGCTCCCCTTAAGGATTCTTCCCTGCACCATAAATATGCAGATATGTTCACCTGGGCTAAAGAGGCCAAATTTACCACGCCAATTTATCGTAACAGAAATATTGTAAATTTGTAAATACGTTTAGGTACATTACGTCCCCGCGTGCGTTAAAGTAGATTTGTGTGTCGGCGTGCTTTCGCATAAGCAGGTTTAACGCTCGCTCATTTTCCGCTGTGTACGTAGGCCCTTAAACGATTTGTTATTATCAGATAATGAGCTGAGGGGGTTTTAAATTGTACCGTGCTAATATCAAACTGGAGAACGTTCTGTTCCATAAATCATTGAAATACTGTTGGCCAATCATAGTGATATAAAACAAAAATCATCCTATGCGTTCCAAAACAAAAAAAAATCAAAGGAATATATTAAAAATTCATTGATATGTCAACTCTTCTAACGTTTATGAATCACAATGTGACGTTGTTTAATTAACTCTACATATTATCTAATTTGCTAAGATAAAATTTGATTTATACGGCCCACATTAATAACTCTCAAAATAAACTGTGATGCAATTATCATATTATTCATTAATTAATCATGGAGATAGCTGTCTGTCAATCACATATGTTTTCCGTAGCATTATTATTGACTGATTATTTGTTAAAAATAACTTGACCAACATGGAATTAGTAAAAAAAAGTCATACGTTAAAAGAATTTTCACTATTTTTAAAAACGCATTGATTGCACTTGAATTGAAAACGTATTTGATTTTATTTAAGTACCAATTTTTGTTACAATAAAGATGTATTCTACTAATTTTACTAAGTATTTAGATAGGTACCTACTCATTTGATGGACGTACCTACCGACACAATTTAAATATAACCTCTTCAACTGGATCTACATTGTAATATTATGTCTCACTAGCTGTTGACCGCAACTTCGTCTGCATAGAATTCATTTATCGCTATCCCGCAGGAATTACGCAATTTTCCATGATAAAAGGTAGCCTATGTGTTATTCCAGACTATTATCTATCTATGTTCCAAATTTCATCCAGATCTGTCCAGCCGTCCTGGCGTGAAAGAGCAATAAACATCCAAACATCCATACTCACAAACTTTCACATTTATAATATTAGTAGGATAGTAGGATGGCTGTTGCCCGCAACTCCGTCTGCATAGAATTCGTTTATCGCTATCCCGCAGGAATTACGCAATTTTCCAGGATAAAAGGTAGCCTATGTGTTATTCCAGATATAATCTATTTATGTTCCAAATTTCATCCAGATATGTCCAGCCGTTCTGGCGTGAAAAAGTAACAAACATCCAAACATCCATACTCACAAACTTTCACATTTATAATAATATTAGTAGGATGTTAATTAGAAAAGTCTGTACAATTATCATTAGATTTTAATCATTTATTTTGATTTGACTGGCTTCATTATTACTTTTCATGGCGTACCCAACATAAATTTATTTTTTTGTAACAGTTGCCGTGTCTTTTTCGTTTTCATCATTATATTACATAGGTACATTAACCAGTCGTAACTTGAATAATGTGTGAACTTAATCGACAAACTATTTAAGAATTCAATTCCATTCCAAATAGTTTTCGTTCTCTACAGACCTTTATATAATTATTGGCGTAAATAATACTTAATCGGAAATGTGACAACGGTACAATTTTTAAATCTCATGCTCATTTCATTCTCAACTAGTTTACTTTCTCTAATGAAATACTTTGAATAATCGTAAGGCATAATATGACTTATACGAGTTAAATCGGAAATGTGTTGATGTTATGGTCTTATTAACGCCTCTATTCGAAACCGGTAGGATTTGGTATCGCATAAATAGAGATCTGGCTGAAATATTGAGGCTTACCGCCGCGTAGGAAGACAAATTCACGGAAATTTTGACACTATCTCTCATTTGGTCCGCGGACAAAAGATCAAGCTATAATTATGAAATGTCATAAAAGTTCAATCTTGATTTATTATTCAGCCTTCGGTTTTTTTTCGCAATTTTTATCTGACGCTACCTACTCTTTCGAATCACATATTTAGTATGTAATTATTTTTGTGTCCTTGTCTGGTAAAATGTCAAAAGATACTCAATACAACTTTTGTCTTAGACTATTATTTTCATTTATAATAACATAAACATTAAACACAACAAAGGAAAACATCGCACCTGTCCATCTTTATAAAATTAACCTACAAATTATAAACGCCATGGTTGCCTAGTATATTAACTTATGAAGGCTTCACATCGCAGCTAGGAACCCGAATTACTACTACACGAGCTGTTTAAAACGTTACGCACGCATTGAAAGTAAAGTTTCAAATTCACAATGAAATTGATGATGATCTACTTAAAAATGATCTGACAACGATATTACCTAATAATTACCTCGCACTAATTTCACATCCTTATTCGTTATATCGCTTCGATATCACCTTAAATCAAATGCAGGTAATGCTATCACTAGAACAAGAATTTTGGTACGTTTTTTTCGGTAGTAAATTCGATCATAAAAGGCATAAGTTCAACGCAGGTGCGCAAGGCGTATTACGACTCGCAAACAGGTGTTAAGCTTCTGTATCCCCGCGATATGTTTCACGGGCAAACTTATTATACTGCTGTGAAATTTGTTTTAGCAATTGCTATTGTACTATTAAATGAGCTAAAAGTTAATCCTATGTGTCTACTATTATATTTCCACTGCAGTGTTGAAGTGTCGGAGAAATCGAAAAGTTTGTGACGTAATTTATAAAGTATTACTTACGTTTTCTTGGTTTGTATAAATAGATAAATTGAGGTCTTTGAGAATCTGTGGTAACGGTTGTATATTACAAGTGTAATAATCGTACCCACTATCATACATGACAGTAGATAAAGCAACCAACAGTAGGCACCGTTTTAAAAATCTGGGTAGGTATAAGTTATAAGTTAGTAATATTAAGCGATGAACTTGAAGTCAACTTTTGGTGTGACTTGTAACGTGTTTAAATTTAGATTACTTTGAATAAACAATCCAAAGCGCAGTGAGATATAACACTGTGACTGAACTTATTAATTTAAATTGATATATCATTTTAAATCAGGTCATACGCTACTTACGACCAATCATGACTTTTGTGGCTTTTAATAGAGAGTAGATTTATAACCATGCTTGAATGCAGGGACTTATTTGAAAGGTTAATTTCAACACATTCCAACTTGTGATAGTTTATGGACTAACTTACACGCCGTTAGAAATAAATGGAACTAATTTCTAATGAAACTTAAACCACTTGCATCATTTAAAAGTAAATTACGGTACAGACTTTTCAAAAATGCACCTGTTAAATATAACGATTCGTTTGTCTTACTGTTACTAACGTTGCCGCTATAAGAAAGGTATTATATTAAAATTTTCTAATTTAATGTGCAATATGTCATTTTATAAATAGCTTAGCCAATTTACTTCCTCAACTTAATTGGCGCATTAAATTAAACGCCAGTTATCCGTAACGTCGAGCATTAACATTGCAGCCAGTCTATCAATAAAGCTTGCCACAAACTATACACACGTGTTGATGCTAAGGCGTGCCAAGTTTTTCTCAGAACCTAATCAATAAACGTGAAGAGGTAAATTGAAAAGTGCGCAAGTGCTAACAGCGTTTGCACACGCCACCTTTTGTTATCGGCGAATGTGAAAAATCAGTTGTCGCTTTTTGCGGCGGAAACTAGGAAAAAATGTATGTGTCTAGCGTCTACAGATGACATGAAAATGGTTTCAAGTCTTTGTAAAAACTTGGGAAACGTAGCCCTAATGCGTATGTTTAATTACGATGGAGAAATATTGATCAGTACTTACACGCAATGCCTAATAAATCAGATGATAAACACTGCATTTTTCTTGTTCGCTACCCATGATAAAAAATATATATAGAACTGGCAACATCAATATCGTGCCTTTGTAAATACGGCTAGTAATTTCCCTAATATTTATTGCGTTTTCGATACACCGCCGTGTGAACTGGATACTTCTCTAATGAATTTATTAACAAAAGAAATGATATATCACCCATTGTTCTCGTTTGAAGCACACATTTCGCTTAACACAACTACTAACAAAGGTGGCTAGAAAATTATACTTACTCAAGTTAATAGAGTATTAGGAAGGCGGTAGGCCCACCTCGCGTGAAGTTGCTCGTACCTGAGATTAACTTGTTTATCCCTTGATAACACCGACGCGAACTTTGACAATATCCCTGACGTACCCGGCCGGGCATTCTCGCAATTCTGCGTACAGCGGGCGCTCGAATTTGCATTTTGCACTCGTGATAAGTGGTCGGATTACAGGATTCCCACCAAACAGCCTCTGTTTGTTCTGAAATAAAGGGCTGTTAAACTTTTTTCATGGTAATTTGGGTCACCTTCAGGAGAAACGATCGTTGTAAATTTGTTTAAGTAGGCTTAGGTCCGGCCCGTTTGTACAAATTAGAATGTTTAACATGTGCTTAGCTAATTTCTGGACGGATTTACAGCTTTATTTGAATTTGGATTTAGTTTCACAGCATTGTTTTTTTACAGCGTAACATTAAATAAAAGATTAAACGTTACAAAGGGGATGAATCTTTTATAACGCGCGGACATTTTTCATTCATGTTTTGAATACCTACGTTTAAAGTTAAACTCGGCTGTTTAGTGAATAAATATTATTAAAAAATGGCTCCTAAACGTGGTATGACGTCCAGCGGAAACTTCGTCGTAACTCGCCGGAGATATTTTTCCATCGCGTGATTAATGTAAGCCACCACAAACGCAGTCCCGGCTTACTTCCAAAATTTTCCCACTAAATCTCCCTTTTCGTTTCGCTTCTTTTGCCTCAAGAACTTGGCAGCGCACTTTATCTGTGTAATGCAAACGGTGCACTGTATATTGTATAAATAGTTAGCATCTCCAGTAGGTACGGAAGCGCTTAACAAACGCCGCTCCGGCGATGGCTTACTATTTAAATGCTTATTGTTATTCTAATGTTTGTATTCATATATAAATTCTGGATGTTCTCGCACGAAATAGGTCACTGGTTATTTCAAATTAACCGACTAACCAATTTCGCTAAACTTATCTTGGGCGTAAAAAGTTTTTTCAGATCGCAAAATGAAAAACAATGTTACGAAATTCATAAGCAATGTGATTGATAGAGACAAAAATACTCCTTATATGTCTTGATTTTTGTGCTTCTCATTAATCTAATCTCTGCTATGTTAGTTGTACCTACCTAACCTACTTCTATATTATGCTAATTTATACACAGTGAAGTATAAAACTAATCGGCAAATATCTATGAAATTTCTAAATGTCAGTGAAAATTAGAACACACAGAAAAATCCGAAAAGTTAAGCTATGGCCGGGAATCGAACCCGGGTCCTCGTCATTCCGTGACGCGTGCTATACCCCTACACCACCCATAGCAGGTGGGTAGTCTCCGAATTTTTCTACCTGTTACTAACTGTCACGTGACCTTTTTGTTACTTTGCGAATTTTTTGTCGCTAACCATCATCTGTTTGAATTATGTGTCTGTACGACACAATTACAAACTCCCATGGAACATCTACTGCTCACCAGGGACGAGAGAAGATGCTGTTTTTCAAATGATAGGTACTATCAAATGAATCAAGAAATTTTTATTTCTTGATTTTTATGTATATGTAATTTAATCCACTTCCTGTCTTTAGTACCTTATCTTTTCTTTTTGCTTCTGATTTAATCCTTTTCTGTTGTATGGCCTTCTTATTTTTCATTGCTTCTCACATTTATTTTATCTTAAGTTTTATGTTATGTGTATATGTATGAATTATTTTGTTTTATTTATTTAGCTATGTATTATATTTATGTTGATACTGTTGTTTTTATTATCCCTGCGTTTATCCTGTCTATTTGTTTCCGCCACCTACTTAAACTGTCTCCAACTTATTTAGCTTCTTGGTTGTCTGGAAGAGATCGCTATTAAGCGATAAGACCGCCTATTGTCTACAATGTTCTTTGTTTCTGTATTGTTTTGTACTGATTTGTGGTGTTCAATAAAGAGTATTTGTATTGTATTGTTGTATTGTATTGTATATCTATGATATTGCATACTTTTATTTTTCGTATTATACCTAAATCATCATTGCATTATAATCAATACTAGAAAAAGTACGTAAACAATTTAAAAATGGACAGGCTCTAAAATAAAATGCAACAATTGAAAATATTAAATTCTTCTATCAACATTCACACGGTTAGGTTGGTAGGCTATTTAAGATTCCGGACTGTTCTGTGGCAAAGTCCAACTTCCACAATATCGCACCGAGTGCACTCAAAGTTTTATCTGCACCTTTGATTTCAGCTGAGAGCCCCGCGACTTGAATAAAATGTGCTGTTCATAAAAACTTTAGAGCAAAACTATTGCAGCTTCAATGTTTTCATTTAGACGTTTTTATTAAGAAAAACTATTGGTAGGTAACATCTGTACAAAATTTTTGCTATTTACCATACCTAAATCTTTATTAAGTGGCATTATATATCGATTGATACAAATCATAATTACTTAATCAGTATTCATTTATTAAAAAAATACCGTTACAGGAAGTTAATTAATGAGAATATATAACGACTACTTTAATATTTTGTAATATAATGTGTTAAGGTAACACATTTTAATAAAAGCTAAATAATTATCTAACCCCATTTCAAAGCCTAAATAATGTTAATATATCAAGCTAATCGAACCTATACATTTTAAGTTTTATGTTACTAATTTTATAGGTACAACTAGATTCACAAAATTTAAAAATACCTAGTAGAATTAATGAAAAATAACCTACAGTTTCCACAGAACGTTGATAGGTAGGTACTACGCATGCGCCGTCGGCGGATGCACACAATGTCCGCTGTTCTTATTTTTGTTAATAATGGCAAGAAAATAATGGATTTAGGCTACTAAATTGCATCGGTTTAATAATATACAATGTATAATACTATTTTGGAGGGATTTCTCAATTAAATATATATTAATAATGCCTTAAAGTAGGTACGAGATAAAACATTGGTGCGTTATTTTAATACTAAATATGTGTGTAACACAGAATTGCGCTATTATTGTTTTGTGTAGATGGTGGTTTTTTATTGTAGAAGATTGATTATTTTTTTAAAAGCTAAAATAGTTTTTAGGTTATCTACATAGCCTATTAGGTATTCTGATTGGAAATTTAAAAAGGATTTTTGTACTATCTATTCGAGAGTTGACATGAACGTTTATGAAATAAAACATAGGTACTGTCTACTGAAAGACATTAAACCACTAAAAATACAGATATTTTTTATAAAACGTCCCTCAATCCGAACTTAGCTTTGGGCTCCTCGGAGCGGCGTCCTTTCAATAACAATCTCGTTTCGTCACCAATTTTTTGTTAAAAACATCAAATTTTTACCAACCGTGACTCAAATACACACCCTGACACAAATTTCACTCAAGATAGGGCCGAAAAACATTAAAAACTATGGAAAAACACCCAAAACAGTACGGAAAACACAGCGTCGCTACTTTTACATTAGTTCGTCCAGGTGGCAGCTCTGTCGCGTCACTCAATATGGCGATGGCCCGGCGCGCGCTGATTGGCTGCCGCGCGCTTGCCCTGAAGTTGCTTCGGAGGGCACGAGCGAGATGAATTTATGTGATGTTTTGGCGCCGATGAAAGACGGAAGATGTGTTGTTAGGAAATACATTCGTATGCCGACGGCGTTCGGACCGGTTTCGTCAGAGGCGTTTACGAAGTGCGTATGTGTTTGTGTATGTATACGCGACGCCGCGGCAGGTAGAGCGCTACCTATTTTATTTAATGTATCGAAACGGTTCCGTTTATGAACTTTATAATTTATGTTTCAATTTTTGCGTGCTATTGTTTTTTATACTAATGCTGTTCTTTTGTTTTGTTACAGGTACGGATTATTTTTAATAACAACACGGTATCGTAGAGTTAGTTCTCTTGGATGAAGAAAAAAACTTGAATGCCTTTGCAAATCGCAAAAATAAAAGAAGGTATCAAATGCAAGGTCCAGATCATATCTAGACTAGATGATATCATATTTTCGTAATTTGTAGCGAAACTTAGACGTGAATGCACATAAAACTAATAAAACGGATACCTACATCGAGATACCCTGAAGCTAAGGCTTCATCCGCCAAAATGGGAAAGCGGAAGCGACAATATGTTTACAAAAAACAGAGGTCAAGGGTGAGCGCTATCTTTATGACGAAGGGTTCCGATGATTAGGTATTAAAAAACAGACTATCCTTTACAAGGTTTTATAAATTAGGTACGTAATAATGAACAGATAAGGTTAGCAATTAATTTTCAATATTTAGTTACCAACCTGCCTATAGATTTTTTTTATTATTGTTGTCTAGTACTTACCTATTAAAAAAAATAGGTAGGTACATTTTTTAAATGTATCATTATCTGCAGCCTACGCTGCTGGCCACAGGCCCTTGCTCTACCTATCTAGTTTCCGCGCGGTTTAGAGCGGATTGGGAACTTAACACATAGGTACATTGAATTGCTTCGCAAGTGGAGGTTTTTTCACTTTGTTTGCCTTCCTCGAAAAGCTAATGGTAAATTTCAAATGTCGTAGTTCAAAACCTTTACCTCCCTAGTTTAAAAATCTACTATTGTGCCTTTTGGCCAAGACCGCAGGACCGTTAAATGCAACGTTGTCGTAGATTATAGATAAAATTATTTTATAATTATCTCATGAACTGGCATAGTAAGTGAGAGATATCTTCTTAGGTACATTTAGATATCCATACGTATTTTTCCTTAATTTACTACTTGTTGAGGGAATGCGCAAAATTCTTAGCAATCATGTTGTAGGCGATGCGGCTACCAACCCATGCCTACTTTTATTCCTTTTTCCACCTATAGGTACGCCGACAATCATGGTAAACGTGGCCTTACCTCAGGCTCTGTCTACCCCGTAAGGGATATAGACGTGATGTGTGTACCTATGTGTGTATGTGTATTACTACTTATTAATACTTAGCATCAATCTTCATTTTGTGTTTCAAGATAAGTAATTCAGAAAGGTATATGTAGGTAGTAATTCTGCGCTCTAAAGAATTGTGGTAGGTTAGGAACCTGAACGACCAAAGCCTTCCTCATTTACGTTTCGCGACACTTCCCAAGCAACCCTGAAAGTCTGAATAAGTAGGTTCAGCGCGAGCCCAATGGGCTAAGATAAATTTATTTTGTCGTGTAACTAGCAATAAATATGCTAATTCGGCACTATAACGTCCGTATGTCGCCCGGCTGAAAGAGTGAAAAAGATATCACAAAATTGCAATGCGTATCGCTCGCTCTTTTCATGGGACGGTGGCACGCTGAAGTTTTCCCTATTCCTTTATTGGTAGGGTTGTTTTTTTTTTGGTAATTTTGATGGAGTTACGGCCTTGTTGCGTGTTAGGGTAGTTTTATCGACCTACGGCGACTACTAACCCAATAAATTTTGGTGTTTCGCTCAGTGAATCCGTTCGGTGAACGAATGCATCGTCCCAGATTCGAATATATGGCGTTTGACTGGAAACGATTTGTGTGTTGTAGTGGGCTTTTATTTGAAACAAACTTTCATATGTTTCATTTTAAGTACCTAGTCATAAAGTGATTTTCGTCACAAACTGAGGTTCGTTGAGGTGAGCCTTTAACTCTATGGAATTAAATACGGATCGTGCCTATGCTATGCTTCATACCTAAGTGTTTTCGTAAAAGAATATAAGTAAAACGATGTAAGACTATAAAACTTATTCAAAGTATCAATATCAAGTAGGAGCAGCTGAGAGATCAAAATGAAGTTGAGATTTTTGTTTAACATAGGTACTTACCGACTGATTTGAAGAATTAGGAAAACTTATCTACCTATTAATGAATACCTACAGTTTTATAACTTTATCTTTACTTATCCCTACTTATATTATAAATGCGAAAGTAAATCTGTCTGTCTGTCTGTCTGTCCGTCCGTCCGTCCGTCCGTTCGTCCGTTCGTCGGTCCGTCTGTCTGTCTGTTACCTTTTAACGCTTAAGCCGCTGGACTGATTTAGTTGAAATTTGGTATACAAATATAGTTTGAGTTCCGGGGAAGGACATAAGGATAGTTTTTATCCTGGAAAATTGTATAGTTCCCGCGGGAAATCGATAATGAAATTCTGCGCAGACGGAGTCGCAGGCAACAGCTAGTTTAATATATATCATAGTATAAATTGTAAAAACTATTTGCACATTAGTAAATTAATAATGGACGGATGTAAAGTCCTCAGAATGATCGCGTTAATAATAATTTAATTGATGGTCAAACCTTAATTAACTTGTAGCTCGGCGCTCCAAAGCTCGGATAAAAGAAGCCATCTGCATTTTGATATTCAAATTATTTTCCAAACGTGTTCTCCGCTCAAACTATGAAGACATTAACAAAATCGTTACATCACGCTCACTCTTGCGCAGTCCACGCCCGAGTGAGCGGCTCAACCCTTCACTACGAATTCCTTGCGTCGAAAGGGGAATAACAAACGAACTCACATGGGCCCAAATAAAGCGAACAAAAAAATCACATCACAAAAGTTTGCCTAAACTAACCTCGTTAAGAGATTTCTGGATAAAGAAATACCGTTTTTAGTAGCGTCATGATTGTCCGACCGATCGGATAGCTCGCCAGTGCACTTACTGGCTTTTAAAAACAATATTTGTACAAACGTAACGGTACCTCAAACGCGAGGAGAGAGTCGCGACGTTGCGCAAAAAAAAACAAAAGCGCATCACTCATTGTTCGAGAGAAAGTATCGATTGTTAAAAAATGCACCGGTATGTGCAGATTACATTATCGTGTTTTAGTTTGTGTCGCTACGGAGTAGCAGTGCGTAGTGATCAGTGTTGGATACTTGGCTGGTGTTGTTTGTATTGTGAAAAGGGTTACAATTTTCAGGTACGTTGCCCATAAATATCTTTGCGATAAGGTAGGACAGCGTCCGGACGTGATGAAAGCGAATTGTCTCCGGAAAAATTAATAGCGGGCGTCACACGTTTGAAAATTTAATTCCAACGCCATGTAGGGAGCACCGGTACAAATTAACTGTGTTAGCGAATTTTTTTATTGACTTATTGTTTGCGCCATTTTGTTTTGAAATTTACACGGGCCGGATGAAATGATAAATTTGGCTTTGTTAATTTGTGTCTGTTATTAGCTTAACTGACAGGATAAGTTGAAAACTCATCGAAATTGTTCATACCGGTTCTATACTGTGGTTAATTAGCCATGCATTATAAATAATAGTCACGCTCTAGCTTTTTTTACTTGATTGAAAAATAAGAAATAATTTATCATTAATTTGCGATCACTCTTGTGTGCATTGTTTTACAATAGAACAAGTTAAGAATCCGATTATGATACCTACTTTATATATTAACCTATTTTCAGCTGTTAATAAAATAAGTTACTTACTGCTTAATCAAAATTTACTACCTAGAGGGCTAAGAGAATTATCTCAGCCAGTAATATCACCGGTTCTTTTAAAATTCTTAGATCACCACGCCGGAATAGGTACAGTAGCGCAAGCTTTGCGGCTTTTGAATTTGCAAAGAAGATGGGTATGTAGGTATGTGTGTAAATACCAGTGGCGTGGTGTCAAGTATATCAGAAGGCAAGCCGAAGGGCATTTAACTAGCTTTTCCTCTAATTCTGCACAATAAAAGTGTCCAACTGCCTTAAAATAGGCAAGCCGGTGGGAATCGAGTTCTATGGACGCCACGCCACTGGTATACACCCATTTTATTGCACACAAAATTAATAATAGTAGATACAATAATGCAGGCTTATTAGATTGTCTGCTCTATGGGTGACTGGCACCTACTGTTCCCGCCACATATTTTTTACGGTGCACCCCGAGTGTCAACGTAACTCAACCAGTCCGGTATTATCCGGTTCCTAGAACAACAGAACATATTGGACGTCTTTACGCACATGCAGACAATGGGAACGCTTAATTAAACCGGCGGAGCGGGGCAAGCGAAACGTAAGCATTTAATTTATATCCCTGCAGTAAACTCCGCGAGACCGTCCTGCGGAGCGCAAGGTTCTATATAGGGTGCGCGGATTGAGCGGGCAATGTGTAGACCGCTTAAAAAAACGCCTTTGCAATAAAACGGACGCTTTTGTTTTATTTAGATTTTTAGCAAAGTACTCATTTTAACTCATTAAGAAAGCCGTGGTAATAATGGTTTGACGTGTGGCCTCTCAAGCAGAGGTTCGTGGGTTCGTATTCCGGGCCCGCACGCAGTTTTTCGGAATTTATATGCGAAATTACATTTGAAATTGATTTGAGCTTTTGGATAAAGGATAACATTGCGAGGGAACCTGCACACATCTGCGAAGCAGTTCAATGGCGTGTGTGAAGTTCCCGATCCGCACTGGGCCCGCGTGGGAACTATAGGCCAAGCCCTCTCGTTCTGAAAGGAGGCCTGTGTCCAGAAGTGGGACGTATACAGGCTGGAGATGATGATGATTATGACTTATTTTAACAAAAAAAAAACAACCCACTTTTTTCATCTCACTTATTACCTCAGTATATTTAGAGTGTACTATCTATACTAATATTATAAAGAGGAAAAATTTGATTGTTTGTTTGTTTGCATTGAATAGGCTCCGAAACTACTGGACAGATTTCAAAAATTCTTTTGCCGTTAGAAAGCTACATTATCACTGAGTGACATAGGCTACTTTTTACCGCGGGAAAATACCTTTTCCTACGGGAAAATTAATTACCGCGGGCGAAGCTGCGGATGGAAGGCTAGTTATTAATATATTCGGAGAAATTGGTAATCTCGTAACATTGTCCTGCACCTTGTAAAAAATGCGTGTTGTTAAAGATAATCTTACCCGCAGTTCATTTGTAACTTGGACCGCACAGTTTTCGTTGTATTTCACTGTGGAAAAACTTGCCTTGGAATACAGACTTCCTATATACACTTGAAATTAACAGATCTATTCCATAGAAAATATGTATTGCAATTTTTTTTACTTCACTATATGTTATAAAACATGGTCTTGCGCCACATCGGTCTGTCTGTTCGCGATTAACTCAAAACGACTGAACTGATTTTCATGCGGTCTTTACCGCAGTAAAGTGGTGATTTACGAGTAATTTTTCAAGATTTTGTGTTGATTGGTTGAAATATAATAATAGTTATTGGAAGCGTCGCGAGAAGACAAGCTGCCAGGGATTTAAAAAAAATCTACGCGTACGAAGTCGCGTTTAACAGCTAGTAGGTTACAAAAATAGTTCACGATCACTAGGTATCATAATTTTAAGGGTTCCTCCCCGGGCTCCTAGGGTCGTCGGTCATAGGTACACAGTCAAGGGCATAAATATAATGCTACCAAGACGTCAAAAACATATAGACACCTTTATGCCACAAACAATAAGATCGGTGGACACATATATTTATGCCCTCGTTTGTAACTTTAAAGGCTGTATCTTTTTCACTTTAGCTTTTACTTTTATCCCATGTGGGATAGAGTAAGTAATCGTATAGATTAATAGAGTTAGACTTGTGTGGAACACATAGCAAGTTTAAATGGTTCAGATTATTTTTTTATTCTTTCAATTATCATTCGTAGCTTGCTGGGACCACAGTCTAGTTAACAATTTTAATTAGGTAGAAACAATTTATGTTCTTCCACCGACTCCATAAACACAATTATGTATGTGTTTAATTGTTTGTATAAAACGTTGCTCGCCGCCTTTTCTGGTTCATTTATTGCACTGAATTATTTATTAAAAGTTCGCAATGAAATAATTAGAAGCCAGTTGTTGATACCATAACGTGACTGTGTGTGTGTAGGTAATTAATTGATGATCACATACTAGATTTTAATTTATTGATGACTGTTTGAAACTGAATCGTAGGCAACTTTGTATTAAAACACCAGATAATTACGAAAATAAACTTTTCAATACTGCTATCTCATTAACATCAAAATAATGTTAAGTAATTTACTCCTTAGCGAAATGACATAAAATACGCAAGAAATAAAATGCTACGTATATGTTTGCAAGAAGCCCTTAGGTCATGTTTACACGGTGCCAGTAAAATAGTCCCCGTATGTCACTTGTAAGTAACTCGTTAGTACCGCGGGTCTGCAAGCGTCAGTGTAAACAAGGCCTTAGTTATATTTATTTTAAAACTGTTCCTTTACATGCCAGTCTTTAACTTCAGGTTTCTATTGGAGCGGCTGAGCTCCTTCAAATATTTACTTAAGAGCCGATTTTTCAATCCTCAGATAGGACCTATTCGACCAACAACTCTATGGGTACCCGGCAGTTAATTGCTTGTCTGAGGATTGAAAAATCGGCCCTAAAACGAAAGATTTTTTTCTTCAATAATAGTCTATATCTTACTGGCATAATGAAAAGCCTTTTAGTAAATTTCGATGTTAAATTTCCGAAACACAGTTCGAATTTCGAACACTTTATTGCCCCCGGAGGTCTCAACAATGACCAGTACGGTACAAGTTTAGCATCTTGATTTCCCAAAAGCCAAATTTGAAGGCAAATAAACATACGATAGTAGAGAATTGCTGTGTGTATTATGTTATTGTTTCAAATGCAATTCGGACCGTCTAAAGCGATTAGACTGTTGAATTTGCATACTTATTGACTGCAAAATCGAATGATTTGCACCTTTTGTCATTACCAGCTCTGTAGTTTAACTGAACAGCAGCATTAAGACTAAGTATGTAGCTACATCGGGCTTCATTTGCTATAATTATATATGAAGTTTTTTAGTACTTTCCTTCTTCCATCGTTTTTTTGCCATGGATGAGAACTAATATTTTAGACCTTTCAATTCTCAAGATTTTCGATTTCTTTCACAGAATCGTGGCCAATCGCCGCCTAGTGCTTCTTATATTGTAATTTTGCATTAAATTGGACAAACTCTAGTCCCTAAATGCCTGTAGATCCTTCCATTCTCCCCTCCTTTAATTAAGTCCATACTGGGCACAGCAACAATAGCACGGACCGATGCGCGCCAAGATATTCAAATATGTCTATGGCCAGCATTATATCGCTATTTATCGGAATACGATTTCTAGTGAAGTTAAATTGGATTGTGTCAATTGTTTTATAAGTTGCCAGTATCGCCTTATTTAGATAATTCAGCAAATGTTTTGTTTTTCAGTTTGCGTAGCCCGAAATAAGATTTTGCCGCCTGTTTAAATGCCGGGTCTTCGTCTCTTCAATAGAAATAGTACGTCAAAAAAATTGACTTTAGCATTACGAACGTGTTAATAAAACAATGAATTTAAAAAAGAAAATACCTTCTTCACTTAAACGAACATATCCTATTTAAACTGTCTCCGTATCCTCTTTAAGTTTCTTGTCACCTACTTAATACACGGAATTGCCTCTGCGCAACTTATTTTTTACCGCGCTCAAAATAGTAAGCTTTTAAAAATTTAAATTATGGACTTCTGAAGTGCGTAGAGCTGTTAAAGGAAACAGGCTGATAATTGAAAACACTCAATGTTTTCGATGTAGGTAGGTAGGTATGTAAGGTAAATAGGTAGCATTTTAATGTAGCGATGCAATATAGTTGAATGTCTTTTTTGTATTTTAAATTAAAGGAAAATAGCGATCGTTAAAAAAAAAATTGTTTCAATCTTAGCAAAGTAAAAAAAATGAAAAATTGTAATATGATATTGAAAAATAGGTACGCACTATATCCCTTGTAATTGTCTTTGTTCCGGACAATACGTTAATAGGTATTGAATAGTTTTATTAAAGGTTAAGTTCACTGGATCATTCAATTCCTTATTACAAAGGCTATTTCGTATTTTTATTATTAAGTAATCTTTTGAGGCTAAACAAAAAATCAAATAATAAAAATTATCATGACTAGTAGGGTACGTACCTACTACAAGAATGAAGTTAATGTTTTCGTTCCGTTGAAGTGCCTTTGCAACATTAAATTGCACGTAAAGTTGTCCAAGGTTTATATTTTGCTACAAAACATGTCTCCAATAGGTGTACCCGGCACTTGGGGTGAATAAAGTCGTCTGGCTACCGATATTATCGTTTCGAAAACCTTTCATGTTTAACGGAAGATTACCGTATGTTATTACTGGGGAGTTTACTGTAAAATTGCATACTGCTATAGCGTCTCTCGGAACGCTATCAAGCGTTACATTTATGTATATTTTGAGTTGTTCGAATACATATTTCAAAATTTCAGTTGCTATTGCATATTGGCATGTGGAAAATGATGGTTGTTAGGTTATTATGATCGCCATTATGTCAAAGTGATTGGTTAAATCATCTGTGGTGTCTAATCCAGGTAACACTAAAGACACTGAAGTGCTTGGTCTAATACATTAATAGTAGGTATCATCAAGTAGGTAAATCTATCGTTAAAAAGGTACTTTTATAGAGAGTATGTGCCCATGCAATTTCAAACAAAACACTGCACGTCATTACGAGTATACAATATAGCGTTAATATAAACAGTTTCGCAAAGACAGATGCGTTTGCGCAGTAAAAAAAATAATGTAAACGCTACATGCCTGCTGATTAATACTTTAAAGGAAACTTACCGCGGACTAGATGCCACTGTAATGCCATCTACTACTAGACTAGGTAGAGAAAATATCAACAGTGATCATTCATTACTGCAACGCTTTTGAAATGCATGACTATTTTTATATGTGCAATTTGTCAAATCAGTCATTCTTTGTAATAAGTGACAGTCTCGAGACAGTGTAACGAGCACATGATTGATATAATAAAGTGAGAAATACTAGGTAGTTAGATGCCATGTTGAATCAAATCCAAGGTGGATCTTAGATTTGTTCTAATACGCTATTGCATCGAATTTTATGTTATTCATGTCTAAGTTTTAGACACGGAAAAAACACTGACCACGCAATATTGGTACATAAAGTAAGCCAGATTGAGAATCTCAGTTACCTGATACACTTTGTCATATTTGAGCCTATTGTTTACGGACCCGGAAAATAATTTATCGACACAAAGGCAACCCATCGAGAAATCTATTATCACAATAATCGTTTCGTTTCCGACTTTCAAATCTAACCTACGATCTCGAAAGGTTAGGAATGTCAATAAAATACACGGAATCGCTCCCAGTGTCGCAAGTAAACCACAATTTGAATTTCCACTTCCATATCGTATAAAATAGAAAGCCCTTTAGCAGGTGACGACCCGATCGGGCAAAGAAATACTCCAGTTTTACATATGGCCGAGGTAAAAGTACGATACTCTCAGGGCTGGCCGCATAAATTGGCCGGTTCGTGATGCAGTGCCTCGTTGAATATGTATAGGTGCGCTCCCTTCCGTACTTCTCATTTTACTAATAGATTTCTCTTTGATTAAATTTGTATACGTTTTATTCATACGAGGCCACTATTGTTAGCCGCCGGCCGCTTAAATCACCGGCTGCGGCCTCGAGGATATTTTGTTTAGTTGCCTACGTTTAAATGTTTGTTTTAGTTGCAAAAATACATGCCTTTACCGTGTTCCGTTCTGATAAATATTTAAGGGTTCTGGTTTAATAGGAGCTTTTCTATCGACACGACTATCGCTTCGCCCTTTCGTTCCTTCATTAAAATAATGGCCGAGTCTTCCCTAAGAGAACGTGTTTTATACTCCAAACGCTTACGTTATAAACACGATCGCAGAATGTTTGTCTAAACATTGACAGGCGCATAAAATATTGAACATTTATATTCATATCCTAATAATATTACAATATGTAGAAGCCGTAACCCTTTGGCATTTGGCGTAGGTATAGACGAACATACGGCGAGGAATCAGATATTTATAATGGCTTTATTAAGGCAGGCCATCGACTGAGCTCACGCCCGCTTATTATTATAATTTAGACGATTGCCTAAAGCTCGTGAAGTGGAATTAAGACGTGATAATCTTGTACATCTATCTGGTTTCCAATGTTTATTAATTATTAACAACTAATGGTTCCATTTGTGTTTCAAGTTAGTTGTTATAGTTTATGAGTCGTTAGAAAAATGTTACAACTTTTTCAACGTTAAACCTTAGTAATATCGTAAATACGGCAAAGTGTTTCAAATGGCGTAAAAACTTTGGAAAGCGCTCGCATTTGCATGTAAAGTTTGTCAAAAACGTTTCAGTAACGCCGGTAGCTGAAGCATTTCTAGTAAAGACTCCGTGATAAGGCGAGGTCACAAATCAAAGCTGTATTTGGTATGCAAAAATGTTGGTGAAGATTCCGTGACGGGCGGCCATGGCGGGGCTCCGTTCATGTTTAT
The DNA here is from genome assembly GCA_949127965.1 of Pandemis corylana. Taxonomy (NCBI): domain Eukaryota; kingdom Metazoa; phylum Arthropoda; class Insecta; order Lepidoptera; family Tortricidae; genus Pandemis; species Pandemis corylana. Next base: position 6,371,495 of record OX421859.1, on the reverse strand, counting down.
AATGTGTTTATACTTTTTGCTGGCCCGCTCAACACGTGAGCTTGCTTCCGCAAACGGCGTAATGAACGGAAAATTAAAATACGCACGAACTATAAAAAACAACCGAAAATAATCGTAAAAACGTCTTAACGATTCCCCAACCCTAATTGACTGCGTAGATACCTACTTAACACCGTTACGTAGAGCCACGCAACTCCCTGGAAAGAGCCACTAATCTCACGAATGAAAATTTATGAACGCCCTACTTCATTGGAAACATTAAAAGTTTCCAACTCATAACGACAACTCTTACCTCTCATTATTAATTCAGAGTGCGTATATTGGAGTTGAAATTTGTAGGCGGGCGCTGAAAAAGTGTCAATTCATCATAACAAAGCCTCGGGCTCGAGACCGAAGTCCCCCGTATAAATCTCACTCTCATACTTTTGCGTGGGGAAAACGGCTGCTTTATGGGATCCTTAAGGCTGTATGGATTTGGGAAAATATTTCCTCTTCGTGCTGGCCCTCGACAAATGAAGGAGCATTACGAACATTAGAATGTGTGAAAGGGCGTATAGGCGTTTTTATTGTTATGCGGAGCAATTCGTTTAAAAGCGAGTGCTGGTTGCGCTACTACACACATACGAAGTGCCTATTTGCTAATATTTATTAAGAGAAAGCACTTTTCAATTCGGGTTTGCAATAAAAAAGCGCTAAACACTTAACCACTCACCCTCTTTTACCGAAGCGGTCATGTAGGTAACAGATCTAATTGATTGCAGTTTATTAACTAGATTCAAATAAGCCATAATCCTTTGATTTATGCAGCGACTGACATTATTTCAATCTATAAGTGATACCACTGCTGTTTATTATTCGTCTAATCTTGATTTATTTGCGTCTTCTGTGTTACTACTTATAATTAGCTAAAAAGGCGAGCTCACGAGAAAATAAATTAAAGTTTGCATGACCATCGATCCGACAAAAAATACATCTACAACAAAATAGAACACCGTTTTTTTTTCTTTAATTTCGTCTACAAACAGTGCCTATCAACCAAGATGTATTTGACTAATCGTATCACGTAATTGAAACGGGCTTAGGTATTCATTTTAATTCATACCTATCCACATAAAGTGCAAGCGCGTGCGAGAGGGCAGCGCCCGCGCACGGCGCACCTCATTAGATCGCGCCCCCCTCCCCCCACCCGGCGCTCGCGCACCCGTTTACCTACACGCGGCGACATTTCCATTGCTAGCGAAGAAAATATACGTTTTAGGAGAGCGCCTACAACGCGAAGATGCTCCCGCAGATAAGATTTATTGTGTGTTAATTTTATATCACCGGATAAGACTAACAATAAATAAATGTGCTTTAGTAGACCTGCCTAAGTTGTTTTACCTAAGATTTCTACCGGTTTCTCTAAACTCGATGTGCGTGTCGAAAGTATTAACGTAGCAGGGAAGACAAGAATCCCGTAAAAGGCAATAGTTAAGAAAATCTCTTAAAGACATTCACACGTATTTTTGCGTTATTAGCGACTGCAATGCTGCAAAAGAAAGAATTCACGCCAGAAAATGATCTCCGGCTTGCATGCTAACTCCCGGCTATATTAGGAGGGCTCGTGGGCGATGTCGTGATTTGAATTGAATTAATTATGTGGAGCGGAGCACTCGCTCACGAACTCTTGCAGGAAATGCAAACGAACCGGGAAAAAATACTAGATTATCGGATATTTTCAGCGGCGTTGGAAACCGCGCCTTATCTCCCGGCCGGGTTCAATAAACCAGGGGAGGCGACGCTGCGACTGAATCGCGAGGCACGATTTACGCGACACAATAATGCATACAGGTGTCGCCGGCTCGGGCGCCCCTTCAAACAGCCGCCGATGGGAACTAAATAGGAAAACGGCTCGTTAAACTCGAATATTGAAGCGTTAGACACGAGAGATCGCGATAGCGCTCGCTACACATCCCGGCCCCAATCACGATTTATTCCGCCTGTAAAAGGGCACCAGTAATGACGTAGGTACGGCCCGTACGGATGCCTTTTTGTGGAATAATCGAAATCCAATTATTTCTGAAAGTAACTAAGATACCGGTCGGGAACACGAGTGGCGAGCCGTAAATCGGCTCGAAGCTTGCAGCGCGCTCCGAATATGAATTATTCTCGGTGATTGTTCTTGTGCCCGCGTCATGGTTCATACATGAAGCGAGAACTAGTTTTTTCGGTGCGCCACTCGATCGTAAATCAAAGCGATTTCGTAAAAATTCTTGATTTCTACTCGCTTTGTCGTTGAGTTTTTATCGGCACGGATTCTCTGGTTTTCACCAAATTGCGACCTATCCTGTTTGGGAACAGCTTTCTAAATTTATAGGGCCGTGTTTTAGTTAAAAGTAGACACTACAAACCATTTGAAATAATTAATGACTAATTTTCCACATCTATTTTTTTTTTACATTAATTGGTTATTTTCCGTGTAATTTCGTGATATGTAAAACCCCAACGGTACTCAAGCCCACAAGCACTTAATTAGGTACCTACTCGTACGCAAATCTCGAGCTACTTAATAATTATCTTCACATACCCGTCCAGATATTGGTTTTTAAGAAAGTACGAGCACCAGTAGCCTGCGGTTGTTCGATAACCAAAAATTTCGCTTCGAAATTTGTTTGGGTGAATTTTTTATTTTTTATTAATCGAGTGGTCAGAGTGGCCAGTAATTGGCGTACGATGCGAGCGTCGCTATCATTCTGGGTTGCCATGCTCGGACATTCGGGGAAACTCTTAATTGGTCCACCTCTTGTGACGTTCAATACAGCCGCCTCGATAATAACATGACCAATTATTAGCAGATCGTTGTTTTTAATTAGCTGTTGGGCTGGTCCCGGAATGATTTGATGGCTCGAGATAATGCGACGCGACTGTTTGTGGCAGATTTTGCAATGAGCGTTTTGACGATGCTTTTCGGCTGCAGCCACCTAAAATATATACTCACTCACCGAGTAATACCTAATTAGTAACGCATAACCTTCTTAATTCTTAAATATTAAAATATTGGTTACCTTAAATCTTTTAAATCCCTTAAATATTATCTTAAATTCAGATCCAATATGCCTGTAGCTGTAGCTGTATACCTGTAAGATTTTTTTTAATAATTTTTGTTACACATTATTTTATTGTGTTCTCTTTTCACTAAGCGAGTATATAACAGACATCGGCCAATCACAATTCACGATTGATTTAAATTATCTCCCGCAGCTATTCTATTGTTGCGCCAGCGCATGCCGCGGCAGCCGAAGAGCCGGGCTGTTTCTTCTTGGTTTACAATTAAGAGTCCCTGAAGGTGACCGCGCAAAGTTCAACGTACAAAAAATAAGCATTCATCGAATACTAAGCGAAAGCAGCTCGACTGAAATTCTGCACCGAAAAAGTTCCAAAGCGATACTTATCAAGTGTTTGAAATGACACAACCGGATTCCACCCTTCAGAGTTACCTTTTTTGTTTAAGGGAATAAAACTGACGAATTTCTCAATAAAAGAGGGATGTCCGGCGAGTTGTCACGTAGTGAGGGCTCAGTGGGTATTTGGAGCGGTGGAGTAAAAACTATTCAGGGGCCATTATAATGGCATTTTTGTCGTCTGACGGGGCGAGTGGTCGCGGCCATTACGGCGCGCCGGTGGGAGGGGGGCGACCTCCCCCCCCCCCTAGTTGCGCTCGCTCGCGCGCCATCCATCTTCGATATGCACATAAAGCGAACTGGACCTGTAACGGCAGACCCACATTCCCGGTGCTCTTAAATTTATTTATATCTTTATTAATTTACCACTTTTTTTATTTTGCGTCTAAATGGAGACTTTTTTCAAAACTCACAAGTTGCCTAAATGTTGAATCGTTTTGAAGATTGTCTCCTTCATTGAGTCCAACTTTACCTTGAATTTTTCGATTTGTTGGTACTTTGTGGTCTTAAAATGGCTCTCCCGCTAATCATCTTTGCGGTTTGAATGACGCCTACTAAAACCGCAACGAAACACATTAACACGGCACGCTATGTATTAAAAAGGTTAAACATGTTTGATACTTACTTCTCTACTTTATGATGGCTTCATTATATCCTCAGGGACAATAAACATCTTACTTAATCTATCAACGGTGTTCATTAAGCATGAATGGATGCTTGTTAAGTTAATAACAAGCTTCAGTTGGAACAGCTTTTTATTTCATTAAAAGTCAGTTGGCAGTAACATTATAAAATTCAATTAAAATCACCTGTTCGAGTGTCCTACAATGGGTGCGTAACTCGCGGTCTGCTGGACGTGCAATGATCCCTTTAATGAAGTGTCTCGTAACTTGATAAGCTGATACTTTTTTAAACCTTAACGATACCCTGTTTTACAGATAAACTGTTAAGATTGTGTATCGCACTTTTATTTTCTAGTAATTAAACTTGCCCTTGTCTGGTAATTGCTTATTGAAGCTTTTGCGTAAACGATTGCATTCATATAGAAAGAAAACTTCAACTAACTTAATAAAAGCCTTTTTTTAACACTTTGGAAAATTTCCGCAGCGATGTGCTGAGAATGAATTATATTCACTGTTTTCTGAACAAACTTTCGAATTTAAAAAGCGTTTGACTAACTTAATTTACAAGCTGTTATGATCGTTTAACTAAAACAGTTTTATTTTGTAGTTAAAAATAACATTAAAGTTTCCGCATGAATTATCAATTACAAATTAAAATGTGGGCGCCTCATCCATTTCCACTGTCACGTTTTTAACATAAAGTGCTCGAACATGGTAACAATTCTGTTTGAAATATTTTTGTGCACCTTTCCTACTGTCCACTGTCGGAGTCTATCCAATAAATTCTACAGGTATAAAAATAGCTGCTCTCAACAGTAAACATAGTAATATAAAAGAACATGCAATAATTCTAATGGTAAACACAACATACCCCCGCAAAGCTCCTGAGAGCTCAAGCAAGCTCGCTCGACAGCATGTTTACGGCCCACGGCTCTGAGTAAGATATATTACTGGTTGAGGTACTATGCAAATGCTATTAACCAATTATAAGGGAAATTCGCTTTGATCTAGATGGCTTATTTTCCTTTGCGGTGTATTTGGAAATTATCAAAATAGATGAGATAAAGATCAAATTTATGTGGTGGTTAGTGATGTGACGAATTTATTGTGGAAAATGACACGAAATTAAAGAATTGACACGTGAGATTACGTGACGCCTAAGTGTGACACTTACAGCTGCCAATCGTAAGAAGATTGTCTAAATCTATAATAGATTTATGATCAATTTCTTATTTGACTTAGATGCATTCTGACCTCATTGTTCACAAAGATTTCTTCGTCCTTTGTGAACATAACATTATTTTGTTTAATTATTACTTTTACATAGGTAATATGCCTTCATCACACTTACACAAAACATACATTTTAAACTCTGCATTTTTTCTGAATAAGCCATTACGCTTCTGTACTTTTATAGTTGGTATAATTCCGTATATATATTTTATCTCTCATTTGTTCTTTTTAAAATGTCACTTACATGCCTTTTCATTCCCGACTTGCCAGCCCTAGCACCTCCATTTTTAATGAACTAACAGGTGAATACGATAACGATGCGTATTCTATTCCCCCTATCGGTAGGTCTGTCCCTTCCACATTGCATAAGCCGATGCGGCGTGCCTTAATTGGAACACAATACCAGGATCCAGATAGACCAGTCCTGTCCTTGATTTCAGATTCACATATGTAAATCTTGAAATTTTGATGAGGATGTGGCCTACAACATTTTCTGATATTATTTGTTTTTAATTTTAATTTAATTCTGTATCTAGGTTCTTGGTGTTTTTATGTATGTTAATCGATCAGTGGGCTAGGCTTTGTTTTGTTGTTTTTTTGTAGAAAAGTAAATTTATAAGTTAATCAAATTCCTTTATTAAACTTGATCCTCTCTGATGAGACATGTAATTATTAAATGGCCGTCTTATCTCCAATCCCCTTGTAGCTTGAAATTTCAATCAAAGCTGCCATAGTTGGTAAGTCGTTACCCAACATTGATTGCCAGATTGCTGCCTAATTACAAGCACAATCTAGATCTAATACCTTGTAGGATACGTACGTGGACCGTAGTTAGTCTAATTTGCAATAGTTTCCCGTTAATTGATCCTACAACGGTGTTAGTTGCGATAATAGACAATAAATTGTTTCCCTCAGTCTCCCCGTCAGTTGGCTCCAATATTGGTTCAAACACACCAACGTTTGTGAATGGATTTGGCTAACTTTTTTTTAATTTTGCCTCGCCTCGAGGCTGTAATCTCGCTCGCATATATCCGGACATGCCTGAGAACGTGAGGCACGCACTAATTAACGTTCAACGTGAAACTTCGTCGTGTTACTTAACCAATCAAACATGACCCGTGACAGTTAATATATCTTCCCCGTTTTTGTCCCGGTTGTCAGCTCATGTAAGGGGAGGGCAGGTCCCCTTAGGTCGGTCGTTTCGTAATTGCGTGCCTAAAGGCCGGTCCACACGAGTCTCTCATCTCGAGGCAGGCATATAACTAGATATTTGCATATGTAGATATGGAGTCCGCATACGCTTGTCGGGATACAGGAATTGATGAATAACTCATCGTTATCGAGTTAACACACGAGAAAAATGTAATTAAAACCTTTTTTTTAATGAGCAGCGCTTATTCTGTTCAGTATACCGGTCTGAATTCATTAATGGCGAGACTTAATAGGGCATTATTAAAAGCGTCTAAATAAATAACGATAAATCGCTAATTCATTTCTCAGTTACAATGTATAGAGACAGCAAAAACTGAATAGCGTTACTGCTGAAACGTAATAGATATGCTTTTTTATTCCACTTTGGTTCGTGTGCACCGAGCCTGACGTTACCAACACGTAACACGGCCTTTTATTAGGTGGAAATTCTGTATACGGCACTATACTCAAGCATCGGGTGGAAACTTATGTACTCGGCTCCAGTGTTTATTACAGTATGCGAAATTTGTACTACCTGCGTTTAGAAATAGCGGTTGGGAACGTGCTAGATTACGCTGCTCTATACGTGTTAATGGAGCAAGTAACAATTGCTTTGATTTGTTTTAAAGAATAATTAGGCTGTGATAATGACATTTTACATCCACTTTTTTTTTTAATATTATGTTTTCAATACCGATTTTTGAAAGCACATCACTCAAAAGTACCATTCGAAAGTGTCAAAAATCTTTGTACTCGTAGATACCTATTGCTAAAAGCTACAGTTCAAATTATTTTTTCGTAATTGGCTAATTTAATGAGAGCTGTGGTTTTCTTATAATAGTGGTTGGTACATTTCGAGTGATCTGCTTTCGCAAATTAAGCTCGGGATTCATGTTTACTTCGCCATTCGACAGTGGCATGGTAGTCATAAAGCAGGCGTCAAATGAAAATTCTAACATGTTCATTGAATACTAGAGGAAGAATAAAATTTACATTAGCGAATAAGTAGTCGCGTTTGGTAGATAGCTATCGATTTTGAATGTGACGTTTGCAGTCGAGCTGCACATATTATGATTTTAAAGGTCCACTAGTAGTAGTAGTAAAAAGACTGCACTTAACTGTTTTTTTTTGTACTTGAATTAGGACTTGTTAAATTAATGATCAAGTAGCACTTCATTCTATTCATACATTTCACACTCCGTAAAATCAGTTATTTAAATCAGTCGTCTACATAAACGACGCTTAGGTATTAATGTGTTATTGTCATGTTAGCAAACGTTAATGTCTACATTATTCGCTTATGGTACTTCATCGACCACTAACTGCATCTTACTTCCATTAGATACGCTCATTGCATCTGGAATAAACGGTATGATGGATCACTTGGCAACTGAAATGCATTTAATCTGGCATTGGCTTCCTTTAAACTTAAAGCAGGATCAAGTTTAGCGTTGAAATTTTCATTTATTCCGAACTCGTTTCCCTTTAGTTGTGGTAGAAGATTTGTCTTCGAAAGTTTTAATTCCGCTGTAGAAAAGAAACTTGATTTAATTTAGGAACTTTGCAGATTTGTTGCTTGATGCTAGAATCTCTGAGTTTTTGCGAGAGTTTATAGTTATGCTAAGTAATTGATGGATTTAGTTAATAATATTGTTATATTCCGTAAAGGAACGTGAGTTTTTTTTTTCTTTGGTTTGATATATAGTTTTAGAATAGCTCAAGGTTTCGTTATTTCATTAGAAAGCCTGAAGCCTGTACGTACTCATTACAATCGCACGTAGCTCGGCTTGGTTGGCATTGTTCGCTAACAAGCTGGCTTAACCGCGCCTCTGCACGACAGCTGAACCTACGGTTAAACTATGTATACCCTACTTCAAACTAAGGGTTCAATATAAAGTTTTTGAGAAACTTCAACTTCAACATTTAAGATTTAAGACTAGACTATGTTAAATAGAAATTATAATAAAATAAAAAGTAGCTTCTAGTTATTGCGTTCAAATGCATCATAGGGAAACATTGGACTTTCGCGGAATATAAAGTACCTCATCTTAATCAAGGGTAGTGTAGCTTTCTATCAGAGACATACTTTTTTTGCATCGCTTCAGTATTTTCCTCCTGAGACTACACTTACAGTCAAGGTAAATATGGCTGGTAACAAAATCGAGTAGTTATTAGGGAATTCAGTATTTTTTCCAACGGAACATTATAAAACCCAACCTTAAATAGGCAGGAATGGTTTCAATTCAAAGGAATACTGTTAACTTTCTACGAGAAACAGTTTTGTTTCTAACAAAAGACTAACAATGCATTCGCAGACTGACCGTTGCGCAACTTTCTCCCTTTATACTACAATTCTTACACAAAGGTAAAAGTTAAAATGTTTGTCCGTACTTTTATGATTTGCCATAATAATGTAAGATATGCCCCTTAAGTTTTTTGTGCAAACTTTCTAGAGAGAGCTTTGAAAAAGTTTGTTTGGGTTTGCAAAATGTTTGCCATTGTTTAACTGTGGTTGATCTGTACTTTGAATAAAGTAAAAAAAACTAACGACTAATTCATCATTAACTTTGCTTTACCCAAATTAACGACCATGTTTAGATCGTGTCAGATAGTCGTTTATCAAAGTCATTACATTTATTAATTCAATTTTTATTGCTTTCGTTTCATCGAATTCTTTTTATATTTGTTCTATTTTACTCTACTTAATACAGAGTGTCGAGCACTTAGTATTATAACCATATTGGTATTACTTTTATTAAATCTATTTCATACTTCTATATTACCTTTTTATTTCTCAAGTTGCCTATATTCTGTACACACCAGTTCTTCAGAACCTTCAACAGTACCTAGTACTTTTTGTACCAAAACACTGTCCAATACTCGTAGTCAAACATAGTTATCTAGGTATATTGTTAGGTATTAAATTTTCCTCGACGTTTACGAGCATATTGGCCCCGGATAGGGTGCAACATGCGAGCTATCACTTACCAGCCCCCTGGCTAATTCACCGTGACAAATTAACAACGGCTAAATTTAGATCTAGGTAATATACTGTTTAATGCACGTGCGTTTAGAATAGAATTTAAACATAGCTATGCCAGTACTTACCAGTACAAAGATATTATTATCTTTGATGATGATAAGAGATCAGTAAGAGATGCATAAAAATGATCATATCTATGCTTACTCGTACATGATTTAATGAGATGAAAGTTCATCCTTACAATTTATAATTACCTTTTCACCTGCGCGCCACATCATGCTAAACGTGGCCAGGTCTCGTTACTTTAAGCTCTGTCCACCTCGTAACGGATAATGACTTATGATGAGAGAGTGATTTATGTGTATGTCGTATGTATATGTAGGTCTGCTTTGATCGTCGTTAGTAAAATACCCTCTTTTTTATTTATTTTTTATTGTGAACTGACCAGTGATTGACCCTATCTCACTTATGTCGTGTGCTCGCAAAACATTCAAACTGCAATACAAGAGAATAAATGAGATCAAGATATTGATTGGAGTTAGGTAAAAGTAAGAGGCGGTTTAAGTCATCTTAAAATTCTAGACCTTTTTTTTGTGTAAATTTATTTTAGGTACCTATTGGTAAAGACGTTAGTGTGACTATTAAATCAATATTAAATCAAAACCATGTGATTAATTTTATTACGATGTGTGACGAGTGTGTTGAAATAACCACGTGATTAAGATATTATCAGTCGCGCCGTACACGTGGCCTAAATTCTATCACCTAATAAAGAACCTAATGAAAATCAATGCACTGACAAATTCCGATCTAGATAAGATACAGTTTCAAGTATTCGAGAATAATGTTGAACAAAGTGAATAGAAACTCGGTCATGTTGTGGGGTAATGTAATAAAGGACAAATTGGCAAAGACACCCCGGCGGTTGTGTCTAGGTGATACGAGTAAGTATCTCAGACAGGATATACAGAGATGTACAAAATGGTTTTAAAAAAGCATTTAAATACAAAATGCAAAATACTTTTCAGATTTACTATTTCAAATGCAAAATACCAAATAGTTTTGCGTTTTGTATTTCAAATGCTAAATGCAAAATAGGTATTTTCAAAATACTTTTTCAAAATAAAATACCTTTTGATCAAATATCAGACATTTTTATATATTTTAGGTATTTATCATGAGAAATAGAGACACAATGGCGAGCCGAACAAAAACGTCTAATAACATGGCACCTTATGCATGTCATTTTGGTCAAATTTATCAGTACGCGTATCAATAAATTCTGTTACGTTAATAATTAATAATAATAATACTCCTTTCAACATGAAACTACCGTGAGATTTAATCATCATTAGACATAATCGGATAACTCACGTATAAAAAGTCGAGTGATGCTCGACATGTTTCGGACTATTTCGTAGTCCTTCTTCTTGGAGCGCTCGCCCCGGCGGCAGCGAAACGAACACTGCGCGCCAGCGCTCTGCTCGCGCGGCTGTTCGACGCAACTGACAGCGGCGCACAACTACCCTCGTTTTCATCGTCATTTTTAACGTTTTTTTGTGATCGTTTCGCTGCCGCCGGGGCGAGCGCTCTAAGAAGAAGGACTACGAAATAGTCCGAAACATGTCGAGCATCACTCGACTTTTTATACGTGAGTTATCCGTTTATGTGTAGTTAATGAATAATAATACTCACTTAAAATAATGTAAAGCAAGTAGACTAATGAAAAGAGAGCCATGGCTCCATTTTGTGAATTGTGTGGCCATTTATTTCGGTTGATTGTGCATCTAGTGCGGCAATACAAGCGTCATTCGTTCATTTCATTCTGTTAGACTGGTAATGTTGGCTAAACTTAATCAAAAAGTATTTTGCATTTTGAAATGAATATGAAAATGCAAAATACATCTCAAAAGGTATTTCAAATAAAATACAAAATGGTTTTCACTAAAAGGCATTTAAGTGCAAAATACAAAATACGTATTTTGCATTTTGTATTTGCATTTTAAATAGAAGTATTTCAAATAAATCGCATCTCTGAGGATATAGCAGCAACATTCACTACGGGAGATGGAAATACTTTGTCTCCTAAACATATGAACTTATCTACTCTCTTATGAAAGTTTTGATGTTAATCGTAAGCATAAGCGCAACCTCTGATGCTTGGCGGCACGATTAGCGAGACCTAGGATAAGGCAAGACAGGAGTCTTACCAAAAAACTGCGTGGTAGTAATTTAAGCGCTCGTGTGTTTTTCTTCAGGAACTCTGATTTTTGTTTACATAAAATCTAGCTCCGTTCATTAATACAATTTTCTTCCAATACAAGACACGTCGATTTTATCAGACATCTCGCTGAAGCTCAAAGCGGAACAAAACCCATTAAGCACATTACTTATCTAAGTATCAGAATAGTTCTAAGATCTATCTCGAGATAGATTAAGGCAGTACAGGGTTGCAACAGGCCGGCTTAGATATCGGCGCCGGCGCCACTATTTCATATCAGCATTGTCTTTGCTCGCGCTGAATCATACTGGCCAGGATTCTCTTGAACTTTGTGTGTATTGTCTTTTGTTATTGTTAGGTTTAAGTTGACTTTACTTGTTTTTCAACAATTGGTAGATGAGGAGAAAAAATGGGTGCATTAGTTTAATGACGGATGATAGGTAATTAAAATCTTGGACTGAAAGTATGCAAAACAAGTTTTGAATTGGCCACTTCAAGGCAAAACCCAAGAAGCCGCTCGCATTAAATAAAAAGGTACAGTAATTATTAAAAAATATCAATCACAAACAAGGAAGCTACGACCGTAGCTCCTAGAACAACATTCCAGTTTTGGGTACCATCGGCCGATTAATTATCAAACCCAAAGTGAGTGAGACAACAAGACAGACCCTGAAAGTCTTTTTGAAGAACTATCGCACTGTAGGTACTGTACTGTCGTACCTAATTAGTAAATTTGATCTGCATTTGAAGCTATACAGAGTATTTGTTGTCGTATAGTTCTGGAACCAAACGTTTCACAGCAAGACTTCCGGGATAAATTTAAAAAGAGAATTCTGTCGCTTTAAGCTGTCCAGCTATAATTACGATGCATTTAATTTGTACGCCCCCCATTGTGGCTCCTGACTTTGCACGAGTTATCAAACTATACCTCAGAATTATTCTATCCACTGATGAAAACCATGTTTTAATCCGTTGCGTTGTTTACAAGAACGAAGCACATTGATCTACACATTCACAGACGGCAGTAAGCGTCTGTTTTGTACTATGTAAAGATAAAACATTGTGTGGTCCGTCGCCTTAGATGCGAGTCGTACACCGCTTTTATTATTTTGATGATTGGCAAGTTAATTCAGTTTTACAAACTATTTATACTTACCAGGGAAAATCTCAACCGCGCGATTCAAGAATGCTTAAGGCATCGAACAGCGACATCTATTGAGATACAAAATAAACTAAATTAAAACAAACCACTGTTATGTACATTGTTTGCCATAAACCACTCCTATTGGATAAAAGCTTTTCGAATACATTCCGTGTACGAGATGTTTATCATCTTAATTTAATGTGCTCTTTACAAAATAAATTGCGTCCTGAAATAACTGTTACATTTTTGCCACTGAAATGCTTATCAATACAAAGTTGCACAGAGCGTGTTTTTAAACTGGAATAATTTACAATTATTACGGTAGTATTAAAGGATGCAAAAGTAGAGAATTATACTATAATATGCATTAACATAATTAAACCATCGAAGTTTTTTTGCTCAAGAATAGAGCTGTCTTCCCATCTTATAATATAAGACGGCATGTATTTTTTCTGGCCAGGTATTTTTAAGCCCACCATGCATAGATTTTATTTATTTTATAACAAAATCGCAGAAACGCATCCAGAAACGTAACTTGTCAAACACTTCAGCATGTTCGTGACTTGACGAAACATTTTCCCGTTCAGATTAAAGTTATGCAATCGATTGGCGCAAATTATCAACTCTTCGAACAGACGTAACTGTCTTGCACGTGTGACTTCAGCTAACTATTTTATGTTACATATTTGTAAGAAAAAAACTTGTGAACGTTCACAAATATCCGCAATATCAAGCGACAAAATGCAGTAACGAGAACATTCTCCTAATTCCACGTCGTTGGCGGGCTGCACGAGCTACAGCTATCACTTCAATCTCTGTATGTCCAATAAACCGACGTACAGACAGACAGGGCTTAACAAACGTAACTGATCTGCGGAGCTATTGTTCGAGAGCCACACACATATCAGCGACGTGTCGGGTTCAGCGACTCGCTTTTCAAACGTAGGGCATGCCATCTCGTTCTAAAGTTTAGGTATTGGAATTGTTACAATGATCGATTTTTTTTTTTATTACCCATTTACGTACTAGTAAGTACGTTATTTTTTCTTGGGTTTATTGAAAGCCAGAATCCAAGGAATGCTCCTAAAAATAACCTACCGATAATAAAAATAAATAATGCACAAAACATTGCTGAAAGCACAAATTGGCCTGAAATTTGACTATCGATATAAGTAGGTACTTAAGTGTGGATGATCCTCAAATTCCAAATATGATTAACATGTTATCTTCAAATTAACTAGGTACTTACCCAAAATTTTGATGTGTCAAATATTGAAAGATGAAGAGATGGACAACGAATTGACCCCATAAAGTTTTGTTCATTCGATTGTGAGATGCGGAATCCTAAAAATGTTTTTTGTTTGACATTTAAAGCACGTTGTAAACGGTCACGCGGAGCGATGTATTAAAGCCGAAAGCGCCAGTCGTCACAACAATCCTGTTACACATTTGACTGATTTACGCACTGTCAACTAAAAAACATATCAGTTTCCGCGCAATTCCGCTTGTTTGTCCGCTTTCCGCCGCCGATGCGCGCATAAATTGTGCGGAAACGCCAAATTGCAGCGATGCTTCACGGCACTCTAGTAAAAATTGCGGTGTTTCGCGAACAAACATTGTGTATTGTATTTTATTATCACTTCATTTTCATTCAGGACGTTTGTAGGACTTTTTAGTATCATGTTATCGTTATCGTCTATTTTTTACAGATTTAGGTTAACTCTTACAGTCACAAACATTTGCTGAACTGGCGAGCAAAAATAAAGGCCCGCTTCCCAGAGAAAGTTGTACTTATATGAAAAGTAATGTGAAGAAATATACAATTTTTTTTTTCAACAATAGGTGTCCGAGTTATATCAGTAGTCGTATCTACCACACGGCAGTTCTATGTATGATGATTTAAAATAAGTGCGAGTAAAAGAGGATTTTCGTAAACCATCGTTTATTCGAATGCAGTCGTGATCCCAAGGTTTACCTACTAACCAGCACCGAGATGATCTTTTATCTCCAAACTTCACAGTTGCAGTCCGCACCGCTCCGCAGATTAATCCCTCAAAGCCTGCGCTGATAAACTGCAAAACTAATGCCGCGCGATTGCATTACGATGCAAACTTTTTCAGTAACTGCCGCGCCCTGCTAAAATCGAATAAAAAGAATCGAATAAATTGGCGTTTTTTCAGCCCCATGCGATATTGGACGATCGGGCAATAAATCTGAATAGGTTTAACGTTATTAGTTCGGAAAAACGCCGTTAACTTTCGGCATACTTGCGCGGTAACTATAGGTAAGTGCCTGAATGAAAACCGGTCATTTCAAAATGCAAGTTGGATTTTTCACTACCGTTTCGAAATCATAGATTAAGAAACAAATCTTAGAGTTAAGATATGAAATTTTAGTAACTTAAGTCGCGTGTTTTTTAATTTAATAAATTTTGACTATAAATTCATTACAATCTGCACCGTTCCTATAGGTACGTAGTAAATCGGATATTCGCATTATAGGTAACATAACAGCGGGATTCTCTTATGATGATTTAGTGTTGCGCGCGACACTGTGGGATGGATTTACAGCCGTACCAACGGATTATGTGGGCGAGAGCAAACACGGGGCACTGGACGCCATATTGTTATTTATTGCCAACTTTTGATTCGCGGCTTTATTACCGCTTAGTGCGGAGGGACGAATTTAAAGGCGCAAATAAAAACATACCTTTTTTTATAAATCTCTTTGAGCTTAAGAATATTTTTGTTGATGTTCTTGTTTTATTTCTGTCAAACATATATACTTATGTTGTTGCTTATAATGCCAGTTGACTCTTAAATTATTACGTAGGTACTGAACTAAAATTAATACATCCGGTGATTGCATTATATTTATCTATTATACCTGTCTATTAAAATTATGTAAATTACAGGTAAAGCACTAGGTTATAACTTAACTCGTCAACTAGTTGATAGCAGCTGTGCTACCAGAAAATGTCCAACGAAACAATTATTAAGTACATTAACGTAAACGTGGAGTACCTAAAAGAAGATAAAGAGTACATGGTGATGAGAAAAATGGACGACACGAATATAAATCGCAATTACTCGTCCACAATCTCAGCAACATATTTGCTAATAAACCTGAAAATGCTTCCAATGCTTCCCCTAAACAATCTAGTCCGAGATAAATGAGATAAATAAGATATGTAATAAATCATAGGCACCCATTTCCTCGCTCGCAACAAAATAACAGGGAGGCTGGGAAATTATGACAAATCATGCATTAAACATGGGGAATAAATGTTTTCTTATCACGTACCTATTCGTGTTTTGATATTAGTTTTCCTTTATCTTTATTGACACAGGTTTTAGGGGAACGTTTTTATGGATGTTGCAAAGTGATGTCATACGTTGAGTTGATTTCCTTGATGCTTGCGGTTTGAGTGTAGAAGAAAAATCACCGTTTTTTTTAATTGAAAGAAAAATTAAAACATGTAACATTAGCACACTTTTAAACGTACAAATATCTTTTAAAATGTTAATAAAAATTACAGATGATAAACAATAGGGGGAGAGGTGTCTTAATCTCAGTCCATTTCCCTTTAGTTTTAAGTTAGCTTGAAACTAAAAGGTATAATTCACGCTACACAGTAAAGCGGCAATTCTCTTTTCCGCAACAGCGGCATTCAAAACGTTTAATTGCCAACTTCATCAGTCTATTTAAGTAAACAAAAGACACGAGGAACTAAGTCCTGAATGAAACTGCAACATCGTCTACGTTGAATTCAGACTGCAAATCTGGAATATTTATTTCGAATGCCAGCAAAATCTCGGCGCATCCTTGCCTTGGCTCAGCTACGAAACTTACAGTTAAGCTTAATGCACATAGGATTTAAGTTGAAGCCAAGAATGCTTTCATATAAACCAGCGGGATGAATCTCAAGTAGATACGTAGCCTTTTTAATGTAATAACTTCAAATTTGGACCAAACATCGGCAATGGCATGGATTAGACGGTCAATAGTATACTGGTATGATTAATATTTCGTGATATGGATGGCGATATGCATGGATCACACGATACAAATCACCATCAAATCTTGTCATTGTTTAATAGCAAGTAATTCTAAGGATTTCTTGCTGGAAAAAACATTAATTTCCATATCATGTTAAACTCCGTTGAGTAGCGTCAATTCGTACAGAACTAATTAAACTTTAAACCAGATTTAACGACTAATAAGAATGTGGCCTAATAAAGTTACGTAAACTTCCTAATATAATAGCTTACATAAAATAAAATTCTACAACTACAAGCATCATCACCAAATTATCCGCGTAACACAATGTCACTTTCAAAACATTTATCGCAACTAAATCTGATATACACCAAACTAAACATACATACAGAATCGTCCAATCATAACCTTTACTGCGTATCGTATTGCGTTTACAGTTTTTTTATCTCTTGTATTCGAGGCCTTACTCTCGTCTGAGATTTAAGTCGGTCGTCAGACATTGCGGCGCTGCGGTTTCTTTGCCTAAGTCTGGCTTAACCCATGCAGCACCGCCCAACTCGGTTGCTGAATGAATACCAACTTTCCAGGTGACTTACCCGCTTTTGTGTCTTTAGATTTTTCGGAAACGGATACAAAGTTTTGAGGGAGGATTTCGACCTTTGTTTATGTCGGGGCTGTGATAGTAGAGTTTATTGCTGTTATGATTGGATTGATGTCACGGTATTTTACTTTATTTTCACTATATCTTTCGGAGGTTGATCAAAATGACATCAGCTTGTAAGTCACTTCTATTTAATCAAGTATAAATGTTACTAACGACAACTAAAGGCAAAACAATTTAAGCATCGTATCCTCAATCCATTACAATGACGAAGCAAACACCTAACAAGTCAACACGTGGAACTTGAACTATTTATCTCAGTAATATCTATGGATTGATCTTCAATAGTCGAATGTCAATGCGTCATAAAACAAGCGCAAATGGTTAATACGATAGATTCTAGTGTCAATAGCTAGCTGTTTGCGGCCGGTTTGTATTATGAAGTGGGCTTAAAGGCCCATCAATTTAATGAAACCCCCGCGTAGTTGCACCATGATTTTATTTCAACTGGTAGTTTATTATACCTATTGAAGCGATAGTACGGATAGCATCTTAGATTGTAGGATCTAGAAAACGATTTACGCATTGTTTTGTACAAAATATAACATAGTTACTTGTGAGGACCTAGTATTATATAATATCCTAATTAGACTAAGTGTTGGTATGGGGAAGCTTTATTTTCTGCCTTGCATTTCTGCATGATTTAGGTACTCGTGTTTGCGTTTTCAAAATCTCAACTATGTCCAATTTGGAGAAATAAAGTTAATGTACCGCCCTACAATTTAATTGTTCATCGCTATTCTCAATGTACCTAGGTTTAGCCCTTTCTACCAACTTTCTACCATATCCGATAGAATAGTGACGGATCGAAGTAGAAGAAGCTAAAAGCAAGGGAATGGCGACACAGTGCGGTTTGTTTTGCTGTCTGTACTGTCTACAGATGCTCCGTAATAATATGAAATTGCGCAAGATTGCGATCGGTACGGTATGATTCGCCTTTATGTAACTAAGACAAATCGCAAATTGTCGGCTCGGCAGGCCTTTAGTCGACCGTGAAAACACGCCTTGTCATTGCAGTCATTGATGTATCGAACGCGCTATTAAAAACTAAGTTTTTTTTGGCACATGATGTAAAAAATAGATATACCTTAAAAGCAATATCCTACCTACCCACTTAAATGGCGTCGAATCAATTTATCTGTCACATCTATCAAGCTTATAAATTAAGTATAACTTTAAAAATACAAAATGTTTTGGCTTAAAACGTCAAAATATAAATTTATGTCTTCAAAGAATGCTCTACGGGCTTCATAATTTTATTTTACACCTCTGGAACAATACGTCAATTTTTCAAAAACCACCGTGTAATAAACCATGTTTTTACTGCCGGTCACTTTTTCATAGACTAAGGGCGTTTTTTCTTAAATGGCATGACAATGGCTGCGCTTTTATTATAACTGCATGGTATTATGTACTCGCGTGAGATTCATATAGTTTTTAATTTAGTAGAGACAAGAGTACAGTAACGCGAACGCGGAGAAAGCGGCGGCCATATTTCAAAGTTTGACAGCTACAAGTTCCGAGCAATATGGCGACCGCGCCACCCAATGAGGACCTGCCCCGTCACACGGTGCGCTCCGTTCCTAACTTAGATACATTAATCACGCCTGATTTATCGGGGAAGGAGTGACACATTTTATATTCTATTTTCGGAAACTCTTGCGAGTTTTTCAAAATGTGTCGCTTGAGGGATGCGACAGCTGCATCTTGTTAGCGTTACAGCTTTGTGTCAAAATTATTTGCGTGAACGGATTTGTGGAACTATTTTTAATGTGCCTCTTGTTCGAGCTCTAAATACATGTAGTTGTCTTTGTTGTTTGAAAATTGCACGAATCATATTTATTCGCTTCATTTGATATTGACTTTTGATTTATTGACGCTTTCAATTAGGTGTATTCATCATCGTGTTCAAAGAGATTGAGATCTCATTTTGGATGCGTTTGGTAGGCTGCATCGGAAGCACTAAAGTCCTTTAAAGTCAAGCAGGCATCTGCTGCCTAAATTTATTTTTAAAGGGCGACCGTCCCCTTCAAAAGAAAAAGTCTGAGGCTTCCAACGTGTCACATCCGTCAGGGTTTGGTGTAATCCGCACGCCGTCCAATTCTTATTGAATTAACCCTGATCTATGGCTCGATATTGAACCAATATACCGAGAAGTGGAATTATATGGCGGCGAATATTGTCTGGGGGTACATACGCAATTTAGTAGAGTGGTCGTTTTAAAATTCAATAAAAATATAATTTGGCAGTAACGTTAATCCATCCCTCGAAATAATAACGAAAATAAACAAGCCTGGAAGCAATATAACTGACCGAAAAACATACGTAACTTGAAATGAAATCAGACTGCAAGGCATACCCGTACCGCCAATATTTAAGGTCATATAATTATACCCTTGCGACATTAACAGGAGCTCTCCTACTTTTAACATGTTTATCAGAACGACGATCTTGAAACATCGTTTATTACGGCTTTTACCGAGTAATTCGAAATAACTGGCAAAAAATGGGCTTGAAACAAAAAAATAATTGCAGTTCTTCGAGAGAGAGTCTTCACGACAAGAACATTTTTGCAATTCATTTAATAGCGATTTTTGTATACTTACCTACTACATAAATAAGTAAGTATAACCCTCTAGCTGAATATAATAAATACATTATCTGATGGTACTAATATATACCTAAAAAATCTAACTTATTTATTAATATGATGGTTTTCATTTTCACACGGTCTGGCAATTTTCATAAGATGCTTTAGTTACGATAAAGACGTGATTTATGTTGGTATGTATGGTTGTACTATATGCGTAGTTACCGGATATGTACTATGTACCTTATCTATTTATTATTCTTCATTGTTTATATATTTACATTTACTCTTTAAGATAAAGTGGGTCATTTACATTTGACTGTCGACTTTGAGCGCAGCGCGGTTATTATCTTCCAACTTCTCGTATCTACCTTTAAATATTGCTAAGCCAGTATACCTGCTTACAATGCAACCCCGCCCCCGTTGCGGGTGGGTGCTGTTTTCAATCCCATCGAATTTGTTACACTGCCTACCGACAGACGATATTGAAAGCTGAATTTAATTACATTTTAATTGAATTACCTACCATACTGCTTAGATAGCCATCTAGTTGAATAGCTTTGTGCTGCATAGTACCTAATAAAAGGCATGTTTGTTGCTTGCATACTTTGTACAAGTTCAAATTCCTTACGCTGTTTCAAACACTACCGGCTTGTCAAACGTAGGTACAGTCAAGGGCAAAAATATATATAAGTACATGTACGTAACCAATACGTCAAAAACATCTATACACCTTTAGACATGATGGCTATATCGATATTTATGCCCTCGACTGTACCTACGAAATTAAATGTATCTTAATCTTTGTGGTTACCTAGTTATCTTACCTTCGTACTGTTAGTAAAAAAGTGATAAATTTTACCATTAGGTAATGATATCAACTTTTTATTTTTTTTTGCCCTTATTCAACTCAAAAATTCAAAAGTTTATTTTGCAAATTGGCCACCAAGGGCTCTTTTACTTGTTATTTTTTAAAACTACCAGCGCATTCGAAAAGACAATTGCCAAGAAGAATGCGCCGCAAGAAACTTGGCAGAAAGAATTTTTTTCAGAATAAAATACATTAACAACAGTGCTTAAATTCTGTTTAACTTATAATACATTTCTAAAAAAGATGTATAAGGTCCCCAAGTTAAGTTCGAACCTTAAATTATATTAGTCTATTAAATCAGTGATGACACTCCGTAGTTTTGCTAGCTCTCGCAAAGTAGTATAAAAAACCTATATAAAACCATCCCCGATTGTCCGTCGAGTCTTGGTTCATTTTCAACCTTTCAGTCAATTAAGAGTACGTAAGAGTAAGGCTAATGTATTATTCATATTACGTTTTTGAGATAACAAGCGGCCTCTTAAGTCGATATACATCTAGTGGACTGATTGGGAGTCCGCGCGGCCGAGCGCGCTCTATTAAAACTACATCGCTGTATATGTCGTGACTTCCGCATCTATAACCAGCTGAAACTTAACAAAAATAAATATACTAAAGGACGACATTCAATTCAGTTAGTTTTAAGTGGTTTATATTATCAAAAATGTCTTGCACTTTGCAACTGAAATATGCGGTTACAGCAAACAAACTAAATACTTTAACATAGCTAGTGGACTGATTGTCCGCGCTGCCGAGCGAGCTCTATTGAAACTACATCACTGTTTATGTCGTGACTTCACATCTATACTAGCTGAAACTTAACAAAAATAAATATACTAAGGAGCGATATTCAATTCAGTTAGTTTTAAGTGGTTCATATTATCAAAAATGTCTTGTGAAACACTTGCATTTTGCAACTGAAATATGCAGTTATAGCAAACAAACTACATACTTTAACATAGCGTCATTATTAATGGAAACTTTGTTATTTTATACGCTTGACAAGTCGTTTAGTAAATTACAAAAAAGAACATTGACAATTAAATAATTCGCTGTAGGAATTATTTAGAACGGTTCAATGGTTAGGTACCATAAATTCTTAAGTCATCTCATACGCTCCACATTCGATTTTAATAACAACGCGTATTGATACCGCAATTCAAGTGAGCATTTAAATATTAATTTAGCTATAGATATAAGAAACCGGCAGCGAACGCCGATATAGCAACACGTTTTAAGCGATCCAGGGACCACCCAGGTTGTAAGTCTGTACACACCTACCTATAGTTCCGTAGGTATATGCACCTACATGAAATTTTCAACGGATTGTCCTACCAGTATGTTTTCATGCCAATTTTGTAATTTGCGATTTCGCGTTACCAATTTGAGTGATTATGTGCGTTGAGCCGGTTGGGCGAATATGTTATAAGGTAAATTGTGCCCGAAAGTGGCAGTGATTATTTGAGCTCGTTGCACGATGAGATGATAATTTCGCCAGTTTTTTTAAACATAAGAATCTTGCTCGTTCTCTGATGACGGTTATTTTGGAAAGTTATGTGGTGATGTCGTGTGTAAATATAATTTTACTTGGTATATAATCTACTCATCGCTGCGTTGTAATTTGTCATATGAAATACACTAAGGCACAGATAGGAGTATCTCGAGGGACACTCGCAAAATATATAAGGTTTATATCATGTAGGCAAAGTAAATAACTAGAACGGAATGAGAGAGATTGTGGTTGTATTTGTTTACCAGCGTAAATACACCTTTCAGATATCACGGTTAGATACATTAATATGTGTACGCCGTGCGACTTCTATGTAAAACCAGTTATATATCTTGAGAAAATTATAGACATGCGTTATATATTATATAATTTGTGTAATGTGCAGACTGTCTGGACGGGTCCTAGACACATTTAGTGCTTAGCCGAGTATGTTCGAACACATAGTGTTATCTTAATTTGTCTCATTAGACTCGGCTCGCAAATATCTACTTTACATAATTTTATCGAAGAAAATTGTACGCGTGGGCATATTTGCCGACGTGAACAGTTTTAATGCGGCCCTTCCATTGAAATATGCAAAAGCGACAATTGCTCCGATCTCCCGCAACGCACTACCTACGCCTTCTAAGATAAATCTAATCAACCTAAGACTCGGAAGTAAAAGGTTTATCAGTAAAAAAATTGACATTAAAAACCTCTAACGACCCAACAATGTAAACAGCCACTTCCATAGTTGTCAAAAGCCCCGCACCACGTGTTCACGGCGCTGTAAAAAGAAGAGTTATGGCCCTTGAAAGCCACCGATCCACTAAAACAACAGTTGTAAATCACGTGGAAAAGTTTTACGAATTAGGAACAATTAAAACGTTGAAGCAAACAACAGTTGTTGCGAATGTCCCCCGCAATTGCGGGACCATTGAGAATTACTGCCGGTTTACAAGCTATAGATCTTAGTCCAAAATTCTTTACGAGTAATATAACTTGGGCGAAATGCGCAATCCTTTTGTCGCCGGGGCCGGGCACACGGGGAGTCGGACAAGTTTCTTTTATTTCGTGACACGTGTTGCAGAACGGGTTGGGCCCTGACACTTGTACGAGGGAATCCTGGGAACGAAGCAGCTTGATTTCCGTGGAAACGGTATTTTTTGTATGTTTAAAAACTTTTTTTTCATCACTTTTTTGATGTCGTTGAATCGCGACTTTATAACTTTTTAAACATGAGACTTGAAGATGCTTTTTGCTTTAAAAACTGAAGCTTCTCTATGTACTTGTAGACATCGTGTTCATACAGTCATTTAAAAATATAAACATGTACATATTTGGTACTCAGATATTACGCTCAGCAACCCCAAGATATATGAATAACAGAATACTTGCGTAAGCATTACGTTACCGTATCAAAACGTAACAGGAAACGTTAAGCGACGTCACAATCTGCTCCCCAACAATATGGATGCCGTTACGGCATCGAAACAGATGATATTTCCAGATTTGTTCCTTACGGAAACATTTGCCGTCATTATATACCTATTAAGGCTTTTTGTAGTGACACTACACGTTTTTTTGTTAGGTCACAGAACCCGCGTTCGTTCTTAATGAAGCCATTTACGTCATGTTTATTACTTTTATGGCGTACTCCGGATTTTGAGGTGAATTTACAAGGCGCGAATTGACACCGGAATTATGGTCGCCCTAATTAGTTGGGACATGTGGTGCTCGGTGGCGTTTTTGCGCGTCTTTTTTGGCCTTTTGGCAGCCATTTTGTAGTGCTTTTATGATATGCTACCGTTTTTGAGTCAAGTGGATGGATGCTCAAGTCCGTGAATCTCATTTAAAACTTCGCTTTGAAAAGGGTGTCCCGGTATTGATTTTCTCCGGTTCAAGTTTGAAAAAACCTTCATATAAATTACATTAAGTCCCTAAGCAAGAGGAAAGAAACCCTGCTGCAATTTACGTGGTACCCGGAGGCTTTTACGGCTCAGCCAATTAGCGTCACTCAATTAGCCACTAGTAGCCCAATGAATTTTTGTTAATTATTAAAAAGGTAGCACTTAACTCTGGACGGCCTTTGCTCGTAAATACAAATAAATTATGTATACGTACCTAGCAAATCTTTCGAGGCGGGAAATAAAATAAGATCAGGATGTTTTATACTGAATTTCTTAGATAGTTCTTTATTTTTATGTAGAGGGTAAATAAAGATTCAAAAATAGAAATAGACGTACACATTCCGATTGAAAATTGTAGATGATTAGTTGGTACCTACTTAGAATTTAAGTAGGTACGTAAATTCTAGAGAAAAATAAACAGTTTTAAAACTATAGCGATACCGATAAGCGACAATAGCTAAAAGAATATACAGATTTTCCATTCTCACGATTCTCAATACGCTATACCAACTTAAGATTAAAGATTAGTCCTGCCGCTCCTGTCCAATACAATACACGGCGAAACCTTTATTTCCATGCCGTTAAAGAGCAAAATCGGAAGTCATTTTTCATTTACATACTTGAGATAATTAAGCCATTAAATCGGTAACCCTTTTACTGTGAGAAGATTGCTTTGGGTTCGATTCCGGATGGTTTATTTTTGTACCATTTTCGTATCAGGGCAATGTGCTGTCTGAGTGCTTGACTCTATGAGTGTTTTCAACCATATGTTCGTTATTAACAAAATATATAAGAATGGTATGAAGTTTTACACATAGTTTTAATATTTTACATTATTCTACGTAATTTTAAATCATTCACTGTCTCATAAGACTTGTCATAATGTAGGTACCTATATCCGCGCAGATTTCGCTTATCCCTATCTCGCGGGAACTATGCTGTTTTCCGGTATAAAAACTATCCTATGTCCTTTTTCAGGACTGAATCTATCTCTGTACCAAATTTCATTGAAATTGGGTTCAGTGGTTTAGGCGTGAAAGCTTAACAGACAGACAGACAGATTAGTACGGATAGTTTCGTACATTCAAAAAGAAAAAAATACCGCTCACATTGCTATTCATAAGAAGTGCATCGCGTAAATATTTGATGTGATCTATTTTAGCGGCAGTTGCTTCTTAGATTCAAAGGAAGGGTGCATAGAAAATATATCTGAGATTGAATAATAAATAAAAGAATTTATTCCACGTAGCGCCAATAGATATGGCACGATTTTAATTAACTTTTGCGAGTACATAACCTGCTATCTTATATATAAAACAAAAAAGTGTACACAGCGTGCGTTCAAGCTGTGTAGGTGCATTTAAGAGCACGCAATACTGCGGCATGCAATGTAAGTTTTTGGTATATAATCAAGACGCCTCAGGGTATGTGGTAGGGCTACCACTTTAGCAGTTCAGCGGTAAATCAAGGTCAACTTAAAACATCGGTTTGTAAAGTACCATTTCTTAAGTAGGTAGGTACATTCAGTTTGATAGCTATGCGTTTTTTTATCCCATATTACAGTTTAAGTATCATGTTAACTTAAATTTGTTGCAACCCTGGTCGTGGTCGAATTTTCGCGAGACCCGGCTTTTGGCCACTTATCATGCCCGCCGATCGAGTTCTCCGTACGCGATTCAATAGGCATTCAAGTACAGGGTGGGTTGATAATGATTCATTATGGTTTCACGATTTTTGACACCGCACCGTACGGCCGCTGCGGCTGGGCATTCGAAAACATTCCCAAGGTAGCTCCGAAGAAGCAATAAATGCTATCGATGCGTTTTAATGTAGAGATACTTTGTACAGCGAGATTTATGTTCATCCTACGCTTGCTTATGTTTCTTAATCAAGCCGGTATCTGCGGTCGTTTGGCGGCGCGTAAAAGGAACGACCGGCCCGTTTATCAACATCGACGTTTGAACGAAATGAAGCTGTCGTCACCGCCAATTGTAACGTCGTTTGCTGCGCGACAGCAATCCTATTCAGCGTTCAGGCATTCCCCGATGCGCCACAAGGCGGTACCGCCAGAACCTTTCACAAACCTGTGCTTTAAAAATAAACGACTTTTATTAATAGTATTCCTTTCTTTGTTTCAGGCGCGAATGGCCTCAGAAGGCGAGGGAGACAAACCTATACGAGATATCAAACGCTAGAATTGGAAAAGGAGTTTCACACGAATCACTACCTCACGCGGAGGAGACGCATAGAAATGGCGCACGCGCTCTGTCTCACGGAACGACAGATCAAAATATGGTTCCAGAATCGAAGGATGAAGTTAAAGAAAGAGATTCAGGCTATAAAGGAGCTGAATGAGCAGGAGAAGCAGGCGCAAGCGCAAAAGGCGGCAGCGGCGGCGGCGGCGGCCGCGGCGCAGGGCCACCCGGAGCACTAGGGCGCCCGAGCCGCCGCCGCAGCTCCCGTGATAAACCCACTACCGCAGTCCGCCGAACACTCCCTAGCTTTGTGTTTTGTAAATTGTTTGTAATTATTTTCGTTATCTACCTAAGTGTTGTTCGGTTGTTGTGATTATTTTTTATTAGATATTATAATAGACGCAATGTTTTTCTAATTGATTGAGGGAACAATAAACGGTTAAATGCTAGACTAGAAACGGGTCGTATTATTTTTTGTTTCGGGTTTTTGTTTTTGTTGATTTTTTTGTAATTAAAATATTTTAATTCGCGCTACCGTCGAAGATGTTCGCGTATGGAAACCAGTGCAATTTGTAGAAATCTCTTCCGTGTAACATAGTGTAGGTGTATCGTAGTGCGGTCGTCGCTGCGACGCTAGTGCCCCCGCTCGGCAAAGGCGGCGAGACGAACTATATTATATTGTACAAATATGCCTACCAAAGAGACTCGGTCTCGTACCCTTAAAGCTAAGTAAGAAAGAGTCGTAAGTTAAATTAATTACCTACCCGCTATCGTGTCGTGTCGTGTCGCGTCGTCGTGTCGTGACGGACTCGTGTGTGACAGTATCTCCGCGCCATGTACCCTTCAATACTCTCGCATAAGTATAGTGTAACGTGATCGTGTTCCTGCAGTTTCAACAGTCGGTGAAATTAAACAAATTGCCATAAATATAAGTAGATATTATTTAGCCAGTAGCGGTGTAAATAGTTAGGGTTACGTCTTAAATAATGGAAGTGAGCGGGTCGCGATGCGCCGGCGCCGCGGAATGGGCAGAAAAAGCTTCGGAGAGAGTGCGGGGAGGCGAGCGGCGGGGGCGGGACGCGGCCGGCCACAGAACAGGACCCTAGGTGAGTTTTTGTCAAAGTCCGCGACATTATTTATCGAGTGGAGACTGTTGCGAAAAACTGACTCGTCGCCGTCACCAGCCGACGCCCGACGCCATTTTTGAAATCGCCCAAGGGTGACTTCTTTGGTATAGCTGTTTTGCAATGTTTTAATTTACCGAACCCGTCTTGAAGGGCCTTTGATGTTTCCCGACTGTCTTCGCTCTATCGAAGCGTGTAAAATGCCTGATGCCTATATTTCGATAGATATTTTCCAATAATAAAATATAAATCATGTTTATAAGCAATTAAGTACCTATCACTATTACCTATATCTTAAAAGTATTCTGGCATTTCGCACGTTGGTAATGTTCACTGAGTTCTGATATATCTAGGAGTAATAACCAGAACCAGCTAAATATAATCGCCATTAGTTACATGTGAAAAAAAGGATCAACAAAACCAGTCACGCGCCAGCGTGGCCTATAGTTATATCTCAGTCATGCATAATGACTTCATTGACTATATTCTTCGACGGCCGGTGGGAAGGTCTATTAATTAAACTGACTATAGTATAGTCCGTTTCATCGCTTTCCGAATAAGGCGGCCGAAGAGTCAAACGCTAAAAACTGAATTCCACGATACGCGGCCGCGGTACGGTCCGCAAAAGAAAAATACAAATGCCTTTTACTCCATTTGGTTCGGCATCGCTGTTGATAAATGCTGAATAGCATTATGCGTACGCGTCAACTCGTTAAATTAGGATTTAAAACAGATTCCTTTACGTAAAAACTAGATTCTTATTTCTTAGATCGTGCTCAGTTGAAGAAGCCCTAGAAACAGATTATGTTATGGCAATAGATTATTTTATGGGATATTTTACAAACTGCAAACTATGTTTTGTGACGACGTGATTGTGTTAAACAATTTTGTTGTAAAAAAGTTGATGGATTGTTTTGAAAAGTGCCATAATAAGGGGCTTTTCATTCTGTTCAATTTGCTTGCTTTAGGTATTGGTTGGTATATACAGTCGACCAAGAAAATGCTTTAACATATTTTACGACAGTTCCTCTATATGAAAAAAGCAATAACTTATTGTTACATTGAGTTGTGAGTGAAAATAGGCTTTGATGTTTTAAGCCATACAAAAACATTTAACCTTAAGGTGGTAAAGAACTTTCTTGTCAAAATCAAATCCAAGAATGAATCGACTGAACGGTTATGTACCGCTTAAGATTTATTCTGCTGTCCCTTCATTATGAGTCGGCCATCTTTTCGGTCTTCGACCTGCGCCCGCGTCTGCCAATTCGACGATAGCAGGTAATTATTTGGCCGATACGAAAAATTATTGGTTGCCCTGATACCGCCGTATCGCGAGAGGTGAATTTTTAAACGGCTCAATTTTAGTGAGGTATTGCGTGCCGATATCCCGAAGTTTTGGTCTTGTTTTATAATACTAAATGTAACATGCTAATATAGCAACGTTTTAATATTAATTTGATACGAATGCGAAGCAAAAGGAACCCAAATACCTAGTACCTTTCCATTTCATTAGATTAGTTTAGACTTCGTAGTTTGACTTCTATTACAATTTCAGCCTTTTCACTTGGTTGGAGGTTGAGTGTACCTTACCTAATTATTCCTATAGTAATGTGTTTGTACATGTTTACTTGTAGTATATAAGTAAAGACTGTGGGCTAACAAGACTAATGGCAACAAGCGAGCAATGTTTCTCACTTAATTATAACATACCGAAGCGCAAATGTTCAAGGAACAGATGCTATGTAAAAACTTGAAGTCACCCTTATTATTCGGCCGCTCCAAGGCATCTTGGTTCTTTAACGAAGTGTATTTTTTCACAAAAGCAACCAACGCGTGATGTTTTGCCATCGAATGTGGTAGTAATTCAATTTAATCGGCTTGCTACTTATAGACACATTCCGAAAGTTTTTACTAAGTGCAACTTTTTTGAGACGTTTGTTTATTACCCTTCAATGATGAAGTACCTAATAGTGATAATACAAGCATTTATTAGAACCTTGCCTTTGAGGTCTTCCATGCTGGTCTGGGAGTAGGGAAAAAACATAGAATGTACCAGTTGCTTCTCTTCCCGCGCAACTGCGCCATTCTACCATCTGGTAGAAGCCCATCGAGGGAATGGGCGGAGATCTTAGGAAACATGTTATATTTCCCTTACCACTTATATGCCCACAATCATGCGAAACGTGGCCTTTGAGTCTTGTTACCTTAGGCTCTGTCTACCCCGTAAGGGATAAAGACGTGATTTATGTGTGTTGTCTTTGAGGAAATAAAACGGGTATCGGAAAGTAAAGTCCAAACAAACACCGATACCCGTTTGTGTTTCTGAATAAGAATATCTGACGTCAGCTTTTCTA
The DNA here is from genome assembly GCA_949127965.1 of Pandemis corylana. Classification (NCBI taxonomy): domain Eukaryota; kingdom Metazoa; phylum Arthropoda; class Insecta; order Lepidoptera; family Tortricidae; genus Pandemis; species Pandemis corylana. Next base: position 6,341,470 of record OX421859.1, on the reverse strand, counting down.
CTCGTTTATGTGTTTTTATTTTCAATTTTCGAACAACAGATATCGCTTCGTATAACTTGCCATTAACTTTCTTGATTGTTGTTATATAAATCGCACTGTATATTTATAAGCTTGCAGCTTGCACCAAGCTTTACACCTATATTAGTAGGTACCTATACGCGACCATGGTCAGTTAAGTGCTGAAAATTGCCTCGCAAAACTGCACAGATACCCAATTATTTTAATTGTAGTACATAAGAGGTAATTTGAACTATAATCGCCCTCATTATGATATTAACCCTGTAACACCGAAGATTCCCGAATTAATTAAAGCCCAACTGAATAATGCATGATCGATTAATCAACTCACTGACGTTCTTATTTTTATTAAGTTAAATTAATTTATATTCAGCCATGGTTTCTTATTAAAATATGGCAATTTTATAAGGCTGCTGTGGACCCGTTTGGTAAAGGTTTACATGTAAGGAGGGGGGAGGGGGGAGTGCCCGTATATCATTATGTACACGCGGCGGCGGCGCAGCTGTAGTGAGATGAGAGATCTCTCTGTGTATATTTATGTTGGTAGTATGTAGTCATGTTGGCCGGTACGATCTAGGGCTAGGCATTTCTTGTTTTAGTATAAGGCAGAGGAAGCTATCTAATTTTAATTACTGGCTCTACAAGCTTTAATTAAAGCTGAAAAGTTTTATAGATTTTCTAAACATTTGATTAAAAGGTGAAAGGTTCGTGATAAAAGAAGACAGTATAGGGTTATATTTAGTGGATGTCGGAACTTATACTTTGTTACTCCATGACAAGTAGATACTAAAGTAACAACAAACTTAAGTTAGTCAAATTTCTGCCTTTTTTATGGTTTTTGTAAATTTTGACCGATTTTTGAACTGATACATTACTGACTAATAATGTTGGTTTTGTAATTAATTAAAGTACTAATTCATTGAATCGGCATTAATTTGCGAAGTAGCAAGCGGACTGGCTATTTTTGTTGATTGTTTGAGTATATTTTCTGTCTAGAAAATAAATTGTATCAAAACTGTTCTTCTAATTCTAATCTGCAAAAACTTCGCAACTGAGTAGAACCCTTACAGTGACAAAGTTACAAGCCACATTGAAATAATTGAACAGTGAGAGAGAACGAGTGACAGCCCTAAATCTGATGCGTCTTGAAAAGCCTCGCGTCATGACAGCGCCTGATTTACGTGATGCACCTACTGGTGCATTTATGACGTGCTATGATCGTGACCGATATGTGAAATGCAAAGCTTTAATGTCAACTGGTCTCGATGCGAAACATTGAAGTGCCTTGACAGTATTTTGATGTATTATTAAATTTAAAGATGCGCTTACTGCGCTTGGATGAAAGGCCAAGTGTGTCAATTTTGCGTATCGAGGGTTAAGATAAGGACCACCGAATTTGAGATAAAGTGCGCAAATGGATAGATAATATTTGGCTTTGCGTCAGTAAAATACCAAGATTCAGCCTTTGTTTTAATAATTAAGCCTCTAGACCTGTGTGGCAGAACCCCGAATACGAACGCACCTACGAGAGCAATAATTTGTTAATTAAGTGTCAGTTTTTCAAGATTTCTAGCGGCTATCTTAACGATAGGTGTATTTCGAAACAAGCGGATACTACCTTCAGTCGTTTATGACAGCTCTATAGCCTAACATGGCTTGGAATTTAAAGTCATTGTCTGGCTAAAATCTAACACGAGTTAAGAATGCTGGAGATACAGTATAAACAAATGAATCATTACAGGAAACAAACAAAGCTTTCCCTGTGACATGTTCCCAGCAGTTGCGGGGTTAGATACTATCGCTGCACGAACCACGAGCGCTGACTGATTCCTGTATTGGACGAAATAGAAACACGATCTGGCTGCGGCAATTAAGTGGGAAAAAAGGAATTTGTTTACTTTATTTGGGTTCGAAACGTTTTTCGCGAAAATAATTGCGTGAATGCTGAATGCGTGTAACTCTTGTACTTGGCGACAGGTTAGTTTCCGATGTTTTGCTTCACTGAAATAAAAAGTTCAAATTAAATTTAAAAACGTGGTAGTTTCAAGTGATATTTCGGCAATTAAAAAAAAATAGGTATTCATTTTTTACAGATCGTTTTGTTGGCTTTCCCTTGATTAAGAAAATAAAAAAAAATGTTGGCCGAGCAATTAACTGTTTATTTAGAAAAGGAGAAGGCAGACATTAGTCACGATTTCTATTTGATTACTTACTTCAAATATCAATTTTAAACTAGATACTAAACTTAATAAGATACGAAAGCTGACAATAGCAGCTTAATCTCATAAATATCTCTGCTGATATTTATTTATTACGTTTATGCATTTATGATGCTCCCATATCCCTGTTCGCTAATTTATATAACAATAGTTATAACACTAAAACTGTGACATATAAGCTAATAAACCAACCCCAAAACCGTTATCAAGTTAACCGTCATAAATATCATCCAATTCAAAATGTATACTACGAGTTGCAAAATATCGTTTTCCATTCAAATTATTGTCATGATACATCTATAAAGTCAGTTCGGGTACACTCGGGATTGTTCGGCCACGTTTGGGAATAGTCGTAAGTTTTCGCTACGCAAGCATCATGGCGTCGAAGATTTACAATTGATGTTATGTGTAATTATGAAAGCATTTTCATATTTTAATAAATATTAAATTACGCGTTCTGTAAAAACATAGTTAACAAACGTTCAGTAGTTGCTGTTTGTTGTGTTTCTGATTTTTTTTTTGTACCTATTTATTGCTATTTTTAAACGACAATGTGACAGAGACAAAACAGAGAGGCGTTAAATGTTTAATGTGTGTTTGTTTGTGGCATTGTAGCTCCCAAAGAGAAGGACCGAATCGGACGCAGTTTTTTTAGTAGTGATTTAAAATATTTTCGGTAGAACTTATATTTTTTTTTACAATCTCAATTGTAATTGCTCATACAAGTTTATAAATTTAGAAATTATCCAACATTGGCGTTTTAAATTCAAATTTCTCAAATACAAATTTTGATAAAGTTTTTGTTCTAATTTCCATATAGAAACACACAAGTTGCTTACATTGGTTTTCTTCATATAAACTAGGTCAGATGCAAGTCATACTTCCAAGGAAACTTGAACCTCTTAGTGGTTTTTTGAATGGATAAACTTAATAATTTTAATCAAGATCCGTAATGGCTTGCGTTGCAAGTTACTTCGACAACATTTATTTCATGTCAGCATAAAGTGTCTTGGAATTATTCTAAAATATCTTAGCAGGTGGTTGAGTTACTTTAATTAGTTAAGTTTTTCAATCGTATTTTTTTTATTTTTGATCACAATTAAATCACTCTTTTACACCATAAACTTTGAACGTCGACCAATGCAAGGAAAAAATGGTGGATGACGATTAAAAAATGTAGAAAAACCTTTACATGGGGTATAAAAATACCTTCAAAATATAGGTATATTGGATTAATTTTACGAGACAGTGTGTATGTGTAATATAGATAATCTCCATTTATGAAAAACACAAACTAACATTTTTCCATGCTGGTCTGGGAGTAAAGAAAAAACACCTTCCCTACCCGCGCAGATGGTAAAAGCCTGTCGAGGGAATGGGCAATATTTTTATAGGTGATGCGGCTAGCAACCCATGACTATTTTAATTCCTGTTTCCACCTATACGCCCACAATCATGCTAAACGTGGCCTTTAGGTCTTGTTACCTTTGACTCTGTCTACCACGTTAAGAGATAAAGACGTGATATATGTATGTATGTACAAACTAAACTTGATACATAAGAGACACTTGCAAACCGATTCACGTTAAGCAGCAAGTCAGACCGCCCTCAAAATTAATAATGTAATGAAACCTCGCGGCTGAAAATTATGTATTCAATAATAAAATGTATAATTACTATACGACGACAAGTAACATTCAGGCTCGACCAATCATAATCATTATGTGCGGAGGCCGTTAGGTAAGTAGCGGGCACTTGGGTAGTTATCGGAAGTGGTAGTCAGTAATGCCAAGTGGCCACGTAGGGCATGTCTGCCAGTGGTTTGCATAAACACGGCCCCGCCCACCAGATGTCATTGGAGTGTTAACTGTTGGTGTTGAAAGTTTTTTCAGTATCGCGTGATTTGAGCTGCATACTGCCACTTAGGTTGTTTTATTGCTTTTTAAATGAGTGCAGTTGCAACCATGTTTTTTATCGGCGAAGGAAGCATTTTTGTTTATTTTAACGAAAAATACAAACGTCTAGTAACAGTATGCTTGGTGTAGGATTTCGGTCACAAAATACGTCTCGAACGCGTTTGTGTTAAAATATCAAATACTATGAGATCAGTTTGTTGCCGTTTTGATCCGCAAGTGGCGCTGCCAATTTTTCCATAGTTATTGAGACGTTTACGTGAACGCGTTCGAGACGTTTTTATATGCGAAAACTTACACTAGAGGCTCTGGTATAAGTAGTCGAACTAATACTACAGTGGCAATGTAGGTACATTCATCTTCAGCCTATATACGTCCCACTGCTAGGTACAGGCCTCCTCTCAGATTAAGAGGGCTTGGGCTATAGCTCCCACGCGGGCCCGGTGCGGACTGGGAAATTCACATAGATGAATTACTTTGCAGATGTGTGCAGGTTTCCAACCGATGTTTTCCTTCACCGAAAAGCTCATGGTAAATTTCAAATGTGATTTCGCACATAAATTCCGAAAAAACTCAGAGGTGGGACCCCAGGCTCGAACCCACGACCCTCTGCTTGAGAGGCCACAGGACAAACCACAAGGCTACCACGGTGGGGTAGGTACATTATACCCACTTAACTAATATATAAATAGCAAATACATAAATAAGTGTGTACATAAATGTTATAACTTTGCGATAAATGAGTAGGTACCTACAATAGGCCCTATTGTAGGTGCGATTTATCATTAACTGTTTTATGACCAAATAGAGCACATTCGCTTCCACTCAACTAACAATTTAATATAAGTAAAACTTTACTTAACTCTTGTTAATAAAATCACACTTATCATCTAATTTATGTCAGACTTCAGTTTTATTGCGCGAACCATCAATTAACAAATCGATAATCACAGCCACTCTCGTACCCACTTCACACAGCAATAACTAGGTGGTTTTACGGCATCGTAAACTAATAAAAGTTGGAAGCTCGAACAAGCCAATAGATAATGAACTTTGATTGGTCAGCTTTACAACGTCCCTCAGTGATTGTAAAGGGGCAGCGAGACGGTTACCTACCCGCACCCGCCCTACTTATTGTTGCGAAATAAATGACAATCGACATTTACTCATTGCAATAGAACAATGAAACGAAACGACGCGTATTTTCCTTCGCTTATTTCAAACGTCACTACAAACTAACTAATCTAAGTCTTCCGTATTGCTCTTCCCGGATAAAAAAATCCGTCTCTTCCCGCGTAGAAAAAGCTCATTTTTTTTTATATGAATAGGAAGGAAAACGAGCAAGTGGGTTACCTGATGGTAAGTGATCACCACTGCCCATAGACACCCGCAACCCCGGAGGGATTGCAGATGCGTTGCCAACCTAGAGGACTAAGATGAAATGCCTCTTGTGCCCGTAATTTCCCCGGCTGTCTTACTCTCCACACCGGAACACAGCAGTGCAAACACTGCTACTTAGCGGCAGGATTAGCGAGTAAGATGGTGGTAGCGATCTGGACGGACCTTGCACAAGGCCCTACCACCCGCAATATTGAGGGTATGGGTGAAAATCTTAGGAATCATGTTATAGTGTGTTAATAAATAAATAAATTATTATTATTATTATTTTTACTATAGGCGATGCGGCTACGAACCTATCACCATTTTGATTCCCTTTTCCACCTAAAAGTAGTCGCACTAAACATCACTCTAAACGGCTTTTAATTCTTGTTACTTTCGGCTCTATCTACCCCGTAAGATATAAATACTATTTATTTATGTATGTATTTTCAAACAAAAGTTTAATTTCTGAACATCAAAAAGAAAACAACCCTTCCACATCTGCGATAAAATCAAACCAGTGTATCTTTCGCAAGGAATTTTCGTCGCACTGAAACGGTGTAGCTATAAATTTCCGTATATCTCGGAAGACGGATGGAGGTCTAAGGGAGGGTAAGAAAAAGTTGAAGGGCTCAACCCTTGCCGGCCTCGCAGCGCCCTCTGGCGGAGTTTTAATACGAGTTTTATATACATGATCGAGTTACGAGTTATTACGAACAGGCGTTTCTTCGAGTAGCTTTATGTATTTGTGACGTTGTAAGCGTGAAGGGACTTGATTTCGGGCTATTTGTCAGTTTACTTGTTACAGAAGAAAAAAAATTGTAACTACCCTCCATCATAACGTTTACGAGCTGAGATGTCAGAAAAAATGTATAATTCATTGTATACAAAGTATCTTCTAATGATTATGGAATATTTCAGTTTCAGAACTGTAATTGTTTTTATTGTGATTTTAGATTTTCAGTGAACTTTTCACGCCGTAGCGTAGACAGAGCCTAAGGTAACACTTGAGGCCACGCTTAGCACGGTTAAGGGCATATAGGTGGAAAGGGAAATAAAAATAGTGATGGGTTGATAGCCGCATCGCCTATAAGATGATTCCTAAGACTTTCGCCCATTGCCTCGATAGGTTTTTACATCTGCGCGGGAAGAGAAGCAACTGGTGAATTCTATGTTTTTTCTTTACTCCCAGACCAGCATAAAAGAATAACCCAATCACATGCTGAAATTTTCAGGATTCATTTTAAGACTGCGTTATGTGTTAAGAGAGAGAGTTGGTAATTATTTCAGATACATAAATTTACTTTAAACAATAAAATTTGCCTAACTGTACATTTTTTAAATAAAAAAAAAATTAATTTCACTTAGATTTATTTTTCTACTTTTAGTTAGTTGCGTTCTTCACAATACTAAATCACGATGGTGTCTCTTTCTCAATTAAAAACCCTTAAACGTCACATTTATAATTCTAATAGGGTAATTAAACACCTTCGTGTCCTAAAGGAAAAATAGTGGGTATGCCCAATTAAAACAACCAAATATCCTCCCAAACCATAAACTAATGAACACTAATTGTGTTCTTTCATGCTCCTGACAATCCACCCCCCAAAATGCAGGTGAGAACGAACGTGCGCGTACTCAATAAATAGACACAATTGGCATAAATCAGCGGGTACGCATGCGCCCCGCGCACTCAATTAAGTGCTGCGATTTCAATTAAAACGCCAGCCGTGGATTTACGACTTTTCTAATTTATACACTTTTGCTTCGGACGAGGATTAGGTATTAAGGTATTGGTAGGTTAGTTCTTGTGGTCTCCCCCACTAGAGATGATAAAATTAGGTTAGGTTCGTTCCTCTGTTGCCCGTGGTCCTACTACAGTTTGTCCCACTGGTTTTTGACAGAGCTCCGCCCGCTCCTTTTCTGGGTATACCTAACTAACGTAACCTACCTTTTTTTGTATTGAAATATTATGGAATAGGACAAATTAGTAGGACCACGAGCAATACATTGGTTCGTCGTTAGATATCTTCAAACCAAATAGAAATAGGAACCCCGCGAAATTGGTGGTGTGTAATTCGACATTTTTAAAACAGTGAGTGGTACGTAACAGTGGGACCACGAGTCCGTAACTCTATTGGGTTAGTGCGCGGTCTGTGGTCTTAGATTGGACAGGGATTGCCACGGAGACTGTTGCAACGGTATTTTCATGAGCACACTAGCTGTTTCCCGCGGCTTCACCCCCGTTCGTTTTTTTTAATGACGTCCAGAAATGTTTCAAAAACCACAAATTATTCACATCGGTACAAACGGTAGAATATATATGGGCGAAAATGTCATAGGCGATGCGGCTAGCAACTAACTAATTTGATTCCCATTTCCACCTATACGCCACAATCATGTGAAACGTGGCCTTTACGTCTTGTTACCTTAGGTTTTGTTTACTCCGTAAGGGATAAAGACGTGGTTTATGTATATTTTATGAGTAATTCTATTTTAGCCCTCTAGGACGGCAAAATATCTGCAATCGTCTAATCTGGTTTTAAGTGTTTCGATGAGTGGTGCTGACTTAGAAATCATCAATTCTTGTTCATAGAATAGACTAAGAATCAGCTGAACTGAGTGAGAGCTTAAACTAATCAACGGGTACTTGAGAAGAAAAATACATTCTTACATACACATTACTTACGAGTTTTGACTTGACACAAACATTTTTATGTTTTTTTCATACGCAATATCTGCTCCGAGCAGGATTCAGTGTTGGTGCTCCAATCTTCGCAGTCGGATTCTCTAACCACTATATTATCCGGTCTTCAAAAATACTAATTCTGTGAGAAAACATTATTATGAATAATGACTCTATTAAAGAGAAATATTTAATTATAGCATGTAATTCTTATTTCATTATAAAATTCATACCGTTCTACGGTTAGGCCATTAAAACATTGTATTTTTATAATTAGAGAGTAATTCGAAATATATAATTCATAATTATAGTAGGTACCTTATGTAAATGTTAATTAAACTGATTCTCCAATTAGAAAAAAGTTACTTATCAATTTTTCATCAAACGCAACCGGAAACTAACTTTCTGGTCATTTGCCAGTCGTTTGTAACTAATAACTATATTTAAATAACTAGACCATTAAATTTGGAGCATAAATAAGCAATTAACACACTTGTAAATATATTAATTGCTATTCATTTGTTTAAATTACATTAACATAAGCTAATAAACCGAGTTTTTCTTAACTTATACCGAACTAATTTTATTGTGACTTTTTTACAACAATGTTTTTTTTTTAATGAGACCGTAATAGTATCCTATTGGGCAAAGGCCTCTCCTCTAGATTATCATCGCACCCTGTCCGATGTTCAAATATGTATTAAACGCGGCTATAGTAGTACTGATTTTTTTACATTGTTACCAATTATCTGCCCAGGTGCAGTAACCAGGGGCGTGCAGTGGGTTCTGACAGAGGGTAGGCATATTGACAACAAAACCCGTATTGGTACAAAGCGTGGCGGGCACATTTACGTATGCTTACAAGCACTGCTTATATGCCTGTAAGGGATGAACGCGTCTGGCAGTAACGGTTGGACCTGTGCTACGGTTTGACCCGTACTGCCATACGATTCCATTTTAATTAGACTACAAGCCCATGGAAAAAAAACATGTGAAATGAACCAGCGTGAATAACGCTTAGAAGGCTGTTACTATATCATAAAATAACTGAGCGCTATACCGTCATTTCTGAGCGGTACAGATTTTTACTCATACATTAAAATATATATATATATATATATATATATATATATATTGCATTAACTTCCGCCACCACCACTTTAAAGCGGCACTAGGTTTTTCGACATTTATTTTTAATCATCTATAAGCTATAAAAACGCCGTAAATTAATGATTAGTCGTAATTCCTCACTTGTACCTGAGAAATTCCATACCTGTACCGCTCAGAAATGACGGCATAGCGCTCAGAGTTATTTTATGATATAGTAACAGCCTTCTAATTTTCATTCACGCTGGTTCATTTCACATTGTTTTTTTCCATGGGTTTGAAGTCTATATGGGGATAATTAACCGTGCCGTCACATAACAATGTTGCAACTACTTTTACACAGAGCAGGAACGGTCAATGCCGAATCATACTTTATACAAAATAATAATTAGCTGTAAATAGTGGAATATAATGACACGTAACATTATTTTAATAATTCTCACGGTGGTTTTCAGTATCAAGTTCTACTAACTGAAGAAGTAAAGTACGTCTTTTATATCCAAATGCGCTCATTAGATGTAGAACAAGGGATTAGAAGTGAAGGGTGGATCTATTAGGAGTGGCTTCTAATGGGGATGCGGCGGGGCTACTACGGATCTCATTGTCGAATACTTCGAATAGCTTCTGGCCGCGACTTCGTCCGCGTAGAATTGGACTTAAAAACTGATTTTGACAGTACATTCTGCAATAATTATTCATTTCGCGACTCTAGGCAACTACGACATTTGACATGTTTATCGCTATCCCGCTGGAACTACACAATTTTCTGGGATAAAAAGTAGCTTATGTTTAAATCTAGGGTACCAACTATCTTCGTTCCAAATTTTATCAAAATCCAAGTTTTAGCCAAAAAGTTTAGTTTAGTCAAAAAGTTTTAGCGTGAAAAAGGAACAAATATACACACTCACTCACATCGTCACAAACTTTCGCATTTATATTATTATTAAGATAGGATTCTTATTTAGCTTACTTTAGAGAAATCGAGGTAACGAGTTGACGAAGTTCCCATTCCGCATTGGGAACCCAAGCCCTCTCATTCTGAGAAGAGGCCTGTACTGGGCAGTGGGCACAGACCCAGCAGTGGGACATATACAGGCTGGAGACGATGAAGAATAAGTTGAAATCGAAAATGACTTAGGTTTCAGAGATCTATAGAATGGTTTCAAACTGGAACGATACCCACTTAAAAAGTAATATAAACTACATAAATTGATATTTTGTGATAGGGTCTTGTGCAAGGACTGGCCGCATCTGTGCGACTATCTGACCCACTGTGTAATATTTTATTCAATCAGGCGTTACTTTGCGGAGGTCCATTTCAATGAACAAAAAATATTTACCTTGCTACTCCGCTACCCAAAGCGGGGGTGAGTAGCGGAGTAGCAAGGTAAATACATATTTTGTTCATTCCACTGTGTAATTTAAATGTTTGCAATGTTGTGTTCGGGCTAGGAGTGAAGAGTAAGACTACTAGAGACCTCATCTCTCGGTTTGCAACACAATTGCCATCCTCTCACGTGTTGGTAAATCCATAATACATTTATTAAGCAGGTATACTTAATTAATTTGATGTGTTTATTTCGTACATGCGAGAATATCAGAAACTAATGAACCAATTCTAAAACTCCTTTCACCAATGGAAAACTACACTATCTTCTATTCAATTGAGCACTTCTTGATTCGGGGAAAGTGAACCTACAGGACGCAGACAAACTGGCGTGTAACAGCTAGTCTCTAAATTAGGCGAGAAACCTTCGACATCCAATGGTACCGCCGAGAGCACCAACTCAACCAAATAATTGCTATTCTATTCACACTAAGAGGGTGATGCGAGGGCGATTTATACGGGGAATTATTTCCTTGTTGTTTTATTCGGGGATTTGTCACTTCCCCCGCTTTTATAATTGCCTCCAGATATCGAACTTTTTACTTTGGATTTATGTTGCAAAGTTTTGGGTTCGGTTTTTGGTGGATTAGTGGATTGTGGATGTAATTATGTGGATTTCGGGTTGTGCGGGTTAATCTGCTCTGTGGGTTTATGATTACGTTTTATCTTGTAACTAGACGTAGGACACGGCTTTGCTTTGAAATGAAGTTATAAATGTTAGTTGGAATGAACACAACGTTGCCTGGGTTACTACACTACATACCTACACAGATGATCCTTTATAAAATATTCGTCTTGTATTTTTATACATTCATGTATTCTAGATGTAAATGTGTTGCTGGTTGTTTTATTTTTATTTTAATATTTCTTGTAATTTTTTTATAGCTTGGCCACGACTCTTCTTTTTAATCTAACTAAAAACTATAGCTAAATACCTACATACGAATTTATTACAGCTTCATTGCGTGTGTTAGCAATCAAAATAAAAACCTATATTAACCAGCCAGTACTGATTATAAACGAAAAAAAATAATAGAACGAGGTTGCCATTTTATTCGTAACTGTCACAATTTTGACGTAATACTCTTGAACATGGCAACAATATACTATGAACTAAAGTTCCTTTTACATCCGCTGCTCTTTATAACCGTACTCAACTTGAAGACAATTAACTATATAAATACGACGTACAATTTTAAAACAAGGACATGGAAAACGAAATGAAAGATTTCTTCAAAGGATAACTTAAACTTTCTAGCGAAAGATAAGAAAGAGTAATAAACTAAGTTACCAGTTACATAGTGCAGTTTCTTTATGGTGCGTGCGATAAGATTCAAGGGTTGAGAAAATGATTCATAGCACTTCCATGCCGCATGAATACGATTATTAGTCGGTTTAGTCAATAATAATGATTTCAATGATTAAAACATGTGTCAAATGATGGAATTTTCTGCAGTGTTGACATGATTGAGAAAATTGTTACGGTGATTCTGTTTAGTCATGGTGTTCCGTAATAAATATTAACTTTTAAGCATTAATTATTACGGAAAAAACCACATTAAATTAGTAAAAAATGCAGAAAACCTTGATAAACTGGTCTACCTTCGCGGTGTTGTGTCAGTTGCGTCATCTAGTGACAGAATTTGTAATGACTAATGTGTTTATTTTTGTCAACAAAACACACCCACCTACGAAATTATGAGCCTTCATGAACTAATTTCAAAACGCATTGCTCCATTATTACCATAAAATTAGCATAGCAATAAAAATGCCTCGGATTTTGACTTGTTTACGGCTTGGGTGTCCGCGTCCAACTGCCGGCTTAAAAGTTCGTACATTCTCCGATAGATGTCGTGCTTCTCAATGTTTGACAGCGCTGCCGTTTGCTCGCGGCGGATTGGTGTAACTAACGACTGGCCCGTAGAGCCGGGACGGCGAGCGTCGAGCGAAAATGTTTATGATGCAATTTACAGTTCGTATATTGCGAGGCACTTCATATAACACGACAATACACTTCTGAATTCTCTTTCTTCACTTGTTTTGGTTTATTTTTGAACCTGCGCTCGGAGAATTGTTCCAGTTCGTGTTCATTTTGCGAATATCGATTTTAGTTTTTTATTACGGTGCGCGCGTAAGGATTCATTTCGTTATTTAAATTTTAATGAAGCGTTTTTATCTACCTTTTACTACCTTTTTATTTCAAACAATGCTTAACGTTGTTACAATATTTTTCTGTAAGTACGTATCTACTACAGTTGAAGGTAAAACAGTTGTTCAGTCAATAAAAAAAAAATTAGACCCAGAAAATTAAATAGCCTATCTATGACATGTTTTTCTTCACAAAATATATAATTTATTCCATACTTACAAGGCAAGTTTAAAAGAGATTTAGGTACTTTAACATAAACACGTAACTAGTACCTAGCTAATCAGAATTACTTACTTTAACGCTTCTGAGATTATAACGCAATTTTATACTTATTGAATGATTAGATTAGCAACTAGGCACTGAAACTAAATTAAACATTAGGTAATTCGGTATTGTCTTATTTTTCATTGAACATTTTTTATAAGCTGGATACTTCTTTAGTAATTGTTTTAGGTTTGCAAGACAGCGAGATTATGGCATTAGTTTTATTTGTTACTGGCTGTTGCCCGGGACTTCGACCCCGTGCAATTTTTTTTTTAATTTTACTTTATACAAAGCTTTTCCTGGCAATAAAGAACACAACAAAAAAATAATTATCCAATTCGGTGCAGTCGTTTGGAAGTTATGCGCGTATACATTCCGACGATTCATTTTTATTTATATAGATTAGGTAGGTAGGTACCTAATTGTAAAAATATAACTTAAAAAATTTCGTGTTGGATCGACCTAAATAAACGAAACGCTAACCCAAATAAATAAAAAACTACGCGTAACTAGTTCCTAAAGTACGATGCGAAGCAGCTTTCATTGAATCCAATAAAATCAACTGCAGAGCTACACTAGCGGCATCAGCCGAGGCCATAAAACATCGTACTTTACGACGTGACGACCTCAAATGGCTCATAAAATAGTTCGAGCCCGCGCTCACAGATGGCGTTGTGCAAAGTTGAACGACGCGCCATCTATCCGCTGCAGGTATGAGCTAAGCGCGGCTTCAAGGGAGGCCATGGTTTTATTGGGTTATAAACGTTACGAGTTACGACTTTCGGCCGTGGAATATGGAGATATCGGAGGGCGAACGGCCGTGTAAGACAAGAGAACGACTTTTATTGTTTGTAAATTGGCTGTAAAATTATGAGTTCGCTCGTATTGTACGTAATCACAGCGATCAGCTGTTATTTTATGGGATAAATCACTTTATTGCCGCAAGTGGTGGTTTATGGGGCTATAAAGCTTCATTCACGATGGTGGCGTGTCGCTTAGTGTTTAGCTGATGGTGATGGGTTATTATCGGATACATTAGATGCCCATGAGTGTTTCTGGCTATGCATTGAATGAAGTAGGTAGGTATGTAGTTACAAACCTAAAGTTTTGAATGTGAAGACTAAATACATTAAAATTATTATTGTAAAATACTCAATTTGAAGATAACAATTTTGAATTAAGGTAATGAAACTGTGCTGAACCGTGACAAACGATTGTATTTGGCAAAAAACATACAATATTTTTTAAGTATTGATTCAGAGACCCGATTAGTCTGTAGTTCCGCCACTCCATACGAGATGGCGCTGTCAACACAAACCTGTGCCCAACGTGAATTATGGGTAAAGCAGCCCCCTTTTTCGGAGAGTTTCAATTATATGCATTACTTAATACTTTGTTAGGTTTCCGAAAAATATCAAAATTGTATTGTTAGCAAAATACCTCGGTAAATTTTGTTGTTATAAACTGACATTAGTTTCACCTGAAAATATTTTATTTCTAGCATTTTACTATATAATAGGTACTTACGAGTATTATGGTTGATTTAAGTTCTTTGTTTAGTTTATACGGTATTTCAATTTTTTGATGAACACGTATTTTATCTGTCACTTGGAAAATTGCCTTTGCCAACCTTAGAACATACTTAGGGGAGACCGAGGCGAGTTGAGACAGAGGTGAGTTGATACAAAGCCTTTTTCTCTGCACCTATGACATTTAGCGAGGTCACAATTTCATACAAATGTGGAGTGTAGAAAGAGCAACAAATTAGCGAAGTTACCAGCCCGATAAACTGTCACAGTTCAGAGAAATCGGCTTTGTATCAACTCACCTCTGTCTCAACTCGCCTCGGTCTCCCCTACATATTGCTATAAAATGCTTGTTACCTTTTGCGAGGCTAAGTCTCACCGAAGTCCATCCCAATACGTAAGCTACTCTACTTCGATTCACCTCACTTTTTAATTCGCTTCGCTGCCTCACCTGGCGCTACCTAAGGAATAAGGAAGTAAGCACTCACCGCATAAGTAGTTAAGCAGTAAAATGCCAACAAAATCTGTCATGAGCCGCGTATCTCGGCAGCGCGGGCAGCTAATTATTTGTTTAACGACTCGCTCTCGATTATCGTCATCGTTAACTTGACTTTTACGATCCATTCGACACCTCTCGCGATTGTCCGACCTACCGACTTTTACAACCGCTTTAAATTAACTAAACGCTCTTTTACTGCCGTTTTAAATTAATTTTAGTAAACATATGACGGCCGGTGCGTTTGATGCGATATTGTTTTATTGAACTTTGGCACGTTTTATTGTTATGATCTATTTTGTAATTGATTGCTCGTTATGTACGACGGTTTAATGATTATTGGGTGATGATAAACGCGTTTTTTGCATCGTTAAGATATTGAAGTAGTTTCTCGTTTTAATGTCTGTTTCATTGATAATGTGTTATCTGTTTGAATTCATTCGTTGTAATTAAAGCACTTGTTTGTGAAGCCACAATTAAAGCTACTTAGATAAAATCGGGACTACCTGAGTTTTTATAATCTATGGCTAACTTTGTGGTAACTCCAATACAACAGATTTCAAATTAAATTTCTGACAACACGATGAATTAGATAGGACCCGAGTGGATAGAGTCGAGTTAATAAGCCAAGGGAAAGAGACAAAAGAATAGAGAGAAGGAGCGATAATTTATGGCATGCACATTGGGCCAACGGCGAAAATAAAAAGATACTGGTATGGTTACGAAATTAAAGAGTTTTTTTTTCTTTTGTCTATGTATTTTTGTACCAAAAGTAGGTACGTTATTGTTTGATAAAAATTAATTAAATAGAACACATTTTATGTTTTTATTTTTAATGTAACTTGCAGTTTAAGAGTCTGTTTAGTATTTATTGTTGCTATCGATGTCATATGATTTAAATTAAGATTATACGGTGTAACTTGAGAAAAACCTACAAAGTACCCCGTAAAAATACCTAATTACTCGCTTTCGGGTTTCAAATTAGGCAAACATTACCTATTGTTTACTTCTTTAAAATAAAACGCAAAAAAACGAATTAAATACAATTCCTAAATTTTGTTTAAAAATAAGCAGACATGTTTTTTTGCGACCGTACCGCCTATCGCTATGAGTAAGTTATGGCCGCTGTAGGGTGAGTTACACCCTGCTTAGGTCACGTGGCCCGAGCGGAACAGCGATACACAGCAGAGCGTGCGACAAACAAGGACGGAAGACCCTGGGGCGGCAAGTTATCTTCGTTTCATTCAACTCACACTCGCGCGGCCCGAACGTCGGTATAGATCAATAAAACTACTTTATCTCTTTTTGGCACATCCCCTTCCTAGAACGATACTCGAATACACTGCGCTTTCTTCGAATTAAAATTTCTAAACGCTCTCTTTATGCACACGAAAAAAAACAAAAGACTGAACTTGCGCAATTCAAAAACAAAACAAATGTCTGTTGTTTCTTTTTTCAAAAAATGGAACACCGTTATGCCGTTAACGCAATTGTCGCACGTATTTTGTTTTTTTTTAAGAGCGCTTTATCCGTGTTTAAAAGGTAATGGCCATAAAATGTTATTACGGGCGAGCCACAGGTAGATCCGGGGCGCTAGTTCAGTGTTGCCGTGATCGCGCTCCGGTTTTAAAGTAATTGATACTTTGTTTCGTGCAGTTAGTTTGTGATTTTAGTTGAGGTTTCTAGTGGTGTTGAGTAGCTTGTTTATAGCTTTCTATAGTTGCAAGAAGTTTTAAAGAGTCGACATATTTTTCCAAATTGAGCTCTAGAATTTTCCAATTACAAACTGAATACATAGTAACAAAATATTGAAGTGTTTGTAAATTTGGCGGTAGGTACCGACTAACAATCATTAGACTTGGTTGATTAATTTTTTTTTAGTTCTAAACAACTAATTATTTAGTCTGTGTGCTAGGGTTACCACGCTGGCATATTTCAAATTTCGACACTAACTAATAAAGTAATTATAATTACTTTTCTCCGCCTCTGCGTTACGCACCAGTAGCATTAGGGTTGTCCCATTGCGGAAATTGTAATCGATATCGGTGTTTAGTTCATTCAAACGAATATTTATCCAGAGAATTCAACTCGGTTTTTTTTAATAACCAAGATTATTATTAAAGCTTTGGTGTTTGTCCGTCCGTCTGTCTACCCGGCAGTCTGCCACATGGCTACTGGATCCGTAACCGTGATACGTAGACACCAGATATTTCCACATATTGTGTAAGTATGTACGCTATAACAACAAATAATTTGGTATTATTAGTTTTACTCGTTCCTGATATGTATTGACAACTAGTTGTTCCCCGTGACTCCGTCAGGCAAGGATTCGCTTATCGCTATCCCGCGGGAACACTGTTTTTCCGGGATAAATTCGGTTTAAATCGGGTTCCCAAACCCATCGAACCCATCGAGGGAATGGGCGAGTCTTAGGAATCATGTTATAGGCGATGCGGCTAGCAACCCATCACTATTTTGATTCTCCTTTCCACCTATTATGCCTACAATCATGCTAAACGTGGCCATTAGGTCTTGTTACCTCAGGTTCTGTCTACCCCGTATGGGATATAGACGTGATTTGTGTGTGTGTGTGTGTGTGTGTGCGTAAATCGGGTTTAAGTCGGGATAAATTTCCGGTATAAAGACTATGTCCTTCCCCGGGACTGAAACTAACTCTATACAAAATTCTAATTGAATCGGTTCAGTGGTTTAGGCGTGAGAACTTAACACACAGACATACAGAGCTACTTTCCCATTTATAATATTAGTGAGTATATTAATAAGGATTGAGTGGTACAGAACCAAACTCAGAATCAAACCCGCTTGGCCAGTAACGTTTGACGTCTCATACGCAGTTATACCTCATCCAAGTTACAGAATTAATACTAGAAAAATTAAAACGCACGCTATTGGTCAGAGATAACGGTGGCAGCAATAGATAGGATGCGTTTACATGGCAGCTGAACTTTAGTCAACATCTGTCTCTTGTACGGTGCGGACGCGTTTTATTGCTCTTATTGTTTTGTTCCTCTCTACGACTACCTGGCTTGTCTGTAGAAATGATTTGGTCTCAAATTAAGGGGTACATAGCACGAAATAATAAAACATCTAAAATAGCAGAAGTTATAGAGTTCGTTATAGAGCGTACGGTGCGCCCCGCGTTTCCGTTGAAATATTTTCTAATCACGCTCATTCAACGCCTCTAATTAGGTGAATATGCCTTATCTATAACATAACTTATATATTCATTAGTTAATTAAAAATTCTCACGCCATTCTAAATTGTGTACTGCCTTGTTAGCGGTCCAAAAAGGTCGTTGCCTTCTCAGTGGGATTAAGAATGAAATTAAATAAGACACGGTAAAAAATTACGCAACACGTAAGTAAATAAGAGTGAGATATACAAGCGATGTTTTATTATAATTTAATTAATAGATTCCATGAAGGCGGGACTCGGCCTGTGTTAATGAAATTCTTAATGAATATGGAATGTATGTACACGCATAACTGATTGTAGGTATACTCCCTAGCTTTGTGGTTAATTTTATATAACCTTTAAAAATAAATAGATTAGATCTTGGGTCAAAAAAATCCACAGAGTGTGTATCACAGCCTAAAAGATGAAGATGATGAATGCTTGGTAAAATAAGGCGATAAGTACCTACCTATATTGGTAGAAATTAAAAGAAGCGTCAAACATAATCGTGTGTGATTTTTTCTTTTATCCGCTCAAACGAAATTACTGGCCGATATCGGTGTTTTTTTTTCTTTTCCCCGTATAATCCTTTCTAGTTCTAACTGGCCAGTAACTTTCACACTAAGGTGGAACGTTCGAAGCATCGTGCAAAATCTTCCACTAAACTCGCTATGGGTCGGTTCTGTTTTGTTTTAAAAAAGCAGTACCAAACTGTAATAAATCTAGCTTAGCTTTTAAACTAAAAAACTTGTGTTACATACCCAAAATACTAAAAGACTAGAGATACGGCAATGCGCTCGCACTTACATCGGTCGTATCAAACAAAAGTTTGGTCACGCTTAATGCCTTTACGACTGCCGGGGGTGACATAAAGAAAATGAAAAACATTTTGTATTATTCTTGTTGCGCTCTTACCCGCGTAACTTTAGCGGCCCCCGTTCGGCCCGCTGCGGGGAAGCGATTGCGTAGTGCGATTTTTAGTCGCAATTTCACTAGGTATTATACAAAGTAATTCCTGACCCACTGTGGCACTTTCGCACTAAGTGTCATAATGATGTTATATTGAATTGACAAGGAAAATCATGTGACGTTTACTGTGATAACGTCCCACAGTAGGCCAGGAATCAAATGTTCTATAGTACTTTGAACAGAATTTTGTTTTCAGATAAGAATAATTCAAAATTCATTTGAGCCGTGTGTATTTTGATTTTATCTGATTTTAGTGCATCGTTTTCTCTTCTTCTGTTCTTTACGTATTTCTTCTCGTTCTACGATTGTAAAAGACAGATCATAACTTATTTTTGGTCTTCATTTGTAAAAGGTGTTGTAACTATCTATGATATAGGTGAACAACTTGAATAAATGATCTGTTGTGGGTGTGAATAAACAAATTTACGTACCAAATTAGAAAAATGACTTAAGTCAGTTCTGTACACTACTATATACAACGGGTCATTTACTTGTTTTTCACCTATAAGTGTATTTAATGTAAGTAGAGCAAATATTTCAATACCTACAGATCTCAATAGTACAACTTTTTTTATTTTAAAGCTAATTTCATTGTAAGTGATATTTTTATAGAAGTTGCTAAACTAAGCGAGGTAGGTACTTCCTGATGCACCTAGCTAGCACTCGTTATGTGCCAAAACCCAGGAACTGTTATTTCTGACGCTTTTTAAAAATGACCCTAACAGTGGACGTTTTCTATTAAATGATGACGATAAACATACAACAGACGTCAAAATGCAACCATTATCGTAAGAGGCGCCTCTCTGCGGCAGACCTAACGCTCGCATCCCCCGCCAGCGTCTGCTTAGACAAATATCTACACAAACTAGTTACGTGTCCGGACTCTACTATACTAGCTTTTTTAATATTTATCGCTTTTGTCTGTGATCCATCTCGATATACACGCGGCTTGGGTTTTGTCTTTCATTTCGTTTCGGGGAAAGTTAGGCCGTTGTTTGGAACTGTTTTAATACGTAATACGACGGTATTAGATAGGATCAAATTTTACTACACTCCTTTGGAAACATTTGAGTGAGGCTTTTAGTTACTTAATCTACAGTATTAACTAACGCGTTCAAGATTACCGTAGAAATGAACCGTAGGGTATTTTTAGAAGAATAAGAAATATTATTGGTCACACTAAATTATTCGTAGGGAATGTATTAGGTACGTAAATTTTTAGCGTAAATTTATTTACATCCTAGCTAATATTGAAAATACGATAATGGTTTTGTTCGTTACGCTTTCACGCTTAAACTAATCAACCAATCGTATAAATTTGGCATGGAGATAGTGTGAGACGCTAGGAAGGGATAAGACACTTTTTACACTGTGAAGTTGTATAGCTCCTTGGGGCGCGCGATAAACGAAATCTCCGCAGACGAAGTCGCGGGCAACATCTAGCTATTATTTCTAATTATTTCGCAGTCAAATTAGGTTTTGCTCTGGAAAGCTTTATTTCTCTTTTTAAAACATGCCATTATTTCACAATCCACATAACAGTTAAGCAATATTTAAATAAAACTGTTTTCGTTTAGTTTTGCCTCCGCGTTGCCATAAACTTGTCAACTGGAACTATTTCTGTGCTGTTTGTTCGCTTTGACAAATCGCGTCGCGTCGCCATCTTGCGGAAGTCTTGGAACAGTGTTCGAGACGCTTCTGTCTTTTATTGTACTCTATAGTTTTAATTAATGATCATTGCTTAGAAACAATAACTTAAGTACTACACTGAAAACCGCTGCTAAAGAGCGCACTAGAACTACTCAAAGAACGATATTGCTCCTGATGAGGGATAATAGGAAAGATGGCTTTATGGTAATTAGGTACTGGCGAGTTAGTAGTTAAAATGAGCTATTACTTTTCTTTCATTTTAAAGACAACTGAATAAAAATTTTGATGAATCAAAGTACTTTCTTCAGTGAAGAACTGTCATGATACTTGCATGACTCAAATATGAGAATTAATTTTGCAAACATGAGTCACTCACGGGTCAGTTTCCATTTGGCTATGCACTCGAGCTTACCTTGAGAAAGAACCTCGACTGTTGCGTAACATATCCAGTATTACTTACTTTATTTTTTTAATAGCCAGTTATGTAACTTGTGTAAGTTGTTGTTGCACATGACGACCGGATAGCCTAGTGGTTAGTGATCCTGACTATGAAGCTAGACGTCCTGGGTTCGAATCCCGGTAGGGGCAGACAGTTGTATGATGAATACGATTTTTTGTGCCCGAGTCATGGATGTTGTATGTATTTAAGTATGTATTTATCTACATTATATAAGTATGTGCTTGGTACCCATAGTACAAGCTTTGCTTAGTTTGGGGCTCGGTCAATTGGTGTAATTTGTCCCAAGATATTTATTATTATTATTATTACATCAGTAAGACTAAGACCCTCGGTCTCTTGATACTTATTGAAAAGACCATATTTTCTAACAATTTTAAGTGCGTTAGTGAGTTTAAAGTCTAGCTGCCTAGTTTTACTGTAAATATATAAGATAAGAGCTAGGCTACCAAAAAATATATCATAAAAAAATATATATTACGCTCCCATAACTCAAGCCCGCGTCCCGGCCGTGCTCGTAATTCGTCGTGTGTGGCTCGCGACTCTTCTCTATACCTCCTTCCTTATAATTTCGCTTTAATACTACACCGCCGGTAACGAAATATCAACCTTCAAACACCAGTAAAGGGTTGGGTTCCTATTGGTTCTCCCAGGGATGATAGAACGTTCCAGAAACGTGTGATACCTAAAGCCTTGGACAAATGTGATCTATGATAAACGTGATTTCGGTAACGAGCCCCGCTGACGTTGATCAATGGTCATGATTGTTATTTTTCTTAGGAACGAGGGAAAAAAAAGAAAAGTGTGAACACGGCACCTTCATAAATAATTCCTATGAAAAATGGTTTATTGTAAGATCACGTGATTTGACGCCATAACGCGTATCCCGGGATTAGGAGGCTTCCCGAGAAATAGTTTCGGATGGTCACCCTAGCGGAATGAAGTGTGTAATTTACCCGGAGATGTTTAGGAAATTGTAAACGCGTAAACTAAGAGCAGCTGCATCCCCGAAATAAGTGGTAACCCTACCCGTAGAAATATTGTCTCCCCTTTCGAGCAATTATTTCTGCAGTTCGAGAGACGCCTCCCCTTCTTAAACCATATTTTTCTCTTACTTTTGAAAGAGATAGATTGCATTAAAGAGCTGAGAGTGTTTTACGACCGAATGCTCTGTTATTATTCTTTTACTTTTCGTCCAGAACATTGTGAAATTGGAAAAATATTTGGACGAGATACATGCATTTTTATTGTTTGCGTTGGAAGCAAGCGAGGTTTATTACAAGTCGGAGTGATATATCGCATTTCTGTTCTAGCGAACTTGTATCTTCATAGGTACTGAAAAGTTACGCTTGCGCTTGTAACTTAGTTGAATCATTTTTCATAGTTAAGTATTTGTTTTTGTTAAACTAACATGAAAGTTTTCGACGTCCATTTAAAGCTGCACATGATAGTTATATCGGAATGGGAAAAGGTCTTACATCTTAAAACTTATCACTTTGTCTACCTCTACACTCTACAGTTTTTAAGTAGAACAAAGAAATAACCTCCCTATTTTGCCGAGACCTTTGCTTATCGAACCTAAGAATGCGTGCCTATTACTCAAAAAAAATCAATAAATTATAGATTTATATCTCTTGGACTGTCTTGCTGAAACAAATGAATGTCGATTTAGAGTTAAACTCGATTTAGTATTGTCAAAATGAAAGTAGGTAACTGTGTTTTAAATCAGATTCAGCGACTAAATCGAGGTTTGATTTTTCTCCAAGACTGCTTTGGAGTGGTATCAGTTGGTGAGTACTGCTGCTGACTTACAGCAGACCACGCTGCCAGGTGAATGTGGTCCATCAAAGGCGAAAGATCTTTGTCTAGTCTCTATGGGTCTCAGACCTCATGCACAGTTAATAAACAGTGACAGAGCTTGCATGCGCCACACCGTCTGTGAGAAGCTGCCAACTCGATCTTATTTCGTTGGCATCGAAGAACGATGCGAGTTACTGATTTATTATACTCTGTACCAAACTACTGAAGTTTTCGGATTAAATAGTTTTTCTCGTTCCAATATTTGGCAACAATTTTTTCGTGCTTTCGTTAATTTTATCGTTCAACCATGTGGCTTATGTTTATAGGAAAGTCGTTGAAGCAATAGGTTTCTGCTAACTTAGCAATCGTTGGTCCTTATCTGTGAAAGGTAAATGTCAAAGTGACTGATAAGGACAAACGATTGCTCAGTTAGCAGAAGCCTACTGAGCGTTTATGAATAAGGGGGTTAGTGTGTAGACTGTAGCATATTAATTTTGAGAAAAAACGTTGTCTTTTCTTTAAATTCACCTTTCATCATCATTCTCCAGATGTTATATCTCTTATTGTCAGCAGGGCTGTCTCTTGCATACGAAAGGCAATCCTCAACATGATTACATTTCACAGTAATCACTTACATACTCGTAAATGCATAGGTAGTAAGTAAATCATTTTAGATTTCCTAACAATATTAATTGAAACACTAAGATATGATCTTGTACTTTATTACCTAAAAGGCAGTTCACTATATCTTAAAACCTAGTATTACCTTTAAAACCTTACGCGTTATAAGCCTCCATTTTAGTAGCTCAGATAGTGTCTCCAAGTTTCCCTTAAGGGATCTAGGATTTATTATCTAGTTTACACGCCTTAATTAAATTGTCTTAATTATATACTTACTTGCCTAGAGAAGTTGCAACGTTATTAAATTGTATATTTATTTCGTATTTAATCCTATTTGAATTGTTTATATTTTCCACAGAATATAAACCACGATTAGTTCCCGTAAACTCTTGATATTTCGACACAGTTCTTCTTCTTATTTGTGGCGTATCAAGTCGTTATAGCGACGACAACTTCGCCAATATCAAAGTAACAAAAATATAATTAAAAAATCTTGTGACGAAATGTCGGCTACGTTGTACGGTAATGGTCAAAGACCGCCCTCCCTCTGTCGGGCTCTTAGCCAACAGGCAATGATATCCCTCAGAAACTGCCAGGAAATCATTAGCCGATGCCCAGGGTGCACCGGACCAAGCACTGCTCTTTCCCCCGGACGGATCCAAAAGCGAACCGCAGCTCTTGACCACACTTACTTTATACCCAAAACTAATGTAAATTTGATGAAATAATAATAGTTTGCATTGCAATATCGATGTGACAAAACCTAATCGGAAATAGCTCCAAAAAAGCGCGCGCGCATCTCAGCGCTGCCCTAAAATAAAATTAATCTACGCAGTGTGAGAGTTCAGGGTAGGACAAATGGCTTTAAAAACTTCCGTGTAATTGAGGCGTGTTGAAAGCTATGTGGGGAGTTATTGGTGGGGTAATTGGCGCTGTTGATATAAATATTTGAATTGATTATAGTTTTGGAATACGGAAATAATATAGATGAAAAATTTAGGACGTCATGCTATTGCTACCATTAAAAGAACTGTAGTTACTTTAATTAATGAAAAAATATTTTTTTACAAATTCTTACTTAATCCAGGGAACTTGTAAAACAGTAAAAACACAACATGACATCAAAACAGAACATGACCATTCCCAGAAAAAAAGGGTTAAAACAAAATAGAATCAGAATTAAATTTCACACATTTCCATTCATTTGGATTCCGGTATTCGTTTGTTTCGTTCGTTCAACCGTCCTACTTAGGTTACGCAAGCAAATGTTTGAAGTAACTTTTTGGTAGGTTTTTTCCGGTCGTGTCATGTTTTGTGAAATTTACGTGCAGCTTAAAGCGTCCAAAATTTTAGCTTTTCCCGTCGCAAAATCCTGATAAATGGCCGGGCGTGCGGATCGGATGAAAAAACCTTCTTTGCACCCTTTATTATACCTACTTACGCATCTACTAAGCAGTAAGCAAATTGTGTTAGAAGAGCGCAAGATAAGTTTCTGTTCCTATTGCACTTACGTCTCTTTTTACTCTTAAAGTTTTACAAGGTTCAACTTTGAGTAGTCTTAGATAAAATTGATCAGTCCATTGTACAGTTCAATTGTAAAAATCACGAACTAAACTTCAACGGACTTTGTCTATCTAAATTCAAAATAATATCGAAAAATCTTATTACCAACGTAAACGAAATAATAACGTACGTTGAAGCATGCCGCGTCACGCGGGGAGGGGTGAATTGATGGCCACTCGCAGGTAGGGTGGGACCATCCCCACACGACTTTAAAAATGGAATCTCGCAACGGAATCATTTTTTTTTCTTATTGAATTTCGAAAAGAACGTCGTCAACTTTTAATTTGAATGTTTTTTAACGAAAGAAGCTGGCCAGCTATGTTGGTGATTTTTAAATGCCGGGTCGGAAGTGTTTAAAAATGAAAATAGAAGATTTTTTTATAGAATAATCTTATAGGATGCTGCTGTAACGCACAAGCTCATTAAATCATGTGTTTGAATAAATTAAGAATAAATAGGTGTGTAAAATTGGATTACCGACGTATTATATTTTCTGACGGATTTTGAAATGCATGCACCTACTTTCTATCTTGACATAAACTTTTTTTGTGACACTAGAATATATTCAGGTTGGCAGGTATAATTTGTCTCGTTATTTACGACGTGATAATTAGCCTCTTCTATCAACCAAAATTTTATTTCTTGCCATAAACGTCAAAATACCTATTATCCGTTTCAACCGCTCGTTAACCATAACATCTCAATTTAATTTTTATATTCAAAAATTTACATCTTGTGTGGTCGAGTTTTATGGTGTTCATTTGCATAGGCATAGACAAATAAAATATTAACACGTTAATCTAATATGCGTTAACGAATGTAATAAAATCTTCGTGTTTGTGGGGGAGGCTGAGACATTCCGGACCCTCGTAAGCCCACCTATGTGTCTTTCTTATTGCCGACTAAATCTCGAATATACATACAAATAAGATTAATCCCGCTGAAAGAAAGGGTGTTACAACCCTTTTGAGCTGAGCGCGAGAAGAATTATGCCGTGTGGAAATGTTGGTGTTTATTTTAAGAAAATTTTAATCTTTTCAGCGCATGGATTTACCATTCGGTCGGGACTTGTGGTGGATGAAAATGATTTAAATTCTCGTGTCGTTTGTAATCGTTGGAAATTTTATGCACTATTAAATTACTTCTAAAAAAAGTTTGTCGTTTTCAATATCAAGCGAGAAATACATTTACCGTTTTTTATACACTAGCGTAAAGTCGCGCATGACTCCACGTCGATTTTGTTTATAATTTTTGACTGTATGTTTTAAAATAATTAAAAATAATTTACAGGCATGCTTTTTTCAAGATACTTATAGACCTCGATTACCATTGATGAACTCCTAAGTCAAACCAGTCGCGTGCAGTGATTTTCACTAGCAAGTACCTACCCTAATGCATGTGACTACGTGAAAATATCGGAAGCTCATTTAACTGATCGCGGTCTATACCCCTCAGAACACACACATACACAAATCACGTCTATACACGTCTATACGGGTACAGAGCCTGAGGTAACAAAACCTAAAGGCTACGTATACCATGATTGTGGGCGTATAGGTGGAAAAAGAAATCAAAATAGTGATGTGTTGCTAGCCGCATCGCCTATAACATGATTCCTAAGAATTTCGCCCATTCCCTCGATGTTTTTTTACCATCTGCGCCGGGCGATAAGCAACTGGGACATTCTATGTTTTTCCTTTGCTCCCAGACCAGCACGGAAAATGTAATAAAATGTTAAAAGTACCTACCTAATAAATGTTAAATTTTATTTATTTTATTCGCAAAGTATTCGTATGACTTAGTGGTATAATAGGTGACTAGGGGTATAATAGCAACCTTCTTAGCCTGTCTGGGAGCAAAGAAAAAAACATAACATGTATCTACCACTTGCTTCTCTTCCCGCGCAGATGGTAAAAGCCCATCTAGGGAATGGGCGAAAATTGTAGGAATCATGTTAGACGATACGGCTAGCATCACTATTTTGATTCCCCTTTCCACCTATACGCTCACAATGACGCTAAACGTGGCCTCAAGGTCTTATTAACTTAGGCTCTGTCTACCCCGTAAGGGATAAAGACGTGATTTATGTATGTATGTACATACGTTTGAACTTTCTTCGTCGCTTAAGAAAGTGCGTGCGCCGCATTCATGTTAATGTCAACCACGTGTTGTGCCCAATGTTAACTTCTAATTACTGTTTTTATGAGCGTGAGAAAATATCGCGCGAATAACGCATGAGGTGATAATTGTGCGGTTAATTACTGGAATAAATGACTAGGTCAAGTTAAATGACATGTTATCTTAGTAATCTTTGTGGTAAAAACGGTTGAAATACCGCTTCGTACGTGGTTTGCATACGTGGGCTTATAGGCCAATGTGATCCAAATATAATAGTCATTACAAACAATATACAAACTTACTTAAATGATGTATAAAGAAGCGGATGAAATGTTCAATACGTGAATGCCAATTCAAATTTACTGACAATAAAAAATATGTGTTACTAAACTGGGGTAGAACGTGTTCAAAATAATTAAAATAACAATAAAAAAACTCTCAAAATCAAGCAGCTTCCTGAGTGTCGATTTCTCTCAAACATATTTAGTGATTGAGACTTGAATACGAGTCTTTAAAGAAGATTTAAAGAGGCTATATTATTATTAAAGAGGATTACATTATTATTGTTTGAAGATTCAAACTTAAATACGAATTGGCATACTTATACATAGCGAGCAAGCATACAAGCCCAACAATAAGTGCGCAGCAAGCAAGGTCGATATTCATTATTTCCACCGCGCGCTCGCAACCCTTATCAAGGGAAGACGCCCGTTTTTTCTCGGTTTTCCCAAATAATTTATTTAGCGGGCCGCCGTCAATTTATCTCGGTGGGAGCTAATTTCGCGCCGGGCCGGTGGCTGGCTGGCGCATGCTGTAATTCAACAAATTGCGCGTCCTACTCGATTTATGGGCGCTCGCACTTGACGGAGCGGTGCGAAGGGCTCCTCCATTGTTCTTGATACTGTGTTCATACTGGCCCTTGGTAGGTGACCGGGTCGATGACCCCACGTCAGTCACATCTGGCACTTGATAATGGAAATTATTTGAGCTTGAAACTGCCGCGGCAGTGGGACAAAGCATGCTGCTTTTTGGAATAACACTCATCTCTTTCGCATCAACGGTACAAAGTTATCCTATACCCGTAACACTACGCTAAATTTTGCCACACCAGCTATTAATAAAATAGCAGAAGCGGACTGCAGATACTCATAACAAAAATGCCTGCAAGATACTGTTTTCCAACCCTTACTCGTAGACGTAGGGTAGGGTGTTCAATGTCAAATTACCTGAAGCTTTCAATACTTGTTCAACAACAATTGCTATATCACCATACAACAATGTTATTCGCGGCATTATCAAGCATATCGATGTCAATTTCTAAAACTACGATTAGTTCACCTGTGTCATCGAAATGGTAGTGTTTTAGTAGTTCTAGTCCTATATAGAAACAGGCGGAAGCCCCTCAGTCTGTACCACCCCTATCTGGTGCGTGCCCGCTCGCTAGTGGTAACACATAATCGTATCAATTATTCGGTCGGCGTCCCTCTTCTTTATTACTTTCCTCGGAGTCCGGGAAGCCTCTTTGTACCGCTTTGACTTTTTCTGAAAGTAGTCTTAGATCTTCCTTTGTCTAGGCAAGACGTATCGACGGTAGGTATAAGGTTCGCGGGCATTAACAACTCTTTTGAACGTTCAGTTTGCCCGTTATATATGGTGATAGGGAACTGCGTGCGGTTAAACAAAATTGCCAGTAGTAGGTATAGGTACTCAATTTTTTTTACAAAATATGAGGGTAGGTATTTTTTCAAAAATTCTCTTAAACTATCAAAACAACCTTTAAACTATCAAAACTTGCCTTTATGCGCTACACAAATATACAATAAACATAGTAAAAACAATCTCTCAGTTTGCATGAAAACAGCTTAGGTAGGTACGTTAGTGTTATATGTTTCTTTCTGCTGACTACGTATCGCCAGACAGTCGCAGCATCGCGAACGGACCGAATCAGCAACAGCGGATATACAGAGAGCTGTTGTTACCAAGACGTGTTGGTGTGAATTTGGTGCAAAATTTAATTTTTTTATTGAATAATGAAATAAATGCTATTTGTTATCTTTTAAACATTTAGTAAAATCATGAGGAGAGTAAGATATGAGTGTTTAATAAATGAAGATTTAATATCTTCCTAGTCTACCTACTCTTTTTTTTATCTATTTCTATAAGTTGAAATACAATGACTGTTGTTTGGATTCCAGTATCCATTAATATTATTTTGAGCAAAGAATTGCCACAACAACAAGTAAATTATTATTCGAGTTATTACAGTAAATAATTTACAGTAAGAGTCAATTTAAAAGTTACTTTACTTATTTAATTTTATAATTGTTTTCATTGGCATAACTGTTTCAAAACAAACGTCCACAACTAACTATACGAGTATGTGTATTTTCTGATATCGGCATTCTCATAGCAACATGGAAAAACTATCGTAACTCTTACATAAAACTAAAGACAAAATAAATAAAAGATAATAAAAATAATAGACAAAAACCCAAACAATTTTGCATTTGTATACATAATCAGTTATCGATGATCGTATTGTGCAGGACGACCATTTCACTGTAAAACTGTATTATAATCGCATCCCTTCTCCCAAGTTTCTGCTGCATCTGAAACAAACATATTACAATTTTATAACTTGTTTATTGTCACACCAAACGTATAGCGATCACACACGCGACCGCTCGATAGAGAGCACGCCGTCTTTGTAAATCAGCATATGCAAAGTGGTATAGCAATAAATCTCTCGGTCTTGCTCGTTCTCGCATCATGTTACATCTTAATTTCAGCGCCGGCTCGACGGAGCCTGCCTGCCAGAGATACGGCCTTTTATCAAATACGCATTACGCTAGAAATTAACTTTAACTAAAAAAATACGCCTCCGTGAGCTTAAGCGATAAATAATGAAAAGCTGTTAGAATGCCGGGTTTGTTTTAACATGCCCATGGGGCTCGCGCGGAATTATTTGCATTTTAAGTTTGCCCTTCTTTATGAGAAGGTTTAATGGCAGTCATATAGATAGACGTTTATATTAACCGTTTGTTTCACAATTTGACGCATTGTGAGAGGTTAGGGCGGAACCGACGCGGGCGATACGACGCAATTCGACGACCGATCGTATATCAATCCTTCAAACAATCGGACGGCGAGGTTTTCGTGCCCTGTCGTTTTGCGTCGCCTACACAAGATAAGCCATGCACTTGGAGTTGATAAACGACCTTTGTATTTACTTGCTTCATGCAATTTGTATCTGCGCATAATTGCATGATAAGTGGATGATATACGCGGCAAGGGACGAAATTTTATCTCTCGAACGCACTTTGCCTGTCACTGCTTCGATGTTCATATCGTTTGCTGCGGCTCTACGCATATTTACTGTTTGCATTGCGCTTTAGTTTTGAATGATTGGCATTTTATTAATTTCGCTTTCTTTTTGTTTCAGGTGGTCGTCGCGTAGAGCGTTTCAATGCCTTGGTAGGTGTTAGGGAACTGAGCGTGTAACGAGATGTTTAGTTGACATTATACGCTTTTTGTTACCATCACGAACGTAGGTGTCTGTCTCATGCTCGCTTGATTCACTCGACACGCCCAACACATTGACGCCGCGGGATCAAGATATCAAACTCTACTGTCGAATAAATTTTTGTGCCAACCCACACGAACGCTTAGGCAATCGACTGCCGAAGATTTATTGTCAAAATTTCCCGTTAGTAACGCTTACCGAGCACACTCCGCGTATCACTATTTCACAAATAAAAGAACCAGTCGCGATATGATCGTCGACTATAAATTATATGAAGCTCGCATGAAAAATACGCGGTTTGGTGTCCGTTTATTTATCGTTTAGCTCTTCTAATGTATGAATACTTTATGTTAATTTCGAGTTGATTTTAAATAGTGGCATCTATTAATATTTAATTAAGTTTTTATCATTACCGGCTTTGAGATGTGTTGGTATGGCATTGGATGTAGACGCGAGGTTGTGAACTGTAGGTGAAGACGTAGCAGCGCGTCGGTATCGCGCGGCCGATCTGCTATCGCGTGGCATCGGCACGGTGGCTGCTCCATGCTAGGATTAGGTCGGTTCCCGCGTGTTCCACTCCGTGATATATTGTTCCGCATCTCCGTGTATAAATCTCGAACGCCTGCTGAGGTACACGGGCCGGCGCGCCGCACCTTCCAGCTTCAAATGGAATTGTGTTTTTATTTATCATGCGAATCGCCCCCAATCGCTCACCCGAGATCGCACTTTATCTGCCAAACTTCGAGCCGTATCGGTAACAACTGCTCTTTATAGTTACTATTATCATGTATTATCTTAAGAACCCTCGTTGACGAATACCTATTTACAGTAGTGTAACAGATTCATTTACACCCGCTATTTCATACTTGCCATGAGGTCGAAATCTCAGTTCTTCTTAGATAAATCAATCTATGTTATCGAAACGAGATGGGGGCAAAATACAAATTTAATATTCTAATGTATATATTAGCACTAGTTACATGTAGGTATTCGTAAGCTAAAATCTGATGTACAACGTCTGTATACGTTCATATTACACTTTAAGACATACAGTGATATGTTTCAGCTTGTAAACCATGTAATATAATGTGTATTACATACTGGAGTGACGAAAGAAGCAAAATGTGTAGGAAATTGTCTCGACGTTTATCGTAATTTTAATGTGAAATTAAAATTTCTACTTTAGATGTTTTAAATACAACTGAATAGGATATCCTAATGCAGATAACGATCGTTTTGAATCTTGTGTCAAAATATACGTTAACAT
This sequence comes from Pandemis corylana, assembly GCA_949127965.1. Taxonomy (NCBI): domain Eukaryota; kingdom Metazoa; phylum Arthropoda; class Insecta; order Lepidoptera; family Tortricidae; genus Pandemis; species Pandemis corylana. The sequence continues at coordinate 6,309,162 of OX421859.1, read as the reverse complement.
AAAACTAGTAGCGTTTTCTGAAGAATTTAATTTGAAATTTGATACTATCGTTCCTTCTTATAACGCGGTTATGGTAAATTTAATAAACATTTGAAATAAATCTTGAGAAACTCGAGCTGATAGCATCGTAGTTTTGTAACATCGTCACGCCAGAGATCCTAAATACGTAACTACAAAAGCTTTAGAATGAAAATTTATTCCATTTTATTAGTCGATAGCTTAATTTATTCTTAGAAAAATAGTTTACCTGTAGTCAGAGAAATGACAAGAATCAAGTCTAGTTGTGCCCAGTATACGAATAGCTGACTAACGTTAAGATAACGTAATTTATTTTAAGATACATTAGCTGTAATATTTTTGGATTCCTATAAACATATACGTAAACTGTCTTCTTTAATCTAGTTGTCGAGTTAAATTAGGTTGAGGTTCTTTCTTTTTGTTTAATTGTGTCTTCGATGTGCCAAATTCATTTTGTAAATTATCATTGATTCATCTGATTACCTCTAGTAGTTCCTTTACTGTATGTGATTAATGATTTTGAATGAGGCATAGTAGTGCTAATGATTTCGGTAGACGCCATCTATTTGAACATCGAATTATGAAAGAAACCTCTCCTAAGTTTTCTTGTCGTTAATTCAAATTGTAAATATTTCTATTTGTAGACTGTTTATTTATAATTATTCTATTTTAAGTGTTCTTTATTGCTTTGAATCTCAAGACGAATAACTTTTAGTTTCATTTCGAATTTCAATGATGGAAAATATTCCCTTTTTTTTTCAATTACAGTCATTTTCAGGTAAAATTTTATAATAACGTTTTTATTAAAAATATAATGTCATTTATTTTAAAAGCCAAACGCGTATCGGCTGACATAAATTGTATGTTGTCAACAATTTGTCGTTCACTTATTTAATTTGAAACGTGCTCACGAATGTTATACGTAAATTTGTCCTTAACAAAGCATTTGTCATACGTAACTAGGTAGGCCCATTTTATTGTAATGTAATATAATTAATATTAAATTAGCTATAAACGAAGAGAAATACTTAAACCTTGAGGGGATAGTGTAGAAATGATTTAAATGTTTGTGTTCCATGATTGTAATTGTGTGAAAAGTTGTGTAATATCATTATATTACCTATTTACGTATATAAACAAAAAGCGATATTATAATTTTTGTACAATATCGGCTATAGTGCGAGATGGATCTGCATTAATAAAATTCTGTTACTGTAAACACAAATTGATTTTATTTACATCGAAACTTACTTTACCTTCCAATTGTCTCAACAACTTGAGAAACCATGGTATTTTCGAATCAAAAGAAAGCGCTCAAAGCAAAGCTTATCATGATGTCTTGTAAAATACCTTTTGCAAAACAGCGTTATTAATATCACCGCATAATTGTGAACACCGATACATAAACTGTCGAATACCTAAGGTTATGTTAATTTATAATGTCACTAGATTAAGAATGGACTTATGGAATTCAGAATCATACGGTGACCTGAACAACTGATCATCTGAAATGTAACCACAACTAACTGTCATCCGTCGTCTCTATGAGCCTCGTATGTTTTTGTGCTTAGTTGGTCCTCCGTTCCAACAGCGTGACTTGGACCAAGTTACATAGTTTAACGATAACTTTAATGATAACCGACGATTTTGACGTAATATTTTACAGGTATTCTGTCAAAATTACACACGCTAGTGAATAGTACTCATGCAAACGCTTGTTGCAACAACGGAAACCTTTGTAGCGACAAAACCTAGAGCACGATCAAAAATGTTGCTTGTACACGGACTAACAGCATTCTGAAGCAAGATCCTACATGCCTCCGTTTTCCAGAATAACGCAGAGTCGGTATTGTCAAGAGTAGCCTCGGTGTCGTGCCAAACAGGAAGTTTGCAAGCGAGCTCGCCACGGGATGTGGGGTTCGATTCCCAGCTACGCTAGTTTCGACTTTATTTATTGCGTGAAAAATGTACATATTATGCCCGTATTCGAGATGTGCTTCGTCTGAACTTTCGTGCAGCTAGCTTAGCTGGGCTCTTTTTGGTCTAATATAAATTGGATACAATGCTTTCTTGAAATGTAATAATAATGTTACACGAAAATAAAAATGTTACGCTACATATTTTATTATTTTTGAGGGAGTTAATATAAAAACTTACCTGCTTACTGTAGCTTAATGACAACAACTTGCATTTAACAAGCAACTATTCTTTTAAAGATTTTAACAAAAGTGTCGGCCCCTCCCGTGAAATATGGATGCTACTATGCAGATAAACTTGGAGTTGTCACGTTGCGAAAGCCGTATCATCACCGTACCAGACATAGATTAGTAACATTCTTAGGAAGCATTTCGGTGTCCGTCTTTGCCTCTCATAAATCTTGGTGTATACCGTGGATTACCACAAGAGTAATGACTTGGTCCACCTGCTGAGGGACTGCCATTATTTACCTATTTGCCCGAGCGGCAGCTCTGGTCCCTTTGGGTTAAAATTTGTCATAAGGTGGTGAGTTATGGCACATGTGCTAGGATAGATTTAGTAGTAAGTAGGTTTTGGGCTGAATTAGGATTCTGCGGGCCTCTGGTATAAATCACGCGTGTTTTGTGTACTGTTCTATAGTTCATATATTACGTCCCTTTTTAACAAGCTAACTAATAAAGAGACGCTAAACAACGACCTATAACGATAAGCTACTCCGAAATTTTATTGATTGAACGAATAAGAATTACTGCATGTACTATGCTAAGTTAAATGTGATAGAGATTAAATACCTACTTTTTCTAGTTCCTATAGAGTACCTATCTATAAAGATACTACGCTAAATAAGAACTTAGTGTTTTTCGTCAATACCTAATCAGATCTTTTTTTCAAAGTATCCTAATTTTTCGGTAATTATGTGCCATAAACTAGAACTAGATACATGACTACGAGTAAAAAAAAAACTCTCACAAATCACTGACATCCCACGTCCAAAGTGAAACCGAACCTGCATCATATTAAACGATAAACCAACCAAAACGGCCGTAACCAAACCCGCTCAAAAATTAAGGCCTCTCCAGACAGTTTTACGGAAAATTAAGGCTCCCATGAAAGGCTTATAATGAATGGTCTAATTAGCAACGTGAGATTGTTCACTTTATTAGGAGCCTGGTGTCGTGACGATGCTGCAGATATCGGGTTTGTCACTAAACTTTACTTTACTTAATTAGATGTATTTATGTAACGCATTTTTGTTTACGTTCTAATGGCTTTTTGGTAGATTAAGCTACTAATAATACAAACCGAATTCGGTCGGTCGACGAGTGAATATTCCCAAATAATAGAAATAGGCAAATGATGATGGCACATGAACGCTAACGAAAACTGTTTTCTCGCAAATTCGATTAGCAAAGAACCGATTGAAAAGGCAGCTAATTTATCTTCATACCCATTTTAAGAAAATGGTATTTCACAACGTTCAAACCTCCTTGATCCAATGAATAAACCGCCGATAGAGCGACAATTTGCTACAGCGTAAAATCTTGCGCACAAAGCAATCTATCTTGCGCTTGCGCTCCCATATTTCGCGGCGGACATATTGAGTTATCTTAATTAGTTGGGATTCGAACCCGCCACCCAGGCTATTCCGTTCCGGTACGGAGGCTTTATGATAAATATAAATGTCATATGCTATGTGTGTTAATCTAGTTTAGTACTACACGTATAGAATGCGTAAATAATTTCTGTTGGTTTAAATTGTTTAAAATATAACATATATATTGCTATGTTTATGAACAAATTTATATACGCTGACGAGCAAAATAGTCTTTTACAACGGTACAAAAACTTCATCCATCGGACAGGATTTGATATTTTATCAAAACATTCAGAACAATGGCTTTGAATCTTTGATTTTGTAGGTACCTAGGTACATGAAATTCTCTTCAAGTAAAATTACAGCCAATTATTCTGTCATACTTTCGTCGCTTCTACTTGAAAAAGGCACGAAATGAAATCTAGCAAGGTATTCACATAATAGTACAAAAAAATTCAACACACACTAGAACGATTGAAATATGGTGTTAAATTAAGACCGCTCGTGTTAGTAATTCCCTTGTTTGCCTAAGCGCCAGAACACAACAACCCGAAGCACTTGGTGGCAGACTTGAACAAGATTGTAGTAGCAATCCAGTACTTTTCACGAGGCAGGAAACCCGCATTTTCTTCAAACTGACGTCCAGCAGACAAATGACCACCCCCCGATTTTCAGATTTATTCCTTACACGATATATCAACTCCCGCGCAGCTATGCGCGGATCGTGCGCGCGCCGATAAGATAAAGTCGCCGGACAGCCTGTGCCCCGCTGTGCAACTAATTAAGTCTTTAACTTCAACTATGCTTTACACTTGCAAGGTATTGTTGCATGACCAGAGCGTGGCAAGGATTTGCTTTTAGAGTGAGTCATGTTTCGGTGAAGGCTTTATAAGTAGATCTAGGAATGAAAGGATCGGTTAGGTTAGTTAAATAATAAACATAAATGCGAAATTAAATTTGAAATTTATTTTACCACATTATGGAGATGGCGAGACGACTTGGACGTGGAACTGAGTGACCAAATATAGCTCTAGATAGGAAGACGTGAAGGTCGAGAAGGGAGGCCTTTGCCCAGCAATGGGACACAAAAATATAGGCTAATACAATAATAATAATTTTTTAGTTAACTTACATACACTTTTGAAGTTTTTTGGAGTGTGTATATTTCCTAATCCGCACTGTGCACTGGGCCTGCACGGAAACTATAGCCCTTTCATTCAAAGAGGAGGCCTGTGCACAGCAGTGTGATGTGTACGTAGGAGATGATGATATTGATGATGAATTAGGTCACACTCCATTCTTGAACATCTAAATGTTGAGACACATTTTGGCAACAATTTTAGACCCGTTTTTATATTGTGACTACTAAAATTTATTCAATAACTGACTTTAATAAACAAAAGTTCTGAATTGACTGGCAAGGGACCATAACCAGTACTGGTTGTTAGTATTTTTTGGAAATCATAGTCCTCCCCTAAAACTATTAGGCATGTTATTCAACTAAATAGAGTCAAAGCGAAAACGCCGCTTTTGCTCTACTTTTTGCGAATTTGGGTAATTCATTGTAAGTAACCTCAGGTGTCAAACAAAGGCCTTTCATTGCCAAAAAATGTACTAAGTATTGAACAAAGGTAAAATTATATGTTTATGGTGCAACAAAGAACGCATAGAGATCGGAGGTAGACAAAGCTGTCTGAGCGTCTGTCATAAATACATGATTTACGCTATGCCTTCGCAAAGATGACGATAAATTACAGTTCACGTCACTATAGCCCCTGACAACAGTAAATTTGCAGCTGTCGAAAATAGTTTAAGTACGATAATAACCCGTATTAACGAGGCTTAAGTGGGTTGTCAAATTTTTCGCGGTGAATGCCCCTGGTAAGTTTACCTGTTAAAATTATACACGGGATTTTGTAACAAGTATTACCTCCCGCTTATTTGAGGTGACGCAAATGTTTTTCATTATTATTGATAAAACCGGCTTAGAGTCTATTCAAGTTTTAATTATCTTTGGTGGTTAAGGTTTATTAAAAAAATAAAGTGTTCTTGCTTAAAAAAATCTTGGAATGTCTTTAAATGACACAGAATTTTGCTGTTTGTTAGTTATGAAAATAAAAGCACACACACCGTAACCCTCACAAAATCGTCGATCCACCTAGTGGGTGGCCTGCCAACGCTGCGTCTTCCGGTTCGTGGTCGCTTCGAGAACCTTTCACCCCCAACGATTATCCATTCTACGATCGATGAAGCTTGCCCATGGCAACTTTGATTAACATATTCCTCAAGTTATGTTGGTGACTACATTTCTTCGGCGAATTTCCCTATTTCAGACTCTAACATGCAATGAAGATACGAGCATAGCGTTTTCCTTAGCTCCTTGTTCGTCTCTCTAAAAGGCCAGTAGTCAGGACTACTTCTTAAAGCCATAGGTCACTAGCAACAAACAAGGACAGACTAACTTGTCGAATTTGTGAAATATCTTTAGTGTTTTTTGTAATACCCGATATAGTTTCGAGTAGGTAGTACGACAACCGTATAGTTTTCTCAAATGTTCACCCTTAATTTCTGAATTGACGCTTATAAATCCTAAATTCCTAATCTATTTCCGCACAGCAAATACATGCAGTCATTAATCATTATTCCCACAACAACACGACATGACATGTCAAGGTGGTCTGCATGAGAAATGCCACAGGCTCGCAATGCCTAATGTCTTGTCAATCATCCAACCTACCATACCGTGGACTGTGAATACTAACCACTTTTTTACTCGATTCGAGTCGATTGCTCGGCTGCATGCCAATAAATCGATGAGTCATTATCGAATGGATTTACACGGAATTAAAGCATGCCATGTCTGCGCCGTAATGCCCGGTTATTTAATTGTGTTGGGACATCCTGTCCCGATTTGTTACTATTCGGCGGTATGGTCAGGTAGGTACAGGACCTAGTACCTGTACAACCTCAAAGACAGCGTAGATATGAAATTAGGTAGTAATTATTGGATAATAACGTAGACAACTTACTGCGTATTTCTTAATATTTGAAGGCTTTTCTTAATAAATTACCCATATTATAGACTAGCTGCTGCTAGCATCTTCGCCTCCGCGGAAGAATGTGGAATAGGCTAGATTCCTATCCAGTAAACATTTCAAAAAAGCCCTTCTTATTGCACCTGAATGATACTTAAGCTGTGTGTGCCAAATTTCAAGCTTTAGCTTCTGTGCAATGTCTGTCATGTGTAAGTATTTGTTGATGTTTATATTAGAAAGAAAGAAAGAAAGAAAGAAAACATAATCATACATAATCGAACATACTTCCACTATCATTTAATTGTGGCACACTTTTAATTAGAACAGTGCCTTTAATCGACGACCGGAATTAATTAGAAACAAAAATTACGATTGCATGCGCGTGCACTCATCCGTTTTCTGATTACGACGATCTAGTCTGCGGTAGGCGAGATCTATCTCTAGATCGTATCGATCTATCGGTCACGTATCGATTACTCGTATCGACTTCTAATGCGATTTCCAACCAGGCGCCGGTGACCTCACCGCATTGTTTACATTTTCGTACTATAGTCTATGGGGTATCCTGTTTTCGCACTATTATTCTAATCGCAGTATAGATTTGGGATTTACCTGAAATAGTACAGCCAAGTGTAAGTGTGTCCAGTCAAAGATTAAAAAATAAGTAACGTACCCTCTTACACCGGCGTAATAAGGTCGTGGGACATATTTTTGAGAAATTTATATCAATACGTATTTTTGTAATTGATTGTACTATAACTATAGTGCTGGTAAGTGTGGGTTCATATATTTCAAGTGGAAGAGATGCGGTGTGTACCTGAGGAAACAAAACACGTAAGCATAATATTGCAGTCGGCCCGAGAGAGTGACTATGATGATGACGATCGTGATATGTTTTGGACGCCTTGTTTGTCATTTTGGTAGCCTACATGTTTAACTATCAGCAAAAAATTAAGAAGTACAAAGAACCGTTTGCTATAAAACATTTGGAGTGGATGTAGTGACAGCAGTAGGTAACGTTTGAAAGGTGTTGATTTTTGTGTCACCTGTTACAAGTAAAAAACTATTACATATTTCTAGCTTATAAGTACGTAGTTCTATATCAATATAGGTGTGTCCGTGAGTGGTTTATCTTGCTGTCTCCCTCACTCAGCCGATTCAACCATCAAACCCACAAGAGTGGCGTAAGAGCTGTCGGATTATATCTGACCTGTTTTTTATGTCATCACATCAGATTGCACATTTTAAGGCAACTCGTTACATAGTATCCATTACAGCAAAGAACATAGCCCGTGTTTTAATTAAAATTTGAAAATCACTAGTCAATACGAAGCCCCGCAATATAAGCCTTAATTAAATAAAATTGAAATGAAAATGCCAAATGGATTTTACGTGCCTTCGTTAATGGTTCGCATCGTATTATTTCAGAACATTTATTATTGTGTTGTGTGTAATGCGTCCGATCGTAATTCATATGCTGCTTAATAACCTGCTTTAAAAACAACATGTTTTCATTACTGGGTACCCGCTAATATTGTTTTGTTTGTTTAACTTAATTATAGTGTGTAATTGAGTCGGATAATTAGCTTAGAGCCTTTTTAACCGGTATTAAGCAGTATGGCACCATATTGCTTTCATTGTGGGCGTTATTGTTATGAATTACATTGTAACGTTCATTATTGATTTTTATCACGACAATTAGACGATTAACAAATTTCTATCGATTAGGTAGTGTAAAATAAACTCAACTCCAACTAAAGGCGATAAACCAAAAGTGCGTGTTAATGAAATGAAAATGCTGCGCTAGCAAGACTCAGTTCACAAGTTCTAATACAATCTCACTGTGGCTCATGTGCATGCAAACATTTAACTGAAATAGCTATTACTGACAAAAACATGAATTAATACATCCAAGGGAATTTTGAAGTTTGTACCTGCTTAAATAAAATATAGAAAAAAAGAGAGAAACTTACTTACATTTGTATAACCTATTAGATCACCTGAGTGCAAGTGATAGCCATTACCTACCGAAGGTAAAAGAGTCATAGGACATTTATTAATCACCTGGGCCCGAACCGTCTAGAAGGATCTTCAAATGAGGGAAGCGGGCGTAATAATAATAAAAGTGGTGGAAAAGTGTCAGGAGGTCTGACCACGAATGAGGCAATATCTAGAATTTCTATTTATATATTTTACTGGTATTTTTTCTTCGTTGACGCCCAACTTTTACTTAATCTTGTACAATATACCTGCTTAGCGACGTGTACTTATATACAATCATAGATATTTTCTTGATTTTGTTTGCAAAAAAACGTTTTTCTAAATAATCGAATACATTATCCACGTATTGTTTTAACTTGTTTACCGACCGGCGTTTGTTAGGTGACAGCGCCCCGAAACATTTGTTAGGGGGGACACCGCGTAAATTTTTACGCGAAAAACACAGCAATGCGGTACGTTTCGCAAAAAAAGATGAGAATAAACAGACGTCGGGAATGGCGAGAGAAGCGCTCGAATTTTGAATACAAATGTAAATTAGTATCTCGACTAATTACCACGGTAGACACGTCCAGGGCTATGCGTCTTGTCGGCTTAAGGACGCTCACATTTTTTCTCTGCTAGCCAAATTGTTCGGCTATTTTTCTAATCATGCCGTACTTAAGAAATTTATTGGCCGCACCGTTAGGAAAAATAAAATGCTCCGTATAAAAAATTGTTTCAAAGGCCAATTAAAATGAAACGGTTTATGCGCGTGTCATGGCAAAATTCTGTTTAGAATTGCACCGCTTCTATTTTCTTCAAATTTAATAATGTGTTGAGTGTCTTTTGTTTATTAATTTATTTCGGCTCGAGTTATCGCCTCGTGTTAATACATTAAATTTGGCGCAGAAAAAATGGCAGGACACTTACTGAAACCTCAGGGACACTATTCATCATCATCATCATCAGCCTATGTTAGTCCACTGCTGGACATAGGCCTCCCCTAATGAGCGCCATAGCGCCCTGTCTTTAGCTTGACGCATCCAGCATCTGCCTGCAGTCTTTCGCAGATCGTCGTCCCACCTGGCCGGAGGGCGTCCTACACTACGTTTGCCAAGTCGCGGTCTCCACTCAAGAACACGTTTACCCCAGCGGTTGTCGGTTCTTCGCGAGATATGGCCGGCCCACTGCCACTTCAGCTTGCTAATTCTTTGAGCTATGTCGGTAACTTTGGTTCTCTGTCGGATGTATTCGTTACGAATCCTGTCCTTCAGAGAGACTCCGAGCATAGCTCTTTCCATAGCTCGCTGAGCGACTTTGAACTGGTGGACCAACCCTACCGTGAGTGTCCACGTCTCAGCTCCGTAGGTCATGACGGGTAGGACGCACTGATTGAAAACTTTAGTTTTCAAACACTGCGGTAAGGATGAAGAGAAGACTCGACGTAGTTTTCCAAACGCTGCCCAGCCCAGCTGGATCCTCCTTTTGGCCTCCTTCTCAAAATTATTTTTACCTAACTGCAGGATTTGCCCAAGGTAAGTGTACTCGGAAACAATTTCGAGAGGGTGGCCATATACGACGACCGGTACCGGATCAATGAGGCCATTGATCATGACTTTGGTTTTATCCAAGTTCATGCCGAGACCGATACGTCGCGAGGCTGAAGCTAGGCCGTCCAGCATCCGGTTCAGCTCCTCCAGCGACTCCGCCATTACAACTATGTCATCAGCGAATCGCAGGTGTGACATGTACTCGCCGTTTATGTTAATGCCCTTGCCTTTCCAGTCCAGCGCCTTAAACATATCCTCCAACGCGCTCGTGAACAATTTCGGGGATATAACATCCCCCTGTCTCACTCCTCTGCGCAGTTGGATGGGTTCAGACTGCTGGCCCTGTACTTGGACACTCATGGTTGCGGCTTCGTAGAGACATCTCAACACCTCGATATAGCGGCAGTCTACTTGGCATCGCTGTAAGGATTCCAGAACAGCCCAGGTTTCGACCGAGTCAAATGCCTTCTCATAGTCCACAAAGGCCAGACACAGGGGCTGATTATACTCTTCGGACTTCTGTATAATCTGCCTCACTGTGTGTATGTGGTCTATGGTGCCATATCCTCCGCGAAACCCGGCCTGTTCCGGTGGCTGGAACTCGTCGAGTCTCCTGGCGAGACGGTTCGTGATCACTAGTGAGAACAGCTTATAGACGTGGCTTAGCAGCGAGATGGGTCTGTAATTTTTAAGAAGGGTTTTATCTCCCTTCTTAAAAAAGAGCACCACCAAACTCTCGCTCCACGCCTTTGGAGTTCTCCCACTGTGAAGGACGTCATTGAAGAGCTTCTGTAGTTCCTGTATAACAGGGACTCCTCCGGCTTTCAAAAGCTCTGATGTTATTCCGTCCTCACCGGGGGCTTTTCCATTTTTAAGCTGCCTCAGAGCTAACACGATCTCGTCTTGACTGATGTCAGGCAGTTCGTCGGTATAGTGGCGTGTCAGGGTGGCTCTAGAATCGTGTTCGTCTCGTTGGGAACGAGGAGCATGTGCAGCGTATAGTCGGCCATAAAAATCCTCAATCTCGGCGAATATCTCCGGCTTCGACAATACGGTCCTCCCATCGTGCGTTTTTAGCTTCGTCAGGTGGCTCCTGCCAAGCTGCTGAATGAATACTTTGGACCCTCGGTTTCGCTCTATTGCCTCTTCAATGAGGCGCGTGTTGGAGCTCCGAAGGTCGCGCCGTACCATCTTCGCAATTTGCTTGTTCAGGTCTGACCTGTCTGACGAATTTGCTTGGGTGGTTTCCCGTCTTTTTGCCATCAGCCCGAGAGTCTCATCCGAGAGTTTGGATTTCTTGCCAGTACGCTGCTTTTGGCAGAATTTGATGCCCTCGTCCCTCAACGTTTCGACCAGATTGTGTAGGGTCTCGTCAGCGTCATCGGTGGGTTCCAGGGCAACAAATCTATCCCCGAGAAGCTGTTGAAACTTCTCGGTGCCCGCCATGATTTGGATTCGATCAGGTCGGAGCGTGGACTTCATCAGACGGTTCCTTTCAAGCTTCAGGTTGATATTCAGAGAGCCTCGGAGTAGTCGGTGATCAGATCCGGTATTAAACCTATTGATCACTGAGACATCTCTGAATATGTGCTTGCTATCCGACATGATGAAGTCGATCTCATTTTTAGTCACAGTGTCGGGGCTTCGCCATGTCCACTTCCTCTGGGGCTGTTTCTTAAAGAAAGAGTTCATTAAGAACAGCTCCTCTCTCTCAAGGTAGTTGACAAGCATTTGCCCCCTGTGATTCCTAACTCCAAAACCATGCGGGCCTATTCGGGATTCGCTGCCAGTCTGGGTTCCCACCTTGCCGTTAAAGTCCCCCATAACAACGTTGAAGTGGGCCTTAGTGGTGTTGTGTAAGGCTTTGGATATGTCTTCATACATATCCTCTACTTCATCATCCGAGTGTGCCGAGGTCGGTGCGTACACCTGAATTACCTTCAAGCTGTACCGCTTGGACAGCCGAAGGATCAGGTACGCTACCCTGGTCGACACACTGGAGATTTCTTGAACGTTGTTAGCTAGGACCTTATTCACGAGGAAACCTACGCCACCCTGGGATGTTTTATCACCCTCGCGAAAGTAGAGAAGATGGCCTGAGTCTAGGGTTACGGTGTCCTCCCCCTCTCTACGGACTTCACATAACCCCAGAACATGCCATTTAATGTTCTCTAACTCTACTTCCAACTGCGCTAGATGATGGTCAAGCCTCAGAGTTCGTCCGTTAAACGTCGCCAGGGTCAATTTTTTGAGTAATGAATGGTAGCCTAACGTAGCCCGGGGATTCTTAGCACCCCCTGCCCCGCCGTTACCGTGGCCGCTACCATGGCCAGGAATAGCGAGGCGGCCGGGAACTGGGGGCCATTTTTTGGCTTGTCTATTCATTGGGGGTTAGTGCCCATAATCCCCACGCTGGGCATGCGGGTTGGGGATCGCAGTTTGGCGATGGAATTGTTCTGCAGGGGGCGCTGCTGCCCGCCCCCCGGTGCATGTCCCTTAGTCGCCTCTTACGACACCCACGGGAAGAGTTGGGGTAGTGCAATTCTAGGCCGGCACCACACGACACTAGGGACACTATTAGGCAAGCTCATTATCTGATCTGGTAACCCTACGCAGACGGACTACATATTTAACGCGCTATTTATCATCATCTGGCTGTTTTCCTTTCATCGTCGCTTCTTGCTCGTACTCGTTGAAAATTTAAAATTAAAAATACCATTTACAAGCGGTGGATCCGACTACATACGGGTAGTCGAGTCGCAAGTATCTATTAAGTCCAGTGATTAAATCGATGACAGGTCTCGTTGTCAAATCTACACAAATATTATAAAGAGGAAAGACTTGTATGTTCGTAAAGAATAAACTTAAAAGTACTAGACCGATTTCAAAGATTCTTTCTGCTTTAGAATGCAACATTATTCCGGAGTAACCTAAGCTTTATTGAATTCTGCGCGGACGACGTTGCGAGCAACATTTAATAACAAATAAATCGCTACGTAAGTGTAAAGAACGAAGGTCTATACCCAGCAGTAGGACGTATAAAAGGTGGCGATGATTTTATAATATCACAAACGAACATTAACATCGTGGGCATTTTCAAATTTCACTGTTTTTGACAGAATCATACACGGGATTATCACGTTTTGTTATTTTCGAAACTATTCGGGATTCTTAATTATGAAGTACATTAAGTAGAGTAGAGTAAGGAAGATAATGCTTTTATTTACAGAAAAGAAACAAACGCAAGAGACAAACTTTAGGATAGGTACAAAATGATTTTACTCTTTTAATCCATCTCTACCAATCAATTCATTTATATACCTGCCGTAAATTCGCGGAACTTAGGTTTCCAGGCCCCGTGACGCACTCTTTTTTTATGGGAATCTCGGACTAAATTGGAAACTGATGAAACCGAAAAGAAATCCGTTGTCGGATATATTAATTTCTAAATCGCAACGTGTAAAGACCTTTTAGCTGAAGCGGTCATAGGCGCCCTCGTACGCCGGAACTTCATAAAAACGTTATCATCTTTTATTTTTCACACAATTTGCATGTTGCCCGAGATGATGTACTCTGAAATTATGCCACGGCTTATTTATGAAGCATAAGCTAATTAGCTTCATTAATATTTTATGTTATGTCTCTTGGGTTTAAAATAAACTTCTATCTTTAACTTTGCAGAGATCGAGGCTGCCAATTTAAAGTCTATAAAGAAGTGATATTATTTAATAGAAAGTATTTGTACCCTCATTGGTATCTTTAAAACCATGAGAAGTTGTTTAATCAAATGTGTAGCTACCTATAACCTATGCCCATGCCTATGCCCATACTTACCTACGTTAATTCATGTACAGTCACGAAATTAAAAATAAACCTTTATACATAAAGACAAACACGGAACGAAATCAACGATTCATTTAAATTTTAGGTAAGTCACAGACAACTCCTCTATTAAAATTGTAACGAAGTACGAAACATTTGTTCGTTACATCGCATCTACAGTTTATTGTATCTCCGTAAAGGTTGGACCCATAAATCTATAAGGACGTAATTTTAAATTTATTCGCAAGCAAAATGTTCTGTTTGTTTTTTAAGTGAATCACCGGTGGCCTATTTTGGTGATTACTTTTGCAGTATCCTCGAATTACTTTAGAAAAAAAAACATTTCATGATTACGCTAAAGTTCATTTGGTATAACTGTCTTTTGTACTGCTAACTACTGTTATAGTTAAGTAAGCACATTTCAATCGCAGACATTAATTAGTATAACAATTTTTAAGTGATATCTATATAAAATCTAGCTTTAAAAAATGCATTTCCGCAGCCCAGTGCGCGGACAAAGTAAATTTACAAATAAAACGTTCGAGTGGAAGTTGCTTCGACGTCTAAGGTTAAAATAAACCCGACCAAACGCCACCGGGTTCGCGTAAGTATTCAAATAAAATTCATCAAAACACCACACGCAGCCTCAAACATACAAATTCCCGAGAGACACGTACGATTAACGAAAACCGGTACAAAGCGCATACCAATGAACAAACAAACGAAAACCGCGTCCCAAATTCAAGATTTATTACCGCACGAGAAAACCTTACTATAACCTCAACAAACGCAGTCACGTAACAACAAAATTAAATACGAGTATTTTTAACGACCTTAAAGCGGAACCTTCAGAACTGAACTTAATATTCTACTAAACCAAATTACCGTACAGCTGTCTCCGTGTTACCAGGACAAATTATCGGGACTCCCACAATTTAATCTGAGTCGAGTTAGCTGTAGTGTACCATAAATTATTATGTGCGAAGCATCTTAATAAAGCGGCTGTGGCTCGGCTGTACAATTTCAAAACCTAGTAAGGGACATTAAGCTAATTTTACAGGAGAGCGAAAAAACATGTTTTGTCTCAGCCGTACAAAATTTTGCAATATTCGTTCCAAAAGTGATACTTTCTTGGTTTATTAGATTAAGCCGAATATCCTGGTATATATATATACCCTTAATTACCTATATTGCATGTTTTATGTGCCATACTAGGTTTTGAAATTGAACTCAAATAAAAACTATAGTGAACCGATCAATTTCAAAACCTAGTATGTGTTGCCACTTTGGCATGGTTAAGAGATTTAATCATTTAAGTTTTAATATGTGGACCTTTTTTTCAATTTAAATAAAACAAACCAGTCAGCTAAGTTGTTTATTACAAAAAAAATATTACAAAAAATAAAAAATGCGGCACCAAGGTCTTTCCATAATTAGTAATCATTTTCCGAAATTTGGCCGTCGTCGGTTATTAAATCAATGGCACTATTACTGACAGGGAGATTGATCCAAAAAATTTTTCGGGACTGTGGCATCAGTGGTACTAGTTTATTTATTATATTAGTCTTTTTTGAGGTTTTAATTCCGCGATGATTTTCTATGTCTTTAGGATAGTTCACGATGTCAAATTTTTTTACTAAAAAATCCATTTCCGTGTAGTTGTCATCAAATCTGCAATGAACATAAGAAAAATCGATAAATTTCAACAATCAAATCCCACCTTAGAGACGTTTACAATAATAAGTGTATTTATTCAAGATTAATTCATAATATTATTTAATATTAGAATGTATGTTTGCCAGTTCCATACCGATTTATTTTATCTCTTATATTAAATAACTATTAATATACCAATAATAATCCATTAATTTAACTAATAGGTCACAGATTATCTAGTACCTGTTTTTGTAAAACAGATTTCTTGAGCCAGAAACGAACTTGATTTGAACTAAAGGCTTCAGCCGAAAGTCTTTTAGTGGCTCATTGTGCCGCCCTGCTCTCTTTTTCTTGGGCCAGTCATATTTTTTTTCTACTTCCACGACTTTAATATTTCTTCTTGACCCTGAAATAGCCTCTTTGAAGTCGGCAAAGTCATATAAATTAATTTGTCGCTTAATTTTCGATTCAATATTCGCATGTACGGCATCAGCTGCCATATGTGTGTGTCCTTTTGTTAAATATTTTAATATTATGCTCTCGAGGCTGTTTTCTTTGCTGTTTACAATCATTACCAAAGCTGTGAATAAGGTCCAGTTTTTATTTTGGGCTGTGCAATTATCGGCCCAAATATGTAAACTATTTACGTCTCTCTGGCAATTAATAAAAGCGTTTATGGCGTCTACAATGTCATTTGCATCTCGACCTGCCATAGCTTCGTGCCATACTACACATACAGCGGGGTCTTCTGATTGTTTTGCAACGGGTGCAAAAGTTAAATTGAATGCAATTAATCTGCTCATAAAAAATGCGTCTTTATGTTGAGGCATCTCAGGCAATACAATAACCTTCTGCAAATCCATGGCATAGTATTTTATTTCCTGGCTGTTTTTATGGCATGCATCTTGCCTGTAATTTTGAATTGCGGAGTTGGCTTTCTCTTTATGCTCATTGTATTTTGTTTCCAGCTCTTCTGGGAGAGCACTACCAGCAGATGTATGTTGCTTTACGTGTTCACTATAAAACTCGCATTCACCACACTTATCACCCTTTGGCATCTTGAATGATATATTCATTTTCTTTAACTGCTGCCTGTATACCTCGTAGCTACATGAAACATTTGGATTTTTTAACTTGAAATTGGAATACATCTCTCGAAGAGTTAGGTGACGCGGTAAATATTTCACATTGGGAGCGTTGTGCCTTCGATAGTGGCTCACTGCTGGATAGTAGCTCAATATGTGCTCCTCGATAAGATTTTTAGAGATTTCTCTCCTTTTTCCTCCTCTTTTGTCATTTACAACGGCCGAAAACAAAACTTTTTTTTTATTGCCTGGCTCAATCCAGTAATGACACCATCAGTGCGATAACCCAAAGTGTCTAGGAAAAATTTACGACAAACTGGGACCATTTCATTATCATCTCCAACAGGCAAGTAGTAATATCTGGCTTCGGTTTTGCGATTCTCATTTCTGGTTGATCTTTCAGTTCTACGTCTTTTAATATTTGAAATCGAAATACACTTATTCAAAAAATTTCGTCTTGCAGTAAAATTTAGATTCCAGTAACTATTCCAAACGTCAGACCGTTTTTGTGACGAAATTGTTGCACATTGACGCTTGCATTTTCCATCACAAGTGTTCATTTTCATTGCATGTTTATTCCGTTGCTTAGCTAGCCTCTGTTGATTCTGATTTAAGGTACAATTACTTTGTTCAGACGAATTCTGGGGCATTGGTGTAACGTTTATTTGACATATTGCGGGATCGGGAGCAATATCATTTCCATTCAAATTATTATTTTGTATATTTGTATCAGTCGCATCAACAGAGATTAGGACTGCAGGTGCAGCAGGAAGTGGAATACGTAAACGATTCTGACGGAAGTTTCCTCCATCGGAACTGGAACTAGAACTCTCCCAGTTAGGCGGTAAATACTCGTCGTCATCTACAGAAATATCTAGATCACTCGGCGTTATTAGATCTGATAAGTTGTGAAAAGGAGATTGGCTTTCATTTTCTTGTGAATATAATTCAGGAGCGGAAACATGACATTGACTTTCATTTTCTTCTGGAAATATTTCAAGAGAAGGAATGGGGAGCTGACTTTCATTTTCTTGTGGAAGTATATCATGAGAGCAAGATGGTTCAGTTAGTAGAAGCAAAGATGAGCAAATAAGCGACGAGGTGGTAGTGCTTTGAACGTTAGTCGTTATTAATGGGCTGAAAAAAAAACATAAAATAGCACAAACTAACACCAAAATGATATGAAATGTTAAAAGGCACAGACATAAAACATAACACAAATGCTCAAGCTCAATAAAACCATGAGACACACACTCCCACCACTCAAGATAAATAGGTACTTACAGTAAGATTATTTCCACTTTAGCACTCGGCAATTATTCTCGACATACATCGAGAGAGATCTGAAGTGCAAAACTTAGGCTGAGGTTTTGTTATTAATTACATTAAATAGGTTTGGATATTTTCTGTGATTAAATTCTGATTTTATCTAAGTATCCTATGAGAAAACACGAACATGTAAAAACTGAGACGTCCCGAGTATTAAAGTGGAAATAATCTTACTGTATGAAGCGTAATAATTAAATACCCAACCATTTTGCAAAACAAAGTACCTACTTACACCTGTAAACAGACTTATAATTTGCGCGTCTGGTATTTAAATTTGAAAAATATGTAATAAAATCATGTGGCAACCAAAAATTTAACTTATAACACGTTTTGAATATCTACACGAATATGTCAAAGTAAACCAGGATAGGTATGTTATAGAAATTTACTTACACAGAATGGTTGTCATCTAAATTTAAAGCGTTGTTTACTATACGCTTAGTGCGACTGCTAATTTTATTCATTACGCCACGTTTTGGCAAAATTTAAACATAACACGTGCAAGCACACTCAACCTTGGCAGGCAACTGACTGACTGACGCGTTTAAACGAGTTCGAAACAGCTCCAGCGCAATAGCATGAAGTTGGCGCGGGAGCACAGTGCTGCCTACCTTGACGCGTCAAAATAAATAAAGAACAACGTACCCATAACATTTGACTTACAAAACCTAGTAACTTCAAATAACAAACACATACTACTTTCCAAAAAGTTACAATTAAACTCGTTTGACCATATCAAAACCTAGTAAGTCTCTCTGACATTTTCAAAACCTAGTAAGTGCATGTCCCATACTAGGTTTTTGAAATGGTTTTGTGCCATACTAGGTTTTGAAATTGTAAAGCCCGTTTTTTTGGACACTTACTAGGTTTTGCAGTACTCGTATCTCTGAAGTTAAGCGAGATAGGCCTCTAAATGTTTCTGTATCCTATAGGCACTTGCTAGAAACCACGTTTTAAGCAAAAATCCCAAAATTGAGTTTTTGAGACTTACTAGGTTTTGAAATGGTACAGCCGGGCTATTTATAATAAATGACGAAACACAATAAGTGCGGCATACCGAATGGCGTTTAAGGAGGTTACGTTTACTTTAGATGTTGGACGCGGTGCGGGAAACGAGGTTTTGTAACAATTTGACCCTGCTTTAAACTCTTTACTAGCTTCTGCTCGCGACTTCGTCAGCGTAGAATTAGACTTAAGAACTGATGTTGATAATATATTCTATTGCGTCTCTAGGCAGCTACGAGTTTTCACATGTTTATCGCTATCCCGCGGGACCTATGCAATTTTCCGGGATATAAAGTAGCCTATGTTTTAATTTAGGGTTCCGTCTCAAATTTGATCCAAATCCATCCAGTCATTTAAACGTGAAGAAAGAACAAACATTCACACTCACATCCTCACAAAGTTTCGCATTTATAATATTAGTAGGATAGATGCCTGGTAAGACCTTAGAGACAATTTATGTTATTATTTTTTAACTAGTCAAATCAGCTTGTTATTTCGCGATACATAATTATGTTACATGAGTGTGGATTATTTTGAATATATTTTCAGTTAGTTTTCTTTCTTTTAAACAGACATACTCTCGAGTCTAAGCAAGTCTGATGCTGACAGCCTTAATTAGAATTCGACTAACAAATTATAAAATTACGAACTGCTGTCACAATACCTAGCAAATTATTAACAACATTATTATTACAAATCAGTTTTTTTTACGGTAAATTCATGATAAATCATTAGAGTTCTATTACTTATTGTATTTACCACATTTAAGTAATTCGGATCATTGATAGTTGGTAAAAATCACTGATAGTTTACTTTGTTAATAATAAGTTATATGTGAAGCAAAAAAGTAATTAAAATATTTAACTCATGGTAATAGATATAGTTAAGGGACAATACTCCAACGTAAACACACCCTTGAAGGAGGTCGTCCGAAAAAAACGAAACTAGTCAGAACGTCCCGACTCATAATGTAACTGTGAGTCAAACCGTTTCATTCATAGTTTTATAAAGCATACTAATTTAAACTCAATCATAAAGCACCCGTTTAGTTCTCGTACAACTGCAAGTTAATAGACCGCGGTACCTAGGGTGGACATGTAACTGTTGCCTTTACGACACTTTAATTGCTTTGTATGTTTAGCTAAACGGCGGCTTGGTCAGTGCGGCGGTCTTTGTTGTTGTTTAGATTTAGCAAGAAAGCAGTTCACTAGCAAACGTTTACTTTTGAACTTACAAGGGGTTGAAATATAATTATCAACAAAATACTTTGAGAACCTAAGCTCTTTTAACAAACAACACCAAATACAAATTGGTACATACGTATTCCAAGACTCAATGTCCTAAGCCCCGACATTTTTTAACAAATTTACTTGGCTAGCGGCCCATCACTATTTTGATTCCCTTTTCCGCATATGTGCCCATAATCATGCTAAACGTGGTCTATAAGTCTTGTTACCTTAGGCCAGGGTTTCTTAATGTGGGATCCTTGGACCCCTAAACAGTCATGTTAGCCAGGGGACCGCAGCAACACAGTTAAATCTTAACGTATTTACTTAAAGTATTTATTATCATTAAGCAGGCTTCGTTTTCTTTTCACAATAATCTGTGACAGGGATTTATGGACCATTTGAAATCCTTAAAGAGGCCCGTGAGGGCTAAAAGCTTAAGAAACACTGCCTTAGGCTCTGTCTACCCTATTCACTGAATAAACCGTATGTTTGCCGTGTGTACATATGTAAACAGAATTTTGTTTGAGCAACTTGTTTCTATGTTTCTGAAAGTATCTTGACAGTGAAATAGAACCGCCACTAGCAAGCGTAAACATGTTTACCGTTTCTCCGATTAAAACTGACTTGTAAACAATTATTTATTCCACATTGCTTCACGGAATTTGGGACAAACTCTCCTCTTACTTACATACATCCATAAATCACGTCTTTGTCCCTAACGGGGTGGACAGAGTTCGAGGTAACAAGACCCAAGCCACGCTCAGCATGATCATGGGCGTACATATAGGTGAAAAAGGGAATCAAAATAGTGATGGGATGCTAGCCGCATCACCTACAATGTTATTATTAATGTTGTTCCTAATATTTTCGCCCACTCCCTCCATGGGCTTTTACCATCTGCGCGGTAGGAGAAGCAACTGGTACATTCTATGTTATTTCTTTGCTCCCAGACCAGCATGGAAGGAATACTTATACTTGAGTGCAAAATACTCGTCCATAATTTTAAGAACAATATTTTGTAACGTGTAAGCTTTTTTTAACCCATGGGAAACTTAAAAAATCCCTTCTTAGTGCACACTTACACGAAAAATTTCATGGCTCTAGTATTTATAGTTACGGAGATCCCAATAAACAATTATCCTGATCCCGTGGAAATGTCAAAAATCCCTTCTTAGTGCACCTTTATAATATTCAAGGAACACGTCTGTCAAAATGTCAAGTCTGTGCCTTTAGTGGTTTCTGTTAGTCGGTCAGTCAGTCACTTAACTCTTGTATATAGGAGGTATAGAGGTATAGAGGATAAGTAATCACTTTGGGTTGTTCCAAAAGCAATATTAATTATTCTCATAACCCTAGCAGCGTTACCTCGCTGATTGTAATTATTTTTTAAATTAAAAAACCCTTATGCTCTCGATTAATTGTCTAATAAATGGCCTTTTATTTTCTAAATTGCTTCTGAAGTACTTTCAGTCTGAAATACGAAGCTAATCTTAAATTTTAAATCTATGGTAAAATACGTTATTGGAGCCTTGTTTCGCTACTCTCAGATAATTTTCTGATACCATATCTGATAGATCTTTGATGAAGGATATATTGTTACAAACAGAGCCTGAATATTGGGTCTTGATAAAGGTTTAACTGGTATATACTGGTAATAATGGGGACTATCGCGAGTTAAATTGCCACTAGAGGCGCTAGTGTCGCGTGAGGTCCAATAACATTCACTTTTCACTGGTTTTGGCGGGCTTCGTGACATAAATTATAATTTCTTTCACATACCTTCTGAAAAGTGATCTCCTTCGTGAAATTAACACAAATGTGGATTATTTGGCGATGAATCTGAACGCTTTGAAAGCGGTTTTTTTCCTAAAAAATTGGAACTGCACAACATTGCGCCATAGCCACTCGATATGATGATAGTTACGAGTATTTAAAATGATTAAACTTAATGAGATCCAAGATTTATAGTCCCCATTGCAATAACAAACAAACAAATTTAATAGATTGATTAAGGTTTTTGACTATTAATGAGATTCATGTTACGTTCTCGTTGTAAGACGAAGACTCTAGTAGAAGTGAAACATATAAAAAACAGGAGATAACGAGATACTGGATAACTTTAATATTTCGAAAAATCCGTGCTTTTTAAGGGGAACACAAGACGCAAGAGCTAGTTGACTATATTTTATTGATATTTCAACTGTTTTCAAAGGTGAGTTCACTGAATAACTGGCCTGCGATTAAGTTATCTGCAGATAAACGGCTGAGGCAGTAAAACGGACAAATGGCGACGTTGCTATTGACAGGGTTAAACAGTCTGCAACTCTGCATGCAGATAAATACTGCTACTGCGCAATTGATTCGCTTTCAGGCAGGTAGGTAGAAGTGGAGGAAAGAAATATTTATACATTTTTATAGACTTTTAAAGTGTTACTACTACTACGACTTCTTGTGATAGTCTTCTTGTTTAATTTAAAGATAAGATTTAATAAACTATTGATATAAGTAACTTAGTAAATCCTCTCAATATTGTGCGTACGTGCGCGTAGTTACAGTAATCAATACAAATACTTTGTAAAAATAAATAAAGGAGTAAAACTTGAGAGAAAAGAAATAAGAAAACAAACATTAATAATAAATAAATACAATTTTATGTGACCTGCTGTAAGCTATTAATCAAAGCCATGGCTCGAATCTAATACGCGTCCCCTAAATACAATATTTATGTATTTTCAGACAGTTTCATACTTTGCTCGCGATGTCCGCTCAGAATTCCACTATCCGACTGCTGTAGCTTGACCTCAGTCAATACTCTCGGCTAACCCCTTTAGGTCCAGATTTCCAGGCCTGGCAGGAGGGGTATTAGGTCATGTTACATTGGCGTTCTGATACGTCGAGTGGCGAGTATGAATAATGCATTATTGTTTTGGATTTTTATGAGCAAAGTTATGATTATTTTCAGTTCGGTACGAAATAGGTAGGGATATATCACAAGGGAGCGGGACTCTTCGATACCAGCGAATAATTGCGAGAATTCTGCGTAGAAAAGGTATGGATGCCACGTAATTTTGCGAGGAGAAAGTAATTTGTGCTTGATATATTGACGTAAGTTTCTAATTAGGTAAATTATGGTTTCTTTGGGTTGGAATAAATTACCTATATTGCCATAAATTTGTTTAGGCCTCTGAATACGAACGGTAAGATGTAGCAGAGCCGATTTTAACTCGTTTACGTTTCGTTGTGAATTATGGTTTAATATACAGCGATGTTTATGTTGCAGTCACGTTCTATGATAAATTAGTCCTGACATAAGTTACTAGTAGGTAACTATTAATGTAGGTAAATTTTACAATCTCACTTGAGAACTATATTTAGTAAGATGCTAAAATCAATGACTGCAGATTTTTAAAAATACATGCGTTGCGTGTTTTTTACGCAAATAATTTTTACTCGAATTACAATCTTTTTTTTTTTTTTTTTTTATATGAATAGGAAGGCAAACGAGCAAGTGGGTCACCTGATGATAAGTGATCACCACTGCCCATAGACACCCGCAACCCCGGAGGGATTGCAGATGCGTTGCCAACCTAGAGGACTAAGATGCAATGCCTCTTGTGCCCGTAATTTCCCCGGCTGTCTTACTCTCCACACCGGTACACAGCAGTGCAAGCACTGCTACTTAGCGGCAGGATTAGCAAGTAAGATGGTGGTAGCGATCCGGACGGACCTTGCACAAGGCCCTACCACCCGCTAAAATCTTTTACGAAACATATAATAGGTACTGTCATCGTAAGTAAAGAAGAGAAATCATGGCATACGTATTCAGAACTTACTCGCTTTGCTTTATATTGGTATGTTAGTCGATCTGTCATCGTTATATTTATTGGGTTGGTGTTACTCCTCGATACCGGTCGTGAACAACTCCTTGAATTCTCGGTAGAAATTTAACTGGCGTATCAACTTTCGCAAGTAAAGTGGTTCGTGTTTGTACAACAATTTCAGTTACAAGATGAAACCTATCGATAAAAAATCGATTAAGTATTTTTTCGGTAAATGGATGTCATATTTTCTTGCTTACGCTTTGTGACTTTGCTTGCATTAAAAAAACTTTTACGAAGAAAATTTAATTTGACATAAGAACTTATTTTCTCAACTAGCTGTTGCCCGCGAATTCGTTTGGAAGAAATTTGTTTATCGCTATCCCGAGGGAACCCGCGAAATTTTCATGAATGAAAAGTAACCTATGTGTTATTCCAAATTATAATCTATCTGTGGGATAAAATTCTTCGAGATCTATTCGGCTATTCTGGCGTGAAGGGGTAACAAAGATCCACACATACATCTTCATAAACTTTTGCATTTGTATTAGTAGGATACCAGGATCCACTCTGTAGGTACACGTCACTCCAAAAAAATTACAACATCGGTTTAAATAATTATCTAGTAATTTCTTACTTACTTCTTTCTTTTTTCACTTCATATTAGTTGTACCCAAGAGTCTTGATATCTCAGAATTTGATGGCAACAGGATGTCCCACGTTTCCACCTACGCGGCTTACCACTAAACATCGCGTTCAGCAGATACATGTTTCGAGTGTCTGTTTGTCTGTTTATTGGCTCGCTCGCCGGTAGTCGTGTTGAATGTACGTACAAATCTGATAAACATTTTGAGCTCACTCTCACGCGATTCGCACTCGATGGGAGCTAGCTTTTATTGCGAATAAAGTTTGTGATTTTGTTAAATACTTTTTATAGTTTTTTTCAACTTTTTCTTTGTTTAGGTGAAAAAATGAATATGCACATATTTTTTTGACTGATAGAATTCTATCAAAAAATAATTTACCACTAACTATGAAACCGAAATCAAAACAGAATCTCACAAAATTGACATTTAAATTGTATTTCGTTTGCAAACAAAATAATACTTTTGGAACTTATTCCAATTATTAAAATACATTTTTTTTCGGACTTACATGAGATGAACACAGATAAGACAATAGAGTGTCAAGAAATGCATTTTACTGAAATTACTAATTTTTGCATCTTAACACCTTTACTGTTGGCGTGTCTGTTTCAAATAAACAAATAAGTTAAGTAGTGGGTAGACAAGTACTTAAAGCAAGTAAACTCACTAAACACATGAAACTTTCGCCATATTATAAAGGCTACCGTCCACTGCAACCACATCCACCCACCTTAATTCACAAAGATTGAACGATTAAACAAGTAATTAAGTATCGCCGCTCATTCTGTCCAGGCTCTCAAATTTGCATGTTAAACGAAGTTTCGCTTTGCTTGTTGTTTTTGACCCCTTATTGAGATGCTTTGCTCGCGTGCGTAGCCGGGGGACAGTTGAGTACAATCCTCGCGCTTACAACAACATCATTCTGTATATCAGCGTCTTAAGGTTCAGTTCGATGTTTGAGGCTGATCATAGTGATTGTAAAGTAATGATCGACTTTTTAATTGTGTTGTTAATGTCAGTGTTAAGGCGTAGAGATCGCTTGCTTCGATTGGTGCTGTTTCGATTATTTGAATTTAATAGTTTTAAATCTCTGTGTTTTGGAATTTATGTGTGAAATTACATTCGGAATTTTCAATTAAAATCTGTAAAAATTATGTGCTGCTATCAACATCATCATATTACTGTCAGTGAAGACGTCCACTACATAGGCCTTCTTGATGATCGGTTTTATATTACCCCCTGTCAATGGTTCCTGCAATCATGATCAGATACAGATGGACGCTTCCTCTTGGCGGGAGACCTTCCAAAAATTCTCCTTTTAGTACATATACCACCACGTAAATACATTTTGTCTGTAATGTATCAATTTTAATGTTTTCTACATAAGTCTGAGGTAGGTAATTATACAACCTACATATAGTTTAGCAACGTAAGAGCTTGCAAAATCATCATCTTCTTCTTTTTTAATATGGCCCCATCGATCGATGTGATGATTTCGCCAATGACAAAGTAATGGTATTCAAAAATCTTGTGACAAAAATGTCAGCAACGTTGTACGGTAGAACACTGTCAAAATACCCCTCCCCCCTGTCGGGCTCTTAGCCAACGGATAACGATATCCCTCAGAATCTGCCAGGAAATCATTATCCGATGCCCAGGGTGCACCAGACCAAGCACTGCTCTTCCCCTCGGACGGATCCAAAATCGAACCGCAGCTCTTTACGACACGCGGATGTAACCTAACTCGCACCCCGCTTGCAAAATCCATTAGAAGTTTTGCCTTCAAATACCTCATAGGCATAGGTAGTTAATTTCATGGATCATTATTATAATTATATAGGTATTTTCTTGCAAATAATTACTTTTCTATTTCCATCGTCATAAACAGTACCGCTGGATTTCTGCTGAGCTACTGTTTCGGGACGCAAGTCCAAGGAGCTATGTTATATACCTTGGCCATAATTCTCCTGCGCAGGGAAATAAATTACCTACTTACGTCGGTAAGCCATATTAAGCGACCCCAATTAGCTTCCAGATATACATATATAAAGTATACGTTTTGTTTGGGGCGAATCGACTACGGTCAAGCATTAAAATATTAAGGGGCCTCTAATCTGCGTGATTGAATTTGCGTTTTCTACCCTATGTGTGCTTATGCGCTATGAGTTATGCTTTTCGATGGTACTACGATTTTTCGAATTTGTAGTAAGATGCTGATAAAACTGCCGACTTGACTTTATTACTTGTTGGATTAGTGATACCAAATATAGTGTGTAGTTTTTATACTTTAAGACGGCGGTTTATTGAATCATCCAAACTGTAACGCGCATTCATAAGACCCTTGCTTCACTTGGTCCATAATGCATCTTTTGTGGCACAGTTTTAATAAAATAGAGCAAAAGACTGGTGACTGTACTTCATTAATTTTTCACCGGTATGCCGAATATAAAGCCAATTCAACTGCTAAAAATGGATCAAACTTGACTTGCAAGATTTGGCCGAAACGAAGAAATAAGTTCACCTGGGTATGTGCTTTTTTTTATTGTTACTTTACTACGTTCTAATACAATTAACAGTTACAAATACGCACTTACATACATAGGTAGGTATACAAATAAAAACAATCGTTGCAAGTTGATGATAAACTTGCAAAAATAAAAATACTGTGGCCTCGCTTCGCTCGCTCGTCACTCGAGCCGTCTCCCGACTCCCGAGCGAGTTGCCCGAGTAAACCACGAGCGTATGGTATAAATCTACAGGCTGTACACAAAGCGTGCGGGCCCCCGATAGCGGTATCTAAAGCCGTGGCGGAGGAGAGCGCGAAAATTTGCATTTTAATAAATACACACCCTTTGAAACGCGGGTACCGTCCATAAATCCGACCGGATCTTTATAATCAAATTCAAACACATAACTTTTATTCTGAATACCTACGCTGAGTAAGGTCTATACCAAATGAACGCCGGGTTTCACGGGTGTCGTAGGTATTACTGCTTTTACGTTATTATAGAGTGTAAGGCATCTACCTTACGTACCTAAACACACTTTTGCCGACTTTATTTTGCGTACTTTCCGTCACATTTTACTCTACTTACGTATAAAAGTGTAAATTGTCCGTGTCGTTTCTCAAAGTTCGCATCCGCTAATTGACACTATTTGTGTCGGATAAAACTTTAAGTTTCATTTAATCTAATCTGGAATAACATAATATTTTATTTAACAAAAATCAGGGCACAAGTTTCCCAACCAATCAACCAAGTAAGAAAAAAACTAAATGAATTGAAAAGATATCATGACATAAATCTCGGTAGATTTATGCGGTTCAAATGAAAATTAGTCTGGAACAGTTTCTCATTTCACGACCTTAAACTATATCGCCTAAATATACGTGACGCTAAACCAAAATAGCTTAGAGCGTACTATTAAACTAAGCGAGTGGATCGCGGTCATCGTAATCTTGGATAAGGGCGGGCGCATAAATCCCGGCGGGTGACGCGCCCGCGGCCTTTATCTACTGGGTGACGCGGACGCGGGAATACTAACGCAAGAAGGGACTACACCCTGTACATGGCATGAGCTAAAGGAGTACGTCGAGCTCAAACTAAGCTGGCATTTTGTATACTAGGTGACGTTGACGCGTGTCAACACATTCAAAACTAGAGCATGTGTATCTAAACGACATGAGATAATTTACTAAAATATTGGTACAGAACCGAGATAAAACAATGTAAATATGTAGTGTAGATGAAATGTGTAAATGGCCTATGTAGGTATGACTTTCATGTGAGTGTAATCACTCCGCGTGCCTCCTTAATGTAAGTTTTCGGTCACAAAATACGTCTCGAACCAGTTTGCGTTAATATGTCAAACACTATGAGAACAGTTTGTTGCAGTGTCGATCCGCAAATGGCGCCGCCAATTTTTCCATAGTAATTGAGAAAGTCGTTTCTATATGCGAAAACTTACTCTAGAGGCTCTGGTCTATCCTCGTAAATCCCGACTTTTCATCACGTAGTACCGAGGCACCAAATCCCAGTTTTGTGATTATAGGTTTAATTTAAGCACATTTAAAGTTATTTCTTCATAGAATAATTTGTACTTCATGTAGTACATTCGGCAGTTATTCTTGCTATTAATTTGTACTTCAGTAAGTACGCGAGGACTTACGATTACGAGGTTATCTGTCAAATGGTGACAAATATCAAGCAAAAGAGCCTAGACTCTACCTAGGGGTTACTAACACCAACAGTTAAAAGCTGACTTTTTTCACTAAAATATTACTACTTGCTCCCGCGAGTTGGTCCTGGTTGTAAAACTTGCTGTTCCTTAAGGAATAGTATTGAACGAAATCCGTCTTCTTTACCGGTAAAGGAACGTTTCTAGAACTTAGGGTGGATGTTTAGTCAGTCAGTTAAAAAATCCAATGTCCAAAATTACGATGAAAGATTTTTACAGGAGTGTTCAATTGAACTAACTGAACTACCCGCTGAAATATTTTACAATAATGCTAAAACATCTTGTAGATAAATATGCAGATTGCGAAAAAAAATAGCAATATACTCAGGAGCAATGAAACCAGGTTACTTGCCGTAGAAAGTTGCATGAATAGTGAGCCGGTTTCTTTGCTCTCGAGTATATTAGCCACGTCCATAAGTTGTACATCTGTGTTGTATAATTGCCGACGCCCGCGCCCCTCCTTCGAACACCTCTGACCCGTCCTGAAACTTACAGCCAATCGAGATTTAATGAACTTCCTGCTTTCTTATTTAACGGGATTTATATGTTTCTTTAATTATACGCAGCTGGGGGGCGAATTTTGAAAGCACATAGGTGAAAAAAACCACTTGGAATTGGTAAAAAATGTGCTGAATTTGAAATACGAATAGCATAGGAGACAATTACAGCTGTCATTAATCTTGTGAACTTAGTCAGAAATTTTATTAGCGCTGTAGTTTTGAAGATAAGAGTTACGCCGCTTTCGAGTGATGTAATTTCAGAAATCGGGCCCCTGGTTTAATTTGGTTTCAATAAGATGTAACCTTACAAATAATTTATTGAGTAGGTAAGGCGTTACTTTGCGGAGGTCCATTTCAATGAACAAAAAACGTTTACCAACCGAAGCGCGTCAGCGTTTTGTGTGGTGCAGGGAATAGTTAAGTTTGTGGGGTTTGATGTTTTATGCGGCAGCAGAGGAGGGTGGGCTTGCAAGTAAAAACATAATATTCGCACAAGCTAGGCTGTTTTGCACGTGAGTAGCGGAGTAGAAAAGTAAATGTTTTTTGTTCATTGTAACTTTACAATACAATATTAGCATTCTTTGTTGAAATCACCACAAATCAGTTACAAATTTATAAAGACAAGGTTGACCCCAGCGACCTTTTTAACCTTAAATAAGTAGGTAATAATATTAAAAAGAAATGGATTTACAGATCGTTCAAAAATTTCGGTCATTTATAGTTTGTTGGTTTTGTTTTACGTTGACCAGATTTAATAAATAATTATTCCAGTAGTGCACGTTAATTTACAAAAGCCCTACTCTAGGTTGTATAAAGATATATACTTGGTTGAACATAAGAAAGGGATAAAAAGATTATTTATGATTTAGTACATAATGTAGCCAGCAATACAAACGGATATATATTTTAAACTTAGCAATTTTTGTTATTATGTACTTACCTACGAAATTTAAATTGAACTAACGCCATTTTAAATCAAAATATTCTGTGGCAACAACAAATTTTAATCACATACGAGAATTCATTACTGTCCCCGATTTTGGCAGGAGCCCAGAAGGAAGGCGGGCCGGCGTATGAAAGTTATCGACGGCCACGATAGATGGCGGTAGTGCATCACGGAATAAAAACTAGGATATATGTAGTTCGTATAGGCCACAGACTATATACATGACAATATTGTAGCATGTGCCCAATTTTCAATTTATTTTATGACTTCACTACATTGTATAAAACAAAGTCGCTTTCCACTGTCTCTGTCCCTAAGTAGGTATGCTTATATCTTTAAAACTACGCAACGGATTTTAATGCAGTTTTTTTAATAGTAGATAGAGTGATTCAAGAAGAAGGTTTATTTGTATAATTCTACGCAGACGAAGTTGCGGGCAGAAGCTAGTATCTTATAAGAATTATGGCCGTTTGTTTGAATACCAATACATAATACAATACATTACAATATAATAACTCTTTATTGAACACCACATATAACAACCAAAACAGAAAAAAGGTATACAGAATATTACAAGGTAACAATAGGCGGCCTTATCGCTACAGAGCGATCTCTACCAGGCAACCATAACGGACTGGAGAACAGAACAGATCTAAGCAGGTGGTGCAATTTAGAATCTATATTAATATACTAAGTACTGAAATACATAATATATATACATGAAAACACATTTATAATAAATAGAGATATAACTAGACACATACACACATACCTAAAAAAGCCAGCTACAAGATTCATGCACAAGATGACAGATAGTGCTCCTTCAACATAGATTTAAATATGGGTAAAGATTTAGCGCATACACACCCATACATAACTACTTATATTGCATTTGGTTTTTTAACTTTCCGTCTAATTCTATACAGAATTACCTAAATGAGCGGAAAATAAAGTCGGTTTCGAAAGTCAGACCAACGATTTACACTTTAGATACTTGGCGCAATTTTTTTTACCTAATTTTGTGACTATGCACTTGGACTTGCTTTGAAATAAATGTTCTTTTGAATCTATTTGTAAAAGATCTGTCCGGATCACTCCTAGCAGTGCTTGCGCTGCTGTGTTTTGGCTTGGAAAGATAATACTTGCTCGTTTGCCTACCCTATCCTATATTTAATAAAACAGTAAGTAACACACGTTTTTTTATTAACAACAGCTGGTTGTCGTGATGTATAGCTTGAACGCTGCAACGCCTTATTGCATTTAGGACAAACAGAAACACGTACCAACCTACCACTAGGGATATGAGAAACAAGTCTTAAAAGTATAATATACCTTTATTTTTTTTATGCTTAATAGGCATGGGTTTGATCATAATCATGCCTGATGGTAAGCGAAGTGATCTAGGGTTGAGCACACCTGCCAATGTTTTCAATCGGCACTTGATAATGATCAACAAATATTAAAGACTTAGCTAAGATTCCAGTGACTTCATGGTCACTGCTTCAAAAATTCTAAACACAAATTCCTTAAACCCTCTTAGTAGTTCATCGATAATACACATTAACCCAATAACGAAACTAAACCACCTATAAATACCCCACATCACGTTTATCAAAACTTTTTACCAGAGGTCAACAACCATTACGGGTTAACACTAAATAATTCCCCTATTTATATGTCGTCCATCCTAGTGCGGACTAGCGAAAGGCTCAAAATTAAATATTATACCAATAAAAAGGATGATAATGGCGGCCCCTGCATCCGGGCGCCGATAATTCCACCGTTCGACGCTCAATAAATATACTTTCGACGTTTTCAAGTTAAACAGAGCTGGTATATATCATAATAACCTGAGGCGAGACAGGATCCCGTAGCCGCCCTACGCTCGGCAATAAAGGGAATCCCTTCAGACGTGCTGCCCTTGTCCCTTACACTTATAAATATCAATTTATCCCGTGTCAAATACGACCAAAGCCTGGCCATTTTCAGGTTACGTATCGCCCGCGATCCGTCTCCGGCAACCATTTTATCTCAATTTTTTCTTAATTTTTATGTAAAACAGACCGCTCCGTTCATCTTGGGGTATGACGTTAATGAAAAATGGTTGGCGCGGAAGGACAATTTCGCTGAAAAATTCCACATCTGAAATATAATTTTCTTTATCGTGTTCCGTGCGTTTTAATTGAGAAATATTCAAAGCGTGTCAAGTTAAGAAACGGGAAGCATGCAAACTTTCGTAGCATGAAATGTATCTCCTTTGTCAAAATAAAACAAATGAAACACTATTCAGTATTACATAGACAGTTTTTATTAAGTTAGTTTACTTAGAACTCTGCCGTACTCTTCATACTGAAGTTTAATTTAAGCTTTAAGCAGGTAAATTAAAAACTTAAGGAATTTTACGTAACCGTTAGCAGTATTGGTAATGTAGAGAAGCAATTATGTATTGTACAACAGATGAGTGTGTTTACTTGTGTGCAACGTGGAAGTGTGTGTATTTTTTCAGTGACCTCGCATAACACGTAGAAAAAAAACGGTCTAACAGTTCTCGAGATAAATGGGAACGTTTTCGGACAAACACACAACCTACCACCCTAAGCGCATATAGCTTCTCAGTTCCGTTGTGAGTAAGAAGGACTTTTTACCTATCACAGTAACATTTACTATTATCGAAACAAAAAACATCCGTTTGGAAAACCTTTTTCCGTGCTTACACAACGTTGGAACAAAACAAACGATAAAATACCAGGCGACATTACACCAATTGCGAACCGCGAATGCAACTCAACATTAACATTCATTAAATACCTCGTCCTCGCCTTAAATTTAGAGTCAACCAACAAAAATAGAGCGGTATATTACGAGGATTTACGGTACAAATATATGTAAAGTTTGCCAGATATATTATTTGGGGTTGGTCCCGAGATGAGGGGCTATACGTGAAAGCATTCGGCTACGTGCCTCAGCATAATGCCTTCCTTAGGGCGCTGAGGAAGCTAAGCTTCTGTAATTCGTCTTGCAGGAATCCCTAATTTGAAATGTGGATGAGTTTCCAAATATGCCGGAAGTTAAATTGTAAGGCCCTGGCTCCCGAACTATATTTGGCCGCTCAAGCACCCTTTGGAAGGGCAAGTCTGGAAGATTCCAATTTCAGATGGCGTTGCCTAAGAAATGTGTCTCTACTTTTTGTTTTATTTTACTTACGATTTGTAAACTGCTTTTACCCAAGTAACTTTGTGACTAGTAGGTATGTACGTTATCGAACCTGTCGATAACGTACGTATTTCTCGAGGTAATCTCAATCACAGAAACTTCAGGCTTCTATAGGCTTTGTTTACAACGAAATTACAGAGGATCAAAAGCACCTTGATGTGGGTGGTACGCGTATGCTTTTTCGATCAATTTTGCGAGGAAAGATACCTATAGACATTGTAATTAGACATCTACCAAAAAAAAAAATTACTTTTATACATACATTCATATATCACGTCTTTATCCCTTACGACGTAGACCGAACCTAAGGTAACAAAACCTTAAGGGCGTATAGCTGAAAAGGATAATCAAAATAGTGATGAGTTGCTAGCCATTCCCTCGATGGGCTTTTACCATCTGCGCGGGAAGAGATGCAACTGTTAAATGCTATGTTTTTTTTACTCCCAGACCAGCGTTGCTAAAATAATCAAAACAAAGCATCAAGTGACTAGACCAAACAGTTACCTTTTCACTTTTTTCATTAACGAACTAAGAAGAGCATTGCATCGTCGTCATTTCAAAAAATCAAAAATGTTTATTTGGTTTTTTACATTTACTAACTTAACTACGTGTGTGTGTGTGTGTGTGTGTGTGTGTGTGTGTGTGTGTGTGTGTGTGCGCCTGCGTCTGTGTGTATGTACGTGAGTGTGCCTGTTTGTGTTTGTTTCTGTGCGTGTGCATACATTTAAACCCAAAGTTCATCAAAAACACAATTTCTAATAAAAAGTAACTCCAACAAAACTTACCCCACACAAAAAGCAAAAGCACCAATTTTTCTTCATTACAACACTCGCGTTGGATTAAAAAAATTCGCTTCAAACTTGTTAGGAGATTAGCAACAAAGCAGCCCCCATATCTTTAATGTACATCAGCTGTAAACGAATTCTCGCGCTCGCCTCACTTATTTATGAGTTTATTTATCATTAACGAATTATGAAACCGTACCGAGTTTTTGTCGAGATCCCGTGGTACCGCTTTATGTTGCGTTTTTCGATTCTTATCTGTCTTAATTGTTTGCGAGTACTTAAGTTTCGGGTACATTTTTATAATGACTTTTTTGGATGTTTTTAATATTGCTTTGTTAACTGGTTTACCTTGGGCATGATTGTATTGCAAATTAGCGGCGTTTAGAGTTTTAACAACGCGTGTTTAAAGGTAGTATTATCACAAATGTCATGTAGTCGAAAGATTACAGTAAGTGGGTCATTTTAAGTGTTCTGTACCTGGATATCCTGGATATGAAGAAACGGAACCCCTATGGAATAACCTTGTTGTCCATCTGTCTGTTTATCTTTTTTCCAATCCTAACACTCCATGTTTAAAGCAATTTTAAGCAATTTAAAATTGATTGGAAGAGCACTTCCAATCGACCTAGACACCTAGAACCCTGAAGTACAGCTAGAAGTAAGGTCATAGGCTCAATATAGCACTAAGTAGAGGAGAAATACCTAAAATCGCCAATTCTACAACGTTTAATCATTAATCATTTCTTTCATGCTAGTCTGGGAGTAAAGAAAAAAACATAAAATTTACCAGTTGCTTCTCTTCCCGCGCAGATGGTAAAAGCCTATCGAGGGAATGGGCGAAAGTCTTAGGAATCATGTTATAGGCGATGCGGCTAGCAACCCATCACTATTTTGATTTCCCTTTCCACCTATACGCCCTTAATCATGCTAAGCGTGGCCTTGGTTTTGTAAGCTTAGGCTCTGTCTACCCCGTAAGGGATAAAGACGTGATATATGTATGTATTAATCATTTACGTGTCCGTCATAGTTCGTGTTTTTCCATTTAGTGCGTCATAAAGAAGTCTGTATGGGACATTCACATTGAATATCAATTAGGTGTGAATACACAATTCCACTCTACTGCTCTATCACTACAGCTGAGCCAATGACCTCAAAGGATGAATTAAATTTAAGAAAACAAACGTATTAACATAAAGCTTTTTCAAAACAATATCGCTCAAGTTCCCTCGAATGAGGAAGGTAAAGCCCTCGAGAGGGATACAGGAGAATATTTCGCGAGGCAATACAAAGAGGAACCGTTAAAGGCAACAATGGCGTCCCATCTGCTTCCAGTTCTGAGATTCAATTAAATTTTTACTGTAGATTATCACGCGGACATAAAGCACGGATGCCGCGGCTTATTACGTGTAATAGGCGTGGTTAAAAAAAATGTTTATCGTTCGCTTTTTGTTCCTGGCAATAAAGAGGCAATATAGAAATTTTCAACCATTTTATTATTTTAGCTAAAATCGCGTACATGTTTTTATTATATCTTCGAGAGAAGGACCACAAGGGAACACAATAGGTTATTTAAAAAAAAAGTTTTCGACGCATCCCTACTTTTAGATCATACTTGTTTACATTTGGACCGTACCTTTGTAAATTAGAATAGAAAAAGTGCTTTAAACTAAACGTATGGTTAAAGAACAGTTTAGTGTACCTTACACAAATTATATTTCATCATCATCATCATCAGCCTATCGCAGTCCATTGCTAAACAAAGACCCCTCTCTTGCTAAACAAAGCCGGGCGCTAATGATATTTAGTGTGGAACTAACACATTTACATCGCAAAGCGGCAATTTTAACGCCCTACTAATTGATTACGTAATAACGTTGTGAATACTACGAATCAGATACACGTATAAAAGTCGAGTGATGCTCGACATGTTTCGGACTATTTCGTAGTCCTTCTTCCTGGAGCGCTCGCCTCGGCGGCAGTGAAACGAACACTGCGCGCCAGCGCTCTGTTCGCGCGGCTGCTCGACGCAACTGACAGTGGCGCACAACTACCCTCGTTTTCATCGTCTTTTTTTTTTACTTTTTATACGTGAGTTATCCGTTTATGAGTAATTATGATTAAGTCTCACAGTAGTTTCATGTGGAAATCAGATACAATTCTCAAAATATGAGGACAAACTCATGCGACTGTTGTCCTACCGTAACAACATGGCTATTTCTATGATAGGCATACCGTATTACAATAGGCTACGTCTATGCACACGTAATAAAGCACAAAGCTTTTTACTGGAAGCGCCTCGTAAATGAAAAATAAACATGCACCGTTAACAAATCTTCGCCGTAGTCGCTACACGTATTAAAATTGTTTGTGACTTTTGTTTACGTGGCGCTAGTTAGCGCTTCGTCGGACATTATTATGTTTACTTGAGGACGTATGGAATATGATAAATTTTGGATAAGAAAATAAAAGTAGGATAAATTTGTGACGCTAATTATGCAGGATTTGTTTGTTGCTTGTAAATATGTAAGTAAATAAAAGAACCTAAGCATTATTTTATCGTGGAACAATTTACAAGCAGTCCCAAATTAATACTAGTTTGTGATATGGGGTCTATGCCTATCTAATTCATGAATCGAATACATCCATTGTGTCTGCCTCTGTATCAGGATTCGAACCAGGAATGCTTAGCTTCATAGCCAGGGTCACTGACTTCCTGGCTATCCGACCGTCAGTGCGTCTACCTAAAGCAATGAAGTTAATGCATCACATGAACCTACTTTCCCAAGCAACGTGCACCTAACCTAATACAAACACTAATATCTTTATAAGCGCCGCCGAAGCCCAAAACAAATTACCATAGAAAAGAGATTCAAAAACTTTTCCTACACTCATACCCATTATAAGTTTTCCAAGAAAAACACTTTCCGTGCACACGTCGCTCCCAGTTTTTTCTCGGCGCACTTTCTAAGTACCATAAATCTTTCACGTAAATAATTGAAACGATATTTTATGCCAAAACATTCCGCGGGCGGGGAGGTGTCACGGCCAACCACCTGCCTCCCCCCAACTTGTACCACTTTCCACTTTAATTTGGTTTTGTAATGTATTTTCAATTACGTCTAAAGTAGCTCTGTGATTTGTGGTCGCGCTTAAGGAGATTGAAGAACAATTCTTTAACCTAATTTAAAGGGGGATTGAAGGGGGGCTATTCGATGCCTATCTGATTTGCCTCACACCCTGACACAATTCCGTGGGAATTTTCCGTTACATTCCTCAAGGGGAAATTAAATTGACTTCAATTCACTCTTCTGAAAGTCGTCTGTATCTATACTGAGTAAACTACACGTGATGTGGGTGTGTATTAAAAATTCAACAAAGTAAAATCTTGGACCGAGCGCTGCGTTCAAACTCCATACGTCACCGCGGAACGTAAAAGTTCTATGCCATTACAGTTAACTTGTACAATGTGGGAAACCTATAAATACAGCGGTACGTCCTCCCAACCTGATAAATCAAAGATGGACTTCGGCAAACTTGAACGTGTATCGCAATTAACTTTTCCGTCCACGCAGAGGTAGTTGGTACAACATTTAGTTATAGTAACATACCATAAAGAATCCACAAAAGGAAAAGTTAAGTAAAAATTTGGAGTCGAGGTTCTTAGTCAGCAATAAGATTGAAAATAACTGAAGATGACTGCAAAAAGTTATTATTTGCTTCAGTGAAAGATTTTTCTAAGGTTATGTTTGTCAGTTTATTATTTTATAAAATAAAATAATTAGTATCGACTATGATTTCAGGAGGCAAAGATTTATATTAAGTAATAATTAAATCGTTGTACTGTATTACGATTATAAATCGAGCCGGACCCAACTAGTTTCGGTCTACTTCGGATGCATTCGCTCATGAGGTACCTAAGTCTTCATAGATCGACACTAGTTGGATCATTTTCGACTTCAATCGTGAGTCACCATCACAAATGAGTTAAAAAAAACCTACGATATGAAATCATCACTGGCAACAACAGGCTCCAAGAAGTGGTATAAGCTCGAATACTTTATAAATGCAAACGCACCATCTGATAAACTTCTGTAGCCACAATACACTGCCGTGTCATAAATAAACTCAGTTTTTCGCATCGAGTAAGAAATTTATCATTTCATTGGACATTTTTTTCTTTTTCTCCCCCTTTTTGTACATCTTGGATCACACTTTTGAACGCCATTTATTACACGGTTCGACGTTACGGCGCTTTACGGGGCTTGATGAAGGTATCGTTATGTGATATCTGATAATAAAACACTTGACTTGGTCTTCATTGATTTGCATGCTGTTTATTGGATACCTATAATACATAGGTACGATTTAAAAAGCTTTTTTTATTACAGTCCTAATAGAGGATTTAAACACGTTATTAGCAACAGCTCATTACATTTGTCGAAACATAATTCATTAAAAATATTTTCGACGCTCCATTGAGCATAAAAATCGATTTTAAACATCTATTAACGCTGCGTTTAGTTTTTGCTGAAGCTAATCGGGTCATTCATTTTCAAGTAGTGAACGTGACTAACGAGGTGCAAGTTGCGTTTTGTTCGGTCCGATTTTTTATAAATCGGAATCTCTGCTCGAATGGAGTCGATTCCATCGCTTTGTGTCCTCTATATAAGAGCATTATAAATTTTGTCATCTCGAGGCAATAAGTCATACGTGTAATGAATAAGGGCGATTTGTTTTGAATCCATCCAAATTTATGGACGATATCGAAGCTTTTTACAGGCGTTTTTCTCCTCATTCTGCCATTGTTATCGCCTTTTTCTGCCCCTTTGTCCCGGCTAAAGTTTTTTATTGTCCTTAACACTGACACTTTACGAGTTATTAATTGGTTGTCGAGCGTTTATTTATTTCTCTATTTTGACAGCGGAACGATTTTCGTCGTATATAATTCTGGAGGCCGAATTGAAAATCCATCATATTCAGGTTGTCGTAAATTTGCCGTGATATAGTGCGTTACATGGTAATAATTTAGTGAACGCTCCGCGTAGTGCGGACGGCCCCGACACGCACTAAATAATGACGAGTTTTATTCGCATCCCTGGATATTAAAATGGCCGCTGAATATGACGTTTTTTTATAAAACGGTATGCGTACTTCACGCGTAGGTAGGTATCGTTAATAACTCAAATACGCATGATCATAAATCATTCCCGTCTAGCTTCCAGTTTCGTAACATGCGCACATATGTGCAACATATGTAGATAGGCGTACTATATGCTATTTCCCCGTCTTATGTAGGTTCCTTTTTTCCCCCATAAAGCATTGTTGGCTGCTTTATTCCTTGATTTATAAGAGACGTTGGTAAGACAAATAGCTGGATTGTGTTCCAAATTTTTAAAGCCACATTTCGTTTCGCGCGCCCGCACCCTTGGAGTAAATACCTACCTACGGATAGTGAGAATTTATACTTAAATTCGTAGCTCGATAGCTCAAATAGTTAAAGATCATTTAAAATAACTGTCATTAAAAATACGTTCAATCAATAAGCGGATGAAAATTCTAAACAAACGCTTTGTTTTGAACACATTGATTAACACATCTGTATTACAAAAATAATTTGATGATAAATCTCAAGCGGAGGAAAGAAAGTTATCAGAAATCTCACCCACTTATATCCGTAAACATTTCCCGCTTAGCCGTTGATGGTTGTTTCACTACCCTTATTAAAATGTGTTTTCCGAGTCTCGCTGCTTAGTCGAAGCGCCACCTATCTGCCGGGCGGACAGATTTAGCGACCCGCGGTTGGTGCCCACTGAAAGCTGTAGCGGGAGCGGACAGCGGGGATTAGCGATGTCTTTAACTCTACAACTTAATCGGGAGCGGTAGCAAGCATGAGATGCAAAGGTGACATATTGTGTGATTTTTTCGCACCCCACTTTCACTGTAAATAATTTCAGTTATTCACTAGCTTTGTTTATGTATGTTTCAGATTCCCGCTCCAAATCTCCACCCCTTGTTTTTAGTCATTGTATAATGCTGAGAACAGTAGTGACTATGACTTATGTGTTGAAGCTAGTTGGTAACCAATTCCGAAGGCGCTAGCAGTAGGTACTCCGTACAAGAGGGGGCTTGGGTTCTGTATAAGTTAAAGAGCTGCGACGCCCAGAAGTATCGTTTAACTTCGGAAAGGATGTTACTTTTTATTTTGCAAATAGGTACACATCAATGAAGCAAATCAAGGTATTTCTAAGGAAAATAATACCATATTCAACTTAACGATTGTACGTGTAAAACCAGACAAATACTTAAGTAACTGTCATTTACAAATAAAATATTTCTCGTTACTATTTTTCATCATAGCCACTCCCACCTGAATTATAAATGTACCCTAAGTGAGTCAAAAAGACATTAAATTTGTTTGTGGCATTTGAATTTTCATACGACTTACTGTAGGTATTCTTAAATTGTCTCTCTCGTTTGCCCTCAGTTTAAAGCACATTTTAAGTAGCGACCAAGCATCGACACTTACTATATTTCCCAGCTACTACCCACAGCCTCTTATAACTTGGGCCAGCGCATTAGACAGATTTAATGGGGAATTCTCTCATTTCTATCGGGTCTTACCGCTAAATTTATACCGGTTTCGTGGATCTTTTTTCCATACGACTGTGCTTCCACGGATTTATACGAGTCGGGCTGAGTTACCGTTCGAAATTTAAGAATAATGTGACGTTTTTTTTTTATACGTAATCCGGCGTAATACGGTTTTTTATTACACGTTTACTAGCCAGCCTTTTCTCTAGTGTTTTTTTTTAACCTGTGATACGGGTTAGCCTTCAAAGTTACAGTTACTAGGCAAATTCATGTTACGTTTTTTTTTTCTAGACCGACTCTACTCTTGTTCAAAAACTTATCAATTGGTTTTTTTCTGTCACGTTGACACTTACTTTTTCTAGATAGAGACAAAACACACACACATTGCAGCAACAGGTTTGTAATCTTGTATTGAAATCAATAGTGTAGGTACTAAATCCGACTATGACAACCAGTGGCTGAGCATAAAATATGATTGTTTTTTTTTTACCAAGACAAATGTATAAAACAAGAACTTTGAAACGAATAATTAAAAGATTTTTCTTCTTTTTAAAAAACAACACCTATACTATAAATATAAAACGTATTTTTCCCTCTCAGCGTCCTGGCAACACTATCTATCTCGAATCACTTACCCAAACATCCCACCCCCGATCACCCAATTACCCTTAAAAATCGCCAAACTTCGCATCCAATTGAAAATCAACACCCACAGAACGGTGACTTAATTCTTACCCCATAAAACGGCACGAATCGCGATACGATATGGAAATTCGTCCGTCGTCGACGGCAATATTCGACCGAACGTGAGGCTCGCACTAAATTGCCTATTTATTCTTTTACTTCATATATTACTTTGCGCATGTTGTCTGCCCAAAGCGATATTTATTGTTCGACCGTTATTGCGTCAAATGACGGATTGGGTTGCGTATTATCGGAGGTTAAGGATGTGGGCGGCGTGACGTAGGCGCCGTGATTTCTGGACCTAGGTTCACTATTTGGAACTTGTTCTGTTAATAATTTTGAGGTAGCTCTTAGTTTCTGTTAGTCTTTATTTTTTAAACTTAGCACGACATGTACTTAAGTGTTATTTATGGTTAAAATAATTGATTTTCTTTGAGCTTAAATTATTGTAACGGGTCATTTTATCAGAGTTGAATAAACAAAGTATTAATGTAATACAATTGCATTTCTATTTTAAGTATTTAGGCCTTAAACAACTAAAGTTTGTTTCGGATGCATCGTGATCCGTACAACGCCCGATTTAGGTAGTAGGTACTCCAAGAGTTGCTCCATCCCGTCATAGACTGAATGCCTCCTCAAGGCAGCTCCACAGTATACAAGTCTAAGCAGACCAAACTTGCGTACAATTTTTACACATATAATTAAAACTCCCGTATTTCTAGCACCTATTTGAATATAGTACCTGTAATAACGTTTTATAAATAGTAATTTTCATATATGAAGCTCCAAATTTGTCAATAAGAATGAGTATTACAGTACCTACAAAAATAGTTAACTGCGTGTGCTTTTAATATTGAATTGTCCCTTAATGGATCGACTTATCATCAACCGGAACTTATCTCAAGATATATCTCATAGCGTAACAGATATATTTATGCTACCGTTATTAGACATTTTTCTGGAGGGGCCCTAATGAATGCGTGTTATTTACGATCTACACAACGACGGACGACCGATAAAGTCCCTACCAATATCATAGTACCATTACGTTGCGTACTGACAAAAATATCTACAGATTCATCTTAGAAGGGCTGTAAGAGATGTGTATTGTGGAAGGAAGCTCAGGGAGTCTAAACTTTCTACGTCGCGATATATAGTGAAAAGACTTTTGAATACTGAACGTGTTTTTTTTTAATTACTCGTCTGCCCCTAGCAGGAGCCTTAACAGATCTGACCCTTTGGCCTTGTTTATGAATTCATTTTCTATAAAAAAATTTAATTAGTTTTCAACGAGGTGGAAGGCTTAAGCCTTCACATTACCTGTATATATTTTTCATTTTGTTACCACAAATGTTAGCTTAACGAATTATATGTAAGTTTTGACAAGTTTCTTCCATGCTAGCCTGGGAGTATAAAGAAAAAACATAGAATTTACCAGTTGCTTCTCTTCCCGCCCAGAAAAGCTAGCCCATCGAGGGAATGGGCGAAAGTCTTAGGAATCATGTTATAGGCGATGCGGCTGGCAACCTATCACTATTATGATTTCCCTTTCCAGCTCAGCCCTTAATCATGCTAAAAGTGGCCTTAAGGTTTTGTTATCTGAGGCTCTGTCTACCCCGTAAGGGATAAAGACGTGATTAAATATATGTGTGTTTGACAAGTTTTCTGCGGAATGTAGACCATGATTATCTTTGATGCGTGTGTATCGGGAGCTCATCGAAGATAGTCGTGGTCTATGTCCCTTAGAAAACATGTCTCAAGTTCGTTTTGGACCAGCATTCTGTGTATAGTTGGGCCATGGTACTGTCCATTGCATAGACAGGCCTAACCCGTTGGATTGGAAAAACATCTCTTGCGTAGCTGCAGCGGTAAGAGGGAGGTGTGTGTCGCAATTAATATTAATCACGTGTTATCTGCTTTATTGCTGAATGATGAATGTAACTGTATAGGTAGGTACTGTAGGAATAGGTTCAGTTAGTTTATGCTGGCAGGTTTTGGGTGCTGGCTGCTCTGAAATAGTTCAAGTTCCGAATATCGAACACCCGTTCGATATTTTGAAAGGTTTTTGTTTTTGGAACTTGGGACGGCTATCAGAACAGCTCGAACTGAAAGCCGCATAGGCGGAAATCTTAATATTTTGTAAATGATTATTTAAAGTTGAAATAAAATCAAGAATTAATAAGTTTGTGTTTTAACTTGAGTAACTTGGCCTTCTGCAGCAACAGTTTGGTTAGGAACTTTATATCCCGATTCCCGTATAGTTTGAAGTGCCTCTTCAGGGCAGCTCTACAGTACACTATCAAATGAATCAAGAATTTTTACGTCTTGATTTTTTGTTTACTTTTACGGTTTTACCGTTAGAAATTAAATGACTTTTCAGATTTTTCTGTGTTCTAATTTTCAGTGTAATTTAGAAATTTGTAACTGTATAATTAATAACTAGATATTATTCGATTTCAAAATTAGCAAATAAACGAAAAACTTAATCTTTTAATTGCTATAAAAATCAAATAATACGTACTTATTACCCTGTGTTTTATTTGAGCATACGATTTTATACGAAGTTAACAGCAAGAGAAAGCTGTTTTGGCTGTTATGTTAACAGTCTATATTTTGAGCTTAAAATAAATGAACAATTTACGAACTACGTAGTAATTGAAGGTAACTTAGTTACCAATTTTTCAAACGTCTGATCACCATCAAATCTCTTATTTCCTTTCTTTCCTTACACTTAAGACGTAGGTGTTTAATACCCAGGAAAGAATGAGTTCTGATTAAGGATAGCTGTTACATAATTTGAACAGTATTGAATAGAGTTTAAGACGAGTCTACGTTGATATACTTTGGTATGTGCATGTCAAAGTGCATGATAATAATTCACATTAACAAATAATACCGTCAAGGAATTACTTACTGTTATAAACTAACAAACTCATTCAAAAAACATGTTTACGAATAAAAATAAACATACATTGTATAAAACACACCCATTT
This sequence comes from Pandemis corylana, assembly GCA_949127965.1. Taxonomy (NCBI): domain Eukaryota; kingdom Metazoa; phylum Arthropoda; class Insecta; order Lepidoptera; family Tortricidae; genus Pandemis; species Pandemis corylana. Next base: position 6,264,469 of record OX421859.1, on the reverse strand, counting down.
CGCGTAAAGGCGAAAGAATACGAATAATAAGTTGACATAGTCTTCGTCCCAAGAATTATGTGCCTCAAGATAAACGGCGCGGGCGAAATGAACTCATGCCCTCCCCCTCGGACCGACCCCCCCTCGCCCGCACAAGCGCCCTCTGGAGGCAACCCACGGACATAAATTTTGAAAGAAAAATCGACGACGGTTACGCTCGGAATGTGTGATTTGGGTTTTAATTTGAATTGCGGTTATTTTTCATAGAGAGGTTTTGGGAAGGGTATTTTTTAGGGAGGTCTCAGGAAAATTCTGAAGGAATTGAACAGTTTACAGTACAGGAATTGTACAACTTTAGTATCACGATTTCAAACGATTAATTCACTTTGATTTGTGACCAAACTCAATAATAGTCTAAGTGACACTACCCATTCTGAGGTCATCAAAAATGTAAAAGTACAGTAAAAAGGTCCCACAGTGTAGATCGCAACACGGCTCAAATGATTGGGCTATTCGTTGCCTAAATTGTATTACTTTCTTACCAACTGATAAAAAGCAATACATAAAACTTTTCCCAGCATTATTTACGCACAGCAGAACTTTCAAACTAACACCAAAGCGGAACTCAACTTAGATACACGTTCAGCGAAAGTAGCTATAGTCGTATCGCTGCTACTAAAAGTATCTATTATCGGGTAGGATATTATTTGTATGAGAATAAAAGAAACCTTTTATCCTATTGGTGGCGAGCCGATCAATCTCTCAGGACTCTTTCTCATTACACCATCAATCGGCTTTTTCCCTGTTTTTCAACATTAATAGCAGCCTACTATCTCCTGAAAGAAATCTACTGCTGAGCTGTATTATTGTCATAGGGATATTTACAGCGCTCATTTATTTGTCGACGTCCCCTCTTATTTTCCGTTCGGGCCAATCCGATAGAAGAGTCTGTTGAAAATTTTTCGTAAGCAGCAATACATCTTGTCGAGTCCTATCTCTAGGCGAACATTCGACGGTCACCCCTACAGGGCGGCAAAGAATCGACACAGAAGCAGACGCGGCAAACATCCATCATTCGTATGGGTATAATGAAAAAAATAGCTAAAGTAAGCATCACCTTTTATAAATTGATGCTGTAACAAAAGCACACTGTTTCGTTTTATAATTTAAATTCATGCACTGAGTAAGGTTTATTTCTTCAATATAGGCGATAGAATATCTACTTACAGTAGTTGAAATGCTGAAAAAATGATCATATCATTTGACGCATGCAATCAAAAAAATCTGCTGCAATTAATGCTTATAATAAGACTTTTTTTGTAATATTTCTAATCGAGTAATAAAACAGTAAGTGAAAGATGAAACAAACTTTTGAAACCGGTATTTACATACTTCCATATAGTTAAACATCACGTCGTTGCTTTTTTTAACACTTCAATAAACTTTAGGTAATCAAAGTAACAAAATAACGAAGTTGATCTTTTTCACATAAAAAAAAAAAAAAAAAAAAAAGCGTCATGAACTGTAAGTTTTCACAGTTGTGTGAAGCAAGTATTTTTATAATCTATAATGGATGAAATCGCTATGCAAATCATGAAATTCGTAACTGGTGATTTGAATCATTGAAAATTCGCACAAAGTTCAACACGGCACATCCATAAAATGTCCTAGAGGTATCGGATTATTCTGTGGCCCGTCCCCCGCCCCACCGCTTCCCCTCGCCGCCCGTCGGCTAAAACCACTTGTGCCAATTTTCTCGGGGACTCCTCCACTTTACTTGAGCTCCCACTATTCCAAAACTTAACGACGTAATTTCACAACGCATTCGAATCAATTTAACCTCTATCTCGCTCCATTTAGCGTTGACTTCCCAATGGGGTTTTATAGGCGGTTAAGTAGTTTTGAAGTTTCGGATATTTGGGGTACATTTGGTGGGCTCACGCATTTCTTTTCTCGTCCTTTGCTAATGTCTTTGGGTTGTAATGAGATGATATTAGTGCTAGTCCGCTGTTTAATTTGATTCGTGTCAGGTTTTGCCGTTATTTATAAAGTTTCTTTGCTCAGCGAGCTATGAAGAGAGCTATGCTTGGAGTTTTGTCTACGAAGTCGAATTAGAAATGAGGAGAAACAAGGGTCTATGACATAGCCAAGCGAATTAGCTCGTTGAAGTGGCGATAGGCTGGCTATATAGTACGGAGAACAGATGGTCGTTCGGGGCCTAAAGGTTCTCGAGTGGACATCGCGAATCGGCAAGGGCGGCGTAGAACTTCCACCAACGAGGTGGACAGATGACCTGGTTAAAGTCACGGGTTCACGGTGGATGCAAGCCGCTTCCAACCGAGGCAACTGGAGGTCTATGGAGGAGGGCTATGTCCAACAGTGGACGTCCTAAAGTGTCTTGTAAATGATTCAACATTCTTGCAGTTGTAGACAATGAACAATCATCTATGTAGTGGTTGGAAGTACAGACCTAAGTGCCTTGATCAAAGTTATCTGTGACATTGACGTGGACCTCAAAGAAGTAGAGTAGCCAATGGCGTAGCTAGGTAACCAAGGGCCTTGGTGCAAATAAAAAAATGCCCCCCCACTACTATCTAAACGGATTAGGTTTTCGAAAGTTCAGTTCAATCGAGATTTTCTGGTAAGGATTCGAGGGCCCCCTGAGCTTGAGGGCCCCGGGGCCAGACGCGTTCATCCCTTACAGGCATATAAGCAGTGCTTGTTTGTAAGCTTACGTAAATGTGCCGCTTCGTACCAATACGGGTTTTGTTGTCTATATGCCTACCCTCTATCAGAACCCACTGCACGCCCCTGCCCGGGGCACTACACCGCCTAGCCCTTAGGTAGCTACGCCACTGAGAGTAGCCTTGTTGCGTTTCCTACTGAGACAATTCCGAAAGCTCAGAGTTCGCTTCCTTTTCCTTTTATATCTAAAGCATTTACGATACTTATGAGAGCTTAGCTTACTGCGAAGTGAGTAAATGCTTTATTGTACAAATATAAAGAAACAGACACAAATCACAAAATAAAATATTAAATAAATGCGCAAAGGCGAACTTGTCCCTTTCAGTTAAACTTCATAATAATCCTTGGTTAATTTCGCCGAAAAAAAACGATCGTACTTAAGTTTTAAACTCAAGCTAAGTACAGAGATGAAGCTTTAGTGAGGAATGCCTAGCTGTGAAAATTTCTGACCGAGATACCTGACTCCGTATATTACCCACTAGCAAATGGGTCAAGTTATGAATTATGATTGTCTCTCGAGCGCAGCGATTGCTCCACGGATGATGTTCGTTTAGAGAATATCACCCCTGTTGTCATCGCATTTAACTCGCTATTGTGTCTTACACAATGACGTTCATTATCACTTAATCCTTCGTTTGAGTAGCTCGAAATATAAAAAGTAAAAAATCTGTTACATTGACTGATTAACTCGTCAACGCCCAGCCTAAAGCTCCATTGAAAAATAATGCAAGCGAATTTTGCGATATTACTACTTTTTTTAAGGGCGAAACCGCAGTCAAGCTTGTAGAGTTCATCCATGAAAAAAATGACTCGGTTAAAGTTACTGACATGTTGGTACGAAATCCGAATCCTAAAATCACAAAAAACGCGTAGATCGGAAGTTATAGGCATACGCATTGTGCACCTAATAGCGACTTAGACAGGGCCTTTTGTTTCCCGACTGTAGCTAGTGTAGCTACATGTAGGTAGGCAGTTAAATTATTCTGAAGCATCATAACTCGACCTAAGGCCGCGGCCACACCGCGCGCTATAAATCACGCCTGTCAGGATCAGGTGACACCTCCTTCTTTATGTTTTTTCCCAAGCCATTTTACGGAAAAGATAAAATCTTTACATAATATATTATGCTGTTTTAGGGTACACTCTCAAATTACGTGTTGTAATACGGAGAATATTCTAGTTTTAAGAAGTGGCGGAGGTCATAAATAACGACGTGAGACAGAGAGAAATGATGACAAATTAAATTCGTGTTAGAGTAAACAGACCTCCCTTTTGAGGGTAAAGGTTGACACATTAATAATAGTTAATATAAAATATAAGAAACATTTATAACAAGTTAAAATTCACAAGAAAAAAAGACTTAATGCGTTATTAAAGTAGGATATGAGTATACACGGGTCACTTACGCATTTCCCGTCGAGATGCTCGACGTGTTTCGAACGACACTGTGATTCTTTGTCAAGGTGTGCTTGAACGTACCTATAGCCAATCGATAACCGATTTGGATAGGCTTGTTGTATCGAGAGTTCCATTAGCTCGATAGAATTGGTGCAAAAAATTATTTAGCCTTAAATTACGCGGTTCGGTTACTAAAAAGTTCAATAACGTAGAATGACTAGTTTTACATATTATATTACCATTCAGGCAAAACGGGAGTACCGAGACATAGACAAATTATCGGAACATGCGACTGTCCCGTGTGACTCGGGCCCAATGTATTACTAACCTGCAGATGTTTATTATTAATTCATTTGTTATCAGTAGCTAGATGAGTCCACCTCCTCAGTTATATTATACTATGCGAGGTTAAACCACAGCATAAGAGCTACTTACTTCTAATTAAACTCTAGAATCCAATACCAATATTTCTAGATCGGTACTTAGATACCCGTAACACTATTGTGTCGGTGATGGTTTTCAATCAGGTGAACCGCTTGCTTATTTGATATACCCAATAACATAAAAAAATAAAACAATTGCTCGCGGAAAGAGTCGTAAACAAAAGTATTTATGTCCGTTTTTGTTTCATCAATAGTTTTTAGGTCGTCCGTGTTGTGGACACCTAGGACCTTCACTAGTTAGAGAGGCACTTGATGAAGAAGTCAAACAAGAGATCAAGAGCCAATGGAGCCATTCTACAGATTAGTATTTCATTACAATATAAAATCCTCAAACGCGAGCATTATTTAAATTAACATGCCATTTAAACCGAATCGAGATGTAACAAAATGTAACTTTAAAACAGTCGTAAATAACATCCGAAAGTATTTTCTGGGTACCGCAAACTTCTGTGTCCCGATGTATAAAACATTAGCGAATAGAAGCAGAGAACTGACTGTCTGTACACCGCAGTGGGCAAAACGAAAATATATTACTTCCCCGAAGATTTAGGAGTGTTTGGACCGAACAATAATGTCCGGCTTTTGTGGAAAAAGATAGATTGCAATGCATGCAGCGGTTTTTCTTTTATGAAACTTCAGTCGGGAGCTATTATTATTAATATTTATGTTGCTATCTAGCCTATTGTGGGATCATTGAACGTATGAGCTCATTTTCAGGAAGTAAACGCGCATCAGACTGTTAGCCAATGAATAGTAGAGTCAGCAGGTGAAATATATAAATAATCGGAGAGCTATATACACTTTGGTGATAGAGTCGTGTGAAGATTTTGAGCTCTACAATTGTTTATAGACTTTTTTTATTGACTGTATCTACCTACTCAAATCCTTGCAAACATAATAGGGGTCAACTACATATCTGAATCTTTACGCGATTGATCCCTATTAGATACTTACTTTTGATTTGGTAAATTATTGCTTAAACCAACTTCAGGCTAGAAGCGCTACGGGTGTCATTTTTATAGATATGTATTTGGTATGTTACTCTCCCTTCCTCTGAAAGAGTCCCAAGCATGCCTAATGCAATTTATGATTTCCTAATCGGAATATTTAAAATGTTTTTCAAATACTTTTGTAGTAAAACTAATGGCCTCCGGTTGAAAAGGTATTTCGACATGCAAAACTCAGTTGACGGATATCCGATCCGAATAAATTCTGACTAATGAAAGATTTATTTGAAAATAATATCGTATCTATTTGATATCCGCCGGTAGCTAAAAATAATTATTATTTTACTTTGCTGTTATTGTGATTATGTTTTTTTATATCGAAACTGAAAACTTGAACATACCTACACATACATACATAAATTGCGTCTTTATCTCTTATGGGGTAAACAGAGCTTAAGGTAACAAGACCTATGGGCCATGTTTAGCAAGGTTGTGGTTGTATAGGTGGAGAATGGAATCAAAATAGTAATGAGTTGCTATCCGCATCGCCTATAACATGTTTCCTATGATTTTCGCCCATGCTATCGATGGGCTTTTACCATCTGCTCTGGAAGGAGCAACTGGTAAGTACATTCTATGTTTTTTCTTTGCTCCCAGACCGGTATGGAAGTTAAAAATAGGCACAAATATCAAACGTGCTCAGAGTTCTAAACAATTCAAGACTTTTTTGGAATAGGTAGTAAAGCTGTCTTGCCTTATTAGGTCGAAAACTTTCAATTTGTGATACGTATTGCTAATAAATATGGCATATTGTAAAATTTGGCTCCCTCAATGCCGTCGTTTCATAGATTAAGCAACAACTTTGTGTACATGAAAAACACGTTAAGACGATTCTGAAGGGACCGGGAAAAAAATATGTCTTAAACGAAACGTTCTTACTTAGTGGGAGAAAAACTACTTATATTTCACTGACGAATCAATGAGGTTTCAGTGTAAGTTGTTTGTCGTAAATTGTTTCTCAAACAGGGTTTCTTCAATGTGTCAATTACTATGAATACAATTAGGTACCGATACCTGCTGCAAGCGTCGCAAAGTTCCCATAGCAATTGAAACGTTAACGCAAACGCGCTCGCGTCGTTTGCCTCAAAAACTCGCGCTCTGAGGCTCTGCTACTAAAAATTAAAGACGTAATAACACACCTAGTCGTATTTTGTTTACTAGAACATTCCATCGGGCACTGGTGAAGTGAAACCGCTCGCAGGCACCGTGACTTGCAGCGGAATCGCCGATTACCGACAGGGCCGTATGCAGAGCGTTGAGGTTGTACTAATATTCTTATTAACTCTACGCCGCGCCTCTTATGGTGTACCGTTTTCAAGTAGCCTATGAATATAATTTAAGCTTGTCAGTTTTGGATGCGTTAGAAACGGCAAGGGAGCGAGGAGCTTGGAATGAAACCAGGTAAATGTGACAAGGGAGCAGTCGACTTAGTCAATACACCACTTTTACAGGTTAAAATAAATGTTAACTTTACTTTTCTACTCCGTTTGAATACCTACAGTTTTTCAAACTCATCAGGATCATTAAAAATATCCCCGTCTTGTACCTACTGATTTGAGTGCCTAGCAATTGCTATGTTTTGTCTCGTTTATACATGTTGGGCGTAGTCCTATACATATTGGGCCAACGATAGCCAACCTGAGAGACGCGATCATACGTTAGAGTGGGCACTATGTCCCTCGTGTTGGTCGACATTGGCCGAACACGTACCAACAGCAAGTATATGAAAGAAATAGACACGTAAGCCAAATGGTTGCTGGTGATGGTGATGGTGGAGAGAATGCTGCTTTAAACTACCTTCTGGTGGTTTTTGCCTTCAGTTGGTAGGACCTTGTGCGGGGTTCCTCCGGATCCCTGTCATTGCTACCAACAGCAGTTTTCACGCTACGGTGTTTCGGAGTGCAGTTATTAGATACTAGTAAAATTACTGGCACGGTACATGAGGTAGGTACATGAGGTTTCTTGGCCCTGGATGACAGCACATTTGAAATTGTTTTTTGCTATGTCTTGTTGCAGATGCTTGGATTATGGGCAGTAGTAATTCTTATCAGGTAACTTATTTGCACGTTTGCCTTCCTTGTTATATAAAAAACATCGGCCCGACACTACTCGCGACTTCGGTGCGGCGATAGAATTCTCAATTCCGAATTCATTGCTCACTCGACACGCTAACCGCCCAGTTGTTAACGGACAAAACATGCAATGTATTTGAAAATTGCTACTCGAGTCGCTAGTCAAAAGTAAACGTGGTAGGTTCGTTAGGGTAGGTAGGTATTTTAGTTTTGGAAACAGGCTGATGAAAGTAGAAAGTTGCTAGGACCAAGGAAGATGTTACCTGCTGTTGAGTTGTGATCCACTGTACCTACTGTTTTTAGTACCTAAGCGTAAAATAACCATATGATCTAACATTGTCATTCATGTAGGTACCTATCTAATAGAATAATGGTTAACAAGGAACGTTTCGAAACTCGACCCTTTCAACGTGGATGCAGTCAGATGTTAAGATAAAGTTAATTAACAGAGTCAGCTGTTTCAGTACTTGTTAACTTTATTTAGTAATCAACATCTCGATAATGTGGTAATTAGTACGTTTAATGAGAAAAGTGTCGACAGGTTAGGCCTTGTTATTTTTTATGGTTCAATTGAAATAAAAGGCCATAGTTTTATTTAGAAACTAACTTTTGTGTTATAGATACAAGACTGTATTTATGTGATATTGAAATGAAATCGCGTAGAAACGTATTTTACGACACAAAATATGATATATATGAGAGTTAATTAATTTTATTTAGAACATGATGATTGAATAACATTCTATTATTTAATGGGAAATGAACACAATATTAAATTAAATATTTTTAGGGTTACCTACGGATTCCGTACCTCTAAAAAAACAATTAGGAACTCTTACAGGATCACTCTCATGTCTCTATTCGTCTGTCACAGCCAATTTGCTCCAAAGTTACTGAAATTATTTGTTCAAATACCTATACCTAAGTTAAAATTTGGCACAAATTAATTAATGTAGGCCGGTGACACAAAGAACGAAGTGTAATGTAGGTGAATAAAATAGGCGAAACTTAACCATTTTGCCGCCACTCGCCGTTTATTTCCAAAAATGCTAGGTTTAAAATGAAAAAAAAAATCAGAATACCTTTTTATTTTAAGTAACTAGGTACGTACTAATTATTAGGAATGTACGACTTACTCTTTTTTCGTAATTTTTAGAAACATTTTTTACTTATCTACAGTCATTAGACTAAGGGTGCCATTGTGAACCAACATTAAATTTATTGGGCAAAGGGCGCTCATTTAGGGCCGGGCCACACCTTGCTTGCCACCTGTAGAATCTTTCGAATGTCGAATGCTAGTTTAGAGCTCGATGTGACCCCAGCCTAACTTGCGAGGGGTTGAGATATTATGAGATTACAATTGAATGGGATTTTTGCTTGCTTTAGCTGTATTTTTGTTGTGGTTTTGTTTTTTTTTTTGAGAAAAAAATTATTAAGTAGTACCTAGGTATGTTTGCTATAGAAAAAAAAAATATTGTTTGTTTTATATTACCTACTTAATTAAATAGGTAAATTCCCTACCACAATTACCTACTTAATTAAAAAGGTAAATTAATTTTTATTAAATTTAATAAAAATTAACTGAATAAAATTTTGAAAATAACTAAAATCATGCCGGTGTTGCCTTCTCGGCGCCATATTCAAGACTGGTTCCCCCCGCCCGAGCGCGCCCGCCCATAAACATGTCACTTCTGGACGCACGCCGCGAGTTACGACCTCTCACTCTAACGTAGCCATAACTTAACCAAACAAAAGGGAAAGCTATAACGCTCATCGGTCCCGTGCGGATAGTTTAAATTACGCACACAGACGTAGAGAAATGAGTTGGTATGCTCGCCGCGGCAGTATACGGAGAATTATGAGATTATTATTTGATGTAGAGCGCTATGTTTTTATAGTCCACTAACGTACGTGAAAATAAATAAAGCATAAACGAAAACCATTATGTATTGTCAATCAAAACACATTTTAATAATATTAAATTTTTAATCTATTTGTGACAATATTTTTAAGTGTACTTATGTGCATAAGCAATTTGCTTATGGTGTGGTAGAGTTTGTAACAGATTACTAAAAGGATTAACTTTTTTTAATGGTAGCTTTCTGTTCCAACATTTTCTTGAATATATAATTATTTTATCTGTTTCTTATCAATTTTTTTGGTAAGCACTATAACTCTTGTAAAAGTGACCAGTTACATTAAAAACTCACAATTTTGATTAAGCAAGTATTAATAAACATTGCAAATTCATATTCATAAACACTAAGTCGCATTGGCACATTCTCATTATACTGTGGCAGCCTTGTCCTCCGAGTAGCAACGGGCCCGCTACGCTCGAATTTGCCGTCGGTAGGGAGTTTAATATTTTTATCTCTCTCTAACACACAATTCCCAGATCGTAAATCTCGAAATGGCCGCTTGTAGGTTACGCACGCCGTCCGCGCAACCCCAGTGGGAGCTCGTAAAGTATAGTTTTCTCTGTTTTATTACGTGTTTTACTACGCGATAAAGGAGATGAGAGTATATCGGGGAAATCAGCTGTTTACGGCATGCTTGAAACGTGCTGTGGAATGTGGCAAACGAATTGTGAAGCACCGTGGTCTGGAAGGTTACTCTATTTCGATTTTTATGGTTTATTATTTTTGTACAATGATAGATGGCACTTAGTAAATGATATTATTTGACAGTTTTTTTTCAATGTACTCTTATTAAACTTGCGACCGCGGACCTCCTGATGCTAAAATAATATACTTACTTGTATGTTATGGCAGAGCAGTCGCCCGCGGGAATTTTACGGCTTCACAGATTTCTTTCTGTTAATGATTTTTTTCACTTCCAAAGATTAAATACTATACCTAGTAGATACAAAAATAAACAAACAAATTTTACTCTTATACTATATTAATTATTTCGTATTAAATACCCGCCTTTCCCTACAGAGGTACATAAGTACTTAGTCTGTTTGTATTTTGCATACGTAGGTAGGTACGTTAGTTATTTATTTAATATTGTGTTCAAATATTGAATTTAAAATTATTTTTAACCTAACCTATGATTTCAAAAATGATTTGCTTTTATTTTATTAACCTTTGTGTATAACACTAGTATAACCTATGTACCTACATCAAAACAGAGAAATCACAGTTACCTATAATACTTTATTATAGGTCTACAGTTTAAGTAAAATCTGCTTCAATGAGTGTCATTAGATAACTACACTGTCATAATTATAATGAATAAAAATAACGTACATTATTAAATTCACTATAACGTGAAACCTTTCAAATAGAAACCATGGTATAAGCACAACCATCTAAGAACTAAGAACAAATAACTACATATATCATTATAGCTACGTACTTACATCTACAGCATCTCAACTCCAATTCATCTCCCTGACGTCTGCGATCATCTGCGCAGCGCCACGGGCGGGGGAAACAATATGGCGGCCGAACGTTAGTCTCTGATTGGTTGAAATTTGGACGCATTGTAGTCTTTTCAAATGATTGGGGAATTTGTACCTGGAGCGGTTGCTTTTGTGCTATGGGTATTAACCTAGTAGGTATACTTAGTTTTAAATCTTTTGCAGGTTGATTCATTTTTTCAGTGTGGAGTGACGTAGGTTGAAGTATTTAGATAAAACTTTCCTTTATTTATTTATTTTATGAGTGGTGTTAGTACAGTAAGTTCATATTGAAAAGTGTATGTATTTATAATATAAGTGTTCAATTGTTATCACTTAGGTACCAATAGTAATGTCAACGCGATTTTTTTATCACACTCCTGGCAACAGTAGCCGATCGGGAAAACAGTCCCTTTCTGCACCACTGGGCCAAAATGCACTCGCCTAGCTGCACTGGTCCTACATAGTGATATTTAATTTTTAATAATTTTATTGTTGACATGAATTAGTTTGTTTTTAATGGATTTTATGTTTAATTTATTTTAATTTTGAATGTGCACTTTCTAATTTACATTGATTTTAATTTTATCTCTTGATGTATTTTGATTTTTCATTTATATTAGTTCAATTTGATTATTTTATGTTTGATAACTTTAACTTAATTTTTTACTTATATATGTGACATTATGCACGTAGTATCTAAAATAAAAAAATATTATTATTATTATATTTTTTACTGTCTTGTAGCTATTTGCATCTTGTCTTTGTAATTTATCGTGTAAGTACCTACCTTAGTAAGACCATTTTTTAATCAATCGATGGATGTATGAGAGTGGTACCTACACAAAGAAATACATAAAAATATATAGGTACCTACGATATTACATTCGTGTGTAAGAATCATCAAAAGGTACCTACCTACTTACATGAAAACTTGGCTAAGATATTCTTTGAAATACTTTTTTACTTAAAAGGGGCGTACTACCTACTTTACTTAGGTTGGTAGGTATTTACCAATCCCATTTTATTGTTGTAGCTGTAGTAGGATAGTTGTCAATATAGTCTGCTCAGAAAAACAGGTATCCAATTGTTAATTATTTTAAAAATGTTCATTCGCTTTAGTTTTTGTCAATTCGTGTCTATCAAATCAATATTTTAGCATTCCTCCTTAATTAAGGAAATATATAAGAGGCTGATCGACTGCAGCGGAGACCAAAGAGTTGGCAGCTTCCTCGCACAGCAAATTAGTACCTATTGCAATACAGCGGGGAAATGCTGCCAGCATCTCTGGCTCAATGCCGCGGGGGAGTAGGTACTTTTTTAAATTTATTTTAATTTTAGTTTAATTAATTTATGTTGTATTACATTTTTATTTTTGTGTTTAAGTAATTAAGCATACCTTAATAATAATCAATTTTCAACTGGAATTATTTCCCAGTAAACTAAAAAAATATACTTTTAAGTCTGTTTATATCCATGATTTCAGGAACAAGCTAATAATCGACCTATAGTAAAAAAGAGTATCTGGGATTCTGTTACATCCTCTGTAGGTATATGCGAAACGCAGCAAGGTTACCTACTGCGACTTCATTTAAGAGGGGTCGATTAATTTACAGTTTTACCACCTCTAAGAACGTCCTTTGAAATCAAACACATAAATATTTATTAAAATGTGTCGCCTCACTCTTGTACCCAACATGATAATGTGACGTGACGAAAACATTTACCTAGCTACAACATTACCGCTAACTGTGATTTAGTCAACTCTTAAAGTTACCGCTCCACTTAAGTCTAAGGAAGCACACTCTTTATTAAATACCTAATAGATAGGTCAACAGGGCATAAAACTATAGGTCATGGATTTCAAAACTAACTATCACTTTACTTAATTATTTCAAGTTAGAAATGTATCTATAGGTAGATAATAAATTTGATTAGTAGATGTTAAAGACTTGAGACAAATGAAAATCTACGCAAAGGTGAAACGCGCCACAGTATATATATAGCTGGAAACAGTTTTATTTATTCGCATTCTATCCTACACACCCATTCTATCCTACACATGTAGTTTTGATTCAGGCTGTGCGATGTCAGTTAGTTAGTTAAACTACCTAGATATATAAATAGTGTTGTATAGGTTTGCAAAAATTTTAGTTTTTTTATCCATATTCCACCTATAACCTACAATCATGCTAAACGTGGTTTTTGGGTATTTTTACTTCAGGCTTTATCTACCCCGTAAGGGCGTAAGAGATAAATGCGTGTTTTACGTATGTATTGTATTGGATTTAGATTTATGTGAACAATTTGTGAAATTGACCCGCACGAGGCGGTTTGCTTCATCCTTCCTAATGCGAACTGCTAGGGAATGGAATTCGCTCCCATCGTCTGTATTTCCGGACAGATACAATCTGGGGCTCTTCAAGGCTAGAGTGAATAGGCTGTTACTGAACCAGTGAGTTACACCTTTGGCCTCATCTGCACCTTCCACCAAGTGAGATAGAGGCCAATCACTGGTCAGTTCGTAGTAAAAAAAAATATATATATATTTTCAAAGAAGCGTTAAACATTGTTACTTCCACCAACAAGTCTTGCCCGACAGTATTATCGACTGGCAGTCGTCGCCTATGTATGTATATTATATTTCACAGTTCATGGTAAAATCGTGGTCACCCATGGGGAAATCGCGCATTTCAAAAGTAGTCATGGAAATGCACGGTAGTAAAAATTGGGTTTGTATAGTGTTACATTATTAAATTAACTCGTAGGTGACATCGTCATCGTAGAAGAGACGCTGCAGGATTTGCAATATTATATGCCGAACGGCTTGGCTAATTCTTCGAAACGCGTTGGTCTCCGGATGAACTTGGATAAAATCAAGGTTATATTCAATGAACATGTAAATTCGGAGCCAATTACACTACAGGGTAAAATGCTGCAGGTCTCATACTTTGTCATTATGTGGAGCCTCATTTGTAGACGTCATTTGTGACAACAGACTGGAAAAAAAAACCTGCGCATGCGCATGTATAACGTACACACGTAGGTATCTATTGGTTTTCAACTTTCGTTTGTTATTAAATGAAAGTTAACTAGCAGTTTGCGGGTGGTAGGGCCTTGTGCAAGGTCCGTCCGGATCGCTACCACCATCTTACTCGCTAATCCTGCCGCTAAGTAGCAGTGCTTGCACTGCTGTGTTCCGGTGTGGAGAGTAAGACAGCCGGGGAAATTACGGGCACAAGAGGCATTGCATCTTAGTCCTCTAGGTTGGCAACGCATCTGCAATCCCTCCGGGGTTGCGGGTGTCTATGGGCAGTGGTGATCACTTACCATCAGGTGACCACTTGCTCGTTTGCCTTCCTTTTCATATAAAAAAAAAAAAAAGTTAACTACTGCTAGGGAAACAATTATGAATAAAATTAAGAGTTAACAGTTACTAATAAAAATAAATAAACAAGTAAATTTTTAAGTTAAAATGTCATTCGTTGTTTTCTAAGCATCCCAATTGCCTATGAAACCGTTTAAAAAATTCAAACGCCGCGAAGTAGAGCAACATCCCCGTCGCCCATCGCAGAATCAGCGTCTGGTGCATCGCACGATACACAGAAAGTTTACGACGCCGGCACTTGCTCCGGCACCGGCTCACAATCCGCGTGTTCAATTAATCGGGGATCACCGTTGACCCATCAATGGTGCTATAAGGGTGGTTGTGCTCGCAGATTTGGTGCGGCGTCGCGGCGTAACGGCGGGGGGCGGTCGTAAAGCATCGGTCGGCACACTCTACTGACGCGCGCCTCGGCGACTACGCGTTGCGTAACACCGCAGAAACGCGTCGCTCCGTACACCCACGTGCTATTACGTATGGCGGTGAACTAATTGACACGTGACAGTGATATCCCGAACTTACGCTTACGCTGTGTTGTGATGCATCCGACGGCGAGTCGCGGCCGCGAGGCTTAAGGTGAGTTTATTGCCGATTTACAACCGACCCGCGGAGGGTCGGGAACGAGTTATGATCCAAAACAAAGTTCTCCAGGGCTTTGCTACGTTTAACGCGATTCAGAACAAGCTCGGATGAGCTCGGGAATTTTGCGATGGAAACTCGATTTTCGAAAAAAAAAACTTATTTTTAAATTATTATTTTTTTGAAAAATGATCAAGAGCAAGCACTTTTGTAGTGTGTTGCTGTAAAAAGAGTAATTTTACTTAAATGTTGTAGTAAGGTAGGTAGAATAAAAGTCTTGAAAAGCAAATTGTTTTTCTTAATTTTACCGACTTAAAATTACATAAACTTACCACATTGTAATAAAGAACTAGAGTAGGCTATATTAAGCTTTTCATACATACAATTAATTAAGTTCATCCATCACATAAAATTCGCAAACCCAAAATTGAAATCGGCATTAAAACACTGCCGTGGACATTTCTATGAGCTGAAAAAAAGATAAAAGAGAACCTAATTAAATAAAAAAACCTACCTACCATAATATTTAATAAGAAGAATTAATCATTAACGCATTTCAAACATGAATTTAACCTGTTTTGAACCGGCTCATATTTGATTCTTAAACTGTAAATCACTACAATAATAAGGGTGAATTTCAAAACCGAGTTTTCTGACTGTCCCACGCTACCAAAAAAAAAACTATGACATATATGTACCAACAAAAAATATGATCGTATTCTTTGCAATCATTTATGACGAGGCAAAGCCTTGAATAAGTGATGATGAGCTACCAATCCCCGAAAAAAAATATTGAAAGTTCGAAAATCCACGATTAGCATAGCTGTGAGGTATGTCACACGCCAAGTTTAGCTCAGAAAAATGAATACAACTTCGTCTATAATTGTCGTAATTTATTTCTGTAAAAAGCATTTTAAAGAACTCTTCCTGGTCTATATTATAAAACAAAAAACAATGCAAAAATCTCGTAATTTAAAAATACAGGGATAGGAATGTGTTTGTCCCGCGCGAGAGCGTCTTTCGATGACTCGCAAATACCTGCTGGTTACTGATTGGTTGAGCTATGTAACGCCATTTTTAAGTTATTACGTCGAAGACATGCTAGTTCGCGTTCGATTACCGAGCAAAGCGGACGCGTAGTCTGCGCTGTGATTTTTAAAAATAGGTAAGTTTGTGTCACGATACTTTTGGTCAGCCTATAAGGTAATTTGTGTGGCTAGTAAATATTTCATGTTCAACTACTTTATCGATATGTCTATTTAAGTGTTTTATAGTTTAGAACATCGAGAATGAACAGTCCTATTGTCATTTACCTAAAGCTTATACTTTCGACAGAAAAAAATAAATACACTTTTGCCGTAATTTGTGTGGCGTAATTTGTGTGTCACTTTTGCCCACGCAAATTACAAACGCGCCACACAAATTACATTTTATGTCTTATTTCAATAAAATGAGCATTTTATGATGGTTAATAACACTTGCTATCTTTAAAAAAACAACGTAAATACAATTACAATACTTTCTACTATTTTACGTTGTATTTTTTAATTTATTATTTTTAAACAACTTACGTATCTATGATACTGTTTAATTTTGTAATTGACGTTTAGTTTAATTACAACTTGCTTTTAGTTTCTGATTTATACCTTTTCTGTTTAAGGTATTTCAAAATGCGTCAAAAAAAAGAGGATAGACTCGAGAAAAAGAAATTGGCGGAAAGAAAAAGGAGACAGAAAATTAAAAACGATGCAGAAAATTATGAAAAATATAAAAGAGAAAAAAAGAGAGAAATATCATCAAATGAAAAGAGAGAGAAAAATTCTTCCGATGTGTGGGTAGTCCCAGAATACTAAGCGTATATTGAGGGAAAGAAATAGAATCAACGTCAGGAACTACAGGCAAAGACAGAAAATAATACAATTAGTCTGTAGAAACGCAGTGTGATTTTTAATTTTTTTTTTATTAACAACCTTAAGACTGATTTGTTTAGAAAGTGTCATTTTCTGTTTTAATGAATAAATCGGAAAATCAAAAAGTTTAGTTTTATTTAGCAAATTGATAGTAAAAAATTAAAAATGTAATTTGCGTGGCAACAATGTAATTTGTGTGGCATGAATTTTTTCGCCATCGAATTTTAGCTAAACTATTCAACACAGAAGAGTGCCTCTTTTTGCGTTTTGTTCATCATTCCAATCTCTGTCATAATCTATTATCAAAATATAAAATAAAAGAAAAAAAAAACGCGCCACGAAAATTACTAAAAAACGTCCCGTTCAGAAATTCACCCATAAACACAACTACCCTCATTAAAATCATACAAAAAACCGTAGTTTTTTTCTAAAAATGTGCGTAAAATAATTCGGATACAATGAAGAGAACAGCGCTTAAAATTCAACCCTAGGGGCTCGAAGATAGTGACTACTTCAGCTCGACTAAATCATTGGCACTCGTAAAATTTTACTACCGTTGGTTGAGGCCAAGTTGTTGAAGGTGTTAATGTTAAGAATATTTACTAACCGTAAAGGCTGTTTATGTGTTACATTACTTTTATTTCGTACGAAATAAATTTGTGATTAATTTTGCTAATAATGGATTACATTTTAGTTATTTTTCGATGATTTAACATTTCATTTATTTACCTACCGGTATCAATATGAATAACCGTTTTTATTCATTTAATGGATTGTTAAACAATATAATGTAACACACCAGACAAGAAAAATTTAAACTGTAGAAGTATTTTTTTATATTTGGAAAGATTCCCGTGTAATTCGACAATGAAATAAAAATGATAAAGAGGTATAAATAAAAAAAAAACACTTAGGTTTTCTGAGATTCAATGGCAATGAAACATTATGAAACAAATACAATGAAATAACATTTATTAAAGAATAATAAAAAAACACAGACAAACAGCCAAGTGTTGGTCATTCTTCAAGCATGAATTCAAAAATAATATTAATCGTCATTAAAATTGTTCATTTTTCCATAAGCAAAAATAACTTAAATTTTTTGTAAAAAAAAACATAGGGTAGGTACCTACTCTGTAGGTAATTCTGTACATAAAATATGCTTAATGAAAATGTTATGTTTTTAAGAAACGAAAATCAGCAATTTTTAGATTTTTCCTTTGCTTTACTTGTAAGCTACATAGCTTATTTCCAAAATTTTACGTGATTGGCACCTATTGTTTTTGTTTTCCACAGTTTTATTATGAAAATAAATGAAAAGGTAGTATTTTGGTCGCATTAAAAATGATTTTTTTTCGATTTCAATAGACCACAGCTCTCTAAGTATTTCATATTAATTTCAACTTGAAAACTCCATGCATTCCTGCAAAAGAGTACCTATACCTACTGACAGATAGACAGAAAAACAGACAGACATACAGACGGATAGACAGTGAAGTAATCTTGTAAGGGTTCCCTTTTATTTTTGTGAAGTACGGAACCCTAAAAACAATGAAATGTTTGATCCAAGCAATGATTTAACTTATCCTAACTATTAATTTGTTAAGTGTGATTGTTGCATTGGAATCTAGGTAT
This sequence comes from Pandemis corylana, assembly GCA_949127965.1. Classification (NCBI taxonomy): domain Eukaryota; kingdom Metazoa; phylum Arthropoda; class Insecta; order Lepidoptera; family Tortricidae; genus Pandemis; species Pandemis corylana. Next base: position 6,245,913 of record OX421859.1, on the reverse strand, counting down.
AATTTGTCTATAATACCTACAATTACTTGTTAATTACGGTAAAAGTGTGCATTGTATTCAAAAGGTAGTCATTGCATAAATTGTTTGAAAATTTAATAACAAATTAACTCATTCTCTAAATAAAAATGAAAACAAAAATCACTGCAACCTACAAATTATTGTTTATAGAATTAGATTGAATAAACTAACAGAGAGAAAAAGTTTTTTCTAATCCTTATTAATCCATGCTGGTCTGCATCTGCATCTTAATCTTCCATGCTGGTCTGAGAGTAAAGAAAAAACATAGAATTTACCAGTTGCTTCTCTTCCCGCGCAGATGGTAAAAGCCCATCGAGGGAATGGGCGAAAGTCTTGGGAATCATGTTACGGGCGATGCGGCTAGCAACCCATCACTATTTTGATTTCTCTTTCCAGCTATACGCCCTTAAGCATGCTAAACGTGGCCTTAAGGTTTTCTTACCTTAGGCTTTGTCTACCCCGTAAGGGATAAAGACGTAATATGTGTATGTATGTGTTATTTGTTAGTTTGTCCGCAAACTTGTCCTTCTCCGATTTAAAGTCCTTATCAGGAGCTTCCTCGTCCCTGGAAAAAGTTCTGAATTAAAAACATGCCCCGCACTCAGTTGATGCCAACTGTTTGAAATTCCACTCATGTCCATTGCCATATTTGTCTCATTTCATCAGCTTGTTTGTTAGATCTCAATCTCTGTTTATTATTCACTGATGCTGCTTGCTCTGTCAGTTTTAAATCACCACGTACAAATTACTCAGACAAAGACAAACGTAGCAGTCATTTTTCCTTTTGAAATATTTCCACTTCATCCACATTCACAACGTTTGTGGTTAAAGTTTCGTCTATTGTAAGGTGTTTAATATCCTCATTGCTTCGTTCATGGCCTGGCTTTGTGTCAGTACTCATCAATTAAAAGTTGTTTACATTAACAGGATTATAAGGGGGAGAAACGGACAGGCAACGAAGTGATTATATAAGGTTTTTTTTTCGTTTTACGATATTCCTTTGAAAGGAACTAGGTATGACGATCATTTGATAGCTAAAATTTGTGAGAGCCTTTCTTTCGTCTATTAAAGGTAACAAACTACTAAAATTGTATTATACACTTTGTCTGAATAAAGATGAACTAGGAACGCATTTGCTTCCTTGTCATATAAAAAAAATCAAAATATCAAGACCTCACATGACAAGTGAAGAAAAAACCTAAAATCACTGATTTTTCCCTAGTAACAATCATACGTCATAAAATGTTATATCTTCTACCTATAAATTTTACTCAGTTTTTAAAGAAATACCGTACAATTATACGACAGTATTTCAAATTCTATTAAATACATTTGTACCTAGGTATGCAAGTACCTTGACTGATGCATTTATTCTTGTAATGTTTCCTGCAATTACTATGGACATTGAATAAATACGCGATGGATTTAGTTCATTAGGCATTGCAAAAAAAATACTGGGTACCTTAGTAAAACTTACAAAGTGGCAGTAGACGGTCTACTCGTGCTTTGAAGATGGACCCGAATAGAGTTGGAAAGGAGTCAGCTTTTGTGTGGCGTTGGGCGTAGTTAGGTTTGTGTGATAGATAAAATGTCTAATGTGGACACATAGGAGCCCATAAACCCATGTTTGCATGTATGTAAAAATTGATCGCACATAGGCTTCACTGTCTCGCACGTGTGGTAGTGAGGCAGCAAAGTATTAAAACGTTGATGGTTCACTTACTTATTAACCAACCTCTTTTAAATGAAAACATTTTTAACAGAGCCTAATTTCATAATTCATAATAAGTAAAACAAAACAATTGTCACTTGGTTCTTTTTTTGTAGCAATTAATTCGTAAAGTTTGATTGTTATTGAATTTTCACCACATCATAACTCTGACAACAAAACTACTTTTTAAAAAGAACATAGATCTTCCTTAACATCTATTTCTTTCGATCTTTGAAGAACACCATTTGTCATAAGCAAAAAAGCCCACAATCGATAACTACACTAATTTTATTATTGCCCTTTATATTGCTTTTTCACCATCTAGCCGGGTAAAAACTGCAGTAAATTCACCACCGTCTCCTATGGTGTGCATGAAATTGTCTTACTCAGGTCATAAATTATCATCTTAATAAGTTAATGAGTAATTCTTGCAATAGTTGCCTTTTTGCTCTTCGAGGGGGACAAGTGTCAGCGAGACCCGCTACCGGTCGCAGTCGTTATTGCCATAAAAGTAGCTGCGCGAACGCATCTGCCTTCATCGAATTTGATTAAAGTTCATGTTTATTTATCGTGTATTTATTTAAACAAGGTTTGTATTCCAATGCCATTTAGAGTCAATCTTGACTTCCCGCAGGAAATGGTGGAGCGGTTCAAAAGTTTTTAGAGAATTATTCTGTTTTAAGTCAATACCAATGACTCTCTTCCTAATACGCTTGTTTTCTATCAGCAATGTCTCTTGCATAGAAACTCTATCTGGTGGTTAATTGTCATTGAACAAGTAGGTACAGAAGCAATAACACCTTTGACCATGCTTTGAAATTCGTAATTACATTTAGTTTTATTACTAAAGTCATAGGTTTTATACCAATTTCATATATGGACACAGACGCTTTTGCTTTTATACCCTTCAGTTATGTTCCGAAGAAGTTCAACCATCTTTGCAGTGCATTTCAAAAAATGCTCAGGAGAATTAAAATGTAAACACATGGTCATAAATTAGCGGGCGGGTGAATTACATTACTAAATTCACTTTAACTTTACTCAACATTATCTGGAAACGTTTCGCGTAATTAAATTTTTGTCCTCCTCGATTCGCATCACGTACGGCCGATCGGGCGCTATCGAACTTTTAATTTTAGCAAAAAATCGATGCGAAGCGTCAAACATTACGGAGTAACAGGTGACCGGCTTACCTCCCGCGCGGAACACGCAAAAAACCTACATCTGTTAGTGAGAAATTTATGCAAGCATCGGTCGTACACACGATCATATCTACTTGAAATACGTCGCTTGAGACAAATTGCAGTCACTTCAAACGTGGCGAGCGAGTGTCCCGACGCCGCAACGGAATAAGCAAATAGCCGATTGTTTCGCTCTTCGCTCACAGATCGCGCAGAATCAATCTTACCGTTTTAGCAACAAAACGCAATATCGCCTACCGTTAGAAACCGTAAAGAACCGTAGAAGCGCCCGTAAAGCACCGCACTTCAGCTTTAAATCCGCATAATTATCGTATAGGCAATAAATTGCTGCGCGTGCGGGCGGGTGTCGTTCGTATTCCCTTCGTTACCTACTTGCTGATGCATCATATTCGTAGTGAAAAAATGCATTCCCTGGAAACCGACGCGTCGTTTAGCACGGGCATTGTAAGTTAATAGTCATAGCGTTACCACCTTGCGCCCACCAGTTTCGCTTCTTATCGATTCTTTTCCCTAGAAAGATATAAATTTTATTATTAATTAATTGTATGTGGTTCGAGGTGCCCACATTTACATGTAAAAAAGACGACACTACGTTATTTTATTTGCATAGATAAAACAAATTCCAACTTGTCTGTATGCTTATACCGAATGCATGTAGGCATAAGCAGAGTCGGCAACATTTACTTACCCATACATCATCCTTGCATGATTGACCTCAGCAGTTCGATAATGAATGAGGCGGTCGTAAACGTCGGAATCAAGAGAACATTATTGTCAATAAAAAAGCCATAAACTCTATTAGCTATCGTAAACTTCACACATCTGGTCGATGAACAGTGTCGTGAACAAATAATATTAATTATTCAATTATAAGCCAGGTTAATAAACCCTAATCAGATTGTGATCAATCTGCAACAGTTATGGCAATTCAAACTGTTTTGGACGGTAATGCTATTTATGTCCTTTGTCTGAATTTGTTTCTAAGTGGCTTCAAGTAGAATGATAAGAGAATGCCGATAAAGAACACGGAAACGAGGTTTTGTGTGAACCTCACAAATAGAGCAATAAATTACCTCAAGGTGTTGTTCGCTCAGCCTTTGGCCACAATTCTCCAAAACATTATAGGTCCGTATTAATTCATTGTCAAAAGCATTAGCATAATAATTGGTTACCTGCTTAGTTAGCAGGTGAATTGTTAGGAATGAGCTTTTGTCTAAGTCTCCATTGTCGATTTGTGCAACGTTCATTGTTCCGTTACATTGTTTCTTTCGTTGCATATTTTAGACCTTTCTTTGCCATTCTTTATAACTTAACGGGCCTTAAAAGAAATATCGTAAACATAACGGATCTGTTACTTTTTATTTGCATCTTTTCTCTACTTTGAATTACAATAGATAAATGCAAAGTGTCTTGTGCAATGTTTGGAGTCCGTACTTTGACATTATAAGAATCTGAGATTTTAGAGTTTGAACACATGTTCTTGTTTTAGCTTCTGTTTGTGGTTCAAACAAAGCAAATTTGTTCCAGTCCTTTTAACTACCGTTTCGGAATATATTTAAAAAACATTTTTTGTATGACTTTTGTATTCCATTTTTCGGATGTCATCAAGCTGTTGGCTCAGTTTACATTCACTGTCCCGTTTTTTCTTGTCTCTATGTTTAATACTCCAATTGATTCATGCATTAACAGCTCCTGAGGTGTTATTAAATCGTGCAGTCAATAAGTCTTTGCTAATAGTTGATTTCCAAGTCTATTGAAGACGATCATTAATGAATAGCTAATACTACATTTAAAAGTCAATGGAAGGCGATCAAAACGAAGTGGTGAAGAAATGACATTATTTCAAAGGTTTACTTAACAAAAAGTTCATTTAATTCAATTCTGTTAAATTTAATTAAATACATATATGAGTTTAATAATACAAACTTTAGTATGTTTGATTACGTTGTAAGATTTGGTATGGGAACTATATCTGATTATGATTAAGGTTTCGCTTAATTACTATTGACCTTGTTGAGCATTAATCCGCATGAGTTCCTAGACTTGCTAAATTCAAAGTCTAACAACCCGCCTTAGTGAAAATTGCAAAGTTTCATTTACAAGAACGTTTTTTCCCAAAAATTCAAGAGAATGTAGTTTCAAAGCACGCAGCGGGCGATGGTGCGGCTCGAAAATTGTAATATTTCAAAATTACTCAAGAGTCGCGTTCACTTGAATAATGTGATAAGTTTTGAGTTGGGGTGGTTTCCCCCCACCCCCCTTCGTGCGTGCCGACTTACCCAGGGCCTTGTTTTTGAACTTCTGCCACAGTTTGATCAAAATATACCTACTCCGACGCTTCATTTAACTAAGACGCATTTAAGTTTATTTGACCAGGGAATACTCCTCGCTGTTTGCGGCTTTTAGGTTTTCCCTGAGGCAGGAACAGTGTTTCGGCGATAATTTATGGTCTACATGAACTTCTTGAAAGTTACCTGATGGTTTTGAAGTTCTAAAGGAGCAGCGAGCGTCTAAATACTTTCGAATTCAGTTACCTCGCTTCTATCATCAACTATTCGTCTCATTCTGCCACATAGGTAAGTTATCTCATAGTTTCTACTCAAATTATTGTAAAAATACCGAATAACTTAAACAAAGAAATTAGTGAAGATGCTCCATTAAAGCGCAGGCCTAATCAAGTTTATAACCACTTGATTGCGTTTAACAATGTGGTTTTCACCAAGGGCGCTGAACCCAGGGTTTACATAGTTGCAGGTGTCTTGGTAGATTCCTATTTAATTTGAGCACATCCATGGCATTTTGTAATCGTTTTATTTATTTTTGTGGTATGAAAGTTGAAAATTATTCGTACTACATTACATACCTACCTGTGTCAGCCTTTTGGATATTTGATTGCGATCCAATTCCCTTTGATGTCTAACAGAGAAAACTGTCATAGAGAAATGAATTATTAAAAAAACAGCAACAACCAGTAACTAACATGGTTTCTTTCCATTGTGGTTTCTATTTTGGTTTACGAGAATACATTTTCCAAATTCTTAGCAAAAGTTACAATAATATAATAATAATCTTAGCAAAAGTTATAATAAATTTCATCATCACCTCTCACACATACTAACAAATAAGCTATTACTCGTATATTACACAATCTAATTGCTAAATAACCTTCGCTACGATCCCACATACCTTAAAAACTAACATTCTAACTCCGCATAGTAACAGAACAGATACCGAATGGCGTGTCTATACTTCATACATATGGATAAGATATAGTATGTACCTATAGTTTGTTGAGTATTCGGCCGCACGTGGGTCTCGCCATGTGACAAACCGGTCCAGGCAAGCCTAGTAACCTCCAAGCCAGTGTTTAAGGATTCCCGGCTTTTAAGTTTAGTGTGGGAAATGTTGGGTAATGTCGTGTGAATGATTTTTATTACTGAGCCTTGCGATGACTTCATTGAGGTGTGAATACGGAATCGTAAAAAATATGTAAAGTGATTTTGATAAAATTGTAGGAACCTCGGTTCAATTAGAAATGGTGTAAAATGGACATAAAGATGAAAAAGTCTTTTAAAATACAGCTGTTAGGTATGACTTCCATGGAACCCGTCACGTTACAGCCGTCTTTGCTGAAGTTTTTAATATCATTACTGTGTTTAACATACGATTACGTACAATACGTACATGTAAGAACTATTATAATTCAGTACCTAAACTAGGTGCTTGCGGCGTTCTAGCTCGTGTCGCAATAAACTGTAATGACCTTCACAACAAGCAAGTAAATACTGAAATTAAAAGTGTAGTTCCTTTCCGTGTTATGTCAGAGTCCAGGTAAAATAAGGTCGCTAGTTTTAACCGCTGCTTAGGCAAAACCAAAATGAGGTCACTTAAAGTACTGGCTAATTGTAAAATTGAAAAAGCGCAAAACTCTAAAACCACAACTCCCAGGTAAAGTAAACAGTCCGATAATTAAATTGCAAGCCCCTCTGCAAAGTTATACGAAACCGCACCTGCAAACTTTGCGCCGAGTTGAAGAATTCTCAACTCTTAGCATTCTCTAGGAACTTTGCAGCCTCGTTAGCTCCCTGCTCCTACATAATCTCAGTTATACTTTATATAAATCCTATAATATTAAACGAGCAATATTTTAATGTATGTGTTTAAGTAGGTACTCGTATTTTTACCTACTTTATAATATTTAGAGATCTAAAAAAGATCCTAACGGTCTAGATGAAATTTACATAGTATTATAGCAATTTTCGTTGAAATCGTTTGGGGCTTTAGGAACGAAAAACTTATCTAGCTAGATCTTACTTTTGAAGAAACATTAAACATCAACATCAATTAAAAAAATGTTACTTCAATTCAATGTAAAAAATGAAATCAGTTTCAAAATGTCAAGATAGTTAGAAATGGAACAGAATTTACAATTCAATATGTCAAAAGTAGTCAAATTAATCTTGATGTCAATAAAATAGACTAAGTATTATTATCAGATAGAACTAAAAAAGAAAATAAATCTAATAATATCACTGCCACTGTTACTGCTTATTGTCTCGCATATTCATGTTCATGTTATGTTGGAAACAAGTACTGCTTAAATAATGGTGTCGGAAATATTATGTTTAGTGGCTTAAGTACCCATTATTTAATTAACTTACATACCGAAGTAGCTTTAATAATATCAATAAGAAATATACACCCAGTATAGCTTTCTAGAATTCAAGACATGCAATTGTAAGGTGCCGGAAAAACGCCGACAATTCCATGAAAATGCATGTGAGCAAAGAAACCCACCGCGGAATGCCACATGATGTCTCTAAACCATAATCTATAACGTCGTCATCAGCGCAATCTAAATTAACCTCTGTGACTAATGATTTATCGTCCACATTTGATTAAATATCACATGGCGCTTGTGACGTTTCTAGCTGTCTCTGTAATTGTTTCGAGTTTTTACTTGAAAGCAAGGTGCAGATACGAAATGCGCTCTTACTAAAAGTATCGGTAATATCACCTACCTATAAGGAGTGTAGTAGGTTTAACCGTTGAGTTTCATTATCAATGATATCAGGCACTTAAGAAGAAATCATTCACAAGTACGCGTTGACTTCTTTGGTAATTTGAATAATGTTTCTCATTAGATATATTAAAAACATAACAAAAACATTACAACTAAATAGTTAGTTAACTCGTGGGTCATGAGGTGGGGCGTCTACTTAGCGAGTGTAACCGAATGCCTTATGCATTCACATTTAAACATCTTTGCCCTTAATCTCAATAGTCTCAGCAAGGGCATCCTCGTCATTAAATTAAATTTAACCAGTTCAAAACTAGTGGTTATCTATGTGGGTATCAGAGCTAACAATTACTGTGTGCGTTTTGAGTACAATGCAGTGAATTGACTGGAGACCGCTTCAATTGATTGGTTGCGCTAAGTTGGCGCTAAATGTGAATTTATCATTGTCTCAGTCTTATTTCTTGGGTGGGCTCATTTTTGCATTAACAAACGCATGCTTTTACAGTGTATCATTTTTCTCACAGGCTTTTTACTGACTAATAGCAATAACATTAATTTTATCACTTGTTACAATAGCAGCTATATTGTTTCTAGTATCAGTCCTGTTATCCACATTAGCAGATGCGGTCACGACTACAAAATTCGTCAATCTTATTTTGTAGCTAAGCTTACTTAAATGGATTTATTTGAATTAAAACGTTTTACAAGTCAATGTCCGTAATAGGATAGAAGTAGCATTTTAGAAACGTATTCTACTGAGGCGAATAAGTGCGCCTGTAGACTGCGCTTGCGTTTACACACTTGATTGATGTGCCAAAGGCGGCCGAGCACAAATTAAAAAACAATCCACAGTCAACATGCCAAGGGTAAAATCAATTAAGCAGCATAGTAATTTTAAATAGACAGTGATTTAAGAAACTTGTTCACTTCATTGCTAATTTTCATTGAATCCAGCTTTATTGTCCCCCGTGTATTTTTTTATGTCAATATTCATGTGTGTATTCCCAGTAGGTTCTCTTTTGCGGTATTTTGCTTCGGTATTGCTTTTATATAATGTATTGTTAAAGATCTCAGGGCCATGCGCCGGAGCACTGCGCATGTTCCCTCTCACCCGTCAATCCTTTAAATTGGAACGACTGGTCTGTTTTGAATTACAAAAGTAATTTTTAATTAAAGATTCCATACGATAGAGATCGCAGCTCTGCTTGCAAATAGTATTCTTATTTCACTGGAATAATCATTAACACAGTTTGCATTTTTAATTATTGCAATTGCCTGATGCAAATGATTGTTTTCCCATTTGAAGTAGGTACACAATCGTAGATCGCGAATCAGAAGCCGCGTTACAATATCCACGTACCTACTACGATGCCGCTCCTCCACTATCACTCTCAAATGTCAAAAAAGTCACCCCCCACCTACCTCGCTTCACCTCTTCCCATACCTTCCACACGTCACTTTTGACACTTGAAACTTGAAATAGTGTAAGTGCAATGACACGTGTCTCCAGAATTAAAGTGGAAAACGCGCGCGGGATACCTTCTACTTCGTTCTACTTGTGATCTCGTGAAAGTTGCGACACGTCCGAGACATTGAGGTTATAAATAAATTCTGTCATATTTTGAATCCGGTAAATTCATATCCACTGAAGAATTTAATTTTAAAATATGATATCTACTCTCTTTGTGTGTATTTTGATTCCTCTTTCCACCTGTACTATACCTACGCCTACAATAATGCTAAATGTGGCCTTTAGCTATTGTTACCTTAGGTTCTGTCTAGCCCGTAAGGGATAAAGACGTGATTTGTGTTTGTATACTAAATAACAAACGCGCACACGGTTCTGATTTAAGTATTATGTATTCTAGTGTATAATAAAAACGGGCCTAAGCTGCAACGAAAACATCTTATTTTCATAACCAATGTCAGCTTGTATGAAGAAATAAGAAAGGTGACATCGCCTTACCGCAGCTGACTGACGTCGTGAGATGATTTATACGAATCATGCGCAGCCTAATTAGACGTTTGCGCATCTCATTCTATGTAAATTCGATCCAACCGAGACATCCAACCCGTAACCCTTTCAACCTCGTATCAAAGTCGACTGTAGCTTCGCAATAGAAATCGCGCTCATTGGTACTAAAGTCTAATTTGGGTTGTACGGTATTGTTTTTAAAAGAGGTTAGCAAAGCAATTGGTAGGATACTTTTACAGGGTAACAACGTGTACGTTAAACAAACAAACGTATGAATAAGTAAGCGGCTCGTGATTGGAATTAATGATTAATTATTCGTCTTCTCTAATGCGCGTGGGATGTCGGTAGTTTTGATGACAAATGTAATGGGCGGCGGCTGAATTGTAACAGAACTTGATTCATGTCAAAAGATGAATGAAAATGGAATCGACTAATTGCGTAAAAGGTACTACTTTGCGTATTAAGTAAACTAATACTTTTAAGGGGCCTATTTTTAAATAATAGTTTATTAAGAAGATATAAATAAGCAACACATGCAAATGTACTTTACAAACACGCCAGTAGTAGGTATGTTACATAGGAATGATTCTTACAGTCTATTTGATTTCACGTTCTACCGCAATTTTTTAATGTAAGATTTGGTCATAGTTAGATAATTAAACCTCGATTCCTGTATTTAAAACAAGATAATTTCATTTTAAAAGTTGTTAATTATAAACACCTTCACAGTGAGCCTTGAAATGAAATTTACACGTCTAAATTAATTCTGTGCAACATCAGAGCTGCTCAGAATAAACAGCGCGTTTTGTGCAAAAAATCCCTCATACCATGATAATTTACGTACATTTATTTCGAGAACGTTTTTTATTGACACGGCGAAAAATTATACAAGGTCGTTGTTGCGTGGTACGGGGGCCGGTACCAAGTTGCTCTCCGGATGTTTGGATCTTGTTGTAGTGGAAAGGTTTTCTTCCGAATTTCGCTCGTGACACTGGTTTCGTGGTACAGGGGAGGAGGAGTAATGTTATGAGCAAGCCATTATTGTCTCGCCCCATACCGTAAAACATTACGCAGGACTCGACCCCGACGAGTGTATTACAGGAGCTGTCAAAACCACCACGAAATGTTTGTTTTACAGTTTTGTACAAGCTTAACATTAAGTATCCTAAAAGAAACATAGGACCTAAATGTGCCAATTCTTATGTAAAACATTTATTTTCCCTTATTATATTTATAGTTATAATTTTAATAAATTTTAATAATAAATAAGGAGACGTTTTGGAAAAAGATCAGTATCCGAAACCGACGAGCAAGTATGAAGAGATTGATGCATATGGATGAAGCGAAAGCAGTAATGTCAGGATTGTAGCACGTGGAACAAAGTTGTCTCTACCTACCCCTGTGGGAAAGAGGCGTGATGGTACGTATGTATGTTTGTATGTATTTATTTTGATATGCGCTTGTATACACACATGTGAACACTAAATAGAATGAAATTTATTGCTGTGATATGAGCAATGGAGGCACCTTATATCTTTAAATCATAAATTTAACACGAACTCTAAGCCCATTAATTTATGAACTGCCACAATAAATTAATTAGCGAACAGGAAGCGACAACAAAGTGTGCGATAAATAAACATTCCCAATATAACATGTTTTTGACGTTTTAACAGCTCTATAGAGTTCTGAGTAAGAGCGTTTTAGGATCATCTAGAGCAATCTGCCAACAGTAAAAGATGCTGCGATCTCTCGGGAATAAAATACTTATCAATAGTTTCCAGTTTTATTGGAATAATTTAGTTCGCACAAGATGGGGTATTTGCACAGATTTTATTCAGTATTGCGTTGATTCGCTGTTACAGAGATTTATAGCTTTATTAAAACATCTTGAATAATTTGAATGGAGATATGTAATTTAGTGCTGCTAAGAGTTTTCATCTTGGCCTAATGCTACAGCCTTAGTACCTACCATTGTTTTCTGTTTATAAAAAATTCACCACCTCGCCTATGATCACAATTGGAAAGGCGAATAAAATTTTCCACAAATCAATTCATACGCATTTGATCCTGATATATCTTGGATATGCTTTTCCGATGTGCAGTTTTATCGATGACATAATCTTTTATTTACTGTCAAAATTATTCGCGTATACCGCATAACGTTAGGGCCGTCATCCACATCAAGCGAACAAAGCGAGTCGGCCCGGCATCCGGCACGACTGATCTATCGCGCCACAGACCATGGAAACAAATATCAGGCGCCCATAATTTAAACGCATAAAGCTACAAAAAGGAACGCAAACCGCGACGCTTGATAAGAGATGGCGTTAGTATAAGTTCGTTTCAAAGATTTTTTTCAAATAGCTGATGATGAGGCCTAGATAGATTTTTGTCTCCAATAATCCCAATACACAGCATATATCATTGAAATCGTTACAGCCATGACAAGTATTGCTAATTTTGAATAAAAATAAAGGTTAAGTAGTTTATTATAAATGTGGTAGCTTGATGATATAATAGCGAAGTTCGTCTTCTGTTCAATTAACAATACCATTAAAAATTATGAACCTACTTTGCTTGCCTATTGTTACCTTGTAATATTCTGTATACATTTTTCTGTTTTGTTTGTTGTGTTGTGGTGTCTGTTCTGTTGTGGTGTTCAATAAAGAGTTATTGCTTCTGAAACGCTACTTTTATACAGTTACTTAATGCCGCAGACCTACGTCAATCACCTGTATAAAAATCGTCATTAGCGATTAAATAACTAATTGACGTCTCACAATGCGGCAATTACTAATCTGTTCTTTAATGGTACTCAAACACACCACTATTAGCTTCCTCTAATCTCGTCTAAGGCCACAGATAACAAATAGGCCGTTGCTTTTGGCAAATAAAGGAGCCCGTCGCTAGAAACTGCCTCGACCAATCAGATGTCGCGCCGTAATTATAGGTTTGTTCAAATTAGGATCGACGCGAGCGCCGCAAGTTAATTTGAAAATAGAATTCACTGATTTATATACTTGGAAATAATTATCTTGGCTGTCATTTAGTTGTTCTGCGGTTAGTTATTGCGTTTTGTCAATTAGCTCAAGCTTAAAGTGTACTGAATAGGGTACCTATGAATATTACTCGAGTATAGTATAGACCTCCTTTTTAGGCGAGCAGTGATAGAATTATTGGACTGAACTAAGTTTTAACTAAGATGTATACCAATAAATTGTTACGGCATTATACCACTGGAATGTGTCTGACAACTAGGTACTCAAATTTAACTTCCAAAAACCATTTTCAGTAAAATACCCAAGTAGTCTCATGCTAACAATAAAATGATGAGAATGAATAGATAGACATCAATTGCCTTCAAAGTAGATACACGCAGGAACGCAGGTGTCGTACTGTTAAATCATGAATAAATAATTACTAAAATAGTAATCGTGCAAACTTACTGGAGCACAGCCATAAAAAGAGTTAAGGTAAAACGCCGGCACAGCATAGCATGTTCTACAAATTCACACTACGAAACATATCACGAATTACGGGAACAAATTAAAAGCCGCCCGTGCTAGTGCGTCGATAAAATGCCGCGCATTGTCGGGTGCCTATCGTCATTCCTGCCTCAATTATTTAAAAAGGAACGGCTGTTGCGCGCGTTGCGTCCTTGTCACTCGTGATTTTGTCGGTATGTTGTGTCTCTCTCCCTCGGTGGCCAGCCGCTGCGCCCGCGCCGCCGATAACCCAAGAATGCGCCGGCTGACTTCAGTCGCGCTCATAGACAATTTAAATTGGAGAAATTGGTAGCCAAGTACTGGTCATAACGGGAGGATGTCGATGGGCTGCGGATAAAAGAGATGACATACGACGATGTGGTGGAAACGGACAGATATTTATTCATAGATGTAATAGCTGATGCACGATGCTTATCAAAATACCAGTATCTTATAGATAAGTGTTATAAAGTATGTAAATGAATTAATTCCAAACAGGTTGCACGGTGATCTCAGGTGTTTGATTTTTAAATTGGTATTGACGATCTGATCAGAATCAAAGAGCTGTAGTATTTGTTTCAAAAGATGACTAATTGAATAATATTATATAAAAACTAACTGAAGTGAACGAATACCTATTCATCATCAAGTATCAAAAGATGTGTGGTTTAAATTCGTGGAGAATAATGTTACACTTTTACCTAGTTAAACCATTATTTTGACTCTAAATTCAAATTTACAAAATCTTCACATTGCCTTTCCAACTATACTTAATGACGCTCTAAAAAACAAATGAAGAACACGCGTTAAAAAGAAACAGCAGAAATTTATTCCTCGAAAGAAAACCCGGCAGTCAAAAAGAAAAAGGCTAAACTAAAGCGTTTACTTCCCGAGAAAATTTTCAAGTAGTCTTGAGCTCAGTATTAAGGGTGGGATAATAAGGCTTGCAGGATTAGGCGCACTGCTCTTGAGTGAGAATAAACCCAAGGGAAATCCTGGCTCGCAGCTTTCCTAGTAATTTATTGCTTCTCCAACGGTCAGCTTTTGTATCGGATATGCTTTGAATGAGATATATTTCTGGATGGATTAACACTGCCCGCCACGGGGCAATTAGTGTTCAGGTGTAGTCTTCATTTTTTGGTGATGGCTTAAAAAATGTTGGCTCAGTCATGTCTTAACTGCAGACAGTGATAAATTTGTTTGCAGAGATCATTATGTTAGTCAACACTTTCTTAATACCTCTGTTACTTGTGACTCAAAAATTAAATTGGAATACATAAATCACGTCTTTATCCCTTACGGGGTAGACGGAGCCTAAGGTATCAAGACCTAAAGGCCACATTTAGCATGATTGTGGGTGGAAAGGGGAATCAAAATGGGTTGCTAGCCGCATCGCCTATAACATGATTCCTAAGATTTTCACCGACAACGAGTCTAATTAGATTTAGGTCTATGTAATGTAAAAAATTGGGTGTCACAATTAGCTAGTATTTTACCAGTTAAAATGAAGACAGCGAACACCGTTTCAGTTATTTGGTAACATTACTGCTGCATTATGAAATAGCCACTGCTAAAAATTCTTTCGCCACAAATGAAAAGGCAAATAAACTGCATTGCTTTTTTGTCTGTCTCGTAACTCCGGCACCCTTGTATATTTTATGCGGGCGTCAATTACTAGATTGCAGATGTTTCCAACTAAAGAACCACAAGTGTTCAGTTGATACTAAATCGCTTGCGTATTTCCACACTTAGTGTCTGGATCCAACCACATATCTGTAGATAGAAAAAACAACGTCCAAACAACGAGGGAAAGAAAGAAAGTACCTTCAGTAAAGCATCGTGATTTCAACACGTTATTTGCAGGATTTATCGACATAAGACAACCCTTAGCTTCAACACTAAGTGCACTTAAAAAATCGAAACAAAAAGCTTTAAATCAGCCCTTGGCCACATTAATCTTTTTGTCAACTACCCTTTTTACTTCAGCAAACAAATAACAGAATTAGTTTGGATTGTAGCCATTGGAGACAAAGAGATGATACCCGCGATACATTACTGTCCTCTAAACGAATTGATTTAATGAGATCTTATACTAATTGGATTTATGCTCCACTTGTACACGTCTTTGAGATTAACGCGCACTGCTGCCAACCTAAGTTATACTTGGTCTGCAGTGTAGAGACACCCTGTCGGTGAATAAATTAGGAATTATATATACGACATTGTTTTAGCGTCAGCTTTGAAGATAAACACTAGCCTTTTAAACGTCCGGTATTTAAATGGCTTTATTTAGTATTTGCGTCTCTATGCAGTGCTTTCTTCGCTCGTTCTTGTTCATTTACTTGGACACTATAAGCGACTGCTTGCTGCAGTGCTTTGGACTGTGAAAATCAAACGTGACAACCCGTGGCTTCTATTTTATTGTGATAATACCTAGTAGGTACGGAAATACTTAAATGGTTTCATATTTGATCAAAAGGTTTCTTGTAGTTTGTATCTCCGGTAAGTAGATTTTTTGACACCACAAAATCACGAATTAATAATAATATATCTGATTAAAACAATATTACGTGGTTATGCGATCGTGTGCTATTTTTGTATTACAAATTATGAGACAAAAACCTATTGCTTATTAATAAATTGAGTTCCTCTTAATCGTTCATGAAAACAATGCACATTGAAAGAGAATAGCAAAAACAAGCTTTCTAAGAAGACGCGTCTTTTGTTTTTCAAAATGGCCGCTTAATATTTCAGTAGAAGTGTGTAGTCAGATTCTATTTATCTATTATAGATAGCTATAATACTAAACGTTATCAGAATATAAATCGCAACTAGCTTGTTAAAGATGGGAGATCTGCCAAATATTCAGTCGCTTCGACCGTTAGTTAAAATTTAGTATTACATTTCTTATATCCAACGACGTATTAATAGACGTTTTCAACGAAATATTTGATCGAGTTACGTTTATTTAGTCCTAGTTTTAGAAAAGATTAAAGGCCAATTTTGATATCTGACAGTGAGTTATTATTACTCTGTCACTACTGAAAGCCTATACCTTTATATCTTTTTTGAAGTAACGTCTTTATAATGTCGATTATTTGGGACATGAAGATAGTTTGAAGATCAAAACTTATTCATTTTTTTACATTATCATCTTCATTCCGAAGATGATTAGTTTGTACCTATATCATTTTTATCGATAAATTAAAATAGACGCCATCTTTGTAATGAGTTACTTTTGACAGTTCCACTCACTGTCTATCTAGTCCCAAAAATGACAACTACGTTTATTAGGAGTCGTCATATTAACTGAACTAAATACCTAAGAATAGTTAAGATCACATTTGACGTTTTGGTCGTAAGAGGTTAAACGTCAAATGACCTTTTAATAATGCACTGAGCTCGGACGTCATGTTATTTTTTCTAATAAAACCTCTATAAAACCGGGCATAATTCCAGTTCAGTTTTCGGCCAGCGATCACCGCTTCCTCCTATTAATCCTGGGTAGTGAATTAGTGCGGTGCACACACGTTTGTAGTGTACAGACACTTAATTACGGGGGCAGGACATAAATCAGGACTTCTAATATTAAACGTGCCTTGGTGGGGAATTGCGGGCCTGTCTGCGACCGTGCGGTTTAGTGGTCGCCCTAGCGGTGATGAAAGGGTGATGTTTGTGACGAGAGAGTGGTGGGAATTAAGTCGGTGTAAGGTGCGATAAGTGTATCTTGTAGCTTTTGTTGGAATTAGTTGTGGAAGTTATTTCACTCAAACAGAATTAATGTTTTGTAAGGATTTGAAAACTACTCAACGTACTTATTACATTTTATTTCTTAATTCGGGCAGCAGTTGTCCCTTTCATGCTCTTTTTAAAGGGATGAGATGGAAAGAACGGCAATACTTCCAAATAGCTACTGTTCAAAACTCTCGGTGACCGGAGTTTGTTTTCCTATAAGTTACACATCAATTCGGACGTCAAAGGCCTCAAATATGAAAAATATCTTCATAGTAAATTACCTCCTAAAGCTAGATTAAGCACCTAATTCAAAGTCACCAAACACTCGTTATCATTTCCATACAATTGAATATTTTTTCTTCGCCACCTCCTAAATTAGATTTTGTAAATGTTGAATGTATTTATATTAATTTATTTTTTCCAGCGAGAAGATAACTCTTGGGCCCCTCGCGGGATCTACTAATGTGAATTTAATGTAGGTACTTACTAAACGATGCCTTCATTTATGTTTGTATACGTATACAATACATATTTTTTATTATATTTTGAAGTTTACCCGAGAAGAAGTAAGTAGTTGTAACAATACTTATAGATCATCAAAATATAATAAACACATTTTTGACGACCCCCGAAGAAATTTTCGTGATCCCATCACATATACGGACTGGAATGATGAGTAACTTTATGACATGTCAACTGTAGGTACTGTTAACATTATTAACCTGTATAAAATCAACGGGTGCAAATTTTAAGATTTTGAATTCACTATTAGTATTTGTTTAGATGTCTTATTCGAAAACATAAAAATAAGAAAAGGGAGAATCTGTAAAATGCGCAATTTATATTATTTTTATCTTTTTTTGACACTATCGGTCCCTCCCTGGCTGCGCGAGACAGGGGCGTATCGGGAGTAATTTAGGTTTTGGGCCCCTCTCTGACCCCTTAAGAAATATGGGGCGACATAGGGGCCTCTGTCTCAGTCGAGAGCTTGCCTTTAAGCGCCCGTGTTAAACTAATCGCTTATGTAAAACAATTGAAATGTTTTTTTTCGATTAGTGTTTTAAACCGAGATAACAAGCTTACAATGGATGCCTTGAATAAAATTGGCAGTGAAATTGTATCAACAAATGATTTATCATTTCTGAAGAGTTTTATGGTGATCGATTTAAAAACATTAGGTATGTAAAATACACCCTAATTGTTCTCTGTGATGATATTTCACTAATAATTGAAAGAAAGTACTCAAGTAAATAAAAAAATGAAAAAATGACATCCAATAATTAAGGATTGATAACCCTTAAAGTTCATAATTTAAACACCAACCTTTCATCAAACCGCCCGAACGTCCATCAAACGTAACGGAAAATTGTATGTATGAAATAATTGGATTGGAAAATTTTTGTATGTGGAAACATTTTCACGCCTCCCGTCGCGCGTAGGTTTATGCGAAAGTGAATCAACACCCTTATGATTTACGGCCATGTTGTCAACGGTTTGCTTTCTATTACATTTTTTTAGGCAAAAATATAACACTTTTGACCCTTACGCTCATAAACATGAGAAAAAATGTTGGCGTTTTTTTGGAAGTGTCACTCTATTGTATTAAACATTTTTCCTCTTCGCTGTAATCAGAGTAATGTATGCTTTCGCTCTTAGGTGCCCCAAATAGTAAGTACCTATTCTAACCACTTTCCGAAAAACCGGCCAAATGCGATTTGGACTCGCACGCGAAAAGTTTCCGTAGCAACGTTCAATCGCTATTATTTATCTTCTTCTTCTTCTTCTTGGATCTCCTATTTCCAGAGATCAGAGCAGTTCATTCCTTACTTAATTGGGCATTTTTGGACAATGACTTCTCGGACCGACGATAAGTCATTTCATCACGAGGGTCGGCACTTGGTAGCAACCAGTAGTGTAGCAACCCGATAAGTCGACTTAACAGTCCATAGGAATTTTGAAATGAAAACTACATTTACATAGTGTTCTTATTTAAACTGACAATTATTTCGACATACTGAGTTTGACCACTCAGCCTTCCCGCGACGGTATTCCGGCGTAGAGTGTAAGACAGCCGGTGAGGTTACTGGCACGTGAGAATTTCTACCTTAGTGTTTTAGTTTTCTCGCCAACCTGAGGTAGTGCTCCGTCTCTCGTATCTTCTCCTTGCAGAGCAATAGGAGATAGCTTCTATTCTATTATTCGGGGATGAAGACGTGATTTATGTATGTACTTTAGTTGGTACGCATTTGCAATCCTCTGGTATTGGTTCACCCATCAGTTGACCCAGTTGACCCATTATAACAAAACCATACATATTTGTACGCCTGACTGTACCCAGATTTACTTTCCCACTCATGTCAATGGCCCGCTCCCGTCCCCAATGAGTTCCATACATTAAAACTTTCCAAGTGTGACTGCGGCCCTACACGGCATTCGCATTAAACAGAAAAATGTAGCATTATCTTAATTAGACCAAATTAATCTACGGGTTATGATGTATTTTGGAAAGGTTTGTTTGGACAACGAGGGGTTTCTAGGTGAACTGGGATATACTTTTTGGCGTCTTGACGATTAATTAAGGTAATATTAAGCAACTAAGTTTGTGTAAACATCGCTGAAGTTTGACGAGTCAAAAACGTGACGTCATCTATTCTTCCGTCGAAATTATTGTTCTGTCAAACTTGTCGAAATGTTTACTAAAATATTTCAAATTAATTTAGTATTATCTGGCTTGTGTACCTACTGTCTTTAAGTCGTTTAAGCTCTGTTTACACTATCATTTTGGGTTTCAGGGTAACGTATTTCGGTCGCATCGGCTTAATCAGATGTAAGAAGATGTGCCAAAATTTCACAAGTTTAGACAAGGCACAGAAAGTACTTAAGTTGTTTAATTTTACCGTGACTTCTACAATTACTTTCAAGTTCAGTAAAGTTTGAATTTGATTTGATTATTGAAGTTTTTTTTGTCCCAACTCAAATTAAAATTATGACCAAAACTAAAACCGACGTCAAACTTTTTCAGACTGTTTACATATCAACACCTTACCGACGTTACACGTACATATAGTGCAGTAATCATAAATAATACGGCGTATAATTCAAGCTGTAAGTTAAAACAGTACCATAACACATGGTGCAGACACATAGTTGTAGAAAGCAATAAGTTATCCCTCCATCCCAACTATTCCCTTGACTCGAACCTCGCTATGTATCTAACACTTGGGCTTGTAGGTAAAATGGAAGTGACTCTGATTGAGCGTGGTTTTAGGTTAGTCAAGTTGCTGTATAAAATGTGATCTGCTTATCATTCAACATAAAAGCATAAAAACTTTATTTTTTGCATAAAATCGTATCGTTTCTGAATAAATCTAAATGTTCAATGACTGACGAGCTGTTGGTAGGCCTCCAACAAGTTGGAGCGACGACCTGATTAGGATCGCGAGATCGCGGTGGATGCAGAGGGCGCAAGACCGGTCTGAGTGGAGAGCATTGGGGAGGCCTATGTCCAGCAGTGGACGTCCTTCAGCTGATGATGATGATGATGAAATATTCAATGTGTGTAATGAAGTCTCGTGATAGAGCGAGCTTTAGCAAATAAAAATGCAAGTTCACTTTAGCTAAAATCCTTTATTTTTTATACACACAATGAATTAAAATATACAAATGTTAATCCTAAAAACCTACATATCTATGCTAAAACTAACTGTAAAAACCTATATTTACAAATACGAAGTAACAAGAAAAAAAAAGAAATAAAAAGTCATAAAAAGAAAACCCCGTCTAACCCTACTGGCTGCGGCAGGGTCCTCATGACGCTGGCGGCATTAGGTACTCCTTTGGACCGCAAGTGCGATCCGCTAGGATAAATACACGCCAGCTCTTGGGAACCGGGACGACAGGGCCTTTACAAAAACTTTTATGTCGGCTGACCAAGGCCCCAAAGTCTCAACCGCCAGCGCCGCAAATTCATAGGTATTATTTAGTAAAGTTCAGTTTTGTTGATTGTACCGTTTCAGGTAAACCTGAATACAGGAAATGAATAAGGTTTCGTAATTTGACCTAAACAAACTAACAAACAAACATAGCAAATTAAATTAGAATTAGTGTTTGTTTATATATATTCATAAAATAAACTCTGTAAAGTTAAAATTTAAATTTTAATGTCTCTAAAATGAACATTTTGTAATGATCAAATTTTAATCAGACGATTAACTTGCTCTTTCTAATAATAACATCAGATTTTTTCTACAAACTTCAAAACTACGTTTTAATTACTTACGTTTGTTCTATTATCTATTCAATTAAAATATTTGTAACAACTTTAAAAATGTAGAGCAAAAACTCAATTAAATTATTGCAGCTCAGAGGACCAAAATAACAAAAGTCGTATTTTGTCTTAAAACAACAAAAAAGTGTTACTCCAATAGCAACTACATCAATTACATTCCATAAACACAGGTGCAAAATATACGACAAAATGTTTAACCACATCCAGTGCTATAGCTCTATAACCCTTCCAAATACGAAAGTTGCCCGCTCGTACCGCGCGCCGCACAATATATCACATTTTGATTCAGCCGTGCCATAAACAATACAATATATCAATATAAGGCAGACGGTGGCGAAATTTGAGCGTAGCCAGTGCGTAATATTTATGTGCCGTGTATTGTAGGCTTTATAAAGTTGTAGCGTTTTTGACTTTGTTTTGTTTACGCACGTGTGTCGTTGCTTTACGAATTGCGGATTTATTGGGTGGGTTTGAATTTGGAATCACATTTTTTTTACTGGTCAGTAGGCACTATCCACAAAACAAAACAACTTCAGTACTATAAAATATTTTCGTATAAGCATGAATTTATGCAAGTATCTCTTTCTCGCCTTTATGTAGTTGAGAAAAGAGTGTTACGAGTGTAACTAGATACATTGATTTAGACAATTCGTGTAGGTATAACTTAATGGTTTTCAATTTAAAATCTCTAATCAACGATTAAACATTAATTTCCGTGTCTGAGTATTTAGTTGAAGACAATTATTCCATAAAAATAAAACTATATTAATGAACGGATTTAACGAAGTGAGTATGCTTAGTACATATATGCTTTCGGCCACAAAATGTGTCGAGCTTGCGTTAGTATATCAAATCCTATGAGCATGGTTTGCTGCCGTTTCTATCCGCAAGTGGCGCTGCCAATTTTTCCATATTAATTTAGACTTGTTCGAGACGTTTTTTGTGTCAAAACTTACACTAGAGGTATGAACCATAACTCGAAAATTTTCGTAAGCGAATGAGGAATGGCTCTTTATAATATATGTATCGCTGTGTAGGTACGGGTATATGTTAGAGAATGTTCTAGCATTTGATAAACGCGTAGCTTGTTAGGCCGCGTGCCGCGCGCCGCGTACATGGGATTGTTCTAAACTTTGATTGCCCGGGCGCCGGTGTTCCGTTGATTAGTTTGGCGGTTTCAAATAGTTGAATATTTACGAAAGCGTTTCAATTTGAGGGAATCAAATCAAATACCTGGATATAATAATACAAATGCTGCTGCAAATACAATATTTCATAATGTACTTATTATACTCGTAGATGCCTTTTTGGGGGTACTGATTGATTGTAATACAAGTTTACTGACATAAATATTTAGCCGTTGTATACATGGAGCAATAAACTACCAGGTTAGGTCTCATATTAAGTAATTATTTTTCGGAGTGGATCCTAAATTAAAACACGGTACAAAAATACGGTTTAAGAACAACAAAGTTAAAGTGTAAAAACTTATTCAACACTGTCAATATTTTTTTAAATCACAATTTATTCATACGGTTTGTTGATTTATGCAGTTGTACACTCGGTTACTCGAAATATATTATCGCTATCTCACCATCACCACCGAAGTGCAACCACATGTGACACGTTCAAATACTTATCTTGCGAATTACACGAATTGAAGGCGTGATTATAATTAATATTAATTAGAGCCGGCTTTGAGCGGGCAACACTGAGCGTATCGCGGTTAATAAATTTAGTGCGCCAGCGCAAAGATAAACAAATTGAATGTTTAATCGGAGAGCCAGGAAATCTGAAGTTAATTATGTCACATATTATTGATAAAACGATTATTGAACGGATGCAAAAAATACTGCGCTTTCTTTTGTTAGCATGTATAAAATGTTTATGTTTGTGTGGAGACACTTTAGCAGTCAGATTGACTTGAAAGTTGGTACGAATGTAAGATAGATGACAGTGCAAATACAGTCAGCAAAAACTTGTTGAATTATCATTATATTTTTTTACATTTTTAATTAACTTTGATACATTTAGTCTGAGAATTTTTTTCGGACATAAAAGCAACACTTGAATCTAAAAATATTATTTTAAGTGAATAACTTTCAGAAACATTGAAGTCGGTTATAAATACGCGGTCACAAAAATTAAAGGCATGATTTCACTTCAAAGTTTAAATAGCGATGACATCGCGACTGATTAGGACTAAAATAGAGCCACTAGACTACGGGACTATATTTTATTCCCAAATATTTTTTAATTAACCCTGCTCATCCCAGTTGGTAAGCCTTCAAATTTATAAATAGACTTCCCAATGATTATGATGCTATGTGATATTATTCTGACTAGTTTAAGCTACAATCTCAATTCCTGTAAATAAAGATGTTTAAAGGACCGACCACACCCGCGTATACGCAGTGACGTGTCGAAGACGTCACGTTTTCTCACCGGTTTTCATTTTGTTGCGTAAAAGCAACGTCTACATATTTTACGCACCGGTGTGGTCGAACCTTTATGCTGGTTTGGAAGCAAAGAAAACATGGGATGTACTAGCTGCTTCTCTTTCCGCGCAGGTCATAAAAGCTCATCGAGGGACCAGCTAAAATCTTAGGAATAATGTTATAGGCAACGCGGTTAACTCATCACAATTTTGATTTCCCTTTCCGACTATGTGCTCACAATCACAATTTCTTCCATGCTGGTCTGGGAGTAAAGAAAAAACATAGAATAGAAGGGCCGAGAGAGGTACGGGTGGCAGACGCACTACTCGCCCGCACCTCTCGGTCCCCTTTGTCGTCATACCCCGCGCCCCTGTGCCGCGCGGGCGAGGACTCATTTAAGCAGTCGGTCTATAGTAAAAATACAAAACAAAATAAGCTCAATACAAAATGAGTAGGTACTTATTCTTCATAATGCAATAAATAAAATGTATACTTATTTTTATTTGTTTTCCATGTTGTTTAGGGAGTAAAGAAAAAACATAGAATTTACTAGTTGCTTCTCTTCCCGCGCAGACGGTAAAAGCTTATCGAGGGAATGGGCTAAAGTCTTAGGAATCATGTCATAGGCGATGCGGTTAAGCCATCACAATTTTTATTTCCCTTTCCAGCTATACGCCCGTAATCATGCTAAACGTGGCCTTAAGGTTTTGTTTCCTTAGACTCTGTCTACCCCGTAAGGGATAAAGACGTGATAAACAGATGACGCTTAGCGACAATAATTCGCATAGTAACAAAAGGTCACGTGACCTCTAGTAACGGGTAGAAAAATCCGGAGACTACCCACATGCTATGGGTGGAGTAGGGGTATAGCACGCGTCACGGAATGACGAGGATCCGGGTTCGATTCCCGGCCATGGCTTTACTTACTTAGATTTTTTTATGTGTTCTAATTTTCACTGACATTTAGAAATGTATTTCGATGTTGAATTCGCATTCAAATTGTAAGTAGGATCATGTCATGTCTCCACTTTAGGTATTTGGTTGCTATGCACCCGGTAGAATGTATTAGACTATTTAGCATTGCTCATTGTTGTATTTGTTGCATACTCGTAGGATAAGCATTGTGAACAAATGCAAATGTATGTAGCTATCATAAAGTACGTTTGCATTAACAAGCTCAGTACGGGTTTGGCCTCTATCTGTTGTTAATTCCTCGGTGATAACTATATTACTAACTTATATTATTAACTTCCATGCTGGTCTGGGAGCAAAAAACACAGAATGTACCAGTTGCTTCTCTTCCCGCGCAGATGGTAAAAGCCCATCTAGGGAATGGCGAAAATCATAGGAATCATGTTATAGGCGATGCGGCTGGCAACCCATCACTATTTTGATTGCCCTTTCCACCTATACGCCGAGAATCATGCTAAACATGGCCTTTAGGTCTTGTCACCTTAGGCTCTGTCTACCCCGTAAGGGATAAAGACGTGATTTATGTATGTATGTATGTATAACTATACTCTATGTACGGTCAAGTGCAAAAATAAGTATCGATAGGAACTTCTCAAAAATATGCCCCACGACCTTATTACGCTGGCGTAAGAGCGTATGGTACTTATTTTTGAAACTTTGTCTAGATACATATTATTACACTTGACTGTACTTCGTTCGGTACCCAAAGGGTAAAAACGGGACCCTATTACTAAGACTTCGCTGTCCGTCTGTCTGTTTGTCTGTCACCAAGCTGTATCTCATGAACCGTGATAGCTAGTTGAAATTTTCACAGATGATGTATTTTGTTGCTGCTATAACAATCGTCTAGCTGTCTATGTCAGTAACCAACATAAAATGACCTCACATTGCATACATTTTGCTTAAAAGCGGGGTTCTGCTAACACTGGATTTAATAACTTGCCGAATTTGAACGGAATCTTCGGTACGCGAGTCCGACTCGCACTTGGCCGGTAATTTATTTCCATTTGAGATTTGAAATAGATAAACTTAAGACTCAGCATATTAAATGCAATGTACCGGGTTAAGGAGCAACCACACCGCCGCGTAATATGCAGTGACGTGTCGTAGGCGTCACGTTATCTCACGTTTACTCACCAGTGTGGTCGCACCTTTAACTGGCGTGAATAACTGCCAAGTTACAAAACTGTCCACGCTCTAATATTAAACACTTAGTGCGAGCAAGATGACACTATTTGAACTTCGAATCTTAAATTTGGGGTAAAAGGCCAGAGCGGTGACCTGACTTAGGTACCTACTGTTTAATCGATCAAACATGTAAAGTACTTGAAATAGAAGCGACGTCATCTCAATAAATTACAGGAAAAAAGGCTCATTACAAGACGTAAATGGGCGTTTTCCAAAATAAAGTCCACGTTAATTTTTTCCAACATTTCAATATTTTGGTTTTTCTTACTCACAGTCACAATCGTTTACCCTGTTGATTCTCATACAAGAAAAATGTGTCCCAGATTTTACTATGGAGTTATTTTATCTGTTCGTCACATTCCGC
The DNA here is from genome assembly GCA_949127965.1 of Pandemis corylana. Classification (NCBI taxonomy): domain Eukaryota; kingdom Metazoa; phylum Arthropoda; class Insecta; order Lepidoptera; family Tortricidae; genus Pandemis; species Pandemis corylana. Next base: position 6,219,514 of record OX421859.1, on the reverse strand, counting down.
ACTTAGGTATGTAGGTAGGTACCTACTAGTATATTAAAAGAAGTCACGAACTGGAATGGAAATTTTGGGACACATTTTTTTTCGTATAAGGATCGATAGGGTAAACCATTCTGAGCAAGAAACCCCCAAAATAGTTACATTCTGGAAAAAATGTACATGTTAACTTTTTTTTGGAACACGCTCAAATGCAAATTAAAATTCAATAATACAACACAGTAAGCAAAAAAAGTGGGTATTAACAATTTCAACTTATTTTTTTAACTTACTCCAACTCTTTTTCAGCAAATACTATCCCTCCTTCATCAAAATTAATTTACTTAACGTACTAAAGCCATAAATTATCCCATATAATAAATTATTAAATTCCCACACACCCGGCACCAATTGCAAAATAAAGGGTTAGGTGTTGCCCGCAGACGGATTAAAAGGAGTCGTTTCATGAAAATTAAATACGGGGTCCATATGACCCCTTGTCTATGACCACATGTGCTGGGATATGCAAATGATGTATCGGGGTACAATACATATCTGATTAGGTTTGGGCTATGTGTGTCCAATACGTGGGCTTATATGGTATTCAATTTCATTACGTCGTTCGTAAGTAGCTATTTACCGCCTGCTATGCGAGCGGAAATTACACTTCCTGGCCAGAAGATGGCGTAAAATCGTGTATACACTTTAGGCGGTGGTAAAGAAAGCCTCAGGTCGCATGTTTAGCGCCCTCGCCTTTGGCTCCTGCGATAAGTTCCTGCGATCTGAGACATTCTTTATTTCACCCCCCCTCGGAATCTAATGTACTATTACTCATTGCATTCGTGCTTGCATATGGTAAAATTAGTTTTGGTTGACAAAGTTCGTAAGCACAGAGATGTAGGTCAATTATAACTTGACCCGTTCGCTCGTAGATATTACACGGAGCCAGGTGTCTTCCTTGTTTTGCCGACCACAGAAACCTGATTTATTGTAGAATCATTTAAATTCCTGAGACCAAAAGCATTGGCACTTTATTTAAAAATAGAATTCTCACGCATCTCTAAACTTATTTGTAAACATTCGAATACTACTCAAAATACTACTTATTGGATACACAATTTTAAATGCAAAACAGACTAACAAAATACCGAAGAATTCCTTCTAAATCGGACGGCATTCAAAATAACTGAAATAATTAAGAAATCTAACGCAAAGTGCGTGGGCACTTAAAATTCCTGCATGAACAACAACATAATATTTTACTCGATAATTTAATTTGGTGTCTATGGAAGCAATTACGGTGGCTACTGTAAATAAAACCTACAATACTATGCCTAAAGTTTATGATTTCATTTTTAAAGCACCTATTCAAGAGCGATAACAAAGTTCTTAATTCTTATAGAATTACGCGTCTATATTTACCTATAGGTACCTCGAATTCGTTTTTATTATTGTGAAGCTTGGTTTTTATACAAATTTTATACATATACGGTGTTAAAGTCCTGTTGATAATTCTGAAATTACATACATATGTGCATGCATACATAAATCACGTCTTTATCCCTTACGGGGTAGACAGGGCCCAAAGTGACAAGAACCTAAAGGCCACGTTTAGCATGATTGTGGGCTTTGAGATAAACAGAGTAATCAAAATTGTGCGATTACCGTATTTTCGCCCATTTGATGGGTGGGATCGATGGGCTTTTATCATCTGCGCGGGAAGAGAAGCAACTGGTACATTCTATGTTTTTTTTTGGTCCCAGACCAGGTTGGAAGGGTAATTCTGAAATTACTAAGAAAAAAAGATTCACGAGTTAGTTTTTTAATTTCACTTAAGATTTTGATTTCTAGACTTTAACCAGCTACATGATTTAAAGTTACACCTAACCACGGGGTCATTTGTCATGATGCAAAACGCGCTAAACGTGTTTACACCGAACAAATATCTCATTCTGTCAACTAAATGCGTTTTGGTTTAACTAAAATTGCATGATAATTTTGATTTTAGAATCCGACCCGACCGCGATGACAGATGCAAAAATATTGCACGCTGCGCTGTGTGCAACGTTTTGGATTTATCGTCGAAATGCACCGCGAAAACAGATCAAATTATTACACCGTAGGTGCATAAACTACCCATTTTAATCATAAAGCGGTTACCGTGCGTAGTTTTCGAACGGATTTTTGGTAAGCAAAGATACTGGCTGGTTTTAATTTAAAGCTGGCCAGTAATATAGTGTACGAATTTGAAGCTTATGCCTTATGATTCTGTTTACTTTTTTTAGAAACGTCAGATTTATTGCGTAACTATAGAAAGATATTTATAACGATTGATATTCTCCTTGTTATCGATAATCGATTGATACGTCTTCATAGACGACTTCTAGATTATTCATCATAACATCTGTTCTATAGGTGACTAGCTTTTGCCCGCGGCTTCGCACGCGTGAACCATGAGCATTTCAAAGAAGCTAGCAATTAAGCAAGCGAGCAACCAAACCTGCAAGCTTTCAAGCATGCATGCAAGTATGCAAGCAGGCATGCAAGCCTTCAAGCATGTAAGTATGCAAGCAGGCATGCAAGCAGGCATGCAAGCAGGCATGCAAACAGGCATGCAAGCATGTAAGTATGCAAGCAGCCATGCAAGCAGGCATGCAAGCAGGCAAGCAAGCATGCATGCAAGTAAGCACCCATGCAAGCAAGCATGCAAGCATGCATGCAAGCAGGCATGCAAGCATGCATGCAAGCAGGCATGCAAGCAGGCAAGCAAGCATGCAAGCAAGTGTGCAAGCAAGCATGCAAGCAAGTAAGCAAGCAAGCATGCAAGCAAGTGTGCAAGCAAGCATGCATGCAAGTAAGCACCCATGCAAGCAAGCATGCAAGCATGCATGCAAGCAAGCGTGCAAGCAAGCATGTATGCAAGTAAGCACCCATGCAAGCAAGCATGCAAAGCAAGGACTCAAGCAAGCATGCAAGCCAGCCCCCGCATTGCCCCGCTGCCTTAATTTTTCTGAAACTGTAAATATTGCAGGATTTTTATAAAACAAACCTAACCTAACCTATAGGGCTGTCCTAAAATACATCCTAAATAGCTTTTGCCCGCGACTTCGTACGCGCTAAGTTGTAAAATGAAAAAATAAGTTTTTTCCCGTTCCCGTGGAAATTTTGGGGAGTTTTTTCGGAGTACACTTAAAGCCTTTAAAGAAACACACGTTATAAATGTTAAGTCTCTTTCTTTCGCTGTTTCGTCTGGAAACGTAAAATCCGGTTTTTTCCCGTCCCTGTGGGCATTTCGGAAAATACTTTCTTAGTGTTCCCCTACACTCCCGAATAAACCTACATGACAAATTTCAACTTTCCCCCGCTTTTCGTTTTTCCCGTTTCCGTAAGAATTTCGCCAATAAAGCATTTCCCGAAATTCTTACGGGAACGAAGAAGAAGAATTTTGGGAAATTATCTAATAATGCTCCCCTACACTCCCCAAGGAACCCACTTGCCAAATTTCAGCTTTCTACGACCAGTAAAACGTAAAATCCTGTTTTTTTTTCCCGTTCCCATGGGAATTTTGGAAAGTAGGTACTCTCTTAACGCTCCTCTACACTCCCGAAGCAACATACATGCCGAATTTCAGCTATCTGCAACCAGAAAACGAAAAGTCCCGGTTTTCCCGTTCCCGTAGGAATTTCGGGAAATCCTTTTGTAGCGCTCCCCTACACTCCCCAAGGGAAATTGAAGGCCAAATTTCAATTTTATACGACCAGTAAAACGAAAAATCGATCCCGTAGAACTGAATACATAAATCCCGTTTTTCTCCCGTGGGAATTTCCAAAAAGCATTAAAACATTATTTTACTATTATAATCACCTACTTCTATGCCAAATTTTAAGAGTCTAGTAATTATAGTTCATAGGATTTCGTTAAACTGAATATATAAATCCTGTTTTTTTCTTTATCCCGTGGGAATTTCCAAAAATCCTGAAATAAGTTTCTTAGTTTTGTAATCACCTACTTTTGTATCAAATTTGAAGAGTCTACTTTTTATAGTTACTGAGATAGCGTCACTCGGAATCGAATATATAATTCCCGTTTTTTCCTTATCCCGTGGGAATTTCCAAAAATCCTTTCTTAGCGGATGCCTACGTCATAAGATCTACCTGCATGCCAAATTTCAGCCCGATCCGTCCAGTGGTTTGGGCTGTGCGTTGATAGATCACTATGTCAGTCAGTCAGTCAGTCACCTTTGAATTATATATATATAGATACGATTTCGTTTAACTGAATATATAAATCCCGTTTTTTTCCTTATCCCGTGGGAATTTCCAAATATGCTGAAATCAGTTTCTTCGTTTTGTAATCACCTACTTTTGTATCAAATTTGAAGAGTCTAGTTATTATAGTTACTGAAATAGCGTCACTCGGAGTCGAATATATAATTCCCGTTTTTTCCTTATCCCGTGGGAATTTCCAAAAATCCTTCCTTAGTGGATGCCTACATTGTATAAGGTATCTATGTGCAAAATTTCAAGTCTCTAAGTCCAGTGGTTTGGGCTGTGCGTTGATATATAGTTAAGTCAGTCAGTCAGTCAGTCAGTCAGTCAGTCAGGACTTTGAATTTTATATGTATAGATAGTGAAATAGCTATGGAGATAGATAGGTAGATTGGATAATATATCTGTCTGGATTGACCAGGACTGAAGTCGGATTATCAGCAATTCAATAATTCAATTGCCAGATTAGTAATGTTACGCAGAATATGTACAATGTATAATAGGAAAGGTTTAGAGGCGCATGAAAGATTCCTGTCATTTTACCCACAACTTTATACTATTTTAGGAAGCTCATTCAAGTGATATCTATGTATTCTCTACGTCAGCCAAATTTTTGTAGGCCTTTTACGTTTTCTCTTTGTGTAGATATATATCGAGATATCTATTATCTTGTACAGTCCAGCAATCCACGCAAACTTCACATTAGATTCTAGTGTACTTAATGAAATTAAGTCCACATCTCAGCTGATTTCTATCTTAACCAGCTTATTGCGGTTGACTGACCTGGAACTAGGTAAATAGACCAAGAGACGCCTGATGCCGTCATGGCTAGTGTCGAAGCAAATTGAGGATCCTCGTATCAAGCTCGTTGACGAATCTCTGATGATCTAGCGCAGCGAGAGATAAATCATCCAATGTTGCACAATGTGCTAAAATGATGATGGATAGCGTCAGTGGGACTGGCCACTGCAAAGTGCGAATTGTTTTTACAAGCTTTTATGACTTGCAGTCTTCGTATGAATGTAAGTGGCTATGTAAGTTAGCATTTTTTCGTCCATTCCCATTAGTATTCCGGCTTTAAATTTCACAGTTTAGAAAATGAGCAGTCAGCAAAAATTCTTGGTGCTGTGAGTGATGCCGATTGTACATGTCTTCGCTGCGCTTCCATTAGTTGTTGCCTGTGATTTCGTCTTAGGAGAATCTATTTATGATTATCCCGCGGTAATAGGTAATTTTAAGAAATAATTAGTTTTACTTTAAACGAACTAAAAAAACATTAATGTAATAACATAAAAAAGAGGTTAGATAATATCCACAGTCTTTGAGAAAAACACTGTTGAAGTTTGATAAACTCTGTGGTAGTGTAGTTATAGCAAGTATTATTTATTTAGCTAGATGAAAAAGGATTTAAGTGTTTTCGGGTCGCGGTACCTATTAACAGCGGTAGATTGAATGAGATAAACAATGGAAAATGCGGCCCTTTCTACTTGATTGTAACAATGTTTTAAACCAGTTAATATCGAACAATCACCCAACACAGCCTGAGCCTACTTAATTTCAATAAAGCGCCTCCACTACAAAAAGCCACAAATCAAAAGAATAAATTAAACAATTCGTGCCCGCGATAATTAATTCTGATAGACAAATTTATTACCTGCCATTGAAGGGGAAGCCACAAACTACAATAGTTACAATTTAATAACAAAACTTATCCGCGAATTGTCTTAACCCTCAACCCTTTCTGTTCGGATCATAAAGTTGGCAAAACGTACAAAAATACGAACATAATGCCATTTGCATAATGTTTCGAGCTTTGTTTTTTCATAGAGCGGTGGGTTTCAAATGTCACCGCAGACGAGGGGTGCGAAAACAGCCATTATGGGGTGCTGAGTGTATTAAAAATCGTTTCGCGTCCTTTGGATTCTTAAGGTTATGGAGCTGTGGGGCATTCAACTCTAAAATGCGAGAGACCGCCATGTTAGAAATGAAAGGAGATAAATCGTCATCTCTCAGTTTGATCGAAGGAAGGTATGCGGCTCCTCTCACTGCACAAGATTTAAGTGTTATTTGTGGTTCTAAATCATTTATTTTGCTGCTCCAGGACCGCATATGCTAGAAAGCTGATGTCATATGTAGACAGTACCTGTCGATCTCAGATCTGGTTTGTTCTAAGTTATTGGGACTTATTCTTTCGTTGTGGTAATAATCGAGGAAGAGTAATTACGTTCCAACCGATTATTTACCCACACCGTTTTCACATAAATCAACATATATGTCATATTGTAGACTCAAATAGCACAACCACTATAGACTCTTTATATATACGTGTTTTTCACTAGGAGAGCTCGTATGGTCTATTCTACCATGTTTCAAACTACGGTTGATGGTGTGAACAATTGTGAAAATGCCACAAGTAACTAAAGTCAAACCTACTACATTGTGTACAAGAATGCGGCGTATTTCAAGGATAGTCTAGCCTTTAGCGCGCCGCGGAGCCGGTATTCCTCAATAGAAAGGGAATCCCGGACAGCAATCTCTGTCGGGATCTCGGCGACGTCAGGCAACGTTTCTCTTGAGCAACGTTCAACTTAAGATAAATTCATAAGTATGACCTACTTAGTGTTTACGATGCCGATGGAGTTAGGTATCAGATCTGACTCAGAAGAAGTCCTAAGTACCGAGTTTTCATGCCCTTAATATGCGATACGACACTCAATTCTTCTTTTTTTAAACGCCTATACGTCCATAATGATGCTAAATGTGGAATTAGGTCTTGTTACCCTAGGTTCTGTCTACCCGTAAGGGATAAAGATGTGATTTACGTATTTGTATGTATGTACGTTGACGCAATCGATGATTTCGCCAATATATTGGTGAAAACAGACGTGCGGTATAAATCTAAACTAACTTTCCTTCGTGATTGCTAGTTACCAATGGTGAACATTATGAATAAATAAACTTGCTAACTGCTGTTGGCCAGGGTGCCTCGGCTTAAACGCTACTCCTTTTACGGCCTCTGCCAGGGCCTCAAGTCCTGGCATCTCACTTTACCCACAGATAATTTGGCCGTGCCTATCTCCAATTTCGAATGTCACGTCTGCCTTTTTGTTGATATCAACAGTGACTTTTTGACAAAATTGCCTCTTTGATGAAGGTTCTTTACAAATTTTACAAAGGTACTCAAAGTTTACTTTGCTGCTAAGGTGGGCTTGTAAGTACTGTCTGACACAAGTTTAGGTTATACTTTTACCTACCTACCTGTTACGAAGAATGTCCATTCTATTCGGTCCGCGACTTAAAAACCGTTAAAAGTGTTAAAAATACTTAAACCATTCAAGATTTTCATCTTTGTATTTGTGTGTACTAGTAATTTATTCAAATAGATGTTGATATTGATCTGAGTGTGTCAATTGGCTAAGTAAAGTTTTTGGAAGAGGTGCAAATTATATTTTTTTTCGATAGTCGACGTCTTAATAATCCAGGAACTCAGCTCTTTTATTTTTATTCCCTATTATTAATGAGATATAATTTTTTAAATGCTCGATATGACATTTGTGAGATTTAACGGCCGAAAAGCTCTGTTGCCTAGAACTAGCTTGTAATAAAAAAAAACTACGTCAACTGTCACGTTTGACGTTGTCAAAAAATAATACCGCGGTTCTGTTTATTTGCGTTTGCGTGTAATCAGTGTTAGCAGTGTGTTTTTTAATGATATTTCAACGACCTCAGCACAACCCCTGGACTTTCGATATTGCCGCACTTCTCTTCGACCTTTGCACGATATTTGGACTACGATTTCAGCTACTTTCGACGACTTAGGCACTGCTTCTTGGACAACGTTTTTCTGCTTTGCGACGACCCCCGCCTTGACTTTTGGACTGATTTTTATAATACTGAGGCTTCGCTATTGATCACAAAATGAGCGAATTTGTACGAGCGGATTCAAGAAACTTGCCACACATGGATATGTTCATGATAATGGAATATTTCCACACAAACGATAAGCACAATGTTGCTGAAATAAGAGGTGTGAAGACACTCATGTACGTACTGGCGAATTTCACATACATTCTGATGCATATAATAATTAATTATGATTACAAATATTTAACATGTATATACATAGTGTATTGTTGTGCATCAAATTAAATCAAAATCATTTATTTGGTTATAAATAAGCCGGGCACAGGCAGTGGGACATAAATAGGCAGATGATAATGATGAAAGATCTTGTGTTATAATGTTTTCCATTGCATTTTAGGTCATCCAGAGGTGGTTATGTTGATAATGCAGTAGGTTATGTTGAAATTAAAAGAGGGAGCACTGAATGCGTTGTCAGGGCCAAAGTTGTTCCGGAGCACAAAATAAGGATGAAATATTATCTTGTGACTATTCATTTAGAAGAGGCGAATAGTAATATAATTGATGCAACATGTGATGGTTGTCCTGCATCAGCTGGTAAATACTTACACTATAGAGTAAATATTTATGGTTAATGAGGATTATAAATATTTTCATTGATTTGTTTTACTTTCAGGTGGATGTAAACACACATTGGTGGTGTTATATTGGTTACAAAAAAAATCTACAGAACCATCATCTACATCCATAGAATGTTATTGGGCTAAACCACGATTAGCCAGTGAGGGAACACAGCCAATATCCTCCAAGGATATTTTTCCATCCAAGAAAAGAGGAATAGAACTAGGACCAAGAGATCCGGAGAAACTCAATGCATTTTATGAAGAATGTAAGAAAAGAAAAATTGGGGACTCTCTGATTTTGTCATTTTTACCAGATCATGATAATGGTTTGACAAAATGGTGTATATTTGACATGATACTTGATTTTGCAACTAAAACTAATAATCACAGTTTTGAATATTTTAAAAGTAACGTATCTGTGCCTCAATCTGTGCAAAATCAAATAGCAAAAAGCACTAAAAAGCAGGCAGAGTCAAAGTTATGGCATAGCATAAGACAGGGCCGAATAACAGCATCAAAAGTACATGAAGCTTGTCATTGTGACACACCTGATGGCTCTCTTGTGGAACAAATTCTTGGTGGTTACAAGATTTATGATACCAAAGCAATGAAGAGAGGAAAAATATTAGAAAAACCAATAATAAAAGAAGTTGAACGGCTATTGGGGGTCCACATTGAAGAATGTGGATTTCACTTAATTAATTTTTTTAGTGGAGCTTCGCCTGATGGTGTAGCCAATGACTTCATTGTTGAAGTAAAATGCCCTAGCACTGCTAAAACCGTGAAAAACTATCTAGATAAAAATAAAATAAAAGAAAAATTTTTGGCTCAATGCCAGTTCCAAATGCTGGCCACAGGATATAAAAAGTGTGCTTTTTGTGTTGCTGACCCAGATTTCGAACACAACAAAAAAATCGAAATAAAATGGGTTAAGTTTGACGTGGCTTATGCCAACAATTTGTTAGAAAGATCAGAAAAGTTTTGGAAAAATGCGATTTATCCCAAAATTTTACTTAACGCTTTGTCCTAAATATATTGGAGAAAAATCCCATGATAGCCAGACCTTCGTCATAGTATAAAGGAGTTTCTCTATGGATGCCTTTAGCCGTTATACTATACTAGCTGACCCGGTGAATCTGTTCCGCGTTAAATTTGAAAAATTCCAGTGGTTTGGGCTGTGCTATCCTGCGGGAACTATGCAATTTTCCGGGATAAAAACTATCCTATGTTCTTTCCCGGGACTCAAACTATCTGTATACCAAATTTCAACCAAATCGGCCCAGCGGTTTAAGCGTGAAAAGGTAACAGACAGACAGACAGAGTTACTTTCGCATTTATAATATTAGTAAGGATAACAAAGGTCTGACTACCATGGGCTAAATCTGTACTAAGATAGACTAAGTTCCGAAGGATGTTTCATTTTCATAATATGAGGACCCCATTCTGACTTCTGATGTGTGTTATCATGAACCCCAGCTAAAATATGACTTTATGTAGAAGAGGTACAGTCGAAACCTTACTCATACGTCCAAAGAAATCATTGTGTAATTTATGATAAAAATGTTCCACAGAGGTATGCAGTTCTGTTTGTTCAACTGTACAGTATTAGGCTCTGTCTACCCCGCAAGGGATAAAGACGTGATTTATGTGTTGTGTATGTGTGTACAGTATGGTGATTTTTTTCTTATATACCACATCAGGTTTCGTTGGATAGGTCTTTCAAAAAGATTTTTGTTAAAAAGTCTATATTTATAACTAATTTGTACATTTTAAAATAAAACAAAGCAAAAATTATTGTATTTTTATTATGTCGCCTTGCAAATTGACTAAAGCACATGCTATAATAACTGCTTCGTCCACATATCTGACATGGTTATGGTTTATAACCGAGTGAGGCTTTAAAAAGGCAAATTCCCTCAATCTCCTTATCACACGTTCCACATGTATCCTCAAGCTGGCAATAATTTTGGTTTGGATCACCTCCTTTTTGGTTGGCGTTTCCTGTGAGGAAACACTTGGGGGCCGAAGTAGTTTCACGTGTCTCTGCGATAGGAGAGTTTCTATGCCTTTGAAGCCTCGATCGGCTAAAACCACAGCCCCCGGAGGAAGAATATCGACAAAGCCACTACATTCAGTAATAGCTTTGTCAGAAATCCTTCCTCCATAACCCTTCGAAATATAACATATGAAGCCATTTGGGCAACATGCAATCAAGTATTTTAATGTGTTGCATGATTTATACTGTGACCATGTCCTTGATTGCATAACAGGATTTGAGGCTTTTTCAATCTGGATCTCGAAACAGTCAAGTATGCATTGTACGTTAGCAAACCTCACTTTAAAAACAGGGGGCAATGTTTTTTTAATCATGATGGATTCTGGCAGGTATATAAACATTTGTAAATAAGTTGCCAGATGCGGTATACAAATTCTTAACAGCTCTTGCAATGTCACTTGACTTAAATGAAAGTGATGACTTATTCTTTGTATTGTGTCATTTTGCTTTAATTTAAATAAGGTGATAATGACATGCAGGGGGCGTAATTTGCATTGTTTGGCTAAAAAAATTATCAACCAAAAATATGACTTAGGAAGACCAAGATACATTTTGGGGTTTTCCTTAATAATTCTTAAGATATGTGTACGTCCTGACATATCATTCCCTTCCTTTACTGTCTCCTTGGTTGAGCTTGACGATGAGGGGCTAGAGGGTTCATATAATGTTGGTGTTGATGAACGACTTGCAGTTGAAGATGATGGCTTGCTTGGCATGATTTTTTCAGCAATAAGTGAGACATTTATATTAGCTGAACAGGCTACACATTTTACTGATGGTTTCACCATAACGGCTTTGTTTGAGTATATGATTTGGGTCTGAGTTGAAGAATCACACTGGAAAAAAAGAATCAAATTAATTTTACAAACTAGCCCTTTATAATAACAACTAGCTTTTATATTGTTTTACACTTTCACAATTTTGACAACTTTTTACTATGTAGGGTTTTATGGTTCCTACCATAGAAAAATTGTTATCGCTCAATCGGTCACTTGATTTTTCTTTTTATACAGGTACATAATTTTACCTTTGAATATGGATTGGTCCCATGTTGCAGTAACTGCTTTGACATAGTAGCCAGATCTTTTGTGTTTTCCAGTGGCTGTTCCGTTAGGCTGCTTTCATCATTCGACATTTCCTAAAAATAAGCACATAATTAAGTACATATGAGCATCCATTTAACACTTAATTTTTTGCCTTAAGAAGACAGGAGAAGATTCACCAAATAAAACAATAGGTGTAGCAATGAACTAAGGTGTAAAAATTGATTTATTTTTAGTAGGTAACTGTACAATAGGCAAGGGATAAATATCCTGTGTTTACGTTCATAATAACACATTGAACATTTATATAAACTTGTTAATTAATATAGTGGAGAAAAATTACAAATTATAAAATAAGACACCTAGCTGATACTTACAATCTCATTGTATGTTTTGGTTAATATCAAGTTTGCAGTATTTTTTAGGCGTAACTTGCCAGATTTACTTTTGTAGCAATCTTCCTCAATCTGTAAATATAAGAAAAGCATTTTACTACATTCAATACTCTTAATTTCTTACAGCGACATTAACTGCAATATACTCACATTGATATGTTCCTCACAGACATACAAGTTCCGTTTCGGACAGTTGATATCTAGAGTTCGGCACCAAGTCGCTTGTAAAGCCTTTGGTAAGCTCAAATACACGGAATTTGGAAAATCCCGTCTATACTTCTTACACGACGGTACAAAGCATTGGAGTACATCCCTGTAATACTTCATTTCCTCTGCAGTGCTTTGGGGATCGACCAAATCCATTATACTCGTGTAGAAGTCCAAAAGTCCAAGAAGCAGTGCCTAAGTCGTCGAAAGTAGCTGAAATCGTAGTCCAAATATCGTGCAAAGGTCGAAGAGAAGTGCGGCAATATCGAAAGTCCAGGGGTTGTGCTGAGGTCGTTGAAATATCATTAAAAAACACACTGCTAACACTGATTACACGCAAAAAAAAAAAAAAACGCAAATAAACAGAACCGCGGTATTATTTTTTGACAACGTCAAACGTGACAGTTGACGTAGTTTTTTTTTATTACAAGCTAGTTCTAGGCAACAGAGCTTTTCGGCCGTTAAATCTCACAAATGTCATATCGAGCATTTAAAAAATTATATCTCATTAATAATAGGGAATAAAAATAAAAGAGCTGCAGTTCCTGGATTATTAAGACGTCGACTATCGAAAAAAAATATAATTTGCACCTCTTCCAAAAACTTTACTTAGCCAATTGAATGTGTCATTATGTGCGTGACACTCACACAACTTCGCAAGGCTTATTAGATTTCTCTGTTTTCGGTAGGTACCTTTTTGATGAAGCCGTCGATAGCAAAGACACCGCTAGACTAGAAGTCTACACGACCGGATGTAGTAGTCATTCCGGCAATAACAGTTCCGGTAGCGACACTCGGCTTACGTCCGGCGTCTAGAGCAAACTGCTTCCGCGCGATTGTTTATGTGTTTGACAAATACAGGCTGAGTGGCTCTTCAGTTTTTGTCATCGGTTATGATATAGAGTGCTTTTATAAGCTCGTATGGCATCCTAGCCGGCCGGTAGGCTCTATCAAACCTGTTATGTGATTTAGTTGGTTATAATATAACTCTTCTTTTTGTTTAGAAGGTAGGAGCAAAATCTCTGCGGGCCACTACTAGATTACGTACATAATACAGTGTTATGCAGGCATTACCTTTCGAAGGTTTTAGCAAACTCTTTGTGTTTAATAGCCAATTAGAAACTTTGTGACCAGAAACTGAAGAGAATACTTTTGAGCTCTGTAACAAATCATGAAATTCTAAACCAATCTGTCAAATTCGACCTAATTAAAAAGGTTCAAATGGCAGACTGACTCCAATCTCCATTATAAATCACACGATTATCAAGAGATTATAATTATAAGCGTGTCCTTTCTAGTACATGTCTAATTAATAACGTTCTTCTATCTGACGACGATTTATTGTCATTAGAATATGGAAATGGTGGCGCCTTCTGCAGAAAAAGTGCCTCGGGTGTTTTTAATTCGGCTTTTTCATCGGAGCGCTTTCCAAGTAATTTGGTTGCTCCTTCCGCGTTCGCTTTAGATTAATTGCTTATTTTATTAATTACATGTTTGCAGTCGTTTGTGGTATTCACTGTAATCAAAGAGGTAAAAGAAATATTTGTCTGGATTAAACCAAGGCATAGTCTGTTGCGTTGTTTTGTACCTTAAATTCCGTAACGATAACCTCTTGGACCTAATTTGGCAGTATCCTCCTAAGGCGAGCAATAATCATTCTTTTATGAAGAAGGGGGGGGGGGGGGGTGAGCATGGGGTCACCATATGGTAGAAAAACATCACTTGTCGAAACATCAGAGGATTACATAATATATGAGCTGCTAGCATGTAAGTATGGAATACCTCAAGTGCCAGTAACTTCGGTTGCATTATTCTTCACGTCGGAGCACATGATTAGCATTCACCGCGATTAACCTAGACAGCACAATTGTATAAACTCTTCAACGCGTAGGTACCTCCGCTACCCATCGAGTAGGTATATAAGTGTTTATGTTCTCCACCCCCAGGTCCAGGAAATAAACACAACATCCCCAAAAAAATCAATAAGAGCAATAATAAATAACTCTTATCATATTTCGAGTATGCTCCTGGTCGCATCGCGAGAGATCCGAACCAATATATCACTAGGAATTTACGAGGCAAGATACGACAGGAAAATTGCAAGAATGGTGGCGCAATCTATCTTAGTTGGGTTGCTTGGGGAGGCTGGGGTAGAACAGGGGGGTAGGGCCGAGGGGAAACTTCGAGAGGTTATTAGTCCAAGCATCTGTTGTTGAGCGGGGGCGTGATGAAACTCCTCGGGTACAAGCTAACAAATCTAATTGCTCAGTAGGCGCCCGTGTATGGCTGACAAATGGGCGCCAGCGTGGTAACGCGCGCCAATTTGTTCACCGCACAGGTGACTCGGGGTTTAGTTTTTTGAGCGATGGCCGGCCGGTGGAGGTTTTTTGGCCGTTTTAGTTACATGTTTTATACTGCGATACCAAGCTGCTGTATTTTTCAGCAATAACAAAAGTTTACCCGCGTCATTCATCCGTAAGCAAGAGCAACCCTGCAATGAAAGTTTTCCTACACATTTTATCATGTTTCAGTACTTCGTTATAGCTTAAAAGGCAATCCTTTTGCATAAAATTCCAGTGCACTAAATGGCATAATTTGTCTAAAGGTGGAGTTAGACCAAACGAGCGAATGCTCATTCTATCCCCACTCGGCCAAATTTATTGTGTCGAGCAAAAATAACAGGTCGCTTTTCATACACATTTGTATGGAGAGTGACACGTTATTTTTGCCGTACACAATAAATTTTATAGAATGAGCATTCGCTCGTTTGGTCTAACTCCACCTTAATGCAATTTTAAAAACATACTAATTGTAAATCCACCGCAAACAAGCCTCATGGAGTGCTCCAACGTTTGACTTAAGATCTTTATTGACAATTTGATGATAGGTATCAATTATCTTAATGAACTTAAACAATAGCTTGTTGAGCCGAGCCGTGTCCCCCGGCGCCCAGTGGCACTGTCTCGGCGCTACCTCCGCTACCTCCGCTACCTCCAGTTCCGTAGAAACGCGTAGGCGGCACATTTTTTAAGGCCCCACTTGACGCAAGATAACAAAATACGAAAAGTTTAGTTCTACCGTGTACCTCATACAATCTTTTTATGCTTATCTTTCGGTGATTTATTAGTTGTTCGACGTCCAACAACGGGAAAGAAATGAGGTAGACAAAAGTAATTTATTTTTTTGGTTTGTTTTCCTTGTCTTTCCGTGCGTGCTGTACTGGCCACGGGCAAACATGTTTTTGAAGTAAGCGTTTTTGAGATGTCGCAATATGATTTATCTTTGACCCAGCATGTAGGCGGTGCTTAGTCCGATCGGTATTTCGGACTTATATAAATAAATCATACAATGTTTATAAATCTTGCATTAAGTGTCTCCTTTTTAATGCTATTGATTTATGGAGTTACGCGAAATATTTCAGTCTATTCAAAAATTATTATTGGCTTTACTTGATGTCATTAATTTTAAATATTGCTATATTTTAAACTGTCATTTTTATATTCATTTGTGTATTTAACTCGTTTAGAGGTTTTGGTGATTCCGTGTCGCATTGTGAAAAACCGGGTTGATTAAGATTCGACGTTGGACACATGTCTTGTTCTCTCAATTAAGCTGGTGGCTGGTCAAGAGCGGGACGGAATAATTCATGACGTGGCCCAGCGACATGTCATTCCAGCATTCTTACTCATATTAAAGATACGAAAGTATTTCTATCTTGACGTCCAACCTACCTATAGATTTCGTGTCAAAAATGCAGTACCTATGTTATTTTGCAAAAATTGTGTACGTATATCTGGAAATTCCCTATAACCCGTTACAAAAAGGTACTCATTTCGAATAAGGCTTAATTTTGTAAACTTTTGAATAAACATGTTTTTATTTTTACAGGTACGAATCTACTTATAGAAATGTGGAGTGCTGATATCCCAAAACGTAAAGTATACTACATATTATGTAAAAAAATAATTGCTTTCTCTCTACATTTTGCTATTTCGTATAATTATATATTCTCCTATTTACAATTTATACATACAGGGGCAATGCTGCATAAAATACTCAACCATACAAACATGTACTCAAAAAATGTGTGCAGTTCACCAAAAAAAAAAAAAAAAAACAGTTTATTTTGCAAATAGGCCGCCAAGGGCTCTTTTACATGTATTTTATTTAAACTACCAGCGCATTCGAAAAGACCATCTTTGCCAAGAAGAATGCGCCGCAAGAAACTTGGCAGAAAGTATTTTTTTCAGTATGAAATAAGTTTACTACAATACTTTAATTCTACTTTACTTATAATACATTTATAAATTTATACTTTTACTTGCCACAATAACACGGCACCAAAAATAGGTGTAAAATGGAAACACTTGACACATTTGCTCCGTTCGGTACAAAAGAATGACAAACGTTATATTTTGACTGTATGTTTAATACGTACCTATCTAAATCATCCGTATAAGTCTTGCATCACATATGTACCAAAAAAGCCGCAAACGCCAGCAAAAGAGCATGCATTATGAAGATTGCACATCTAGCCAAGCCAAGTAGCGGCCTAACGTACTGTTGCCAAAAATCACACAATAAATAATACGGGCGCAACTGCCTGCATTATAGCCGTACCTTATCTTAGCGAATTTGAAGCCAAGAATTGCCCATTAAATATGCATTAAAATTACCTGCCCCGGATGAAAAATAAGCGGATTTTGCGGCGGTTTTAACGTGAAGGATTGTGGTCTGTCGATATTAAGTAATTAGTGCGCGCGTGTGTGTTTAAGGCTGCCTTCAGTAGCGGTTTAAGATTGCTGTATGTAATTATTTTTGGTACCTCGTGTTGTATGAAAGCTGGTCGCATCATTTCTCGCTTTTTATGTACAGAAGCGATCATTAAAGTGCAATTCCAGATCGAAACTAGACTGTTTTTATAACTAATTACTTTTTTCATCAGATAAAAAATCGAAGATTTGGAAACCTTGATATTTGTGGATCAGGAATAGGGTTCATGCATTTCAAACGGCTGTTACTTGTTTTATCCAATTTAAACTAAAAACGAATGCAGACAAGCTTCAAGATACAAATTTAAATCATCAGCATCAGACAATGTAAACCGAGGACCAATAAATAATTGAATATCATTTCCCGTGTCCAAAGCAACCGGACACAGCCTTCGGCCTCGCCACGTCACGTCACTCTCCTGTTCTCCGTTTCCAGGATTGCGACGTTTCTAACAGTACCAATGGAAGTCACTAGCTACTCGATTGAAACCTGTAAAGGAAAAAGCGTGGGAACAAAGATAGCAACAGCATTCTTAAATCTCACTTATAAAACAATGTTTTCCAATAGAACCGATTCAAATATAACCTAACAGATTTAACAAAGGTGGAAACGAAAAAGTTCTTGACTTGTTTTCATAAACAAAAACCATATAATATTGACAAAACGAGAAACCAAAATTTGCTGTAGTCACATCAAAATAGCTAAAATAACTTTTCTTCTAGTCTCTGACTTGACTAGATATATGACTGGAGACGTCTGGATAATTTTCCAACTATATTAATTTTCTGAAACTCATGGTACGCCCCGTCACCGCCTGTCAACTCCCATCGATTGTTCACATTCGCGCATCGGTCGAGCGCGCGGCATACCGGCGGCGTTTGCGCATACCCACGCTGTGCGCGCGCGCAGTGACGGTTGCAGTCTTTATCCTGCGAGTTTATGTTGACTGTTGACATGCTATGAAGGAGGGGTGAGTTGAGAATATTTTAAACTGTTGGTGTTGTGTGCCAAATGTCAAGTAACTAGGTACCTATCATTTATTATGTCAGATATCTCAACTTATCTGGAAGAATGGGAGTAGTGAAGCAAGTCGTTAGAGTTGTTAAAGGCAACTTTGACATATTTACGTTTTAAATACTTATCGTTATTATAATAGGTGGAAACACAAACACTATGCGTACGCGTGTTTTTTTTTAAATTAGTATCAGAAACAATTTGAAATTAGTTAACGGTTTGATTATGTGTTTTTTAAACCCCACCTTCAGGTTTATATTCATAATGAAACTACGTTTTGACTAGCCGTGTAAACTTGGCTCGACCAATTTTAATAAAATGTATCAGTATTATAACCATTGCAAAACGATTACATAACAATTTCAAAATGTCGACACGTGAAATATAGATTTGCTTAATTCAGAAATGCAGTTATTAAAACGTAACAAAACAAAAGATAGCAATAAACCGCATCCAAATCGATAGATCAAACCTGTTTCAGGCCCCAAATGCCAATACAGAAGAAATGCCTTCCGATGTCGATGAACTAATAACGACTACTGAGAATTAAAGTCTGCGCAGATTTATCTAGGACTTTTTCAACTAACTACCATGTCACCGTAGCGAAGTCTTATACAAGGTGTCTACGAATAATTCTGGATTTCAGCAGATCGTTGGATTAGTTTCATTGAACGCTCTTGTAAGGATTTCTCGACATTCTTAATCCTCTTGACGCCGTATACACCGACCAATGTATGGAGACACTATTACAACTTAAAAATTACTTTTTTTTTTTTATTATGTTAGAGAGGCCAGACAAACGAACTAGTGGGTCACCTGATGGTAAGCGATCTCCACTGTCCATAGACACCCGCAGCGCTTTACGCGATGCCAGTGCGATGTCGGCCCTGCAGAAAATTGTACACTCGCTTCTTAAAGGCACCCAGGAACAGAAACAAATCTGTTCACATTACAAACCCGACAGGAATATACTCCGTTTGGCTTCGTATAATTAAGCATTTCATTTCAAATTGTCACTTTTCACAAACAATTGGTGGAAAAAGAGCCTGCTAAATTATTGCACATTATTTTATGTCACATAAGCACACCTGTAGTTTACTACAAAAGCAGATCCGCCATTACTTTGTTGCACCTCTGTGGGAGTGATATTATTTAACACGTTTAATACTAAGGTAATCACTATTGTCTGTTATTTAAGTTGATGAACTTAGCATTTCTATGCGGTTCTATTACAGTTACAAATGGATGACCAAGCCCTTTTGAAGCTCATTAAAAAGCAATGGCCTTACTTCACATCAATAAGGGAAATTATTTGACCATTTGTATGATGATTCAGGTGATAAATTAAAACATTTGCTATTGTTTATTGCGGCCTATTCATACGTGTTTTGTTTCATTTCAAATGCGCTTTGTTAGACTTTTCTAGCTTGATAGATTAATAATGGCCCGCCAATTTCTGACCAGGAAAATAATGACAATGTTTAAACGTTTCAGACCTCAGAAGGAAAAAAGAATCAGCATTAGAAAGCTGATTTTACAGTTTACTCTAAATTTAATTTGATTAATATTAAGGTATATGTACTATCTATGCCGGCCAATCAAAGTGCAGCGATCGCCGCAGTTTCCACTGTATTTGTTAATTAATTTCTATATGGTTGTCATTAAAAGTTTCAGTTTCACATTTGACCTTAACCCGAAAATTGTTAATTTTTTCATTTAATTATATTTTTTGTTTTACTTTACCAAGATGATGTTTTTTATGAATGAATTACATAACAAGAGGTATTACAAATAAATCCGTATAAATAGACAAGAAAAGTAAGTATTTACACTAACATAGACTCGTGCCGAGATTGATAATGGTCTAGGTGCGAGTGAGAGTCCTAGCAATATAAACTTACATGATAGAACCTTTTTTTATTTTATTTTTCTATGTTTATAAGATTGTTAAAAAATACTTTAACTACAAAAACGACTTTCGATGATATAGATCTAATTATGTTTAATTGAAGTTTCTGTATAAAATTTTGAGGTAAGTGGAGCGTGAGTTCTTTTCTAGAAACGTTAATGAACAGTTTTTTCTACTGTACTTAATTAAATTTTAACAAACCAGTTGCCGTTTTTTAAGCCTTTTGCGTTACATAATTATTCTGAGGCTTTTTTGTAGTTAATATGACCGATAAGATTATATATCAAACATTTTTTGTTCTTAACTCAGTTAAATTTCACATAAAAAACTGCATAGTTATACTCGTATTAAAAAAAATAGGTTACTCAGCACACAAATTTCTTAAAGTTAGAAAAATCATCGTACAACCCACAAAAGGATATTTTTCTCCGACTATAGCCATGCACAAAGCAAGCTGCTTCGATATGCATCAAGAAAACCTTCACATAGCTAGAACAGTTAAGTTTCAATTGCATCTGTATTAATTTACCCTTATTTAACCAAGCTGTCGTATTAGTTCTAACGTTCAATCGAAATGGTCTTAAGTTGTCTCCTCCTGTCTTTGAGCTGGCCTTTGAATGCGGTATTGAGATCGGACAGACAAACTGACACATGTATTCGATACTTACCGTGTACTTGGTGATACAGTAAAGCTGTTTGATATCTTGATGCTAGGTTTTAGTACTGTATACCTACATTATAAAACGTGAACGTCTTCAACATGCAAGTGAAACATTCCCGAACTTAACAGATTTAAGTGATTTTGTGGCGTTTTTAAGTGAAGCTACGACATCTGAAAAATGTGAGACATTGTGTGACTGAGAAATATTTCTTTATTTACCTCACTAGTTAAGTATTGCATATAATCATTATCTTAATCATAATCATGCAGTGTCTTAATCTAATGGATATTTTACCAGGACTTATATAAAAAGTACATATATATTAACTTCAGAGATAATTTAGCACCTTGGTAGATTAAGTAAAATCTCTCTTTGTGTATTGATATTGAGGTGCAAAATTTTTAATACCAAGCTTTTGTCGTTTTCAAAAATACTTATTATTAAATTATGATTGTGTCTACATTTTGACTTTGAGTAATGCGTTGTATTTATAACCGACGAAAAAAACGAAGGAGGTTCTCAATTCGACGCGTGTATTTTATGGTAACGATAGGTTCTGTTTTATATGTATGTATACATTTAAAACCATTGCACCGATATGAGTACTCACTGAATAATTTCAATCTATACTACAGTAAAGTGTAATACGTCCATAACTAGTTAATAAATACATCATGGTGAGTTTCATGTAAGTACAAAGTGATAGCATTGAACTTGTCCTTTCCGGTGTACGAAAACTTGCCTCTTCTTTAATATTTCAACAACAAACAAACAATTACAATCATTTAAACGTAAAGACGGTCCTGAATATAAATAACATGAGCGAATAATAAAATCATCAAACCGTATCGACATTTAAAATTACAATCGTGACTTTTATTCGTAGGCCGCGGCTTAAGGCGATGTAAGCCGAGGCGCGAGCAACGTAAATCATTGGCTGTCTTTCACTACGATTGTTCGATTTAAATCGAGAATAAAACGCAAATAATATAAGCCTAATTGCATCGATGCTCCGACTACTGACATGAATTTTTTCTTAATTTTGTATGAGAACAGCTCATCATGTGAACCGCTTGCGGCGTTCCATCGCATGTGAAATTAGGAGCCATTTTTATTATTAATAATACAAACAAATGAATAATGCTCCGTCCAAGTATCTGCGGTAATTACCAAAAACTTGTGTGAGAAAATCTTGTTCCGTTAATTACGAACTAAAAAGGAGTAATTAATCTTATTTGTTCCGCTGCGGCATTATCATCGGAATTAGGTAAAACCAGTTAACAAACTGACACATTACAGTGAGCTGTAAGAAATAGCTTTTTAAAAATCCAGTCTCCTCATTACAGAGTCAGTGAAGTGCAAAAGCTGACGCGAAAACAATCGATTATTGATAAAGTGCTGGCAAAACATTCGTTCAATCGACGAGAAAAAATATCGATAATTGTCCTGATAGTCATTTGTGGCACGTATGGGGTTTGGATCTCATTGGGCGTCGCGCTCTCGCTGCACTAGGGTTGACCAATGACCCAAATTCGCATTTTTTTTTACTGCTGTAATTTTGATGCATAATATTGGAACGGGACCTAATTGCTTGCACGGGACCACGCCAAGGTTTCGACAATCATCAATGTGAAACTTCGAGGTTTTGCTTTCAGATAAAACTCCCTTTCAGTATTGAAATTTAACATATTTAAATTCAATGATTAGGTAAATCTTAAGAAACCACCAGATTATCACAAACATGTTTTGTTGAAACTAGGGCAAATTGAAGTAATTACATGGTCAAACTTACAATTTTATTTCATAGTCTGTATCTGTCAGTCTGGTAACTCTTTGTTAATTAATAATTAGGAGGACAGCTGGCAGTGGCTGGATGAGGGAAGCCCAGGATCGCGAAAGTTGGCGTAATATGAAGGAGGCCTACGTTCAGCAGTGAACGGACAATGGCTGTAGATAGATAGATAGAATTAATAATTACTGCTTTGGAACAAGCATCAAAATGTTTTCAATTTATATTTACTTTTTAATTCTTTAACAGTACCTATTAAAAAGGCACGAATCAATTTATTTTCAGCACATTCTCTTGCTGGCAGTAAATCTCTCAACATTAATATCGTATCAAGCAGCAGCCCTGCGTCCGAAAAAGCGATATTTAATTGTTGTTCGCCCCGCAAGCCGATGTCTTCATCAATATCTGATAATTTATGTACAGCACGATCTGTACAAGACGAAATTGCGGCCGGCTCGCCTTTGTAATTACTGTAGAATTATAAAGCTGTACCGCGGGTTGGGAGTGAAATGCTGCGGCCTAGTGCTGTGCTGCAGGGGTTCCGAGCAACTGGCAGTTGAAGAAAAATCGCGAACAACGAATTGATTTTTTTTTATGACAATCATTTAATCAACACACTTTTGATATGTTTACGTTTAAAGAAATACGTTAAGTATGTTTTGTTTGGTTTTTGAGATTTTGAATTTTCGCCGAATATGTAAGTTATTTTCATGATTCTAAACTATGTACATACATTTACTTGTATATTATATATATTAAAATGAGTCTTCTTCAGGAAGATCTTTATAATCTGTAAGTATGTATATACTGAGGTGTGAACTTATGAGTAAAATGTTCGTCATTCCAGCATTTTGGACAGAGAATCTCAAAGCTATTCTTAAGCTAACATTTCTGTTTATTACTTACGTTGCTGTCACCATCTAGAATATATTCTTCACATCAAAGTAGTCTGAAAAGTGCTTAAACAAAACACCATCGATTGCTTTCTTTTCTTTTAATTCTTTACTTACAGTTAGCTTTATCTTCCAATATTTCATCGCAATTTTTTATCTAACCAGAGTCTTTTTAATCTACTAACTTGTAAACACTAGGTTTTTTTTAAGTTAAAAATACACTAACTTGGGTAGGTAATTTGTTCTAATTTTAAAACATTTTGTCGTTTTTTTCTAACTGGCCGTTAGATAGTTGTTTTAAACACGCCACGTAAAAAAAATTGTTCTAATTTCAAACGGTTTTTCTAAACGGCCAGTTATTTAACACACCGACCATAAAGAACCTTGTCTCTTATGTCACTACGGGCATACCCATAGCGCTTACAACAGTGCAGTCTAGCATCGCCGGCGCCGCGAACGCTCACGCTCGCACCATGCCTCACAGGGCACCATTAAACACTGTTTTCATTCACCGAAGTTGACCGTGTATTTACTCTGTAGAAATTGATGGATGTCTATCATTAGCCGACGAGGCATGGCCGCTGTTTACCGAAGATAAAAACGGAGTACTCGAGATTTTCGGGGGCTATTTTTAACGAGCTATTTTATTAGTTTTAAAAGAGGCCGTTTAGATTACGGTTTGAGGGTGGCTTTAGTTGAAATATTGGTGGGATTGGTGCACGATGTATTGGTGCCGGAAATATTATACTTGACAGATGGAACTAACCCGTGTCATACAAGAAAGTGGGATTATTTTTGACATTCGTCTTTTTTCGTAGGGTTAGGGCACTTTCAATGCATAATAATAAGTATTACATCACTATTCAGCTAAATAAGATACTTAAATGTTGCGAAATAACCCAAGTGAAACTATATCGTTGCTCTGTATCACTGCACAAAATCCAGCGTCACAAAAACATAACAATACATTGTATATGACGCGCCGATCCAGAAATAAGCCAAACCGGCTTTGTAATATCTTCATCAAGAGGTGTGTTCAATCGGTTATGCGGTTGCAATATTCATAACCCAGCACATGCACATCTATACCTACCAACTAACACAGGTATTGTACCTGCACTATAGGACTATACATATCTATAATGAACAAGCGCGCCGCGGTCTATTCCAAACGATACCCGCACGTTTATCTGTGTTATGGAGTTTTTAAAACCGGTTTTGATATGCAAATTGCTGGCTAGGAGAGGAAAATTTGGTGTTCTGATAAACAATTTATGGGACGTCGCGTAGAGAAACTTAATTTAAGTATAGAATCTTACCTACTTTGAGTCGCACACGCACACCGCTTTAACTTATATATTATTATTATTATTTATATAACATTTCATCACAAACGTAAATTTTACTGATGATATGACTTATAAGACTTATACATGTACACTCTAACATCCTTGACTGGTTTGCGTTCCATCCTTACAGCTTAGCGCTCGCATAACATATTTAAAAGAGAATTCCTGTATTTAATTCAATAATGTCTAGAACTAGGTAACGCTAGAGGTACATTGCTATATTCAAAAACACAACTATCTTCACGAAAGCTAATATTTTTATCCGATATTAATGGTAATACCAAGTTAAAACAGTAATTTAATTATTTCATCGTAAAATCAACTCATTAACATACTGAATGGCTTTTCTGTTTTCAATTTATTTGACAGCTCTATAATTTTCTACGTGCTAATGAATAATTACATATAAAGTAGGGTGTAGGCTTTCAATTATCAGTTTATAAATAGAAAACAGAATAGTACATAAAGTAAAAATATGCTGTTGCTAGACGGTTACATTTATATACATTT
This sequence comes from Pandemis corylana, assembly GCA_949127965.1. Lineage (NCBI taxonomy): Eukaryota > Metazoa > Arthropoda > Insecta > Lepidoptera > Tortricidae > Pandemis > Pandemis corylana. The sequence goes on along the minus strand of OX421859.1, from coordinate 6,194,189 downwards.
TAGTTATTATTTTTATTAAGGATCTATTATTTATTTACAGTCAGAGGCACAAATATAATGTATGTTACCAAAACGTCAAAAACATCGATGCATCTTTATGCCACAAACAATAATACTTTATCCCTTACGGGGCAGACAGAGCCTAAGGTAACAAAACCTTAAGGCCACGTTTAGCATGATGAAAGGGAAATCAAAATTGTGATGGTTTGCTCGCCGCATCGCCTATAACGTGATTCCTAAGACTTTCGCATATTCCCTCGATAGGCTTTTACCATCTGCGCGGGAAGAGAAGCAACTGGTAAATTCCACGCTTTTTCTTTACTCCCAGACCAGCATGGAAGAAATTATGATTTGAAATGATGGCTGAATCGATATTTATGCCCTCGACTGTACCTACTTAAAAGTGCCTTTAAGGTGCTTGAAAATATCGATAATATAATAATAATATTATGTATTGTGGTCTAGCGAGCCACATTAAAGCTCATGATAGAAAATTGTAAATAATTGTTATATATATTTTTGTTATTGTTTTTTTTTGGTAGTCAGGGTCGCCGTCGTCAAAACCGATGAGGAAGACTATAGTGACACGTGGAACATTGTCAGAGTAAACTTCATATTGACGTTACATTTTATCGAAATGACAAATTGACAAATGACCTAATGAAGGAAAATGTACTCTTAGTCGACTGAAGAGCTCGCAAGATCGAATCAAGCACATCGCCTGCTGAATGCAAAAAGGGCCGAACTAAAAATTTTCGGTTTTTGAGTTTATCCCGGAATCGTGTTCTAATTTGATCGTTTTATCGTAATCATTAAAGACTATTTTCAAAAGTTAACTCTAGCGGAATATAGAGGGCATAAATGCCCTTCTTGCATGTGACAAAATGGCCTACCCTGTTCATGCAATAACGGCATTTCTTAGTTGTGCCCTTATTGCATAATCATTCGAGTTAAATTTTAAGTTGTGTCTTGTGATATTATGTTCTTAGGACACTTATGAACATTGATTGTGCATAATGAATTCACAAAAATATACAAGAAAAACAATGAGCCAGATATTATATGTCTCACAGAAACTTTCATCGAATCTGGAAATGAAATAAAATATATAAGTTCACAATTACGCATTGACCAATAGCTATTCCCGAGACCAAAATAGAGGCTGAGTCTGTATCTTGGCAAAGCCAGAGGTTACTTTTAAGGAACTCGATTTTGTGCATAAAATGTCGGTATCGAGGATCTTTGAGTACTGTGGTATTGAGGTACCCAAACATAATGCTGTAGTAATTTGTTTGTACAGAATTCCAAGTTCATCCGCTAACTTATTTCTTGACAAGCTAGGTATTTTACTACACGAATTGAACACTAAATCTAAATTTAAAAAATATTCGTATGTGGTGACTTCAACATTAATACACTAGCAATTAGTAACGACTGTAACAGACTAATAATAGACATATCGAATAATTATAATTTAACAATTCATTTAAAAGAACCAACAAGGGATAAAACCTGCATAGACAATATATTGAGCAATGTAAAACGGGCCTATGCTGCCATTTTACCTCTCGGCATTTCTGATCATGGCACAGCACAAATGTTAAGGTTTAAGGTCAAGACCAAGAACATTATTTAAAATGTAAAAGAGATTTTAACATTGATAATATAAAATCAGTTTCAAAGTACATCTGCGCATCCGTTTACTGCAATGCTATATATGGCCCATACTTCTATACGGATGTGAAGCCTGGACCCTTAAAGAGCAACTCAGTAAACGTGTAGAAGCATTTGAAATGTGGGCATATAGACGCATGTTGGCCATAAGATGGACGGATCGGGTGACCAATGTTGAGGTCCTGCGTCGGGTTGGAAAGGAGTGTGAACTGATGCAGACCATCAAAAAAAGAAAAGTTGCTTATTTGGGACATGTGCTGAGGCACACAAGATACGAGCTTTTACAGCTTATAATCATGGGCAAAGTGGCTGGAAAAAGAGCTGTTTGGCGCAGGAAGAAATCTTGTCTGCGAAATATCCGGGAATGGACTGGAATCACAAGTGCAGCGGAGCTTTTCAACCTGGCCAGGGACCGTGTAAAGTATGCGGAGCTGACTGCCAACCTTCACTAGTTGGAGAGGCACCATAAGAAGAAGAAGAATATAAATAAATTTCAGTAATGTTTGTCAAGTCTATCTTTTTCAGATATATATTTAGAAAGTGATTTCAATGTCGCATTCAATCAGTTTCACGACTTGATCGTATTGTTTTATAAGCTATGTTTTCCTGTTATGCGGAAAAAAATAACAATACAAATCATAATTCTCCAAAATGGATGACAACAAGAGTAAAAATTAGCTGCAAAAGAAAAGATTACTTCGTTTTCGATATTATAAAAACCAAGAACCGAACAAAATAAACATGAATATTACAGATACACTAAATTGTTAAAAAAATGCATAGATACTGCGCAAAGATTAAATAATAACAAATATTTGATCAACATTAAAAATAAATGCAGAGCCTCGTGGCAAATAATAAGTATGAATATCGCCGTCTAGTACCCATAACACAAGCCTTACTAGCGCTTACTTTGGGATTAGCTTAGGTTGTGTGTGAATTGTACCCTGATATTTATTTATTTATTTATTTAAATAATAAAAAATGAAACTAATAATACTATAAACACACCGCAATATTAATAAACTGGTAATAAAACATAAAATGATAACGGACCCCTTTGAAATAGCATCAAATTTTAATACTTACTACACAGAACTAGCAGGTTCAGTTAAACAACCTCAAACACCCCAATTGCACATACATGGTAATGCACGAAATAATAGCATCTTCATAACACCGGTGTCAGAAAAAGAAATGCATAGGATGTCATTAAATAATACGAAATCTATAGGGTACGACGAAATTAATACTGATATTATAAAAAAAATAGAAAACAATTGATACCAATCCTAACCTATTTAGTGTGTTTTTGATTTTGATTTTATTTTATATTAGCATTTTCTTAAATTTGTCATTAATTTATTGCATTTATATTATTGATTATACTTATAATAATTAGCATGACTTCAGGCATATCACGAAATTGCATAAGATACTTTCTGCAACAAAGGCACAACACTAAGTACCCATGTTTAGGCCCTTACAATTTCAAATGTATATTATTATAAATGAAATTAACGGATTCATTCGAAGCTATCTATGCCAAAGAAAAAGAAAATCTCAGGAACAGGTACGTTTTTCTAAAATAAAAAAATATATAGCCAAATTGGTGGTCATACACCTGTTTCTCAAAACTTTAAGTGGCCGTTTCTCGACTTATTGGTTTTTTGACTTGTGCCCTTACTGCATTCGGCAGGCGACATATTGTCAGCTTATGTGTATAGATATGGGCTTGACACTGAACCACATCGTTTAAGACATTATACAGGCTACACATATGACCTTATGCTAAATGTCAATTTGATAAACAGACAGATATGCATAAGAATTTCATAAAAATATTTATACGTACTTACCTATGTCCAAAGCCGTACGCGCCATGATTGTCCTACAAACTGTTACATTTCAGTGTTTTGAGAACAATAAAGATTTACACATACTTGTACATTTGTCTAAAACTCGATGAAAAACTGATGTCTGAAGATTTATTCGAAGCGGCTCGAACCTAACCCTTGCGCGCCTTATCTCAATATGCAGATGCGCTTGATTCGCCTGCACCATTCGGTATGTTAAACACTCATCGTCGGAACTTATAATACGGTCTCACAGATCCGGAGATAAACACTAAAAATTGCATCGGCAGTGAAGCGCACTTTGTCATTTAGCACACCCTTAATATCGATGCCGGAGTCAGATAGCCTCGTGTTTATGTCGCTGAAATTAAATTGCCCGTGTTGATTATTGTGACACCGCTTTTTGTATGTGCTCAAATTTATTACACCGGCGTTAGCTCAGCGAGTATTACGCTTTCGGATGTTTTAAACGGTGTGATTATTTACAGAAATTCTACCCGCGTAAATCATGAGGTAGGTACAATCGGGGCGCGTGGTAACAACAAACCATAAAGCCGTACGACGCCCACAGTGCGGCCGTAATAAAATTATATTCCCATAAAAATCAATATAAACACCGTAACAATCTATAAAAAGCGCCACGATTTAGCTTAACGTCTTCATTAGGCGCTGCACGACCTCCTGCGCAGGTCTCGGTGCAATCTCCGGCTCGACTCGACTGTACTCGGCGCAATTTGCGTTGTTCGGGTCCCGATTTGTCGGCCGGACCGCAATTCTGAAAGCGCCCGACAATTTCTTGTACGGCAATTTCCGAACGCGAGCGATTGGCGCGCTCGCTCTCAGGACTTTGTAATTGAGGCTTTGGGGCAGGTCGCAATTTTAAAATTACCCCGATTGAGTGCTCACCTCTTATTGCATACTTGCTGCAGCGAAACACTAAGAGCTTTAAAATTTACGACTGATTCCAGTAATTTTCGTAGGATATTCATTAAATTGTTGTTTAAAATGATGAGTTGATGCCGAACATGGTGTCTTATTATTTCAGTACCCATAATATTTTCCATAGTGATTTTCAAACAAGTTCGCATGAGCTTTTAAATCACACTATTGAAACAAAATTGGCGGATGTCTCTCATTAGGTAATTGCAACACGAAAGGTGGCCTAATAGCTAAAAAAGTTTCATTCTAAGTACCCCCCCTGCGCCTGCGGTTCACATTCTTGTCTCTAATTATCTGTTCTTTTCAGCCAGACCACTTCTACGCCGCTACAATTTTCTATTACCGTCACCTTTTTTTTGTGAAAGGAATATAATTGTACAACCTGAGCCGGTGCGTACACCAAAATGATTTATGCTCCGGGGCTAGTTAATTGTATTTTTCTCTCAAAAAACGTAGGGCATTATCTCGGGGCGCTCGACAGGTAACAAATCTTGCTTTTTAAATATTATTACTCATCGTATTCGATTTGGGAGCGAGCGCGCTACGATGCTTTATCACCACCTACTCGGCGACCCGCGGCTCACGATATTCTCTGGTCCCCCTAAACTTTATTCAAATGCGACACACATTCGTCTAGCCGTCTCACTCGCGCGCGCATCCATTACTCACTGCCCGCCTATTGCCGTCTCGCACCACACTAAAATAGACTGTGTGCCCAAGCGCAAAGTGATCGTGTCAAAACTTTTGTATAGAGCCGAGTAATGGCTTACGAAATTTTTCCCCTACCTCGTGACTTTTTTTGTACAGTCGAGCTAGTGTGCTAGGGTTGTAAGGTTGTGTAGGTTAAAAAAATTGGACCGCTTTTGATATGGGATACATTGTGGCGTAGGTTTTTGTGCGGCGGCAGATGCCTTCTCCGCGCTAGGTGCGTTCGGAACACGATCTGTTATATGGACAACAGTGTCAGTTGTAAACAAGGATTTGTATAGACCATACGTATCGGTCAAGTTCACGCGGCTCAAGAATTATCGCTCCTGTTATTTACTAAGAATTTTACAATCGATCAAGATAATTATATTTAATTAATCTTTTTATAATTTATGGTGTTCCAATAAGAAACCGAAACGAATTTGCATCAAATTATAAAGTGTTTTGTGGAATTGGAGATTGCTTATACATCAGTGAAACAGTGCCAACATTAATCAGTTGAGTGAGTGGATGAAGACATTATAAGGATTATATTATACGTGAGTATTAATTATTAAATTAACATTAATTTTAATATGATAATTTACGGTAACGCCGTTCAAAGATTTGCTTAACGTTTACGATCTTTCTTATTTATTTTCGATTTCATTTAAATATTGTTTGAGAACTTTTAAACTTTTCAAACTCTCTGTCTAGAAGGAGAATGAAACGACTGAGGTAGAATTTATATCGGAAGCTGATTGTCAACGGTTTATCTAGGAACCTAGCCATTTATATGGATCTAAATATAACGCTGCAATACAATAAATATCTAAATAGAGCTCTTCTCGCGCGGCCCGATGATCCTTTAAAGAGCAAGTAGGAATGCATCGCGATAAAAGATGTCATCCGGATTCTCAGACCTAAAAGCAAAATCGTACCATATTATGTGAAACCTGTACCTAAAGAAAACCCACCCTTATCTCTTCGAAATAAAGCCGGGTTTTGCACGACAGTGACTTTATTTTTTTCTGCAAAACCGAGGCAAAGGTTCTGACCTAGCTTTGGGAATTCATAAAATCAGAGCCGCGACCGATTCGTTTCATTCTCCGAAGTTAGCTCCTTTTATTTTGATATCAGACTTATACAGGGATTTATTGGATTTATTGTTTAAATCTATACAGACAACATTGTCAGAGGTGTAAGTACCTACTTACACTATTGTGAATCACAACTTAAAAATATATCTATGGAAAGTGCAGTATAAACTGTATTAAACATTCAAAATGCATCAGATATTACAGGGAATTTATGTCGAACTTAATTTAAAAACTTTGCTTAAACGAGTCGCAAAGCGGATTGCCTGAACGCCGACATACTTGCAACAACAGGCATTTCCCCCAAGCCCTTAAGGATTTCAAAAAGCCACGAGCACAATATTCGCAACACCTGAACTGAATCCAGTGCTTTTATCACTTCCTCAGATAGCGAATTCTTTCTCAGCGGCGAGGAAATGAAATTCTTATCGTGCCTCGGTTGAAAGAAGCCCACTTCTTTCTGTTATCCGCGGAGGAAATGTATCGGGGGGAACACCCAACGCGCCTGCAATATCCAACATCTGATTGCCAAACGGAATCAAGGGAAAATCTCGAGCTCAACCTAAAAATACATCGCACAGTAAATATTTGGGGTGGATAAAACGGAGTGGATTGCTCTGATTGAAAACGATTTAAAAGATGCTGAACGCAAAGATCTCGACGTGAACGCGGAAGCGATGACAAGTGACAAGTATTTGCGTATTATTAGCGTCTGAATTTATGACGCTATCGAAATCACAGGACGCGTTTTAAAACTTTTTAACAATGATGTCCCCTTTTTCATCCTGACGCTACACTTAAATTTACGATCGGTCCGCGCGGGCAAACATTGCGTGCCTGATGTTTCTAAAAATGTGTCAAACTTTTTACAAAGTTCTTTCATTTAACGGCGTCCTGCCTTTCACTGCAGCCTTGCCCGAGCTTTTTTCTCTTGTTTGTTTTTAGTCTCTATTGAAATGTCGCGAGTAAAAAATTTTGAGCAACGGCGTAAAAAGTGGACACTCCGTGAGATAATGAAATTTCTTTCTATAGGCCGCCCTTTGTCTTTAATTACGCCTGCCACGTCACGCTGAAACAGTATTGTTTTGATAAACAAAGAAGCATTTTTGAAATAAAGGTCACCTTTCAAAACCTGAGATTAAATTGCGTAATTCTTAAAAAACTCAAGGCCTTTTATCTGAGTAGTTTATTTACAAAAAGCGACAGCACCAATCGGAAATACTAACACGGAGATAACCGTTGGAGATTTATTTCGTATATCTATCGACATGCACACTCGTTTAGCATAATCGGTTTATTTAAAATTTATAAAGTGTCCCTGGTCCTTTATTGGCCGAGGCGGTGGCGGCACAACCGGTCCAGAATTAGGTTCTCTGCTCCGCGGCAGATCTTCCATGCATTCAACTAATGCAGGGACCAGTGATTTTCTTTAGCTACTATCCATTTATAATATCTAAAAGGTTACGATCTTTAGTAATTATTAATACGTTAATGCGATAATTTATTGCTATATGTATGAGGTGCAACTAGCTACCTTTAAATCGTCGCAAATTAGTCATAATAATGCTTGTTTTTTTTGGCAGACTATAAAATTTGTCGTATTAATCTTTTTCAAGTATACATACATATAGATGAACAGATGAGAAAACATTCACTTAAAAATCAATTATGTAAGTGCCGTTAAATTATTATGTTTATTTATTCACAACCACCTATCTATATTAATGAATGAGTCGTAAATGTCGTTAGAGTGGTTAATTTTATTTGATTCCTGGTCTTAAGACTTTATTTTGTTATCTGATCAAACTTAAACACCACAGAGATGCGTTCGACAAATTTATGTGTTTATAATATAATAAAATCTATCGAGTTATGGCCCATCGATAGTCAATAGAGTGTACGAAACCACAGTATCGTAAAGTAGGAGCGGAATTAGTGTCGCCGAAAATGGATTTAAGATTTTAAGATTTTGATGCAAATTCGTAGTGGTCAGTACAAACTGTTTTTAAATGCAAACGGCCAGCGTTCGATTTTCGTCGTTCGAATTTTTAAATGTAGAGTTGCGTAGGCGCACTCGTATTAGATTGCGGTTAAAGATTTTAATCGGTCTCAAATGTGGGAAGTGAATTATAGTTTTTTTATAAATACAATTTAGTTTCTAAGCGTAATTTATCAACGCTCATTAGTGGCCTGGTGGAAAATTGAGCTTCCTCGCAGTATAATAGGAAGCCGGTGTTTAAGTGGAAATGATAGAGTGCGTTAATTATCATTGCTATGCGGAGAAGGTTAACAAAGTTTCATTAAAGACCTTGACTCTGAGTGTATATAAAAACACATAATTAAAAAGGTGTTAATTGTGTTTTTTTTCTTGCGCATTTAGGATTGTTTCGTCTAGCTATATAGTGGTAGACAACTATCTACCTTAATCGATAAAGGCCGGGTATACATATAAGAGCGAGCATAGCAGCTGGCTGGCCTGTTAACTGACAGCTTTTAGATTAGGGCCCCCCTCCCCCCGCGCGGCTCCCGCCGTTCGCCCCTCCCAAATTGAGAGCTCCATGCCGCGCCGTTCTAAATTAGTAACGGTTACCAAATTGCTTTTTAATTTCAAGCCCGTTATTAAGTAGATGTTTTTGAAATAAACCGCTTTTTACCCGCAACGTAATGGTGAACTGTGATTTTTTTAATTAATTAAAAAATGGCTCCGCTGTTCATAAAGTTATTTGCTGCGCGGCCAGCCGCAATAAGAATAAAATTGAATGCAATAAGAAGCATCGCCGTCCGATATTGAGTTACAAGTAACAAGAACAACAGTCGGACATTGAGAAATATTTCATCTCATCGGTACACGGCAGTTGTATTGTATATTTGGCTGTGGGTTTTCGATCTTTTTTTTCGGTCGGGCCCGAGGCGCGGCGGCCGGCCCTGCCCTAGTCGCGAGTATAGCCCATCCCTAATTTTAATGGCTGCTTACTTCACATCCGCGATAGCAAAGTATGGAGCGGGCTTTGCTTTTTGATAACTGTTTTTTAATTCATACTGTTAAAACGCATTAACGTGTTAGATCGATTAATGCGTTTGATGCACGCAACGGGGTCTTGGTCGTGTGAGAATCATATTAGTTGTTGCTGCAAACTTTGTTTGCTTACGTGCGGTATAACCGTGACTAATTGCTTTAGTCAATCTATAAATCTCTCATTTATTGGTTTAGAGCTCGTTACAGACTCAGCACATCATGCTTTTGCTTTTTTCTGCGGCATGAAACGCTGAGAACTAGTTTGACGACATTACAAAGATGACAATAGTTTTTTTTTCTAATAGGTAAACGTTCACGTGCTTGTATCTATGTAGTTAATTAATGCTGAATGCGTAAATTGAGACTGACGGCTACTTTCAACTTGTCATGCAATTTCTTCAAATGAACATTCTGCCCTCAGAAACAGTCATTCGAATCTTCTAGTTGCTCTATCGATATTTTCTATATGAATTCGCACAGATTTTTATTTGTGATTTTGCAATGACATTGTATATAACATTTATTCTACAACGTAATAAAATTATATAGCTATAAATAAAACTATAATAATACACACATACATACACAAAGCAAGTCTATATCCTTTACGGGGTAAATAGACCTAAATAAGACCTAAAGGCCACGTTTAGCATAATTGATTATAATATCATGAAACACACATGATATATACATGACACTAATTGGACCTGGTTCCAAACTTAGCAAATTTTGTAGGTAGATACCTACTATGGGTTATGCAACGGAAAATCATCAATATACAGAAATATTTACTAAAATATCCATTTGTCGGGTACAAACATTCGTATATGTATCTTATAAGTGCCTGCTAGGATTCGAACTGGAACTTCTAGCTTCAAAGTCATTATCTCTATTATTATCCAGTAGCTACATTTAAGCTATTCGAATATTTAATCGGTCGTCCTGGTTAATATGAAGTTATGACTTTTATTTTCAACGATTTACCATTCCTGTCTAAAATTCGATTAACAACTAGAGAATTACTATTGTGAGGAAATTATGACTGGTGACCCCATAGGTACGAATAAGTGATGATTTCGGATAGATGAAATCGTTTGTCTTAGTTATGCACAAATGCAACATCGCAATAATCGATGCACAATAAATCTCCGTTTCGCCGAATAATTATTTCAATTAAGTTAATGAAACGAATCCCATCCGGATTGGGCACGAGACGTATTAATACAAACTATAAGTCATCCGGGTGCACTCTGCGAACCCTTCCCCGCAAGCTGATGCGTGAGTTATACCCGGGGTTATACAGGCCCGGTCCAGCGTGTCGGATCGACCGCTTTTTGTTATATTCGACCCGTAATTGCTGAAAAGTTTTCACGCCATAGCTCCGGTCACGCGTATTTTATTACTACGAAATTGAATAATTTATGACGCCCGGCCGACCATTGTACGCGGGCGGCCGCTGAATTTTAATATCGACATTATGTTTACGCCTGAAACCGTGATTAGCCAGGAGATGACTCAAATGACTTATCAGTGCGCGGGCTTAATTGCGTCCCCCCTAAAGCTTCGCGAGATTTATGTATATTCAATCCCGGTCACCTAATCCCGCTCGCCGGGTCAATCCGGCCCCGGGAAAGGTTTTCCCGGTTATTTTCCGTAGAACTTTTAATCCCGCTGAATACCGACATATATCATAGCGGATTAAGAGGTTTAAATTGGAAGTAACCGACGTCCGAAATAAATTTAAATCGGCTGGTGTTCAGTACCTATTGTGATACCGGCGCCGATGCTAAATGGGAGCCTGTTTTATCCCGCGGCTGGATCTTGTGTGGAGACGCTTTACAGCTACTTACCCAAAGTGATACCACATTATTATTTGTTTTTATTGGACACTAGCTGTTACCCAAAGTGATACCATATTATTATTTGTTTTTATTGGACACTAGCTGTTACCCAAAGTGATACCATATTATTATTTGTTTTTATTGGACACTAGCTGTTCCTCGCGGCTTTACCCCTGTTCATTTTTATGCGATTCTCTCCATAAAAACATTCCGTGTGCCTTAAGGAACATATGAAAAAAAAATGCCGAAATGGTCCAGCCGTTCTCGAGCTTTGGGCTTAGTAACATTCATTTTTATTTATATGGATTAATCTTCAATAGAACATTACAACATGCAATTACGGCTTTAAAATTTTCTAGTACGTAACGATGGTTAAAACTAAAAAAAACTGAAGTGAAATCATCAGTTCAAACGTTGGTATATAAATAAAGTAAATATCGTGGGACTATACAAAAAGTGTTCTAAAGTCGCGTATCCATTAGAGGCTGCCGCTCGACCCGAGGCTGCCTCTAATGGATAAGCACCTTAATCACAAAGCAACTAAAGGTATAGACTAATACATCCATAACTTCGTGACTGTCCCTGCCGGGATTCGAACCCAAAACCTCCTACCTTCCAGTGGTGTGTCGCCCTAACAACTATAAACTCCGCTTTCTCGTTCTTTCTTCACTGGCCATTTTGAGGTAGTGTTTTTATTACGTCAGGTTACCTTGCGGACTTTTTCACGGAACGCCACTGTACCTTCATAGTCAGTTCACTCTGTAAATCAATGACCTGGCCATTCCTCGTATCCTACCTACATTTTTTTCAACACAATCTTAATTGCAATCTGTTTTAAAACTGCAAAATTTTAATGTTCGCTGATAGATTAATATTTTTTGTACCTAAATATCTCTACATGCTAATTTTGCGAGGTAAATAAACTTTGATAACGGTGGGTGTTAACTGCCTAATCATAGTGAGAACATTAAATATCCAAACAAATTACCAGTTTTTGCTACGTCTATTAATACGTGCAAAATACAGGTATTATGTATTACGAAGTCTCGTACCAAGACAGAGATATGTATAATCTTCTTATTCTTATTTGTGGCGTATCAAGTCGTTATAGCGACGACAACTTCGCCAATGTCAAAGTAACAAAAATATAATTCAAAAATCTTGTGACAAAATGTCGGCAACGTTCTACGGGAACACGGTCAAAGTCCCCCCTCCCCGCCTGTCGGGCTCTTAGCCAACGGTTCAGAAGCTGCCAGGAAATCATTAGCCGATGCCCAGGGTGCACCGGACCAAGCACTGCTCTTCCCCCCGGACGGATCCAAAAACGAACCGCAGCTCTTGACCACACGTGGAGGTAACCCGACTTGCACCCTATGTATAATCTCTCCGTATGCAATCATTTGGTCGCCGTGTGTCAATTGTCACTTCTATTCTTTACACTAAACTTGTTGAGGTAACAATTACTAAAATTTCACCAAAGTGGTTTTAGATACGGGTTATGTTCCATTATTTTGATTCCCCTTTCCTATACGCTCACAATCAAACTAAACGTTAAAAAAATAAGTTAAATAAATGAATTGAAAATAATAATCAAGGTACGATTAAATATCAAATACATCTGCATGCACAAGTATAATATAATATAGTATAACGCACTTTTGTACATATATCGGTTCAAAATTAAAACGGGTGCTCGTATAAATCACGAAAAGTGTCGACTCGGCTGGGAACCCCTGTCCCTTTAGAGTGCCCTCGGCCACCTGACCCGCCAGTGCAGTGCCAAACAGGGGTTTCTAACAAAAATGGTTTATCAAGGATGCATTTTATTGGTTAAAGAATCAATTTCATTACGCAACCACCCCATCTGGGATTTTTTTGATACTGACCAAGGTTTTTAGGAACATCCCTGTTATTTGTTAGGGGCTTGGAAGTGCGACTGGTGTCCGCCAAGTAACTATAGAGGTAACCTGCAGGTACTGAATATTTTTAATTTACTTAATTTAGTGAGTTGCTTTTTTTCTTTAGGGGAAACACCTCCTTGTTATTTATGTCACGAGTTTAGAATGCTTCGTGTGTGGATGTGCAGTCAATAAAAGTAAATAAGTATATACCCACACATTACCATCACGCAAAACCTCATATTTCATTACCTATATGCCTACCTGCCTGTACGGTGTGAACGTGGAATTGTGAACATAAATCATTAATCAGATGCGTCATTTGTTGCCCCGAAATAATTAATGGGTGGCGTGGCGCTAGCGTCGCCTCTTTAAAACGCAGTTACGGCCTTCTGTTGTTCGCGCAACTCCTGTACCTATAGCAAAAGTAGTTATTGGAACTTGATGATAGTTATAGTAATAGTTTATTCGGTACATCTAATTTTTAGAAGCTGCTTTTAAAATATCTTGTGTTGAAAATAAAAATAAAAACTTAACAGTTATGTAGAATTGTGAATCTGAATGTTATGTGTTTCAATAATATTCTTACTAGATATTTTGAATACCTACGGAATTAGGTCTGATATGTTTTAAATAAGTTTTTGTTTCAATTCTGTACCTATGTAAAGATAATAAAAAGCTTGTAAAAATATTGTTTTCGTGATAGCACCTATTTCTCTTAGTCTTGGATGCAAGCCAAAAACTTCTGCTAATTAAAAATGCTACGCATTTGAATACAATTCCATGGTTTCAGTGGCTGTTCAAATAAATTTCCTCTTCATTAATCTTTCTCAAGCCGTTAAAACACTATTAAATCTACCAAAAATTATGCGATCACGTTCGAAACAAAATAACAATGCGTTTATTTTAACAAGAATTTAGGGTTATGCGTCAAACTTAAATAAGACTATGAAAACAGTAAATAACTTTTTCATTTGCGGGAATGTAGGAAATAAACAACTAATTTTAAAAACCACTTCATTAATTTCAGTAAAAATATAATTTTGATGTTTTTCAACGCAATACTACTTTGTCAACTTTTTTAATAATTCATAATTTATTTAATTTTACAATTTCCATACAAAGAAACAATGAGTTTTGTGGCGATGTAATGACGAACGCAGACTTAAGTGTTCTTGCTTCAAGCGTAACTGCGTAGGTGCTAATGGGTTAATGCTTACGTTTCCCAAAACAGAGCTCTGTTGTCTAGCTTTAAAAAACATCAGAATAGATATAAAAGACAACAAAGAAAATGCCTAAAAATGCACAACATTACATTTTACTAATAATACTTACAATACAGATACAGCCATATTTCTTTACATCCCTTCAAAAACAAAACACAAAAGGCTAAAAAGTTAGTTACCGCACCTAATCAAGTGCGAGCGGTATTTAGGAAAGGGTGTAATTCAGCGCAGGGTTGCCCCGGGGCAATATAGGACTGTCCTGATTAATGGATGTGAAATTGTTCCCCTACACGCATAGATAAACGCTCAGCTGTCGATGATGTATAGTGGATTAGAGGACTATATGGATTAATAAGGAGTCTTTATAAAGGATACTTAAATTCACGTATCAATACTCAAAATACTAAAAGAAAAAAACGCTGAAACTTATTAGAAAATAATATATCAAAAATAAACTGTGATCATCTAAAATAGCTGTTAGATGGGTAGGCTAGGGTAAATAAACCATCACATCAGATACAGTTATAACTTATACAATAATACAGACAATGTTAACCCGTATCGTATTTATTTAAATGTTAATGCAAATTTGTTTTTATTCGATAGTTATCCGCAGGTAACGATGCAAAAAGGAGCAACAAAATTGACACTTAAAAAAATGTTTTTTTGTCTAGTGATAATTATACTATAAACATAAAATAAAAAGGTGCAGCATGCTTGTACAGAAACGATTAAAAAGATAACACTGTAAAAGTAGTGCAGTTTAACTTAAGCAACTATATGATATGAGCTCGTATAGGGTTATCATACCTATTGGTAAGATTATTATCTGACAATGCGCCATTGTCAACGTTCCGTTTTACGCACCTTTCATTAACGCGGTTTAACCTTACGCCTTCAATAAAGGTGAAGAACGTAATTATACCGACTTAGATAATGATAAATTCAATTACTACCGCTGAGCGCCAGCGTTGGGTGGGCGCGTAATTGCACTAATTACGTCAATACCACTATGTTATTAGCTATGAATTATTGATGCGCCGTAACGTGATAGATGATGATTCCTTCGTTAACTAGATACGGATGTGTAAAAAACAAGAGAGGGAAGTTTAGAAACAAATTTTTACTATCATTGTATCGAAACTTAACCTGTTATAAAGTTTATTTCTAAACGATATTGAAAAATAAAACAATGGAAAAATCATTTAGTTGTTAAACTTAATTTATTTAACCGTTTTTCGAAATATTTGGTGTATAATAATTCACACAATTTATTTATAGCTCACGCATTTTTACTTACCTACTTTATTTACTTTGTAAGGGATGAAACGATCATTCTAAAAACTAACTTTTTAAAACTTGGCCCTGAGCACACCCGAGCGTCGGATGATGAATGCGTTTCATCGCTCCAAAAAAAATTAGATCAGCACTTAGTTCATCTACCCATCGATAGATGACGCTGTTAACAAATTACTCGGTTCCGAAACTCGACGTGGGTGCGCTGCTATCGAGCGCAATATCTCCCGTTTTGCTGTTATCAACATTGTTTATTGACATTCTATTACAAAACAGTAAATAAACAAGCATGTAAGAGTCATAAAAGTGCCATAAAAGTCGTTTGTCACGAGAACGAGATTGTGACGTACCAGAGTCCCGTTCGTTCGCTGCGACGGCGCTAGATGGCGCTCTTTTACGTCGACGTTCGCGGCGGCCGACGGACGATTATGAGCACATAATTTTTTACGACGCATTAAACTTGATTTTAATGGTCGTTCCTTTTCAAATATTTACTTACTGACACGTGTTTATTGGTAAAACGATTACGATTTGTGTGTAAAAACAAACACTTATTACCGAGCTTTTAGTGCCTGAATGAGTTAGACTTCTGAGTCTACCTATAAAAAAATATTAGTTTCCGAATTATCTTCGGTGATTTATTAAGATCCAAAATTTCAATAAGTATTCGTAACTTTTTGGCTTTTGTATTAGGTATTGTTATTTTATTCAGTCTGAAGTTTTCCCACGCTTGTTGTCGGTGAAGCAAAAGTTCAATACACACGTAAATAAGTTTAGTAAAAAGTAATTACTGTTTATTTACTTGAAACTTTTCATTGACAAAAATATCTCTGACAATATCTCTAATACCACTTACATAGTAGATAATATATTTTTTCTAATCAATACAAATACACAGGCCCAAAGCTTTCCTTTATAAGTCTACGCGACAATACTCCATTCCTACCACTTATCTCTCCACACAGGGTGTAGTTAATACCAAGGGTAGGCACCCCTAAAAATTAAAAATGGCCGCTAGCCCGATCGGGCGCCATAACTCATTCCGCCACGCCGCGCAGTCATTTGTCTAGCAAGATGTAAGGGTTGGAGGGGGTGGTATTGTCATGTGGAGTGCGAAAAAGAAATACAAGGGAAAGAGATGGAGAATGCGGTGAGATTGATAATTAATTTGAGTGGTATGGTTTTATTGGTTGTGAAATATGAAAAATCACTCAGTAGCGGTAACACTGTGAGAGAGCTTTTAGTTAAGATTTATTTATCTCGAATGTTATGTTATTAGATTAGATTTTTTATTAAAATCCCATCATGTGTACCTACTTAATGTAGTTTTTCATTAATACTACCTTATTTTTTTACTAACTTTACTTACATTATGTACTAGCTGTTGCCCGCAACTTCGTCCGCGCAGAATTAAACATAGCCTATGTTCATCAGGGATAATGTAGGATTCTAATAGTGAAAGAATTTTTCAAATCAGTCCTGTAGTTTTGAAGCTTGTTCAATGCAAACATATGAACAAACAATCAAATTCTTCTTCTTTATAATATAAGTGTACCTACCTAAATTGAATACAAGACGATGCAGATGTTATAAAAAAAACAATTAAAATTTACAGGAACATTCATTCATACACATTACACATACATTGATGTACCGAAATTTCTTTTTTTTTCCTCAATTTACATAATGAATTTCCACCTCACCTACATACAGTATAAAGTTATCCAAATCTATGTTTATGAGTCTCCCGCGCCATAAGTCAGAGGGACAGGCTGTGCCTCTGATTAGGTTTTCGAAACAACACTCGTGTGTCCCAATGAAAATCAACTTGAATCCCGGTAAAATTAAAGTGGACTTTCCCATGACAATTTTTCACCTACTTCAGTTAGTTTGTCAGTGTTCGCGTGATAAGAAGTAGTTTCAGAACGCACCGCACGCACTTCTCCGAAATTATTTTAATAAGCCGGTTTCCCTTTGATTTTGTTTTCTCCCGAAACTAGAAAAGTATTCGTATAGAGTCATAATTAAAAGACTAATGACCCCGGGCAGTGAAGTTTTGACAGTTTCAAAAATAATGGAAAGTACATTCATAAAAGCAGCTAAGCTATTTTCACCCAACTTTGATCTGAATGAAAAGTATCCGGTAAAAATGTAACTCAATAGGCAGTGACGATTTATAATAGCATTATGACGAGTACAAAACCAATTAATGTGTCTAGTGACGTAAGTGGATATCTAAATAAGATTAGCGTTTAATTATACGTGTGTTATTAGTAACCCACGCGTATCTACTTTTCATTCCTTGTAGTTTGAGTTCATTATCTAACCTTTTTACATAAACATGTCTCGGATTGTATGCAGTTTAATGATTTACTTAGGTGTCTAGGAAAATTAAATAGATAATTAAGTATGTAGGTAAATTTCTGTACAAGTATTTTTTTATCACGATATCTACCTAGCCCACCCTCGCCCACCTTTTAATATCGTCCAAATATTATACAGCCTGTATAAAATCTAGGGTCACATTTGTTAAAAATTCACACGAATTTACTCAACCTACTTCCAAGATAAACTTGCGACCTCAGTCATGCGTGTGACTTCAACACTTAGTCACATAAAATTTATAGTCTCACTTCAGGAAGAGAAAACCGAAAGAATTCTTGACTTCGATCCAGTACAAACAAATAAAACTGTATTTATAGAGACTAACACGACGTTAGTCAACGATACATCGCAAGCTAAGTAGGGCAAAAATTTCGACTGAATTTTGCAGATTAACCCCCTTTATTCTTAGTGTCTTACGAATTTTATGTTGTTAAACATTTTTGTCTCAATCTGATTTTCGATAATTGCTTTCGCAGAAACAGATGGCATAATTTTTATAAATAGAGTGGAAAAAGCCCAGGATTAAATTCTAAATTCTATCTTAGAATTATGTGAGCTGTCCCGATGCATCCCCTCACTAAGGGTTTCTGAGATATTTGAATATAAATTGCTTCATTTCCTAGCTCAGTAGGTATTCAATAGAGGATTTTTGGAAATATATAATAATATTTATAAGTTTAACACTAAATTTTTCAAAATTTCAAAATTAACTTTTGAAAAGCTTGCAGTTTTTGGGGGTGCAAGAAGGAAGCAAAAATATAAGTTTTGCTGTTTACCTATACCTAATTCGAGACTGCAATTAAAAGTAGCTAACACTGTATTTTTTCTTTTTTCCGTGACTTACAAACGTTATTTGTAAAAGAAACATTCTTATTAAATTTTCACCTTTCTTGATTAATAATTAAAATGAATCGAACCAAAAATAAATCACATGACAACTCTATCTTAACAATAAAGCATTCACATTCGCAAGATTGTTATCTTTAGAATAAACTTAATGCATTTAAGGCCAGTAGCGACACGGTTAGGAGACAATTTGCCGTCTTCCTAACTGCCTTCTTAACTATACCGTGATCCTTTATCCATACGAATAAAGTGCAGAATATTTTCATTCGCGCGCACGTCTAACTTAGTACTTAAACAACTTTGCAGTTGCGTCTTTCGCGGATTGTAAGTAAGGGGATTAGGGGTGGGTTTTCAATGGATGTGGTTGGTTGTTAGACGTAAAATAAATAGTAAGTCTTAGTCGTGATCAGGGATCGTGATTGCGACACCGGGCTGCGTGCCCTTTGAACATGGGTACCAGAGCCGTGAAAAATCGCTTGAACATATGCAAGCCTGCCAGCAGCGACGTTCTAATCCAAAGAGGGATAGCAAATAAAGAGAAACGACCAGGGTTATTTTTGACACTATGTAAATGTAAGCGAATTAAGTATCTATATGTACAGTGGAGTAGAAGTCAGGTCTATGTGACTCTTTAACTAGGTACAAATATGTATAAGTAAAATCATAGTCATGATTTATGTATGTATACATACCTAAAGCAAATACGATTGACAAATAGTCCGAAACATGTCGAGCATCACTCGACTTTTTATAATAACGATTGACAAAGACTGAGATACATGCACAAAAGCGAACTTATCTCTTCCAGTCAACCTTTGAGTGGATGAGAGGAGTATTAATTACGGACGGACGAGTGAGTATAAAAATGTCAAAAACTTAGAGCCACAATACGTAACTTATGGCACAATACATAGTATTATAACTTGAATTTCTCTCTGTTTTTATTTAATTTGGGTGCCTTTGTTAGGCTTATAACTGAATAAGCCTTTTATAAACATAGGCCTATAATATTATATTGGGCACGTTTTGTTTTGTTTCGTTGATTCCATGATTGTAAAGGCAGGAACGAAACAGTGGAACAACAATAATATCTATTATCTTTTACATTTGTTAAAAATTAGTTCCCTCTTTATATCCGAGTATATCTGCAAAAATATGTTCCTCTGTCAATTTCATTTTTCAAACATAATACTAGCCGACAACGTCTATGAATCACAAGGACTTTTCCGAAAATAACTCGTTACATAAATCGATTGCTTCGTGTTGCCTGTTTTGTGCACTGTACAATTGAACAATACAGCAAATAAGCCTCGTATGACACGCGAGCATTATGCAGTTCTATCTCTAAGCTATGCATAAACTAGCCTATGTATTATCTGGTCGAATATTTTAACGTTGTCCTTAGACTTATTTGATGGTAAGTTAAAAATTACTAGAACAAATTTCAAGTGCTTTATTGTAATTTACATTCGTTAACTTTCTCTTGACGCATTACTTTAGGCTTTTGAATTTCTCATTTAAAAATACGCATCGGAATCCTATTGTTCAGCTTTCCGCTATCCTTCTATTACAGGACTGTATTTAGGTAGCCTAGTGGTTTGACCAGTGGCCTCTCAAGCAGAGGGTTGTGGGTTCGAATCCTGGGCTGGCATCTCTGCGTTTTCGGAATTTATGTGCGAAATTACATTTGAATTTTACCATGAGCTTTACGGTGAAGGAAAACATCGTGAGGAAACCTGCACTCATCTGCGAAGCATCTGGGTCTGCGTGGGAACTATAGCCCAAGCCCTCTCATTCTGAGACGAGATCTGTGCCCACCAGTGGGACGTGTAGGTATACGGTGGAGATGACGATGATTATTTACTTGCTTTGTTTGTTTTTTGTTTGAGTCAAATCTTGTAAGTCAAATTTGTCCCATTTTTAGTCCTCGGAGTATCTTAAAATTTGGTACACCTATGTAGGATGGAAGACAATGCAAGTGCAGTCAGCAAAGAAAGGTTGTATTACAAATGAAATTTTTAACAAAAAAATCACGAATCCTTGCAGACAATGGTACGAAATTTTCACAGCGTAAGTGGCGTATAATAAAGCCGCTTTTATAATTAGTAATAAAAATAAAAGGGTCTACATACAAGGAATGTGTTTATTTCGGCACCTTTGCCTGATTTTCTGATTCGGATAAACTTTTTTTCTAACATTACTTTTCATCAAAAAAATATCAAATGTGTTGATGGGTTATGTACCTACTATAAAGCATATCCTAACCCAAATTGTATACATTATGTGTACTTCATGATACTAAAATAATACAGCATGTGGGAATGTTCAATCATCATAAAGATAGTAGTTAGCTAAGTAGTAGTATTATGGCAGTTCTATTTTGAATTCGCCTTCTCTGTTTCGCATAAGTCAGTTTTGCGTCAGTGTTTCATCAAAAATAACCTCCAAGCGACTAAAAAATATCAAACAATTCAACTGAGGGAGCGGATCAGAATACATAAAGTTTAAAATGTATAATGGGTTAAAATACATAATGGTTCAAAATATATAACGCAATTTTCTGTAAAACTATTAGCTAAATGAACTTTTTTGATATCGTAATCTATAGATTGGTTTAGGTTAGGTTAGGTTTGTTTTATAACAATCCTGTTAATTTGTAACAGAGAAAATCGCATTATAAATTATAAACCATTATGTATTTTAACCCATTATACATTTTAAACTTTATGTATTTTAATACATACCCTCAAATGATTAGCCTAAACGCTGGTATGCCTACAGTAGCGGCATAGCCCACAGACCTCGGATTGTGTGGGACGCATTCGAATGACAGATAACTATGTTTAGCCAGGAGAAAACTATCAATGACTTTTTATCGATTTATAAACTCAATAATTTATATAAAATGTACCATTTGCTTCTCTTCCCGCGCAGATGGTAAAAGCCCATCGGGGGAATGGACGAAAATCATAGGAATCATTTTATAGGTGATGCGGCTAGCACTCATCACTATTTTGATTTCACTTTCCACCTATACCCCACAGTGTCTTGCTAAACGTTAGTAATGTTAACAATAATAAAGAACTTGATTAAGTTCCGACAGTACATACATACCTACATAAAACACTTCTTTATCCCTTACGGAGTAGACAGAGCCTGAGGTAACAAGACCTAGTCCACGTTTAGCATGATTGTTTTGATACAGACACCTTTCGACCAAAACTAGGATTAATTATTTAAAATTCTTACGCCGCCTCTGCACTGGTAAGGAGCACAAGGGGTCATAAAATATTATTACTCCATTCTATTACGATACGTGATGAGCCCCGGTCAGTGTTCCGTGAATGTTAATGTGGGGTGTGTGTGACATCAATACGTTTCCGGGACGCGGCTCTAGTTTATTTCTGATCATTGGGTTAGAAGGAATTTGTGGGAAACACATATGAAGAGGTTCCTGTTGGAGCTGAAAAAAAAACAGGAGTTGAAATGACCACAGTTGATTGATATCGGCGTATCAGCAAAATTGGCACGAGGAAAATGTTGTGTCATTTTTTTTATGTAAGTTTTATGTGATTTTTGTATGGTTATTTCAATAAGTGTTTACCGTAAAACGAGCAATATTTGTGCCTATGTTCCTGCAACTATTTCAAGTATTTATAGGGATTTTGGAGGCGAAAACTCGATTTAGCGACATCACGTCTCTATGAAAACTAATAAAAAAATGTGCGCCATCTTTTGAAAAATGGCTGAGGCCAAAACACCAAGTTACACCTTTAAAAGTCTAAATTAGCCGCACTGGTCAAATCCCAACTTCTGATTGGTTGATTGCTCCAGTGTTGCTAGTTTTAAACTTCAAAAAACAGGCCACGGGCTCCGCTCGGTCGAACATGCACTAAAGCAAATGATTGAATAGATGAAAAATTTAATTGATTGGCATTTTTCCTAATAACACTACAGGAAAACTGCTACAATGTAAATACTTATTGTTCGGTAATCTGTCCACACTTACGCATTCCAGCTCTAAGAATGCTATAAAGGCGGTTCGTGATTGTACTCCTCAATTAGGGGGCACGTGGCACTACATTGTTGAAGTCCAGTATTTTATTACGACACATAAAATAACACCATTTAATACTTGTAATAATTTTCTCTCAACTAAATTCCAGCTTTATTGTCGCAAAGTTTAAAGTTCAAATCGTTTATCAATTTTTCCTGTCGCATGCTGCTCTTTTGAAACAAATGCATAGCAACAAACGCTGAGAACTCGTAAAAGTTTAGATCTATTTGAATATAAAGTAGGATGGTTTTCCTTGTGATAAAAATCGAAAGATTTTCCTTATTGCTAGGTATAGCACTTAATTTGTAATTATTAGACGACCCAAAAAATAGCTAAAGAGCAAAAAATTACAGTAATCTCCTCGAGTAAATTGTACATTTTTAATTTCACCAAACATTACCAACATTTTATGTGAAGTAGTTTAACTGTTAGTTCCAAAATGTCGAAATCACTTCAATTTTCAGTAGGATTTATTTTAGATTCAAGTTTTTTGTTAAAGGTTTCACTATGCATTATATATGAAGTCGTTCATCAAACGTGAATATTAACCTAAGTATGATTTCAATTGTTTCACCCACTAAATTCCAATTTAAATCTCGCCTGCATTAGATTAAATCTATAGAGTTAGTGTTCGCAGAGCTTCATACCCAAGCCCCGTTTAGTTTACGGTCCAGTTGAGTCAGCTAATACTTGATTATTAGTTGTTATTACACTATGACAAAGCCAGCTGAGCAAATAGGGTCGGTAAATAATAAATACTTGAAGTACATTTATCAAGTTTGTAATCAGTTTCTATCCACTATAAAAAAAATGTCTGTGACACCAATCACATATATATGTGTAGGTATATTATTATTTAAGTTGTACAACATTCACCAATGAGTCTCGAAACATTAAATTGATAGTGGAAATCTGCAGGATGGACTTATTGATAATACATTAGTTGAAGATCACCCAGCATAATGATTGACTGTGAAAATATAAACAGTTTCTAAGACAGAAAAGTCATTACCGTGTCGACTACTGTTCATACGTTAAAATAACACCATTTTCCGCCATTTTATTTGCATTGTCAAACAACCTATATTCTCTCAACATGAAACTACCGTGAGACTTAATCATTATTACACATAAACGGATAACTCACGTATAAAAAGTCGAGTGATGCTCGACATGTTTCGGACTATTTCGTAGTCCTTTTTCCAAGAGCGCTCGCCCCGGCGGCAGCGACACGAACACTGCGCGCCAGCGCAGTGCGCAGCGCGCTCTTGGAAAAAGGACTACGAAATAGTCGGAAACATGTCGAGCATCACTCGACTTTTTATACGTGAGTTATTCGTTTATGTGTAATAACCTATATTCTCGCTTGCCATTTACTTTGTTTCCCTTTTCCACTTAGTAAGTTAAAAAGGAATACCCACATATTGACTACGCTCCCCTTTGCCGACCTCAACGGACTCCGACTTTGACCGTCACCCAGCTCGCGCGCGTAAACGCAGCACCGATCTAAATCTGTACCTGTGCCTACGCATACATAGTTAATCATTCGTTAGCATACCAATCTGCATGCGTAACGTCCCGCGCCAATGCGCGAATGTCATTAATAATTTCGACACTTGGTGATTAACATTTAGAGGCGTTCGTATTGGTCGCCGCGACGTGGGCGATCGAGCGTAAGCTATCAAGTACACTGGGATGCAGATTGATTTATTGTCGCATGGGTTTATGGAAGCTAGGGAACGTGTGCTTGTTGTTAATTCTTTCTCTAGTTATTCTCCAATCAGTATTAGTAAATATTGAAGATAAAACTCGCGCCGCGCGAGCGAATTCGTACTTGACATTGGCAGCAAAATGTTGGCCCGTATTTTGATAGATTGTACCAAATTCTACAAAGCATCGAAAACTCGTCGCTGGGTAGTGAACGCCGATTTGTTATTTTAGCGCTGACACGGCGACGAACCTAGTATTAAAACCAAAGAGAAGAAAACTTTAAATGTATTCAACGGTAATATAACGATTATAAATGGTAAGCAATATGACTAGTTTCATCATGAAACTACCGTAAGACTCAATCATAGTAACAAACGGATAACTCACCTATATCACGTGCCGCCGGGGCCAGCGCTCCAGGAGGAAGGACTACGAATTAGTCCGAAACATGTCGAGCATTACTGATTGGTTATACGTGAGTTATCCGTTTGTTTAACTATAATATGACTTGTTTCCGAGTTTTAGCGAGTTTATATTTGTCTAGATTCGCTTTATTTTGTTACTTTGTTTTTTATTTGATGCACTGTATACCTATTACTAAATAATTTATTATGGGCTCTATAACACCTCCCAATCGCCACAAATAATTTAAATTTAATTCGTACAAGGTACTGTTAGTCCAATTGTTACGTTTATTTGTTTCCGGCCATTAAAAAACATTCGCACTTAAGACAAAAACTAGAACCTATCAATATTGTACTAGAATTCTATCGTATTCACAATCTTACATCAATTTGTTCATATAACTAGTCACGACAGTTTTCGATAAATAATTAATTATCTTACGCAAAAAGCAGCACTTAAAACTACCTTTTTCTAGCTAGTTTGTACCACACCTGCTCGACAAGGCCGAATGGGTTGCTTTGTTAGGCTTATATGAGCGTCTTTTTCTAACAAGCTTTGTTAAAAAGAGACTTCGATGAAAATACTTGTCACTAGTTGCAGCTGTCTTTGGTTTCTATGTGACAACGATCGAGTCAGTAAGTAATGAAACATTTATATGGTTTTAAATTTTGCCGCTATTTAAAATGAGCCAGTATGATAAAGCAATATTTTTTTTATTGTTTTTACAAAGGCTTTATTGTTTGCTCAGTGCACCTCTTTTTACTGGACTTTATAGATGGAAAAGTCTCAATCACCCTTTCGGTTTTGTATGATTATTACTCTTTTATGCTATAACAGCTCAATATATGATAAAATTTGATGTTACTCGTAGATAGTTAAATCTATGGGATAATATTCAATTTTCATCCCGATAATCTTTCGGGAACTGGATTTAGTTCACCCTAGAAATGGAACCATGGGTTTTTGTAAACTCCTATGCGAATTCAGTTATTATATTTCACGTGGTTCACATCTTAGTGCGTACGTACTACGTGTATATATACTTTCGAAGTATCATACAAACGCACTTTTGTAATCTACTACTAATGGCATGATGTGTGCGTAACATCCCAAGATTGTCCACTGGCGGAGTCAGATTAAACCGGTTTTGTCCACTAGCACTGTGTACAAGTACCTACTCGTCTGTGAGATGAACCCAGCCACTTGCCAAAGTAAGAACTGCCTAAGATGCAAAAACTTTAGTTTCGGCCAACGGAGCCAAATGTAGTAATTTAGAAGTGATAATTAACTTAAGGACATCAAGTTCCTTAGAAATGGATCCAATAGGCTTACCTAACTCGCTCGCAATCGCTATCGTGTTCATTTTGACAGTTATGTATGGGCTGACAATTAATATCGGAATCAGCTAGCTGTCACATTCATACATGAACTGTCAAAATGAACGCGATTGCGAGCGAGTTAGGTAATAATACAGATCTGCCCGTGAACCTGAGAGAATTGTGTGCCTCGAGGGGTTACGCGAAGTCTGCTATGAACAAACTGTAGGTACGCTTTAACGACCAATGTTATCGACGTGAATCTGACCAGTTTATCCAAGAAAGTCTGACCGCAGTCCGCTGTTTAAAAAAAACGTACCTCCGAGCTGCAGGCGAGAGTTGTCAAAGTAGCAAGTGACAGACGCACACGCGACACCGATAATAGTCATACAAAGTGTGACATGCCTTTTAGTAGTCTAATCTATTAAATTGCCTTGAAGGTATAATAGTCAGTGTAATTTTGTAATTATAGCTGTTACCGAGCTCTCAAGACGTGCCACTAAAAACGTGTCCGCAACTTACAACGATGTTTTATATGTTTTTGTTTTGCAGGGGAATGCAGGATAATTTGTAGTTACTTAGACAGTTACTGTTTAGCGTTCCTTACTACGAAGAAAAGAGGACCCCTTATTGGATCACATCGTTATTCGTTTCCAACTTTATACGATCAAAAGACTTTGGAACGTGTATTGGCTGTTGAACTGAGGAAATCAACACAAATATAATACACAAATATTTTTCAAAATTAAATGGAACCCGCAATACATGAGCCCGAGCCGCACTTGCGCGCCTTTTCTACAAATACAATTTGTAAAAGTTGGAAATCAACCTTTTTCGATCCCAATTGAAACCTTTCGAACACGTTTAAAGTTTTTTCGACTGTCAAAGTCAAGGTACCGTATCAATACCAATAAATTTAGTCATCGCATACATTGTTACAGTTGTTCTAAACTCTCCTAATCTATTTCCGCAGTGACTGTACTGCAGACTTCACGCACCGTCGCCCGCGCACATCACAAGAGTTAGCGCCTCATAAACAAAACACTATCATAAATTACACGCTGCATTTGTTATCGACTGCACAAGAAAAACCACGGATCTTTCTCACGTCAATCAGGCAAAAATTACCTATATGCTAACACCTCTAAGAGCTATTAGGAATGCTTTGATACTATGTTGTTATTGGCAGAACCACGAAAACATATCGGTTAAATTGTGCAAAAATTGACTGTATGTTGAAGTCTTAAGGTTTTGATAAGTGCTTTGTGATTTAGTTTTTCTTTAACAGACAAATGAGGATGCATTTAGATAGACTATTAAGAAGCTTTGCTTAGCAATAGGTTGATTGATTTTGTTTGGACTGATCAAAGTTGATATGCACGAGTTAATTTTAATGTTTTAAAATAAAAAGGGGGTGGTTTCTTATTCGTGAGCTGAAGCAAAATTTTTAGTCTGGGTATAACCTACCAAATACTGACTTGTTAAGGTTCAAAAGTGGCGATCGCGTATCGAAACTCAAGAGTATTCGGCCTCCTTCAAAGTGGACAGACGATCTGGTAACGATCACGGAAAGCCATTGGCTGTAGCGTAAGTTGATTTCTGATCCATCGTAGAACGTACTCACAGTAAACGTCACATGATTTTCCTTGCCAATTTAATGCAACATCACCATGAAACTTTCCACGAAAGGGTTGCACAGTGAGTCAGGAACATGTCAGGAATCACTTTGTTCGATAAGATAATACAGCACGCCCGCGATCTGAGTGTACGGAGTATGAGGCTGCGGGCGGAGGACTACACACTCATAACTGGGCTCACTCAGATCGCGGGATTACTGTTACACTAGACGGATTGCAGGCAATGTTGCCTAACACAGTCGGAACCACGATCGCATTCACCATTCATTTCTGTCAAACGGTTTACGACGAGGGAAGAACGAGATGATGAATACTATTGCATTTGCCCGCGAGTCAGACAATAAGACCACATCATAGAAACCCGGTACAATTTAGGGATCTTTAAAAAGCGAGCCTTCCTGTTCCTCAAAGGGCCGGCAACGCACTTGTGATTCCTCAGGTCTTGCAGGTGTCCCTGGGCGATGGTGATTGCTTTCCATCAGGTGACCCGTCTGCTCGTTTGCCCCCTCTCATATAAAAAAAAAAACCCTTGAGGAAGGCAAACATCCAGCACGACGTCGGTGACATCATTTAAAGGCCAAATAGAAAAGAATGTTTAATGATCACACTTTTATAAAATGGCCTTACACTGCTTACATTTTGCTTAGGAGGCAGGACTCTGGTAACACTGGATTTTATATTGACTTGACGCATTTGTACTGTAGGGGAGACCGAGGAGAGTTGAGACAGAGGTAAGTTGATACAAAGCCGATTTCTCTGCACCTATGACAGTTAGCGAGGTCACAACTTCACACAAACTGTGGAGTGTAGAAAGAGCAACGAATTAGCGAAGTTACTAGCCCGATTAACTGTCAAAGTTCCGAGAAATCGGCTTTGTATCAACTCACCTCTGTCTCAACTCTCCTCGGTCTCCCCTACCCTCGGTGCGCCAGTGCGACTCGTATTAGGCCGGTTTTTTCAAAATCTTGTGTAAATAACATCATTGTATTATCCGAAATCACATCTCCACCAATATCATCGCAACCGCTTATATGGTACGGTCACTTTTAGCTATTCCTATATTTAGATACAATATTAGCACACTTTACCCCATCGCTCACGTCCCACAATTCATATTAATCCCGCATCACCAATTAATATCCCTTTAATAATAACGCTGCATACGCACACGTTGTTTTTTCATTAATTTCGTAGCACGCATTGATATGCGAAATACCACTGCGGTTCGCACGTAGCATACATACGATTAAAAATCATCGCGGTAGGTGACTGCGTACTGGGCTTTAATTTAATAGGTGTTGTGTCATATTGAGACTTCTAATTGGCTGATTTGAAGCGAAACCAGCGCTGGGCCAGTAGGCGGACTTTCTTTTGGTGCGGGATGTCAACAAAGGCTTGTGAGGAATAGCAAGCAGTGAGCTTTTTAGTTTTAGAAAAGCATACCTGTGTACCACTAACCTGGGTGTCGCAATTTTAGGTGTGTGAAAATCATACCAGGATTCAAAGATATGGGGGTATAGCAATCTGCCTCCGCTGTCTGACTAAAATCAGAAGTAAAAACCATTCAGCGAACAAAAAATTTGCTTAGCGCTCAGTGTAAGTTTTTGCTCCAAAAACGGACTCGAATGCGATCACTTAAAACTTTTAATTGCTATGGAACAATTGGCCAATAATGCTCGCCCAAAACAGGGATTTCAGGACTCGATTTAAACGACCTCGTCCAGCAATCCCTTACTTCATGGCCTCTGCAATAATGTACTATTACCGTGCTATTCGTGAAAGAACATTGTACCCGTGTCAAATATATATGATTTACATGCAGCCCCACCCTCTGCTTCCACATAATTAATATTATAATATCACACAACCTACCTATCGCAAATTGATCTTGTCAACGTAAGTACTAGACGTCCAGAACATGCAGTAGCAAGTTGAAAAAGAAGACGAATCCATATTTAGAATAAATAATAAGTTGAAAGAACATCCTTGTTAATAAAACAGAATTACTATCAGGTTTAAGTCGTAATAAATTTATCCAATAGGTATAATTGACAGAAACGACGTCATTTTAAATTAACATGCTGCTCATTCAAAGATATTAATAGACAAGCAACATTAAAGCAAGCTAGAATAGGAATAGCTCGATTAGGTCTCACCGTCTCACTGAGGCAACCTAACTACACAATCCTCATTAACATGAGCATAGACAAACAATTTCAAAACCTGACTGATTAGGGCAAAAAGCAATCAAGTCTATCTATTGTTATGTGACCTTGAATCAGTACATAGGCGCATTATTATTCTTCAGCGCGCCTGGCTATGTGTGCTGCGCGTTGGGTGGCCAGTGCGAAAGTTTGAACACTAACATGTATCTAAACTGTACACCGAATACTGATACACGACGAACACAAACTGCTATCGCACTTGTATCAGCATAAAACGTTACGCGGGGCAATGAACCAAGTACGTAGCCTATAACGGAAACATTACAAGTATCTAAATCGAGTTTCGAGGATTAAAAAGCTATGTTTATTTTTTAGCAACAAGCTGAGGGAAGAGAAGCAAGCATCACATAGGTATCATCCAAGATGAAATGCATTTATAAAAGAAAATCATCTAGATAGTACACGGAATCGGCAAGGTACAAAAGTGACGTTATTACGTGTAAATTGGCATTTTTTAAAATGCGCAACTCTGTTTAACTAACCCTTAATATGAAGCCTAAAGCAGTCTTCCTGAATAATTGATTAGTATCTAATTAGTTTTATGACCGGTGTAAACATTATCACGATACCATCGTCGATTTGAGTATCACTCCCCACTTTGATTTATGATGTCACCAACCCACTTAGCGGCTTATATTTTATAAAAAACTGTCACGTACCGGATTTACGAGCTGATCTACCGGAAGGTTACGACACACGCTTTTATTTCGAATCGCTAACGAAAGAAAGATCGTAAACTAAAATTATTTCTGATCCTCACTGCAATTTGTCACCTTTTCACGAATGCATAACTCAAAACAACTTACCAAAAACTAAAAACAAACATGTTTTCGCAGCTAAAATAAAGACAAAAGACGATCATAAATCCACGCTGAAAAGTAACCAAAGCATTATACAGTTGCATAACAGTACAGTAACAGTAAATAAAAAGTGGTAAAAGGAGAAAAACATTGCACGAAACCGTGCGCTTTTAAATACGGGCGACGTGGAGCGGGCGAGGCAAAGACATTTATGTTCACTAAACAAGTAGTAAAAGTCACTACTTGAGCGTTTTTATGGCACTCATAAATGTCAGATTGCGGGCTGGGTTAGCGGCGGCCCGCGCGGGCCGAGCAAGGCCCGATGTATACCAGGCCTTAATTGATTTGGACCCATTTTTCAATACTCGTTCGACGTTTTTTTTTCACACGTTTATAGCTGTGTTTTATAAGTGTCTTCTTTTTTTTCAGGTTAACAGCTGTTAATCATTTCACGCGGCTCTTTTATAGGTAAGCGTAAACTAGATCACTCTGCCGATTTTAGCAGTTCTTTGCTGGTTGCTGCCAAGTTGGGGGTAGACTAATTATAAATAACTTGAGCAACATTACGACAAGACCGCTGCCATCGAAGGCTTGGCAGCATAGTTCCATGCCAAATAGAATTCTTTGGTATAATGAGTAAAAAAAACAAAACACGGTCGTCACATTCCCTCACAATATTACGAGTAGGTATATAGCGAAGTGGAATAGTGGTGTTATAAGATAGCGATGGGCAGTTTCTGAAATATGTCTAAGACGGATAGAGTATTCAATAATTTTCTGAATTGTCGTCTAGGGTTTTCTTGGAGTTTGCGACACTTATACTTATAGGCGTATCATCAGCCGGAAGCCCTCTTTGGAACAAAAGCCTCCCCTTATTTGGTTTAATACAACTTAACCAAAATAATTTCAATGTAGTACACGATAACTTTTTATTGGACTCTTCAGAAATGACTTGTTACCATTTTCACGTGGTTATAATACAACATTAAAAAAAATCGTACATTCTAGAAATAATCACAAAAAAGGTGATACTTAACGGAATCTTCCCGATCGCCCATCACTAGACACAACAAGAGTTGCAGCTCTAAAAGGAGTGATACGGAGACAACTGATGTGAGAATAGGCAACGGGCCTTATGCAAATTCTTGCATCGTTAAACACCTAGTTGCGTTTCGTGTTGGGCAGACTTGACTGAAGCAGACACGATTTGTATGGCCGGATGCGCTTGACTGGCGTTAGTTTGCTCAATTATTGGGAAAATGCAACAAACAAGCGTTGACAATAAAGGCTTTGATATGGGTCGGACTCTAGAAGTTATTTACGCTATTTCGTTTGAGAAAGTTTCAAGTAAGAGTTGCTACTTTGTGCGAGTCAACGTAACTAGTGATTGAAAAATTAAAGTAATACAACCGATTTTGAGATAAGCTGATGGTTTAACCGTGGTAATATAATTTTGTCATGTATACATTTCTTCTATACATATTTATAATTGTGTATCGAATGTTTTTTTAATGTTTTATCTTTCATGCTAGTCTATTGCTTATCTTCCCGCGCAGATGATAAAAGCTCATTGAGGAAATGGGCATCCTATTCACCCAGTATTATTTTGATTCCCTTTTCCACCTACAAGCCGACAATTATGCTAAACGTAGCCTTTAGGTCTTGCTACCTTAGACTATGTCTACCCCGTAAGGGCTAAAGACGTGATTTATGTAAGTATGTATGTATGTTAACGTGTTCTATTAAACAGCTCTTAACGATTTGTTGTCGAAATAAAGATTGAAAAAAATAGAACTGAGACAAACCTTCGGATAATAAACTACGAAACTTAAGTATCAGTGATGCGTTACGACACATTTAGCATCAGCTTTCACGAGTTTAACTTGTTTTGTTTGGATTATAAAACAAGTGACATCTGACACGGGTATCAGACTAAAGCGTTCATTCGATTTTTTAAGCGACAGAATCGACGCGCAAGCTAGATTGATATTTATGAATAGACGTAACAACGTGTGCCTCTAAACGTCTTTTACAGCATATTGAGCAAAGGAAAACTGACATATGGTCTGTTCTTCAGGTTCTATAAGGATTCCAGCTTACCCTCAAAGCGTTTTGTCCCGAACAAGAGAGGCCAATTTTTTCTAGATTTTCTATGCAATGTGAAATCAGCAATTTCGAAACACCCATAGCATACCATCACCATCATCATATCAGCCAGAAGACGTTCGTCATCAGATTCGGACATAGGCCTTTCCCAGAGATTTTCACGGCGACCGATTTTTTCTACCTTTAACTTTCAACAGCTTTCAACAACTTCAATAACTTTCCACGATCCTTAACCCGTCCTTCTTGCGGGAGACTTACCGGCATTTCGCTTTCGGGTCTACGCGATCGTCACTCCATAACTTTACAACCATCAATGCTATCTGTCATCAAAAGGCATTCTAAGAGCGAGATAATTGTCTCGCTTGGGCCTGGCAGTTGTATCGCTTAGCCGGTGTCAAATAGTCCGCCAGGAAATGTATTCTTAAGGCGGGCTATTAGGCTTCGCTTACACGTGGCCTGTGTGTAGATGCCGTATGAAATGACGGCATCCGTCTACGGAAAGTTGGATTTACATACCTTAATGCGTATGCGCCGACTGTGTAGGGTCATCGAAAAAAAAAACACTCATCAGTTTTTTCACCTGTTTCTACTACCGTAATTTAAAACGCACATTGTAGGGTATGTTTGACCTATCATGCATTTAATATTGATATTTATATGTCATGAATTATTTTCTTAATAAATTATTTACGGTTAAAAATTCGAAGAGTGCTACACGCACGAAATGGCTAAACACAATTGCATACATTTTATTTTATTAATTACTAGCTTTTGCCCGCGACTTCGTCCGCGCAGATAACGTCAAAGGACATACTAACTTCATCTATTAGGGCATTATTTCCTATCCCGTAGAAAATTTGCATAATCCCGTCTGAATGCTGCTCTTTGATCTTCAAAGAATTATGTCTGCCAAAGACCAAGGATCTGTATTAAGTAGCAAATCATATAATGATTCTTTTATTTCTTACCCCACGGGAATTTCGCAAGGTCCAAAAATCAGTATTCAGATACCTATGCAAAATTTAAAGGTTCTGGAAAAAAAAGTTTTCTATTACCGTCTCCTGATTCTAGGCTACCTCCCCCCAATTTTCAGCCAAATTGGTTTAGCCGTTTTTGAGTTATAAATAGTGTAACTAACACGACTTTCTTTTATATATATAGATTACCATTTAACTACTAACGTTAATCACACAAAACATAACACATTTGAAGAAATATAATATATGACTTTTTAAAATTTCCTAGTACTAATTTGTAATCATCCAACTACCGGCCCTACATGTCGGGTAGTACACCTGCTGGCGAAAAGGGACACATGTATAGTGGGACGGTGACTTTTATTGACGCGCTCGCGTTTATTAGGAACGCTGCCTTCTTCGGCCGGGCCGGCGACAGCTTCGCTTGCCGGTGTACTGTGGGGTTCAAGGGATGAGAGGGTAACGGGAACGGGGCATGAAATATGTAAGCGTACTACACTTTCGACACGCAACTAGGCAGCGTTCGTATAGGTACTAACCGAATGTATTCCAATGCATTTTTCGTTTAATATGGTATCCGTTTTCCCGCAATAAATGAGGTATTAATTGAAATATTGCCTTAAACTTGACGTTCAAAACCACAGTCGCTCATAAATACAGGTAGTATACATCATTACTGACTATGAGTAATAAACATGAAATCTAGAAAATAATACAATAATACAGCAAAATAATTTTTGTACTTTCGACTTTGATGTACAAAAATCAATCACGTAGGTAACAACTCCACGCGTTTATTATTATGCAAACCCAAACTGCCCACTACCACAAAAATGTGTGTATGTCACATAATCCCAACTATTAGTACAACAACACAAAACTCGAGTTAGGGTTGAGAAATAAGGCTTTTTCCATTCTATATAGGTAATTTTTTAATACCCGTTTGTCACTTGCTGCAATGCTTCAATTCGACTCCCAATTTTTTAACACTTTAAGATGAATGACAGCGAAGCACGCCGTCGCCTCTGGAACGGCCCACCCCCTCCATAATAAAACTACCGCCACTAAACGGTGAACCCGCTTTATGGCTTTTGAATTACGAATATAAAGTGGAAAATGAGCCATGGGAATACCATGGGAATACCATAGCTAGGCGGAATCTGTGTGGGAATGAATAGAATCTATTACGGTAATGTAGTGTTTGGATTGCGGCGCCCCCGCCGTCATTAAAGTGCAGTCAGTATCGTAAAACTGTGAACTTAAACGTTCTCATTATGGGTTACTGTTGTAGTTGTGTTTTGTTTCTACTAGCTTTTATTTTTAGTGAAAATTTGGGGTACCTTGATTTGACGTACCTACAGCTTCACAAGGTGTGAATTCAAACCAGGGGTTGCAATTTGCGTGCTTGGTCAGAAATAGCCACGCAAAGCAGTACAGTTGTGAGTACAAAGTTCCCAATTCGCTCAGAGCCTGAAAAGTACAATACAATACAAATACTCTTTATTGAACACCACAAATCAGTACAAAACAATACAGAAACAAAGAACAAAGTAGACAATAGGCGGTCTTATCGCTTAATAGCGACCTCTTCCAGACAACCAATAATAGAAATAAGTTGGAGACAGCTTAAGTAGGTGGCGTGGTAGTTTAAGTAAGTAAACCTTATAAAAGAAACTTCTACGCAAAATTTGAGCTTTCAAGACAAGAAATTATTACGCCAATTATATTTAACTTTATTTTACAATTCAATCGATAAACCGCCCTAATTAAATTAAGCAATCTTCTAAAAATAGAGCCTAGGTGCGTACGCTCGTAATGGCACCCTGCGCGATGCCAGCTTCTCGATAGCATTGTGGCTTGCGCGAGCGCCGATCGCGACGCCGATACCACCGCTCCTGTCTCCCGCGTCGCTTCTCTCGCCCTATCGGAGTCATCGCACGCAAATTATAATCGATACCATTATTGTAATATCTTGCTGGTATTGTCTGTTCTTTGGCGCTGTTAGCGCTACATGGTTTTAATTGTGTGCCGACACCTTTTGGTTTTGTGCTTTGAGTGTTAAAGGTTTCATGCTATGATAACGAAATACATTATAGAAACTGAGTGTAGTTTGATCATAAGGGGTTGCGACTTTTGCAAACTTTCCTTGTGGTATTAATCATGGGACTATAGTGACCAAGTTTCTTGCGACGCATTCCTGTTGATAATTATGGTCTCCCCAAAAACAGGTATCAGAAATTACTTGTTTAAAAGAACTCTTTTGCGATCTACTAGTAAAATAAACATTATATTTTGATTTTGAAATTTAACTCAATTATAACACTTGAATGTAATATTGGGAATCTGCAGCAAATCCGCTTGTTGTGTCAATTTTTATGCAAATCATAAAGCGCTTTTTTCACGTATGGCCAATGCAACAGCTTGTGCCGTACGACATTCGTGTTAAAGCCGACTTGTAATGCCAACAATTTAATAAAGCATTGATTTGTCCAATGCCTTTTCCTCGGTAATTCATCAATTGAAGTGATTAACTCAAAGATAAAAGCATAATTGGTTGCCGGGTCGTTTAGGGCTGCCAAATCCGCGAACCAAGCTACACGGCAGGTGACAGTGTGGTAAAAAATCCAGTGTTCTTGCCATGTCTCGCGGCCTTTTTGGTAAGACGCCATTTTCGGCGTACGCGCTGGCACGAACGGAATATTTCTCGTGCCTACCGATACGGTGAGGATTATTAAAAAAAAGTAATGAGCTGTCACATCTACAGGATGTGACGCCATAAACGTCATAACTAGATTGGACGTTAAAAGCCGTTGTTTAAAAATGCTAAGACGGTAATGAGACCAGTTATATTGATATTAAGTGGATTGTTAATAGTTATTAAGAAATGCAGGACTGTATTTTTATATCGTTTAATACTCATTATAACAAGTTGGAATTGTAAGTAGTAGCAGTTAAATAATGATGCACATTTATTTTGCTGAACGTCGGGGAGTAACACGGTAAAATTGCTGTTTATTAAGTTGTTATTAATAAGGAATAAAAGCAGTGCATTAATTAAAAACCGTTTGAATGATACAATAAAGTAAGGCCTATTTGAAGTGTGTAAACAAATATTTGATATTAATTTAATATCCAGGTTTTGCTAATATTTGGTTCCTATCATGTGGATTACATAAGAACATTCATATAGAAGTAGGAAATTGTTTAAGTAATCACTAATCGCTTAAGTACTATTCATAGCAATTCACATATATGTCAGGTACAAACAATATCATGCTACACAAACAAACTTATGAACCCCGGAAGTGCGCTGCATTTTTGAAAGGAAAAGAAGACCGCAGTTACATCAAAGATAAAAAACAATAAATATACGAAGTACCAAGTTTTCTGGAATAACTTACGACCTATGAATTGTTTTCCATTTGATCGACTTTTGACGTTTGACAAATTACCGTGATGGTTATGAATATTTTTCATACTTTACTCCCTGTCACATCACGTGATTATAATGGACTCTTGAAGTCTAAATCGATGTTGTATGTTTGTGTAAGCACCTATTCTAGACTATATTAGGCACTCTTAACGCCTGGGGAACGAATGGACTAGGCACGACTAGTCAAACAGTCAATGACCTTTGAAATTGAATTTTGCTCATAAATCAATGCACGCGCACAACTACGCGCTTAAAAATAAAAATAGTAAGTACTATGGTACTGTATAAATTTGGATTCAAATCTTTATACCCATGAGCAAAGTACATAATATCTAGGTAGATATTATATAATATATATATATTATATAATAATGAAGATCATGACAGGCGATCGTGGGATTAAGAACGAATTATAAATATACATTATGTCGAGTTAATTACTTCTAGTTTAGCTTTTTACCGCTTACTCATACGTGTGATATGAAAATTTATGTCCATTTAAAATTTTGTAAATCAATTTAATCCATTTCCAGATATGCTATTTATTATGAAATTAGTACCTACTATTACGTAAATACAAGCACAAAATCAACAAAAAGTGCTGACATAAAAAAGCTTTTGTTAGAATGTGTATTTGGGCATTTTTCTAAAAAGAAATCCACTCACCCCTTTTCTAGAATTATACAACTTTGATGGCAGTTTTGCTCAGAATTACGAGCGTTATTGATTTTAGTATATACGGCTTAAAGTGTTCTTTTTTCATTCCTTTCCGTTTCTTCTCCATAGAGAATGGTATGAATAAGTTTTCAGAAAAATTCTCACTTTAACGTGCGATATGTACCTACCTACCTACAAAACAAGAGTACAAAATCTCAAGCTGCTTTTTTTTTCTGCAGACTTCGTGTTGCCAGTATCTTCATAAATCTGAGTTATAAATAGGCATTATTTGCACATGTTTACGTCTTTATTTAGGGCCAGTGTTTTTATCGACTGGCCACAGGCGTATCGGTTAGATCTAAGGGCCTATTCAACAAGAGTCTAGAAATGTAAAGGTTTATTTCGTTCCTACGGTATTGAACTCGTATTTTTTACTTTTTTATAAGGTGAATAACTGCTTTTTATATTTATCGGAACTTGGTACTAGTTTGATTATTGATCATAATAAATCCATTATATTTTTAAAATTACGTGTATAATACGATCGTAACTAAATACGTAGGTATGTAGATACATTCTTTATGAGGTAACATTTGGGTAGGAATTATGTATAATGTAGTGTATTGTTTCACTGCTAAAACAATTTCACACACACAAATCACGTCTTTATCCCTTACGGGGTAGACAGAGTCTAAGGTAACAGATACCTACAGGCCACATTTAGCAAGATTGTGGGCGCATAGGTGAAAAACGAAATCAAAATAGTGATGGGTTGCTAGCCTCATCGCCTATAACATACAATTTCATAATGAAAAAATAGGAACTTCACTAAAAAGCAATTAGGAGGTGAAAGTCCTCTAAACGGGGTTAGTGTGCTAAGACAGCACGCGAGACACAGCTGTTACATAAAAGAGTTTAACGACTATGGCCCATAAATTGACGACGTAAGGTCACGGTCCCCGTATAAACGTTCAGAGCTCGATGCACTACACCGCAAAGTGGTCATTCGTTTCAAATAAATTACCATGTAATGGTGCGTTAATTTGCATACTCTACCCACCGGTCTCATTCCGACAAACGAAACACTACTTTAAATCCTCACAGCAGAATACATCTCCGATCGCGCTATGTGGTTCATTCAAAAGCTCCGCGCCAGTGGCGCTGCGGAGAAACTCGGAACTACGAGCTTTTCAGAAAGTTCGTGCACCATCCCCGAGATGGCGTTAGTGGCGTAAGGGTTGTTAAGTTTGTACCAGAGCTAGGTGAAAACGAGGGTTGGGTAGACTCCAGTTTCTGCCGCGAGGGATGTTTTGTAAGCAACTAAATAGAGTTGGGGAGGATGTATAGATGGCGCTACGTTGGCATGAACATTTTGAAATCAGACTTGGCACGTGTCATTTCGTCAAAGTTGTTTTATGTTATAGACTAGCTTCTGCCCGTGACTTCGTTTGCGTAGAATTATACTATGAACCCCTCTTTAATAACTCTATCTATTTAAAAAAAATCGCATCAAAATCCGTTGCGTAGTTTGAAAGATCTAAGCATACAATACATAGGGACAGACATAAAGGGAAAAGCTGCTTTGTTTTATACTATGTAGTGATTATCATGCATTACTTTACTTAAGTCTATTAGATAGGCACCCAAGATTGTGTTGAAAACAATAACGCAATAATAAATAAAGTTAATGCAACGAGTTTATCAACTTTCGTATCGTTACTTATTCAATAACTTAATTAAACCGTAATCGTAAAAACCTAATTAATACACAAGCGCATAAATTATTTCTAATTAATATATTACATGCGACGTTTAATTACCCTGTCTTTAGCAACACAAAATTCTAGGCCGGATATAATAAATTATAAAGCTGTGAAGAATGGCATTGGTCTTCTTTCTCCGCAAACCGTTAACTTGAGCCTTGATTCTAAATTTGTAGGTACATACGTAACAGTAGCATTAACTAAAGATCAAATTGTACAAAAGAAAAAACTAGTTTATGCAACACACCATTCTAATCTTTTTCACGAAAGTGAAAGTGCATGTAAATTGGATTTCGCGTAAACATTTTACCTCAAAGTTCTCTATTGTGAACAACGCTTTGTCGCTTACGTACAATAAAAGCCGTAAATTTAACTCACCTTGACTATTGTGCTATTGTCATTTTGACATATCTTTTGACTTACCTGTCATTGAATGGTATTCCGGTAGCTTTGAGAGCGTTAACTTAAATGACAGCTTGTCCGTTTAATATTGTACAATTCGATTTCCCTTTCGGATTCTGACCTGCCGTGTTGCATTTGTTTAAAACGTTTACTAAATAAATAAAGTATGAAGCTAAGCAAAGCTTGTATATGGTGGGCACTAGACAACGGATAGACGTCCGTGATTAGAAAAAATCATATTTCAATTTAAAATCACATAAATATAAATAAATAAATATCATGGGACAAATTACACCAATTGACCCAGTACCAAACTAAGCAAAAGCTTGCTCTATGGGTACCAGGCAATGGATAAACGTACTTACTTATATAATTGAGTTTAGATAATTATATACCTAAAGACTCTGGCACAAACTTTCGTATTCATCATACAAATATCTGCCCATACAGGGATTCGAACCCGGGATCTCTAGCTTCGTAGTCAGAGTCACTAACCACTAGGCTAGCCGGTCGTTAACTATCAGTGGGAAAGAGGTAGAAATTTAATTGTTTGTAAAATACTAAGCAAACTACAGCTCCGACTAATCTTGTTAACTAGTCGAAAATTTAATTTAAGCTGTATTTTTAAACTAATACAGAATAAACATGAAAAAAAAACAGATTTCTTAATAAAATATATCAAAAAAAAGATGAAAAAAAAGTGAAATTAAAAGTAATATTCGTCAAGAAATACGAAAAATATGAGAATTTTAAACTACTAATGAGTCAGCAATTAGAAAGATAGACCCAATATGACATGTGACTTCATTTGTCACAACGTCCATATGAAAATTCCGTTTTTCTTCTTAGAAACAAATAGAGACAAATCTTGAATAGTTTATATCTCGGTTGTTTTTAAAGTTTTTTCAAGAATATATTTTTTAATACATAAATGAGCATTTAATGATAGCAATGAAAATATCACGATTGCGAGATGGCGCTACTATCGTGCACAGAGCCAATATTAATCGCTGCTTGTTTTCATCTATTTACCTATAGGTTACACTCTAAACGTGGTATCTAGGTCTTGTTACCCCAGGCTCTGTCTGCGCCGGTGGGATGAACTCGGTGATTAAATGCATTGTTGATATATATGTAGCTGTAGGCACCTTAGGTAACATCCGAATCTCAAATGCGAAATTAAGACGTCGCACACAACAAAGATGATTTATTCTCTAACACGGGCCCCCGTGACGCTTCAGGCCCATAAATTGCTGCCTTCAAGGCGAGTGGACATATCGGTGCTTTATGAAGAGCGTATACTCGTCGACGGTAGGATGCGAAGTACTGTCGTTATGAATTGGTGGGGTAGGTTCACTGTAACAGCGGATAGATGTGTTAATGACGTTATTAACTTAATTTTTTTATTGGTTATCACAGAGTAAGCGAAAAGAAAAATTGAGTTTTGCGAAAGGAAGACTAGGAGAAGAAGAAAGGAGGCGGGTAAAATTACGATACGCCGTATGTACAACCTAATATGGAGCTGTACGTACACTCGTGTAACAAGACTATACCAACCA
The DNA here is from genome assembly GCA_949127965.1 of Pandemis corylana. NCBI lineage: Eukaryota > Metazoa > Arthropoda > Insecta > Lepidoptera > Tortricidae > Pandemis > Pandemis corylana. The sequence goes on along the minus strand of OX421859.1, from coordinate 6,152,381 downwards.
TTGCCCTACGTACATTATATTTATTTCAGCATTAGAGCCTATGCACACGCACACTCTAGATGAAGCGTAGTTTCACCCGACCTCACTTTGTTATTTGTAGAATGCTGTCTTTTATTGTATGGTTGTAACAAAGAAACGGGTGGCATCTATCCGCAAATTTATACAGGTAACTAATAGGAGCTTAGGAGCTTTATTACAATTAATATTATTATAACTATACCTGCATCATTGAATTAGGTAGGTACCATTTTAACTAAAAATAAAAATAAAAAATTGCGCAAGAATCTTAGCAGAGGGTAATTTCTTCACATAATCACATAGGTTTCATAACCTTTTGAACATCGCAGCAGCCGAATAAAAACTAATAATTAACTGAGTTTCAAAATTTCCCGCTGACACTGGGCACGCGGCAGCGATACATACCGTCACAGGCCGGCACACCCGGCTATGTCCGCACCCGGGCATAGCGCCCGGTAGCTACCCGGGTATAAATCTGCCGCATCCGGCCGGTTGCCGCGCCGGTAGTGGCGACGATTATTCACCCAATATCGAGTTTTGGCTTCACTTGCTCGCTCCTAATCTTCGGTTTCGTCGCGACTGGATTTATGTTGCCCGATGTGCAGTCGGCTACGTCTTGTTGTGGGGTAGTTGCATCGTGATTCCGTTATGCGCACACATTAGTACACAAACAAAATCCCGCCTACAGGTATGAGAATAAACATGTGTGCGTAAAAGCAATAAACAAAACCTGTCTTAATGTACACAAGCTTGAGTAAGTTCGAATACCTTTAATACAGAAAAAGCAAATGTAAATAATGAAAAATTATAAAACACAATATAGAAATGAGACAGCGATACCAATAACTGCTGTCCTCGACTCTGTCAGCATAATTTTTACATGTTCTTAGATAAAGACATCAAGCTATCTCATTCCACATAAAAACATAATTCCATCGTCAGTAGAACTCGTAGTAAAAACTTCGACACTCTACACATACAAACGTACAACATTAACCCTTGAACTTCGAAATTAATCCAAAACCTGCCACAGCGTTACGAAAACAGCTAATGCGCTCCGTATATATAAATCACTTTGCCATTTTTGTTTTCAACGCACCGATAACTCTTTTGTCATAGGGTGATGTAGGAGTAGGGACCGATGGAGTTATTTATTTGGCTGTGTTTTCTTTGGTAGGAGAAAATTTCCTTTCTGTTCGCTTCATGGGTCAGTGATCAGATTCGGTAGCGGCGCTGGATACAGGCGCCGAGAAGGCGACCGATACTGAAATTTTAAAAAAAGTTGTAGTTAGCATTACAATACAATACAAATACTCTTTATTGAACACCACAAATCAGTACAAAACAATACAGAAACAAAGAACAAAGTAGACAATAGGCGGTCTTATCGCTTAATAGCATTATTTATCTAAGGAACCCAATTTGATACGTACGAGTATATTAATGCAGAAGTTCCACTTAAAATAAACCGTATTAAAATTTACAAGCTATTGACAAGGAAAAATACAAAAAAGCTAACGTGCCAACCTTTAGGACTGAGGAGGCAAATGAAGAAGAAGATTAAAATTAAAAAGCAACTAGTTTGGTTCGATTTGTTTAATGTTAAAGTCTTAATTTCTTGAACTAAAAATAGTATACTTTAAACACTATATATTTAAATATATTAACTAGCTGATGAATCCTGACTAATGATACTGATTCCTTTTTTTAGCCAATTAACATAATTACAAGTGAAAAATAAGCTTACTCTTCGTGTTACACATTTATGTTCATTAAAGTGAGTTTCTGCTCATGTCAAAACTCAACACACAAAAAAGGTGAACGCTTATTAGCATAAAGGTAATTTGAACAAATTGCAGTGAACAATGTTTATTCATTATCACCATATTTGTTTTGTTCAATGCAACGTCGTAACATTGTAAGGAACCATTATCGGTTTTTTTTTTTTTTTATTTGAATAGGAAGGCAAACGAGCAAGTGGGTCACCTGATGGTAAGTGATCACCACTGCCCATAGACACCCGCAACCCCGGAGGGATTGCAGATGCATTGCCGACCTAGAGGACTAAGATGAAATGCCTCTTGTGCCCGTAATTTCCCCGGCTGTCTTACTCTCCACACCGGAACACAGCAGTGCAAGCACTGCTACTTAGCGGCAGGATTAGCGAGTAAGATGGTGGTAGCGATCCGAACGGACCTTGCACAAGGCCCTACCACCCGCAAAACCGCGGGATACGGATCGCATGATTTCTTGTCTCTATCATTTTCAGCTACCTACTGAGAAAAAGACGGAGACAGCAACAAAGGGTACCAGGGCTAGTGGTGCTAGATATTTCCTGTTTGATATGTCACGCACTCTTTAAAATAAAAAGGGACCTTTTGGTAAAAAGTGTACTCAAAATTTGCGGCAAGGGACACACTGTTTAAATTTGACTTATTTTAGACGCAACTATGTCGGGAAACTCAATCATGCGGCTCAACTGGTGCAATGACACTTACAATTACAGCATGCAGCCTGTCGTTCGTTTCTGATCATTCACACTTTAAAGTCAATTCATTTTTACGAATATTTTTCAGTATTTTCTCTTCCGTCCTTCTAAGAGTGAAGCCTGGGAGCCCCCACGTCGCAGCCACGCGGCCTGCCCCCTGCCAGTGCAAGAAATAATTGTTTATTTTCGACAGCCACATACTCGGGTCCACTAACAATTGTACATTGCAGCCCCTTCAGCGGTCGAGTTGATTTACATTCATAGAGGCGTACGCAGATAATAATAATGAACGGTGAAGGAATCAGCAGAGAATCCATGCGATCAAAAACCCTGAAATTACACAAGAAGATGCATCATTAGTTGGTTGATTAAGATTCAAAATATTCGATCATACGATAGCGCCGTAGTTTTTTTTGTAAAGTCTTATGTTGTGACAAGAGCGTATATTCTCTTATTTGTAAATACAAGCTGTGATAAGTACAAGGCTTTCGACACGCGTTAGCAACCTGTGTAAGTTTAAATGAGTGCGTAACTTTGCACGCGTCGAGTTTTAAGCATAAAACCGTGTAGCTCCGCAAGGTCTTGCAAAATGGCCCAATGAACCGAAACTTGGGTGTCACTCAGCGCAGTGACATACTTTGAACATGTTACCTAGCGTTGGTTTTTAACTTAAAATTGTCACGAACGAGTTTGCGTGAATGTTTCCGTTACTATTATACAGTTTGGCGACGTCTCTATTGGTGTGTAAGGGCTATAGAGCTTTTATATAAAGCACGACGGAATTTCTATTCATGTGAAGTGCGGACAGTTACTTTTTCAACTTAAATACATAATAATATGGTTTCCTTAGCCACTTCATCTATCGCTTTTTTTTAAATATATATAAGAGCGGGCAAACGAGCAGACGGCTCGCTTTCAAGACTGATTAATACCTGGTTTTTATTTAGATCTAGTTTTATTTGAATTCACCACAGATTTCATCTAAAGCAGTTGTTAATGTTGTTATATTCTTCAAATATCGGTCGTGAATAGGTACCTATTCACGCTAAGACAGATGTCTTTAAAGATCATCTCTATATACATTTTGAAAGTGTTTAGATATATGAAGCTAACTGAATTCTAAACTGCGCCCTGAGCAAATATTTAGCTTCGTTCTGACTTCATCCTTATGAATAAAAACCGGAAGCTTCTAGTACATCCAGTAGCACCGCTTCTCTAAGACCTCCAATTTGGTGAACTACATAAGGTTTTCAACGTTGTGCTTCTATGACATAAATAACAGCGGAAAGCGGGGCACAGACAACACACAATGGCAAATGTCGGGCTCGCTCGCGAGCATTGTAGCGTGGCGTGGAGGCGTTACGAATCAATGGAGGGAATTATCGGCACTCGGGAGGGAGTGGAGAGGAAAACTATAATTATTTTTGAAAGGCGTTCAAAGGCGTGTCAAGAATAGTTGAGAGATTATGTGAAGTTTCTTTCATGGATACATACATATATCACGTTTTTGTTCCTTGTGGGGTGGACAGAGCCTAGGGTAACAATACCTAGAGGCCACGTTTAGCATGATTGTGGGTGCATAGGTGGAAAGGAGATGGTTATAATTCGACATTTTTATCAGATATTAAAAGTAATACTAAAAATAGTACAATCAATGATTACGAGGTCTACACAAATAGAAAATAATAAATACCTACCTGAAAAGAGGTATTATAATACCTACATTTGTTTATTAAATAGTCCGTTATTTTGCAGGAGGTTCAATCCCACGAACTGATACCAAGCTTGTGATTGGGGAATTGCAAATTACTTATTATTACTTAGTGGGTTTTATTTTCTTAAAAAGCTCAGGATTTCCTACAGCCCGTATTTCAATCAGAATACTTGAGATGTGAAGTGGAGGCAACTATTTATTTTCAAGCTATGTTACCATTATTCAGTTTCAAAGTTAAAAGTGTCTATCTAACCATTGAACGTTTTCTACTTTGAATTTTTGCACAACAAATCAACAATAGGTACATTAATTTAAATAACCTACCTACGTGTGATAAGTAATCACATGGTCCACCCGTAAAATTCTCGTCAAACTGCGACTCCATGTCATTCTTTAGTCCAGATTAGTTCGTCCCACACTGCGTATCGGTTGAAGAGGTAAATGAAATGCTATTCGGAGGGGAAAAGTTAAATTACCTACTAAATTTGAGGGTCAAAGAAATAAGTCTTGTGCAGATACAACAGGGTGAGTGGATTGATTTAAATGTGAACTATTGTCTAAAGTACACAATAGGTACAGAGGTTAGGGCTCTACCAATAGATCGGGGAAAAGGACAGAATAAGGTTATGTCTCCATTGAAGTTAGCGGAGAATGTGTTGAAACGAGCAATCACGTAACTTGAAATAGATAGATAGATAGATAAGATAGATAGATAGAAATCCATGTCACATCATACATTACAAGCTTAGACCAAATTAAAAGTCCGGCGAACGGCAAAGTGAGGCCGGTATAGACTACGCCTTCCCTCGTGTGTATGCGTTTCTCAAATAGTTTGCTAGGCGCAGTTTGCGTGTCCTTGTGTGCGTGCAACTTGTATACACGCGGTGTAGCGTAGTTTTTCTAATACAAGGTATGTCATGTAGATGATACAATAAATTATTTGAAATGATACCAAGTTGATTCCGTGCCAGCTGACTTATATGTGTCGCACGATCGTATTTGTCTTGCACGTGTGCACAATGATGGAGACGTAAACAGTTACAAACAAAGGCAGTTTTGTTTATTAAAACAAAAGCATTAGATTATTTAACTGTATTTATGTATATGTACCTACTGATATGCAGGAATCTGTGTTGGTTTTGTGTTTCTATTAATATTTAATCGAAGTTAAATTAGAATAAGTGTTCCAAACTCTTACAATGATTGAGGTGTACATACCATGCGTATTTATATTTATTCATTTCCCCTCGTATCAAAATAAGTGGAGTAAAACATTACTCTCAATCGAACTATCACAATGCAAAAGTGTTCCTATAACTTTACCGTAAGAGTTTAATTTCGTGCATACGGCGCAAGAAAACTTTTTGTTTTTCTGCGTATAAGTGGTCGATTCTCAATTTATGGGAAAGCAGCTTAGTGAGAGCCCTTGGGGGTTTCCCGCTCTATTCCTTAAATCGCTCGGTATTGTTATTTCGTATGAACGAAGGGCGAGCTCAATACTTTCAGCTGTCTAATTACACTAAGTTCTTTATTTTAAACACAAAAAAAAACAGTTTTTGCTAATATAATTAACAAGATAGCAGCGAAACGCAAAACGACTTCAGCGTACGTCTTTTGTTTCATGCTACGCTAGTTACAAATGGAATAGATAGACAAATTTGAAATAAAAGTAAAATGAGTAATGGCCAGTAATAAAATACGCGGTAGAAGCGATAAAAAAGACACAAGCGCTCATTTTGACAAACGCATCGCATTACTGCAATATACCTGTGGGTAAGGGGTCGTAATGACCCCGTTTAGCGTTATCTATGATCGCTACCAAAAACACCGCCAAATTTAAAATTCGAACAACATAATCTAAGTCCACGAAAACGTATTAAAAAACTCCACCCCGCATGAACCGAACTAGAATCGTTGCTCCTTTGTTTTACGGTTCAATTTCATTGGTGGTTGTAGGAATAATGGAACATCTGCTTTTATGAACGGCTCGGAAGCGGCGCGCGCGCCTGTGAAATGAAGAAGACGCCAGATAACAGATGGGACATGTTGGATTCCTTTAGCAGATGCTTATTAACCCTTCGGATGTCTACAAGGGTCTTGAAGACCGGATAATGCTCAGTTGTATAGGTTCGGTTGCAGAAATCGATATGTGAAATTTTTACGGTGGCAAAGTTAAACCAGAAAAAGCTCAAACTACGGCTATTCATTTCTGTATTTTAATGGTTTAATTTAGCACACGTTCACAGCACCGTTCACGAGTGTGTTGGATTCTACCGCGTTCAAAAAAAGAAGTTCTTAATCCGTTTATGTTCGTTAGGTACCTATAGAAGTCCTGTATTATTATGCTTTGTAGTATGTTATTAGTCTTTAGCTCGATATAAAATTAAAAATAAAGTACATATCTATTCACCATCATTTTATGTAAATACCTAAAAGTCTTTTATTAGCAAACGTACTTATCGTTCTTGTAAATAACACCTAATAAAATACATCAATGGCTAAGTTTATTTTTTAACCGAATTCAAAAAAAGGAGGAGGTTCTCAATTCAGCTGTACGTTTTTATTGTAAATGTTAATTTTATTTTTACTATTCATTGCTTTGATTTCGCTCTAAGATCTAATGTAATTTATTTGTTGTTGAGATTGAGTACTGAATATCGAAACAAATACCATCATCAAGTTTCATCGGAACAAAACGCACCCAGTCCTAGAATCAAACACAAAAATCTGCTACAAAGCAGTAGTAGTGTTAAAAGACCCCCATAAAGTAAACTAGCGTATCCTTTGTTTTTGTCCGATTTCATTAAACACGATTGACCCTATGCGGGCATGTTACAAGTTACAACTTGCATTGCGTATAATTAGTTGTTGCTACTGACCACATTATCCCCCTTATTCATATACGCTCTATAGGCTTCTGCTAACTTAGCAATCGTTTGTCCTTATCTGTGAAAGGTAAATGTCAAAGTGACAGATAAGGACAAACGATTGCTTAGTTAGCAGAAGCCTACAGAGCGTTTATGATGATCCTAAGTGGTTTTTTCTCAGTTGCAGACTGTTAAATATTTTTGTCATAAAGTACCTTTTTTATTAAGTTACCTCTACTTGTAACCTTTTTATCTGAAGTACTCATTTAACTGGTAAGAATGTTTGAGGCCCCAATATTAAAAAGCGCGAGAAATAAACGCTGTATCCTGCTCTTGCGCGTAATATGCCGCATATAACAGATATATATTAAAACCGTTGTCCTTGTCTTTATCAATTCGCATAGGTACTAACCGCCAGTCGATCTCGCGTGCTAAGCGCTATTAGTACCTACCTAACCGCCGCAAACATTTAAAACGTCGCCCACCGTTTGTAAATTGGAACTAATTGACAAAAGTGGAACAATCGACGATTTGGATATTCTTTTTTTTAATCTAACGAACCTCGCTCTCTATTTCCGAATCGAAACAGATTTCACGGGCAATTTTTATTTTATTTTTTTGTGTTCCATGGAAGTCAGCTCTGGTTAAATGTGAAACTCGGTTTAATTGCCTACAAACATGCGACTGGCTTGTAAGATATTAAAATTAATATTTTACGATTGAGGTATTAAAAACAATTTGTTGTTACATACGCGTGCAGTTGGTTCGGCTTGATTGGCTGTTTGGATTAATTAGGAACATGGAATTTGATTGTTACATTATACTTCTATGTTTTTGTGATTGCAATCGTTAGTGTCCTCAGATAATAAAAATGACAACAATGTCAAGACGTTGCTTTCATTTATTATGTAAATACGTAAAATATCGACACATCTTTAAGAGCTCAAAAGACAAGATTATACTATCGAGAAGATAACGGCCGACCCAGCCATGCACGACTATGTAGATGTGGCGAGTGAATCCTCTATTCATTGCGTGCTCGAGACGGTCACTTCGTAGCAGTAAATTAGCAATACACGCAATGTATTACGAGACCAGCCGTCTAATCATTGCCAGTGTTTTATTGTGGACATGAAGCATACGTTCTTTGCACAGACGTCTGTTATAAAAGGGATTTGGTGCTTTATGTTGACGACTTTAAAGTAACGTCCTTTGCTTTATGATCAAGGTCTTCGAATGCGTTTTAAAAGTATAAAAAACCACTAGGGGCATAATTGCGTTTATCGGCGAGGTGATTAAACTTTAAACATTACGCGATTAATTTAGAGTGATTGTTATATTTACTTTTCATTATATGAAGATTCATATCCCTTGTTACGGTGTGCTTTCATAGACGGATTAGAGACGACCGCGTGAGTTAAATCCACATCACATTGTCACATTACAAGAGGAGTGGGGTGAGACGTAGATATCAACTTACTGTATTGGTCGAAAAGCTCCGCTACTATGGGAGCACACCCTTAACGCTCGCCTTTTCCATAGTTTTGAGAGTGACGTCAGAGCCGCGGGATATTCCGGCCTCGCCCTCGGATATAATATTTATGAGGGTTAGTACGTTTTCACTCTATAATTACGTATCGATTCGTTGGCCCGCGTGACGACGCCCAAATATTATTCATAATACGACCTCTTCAATTACTAGTTTGTAGGTGGGTCGTTCGGCCGGGAGCGGTTATTTACTACTCCGTTGTTGTGAAACATTTTAAGAACTAACGGTAGCTAGAGCAAGGTTTGATCCGAATTTTGCTTTTAATTCATTTGAAATTTAAAAAAGAACATACTTTTAGTGTACCTATTTGTCAAAAAGTCTGTTGGTCAAGTTCGATAGTGGCACGTGTTTTGATTTCAGCTTAGCTACTTGAATATGCACAGCCAAGGAATTTAATTCCTGACCCATCGGGGAACCTTTTCACATAAAACGTCATAGTGACATCGCATTGCTTAAAAAGGGAATTCGTTATGACGCTTACTATAAAAGGTTGGTGGGTTAGGAATTAAATTCCTTGACTAGCTATGATGTTTACTGTAATTTAACTTTTAATACACAAGGATGCAAAAAGCACTCGAGCAGGTAAATGTTGTTAAAAAAATCAACGCGCAATGAACGTGATCGGCATTTGTTTACAGTATGACCAAAGTTCATTGTCCGATTACAGTAGCCTGTTTAAAATACGCCATTGTACGAAGATCAATGCACAAAGATAATAAGCGAAAGTGAAAGCGTACGCGTGATATTGGAGTCCCGTTGGCACCGTACCTGTTGCAGTCTTATTTACGACCCACAACAAACGCTTTATCTCGCCTCCTTCATAAACAGGCCATAAACCCGCTTCTTCACGCTCAGCTTTATACCCTCTTGCATAACACTCTTTTGTTTATAAACAAAACATTTCAAGGTCTTAGCGACATTTTGCATTGATTCGACTTTTAAAGATCGAACGTTAATGCACTTACATTTTTTTTACAAAACTCAAGGTGCTGGCTGGTTACGTTTCGCATTGAAACACTTTGGGATGTGGACCGTCCGAATTCTCTTGCGTAACGTTTTTTTTTGTTTATAAACAAAACAATGCAAGGTCCTGGCCGGTTGCAATTTTGAATTTAGTATAAATTTTTCCGGAGCCGAGTAAAGGTGCGCGGATGCATTTAAATAAAATTCGATTTCATTCAATAAAATGATGAATGCTTTATTAAAATTCAGTGGGTTCGAGAATCGTTAGTGGCTGTTCGGTTTACGATATAGCCATAAACTGGTTTACGTAATAACGGAATGAAATCGCCATAAAAGCTGATGTATTGGTTGTAAATAGCGGATTATGCAACATTTCGCTTCCAAGTGACTTTGGGCGTTAATAGAGCCCTTTAATTCCAACTCGGTCGTAGCTTTCTAATATTTAATTTTGGTGTGCAGTGAAATTGTTGTAAATTGGAAATGCCCGTGAAGAAAGTGGTTATAAATTTTAATTTTAATAAGTCATAAATCCCAAGTGTATTTAAAAAGTGTCAAGTGCGAGACGTGCGAAACCTCAATACACTATGTGAAGTTTTCAATTGTTTTTTTATTGCAGTTCAAGAAATATATAGAATAGGACTGCATTGGCAGCCTTTGGATATGAATCCTAAAAATTTGCAAAAATATGAAAATATAACCGCTGCCGTTGCAATACTTGCAATACGGTGACAATGCTGAGGTAAATAAAAAATCGATTAAGTAATTCATTAGTTTAATTTAAAAAAATAAACTGCTCATTCATGATTAAGGAATTTGAATATTACTGTGTTCCTTACAGTTCCCGGCTATAAAGTTTGCACTTCGGTCTTTGGAAAGAGACAATCGGCGTCACGTAAGTTAGAGCGAGACAACGCCTTACGAAGCCGAAATTAGCCGAGGAGACCGATGTGCAATCTTTATGGCCGGGTTCTGTAATATCCTTTCTTATAACAAGTGCTAAAAGTTATAGGTAGTTTAAAAACAAGCAACTAAAGAAATGCTTTTTGGCAACGGCTTAGAATAAAGCGTAACAAAATCCAAAAACCTACTTATTGCGTTTTAGTCAGTCACCATAATTGCGATGTTAGTATAACGTAACAGAAAATGATATTGAAAACTCCACAATTTTAATTTAACTCGATATCCCGCCAATCACAATAAAAAAAGAGCAACAGCGTATCTCGACGCGACAAAAAAATGCACAAAAACGGTCTAACGCGAGAAAATGGCGGCGACCGAGTAGTGGGGTAGAGTGGGGACAAAAAACTAATAATAACAGCCGTGTCACCCTCCCCGTCCTGTGCTGCCGCCTACCGTCACTGTGGCGTTTTCAATTTTTAACTAATATGCATTAGAATTCTAGTTTCCACTTTAAAAATTAGTTTACGTAGCTTGAGTTACTTATTTTATGCGCTAAAAATTACGAGTATTTTATAGCATTAGTGACAGTGAGGAAACAATGGGTCAGAAAATTATTTTTCTCAAAAATGTCCGTTAAAGTCGTCATTGTTAACTACATATCAGAACAGGAAGTTAATTGTTGCCGGTCAGTCCAAAATTTAAAAAAAAAACATTACTGTCACGCTAAACTCGACAGTAATGTTGCATACAAATTCCATTACTGTCTAGTTATTAACTTTTTAAAAATGCAAATCACTATTATAAAAGAAAGGCACAAGACTTAAAACATCAAATTAAAAAAAAAAAGCTAGTACGACAACGTGTTTATCTGTGTTTGAAATAGCTTTAGGTGTTCTGGGTAGAAAAATACACTCTTCAAATGCCATTGATAGAAAAAGACGGCAAAGCAAAACAGTTTTCACTATTTTATTTTCATTTATTTTTGTTGTTGTTATATTTTCGATTTTTGAGAAAAGCACTATACTTGCCTCGGCCAGAATAGCATTGCTGGCTTCGTATTATTAAACGGACTCGCAAGCTCGTCCGTTCAAACCAATACTCAGCCAGCAATTGCCTACTTCCTGGCCTAGACAGTAATGTACTATAACGTAAATAAAAGGTTTTTTTTCATTGTGCCTCAGAGAGTTTCATTAGAGTTCTGCCTGTATCGAAATAAAATACCTGCATATTTAAACTTGATACGCAGCCTCAGACTAAATAAAAAGTACAGACAGAGTTCTGCAAATGACATAATGAGGGGAGTAAAAAATACGTCTTGCCGTGTACATTAACCGCTCGCCCACAAATGCAAACGCACACCGCCAAACAAATTGAGCTACACACAAGCGACCGATGCGATGCTTAATTTTACCAACCGTTACTTTTGTGTTAAATAAAAATTGTATTTATTTTTATTATAAACACTCACACACGCACACGCACAAATAAACTGCAGCAAAAAGTCGATCTAATCCTAGTAAATAAATCACAACCAAAATCATGTAGCTTACAGCAATTATAACATGCACTAGTGTAGTGTAGTCACGATTTAGACTATGTTTAATGGTGAGCTAAAAATCGCTGCTTGTTAGCTCAAAGATATATAAAAATATATGTGTGGGTATATCGTGGTCGGGATCTGATTATATCATCGTGGGTATGCTTCGAGTTGGAGGTACACTGAGGCTCTTGTTAGGTATTTATTTTTAATTAGTAAAGTTTATCTATACCTAATGCATGTACTACTTAACTAATTATCGGGTTAAGGAATATATCAACGTTTTGCTGAATTGTTGTACGAATTGTTCACACAGCAATTTTTTTAAATATTTACAGTGCATGCTTGACAGCAGACAGACTCCCTTGATTTAAATTGTAGCTCTGGCAATATTTTCCTCATTCTACTTCCTCTTATTTATTGTTTATTGTAGTTAATAAAGTTATGAAGCACAGGAAAGTCCACCGAACTTTTCCAACGTTGGACAACAATTTATTAAAAAAAAACGTCTTATTCCGCCACATCGTCCCCAATTTCAACTATGAAGCCCGTAATTTACCCCACTGTGCCCTACACCCAACATTTAGACCGTGAGTTAAGGCGCCCGATAATCCAGGATGTAAACACGCGAAACACGATCGCCCCCCGACCGCGACGGAATAGCGGCCCTGGAATAAAATTCATTATAAAATGTCGCACGGCATCTATGGTTCTGGAAAGGAGATTGCTTCCGTGTGGCAGAATAGGCGACAGAAAAATTAAACAAATGAATAACGGTGGCGGTCTTATAAGTAAGGTAAATGCTTAAACAAACCATTATGCAATTTACCCCCTTTATTTATAAAAAGCTGCAATCCTTTTATAGCGACCGATAATGATAATTTATTATGGGCATTTATAGATTTATAAGTCCCGTAGTATATATAACACTATGTCGGTATTTTAAAGTGGCAAAAAATATTTGCTATATATGCTTTAGTTTGTTATGCTGTCAAAGACAAACATGCCAAAGTATCATGACAAAGTATTAATTTGTCTCAATTTTCATCGGCCACTATATTTATTGGAGCTGTGCTTGAGCGGTGTTCGTTTTTACTTAGGCATAGAAATCCACCAATTATGGACGCTAATTCCTATCTCACGAAACCAGCAAACTTTTAGTCTAATTTGATGACTGGCCATCTAGAGCGTTCTATATTTGAATATCAATTTAAACGAGGACAATCCGAATGCTAAATTAAATTCAAATATCGAAGGAAGTCGCCGCCCTTGCGTCTCCCGATGAGATTTATTATATTTGTCCTACGCTTATTTCATTATTGCCTGTCGGAGGGTGCGGATTGGAACGCACCCATTAAAATTTTTAAACTGAATTCTAGGCTTTTAGCGCGAGCATTTTTGGATTGTGTATTCGAGGTTTTTGAGCAAGCGTGAAATACATTTTTGGTGCTGTTAAATTTTCTTCATTATTATGCATTAAAAAATCGCGTGTTTTGTTTAATTAATAAAAACGACCACATGCGATATATTTTCTGTCTGTGAGAGCAAGGTATCATAACACCATTTTTTGTTTCAGGTAAATATCTACATACATACAACTACTTTGTAGTTCCTGAGAAACACCAAGAAAAATGGATGTTCTTTAAACAAAGATAATTGTGGTACGTAGGTATTTCATAAAGTTCGGATCTTAAGGACGTATAAAGAAACTTCGCGAAGTCAAAAAAGTAAGAAAGCGTATATTTCATCCTCTCACTAACCCTAAAATCCTTTGGAAGCAGTAAATGCGGCGATGTTTCAAAACGAGACAACCCGAGAGGGTTAAAACGTTATGTTAATAGAACGAAAATCGTTTCAGAACTGTAAAAGCGCGCAAAAACTTTTTGATGGCTTCCCAAGTGAGATTACAGTATATCCAAAACTCCAGAGAAAACTTTTTTCCGTGTACATTACAATAAAATTGTATTTTAATACAACAATAATTCAACCACACTGTTTAACAAGTACTTATAACAACATTTCTAAACTTGTGATTGTTTATTCTGTTTTTTTTGCGTATACAGTATCGGTTGACAAACATTTATGAATAGAAAGCAATGAATGGATATCTATCCCGTTCACACTCGCGAATAACTTTATCAATCTTACACGAATCGAACAATAGCGTCGCATGTTTGATTTACTTATACAGTCGCTTAGTAGAAACATTACGGATAATTATACGGCGACCGAATGGAGTAGAGATTTTAGATGATAAAGAAAGTTAGAAAAAGTCATGGGTCGGAAAACCGGACTGGTATGTTCAATGGAAAACGTACCTATATTAGGTAGGTATATCGATAAAAAAAATCGTCGACTGGGAATAGGACTTCCACTGTTCTTTTGTTTTAGTCACCTATTTTTTTTTAATTATGACTGAGTTCCATGTTGAGATGGATAGACAACAAAACTTAAGCGCATCGTTACGATAAGAATAGACGTTGTGTATTTCCGAATGATTTACATTATCATGTCATGCCTTTTGGCATTATTTTTTTCAAACCGTAGCGCACGAAAGTTTTACGGTATGTCCACACCTACAATTTCATAAAGTCATTGAGTAACATGCAAACAAAACAAAAGCAGACGTCAGACAAAAAACCCGAAACGCCTGAAAAAAAGTTGCATCCGACAAAAATAAACAAATTTAGAACTGTCAATTGGCCAAATCCCAAGACGTCAGATTCGTGCTACACGTCCACAAAGCCGAACAGAAGTAGGAGCTCAGCTCACGAGGTTTTCGAGGGTGAGGCGGGGGAGGGGGCGTGATGGCTCGTATTGATTTAGTGCCGTCGTCGGCCGGTATGTAGTGTTAGGTAGGTTGCTGTCGCTTGATGCGCTTTCTTTACGTGAGTTTGGGGAGAGAAGCGGTGGTTACGCTTTTTACGTATAAAAAAATAAGATTAATTTTTGGTAGGATGATTAAAATGTAATATTTACGTCAGAATACTTTTGCTTCGCTTCAAATTTGTCACAACTCTGTTGATCGATTGCCTTCAATAATTTTTAGTTAAATTTGGACTAAGTATTTTTTAGAAGAAATGGACAGTGGTTCTTCCATACTGGTCTGGGAGCACAGAAAAAACAGAATGTACCAGTTGCTTCTCTTCCCGTGCAGATGGTAAAAACTCATCGAGGGATTGGACGAAAATCTTAGGAATCATGTTAAATAGGCGATGTGGCTAGCAACCCATCTCTGTTTTGATTCCCCTTTCATCCATACTAAACGTGGTCTTTAGGTCTTGTTACCTTAGGCTCTATCTACCCCGTAAGGGATAAAGACGTGATTTATGTATATATGTATGGACGGTTACTGCAGGCTGGTAAGTGTATTCCATATATTAATGTACTAAAAGCTTACAGTTTTACTCAAGGCGTTTTAAGCGTTTAGATTATGAAACTAAACCTAATTATCGCTAGTAAAATACTATGTAGGTATGACTTTTTGCAATTAAACTTCACTCTGTACGTGCTAAACTTGTTAATCGTCCAGGACTGTACCAGTACAAAACATAATCCAATATACAGGCTACAACAAAGCGCTTGAGAACGCTGCACCGCTGTATTCCCGCGGGGCCCAGCAGCGTCGAAGATTTAAATGGATATTTAACTTTAGTCTCAGAAAACCCAAAGTCTATTGCCTTTCTTTTGCCTCTTCTTGCCTCTTCTTACCTCTTTTTTAAAGAAAGTTGTGAAGCTTTTAGCAAATGTTTTTAAATCGTCTAGATTTAGAGCGCACCTTAAACTTAGAAGTCTGTTTCTTTATTTTGTTTTGTGCAAATGTTTTTAAGATAAATAGGCATTGATTGTTTTGCGAGGGTTAAATACTTGTTTTATTTGAAGATAATTTGCCTTTGTACCAAAGATTAGGCAGTTTTGTACTTTCTTGTTATGATTAAGAAATGTATTACGATAAATTCTCCCATGCTTGTCTGGGAGCAAAGAAAAAACATAGAATATACCAGTTGCTTCTCTACCCGCGCTGATGGTAAAAGCCCATCGAGGGATTAGGCGAAAATCTTAGGGATCATGTTATATAGACGATATGGCTAGCAAGCCATCACTGTTTTGATTCCCCTTTCCATCCATAAGCCCACAATCATGCTAAACGTGGTCTTTAGGTTTTATTACCTTAGGCTCTGTCTACCCCGTAGGGGATAAAGACGTGATTTATGTTTGTATGTGACACCTCTTTCTTTATAATGTCCTGTACAGTGCTTCTAGTTTCCTTCTAGTTTGCCGTGTTCTGAAGAAACATGAATGAA
Organism: Pandemis corylana; assembly: GCA_949127965.1. Taxonomy (NCBI): domain Eukaryota; kingdom Metazoa; phylum Arthropoda; class Insecta; order Lepidoptera; family Tortricidae; genus Pandemis; species Pandemis corylana. Next base: position 6,136,041 of record OX421859.1, on the reverse strand, counting down.
AAACAGCGTTGTTAAGATCGAGAGCAAATGCAACAGCTGTATCGAGCATCTCTGTCCAAACTACTCGCTCTTATCCCGAATAATGTACTTTTTCATTCATGTTTATCCGAAACACTGTAACTGAAACCAGAAACACTGTAGTTACTTATTATTTAATATTTTCTTCTCACCAAAGTCTCTGACAACAGTTTAGTTTACAAAAGCTCATAACACGTTCATTTAAATAATTAAAGTTAATGTAATATTAATTGTAATTAATGGAAGGTCCAAAATCTGATTTATAACAACTATCAACGGAAGTTATCGTAAATAACATCTTAGTGAAAGTACGCGTTTTAATTGAAAGTCGAAATGGCGTAAGACTTTTAATTCTCAGATTGTATATTAAACGACGTATTATGTTTGTGTGTATAGTTAGGTACAATACATGGTGTTATACAACTGCATGTGAGCTTACAACGTTACGTTAATAATAATTACAGATTGTTATATAATAGGAATGAGTTCCATGTTTTATTAATGAATATTCGCCTTGGTAGTACCTATGTATGTATGTAAACTCTTTATTGTGCAAAATAAACAAGAGAAATACAATTGACAAACATTGAGATACATGCACAAAGGCGGACTTATCCCTCTACGTACGTACGTTTACGTAGTCTTGGGGGGTGGTCGTTCAATGTTGGATGTGAAGTTCCTAATTCGCATTGGGCCCGCGTGAGAACTAGCCCAAGCCCTCTCACTGTGAGGGGAAGCCTGTATCCAGCAGTGGGGCGTATATATAGGCTGCAGATGATATTGATGATTAAAGAGCAAAAAGTTTTCTGCTAGGTTATGTTCATATACACGTAAAGAAAATTTACGAACCATCTGGGCACACTGATCATAATAATCCGAGTAATAATTAGACTACGTATGTTATATTTATAACTATCTCTAACCAGAATTTACCAGTTGCTTCTCTTCCCACGCAGCTGGTAAAAGTCCATAGAGGAAATGGGCGAAAGTCTTAGGAATCATGCTATAGGCGCTGCGGCTCGCAACCCAAAACTATTTTGATTTCCTTTTCCACCTATACACCCTTAATCATGCCAAACGTGGCCTTAAGGTTTTGTTACCTTAGGCTCTGTCTACCCTGTAAGGGATAAAGACGTGATATATGTGTATGTATGTATCTAGAGTAGTGTCTTCTAAATTGTCGTACGTATAAAGAACTGATGTAGTTGTAATAAACTCTAATGTTTTTGTGTCTCAACTTATTCTTCACCAACACATTCATTTTTATTGTCCTTGTGGCGCTCGCGCACGTTTATAGCCTGTTTCGGGTTCGCTTCCTACTTATTATAATTACCATTTTAATTGCCCTAGCGATAACAATCTGTTTTAGAAACACTATTGTTTAAAACTGTGTATAAAAAATCGCGTAACAGGCACAGAGAACTTATGTTTCCATTCTATGTCATTGTTTTTTTTTATGTTACCAAACCCAAATTCATAATAAAAGGTAAAACATTCTTTGATGTTTTGTAATTTGAACGAATAACTATTTCTAGAATTGATTTATATACTGCTACATTATTTGAAAAAAAAAAGTACCTCGTCTGATTTTACTTTTTTATGAAACAGGTAATTTATCATAGTTATCTTTAGCTTTGCTTTCAAAATGTTCGAGAAATAAGTTTATCTCAGAAAAATAATGGAAAACGCATATATATATTATTTCAAAAAGTGTCACACAAAGATAATGTACCTAATAGAAACGTACATAAAATAGGACGGTTACCTACTATTAGGTATAGATAAACATCATTTATATATTAACATACGGAGAAGCTGAAAACTTTTAAAAACAAAGTAACTGGCAGTTGACGAATAAGAATGTACAGAAAGAAAATAAAAGTAAAAAAACTGACGACGGAATATGAATAAACCCTAAGCCTAGAGTGTCACCGCACCGCACCTACTTGGCATTAACTTATACCTACACCCCGATTTCTCCACTGCGACAGATAGTATTTGCAATTCATACACGAGTTGCCAGGTAACTCTACCCTGCGTATATCTTTTGTGTACCTTTTTATGAAACTCAAAAAGTAGTCATGAGATCTAGTTTGAGACCAGAAAGGGTTTCATATAAATCTTTCTTACTATAACTGTCGTTAATTTTCGCGTTCGTTTTTATTAAGTAACAAAATGGGAAGGCTTGTAGAACACATACATAGATGTAGTACCTAGCGAATGACTGGTAAACTTGTAAAAACCGTGTGTATGCATGCTCTTAAAGCATGTCCTGAGCTGTTAGTGCAAGTTTGAAGTAGCAACAAACGTTTCGAACGGGTTCGTGTTCAAACGTCAAATGATGTGTGAAAAGTTTGTGACTTACATCCTGAAGTGATACCAAATTGCTCGTAATAATTTAAGTGTTAAGATGGAAGACGGTTTGATGTGTTTAAAAAGTTACACTCTATTAGAAGCGCTGACGCACCAAACCCAACGTAATTGTAGTGTTGCCCCTCGATTGCTACCATCGATAGTTTCAGCAAAAAGATTAGTATCGATAGTATCGATACAATTGCTTTTCAATATTGCATGAACTAATGAATGATAGTATCGATAGTTTAGGCATTGTCACTACATAGTATAAAACAAAGTCGCTTTCCTGTCTGTCTGTCTGTCCCTATGTATGCTTAGATTTTTAAAACTACGCAACGGATTTTAATGCGGTTTTTTTAATGGATAGAGTTATTCAAGAGGAAGGTTTATATGTATTATTCTACGCAGACAAAGTTGCGGCCAGAAGCTTGTTAGATATATAACAATACTATCGATACTATGTCTACCCCGTAAGAGAATAAGACGTGACTTATGTCTGTATGTATATACATACATACATACATAAATCACGTCTTTATCCCTTACGTATGTATATATGTATCAATACTATCGATAGTATTACTACTTGCCGATAGTATAGCTTTAAATAAGAGATTGATATTATCGATATTATGGCATTTTTCGATTAAAACTGTCGATAGGGAAACTATCGATTTTGCACCAACTCTACGCAATTGTATTCAAAGAAGTTTTGGAAGTTTCACGAGCATTATTTTATTTCTTTTTTGTGATTTACACCGTCGGATTTCAGGAGCCACGGGGAGTGTCGAAAGCTTTATGCTGCGTCTAAATTTATATTATTTTAAACGGTCCCCTAGTTTTGCAGCGGCTTTTTACCTAATCTTTTGACAGAAATTGATGACGTTGAGTGTTATATATTAGAATAATATAGTTTCATTTGCCAATTTAATAAAAGCGAACTGTCACAACAATCTCTGACGTTTGCGTTGATGTGAATTAATGACCTTCCCGTTATGAGACAGTATTATTTATTTAAATTACGATTTTAATGGTTATAGGGAATAAAATTTACGAATTATCTACTTACAACTAAAACATCTCGAAATTAACGAACACTAACTCGAACAGGAATTTCTTATTTTTTTTTTAACGTACATTTTTAACTGACTTTATCTATTTCAACATAGTTCTATTTTTGATGCAAATAACTTACATTATTGTAGGTAGTGTTCCACGAAGCTCTATTTCCACCATAAACCATATTTATAGCTACCCTACTGTGTCCAAACAATTAGCTCTCTCGAGTGCTAAGTAAAAGTGTACAGAATTCCTTCTCTCTGCTACTATTCGCTCCCATTGCTTCCTAGTAAAAGGAAGAAATGGCGTGTCAGCTACGTCTGGACTATCCCGAGAATTCGTACCAGTTTCATGGTTACTACGTTGCTTTATCATTGCACATAAAAATCAACTTATAACTGATAGACTGAGAGTTGAATTTTGTGCGATATGGAAAGTAAATGTGGAACCTTTTAACAGTGAATTGGTGAGTTCTCGAGTGTTGTTCCGTAAACTTTGCGGAACTTAGGCTAAAGGTAAACGTAGTGTAGATAGTAGTAATACCTATTTACTTGAAAAAAGGTTACTGGCTATAGATAAATCGGAAAGACTGGAGTTATGTGTGTTTAATGAGGCGATTAAACACTTTTGGCTGTTTTTTATTACGGCTTTAATGTCTATCGTGAGATTGTGTGGCTAGACGAACATGGTCGTATTAGATTTTGTAATCGAGATACATCTCGATGGCACCGACATTTGGTTCTCAGGGCAACTGTGTTGTAAACGCGTCGTCACGCGGTTTCGAGATTGACTTTATTTTGTTTTATTTTTCTTTTTAGGGTACTGTTCTGTCGCAGTGTTGTGTTTTTGAACCGTAATTGATCATCAAATATGGCCTTTATAACAAAAGTAAATAATTAAAGAGCATGATGGTGCCACGGAACTCTTGCGATGCGATGCGATGCGAGCGCGTCCGACTCGCGCTTGTCTCCTTTTTACCGCGTACCTATAAGCTAAAAACGTTAGAGCTATGTGGATGTTTTTTTACTATTAATTTTAATCTCATAATTAATATTACAACTCTGAAGTATAAATCCACAAACTTACTATGTCCAACTACCCATTTAATTACTAGATCCCGTAATCGGCGTCTTCATCACCAAAACTGACTCACTCATCTCGAAACGAGTTAATAATTCAATTAAAATTTCCCTTCGACTTGTCCTGGGTTGTTTCAAATTCGTATAAATCTTCCCTGGGACCGTCAGACGGAAATAACACGCCGCTGTACGTAAATCTCAGTCTATTTAGGCGTTAGTTGAAAAATCAAAAATAACCGTCAAAATTTTGTTTTAGAAATGCATTTAGAATGGTTATTTTTAAGTGAAACTTCATTTGTGTGATCAGAGACCAGAGAAGGCGTAATTTTTTTTTTTCATTTTTTAATTATATTCTATTTAGTTATTCTGCTATTCGAGGTAATCATAAAAATTGGTGCAGCCGTTCTTGATGTATAAGTTATAAATGAAGTAAATAACTGTACTGTGTTTTTTGTATAATATATAAGAATGTTATAGATACCAATAGTTAAGAATAAGCCAAACTGTTTTATGTAAAGGCACGTTATCTTTTGTTGAGCGTTGTTGTACGCTTACGGTCCATAATCAGCACATAGTAAGTATTTGAAATACGCACAAATCGCACAATTACAATCTATCATGCACGTTTCGTTTGGATTTAGCTCAATCCAAATATTGTCACCTAGTGGACTCCTTACTATTTCTGTCACAAAATTATCCGGTTCCAAGTTTTAAATATTCAAATGTCTCGTACACTTAAATATCGATAAAATAATATATGTATATCAATGGCCGCGGCGTGAGAACGATCGCTAATAGTAGGCTAAATATTTTAAATGATTTGTTGCCCATTTTCAATTAAAATGTATCTAAACTATTTACATAACTAATGAGTCGTCCCCATTGATAATTTCGCACGGATCACGTGGAGTTTTATGACAATTTATGGCGGATTCATTGACAGATACTGTCTGGTATATTTTGAACTGGTTGTAACGGTTATTGCGTTTTTGCCAACTTTTTTATCAGTTCGTTGAATATGGACCAGATTCGAAACTGTTTTTAATTAAGAAAGGCAACAGCCTATAATTTTAGAATTTCGAGTAATTAACCAATTTACATGAAAATAATATACCGCCCGGTAGCGGTACTCGGATTCATAAGCTACACTGATGGATGTGCACTACATCATAATTTAACGGTTGAAAATCATATTAAAAACATAATTGTATACATCACAGCTGTGATTACAGCGGTAATAAATTAAACGAGTCATAAATTACAAGAAAATTAAGTAAACTCAATATTATCACGTATCTTTAGTCGGACAATCCGTCTTTCGTTATCTTTAAGTAAACTGAACAAGCTGACTGATCTAATTAGCAACCATTATACGTCTGATACATATTAATTAAATAATTAATCAGACCCCATGCAATGTAATTAAATAGTGAGTGGTTTGTAAGCTGCGAATGTCGGCTTGGTTTGCGTGGTGGTGTGTTTAGTCTGTGGCGTGACGTCACAGATAAAAAATGACCAGCCCGTTCGATCTGCCGGCCACACATGCTTCAGCGAGACGTGAGGATGACGTCACGAGTGTTTTAGGATGGAAATAAAACAATTGCACGCGCTAAACGCAGGGTACGGAAGTTGATAATAGTTTCTGATGTTTGTAATTGGATTGGTTTATTTGAAGTCGTCGCAAAAAAGATTCAATTTTCACTAAACGGGGCGTATTGCGATACGCCCTAATACGGATCAGAACGGAATTTACAATCTTAAGCGATATCAAATCATGTATTCAGTATTTAAAGTCTAGCTAAAGCTAAAGCTTGACCGCGGGCGACATCCACGACACGCGATCGCCCATTTACGATTAACACGAGAGCGCGAGATAGACTACCCATCTCTTTCTAGAACGAACAGTAAGAAAAGGACGGGTAATCTATCTCGCGCGCTCTCGTGCTTGCTGTGTAGGTATGCTGCGACGCGCGATCGGTTCCGAGCGCTTTTGCGATGCCAGCTGTTTGGTGAAAACTGGACATCCTCCCGGACGCGCTCGGCAGTCACCGCATCCGTTCATATCCTTTCTGATCCGAGGCGATGCGACCAGCTCGGTGGAACTTATTCTTTAGGAGGAAAATAATTTTATTATTACCTACATATTTATTTAATGAAAATTATTACACTGTATTTGAATTACGTATCGGCAAATGTAATATGTAATTACTTAAAAATATATGTACCTACCTAATAAATAATATGAGAGTTATGTCATATTGTATGTTTTATGAGTTTTTATGAATCAATTGTCAATTTAATGGATAAGGGCGGCTATCCACTTCAGGCTAAATGGGACTGGCACTGTCCGAAAACGAAGTCGGTAGAGGCAATAAAAAATGGCTATACTCGAGTCAATGAAGTTTAAAGATTGTAAATATGGATAATCACAATAACTTGCGAAGAAAATGGATTACCGACTTGTATATTTGAATAAACGTTGCCCTTCTATAAAAAGTACAAGTTTCGTTTTATTTTTACATATAAATAGCAATCAAATTTGGCCATGCATTTTATCTTAATCAAGGTTATGGTTCCGTTACGTTTATTTGTAATGCTTTTGACAGCTAGCTTGCTACTCGCTTGCAGCATATAGCTTTCATTTTACGGAGGCCTAATACCTACTTGTACTCATAAAATAAAAGACAAGGTACAGTCATTAAATAAAGTGAGATTGTTGGTAGTTAAGATAAAAGTTGATTTTAACTTTAAAATAACTAAATGCGAAGTTGTCTAGTAATGGTAACGCATTAGTCGGTGTCTTTAGGCATGATAAACAAATTGTGTGTTAATTGGTTTGCTATTAAAATTACTGTTTTACTCGTTGCTAGTATGGGCGACGGTTTTATCGATATTTTGTTCACTGTTAACGATTATCGACCGATAAGTGATTTTAATTATTTAAATATCTTTTTCATTCGGATTTATAACTATTCATAGTTGAAAAGGTATCTAAGTTCTTTATTAACTCGAATTGTTTACCGCAATTTGTATAGGTATTACCTAGTTATACCTAGTTAATCGTTTTGTGTCTATTGTGTATTGTGCATATATTTAATGTTTTAATTTTGTGATTTGTGTCCGTTTCTTTATATTTGTACAATAAAGCATTTACTTACTTACTTTATGTTCCAATTAATTGATATTTTTTTATAATAATCTCATAATAAACACTAACAGACTAGCCATGCATGTTAATTATAGGTACAATAAGAGAGTTGCAGAACAGGTTGACAGACTATGCATTACAATTTCATATGTACAGTTACATAAGACATTACTATTCTCTCGAACAAAATGTTCAATTGCAACTTTCACAAAAAGTCATTAAAAACTTGTGAACTAATTCTGCCACGCCCCGTTATTATCAAACCGCTCGATACAATCCAATCGATAAAACTATCGATACTAAAATCGACCGCGGCACCCTGTTAATCATGTTGGCGCACCTGCCCCCATACATATTCATTACCTCGTATCGGTCTGCAGTCACTATCAATGACTGTTACGCGGCCACATGACGATAGAATGTTGTGAGTATTTCAGTTGTTTTATAGGCATTTTAGATACTGGTTGTTGTGGTTATTCATACTTAGAGTTGGTTTTATGACTTTTATTTTGGTTTCGGGTGGGCATTGTTGCAAGTAACAAAAATATTCATAGTTGTTTTTTTTTCTGTGTAAATTTTTACCCATTGTATTGATGTAACCATAAAAAATAAGCAGCCACTTAAGAATGAGAACATAATGTTAAATAAAAGTATCAACATAGTAACATCTAGAACGGCAAAGAGGTCTGTGCTTGCTGTGAAGCTCTTCTTAAATTTAAGAACCCAGCTCTTGTAAATGGAGTAATCGCCATTCACTTCTTTTTTCTTCCATTTATAACGTAATATTAAAGTGACTATGATAAGTAATAATTTTATAATATGAAATATTTGTGCAAAATTTGTGTATCGACATTTGTAATAATAATTGTACCGAACAATAGTAGTATTTATCTCTAGTTTTAAGATGTTTGATAATAGATAGATTTATGCCAAGTAAAATGGAATGGCAATTTGTGCTACATCCTCAATGACGAGTCATTCTTGTTCATTTTGACGTCTGTATTTACACAATGTAGTGTCCAATCTGTAACAATGATGACAATAAAAAATTCTGATTCTGATTCTGATTCTGATTCTGATTCATTGCTTTAAGCTCCTGATACGACACTGCATTAACCTTCTCCTTTGCGTGGTCCATAAACGCACGTCTCAGTCTTCCTCTGCTTCTTCTTCCTTCTATTTTTCCCTCTATCAAAGTTTTTATATATCTCTACTATAGACTAATACATTTTAAGGTACAGTCAGCGTCAAATAGTTCGTGACACCCAAAGTGGCCAAAAAGTTAGCAATACGACATTATTTCCACTGTAACAGTGACGTGTTGCTAACTATTTGGGAACTTTTGGTGTCACGAACTATTTGACGCTAACTGTACCTACATAACTTGGAGAGCTTATACATCCCTATTATATTTTGGCAATGATGATCTTTCCGAATGCGCTGGTAGTTTCAAAAAAAGACATGTAAAAGAGCCCTTGACGGCCTATTTGCAAAATAAAGTTTTTAATTTTGAATTTTATTTATCCAATCGTCTTGTCATATCAGGTGCCCCAGCATTTTTCATATTTTTATATGATTTATGAATAAACCACATAATTAAAAATTAAATAAACTTTAATGACGATAGAATTGCAAAGAATATTTGCCTAAGTGATTTCAGAAGCAATATGATCCCATGTGAGCACCCCCTACGTCAATACCCAGTAGACATGGTCGCTACCCCTCCAATGCGCTCTGACAACGCCACAATCTATTCGAATGCGACGATTTGCAATCGCATTTCAAGTCATTTGATATCGGCAGTTTAGAATAAGCGCCGCGTGAGATAGGTATGATAATGAAGCAGGAAAAGATGCAAGAAATTTATCCAGTGTTTTATTTTCTAAAAATACTAAACCCCACCTCATAAAGTACCTCAATCTGGCCCATTCGTTTGTTTTATTTATGGACGTCATTCTTTTACATTTCGCAAATATTAAAAAAAAAGTATTATCCAAATACGTAGTATTGCATAACGATTCGGAAATAGAAAAAAAAACTCTTATTACAATTGAAAGAAAGAAACTAATTTGCAAAGAGCTTTCGAGCTACCTTAAGTCTCTGATATCACGCAACTGTATCGATTACCGAGGTTCCTCCTTAAGTCGTATTTTTCTTAGCGTAACGTACATTTCTAATCAGACGCGAACAATAGAATCACATGCAAATAACACCAATTAGAACCGTAGCGAAGGAAAAATGCAAAAGACGAATTCAATTTAAAATGAGATCCGTCTACGTTCAGTCCGGCCCCGAGTCGATCGAAGCGAAATTGAAAAAAAGGAAAAAAGAGGAAGAGGAATAAATAAAAATAGAGATCCCGCTACAGCGCAAGTCTCCGTTGAAATGAAAATAAAGTAAAATGCTTTTTGCGGACGAAATAAATTAAAAAGTGTGTCGCGATTTTGCGAACATCGCGCGTTGACGGTCGCGCAGTGTTCTCTATGACTATCATATTTTGTGTACGTTATTTATGTATGCGCTTTTGTTTGTTTGGCTTTGCATTTTGCGGATCGCATTTAGCGTGACTCAGTTTAAATGGAACTTCGGAGCATAGGGGAAAATAAATGACAGCGTTTTGTTTACAAGACGTGATATGTTTTTTGTTTTAATTTCGTCCTTCCATTCGGAAAATTTCCTTACATGCCTTTGTACTGTTCAAAAGTGCAACCTAACCACCACGCAGTCAGATTTTAGCTAGCGGTTAACTTATTCGTAAATTTACTGAACAACCGTTATTGCCCAGGGTGTACCGGCCCTGCTGCCGCTACTTACCCTTAAAGAAGTAGGGAACCGTAACACTCGAACACAAAGAGAGGACCGACTCGCATCCCTGTAGACTTCCCTGCTCTACCACACTTTACTTTTTACATACGAGATTATATGCTAACGGATACAAAAATATACAAGAAAACAGTTTCTTCTTGATCACCTTAAAGTAACGCATGATTATAACGTATTCAAAATCTTCCCGTTTAGCCCACCCCCCTCCCAAGAACTTCAAACATGCAAAACTTTTAACGCATATTAATGGTCTCGGGCATTGCATCTAAAATGAGTAGGCATTGAATACGGGGGAAAGTTTTGTGAAATTATATTTGTGGGTCGTCACGCTTTTCCGGAGGGGGGGGGGGGGCGATTAGGGGGTCCTTTGTGCTGTTGGTGGTGGGGCCGTAGTTATAGTTATGTATTGACGACAAAAAGTAGCGTAATTTGATCATGAATAATGTTCGCTTTCCATTGGTGATAAAATGTTCAATACAGTGAAACCTGGATAACTGGGACTTCAAGGGACCTGCGAAATAGTCTCACTTAAAGAGGTATTCCACATACCCAGTGTCTCAGATAGCCAGGTATAAATTAATATCTGTCTCATTTACAGAGGGTCCCATTAATAGTGGTGAAAATAGAGGTTACTATAGTTATAGAGGTGCGACAATGAAATAAAATAATGTGTAGTAAAAACATATATACATACCTACATGAGTAAATAAAACAGGTAGTTCACAAAAATAATCAAGAAGTTTTTTTAATATAAATAGTACAAAACCGCACGTAAAGATAATTACGGCCTTAATTTCGTCATTTTTCAAAAAGTCGCCGATTACAACAAAACAAAACAAAACCTGAGGTCATTGAGGAACAAAATTAGCTAAATTTAGTAAATAAAACGAATATTAAAATATGTAGTGCCAGTTACAGAGGTGATAAAATTTTGTCTCAGTTACAGAGGTTATTGCCAGTGAAATTTAAAGGAAACAATTTAGAAAAATTGTTCCTTAAAATATAATCTCAGTAAAAGAGGTAAAATACACTGGATGTCTCAGTTACAGAGGTAACAATGACGATAAAATCGAAACAAGAATCCCAGATATAGAGGTTTGTTTTGTCCCACTAACAGAGGTAATTCAGTGCTAAGGTGTCGGGACCACAGCATGAGTTCCAGCTATGGAGGTTTCTCACTCTTATCCAGGTCCCACTTAACCAAGTTTCACTGTATCAATTAAATGGTTCAGGGTTTACTCTATATAGTCTATATACAAATAAACAAAATTTAAATCATTATTTATAGTTAGTGCAGATGCCAAGAAATTAACTACTACTGCAATTTTATTACGTACGTAAAACAGTTATTCATTTATATTTCCATTGGCATTATGAAAAATGTGATCATGATAGCGAACTACAAAATCATATAATTATCACGAAGCAAAACTGATTAGTCACATTTCAGAACCTGTATAGGAAAAGCCATAATGTCCCAATGCCGAGACAAAAGTGCTCGTTGTTAACGCGTTAAAATATATACGAATAGAACCAGGTTTCTAGCACTAGCAAACGCGAACTCATCCTACTTATTCACATATCTATTTTCGCAAATCCATTCAATTTATCATGGTCACAAAGGCTCACACTACACATAGAGGTCATTTCTAATCCGCCCGGCACTTAAGTAAGGGGGCAATCGGGCGAACATTCCCAACCTTTAGTAGTTTTTGGTAGTTTTGGTAGTTTTCTAAAACAAAAGTTCGTGCTATCGGTCACCTTTCAACATTATCTTATCAAGATTTAGTCGGCTTTATAAACGATTTACCAAATGCTAATGAACTTCTGGTCTAGATTAAATGTGTTGAGTATTTTAGGTATTTCCTCAAAGTGGTTAATAGAGTCGTGTTATAAGCTTTGGGCGGAGGATTTGAGTGGAGGTGTCGGAATAATAATATAATTATTAAATAATTATGTTTCTTTATTTTTCTGTCACACTAAACTACGTTAATATGGCTTTAAAACTTGCTCGTAATCTAAGTAAAGACGCAAACTAAATCTAATCAAAAAGTTACTTTAAACAAAAAGCTAAAAGTTAGCTATGTATATAGGTACTATACGTACAATGAATAATAGTCATGATTAATTGCAGTCATTATTATCACTAGGTCAGGCTCTTCCAAGAATCTATATCATACAAGTAGGTTACAGTTTGTATTCATAATATCTGTTATTAACGGTAACCTAATCCCTCTCAGAGCGGATGCCCACACCGATGTAAGTAGCGCTTTTGTGTTACTTAGCTATGTTTCTGTATAGTATACCTACCGTAGTATTGCAGTAAAAAATATTAGGTACATAATTAATAAAGTAGGAACGGTATAATATGCTAGGCCTTCGTTAAAGTATATTAATCGCTGCGATTGAGTAGAACTCTACAAATACCTACTTCAGATATTCTAACACCGAACTTTGCGAACTATTTTCTCGTCCACATAAATCGATCTACCTACGTGTCCAATACCCAATAAGCATACCCACGTAGACAGATACACTCCAAAGACCTCCGGAGTCTATCCCAACAAAGTTTCCCGAAGAATTTTTAATCATTCGCTTAGGGCGGGCGGGGGCGGGCGGGGCGGCCGCTCGGCGTCAGTGCGCGCCGCGCGGCCGACGCGCCGCCCGCCCAGTCGCGACCTGGCGTCATGACACCACGCGCGACCACGACCGCTCACGCCGCCGCCACGACCAAACACGCGACCACGCGACAACGCGACTAAACTGATCACCAACGCGACCCAAACTGAATAAATTCGACAAATCATTCTCCTACCTGGACCACTATATAGACAAGTGTTTGACAGTGATTTTTATTTGTTCACTTTACGTTATAGTAGTACAAAATTTGTAATTAAATTAGTATTTTTATTGTAAAGTACAAAATAATGTAACATATAATTAGCGGCACGGTAGAGGTTTTAGAATACGAATTAATACAGGGTCAGTTTTGTATGAATTCAATGTGATTGTAGTTTAAGGCGCTTTATCGAGATCGATTAATATTGTTCACAACACAAACTGTCGAGACATCTGAGGTAAGTTTTTAAGATATACCTACCCCATATTAATTCTAGATCAAATAATTGTCTAACATAAAATTAACACTTTATTTTTCTACCGTAACGCGAGTGTATTTTACTAGTGTTTTAAGAAGATTGTTGTTGTTTGTTATACCGTAAATGAGCGCGCTGATAAAATAAATGGAATGTTAGTGGATGTTAAATGGACAAAAAACATTATTCATGCCAATTCACGCGGGTGTCAAAACAAAGCGTGACAACTCGTAAATTGCAACTTTCTCAGCGATTCCCTCATATCAGCACTCGAACACGAATGCAGAGAGCATACGTATTCCGGTTCCGAAAGACGAGACATAACTATGATTTAAATCCGGTGGCGACGCTAAATCACGCGAAGTGGCAGAGGCGAGCCGGCGACAAGACTTCGCCGGGCGCAATCCACAAATTGTTTATCCCGCGCCTAACGATTTAAATATAGCACGAACAAATGCCGATCGTAAATCGAACGCAATTGTTCCCAGTCAAATAATGAAACTTAGCAGCAACAGCCAGTGCACCTACCGTCTAAACTTTGATTAATCCCGCGCGCTCTAATTCCGGAATTTGCAGTTAATGCTCTCACTGTTTATAAAGTTCTGAATTAAATTACCAACTTCCGAAGCATCAACAAAGATTAACATAACAAGTTTCAGTGTAAAATTTTACGAGAGAATTTCCGTGACAAGCGGAAGCAATGTTTTCTTACCGAATGACTATAAATATAAAGCAACACTATAAAACGGCGACAAGACGGCATGGTTTCGAACTAAGAAAACGCATACAAATTTCGATTCTCACATACACATTACCTAATTTGCAGCTTAATGTTTCATTAGCGGCATTCAGAGTCCATGGGAAGACTCTAGCGCTAGAAAAATCTTTAAAATACAGCCTTATCTCGTCTACTAAATAAACAATGACTTTTGACACGAAACAGTTTTAGATAACGATGCTCGGAACACTTCTATTTCAAAGCAACTAGGTTTATAAACCTGTTTTATACTTAGTCTTTAGCAGTTATAACACTATCAATTAAAACTACCAACCATTGCTAGGCTTAAACTTTTCTAGTTAAGTATATTCTTTTAATACTTACTTCCAGTGACGTTGTTTTTTATTTCAAAATCGTGGTTTATTATTTTAGTCAAACAACTACTGAGGAACCAAATTGTTCTTTCAACCATTTTTAACTCCATTGCCCCTAAAACAACATTGTAAATCAATTACAACTTTTAACACGGAATAACGAAGACACTAAATCATATTCGGATCTTTTGTCACAAAAAACATTGGTCAACTTAAGTCTTTTTACGACATAACGGTGCACGGTGCGTCCCAAAACGGTAACAACTCCACAATGGTTTGCGCAATGTACTTTGTTTTGTCCACGACTTTTCGTGAACACTGCAGCAAATTGTTATTTCTATTGTAGACGGGGTGGTCGTAGAAAGCGAGTCTTATTCTTTTTTTTTAGAGAGAAATCTGTGAATTTGTGTCTTTCAAAAATTTTGGCTTCTTAGAATTACCTGCTGCACATTCAGTTGATATAGGTAATGACTGCGAAAGCGACGGTTGGCAAATGGAGAACTTGTTTCAAATTATATAGCTGTTGCGTTATGTTGTCACATAAATGTAATTTGAATTGAGTTTTAATCTAAGCGTGAAATAGCCGAGTTTCGTAACGCTTCTTTCATATCTTTTGTGTATTAATTAATCATTATGCGATTAATAATATTTTTTTCACTTAACTTCCATGCTGGTCTGGGAGTAAAGAAAAAATATTGCTCCTCTTCCCGCGCAGATAGTAAAAGCCCATCGAGGGAATGGGCTAAAATCTTAGGAATCATGTTATAGGCGACGTGGCTAGCAATCCATCACTATTTTGATTCCCCTTTCCACCTATACGCCCACAATCATGCTAAATGCGGCCTTTAGGTCTTGCTACCTTAGGCTCTGTCTACCCCGTAAGGGTTAAAGACGTGATGTATGTCTGTGTGTGTGTATTTTTCAAGTTTTCCTAACTTGAAAATTTCAACATACCTACCTGAAAGTTATCGACATGAAATGAAAATACCTATTCATTTACTGTACCTTATAATTAAAATTATCAACATTTGAATACCTATTATAAAATATATAATCAGTAATTGTATAGTTACCTTTTTTCATTCATTTACTCTCACTAATACACTAGTAAATAAAAACAAATTTAACTTACAGCATCCTCAATTAGTGAACTGTCCGAGTCAGCACAGTCGAGCACCTTAATAGCGATATTATAGCATTAATTAAATTAATAATAACAAGTAGGTAAGAAACAGGTATTGCCAGCGATCTACATTACTGCGATTAGTCTGAGAACCGTGACCTAGTTTTTTTATGCCCCCGTCAGATTTCCTGTCCTGTCGTGTCTAAACTTCATAAATGTCTTTACAATTTCGATACACTTTCGAAACAGCCGAAATAGTCACATTCGAATAGTGTAATGCAATCCTTGACATGCCTGAGGTGCAACTTTTATATAAATGCTGTAGTATTTATAGTGTATCTCGAAGTTCGTAATTTACTACTATGTACGATGGAAGACCAAAAAAATGAATTGAAGTGTCATATACGGGAGATATGACGGTAAATCATGTATTGATGTGATTGTAAATAAATTATTCAATAGTTTCAAAGAATGCTGTTTTGATAGTAGCGCAATCAGATTACAATGCTAAGTAAGAGGAATGTTTAGCGTACATCTTTTTGTACTTACCGGGTAATTTTTTAATTCATAGTCGGAATCCGTAAGTAGAGAAACGCGTTTTTAAAACGTAAATTAAAGTCTTTATCTTGTCTTCTAAATTGAATCACCAGAATGAAAAAAAGGTAATAACATATTCGCGTTTAAAAACAGAAAAAAAACAAATGAGCTCCACCGCAACAGCAGCTAGTGCTGCGCCTGGGCGTGACATAAATCATTCTTGAACCGAGTAATTAAAATACTGGTCTACGCCAGAATCAGGCGTTTCGAATTTACGCTGCCAGCCGAAAAACATGAAAGTGATATTGCACGAGCGTTCACAAATATGGAAATAGTGGACTGCAATTGAAATATTGTTTTGGATTTACAGTTGCGTTGCTTTTGAGCTGATACGTGTTTTGAGGATTTGTGAATTAGTTAGCGTCGATGGTGATTTAAAGCGGCTCTATCCGGTTTTTGATATTCGAAAACTACTTTTGCTGTTAAAAATACGGCGCTAAACCGAATCGAAAGCTCGATTGGTTCATCCGTTCGTGTGTCACACGATTACGATATAATTGGTCACGATAAAGTTTATTACACTATAAGTGTAAATAATGAAGCACGGAAGCATCTTGTACGGCGCTACCGGCCATCTTGGTAATTATAGTCCGAGTTCAACGTAATAAGCACTTACTTGAAGCTAACGTGTTGCTGGCCTGGAATAATTTTAATAAAAACATTCATTCATCTTTTAACCAATTTCTTACAAAATAAAAATCTTAGTCTTTTTTTATAAGGTACATGAGTCATTTGTATACGCTCATCGTAACCACAACGCTTGAAAAAGTCGCGCGTGCCGCGACAACACCGAACGCGATAAATGCAAAGCGTCAAACTCAAATCAATTGCCCGAATAAGCCACCGGTGATCTTTAAAAAGGCCATAAAACAACCAATTACGCTGTTATAATCTCAATATGCCAATTAAGGTCAGCATTACGACTGTGTAAACGGCGTGGCAGCCGTAAGTGCGTCGTAAAGCGGGATTTAATGGCCCGGTTCGAGGGATTCCCTGCGAGCTATGAACTTTTACGTCAACGATCTTGTTAGGTTAGGTTAGTTTATGGAACCAACATAAAGCTTCTTTCAACGGGCTTCAAAAACATGTCTTCTCTTAAAATTATATTAACAAAATCTCATCATGACAATTAAAGTTACAATTGCAAAATAATAATTAAGAGAAATAAAAAATAATGACGTTAATACTTAGCTACAACTTTATTCGCAATAGGAGACCGTTAATATTTGCAGTAGACCTAGTTAAATTTTTAAATAAAACAGTATTGAATATTTTTTTTCAGGAATAAAGGTGAATTTTCTTTTTGTGGCAATGAGTAATCTTTAAACAAAAAAAAATGGAAACCTAAACAGTAGGTATTAAGCGGTACGAAAATACGAACCACGTAAGTTAAGTTTCGAAAAATATATGAAACGAAAAAGTTTGATTCAACATTCGTATATTAGCGCGTAGCAATACAAATGTTAATGTCGCAGACAAGGATTGTCTCATAATTAAGTAATGGTGTATGTAGACAACTAGGACTTTGCGTGACTGACTCAGGAATGCTTGTTCCAAGATAGCTAAGCAGACATACCCGTTACAAAAATAAATCAGCCACGCATTACAACTTAACCACAACGCTCTAAGTAATTATAACAATTAAAGACGACAGTAAATCTATATAAATAAGACTTTATAACTAAAAGTCATCGACCATTACACTAATAAAGTGAGACATTTTTATAATACAATATTAATCAAGCTTATTCCTTTATTGCTATTATAAATTCAATAAAATAAAACTGGTATTTTATTTCTACGTGGTAGTTATTTAGCTCCATACTAACATTATGATCAACGAATGACTGATTTTATAGCTGCGTTATTATAATGTCTCGTAAAAACTTTAGGTATTTTGAATTCATACATCTTAATAAATAAAATCACCTGTTAAAATATTTTACATATTTTTATAAATATTTATATTAATACAGTATTACTAGACATTATTTTAACGATTAAAAATACCTCTCTTGATTTTTTTTTAACGTTTTTACAACACTACAAATACTCTTTAGGTATAGAAAACCACAAATCAGTACAAAATAATACAGAAACAAAGAACAAGTTAGACAATCTCCACCAGACAGCCAATAAAAATAAATAAATTAATTGAATAACTTTACTTTGCTATCTCCGCGATATAGTGGAGTGAAGTCGTGGAAAACAGGTACACAACAACACACACAGACAAACAAACACAGGTAAACAGGTTTCAATGCATAATTACAATCGTTAGTACCTATAATATTCCTAGATACATACATAACATACAGCCACGCCTCTTGAGCATAGGGGTAGGCAGATACTGCTTTGTACCACTTCCATTTGCTATGATCGTGACATACCTACATGGATGTTAGATATATTCCTATATATTAACATCTATATACTTGAACATGCTAAGTACATGGACCTCTTTGATGAAAATATTACAATAAACACCCTCAAGCCCCCTTCAAAGCTCGTACACATTCCTAGCAGCCAAAAGCGCCGATTTCTAAAATCGCTCCCGCAATCCATGAAACTGCGCAAAGCGGTATAAGTAAGTAAAGTACATTTTCGAGCCTGCTTGCTATGCAGGGCGACGCGGCCGGCCCTGATTTTTGCCGTTGTCGACACCGAGCGAAATGTATTAGTGGATTTAATGCCAACGAAATAAGACCGATCGAACGCAGAGAATTCGGTGTTGAGGAGTTACTGTGTTTTGCTGTGCTGCCTTGTTTTTAATAACGTTTGAAATTTCAGTTTAAAAGTATAATATTGAAATGCACTTTTTAAATTAATTACAACCAATTTATTAATTTTCTAGCGTAGTTTTGTAAGTCAAAATTAATATAAACAATTTTCGAACGGATATTTAGTTGCCTATCTAGTAAAAGAATTGCTTTTTACTCAATTGTCTGCACATTAAATGACCCTAATACCTACAACTAATCTATATCTGTTTTCATGAAACACAAAGTTTTTAGATCACCTGCCGTAAAATAATTATTGTATGGACATAATTGTGACCGTACCAGGGGCAGGAATAAATAGGTGGGAAGTGCCGGCGTTATCGTTTCAAGCGATCGATGTCAGCGAGCCACAATTAAAAACCTAATGAGTCATTAGTAATGGGAATTGCTTACAGAAATTAAACACGAAATCAGGCATTTCCATCAGCAGTATGCGAAAATTTATGTTGCGATATGACATGCATTTTCTGACCTTATGAATGATGAATATAATATAATAACCTTGCGTATTACTTTGAATCAAGTAAGCGCTTATATTTTCACGAATTTCGAATTTAAAACGCCTGCTTACACTTAATTTCGGACAGGGAATACGACACGAAACACGTGAATAGATACCTCGTCATACTTTCTCATCTGTCACTTTCAAATCTCAAAAAATATGCAATATTCTCGACTCACTAATAAGTATATTTTCTCCCAAAACAGGCCTTACTGGCCTTAGGTGTCTTTAAAAATAAAACTACCGTGATTTTACAGACATAATTACTAAATACAGGGGTCACTCACGTATTACGGCTGGCTGTCCGGGCTCACCTTGAGAAGGAACCGCGGATCAGTTCAAAACATGTCTGGCATACTTCGACTTACTACAAATATTTAATAAAGAATTAAGTCCTTCGGTCACTGCAAATCTAGGGCTGCACAGCTGCCTTATAAAAGCTTCTATGCTGTAAAAACCATGGACTTTTAACGCTTATTCGTATAGCGTACCTAGTTATACAGCGACCTGGCATCAAGTGACTGCGTCGGAAGCAGGGGTGGGAAACAAGACGCCCGTATATATACTTACCTAACACTGCAGCGTACACGCAAAAGCTACAAGCACTGACTTAGAAACGGTATTTGTTTTATGCTTTTAATCTTACGACAGTAGTTGATAGTGAACGCCTTCAGACCTTTAAGTTCGACAAATAGGATTTCTGGGCCCTATTTCACGACAAGGGACAATTCTGTTTGCATAACAAACTCGACCAGAATCTACGCCGGTTGGTTTCTTATTGACTATGCCTTGTACGATCGTCAAGTTTTCGCTAGATGGATGTAGCAGGAAACTTTACTTTGACAGATGAGTTTGGTTCAATTTTCCAATCGCGAGTAAGTTTATAATACCTACTATAATATTGATATTAGTAACTGTCAGAGAACCTGTTTGCATGCTGCATGCTTCCATGCTGGTCTGGAATTAAAGAAAGAACATAGAATGTATCAGTTGCTTCTCTTCCCGCGCAGTTGGTAAAAACCCATCCAGGGAATGGGCATAGGCATGTTTTAGGCGATGCGGCTAGCAACCCATCACTATTTTCATTCCCCTTTCCACCAAT
Organism: Pandemis corylana; assembly: GCA_949127965.1. Lineage (NCBI taxonomy): Eukaryota > Metazoa > Arthropoda > Insecta > Lepidoptera > Tortricidae > Pandemis > Pandemis corylana. Next base: position 6,115,268 of record OX421859.1, on the reverse strand, counting down.
ACGCCCACAACCATGCTAAACCTGGCCTTCAGGTCTTGTTACCTTAGGCCCTGTACCCTGTAAGGGATAAAGACGTGATTTATGTGTATGTGTGTGTGTGTGTGTGTGTCAGAAAACCTCATTACCACGGTTGATTCAAACAATCCTTGTAAGGTTCGTGATCAAAAAAATAAAGAACCCCTAAAAACTGGCACTGTTTTTAATATAATCAAATATCATGTCCACATGAAGCTAACGGTGATTTTTGGGTTAAAAATATATCCGGTACAGTTTAAACCGTTTTACCTGTAATATTATGCACTGGTCTTATTTACCTACGCGATGGTTCGATATGACTTGCAAAACGGACTAACTGCACGATCCAACCGCAAGACTGCATACTAACATTCGCGAATAATATTTGAATAGCTAATATTTCGGTTCTTATTTTTTTAAAAGGAAATAATGAACCATGCATAAATTTGGTGCTTAGAAAGAACTAAAATTCTGCAAAAAATATTTTCATCAATTAGAGAATTGGCGGCAATTTCGCACTTAACTTTAGAAACAGGAGTATGCCGAGTAAACATTTTATAAACCATAATTTTATAGTATTTATTACGTTGTTTTGATAAATAAGTGACACTTATATACATCCTAAAAAATCATCTACATAAAACTATAAAATATTTCCACGAATTACATTGGCAGTCGGCAGCAATTTCAAGAAGTTAGTTGTAAAAACATTTGTATTCAACTCCGTATGCCTACAAGACGGGTATATAAGCACTTCCCAGCCTCGAGGTATACTCGTTACTAATTTCGGATTCGATGCTAATTGACACGAATATATCCCTTTGTGAACCGCTGGGAACATCCGTTTATTATGCACTCGAATTACGGCGCGTGCTTTTGATGCCGCATGATGATTAGCTGATAAAGAACTTTCGTCTTCCGCTAAAGAATTAGTTAGGATATTATTTTTACGTTGCTTTGGTTATTTTGAAATGATAATGGCTTATCTTCCAAGCTGGTCTGGGAGCAAAGAAAAAGCATCTTCTCTTCCCGCGCAGTTGGTAAAAGCCCATGGACGGAATGGGCAAAAATCTTAGGAATAATGTTATATTTTATTTTATTAACCATGCTAAACGTGGCCTTTAGGTCTTGTTACCTTAGGCCCTGTCTACCCAGTAAGGGATAAAGACGTTATTTATGTAACTTGGCTTAAATTTCCTTCATTCTTTTACGACATTTTTCTTTCTGCTTAGAAACTTTGATAGCTGCACTATTTGAATCCGTAACCCATTGTTACTAAGGCATGCAAAAAAACTTTAATGCTGTTTATAATAAAATTTAGTGTGTAGTAGGTATGTAAAGATTATGAGAATTTTAATATCAGAATCTGAACATTATTAGACACGAAAAACATACCATAATCATCCTTACCATGACATCGGAAACCATTTGAAAGCATGTCGAGTAAAATTAACAAATGCCTTCCGATATAATTCACTGTTACGCAACATCAAAAAATTTCGTGCCTTAAAAATTTATGAGACTTTGATTAGAAAAATTGCTTTGCTCTCCAATTAAGAGCCGAGCCACACACGACGGCCGAATCTCGGCAACGGTTTCGGCTACGTCACTGTACTTTCGGCTTGCCCATTACATTAGTCACGCAGCATCGTAAACGATAGAAATGGTTAGGTAAGATTCTATTTTCGAATGATACCGAAAAGCAAGGCCCTAGAGATTGAGCTCATCTGATTTACCCTGTCACTAGTTAGTGAAGCCAAGCCAAAAGGTTCGAAAAGGAAGCGCATATCCTTGGTTCAACTATAAATTTACCTGGGGCCCGATTTTTGAATGCACATCACTTGAAAGTACCACTCGAAAGTAGTATAAATCTGTTTACATTTTCAAAACTACAGCTCTAATCAAATTTTTGACTAGTTCACAAGATTAATGAGAGCCGTTAGTATATTCTAAGCTACTAGTACTTCAAATTCAGGAAATTTTTTCAGCGCTTTGCACATTTGCTTTCAAAAATCGGACCCCTGGTACGTTGATGAACAAAAAAACATTTACTTAACTACTTTGCTACTACGTGGTCTTCTTGATTCAATGAATTGTCCATACCGTCGAGTTTATGATTGAGTAGTTCCGCAATAGTAACTACATAATTTTATCACCACGCAACTTGACGGAAAAAATCTGTTCCTTTATCATTACAATAACTATTAATAGATGACGGAGTAATGCAATGACATTTTAATTTTTTATCGTATGGCATCAGTGACATTTCGACCTAATTTAATAAAGGAATAAAACAAAAATCCCGGCACCTTAAAGGTCGAGGTCGCGCAATCAAGAGACCGAATCCAGCGCGCCGCCAGCAGCCTTAGTCTTAACCAAACAAATTTAGAAGGCGATCGTTTTAAATTGCCTCCCATTTCTTACAGTCACTTTCGAATCCGCAATCATTATTTAATAGTAACACGGGCTTATAACGATACCTTTGGGATCGCGGACGTTTTTAGTTCTTTTTTCGGCGAAACTTTCGTGCTGGCCGGTGCGAGGCGAAGCGGTATAGTTTAAATTGGTTTTGTTTCTAATTTCTGAACGTTTCTTGTGCTTTAGGTATCTAGTTTCGTGTTACAATTTGTAAATGCCTACGGTTTTGATTTATGTTTGGAACGGTATGACGTACTTGGTTTAACGAACTTTTGCTCGAGCATGCGTTTTGCTTCTTTATTTAATTATATTTTCAGAGTAAAACTTTAGCACCTAATTGAAAACTATACAAAAAAAGACCTTTTAGTTTTATGCTTTGGAACTGCCATTATTAAAAAAAAATTGAATTACATACGCAACATGGTGTAGTCACTTCACACACAAACATTTACTACATACTCATTTGATTATTGTAACGATACTCGTATCGTAACAACCAACAAACTTCAAGTGCTTCAATTTTTTCACATGACTAAAACCAGTAGCCCACAGGGCCCTAATGCGTCTTATCAGGACGATCGTCGGTGCTCTTTGCCACTTAAACGACGGTATTTATAACTCGAAGACGGATTGGTCCGAGCAGCTGTCACTTTGGACGCTCTTAATTCAAATACTGTGATGGAATTGGTTGTTTTTTTTTAATTCTGTGAATGTTAACGTTCTGAAGTTAATGCCAGACAGTCTAGTTGTTAGTGACCCTGACTGTGAAGTGAAGTTATGCGGTCGATTCCCGCAAGGAGCAGATGTTTATATGAAGGATTCATAGATGTATTTATTTTAGTAGGTATGTGTTTGTATTTATCACTATGCATGGCGTACGTTAACTGTCTACAACCCAATAATTTAAATATATTTTTTTTATAAAAAAAACATATTTTTCTTTCTGTTACGCGCCGCCAGTGAGAATAACCTATGTTTAAAAAGAAGATATTAATGAAAAATTACAGATTTTCTGAGTAACCACGAAGTTTCAGCGAAGATTAACAAAACGAAAAATTTATTTTAAAAAAATTTAATTCAATTTTCTTTTATAAAATAATGACGAACTCAACAAGTGACTTAGTATCTTATAGAGCATCCACTTATGCTGTGAGAATATGACCAAATCAAGTACGATCCCGTCATAGACATGCATTCATTAACGCCAGATGTTACGCAAGAGTCATTTACGCCACTCGATCTTATCGCTAGCTACTGGATCACATACCTAAATTTAGAACGTTTATACGTACCATAGAATATTTTGTTGTTTTTTTTAAAATTAGATTTGATTTTGTAACCTTTGTCCTTTAGCACTTACTAAATTTTAGTATAGATTTTTTTATAATTAATTTAGAATTATTAGAAGGTGCTTGAAGTTTTAAAAATAATACCACTAATGATTACAATATTTTATGTTTCAGGTATGTTGGTGTATTTATTATTTAAGAAGTCTCTATATTATTAGTTTCGGTGAGTAAACATATACACACATACATACATTGGAATGCACTTAAATTTATAGATCACCTTTAACAAGTGTGCCCCGATAGGTCAAGCTTCGTCGACTGATACTATATTCGTAAAATGGGCAAAATAAAAATAAAATTATTCGTTACTAGGTTCTACATTAAAATTTGTAAGTACCTATTATACAAGAACCGACACATTGTTATGTAACCTAAAGGTAAAATGGGAACAAAAATGTTTTATCCGACTCACCGTGAGATCCCGAGCGGAAATTAAAGAAAAGCTCCATAATAATGCAACAGTGCGAAATCCCTCGTGCAATGCACAAAATCTTTTTAAACAACTGCACGGAAAAAGCGTTGAACTTTTACACAAAAGCTCTCAGGTAACGCCACGATACGTACTGTCTATAGAACGTAGTCTTACCCGCGTTGAGATGGACGTAGGATTTCTGGTGGGTTAGAGGGAGACGTCGGCTGGTTGCGTAGCGCCGTCCTCAGGGCTTTCGGCTCAGCTGTCTGCCCGGTGATGTTTGAAACACAGGACAGGCGGAGCTTAGCTACAAATCACTCAATGTCACATTTTGACATTTGAGATATTAGGTTTTTTTCTATAACGCTATTGCGCCATCTCTTATTTCTTAGTTCGCTTTCGGCTCTATTTCGGCGACACTTTCTCGTGCGTAATTAGATGTGTGTGTTACTTATATTTTCTCTTTTTCTTGTTCTTTTATAGTGTCAATTAGAATGCATGAACGTCGTCATAAAGTTTACGATTACGACTGACATCGTTTTCGCTGTTTAAAATTCGAACGAAATGTCGGCGACCAGAAAAAACGTCAAAAATAGTTTCTTACCATTTTTCGGAGGCCTCTTGCGGTGTTTCCTAGTTGAATGAAACAAAAGCATTGGCATCCAATTATTATGTTTGGACGGGGGCCTTTGTTAAATGGTCGGTCATGGTTCAAGGAAGTGCCATCAAATTGTCCAAATGAGGCCATAAACGTCCCACTGAGTGACGTCTCTATACGCTGGTGTTGGACTCGTAATATTTTTAGGGTCCAATATATTATATTCTGAATGTTTGGGGTGACATGGTCAGATGGTTGCGTGTGGTTAAAACAATAAATGCTTATGACTTAATCTAAACTGGCTTCGGTTGGACTTCCAACCATTATTATATTGCGAGCTTACTCAAAATTGATGAAAATTACAGTAGGTATGGAAAGAACGGCATCTGTGTATTTACTAATGATACATGATGTATAATATTCTTTCGTATCCCACTAGGCTGGTCACGAATTTGCTATCCTCTGGTGTTATGGGTGTCCATGGGTGGAAGTAATCCTGTGAACCACGTCTTCGTTTCCCACACTTCTTAAAAAAAAGCTAAACTAACGACTTACTATTTGAATTTCCATTTAAGGACTTACCGAAGTTATTTTGTAGTTAATATCTCCCATCTTGCTTAAAAAAGGCAGAATCTGAAAAAACCGTTGTCAGACCAATTATGACCGCACATTGTAGAGACAAAGCGCTTTATAACAATGACGATTCTATTCGGAAAAAAAAAATACGCAAAACGTCCAAACAGTCCCGAAATTTTCGGCAAAAGAAACAATAAAGCCGGGTTTTTGTTTGCATAATTAATTCTTGGCAGAAACCCGAAAACGTTCGACCGCATGATCCCGTGGTTACCGTTACACTCGTAAACGCAACGGGGTACGTAAACGTTAACATCTTTACAGCTACCTCGACCCTCACGATAAGGAAATAGGGCTCAGAATTTCACAAAATGAAGGTAAAGTTAAGTTCTGTCGGTAACTTGGTACTCGCGAGGTTTTGTTTCACGCATTCTAATTCTCGGCATTTTTTTTCACATACAATACAATGCTCATTATGAATAACATAATGAGTGCGTAATTGCGTCGCTGGCCATATATCATTAACGTTTTGTTAGAAGTTACAAAGGATTTCGCTAAAATAGTATATACAAATTAAACAGTGAAAGATAATCATATTTTTGCTGCAACGACTAGTGTTAACGTGTGTAGGTTCACTTGGTAACAATAAAATGAAAAAAATTAATCAAAAAAAAACGAAAAAAATATCATCTTTTAATAGGTGTGAGCTTGAGTTAGGTTTTATTTTCTTTAATACTACATAAAAAAAAATGAATGGCACAATTAAAATAACTTACCTATTGAAAACAAACGTTAAAAAAGTTACCCAATTCAAATTCCTATACCTACAAAAATAATGTGTCAAAATTTTTGGACCACGTAACCGGAAGGTCCATTCCTGATCGCTTAACTTGATGCGTGGGACCACCTGCCTGCGAAATGTTATCTTTTGAGGCGGACGTATCAGTGGGATCTTCCGCTTATGTTTTGAAGTTTTGGTAAGGAAATACCATGGAAATACAGATATAAAAAAAACTTGTTGTAAAAAAAGGTCGAAAAACTTTGTTGCTTAGCAACGCGGTTGACCCTGAGGCTTATCATTTATGTTTTATGTTTTATCACTTTTCTGATTCGGTAGGTTTTTAATTTTTCAAGGCCAGATCAACATCATGATGACCATTAAAGTTGTCGCTAACGGAAATTTATAATTTTAGAGAATATTATGAGGTCCAAATTGCATGTTATTCTGAATGTTAGTCTGGTGTACATTTTTATATCTGTGAATGATTGCCAAAGATTATACTAATAACGTTACGTTAAACTGGGAACGGTAAAAAACGGAAATAAAAAAACCTGCCCTTAGACATAATAATATAGTCCAGATCAAGGTAATTTAAAAGTAAATCATTCATCACCTGATTAAGTGATTAAGCACTCTCTTATGGCCAGTTACATACCTACTTGTTTTTAAATAAGCGTATTTAAGGTGTTCTCGAATATTTGAGGAAGAATAAAGTAAGGCGAGCAAACCAGCCAGTGACTTTCAACCAGTTTTTTTTCTATCAAACCAATCAACGTAATTTTGAGTCTACCTCCCTAGACGCCTCTATACAGACATAGATCTTCTACCTGACGAAGGTTTCTAATACAGTCGCCCCCCGCTGAGTTAAGACTATGTGATGGATGACCACTTTATTGAAAAGCAATACCTAACTTTATTTGTCTTTATATAGAGCGTGGTCACGCGACGACCTAACAGGATTATGGGACACATATGGGACATGTGGACGTCAATTAGATCTGGGCTGGAATTGAAGTGGTACGCAATTATTTGATGAGGAAATTACTTTAGAGAAATACGAAGGGAAGGACGATTTAGTTTTCGGTTGAAGGGAAAATCTTGTGGCTTATATTTGCACTGGCATAAAATTTAATTTGTAGTTTGAGTCATAATTTTGTAAAGAGGAGCTTTACTGTTACAAATTTTGTGTCGTAATTAAGTATCTATTTTGTACGGTGGAAAAGTAACGGTCGATTTTCAATGGATTAGAATTCAGACCACATAAAAAGAAAAGGATAAAAATGCATGCAACCATCGATATGTATCTACTTTGACTAGTACTAACGTGTATTTAGTATTAACATTCATTCATTCATTCTAATTTGTAATTGTAAAAAATCCAATTTATTTTACTATAATCAATTAATTACCTAGATATTTAATTATAGATATATAAGTTGCAGCGCCCTTCCAGGTTTCATATATTACGTTTTTTTGTGTTAGTACCTCTCTGACATATATGATAAACGACTAATGTTATAAATTAAACATCCTTGAAACATGCCAAGTAGGTACCTACACTTTGAAATTGAAAGGCAGAGTAAATAATGTTGACATTTACATTTCTATAGGTTTTTATGTCTATGTAATATAACCGTTGTACCTTCAACTGCACTATTTGAACGTAGTACCATTATACTGTAATGAAACACTAGTTATCCACTTTGGCTTGCGGTTAACCTCTGTTATACCATTTATCTTGAGTTGTGGTTTTATCCGTTTGTTTCAAGTATCTCTTTAGACATAAACATAATGCAAACAAATTGTTAGGCGATAAGTAAATGTAGAGGCGTTTTATCGTAGAACTAATCTGAAAAAAAAACGACTGGGGCCTTGGCGGCTTAATGCGATTCAATTCCAACTCAGTTCAGATTATAGCTGTTATTTGTAGTGCAGATCTGACAGCGGGCGAACATAAACTGAATCGGAATTGAATGGCATTAAGGCGTCATGGTAACCCCTCTGATCTACAAACACACACACACAAATCACGTCTTCATCCCTTACGGGGTAGACGGAACCTAAGGTAACAGGTACCTACAGGCCACATTTAGCAAGATTGCGGGTGTAAAGGTGGTAAAAGGAATCAAAATAGTGATGGGTTGCTAGTCTCATCGCCTATAACATGATTCCTATTATGATCGCCCATTCCCTCGATGGGCTTTTACCATCTGCGCGGGTAGAGAAGCAACTGGTACATTCTATGTTTTTTCTTTGCTCCCAGACCAGCATGGAAGCAAGGATCCTTGTTGAACTGTTTGCGTATAGAATTGCATGAGCCGAATGTAACGAAGGTTCTTACTTCTAAAATAACTAGGAATATAGTTTTGCCAACACGATTACTAAAATCCAAACAAATCATACCTGTTTTACGCACTTGCGCAAAAACACCTTTACACGATAGTCTTTGTTTATGAATCGATATTATTTAAAAGGTTGTGTGGAAAGCGAGCCGATAATCGGACAACGGCCCAGCCAATGTTCTTAGAAAAACAAAAAGAGATTACTCATCCCACGGCCGAACTCTATCTGAGAATTCCTTCTAGAGCACCGCCCCGCCGTACGGTTAGCAAAGTAATACGAATAAAACAGTCCAAAAGCTTCAATTGTAAATACATTTTATTGGTAGGTACAAGCGTTTCCGTGGGATGCAGTTTACGATTGTAAAATTCGATTTCCGAAATAAATAATGTATCTACTCTTTCTAATTTCACGCTCATTGGTCCCTTCTACGCTAACAATATCATGTGGCACACGCAACGTGGGTAACCCTCACAATGCGACCGCGTGAAATGAAAAATGAATGCCTAGTTAGGTGCTGTCCGTACCCACCCTTAAGACCGAGAGCGTAAGACGGAGTACAGAGAAAGTTTGAGTGACGTGCCCCCTTCGCCGCCCCCTTTTCTCCTTCCCAGGATTTATGGCGCCATATTGGATTGGGACAAGATGACACGACGCCCGGATAATTTGGGCAACGCTATCACGTGACGGGCCCTTAGCTGTGGAACGGCTCTTTAATTATGATATTCCGGGGTTTATTCCTTCTCGAGTTGGCCATTGTTCTCGTAATAGTCAGTTAGCAGTTGTGTATTATCCTCCGATTCCGAGTCGGTTAATGGTTAAATGTAAACCGATGATAATGACACGTCGGTTTTTATTGGCCTTTTTTTTTGTAGAGTCGAACAAATGTAAATAGAAACAATAAACAACATATTTATACGCTTTTTACGGAGTCAACCCATGGATGGTAGTTGCTATAAACAAAGCTAATTCGTTGATGAGGCAATAAATAACGTGCGGCTGCACGCACTCGTGCGCAGAGTCTGATGGCGCGGCATGCAATGCAAGCGCCCGCGCTTGCCAAAGCACACGCATTCTACGCAAGAGATTTAGAATAGATATGAAAATAAATACCGCGATTCCCGAGTCTTCCACTAACAAAATATTCCTCTGATGATTGATTTCGTTTAGCATATTCCGAGCGTCTGTCTCTTGCCATTTGTTTCCATAAATGTGCTGACGCAATAAGTCAGACAAGGACATCACAGAACTGTTAGTCGCCGAACACTCGAGGGTGCTAATGCTGCAAAAACAGAAATCTCGTTAAGATGACAATTTATGGGTTGTTTTTGCTAAATGAAAATAGTCGCGGCCCGTGAACCGGGCAGACCTTTTTTGATTTTCTTAATGGAATCTTTCCGCTTGGGATTTGTGTCGAGCGATGCGTTAAGCTCTCCCGTTTACTTATATTTACGATATAGTTCCATATATAAACCTACTATCTTTCTCTTAAACCACTTATTCTTATCTTTTATTATTAGAATGCTCAGCAACATAATAACTGACACAATTTCCACTTCGCGTATCTTCGTTCACAATGCTAGCATTGATACTTACTCGCAAACTTTACAAGTCCGAGCATTTTTATGATTTATCACAAAGCGAAATTTTTTGTTTCCATTTCTCTTCGTCCATTGTTTTTTTTATTGTTTTACCGCAACTCGCAGCTTTTAGAGGGAAAAAGTCACCGTGGAAAGTCGCTTTCGCTTTAGCGGAAATGGAAAATGGAGGCGAAAATAAAGGAATGAAACGGTCGCATATGTGCTGCAAGAAACTTTAACGTTATGAGTGCTATTCGGATCCACGGCGCGGCGCCAGGGTTAACTTCGCTTCCGATTGTAATAACGAAAATTACACGAAGAAACAAACTGAGTCATAGAAATTCTTGCACCGAGTTTCGATAGCTTCTGTTAACATTCTTGGCTGATGCTGCAACGATTCACCGTATACATAAATGCTTTGCCTCCGTATTCACTGAATCCCTTTTCATTATTTGCAGTCATTCCTGTCAAAAACAAGGACGTAAGTATACAAGGCGTCTTAAAATTGTTCTGGAATATTTTAGCATGTGGTGAGATTAGTTGAACTAAACAACCGTATTAAAATTTTTCATCGCAATTTTTGTATCAAAATAATGATAAACTTTGAACTTAGGGCAAGTATTCAACGTTGTCAACAATACTAAGAATCCTGAAAAATATTTACGGGGGTATTCAGTCCAACCAAAACAACTACCAACTAGATTAATTTTAAGATACAGCGACATATTGGCAGGAACTGATGACCAACATTATTTGGATCCTAAATTGCATTATATCCCATTATTTTACCAGAAAGATTAACACGAGCAGCATTAATATTGAAAGTATAAGCGTAAGCAGAACCCCGAGAGAGTATGCTACATTTCTTTTGTCTCTTTTCCGTCACGCTTCCCCTCACTTTTCTCCCTCTAGCACTAGGGAGTTGTGTCGTATGAGTAATTAAATAGTAATTGTAGCATAGAGCAAAGACGCATGCAGTTGAAACTAAATATATTTAGCCATTGAAATAGAAGATTCAATACTTTAGTAGGCAGGACAGCGCTTGATCATTTCGCTAATAAATTTTTGTTAATATTTTTTTGTGCTGTTTGTACTTTTTACTGTCATCCGTGTCTAAAGTACGTATACAAAGTTTCGAATCAATCGGATCACTAATTCACTACCAAAGGATTTGACTTATTTATTACTTTTGAAAATAGACGAACATTGCAAGTTAAATGAAAATTCATGAAGATATCACCACATCCAAGGATATCACTGCATCACCTACTACACTATAAACGATCGTCTTTCATCGATAAAATTACCAGGAAGCATAAAAGCAAATAGATATACAACTAAAGATATTAATAAACTCAATGCGCTGTACGTATTTTTATACTTACATTTTCATCTTAAAAATTTCGTTTGTAAATAAACTATCAATCATTATAAATTGTATTGAGGTAATAATTCCACTAAAGAATTTCAATGGTACCTAATAATAATTAATGTCTTACTCAACATCTGACATAATGATATCATTAAAGTGCGAAATACTCAGAAGTAGCAGCAACTATTTCTTAATTGTATCTTAACTTGATCTTGTGTATTATAAGGATAAGTGTCTTGACTTTACTGTACCCATGCTGACATGATTAATATAATAAGTCATTTAATATGGCTAACGCTAATGTTTGCTTGGTTTTTTCACTACACACCTAATAAAAAACAAAGTCGTTTTCCGTTGTCTGTCTGTCCATATGTATACTTAGATCTTTAAAACTACGCAAAAGATTTTGATGCGGTTTTTTTTTAATAGATAGAGTGTTTGACGAGGAAGGTTTATATGACATGTATAATTCTACGCAGACGAAGTTGCGGGCAGAAGCTCGTCATTTATAAGAAACCCTGGAATAAAGGCCAGCTATGTATTTTAGAAAATGTTTCTTTATTTCACTATGTCATAACAGAAGGTTGGATTAAAACATGGCTAAGTACTCTATCTACACGTTATGTTTTCTTTGTTCGCTTCCCGCATCCCGCTGTTTCCGTACCGCGGACACTTTTGGTTAGTTTGTTCTGTTTCCTCCTACAATAAATAATAAAGCCGTACTATTTACGCGGAAAGCCCAGCGTCAAGCGGTTCGCTGAGAACACCGCATTAATAAAAAAAAAATGGCGTCCGAAATTCGAAATTAAACGGCTTATTCTGTCAACGGCGATAATTTATTCACGAACGCAGTCTATAACGTTTTTTTGAATCAGTAAGTATAAATTAAAAAGCCCGTAAAACCGATAACCGCATATGCAGACTTCTATGATGTAAAGTACTTTAATATTCTATTAAACGATATTCAGACTTGTATTAAAATACGATATCTGTAATGAATGACGAGGCATTATGTGTCTGGACGCGATATATCATTATTCGGTACAATGGGAGATACTGTCATTGAATGATACGATTTTTCATTGATTCAGTTCGGCACGCGTGTATCGGTTATGTGTTTCCGATAAATAGGTCTCGTGAAAAGGGAGGATGTCAATCGAGTGTGATTTATTACGGAGCGTGTAATTTGCGCTTCTAAAACACCGTTTTTTGCGATTGTCTCTTTTAAAAATACATTTTAATGTAGTTTTATGAGCCGTCCGTGAGTTGTGCCTTTTGCTAGGTTTTGATATATGTTTTATTACCGTGCTTACTTTCAAAAGTTTCAAACATATTGACTGTAACAGTCAATCAGTCACTAGATTCAACGCGATGGACATTTATCATTAAACGCATCATTCACTACAGCTCATAAAACAATAACAGTCCACCATGAAGTTTGAATTGTACGTAATCGAACACGATGATGCAAATTCAAATATTTAAATTTAAAATATGAAATTCATTCTGGCTGGTGATACGAAGGAATCAATTTTATTGGTGAAACAAGCGGCGTCTGTTATTTATGTGCTACGAACGTGGCCCGCGCTATCGTGTCACCGGCCTCTCGCCTCGCTCTAGAACGTTCTAGAAAAATATTCTTTTGTTTACTTTTTGAACACGTTTTCGCGTGGAATTTAATTGAAGACTAACATTTTTAGTGGCCATGTACTAATACTTGTAATATTGATAAAACTACACATAAACACGAAAGGACGCGAGACTTTATTACCACTTTATTCTATTTTATTGACTGGAACTTAACCTAATGAATATAAAGAAAACTTAGCTTCTATTGAAACAAGGTACTAAAAAAACTGTTTGTTGGTTCGTAAAAACAGCCTGTCATTGCTAACATACATTTACCAGTTGATTATGCTATTAAAAGAATAACTAGTAGTCCTCTGTCTGCAAACACCACATTAGTTACAAAGATTAGATCTTAGCAAATTATTCCACAGGCTTTGAGGGTAAACGCAGTATTTTGTTGTTTTTTAGCCAGAAATATTGCAGGCAGGTGGAACATTAACTGCTAGTGCAACCGCCATGACACAAATCTACAAAATAAACACATTAATCCACGGAACATTTATCACATTCGACGACTAGATATTGGTATTAATTAGCACTTTAAAACGTCAATTCGCTAATTTTTTACCATCATTTTGTTACCACTAATTGATGGAGGCAGTAAAATTTTACTTTCCATTGTGCAGTTTCGAATTACTTATCATTGTTAAGGTGTACTTTTTAATTTGATGTTGAGAAGTCGTTGTACAAATTACGATTGTTGTTTTCTGGGTTAATTAAGTGATGTGACAGTAATTCTTAGTGAAATGTTAACACACGTTGCAAATTGTCGTGGAAAAATATGAACGTCTGTAGTAATGGCGACGGTTACAGTGATTGTTTTAGGCGTTATTAACATTGCGAAATTACAGTTACAGTTCGGATCTCATTCAATTGAAAATATAAAGGAATCATCTGCCATTTAGATACCTACCTAAATATCGTGAAATTTGCTTGTTTCCTATGGATGCACAGCACACTACCAACCAAGAGTAATTTTTAATTCGAAGGATCAACCCCAGGAGTCTTAACCATGACGTCTTAATGCGTTTCAATTTAGACTCAGTTCAGGTTTTATCTAGCATTTTTAGTATGGATCTGACAGCAAGCGAACCTAAACTGAATCGGAATTGAATCGCATTAAGACGTCATGGTAAGGCCTCTGTTTAGTTTTGCCACATTTCCATCACAATCAGCTGAAAAAAAAAACTAAAATATTTTCACCGTTTTACTCTCACATAAAATGTTATCATCAGTTTAATTGGTGCCCATCGCAACAGAAATATCCCAGACGCGAGGATCACGCTGGATTAGGGTCACGTATGCTGCGTATTAGCACTAGTAGCTGTATAGCTGTGGCATAGCTTCGTGACGATTCTTGCGTCATGTTCACAAGACGGGATCTCGGAGACAATAGTACGAGCAACAATTGGTGAAGCCGATCTTTAGCTGCTTATGCAGTGTGGCTGTGTGGCGCAAATAATCAGCCACCTTTCTTTAAGGATATAATCTTCTTATCATAGATCTTTAAAAACTTATGGTACCTACCTAAAACATGTTAACTATTTACTTAGAACAAATAAAACCTGAACTACTTTGACCAAAAAGTGTAAAGTGAAATTATGAGTAACAAGAGTACCTAGGTAGAAATAAGTTGGTTAAGTAGTAAATAAGTTACAAAACCTTTTTTTAATGTGATATGCTTGTTTTTGATTAAGTACGCTTGCCTGCTAAATACCAAAAACAGACGCAGGCAGGGAATTCCATTCTTCAGCTGTCTGGATAAAGGGACGAATAAAAATACTTTTGGGACCAGTAAAACAAAAAAGCTGGCAGAATAATGTGATCTCATACGACAATTTTGAGCAAATACGGATCGCTTGCATTATAGCTTCAGATTACCCTAATTTTGTTAAGTTAAATAACTGTAACTTTATTTCTAGCAAGTGTTGAACTTTGCAAGTTCGTTGCCACTAATATCGATTGATCTAGTCTAAGTCATCTGACTACCGCTTCAAGTTTTAAGTTAAATGTCTGAGAATCGCAATATAATTGGCTACAAGATTTACTGCAACAACAACGTTGCACCAATTCGGTTTCGATTTCTAACAGGCCACCGGGAACTGTTTAAATCATGCGCGTGCGCTTAAAATAGCTCGCGATCACTCCTGCTCCGCGCCGTAAATTCAACGCTAATTTACTGCCTCTCAATGTTATAAATAAATAAATATTCGTCCCCACACTCCATTCTCAGCTGCCACAATGTGCCACTACACGCATGGCGTTGTCATAACATTACTTTTTTTATCTCACACAGTGCCGATTATTCAAGCCATGCAGCCAAAACGTATCCCTTTCTTACTGGCCAGCAACTTTTCTCAAAACTCCAACCAACTTCAGAGTATATTTAAAAAAAATACATAACTAAGACATTTGTATCTGGCCAGTAATTTCGAAATCAATCTTTTACGTTAACGAGGCAGTTTAAAAACTAGCGATCTATTTCATACACCACAAATTATTCTGCCACCGCGCGGACGCCGCGAAAGTTATTGGGTGCCAAGTGGGGTGAGACCGTGGAACAGCCGCGCCGAAGCACTGCCAAAGATTGGTGATCCCTGATGCTGCGACGGACTGCGAATTCCGGCGCTACTCAAAGACAAATTCAATACTAACTTATGTCTCAGAAACAAATGACGTTTGAGTTTAAATCGTAAAGCCGAGGTGAACAAGGGCGGTGATTGGCGCTATCTCATCACTCTTGTTGCCGAATTTCGAAAACAATACAAATGAGAGCCGACGCTCGAAATTGTAACGGTTAGGTGCGTAGGCGAGGGAAGGTGTCGATGAACGCTTGTAAAGCTATGTATTAGCTGAACATAAAAATCTTTTTTTTGTGTTTTTTGTTGTGACGATGTAGACTCAATACTAACTATAGTGCGAGTAGGTATATCACAATTTCTTTTTCTTTTTTTGTATAATCTATAAGCTTGCCGCACCGGGGCAAAAAAGTGCTTACTTAATCGTTTCTTTTTTAGTTTTATGGTACGGAATCCTAAAAAATAAATGTTTTGAGCGTAGTTCTGTTTAAATCAGTTAAACATCTGCCAGTTATCTGGATAATTAGTTAGTCTTTTATTTATAATCCTACTGTTAAACACACAACTCGTTATTGTTTTATTAAATACCACATTACACATTTTCGTCTCTATCAAACACATTATTTAAATTTTGATTTCCTGCCATCTTTGATCACAATATCGATTAATTACAATTATCATACTTAAGATGTTCAATATAAACAGATGATTCTGCCTCGGGATCTTACAGCAAATTAGTATCGATAAAGCCGCCCGTCCATCACTATTGCCCACGGTTGCCAACAGGCGGAGCTAGCGCGGTGCCAACTATGGCGGGCGCGTTAATGTACCATGCTCCCGCGCATGTTCTTAGCTTCTTATTGTCATCTGCTCAGTCGCATGGCTATTAGTTGATCTATGCGATCGCCACACGCACTGGTGTTCGATCATGTTTATGTTGTTGAAATTTGGACTGTTGTCGAACAAGAGTTTGTTTAGCTTTTGTTTTCTAAGAATAGAAATCGGTTTTGTACTTTTAATTTGTCAACCGTGAAAATAATGTTTCACATAGTAGAAAACTGTACACCTCATAGGAAGATCTATGTCTTGTTTACAAAACTATTTTGAACTTCCGTTCAAAGAGAAACGATGTTCGCAGTGCAAAAGCGAAGCAAACCGTAGTATAAAATGGGATTTGGTCCTACCATCCACGCCATGTCTGCCTCTCATAGGCTGCAAAGACGACAACTTAAGAACGGGTCTTGATTGGATACATATCCATATTAAATAATTCAAAAATTGAGGTTTACCAATCCCCAAAATATTCCTTGTGTGGTTCTTATTTTTCTTTCTGTTACGTCTTTGGCATTAACGGTTGAATTGAGTTTAAATTTCGGACGCTCATTGGCTCATTTATGTGACAATATATCAAAGCTGCGATTCAAACAAATGATTGAATGATTGGCTCTTACTTGCCATGCATTTTTCTCACGAGTCTAAGGAGTCAGTCGCTGAAAAAATTAATACGACTAGTTTTGCAAACTCGTTTTACTATCTTTTCGACGTGATATGTAATGCATTTGCCATAATTAAGCAAAACCTCATCTTTGTACACCTAAACATTGATGCCAACCTAACAATTTAAGTTCAGGAGAAAGCGTTTCGAATCAGATCTGAATCAAGATCTGTTTACATCAACACATACGCGGTAGTCCATATTACGTATGTGTACGTGAGAAGGGCCCGTCATGTTTTATTTATTCGCTGTGGACCCGTAATAGAGTCGTGCCGTGAGAGCGGCCCGCGCGTTTTTTGCCGACCGTACCACCGAGTATTGAGACGTCTCGGGATGCTGATGTCTTGTTGCCTGCCAACCATACCTCGGACATGACGGCGACATTGAATTTTCTGTTTTTTAAATCGGTAACAAGTGTTGCGGTAATTTGTATTCAGAATCCCTCAAACCGGTTTGCTGAATGAAATAAAAGTGCTGTACTAAAGTCGATTTTAGAAGAGAATTTTTCATCAAAAGACCTTCCAAGCCAGACAGCTGCAGGAGGATATTAAAAATCCATTCATCACACTGACGGCAAAAAATAAAAATTCAGATTCACACCCGAACACGGCGACTGCGAAATCTGGAGAGACGAGGAGGTATTTCCATCCACCCCCGTCCCGACCCCGGCCCCGGCGGCGCCTCCCTTTTGACAGGAAATGATTGTCTAATATTAGCTTTGTTATAAGGTTCCTCTTTAGGGATTTGGGCGCGCTTTCTTAGAATGTTCCGCTCCCATCTGATATAGGTTCTCATTTATTTTATATCCCTTACGATTGGCCGTTCTGGTGAGTCACTGCTGGCTATTTGCGATCTGAAATTAAAAAGAAACAAGATTACTTTCTGCGAGCGTCGACCTAGCGCGAAAATTATCTAGCAAATTCTCACGCGTCCTGACAATTTAAAATTAGAATTCGATAAATTTTGAAAAGAATTTCGGGTCAACGAACTGGCGGCGCAGTGTCCATTTCATTCTCGGTTAACATAACAAAAGTTTACATGATTATCTGAGTGTCGTATTAAATTTATTGTCGTTGTCTATTTCTGCTTGGTTTTCGTCAACGGCTCGGATTATGAATAGAATGGTGTCCTACGCAGTATTCCGGCTAACTGCGAGTAACATTGACAGATTTGTGCGTTACAGACGTATTCTACACGGGTACGGAAGACGTATTTTTTAGGCCGGTTGATAGATGAATTTTAGTTGCGTTCCCAACATTTTTGGGGGACATTCTTTCTAAATTAAAAACATGTTTGTTACAGCCGTTTATAACCGAAAAACAAAAAGTGGAGTCGTTTCGTGAAAACACGAAACCAGTAGTTGTCGATTTTTCGGCGTATCAGTTGCACGCGTCGAAAATCGAAATAATTTAAAGCGCCGGAGAACAAAATTAAATTACCAATAACTGAATGGCGTCACCGCAAAATATTTTTGTCGGCGCGGCAATAATGTGGATCTCGCATATTGCGCGATTTCATGAGTAGATAACAGAAATAATGGGGTTCAAAAATGAAATTAATTCCAGGTTGATGATTTCAAATTGAAAAGTCACATCGGCTGGCGCCATAATTCATGATCCTGAAACGTGTCCGGGCCGCGGCGGACGCGCAGGGCTGCCGACTATGATTTATTTATTACCTTCTGGGATTTCGCTTAGCCATCGCGTTTAAGTTTCGTAAGATGTCGCGTTAAAAAGGCTTGACGTGTAAACTTTTGTGTGAGCCCGACACACCCTAAACAACAACAAGTTTTATCACAAAGTATCATTTGCAATAGGTTTTTTTGCCACTCCACATGGGGACGAGAATATACATAGGTGTATGCCAGGCATTTTTTTCGCGTTCCTACAAACAACAAAACCTCCAACATACCTAACCGTGATGATCTTTATTGGCAAAAAGATAAACGCATGTTGCCTTCTCCTGTAATGAGTGCTTTTAGCCTTTTGTACATCAAAAAGTCAAATATAAAAGAGCTAATATATTTTACGCATAAGCCCAAAAAACCGCGCATAATTAAAAAGTTTTATGAATTATGACGCCCATTCATAAGGTATAAAAAATGCAAATATTTGCGTTTGGCACAGCCCTGGGGTCGGGCTCATTGTCGGAGTCCTTTGTCGGAGGTCTCTTCCGTCTCACCACTCTGATATCTGAGGCTACTCATGAATGTTACATTATGTATACTATGCACATATCGTAAGTGTGGAGGATGCTTTACTTACATATAGATTTCGAACCTATTTATGTGGATATAATGTTGATACTAGCCGATGTCGATGGTCACTTTGGATTAAAAAATTAAAATTGGCCTTTAGTCATTTTAAAGATGCCTTTATTGTTTCTGTTTTAATGCAATACGATTATAACTATTTTCACTTCAGATTTTGTTTGATTATTATTCTTGTGAGTGGCTTCCGTTTTAAGTTCACTCTTTTATTTATCTGTTGTCACGGCTGTCACTAAAGAGCACTACTTAAGCAAAAAAAGTGACACAATCATTAATATTGTTATTATTAAGTATCTGCCCGACACATTCCTGTAACATTTTTGCTATCATACTTGACTCGATACGCGGTTCGCACAAGTAGAAGTTTTATCTATCGCATTATTAAAAAGATTTTACGAGAATTTTATTCCCTCAAAAATATCTAGGAACGGAATACAAGTTTCCGCAGTGCCATTTCAGAGGCAAATATTTTCAAACTCTATCCCGTAAGAATATTCCCACGCGGTCCAACTAAAATCACACAAAATTTACTATTTCCGTCAAAACCATTATATCAACTTAATCGTTCAGAAGTTTATGTTTACATCGTTTAATTTTAATTAGCTATTCATGGATACGATAATAAAATCTGCCACAACACAAGTGACCGTTAAGCCGGTCGTGAATAGCAATACTCACTGTACAAATGTGAAAAGTGAGTTTTTATACTTATGTTAATACTTTGAAGGTCTCATGTTTAATGCAACCGCTTGTCAAGAACATTTGTCGGTTGCACTATTTCAGTCCTTTACCTTTGCAGCTATTAAAATATGACTTTGCGAGTCCATAATAGCTGGTAAAAGTTTCGCGCAAGAATGCAATGTTTTCTTTCGGTATAATTTATATCGTGTAATACTGCCGAAGTTTACTTAATTAAGATGTGCATATTTTGCCCCACATTTTTCAAAAGGCTTCCGGATCGCGGTCTTTTTTAATTACAATTTAGGATTCTAATAAGTTCCGTGACGTTGAAAAATAGGAGAGGTGCGTCCTTGTTACATGTTAATCCTACTAATTATTGTACCAGTTAATTATAAAAAGCGTTATAAATCATTCCATACACAAGTCTAAGCCATGTAAGCCTCGCGGCTTCCAAGCAAATACAATGACTTGTTTGCCTCCTTATCCGACTTATGATTCCGCAACGCGTCAGAAAGAGAAAACTTCTTTATGGGCGCATTCACGAAAAGCGAGGCCGTAATTTGCCTGCACGAAAATTTGATAATAAATCATAATAGTTTTAGACAGATAAGAGGTAAAAAAATAAACCAATTTGGAAAGTGAATTGTAAGGCACGGCGGGCACCGCCGCGTAGCCTGTTATTACACCAATTATGTTATTATGTTAGCCGTATCTAATCCGAAAAACTAAATTGGAGTCGGCCGCTGCCGGCGAATGCCCGATAGGTTCAATCATTGACTTGTGGGTCGCACGAAATTCGTTGCGGAAGCAATAAGAAACACGAAAATTTCGACAGAAATAGTCCCAAATTATACATAGTCACTAATAGTTGGATGCGAGCAAAATTTCTATCGATCGCCCGAAAAAACGGGGTCCGTCGACATATTTTCGAGACCCTATTTCGCTACGGTTCATAGTTGGGTACAAATTAAAAAGGGTGCTCTGTTGCAGTACATATTTCAAAGTTCACATTTCATAAACAACCCCGCGTCGCCCTTTGATGTCCCTCACTTAACTCATATTTCATTCAATATGACCATAATTGAAGCGCCGGATCGTGATTCATATGAATAAAGTGCTTGTTTCTCGAGACGCAAAGTTCAGAACGGTGTAAAGGTCCATAGGCCGATAAGTGCACATCATAATACGTGCGATTGCCTCTTTTACAATTTGTATCTTTCGCGTTCCCAGTTTGGTGCCGAAACAGGTTTTTCTTGTGTAACTTATGAACGTTTTGTGTTTTCATTTGAAAGCGCGACGGTCCTTTGTGATATCAAAATATCAAATATGAATACCAAATAAGGGTTGGGACAAAAGAAAAACTGACAACTTTTTAATTTATGCGCGAACCAGTACATGAAAACGTAATAATAGGAGCGTGTTGGTAAATATATTAATGTAATAACTCTCCGAGGGCGTTTTGGAGTCGGCTTGTATTTTTCTAAAATTTCACGGTAGATACATCATCCGCTCGTGGAAAATTGGTAACATCTTCATTATAATATTTGAGTGGCACTCGAGAGCTCGCTTTATTATTTGTTCGACAGTGGCGCGGTCTGGAGGCCAATTAAGTTGCTAATTTGAACAAAGCCTCGTTGCTCGTAGACGTAAATAACGGACGTTCGATAAACTTTTAAAAATAGACTACGTGCTTAAAAAAACTTTCACCGCGCTGTGTACAGCGCGTTATCGTCCCATACCTGTTTATTGTTTATAATTCGAACATGCGTCTATGCGATAAGGGCACTAATAAATTAATTTTCATTAATTCCGTCATTGTCTATGTTTACAAAATTCTTTGCGCAATTATCATTTTAATTAATGTGTTTTCTGTGATAACTCGCCGTGACTGTTTATATTTTTTTCATTAATTTATTGCACGGTACTATCTCTATGCAATTAATCATTGCATTAAAAGTGCATATTTGAGTTCACAGCAATTAATTACTTAGTTGCGGGATGAATACACCATTGCTAAAAACAATTGATTTGCCTAACTTAGATACGTGTGGGCAAAAGACAATGACTTGCGTTGAGAGAACAAAGATTGTGCGAAATAGACGGACCTACTAACATTGAAAGATAAGCCAATGCCAGTTGGAGTGAACTTGGCAATTATAAAAAGATTCCTCGTTCTATTGCACTGACCTATATTTATCTCCCGACCCTCGACCCCGCAGAGATAGCGTCATATAGCTTAGCTGATATACAGGTCATATGATACTAAAAGGCAATGACTTTTTGAAAATATTTTTCCTGGAGCGACGATAGTGCATAATGAATGGCATTATACTGTCATATCGCTGTTTGCTATTCGTACGATTGAAGAAAAAAATATTGACTGGTTTTATTGTTGTATTTTATTGTAGTTATATTACTTTGAGATACCTACTTATACATGTAGAGCAGATATATAGTTTAAAATTTTACCTACTTAACTAAAGAATGAAAGAAAGGACAATTATTCCTTTTTGCAAGACACACAAATATAAGAGAATATATACACAATTTTATAGTAAAAAAAACAAGAAAAAAACACAGACACTCTAGCTCAAAATCATATTTTATGTTTAAAAAGGGCATCCTAGAACACTTGTGTAGGTAGTTACTGTTTAGGTATCTTTTTGGTAGAGTCCAATCTTGCATGGACAGGACAAGATATTGACACATAATCTTAAGGGATTGATGAGGCTGTATATTTGTGTTAAAACATATTACGAATGTATTTGCAACTTTGTTGGTAACATGATAACTAAATCGACTGTCATTTGTTTCAGGTAAGAACATCACACGTCGCGGACGAAGCGCGGATTCCGCGGAAATGGAATTCGAATTTCAAATTGCGAAGCCTCTGTGTATGTGTGTGTTGTGATCGTTTGTTTTGTCACGTGCTCGCCACGCGATTAACAGTTCAATCGTGATTAACATAAAGTCGTACTTCAATTTCGCGCGGCCCCCACGTCCTGAGTCAGTTCGAAGTTCGAACGGAACCGGTGCATGTGTGCGTAAGTAAACGACAGCTGAAAATCAAAGGGAAGTTTTGTGAGTCGCTTTTGTTTTTGCGTGCGGGTAAAGTATGGAATATTTTTGCTCAGTTTCTTTACCATATTAAAACTCACATCAGACAGTATTGCACTGAATTATAATTAACTCAAGAACTTTTGTCACTTTGGCTTTTATGTTAGGTAAGTAAATTGCAAATGGTTAATAGAAATACTTAACAAATATTACAATTGAAGCGACAGCAAAGCGGTTGTTTTCAATCCCACTGCAGTTGAATTGTAATATCGTTCTCTTAATTATAATGTTCACAAACGAGAGGTTGAATAAGAAATCATTCGTCCGATTCGAATCGCAGAAACCGTCGGATCTCCGTAGCGTTTTCCCGCCCATCCGTAGCGCTACATGCATTCACACGCATTCGGCTAATCTCTCATGTGATCGCCACATAGGCGCGTGTACTCGCGTATAACCAGCCATTTTGTAGAACCGATAGAGTCTACACTCCCTTTTGCAGTTAGGCATCATTTCGTCTGGCCGCGTTAAAAGCACGCTGCATGTTCGCACTCCCACCCGCCCCTACACAGACGCGCGCTGTGTATGATTCATGCCTCTCCCTGTGTGCGTACGTTCGCGCTCCGCTGGAGTCTGTCAGTGTGTTAGTGTCCATGGCTGCACGTGCACGCACGCATGTGTGCGAGCCCACTCATGGCAGCGGACTATGACGGCCCGTAGATTTGACAGCTAGCTCAATGCGGGTTCAGAC
Organism: Pandemis corylana; assembly: GCA_949127965.1. Classification (NCBI taxonomy): domain Eukaryota; kingdom Metazoa; phylum Arthropoda; class Insecta; order Lepidoptera; family Tortricidae; genus Pandemis; species Pandemis corylana. The sequence continues at coordinate 6,091,372 of OX421859.1, read as the reverse complement.
GTTCATTATACACCGCCCGATGTAATTTTCGTGAAATAATTGACGATCGGAACGAAAAACGATTGCGCTCGCGAGTCGGATACGTGTTTTGGTGGGTCGTTGTTTTCGCGCGCAAACTTTTGTTTTAAATTTTCAATTGTTTTCCGAGTGACATGTGACTAGGTCGTTTTAAAAGACGGTCTATGATGTTTCAAATTAGATGTACTCCGCTTAGAATCAGTTCGCGGAGCGGTATGAGTGAAATATTACCCGTTTGGCTATTTCAACTGGACAGAATAATTTATACGACCACTGAAAAAAATAAATGGTAAAGGCTCTAATGAGATACCGGAAGACAATAAACTAAATCAATTATGTCAAAAAAGAGGTGATATATTTTAAACTTTAAATGCATTTAGATATACTAAAAGTTAACGATGTGTAGTTGACACTGGATATTTTGGGAACAAAACTGTGCTTCCTATTTAGTGGATGAGTGACAAGATTGATTGTGATTCGTTATTTATTTTGTGGAATTCGGATTCCAGTTGGATATTATCTAAATTGGTGAGTGTTTTTCAAGTAATAGTACTAGTCGTAATTTGTGAAATGGATTATTTATTAAATGGTCTTTTAATATTTCCAATACTTAAAAACACTATTTATTTCCGACTTGTGTGTTTCTATGTAGGCAGAGCTCAGAACATTCAAATTAAAACGAAAAAATTAATCAATTTTATGTCTCAATATAAATTAGTTCGCCGAATCGTAAAATCCTCTTTTTTTCTAACAAAAATACTAAACCTATTTAACTGTCAAACGCGTCGACAGCAAAAAAAGTCGTCCGAAATGAAAAATATTCAAACGGAAATATAAAAATGCAAATGAAACAAAACAGCTGTGCCGGTATCGTCGCTGGTATAAATTTTATAAAAACTAAGGTGCACATGTCATAAAGATTAATAGAGACATTTAAGACAAATCAGCATTAGTATGTGCATCGGACCTTTGAGCAGGTACTTGGTCATTAATCAAGTTATTAGAATGGAGTCGACGAAAAGAGAAATGTATTAAGTTGTTAGTTGGCCGTTTGAGGGTCGGGCCTGTAAGGCACCGCCTTCTGGGATTCGTTACGTTTTTTTTTAAATGTCTCCGTGACGTAAGAAACCATTTTGTTGTTTAGATATCGGTCTAATGTGCAAAGGAGGTGGTCTATTAGAGTTTTAGATAAAGCAAATATTCTCGCATAAAAAATAGTTAAAGGTTTTTTTTTATCTTTTTGGCTTCTTTAGTCTCATTGTTATTAATTGAGTCAATTAATGTTATTAATAAAACTTAAATATACAGTTCTAGTATTGCAAATTTTCATTATTTACCTATAAGGAGATTTTAAATTAAAATTCTTGAAACGTAATTAAAAATAAACTAGGTAGGTATATCAGACTACAACAGTGGTATAATGAATAAATAACTAGTTAATTAAAAACGTACATGAGCTTCAAAAACAGCTGGAGACCGACATATTTATTTGTTATTACCATGTAGCCTTTACTGTGTCCAGAACAGTTCCTATAACTATCCAAAAAAAAACATAAATACATAGGAAATGAGTAGAGATAAACCAGTCCAGCAGTAGGAAAATGTTAATAAATGTAGTAATAATTAAGAGGAATAAACCCTCAATTAAGCCAAGTTAATCAATTAACCAAAAATGCTGATTAGCATATTTTAATTGTACCAATTTGGCAACGAATCATGAATTGCCGCGATAGTAAAAAAACGTGTAGAAAAAACTGCAAGTTGTTTAAAAACTTGCAAAAAGTGCTACAACTTAAATAGTTAGGTATACTTGAAGTCTGGCTACTATTGAAATGGTAATGGGCTGGGGACTGACCATCTTCAAGCCAAGACATGGACTAAAACGCAATTTACAATTGCGAGGAAAATTTTTCAATTTTCGAATGAGTTAAAAATCGCCGACTTAGCGCCGCAATGTAATGCGTATTGCAGGATTTTTCTTGCTAGTCTAAACTTGGTTTAAAAGAGTGACTAAATATGAAGTAGGTTTTAAATTTGTTGCAAGAGTTAACCGATCATTGGAAGTGTATGAAATTCGAAATGTAGTGTACGACCCAAACAAACATGGCAAGTCAAATTTTATTAAAACTCTTAAATTAAACGATGCTCGAATCACATTCCGATCGTTTTAGATTCTATGTTATAGCCTCTAGATTCCTTTATTCGAAAACAACTACCTTACACTTTAGCAATGTGTTACAGTAACAAGCATTACTGTAAACCAAAAAGTAGAGTTTTCCAGCTATTTTTGACCAACTTTGAAAAAACTGATATTCTCATTTCACTGTTTTTGATGTTAAAATATTTGTATGTCAATATTTTCGCAGGCTATTAAAATTTGCTATCGTTTTTTGTTAAATTGGTCCCATATAATTTTTTTTAAGTCGGTTCACTAATTTGTAAATTTATATTCATTTGAAGGCGGTTAATATTAAGCTTCTTCTTTCTTGAAAAAAGCTATTGAGGTTAATCGTACCGCATCATATTCTTTACAAAACAGTAAAGTAGTAGATAGTAGCTAAAACACGCGGTTTTCGCTTGTTTTTTCCATCAATAAATATACGCTTTCAAACTCAAGCCCATTAAAAAAAAAGTAACATGAAAATCTATTTCAACGCTAGCTGACAATGAGCATGTTACGAAAATGCGACGTTCATGGTTATGTCACTCGCATGGATTAGCCATGTTGGTGCCGTCGTTTTTTAATTGTCTAATTTAATGGCTGGGAATCGTGTTTTTCACATGTTTCGGCCAGTTGTAATGTGTGCTTTTAAATTTAGAATTTATTGTTTAAAATTTTGCCGCACCATAGACTGAAACATTTGTATAGGTACAAGTGCCTACTTTGTCATCTGAGCAAGTTACATTTAATTTTCGATGAATCGTTCCTTAGTAAGGTTTCTATGACTTGTTTGCAAGTTATGTATTATACTTTGTTTATTTATCTCATATACAAGGTGTAAAATACACCTCGTGCGATAATTCACTAGGGACATGAAGCTAAAAAACACAAAATAAAAAATAACTTCATGAATACCAAAATCAAAACTTTAAATATACTATGAACTTCAAGAACAAAAGGTTACTAAATAGCTAGTTTATGGGCCTAAATACTAAATACGGGTTGTAGGTATTTACTACAAGTAAATTCAGAGACCCATAACCTTCAGAAAATTAAAAAAAAAAGGTTTTTTAAAGTTTTTATTTGAATGCAAATCACACGGGGTTTTTATATATTATAAACTCTCTCGCGAGTATGTACCTATACCATAACATTTTCAAAGTGCAGGTAAATGTCCATGAATTCTGATCCTCAGCTCTACGGTAGTTTGAGTCACAAAAGTGTAATTCTTGAATAATTTAGACCTCCAAAATAACCTATTCGAGCAAATCGACTCCACAATTTAATCAGACCTGTTTATAGATAATGCAATACCTCCCACATAAGAAATCAGTCATATATCATCCAAGTGACAGCCTGGCTATTAATTATAAAATACATGTCAATGCGATGCATACGTTTTGTTACGGCAGTATTTTCCACAGACTTTATCTCGAATTCTCGTCTGCATTACGATCTATGTAATAAATAAATTAAAACACGCAATCATAATTCGATATTAAATTCTCTACAAGCAAGCATAAACGATTTACGCAACACTGGCGGCACAAATCAACTCTATGCTCAGCGTGAAAAAAAATTAAGTTGTCAAAACTCGCTCCATAAATTGGTCCAAATACATGGTCATGAAATTTTTAGAACGAGATAAAGATAGTGGCTATTATTCTAACGGTCCCTTTCACCGCTATCTAGTGCTGACCATCTGATGAACTGCTTTTAAAGCGAATAGCGTACAAGATTTTAATGCGCAGCAGACTGAGATATTCGGTTGATGTGATAATACTCCGTGACCGAGCGCACGACTTTCTAGGACCGTAGTTGCGTACAGGCCGGCATTTTTTCTTTTTCTTTTATTCAAATTTGGAACGGTTTGCCCTTTGAGTATGGTAATAAAGCCATGGAGGTTTGTTAGCGACGTCGACCACGCGAGAGATCGATGAAAGGCTTGATAAAAATTTAATTGTGTAAGTGGCCAGTCGTTAAATTGTAGTAGGTATGATAAAGTGTTGTTTATGGCATGTTAAAATGAGCGCAACTGAGTATATGGGATTTTAAGTATTTGAGCAATATGAAAAAGGGATTTATTTCATACGTATAGTGAAAGAACTACATTACTATTGTGTCAGAGTTAAGTAAATGTTGTCTCTACCCCAACCAAGTATAATTATGAATTAAGAATTATGAATAGTGTTTACCAATATTAGTGGAAGCCTAAAAGCTCTTCAAGGCTATAGTGAATTGCATGTTTATGAAACAGTGAGCTACAGTTTTGGCCTCATATAAGGTTCAATCACTGCTCAGTTTATTTTAAAAATAAATGTCCACGCTATTCTAAATATATCCTGACAAAACTAAAGGAGCAATATTCGTGTAAGTGTTTTAGGTGAAAGATGCAAATAAAAAGTTTAAAAACGAATCAACCTCCTTGAGCCTCTCTTCTCCCACACTAAAAAAATTCAATTGCCGATAAAACACTCGCTAATCCGTCATGGACTTTGTCAAAACCTCTCAACGCTTAAAACGATAACGCCCACCACGGCCGCTATAATTTAATATCATTTGTTCATGTCTCTGCTCCCACCGACTAAACTGGTATCTCATTAAATATTTTAATTAACTTTCCAGTCATGTTATACGTCAAAATTAAAAATATGTCCCACTGGAGGCTTAGGCATGTGAAGAATAATAGAATGGCAACAGTTTTTTGATGTCACTATTCGTCTTTGGGTGTGTATAAGCAACCGTGGACTCAACGTTTTGTTGTTAGGATCGAGGACATGCTTAGCCCATTCATATCCTACTAATATTATAAACTCGAAAGTTTGTAAGTATGGATGGATGGATGTTTGTTACTTTTTCATGCCAATACGGCTGATCTGGATGACATTTGGAACAAAGATAGATTATGGCCTGGAATAACACATAGGCTACTTTTTATCCCGGAAATTTCGAAGATTTCTTTGCAGACGAAGTCGCGGGCAACAGCTAGTGATCGAATATTTTTTAGGTCTAACATATTCTTTGGTATAAAATTACTTCAGCGCAACTGAAAATATTTATAGGCTATCTAGAATGGGTTAGGTTATATTCAATTTATTGCATAATTTACCTGAAAAGTCGATTTCAACATAAATTCAGTAGGTATTTGACCAAACGATCATTCGACCAAACATAGCACAATATTAGACAAACAACAACTGTTCAACGATTCGAAATAGACTCGCTTAGTCCACATTTTTACAACAGCCAAATGATCCTTCGACCAAATATAATATTAGACAAATAATTATTCGACCATTCCATAAAGACCCGCATAGTCCACAACGATCAAACGATCATTTGACCAAACATAATATAAGATAAATAATTATTCGACCATTCGATAATGACCCGCTTCATCTTTACTACAATCAAACGATCATTCGATCAAATATAATATTAGACACAGAATTTTTCGACCATCCGATATAGACCCGATTAGTTCACATCTTTACTAAGACGGCCACTGTGTTCGAATACTAGGTAAAAACTTGTCACTCACGCAATAAAGACGCTTGAACGACGACGATGACATTCGGATAGCCTAGTTGTTACTAAAGTTGACTACAATTCGAATACCTGTCTGGGCAGATGTATTATTAGTACGATGAGTACACAAATACTAAGTTCTGCAGTGCTCACAGCTGTTTCCAGGTTTCTTGCCACGAAAGTATCAGAGGTTCTCTCATCAATCTCTAAAATTCAGTGGTAGTAGTTGCCAACTTTTTTAAGTTGTATCCTAGTTTGTGGAAACCATTGAGCGGTCAAGTGGGTGGTCCAAGAGCTTACTAATAATTTCCTTATTTAGACAAGAAGCCTTATTCTGTATTCAACTACCAACCTTAGCGACAAACATGCTCATAAGCCTTGCCATTTTCCGATGTTATCATAACAGAGATGACCGCGTTTATCTTTTGTTTTAATTTTCGATTTGTCAATGTTTGTGTTAGACACTCGGTTACACGTGGTCAATATGCGATAGATAATAAATTAAATGTAAATAAGTGAGGCTGATTGGATATTGTTCGTTACGGCAACGACGTTTCCAAGCAGATGCATGCACTGCAGTATAAATACACTATGAACTTTATTTACTACGATTACGCACGGTTGTTTTTGTACTAACAAGGGTTAGCCGTTGTATTTTTTTTTAAACACTGGTGTTTTTTTTAATCCCTTAGGTACCTTTCTTAGTCTGTGATTCACTTTGCGCTTACAGCAACTGCAACGCTGGTCTTAGTAATAAAGAAATAACATAGAATGTGCTTCTCTTCCCGCGCAAATGGTAAAAGCCCATCTAGGGAATGGGCATAGGAATCATGGCTTTTATAGGCGATGCGGCTAGCAACCCATCACTATTTTGATTCTGTTTTCCATCTATACGCCCGCAATCAATGCTAAACGTGGCCTCTAGGTAACAAATGTTAGGCTATGTCTACCCCGTAAGGGACAAAGACGTGATTTGTTTGTGTGGGTGTGTGTGTGTAAATATTCCATTTTCAAAAAGTAAACGCAGATGATAATAGACACTACGTTAAACAAATTACAAAATAACAAGTCTCGATTTTTTCTCCAATAATGCATGTCCAAAGTATACTCAAACGACTAATGCACACCCATACAAAAAAAGTAATCGTTTACACTGATAAATTAGTGCAAAATAAAGATAATCACATGTGAATTGGCAGTTTGACATGCGAACTCGCCTTTATTAATGTGTATTATAGGTTGTTGAGAATTTACAAAATTATCGGGCGGTTTGAATATTAATCTTGCGCGAGCGCCTCTCCGTTTTGGAATTAGGATGTGATAACCCTGGCGGCGTTATTCGAGTTATTTAACCAATCAATCGATCGGGAAATGCGTTTTGTTTTTTTTTTTTGTATCTGTTTTGGACTAGGGCTGTCAAGAATAAGAAGAAATGCTTGACACTAAAATGCTCTAGATTCAATGTTTTGTGAACGATATACACGAATATTAAAACACTTTTGATTTTTATACACATATATCATCCTTACTTCCATGCTGGTCTGGGAGCAAAAGAAAAACATAGAATGTACCAGTTGCTTCTCGTGCCGCGCAGACGGTAAAAGCCCATCGAGGGAATGGGCGAAACTCCTAGGAATCATGTTATAGGCGATGCGGCTAGCACCCAACACTATTTTAATTAGTTTTTCCACCTATACACCTACAATCATGCTAAACGTGGCCTTTAGGTTTTGTTACCTCAGGCTCTGTCTACCCCGTAAGGGATATAAACGTGATTTGTGTATGTGTATGTATGCATATCATCCTTTTTTTACTTAATGTACATGTCTATCCCAATTATAATAATTGAAAAACTCGAAACAAAATATATCGTTGGCGTTCAGTTCGTTTTGAAATTAAGCGACAAAATGAGATTATTCTGTTTTTAATCTTCAATTTATTCTTACGTAGGTAGGTACCCAAAATAATAGTACATTACTGCAGAGGCCGTGAAGTAAGGGATTGCTGGACGAGTTTGGGGTAGGTGGCCGAGTCGAAGACGAGGCCAGATAGAACGAGTCCTGCAATCCCTGTTCCGGCCAAAGCTTGTATAGTGCTTTTCTCAAACAATGTGAGGAAATATTAAAATTAAAATAACTACTAGACAATCAAGTAAATCTCTTTACTTTTTTCCGGTAGCATATTTTGCATAGCTAAATTTGCCTCCTCTTTTAAATGAGGCGGAGTACAGTTCATAAGTTCCCCGTCACTTTTAAGTCATTTTTATTTCTGTTAAATTATAATAACAATCACTACGAAATACGCATAAGCAGAAAAAAAGATTTTCGATTTGCCACCTTTTTTATTTTTTAAATGTACTAATTTGATCCAGCTATTTGAGCACCATGTTTAACCGCACATAAATATAGTACCATAGTTTTTTTTTTTATGTCGCAATTATGCTTAGGTACAGATTGTGGTGGTGGTTGGCTGTATGTAATTTTTTCCTTTGCCAATTTAATTTTAGTATAGAAATTTAAAAAATTAGAGCAGCGGACAAAAATGGATTTTCATACTAACTTTTGTGGCCTAAGCCAAGAAGTAATGTAGGGAGCCATAAACGAGAAACTTCATGTCCTCATATCGGGACATTAACGCATACATTTCCGAGCATGTTTGAGAAAATAATTAAATTATCTTATGACACGTTGAGTACGAAAATAAGGTGTATAAATAGGAAAAAAACGAGTCGGACACGGCTCACAAATGAAAACTACCGTACCGTACCAAAAGAAGCATAATCCCTATTGTAGGGGTCTTAGTAGGTATACTCTGTAATAAAATCAAGTTTATTTCTATTACAGATCAAAAAACAGGCTTCTTAGTGACGGACGGATAGACATACATACATACCTACATACATACACAAATCACGTCTTTATTCCTTACGGGGTAGACACAGCCTAAGGTAACAGAATACCTACAGGCCACATTTAGCAAGATTGTGGGTGTACAGGTGAAAAATTAAATCAAAATAGTGATGGGTTGCTAAACTCATCGCCTATAACATGATTCCTATGATTTTCGGCTCATTCCCTCGATGGGTTTTTACCATCTGCGCGGGTAATTCCTAACTGGTATATTCTATGTTTTTTGTTTGCTCCCAGACCAGCATGGATAGACAGTCAGACAAATTAAGTAATAGGGATCCTTTGGATATGGAACTCTAAAAATGCTGTATGTAGGTAAGGTTATTGTCATAACTATACAAAGACAGTGACGCCCTTATTAAAATCCTCCTAACATTATAAATGTGAAAGTAACTGTCTCTCTGTCTGTCTGTCTGTCTGTCTGTTACGGTTTGACGCCTAAACCACAGAACCAATTTTAATGAAATTTGGTACGGATATATTTTCAGTCCCGTGGCCTTCCACAGGATAGTTTTATCCCGGAAATTCGCATAGTTTCCGCGAGATAGCGGTAAGCCAATTCGGCGCAAACGAATTCGCGGTCAATCGCTAGTTTCCAATATAACATTTATAATATATAATAATTTCAATAACGTTAAACAACGTTACAAAAATAAGTAGGTAAAACATTTTGTCTAGTTTCTAGGCTCCAAATTCTTAGGCGGCTTCACTACTTTGTGTCTAACCTATTCTCGTATTCTAGTCATCGCCGGCAGGGATCATTACTCTTAGGTACCTAATTTCTTTTTTTGTTGATCCATTCTGATTGCGGCTTTTAGCCGACCTCCGATTTTGTGTTCAGCCAGTGATGTGCGAATGATTTATCGACATCCTATATAAAAATCGGGAACGGTCGATTATAAGAAATTGGATCTTCGAGGAAAATTCTACGTCGCATTTAAAGGGTGATTTTGAACTCTACCGTGGTTCTTCAACGTTACGAGTTTATATTAACTTTGTTTTTTTTTCGATTTGTTCTTGGTTTATTTTAATCTGGGTAAGTATTTTGAAATATGGCAATGTCTTATAAGACCGCAATTAGAAGGAAAATAAATTATTTTACTGAACACACATCAATAAACTCAAGGTATCTTACATACTTAGTTATTAGCACTTTTCACTTTTTTTCCTCGTCCGAGAAATAGGGTGCTATTTGTTTATTCATTGAACATAAAACTTTATCATAATTTACAAAAGTGTCAAGAAAATGCCCGAGCACAACATGGGAAACACACCTGCTTCCCATCAGGATTAGCCAATACGAGTAAGATGATGGTGGCATTCCGGACGGACGCTGCACAAACTACACGCATTACAAAGTAATGAAATTACCGTTGTAAAGTTTTATTTAGTTACTGGATTTTTACATACATAGGTACATACATATATCACGTTTTTATCCTTTACGAGGTAGACAAAGCCTAAGGTAACAAAATCTTAAAGCCACGTTTAGCATGATTAAGGGCGTATAGGTGGAAAGGGAAATCAAAATAATGATTGGTTGCTAACCGCGTCGCCTACAATATGTGTCCTAAGACTTTAGCCCATTCCCTCGATGGGCTTTTACCATCTGCGCGGGAAGAGAAGCAACTGGTAAATTCTATGTTTTTTCCTTACTCCTAAACCAGCATGGAAAAATTTTACTCATGTATTATCAAAGTAAACTGTAAAACAATGAAAGGGGGTCGCATTTAATACGACGCTGTAAATAACTCGAACCGTTTTAATTGCACTCTACTATACAGACCTCTCTTTTCTTTGAAACTAGTTCACTCCATCAAATTACCTAATAGTTAAACACGAAATTCATTTCAAGGTGCAATACCGTCACACACAAATACAGTCGGCCGCATAACGGCTCATTTGTCCGAGCCGCGCCACCGGGCCAACTGTACAAACATACATTTACTCATGTTAATAGATTGTTTGTTTTTAATGCTCGCTTATATTTAATGCTCTTAGTTGATTAATCATTTACATTAATTGCTTTTATTCTCAGTCCTTTTCAGTGTTGTTAATTTAAAACTTTAGAATAATTGCAATAACTAGGTAGGAGTTTGAACATTTTTATTGCACTTATCGTGAGTGGAACAGCCTGTGTGTAACAATTTATTTGTGCCATTTGTTAAAAATACTTACCTTAGTGTTAAGGTCGTATTCAAAGCCGGTCGAGTCACGCTTGACTCTTATTGTTTAGTTAATTGTATGGAAAATCGGCGCTAATTAAAGATCAAAATTTTTTGACTAACGTGCTCGTAATCGGACTTGACTGTAAGTATTTATTTATTGCGTGTTAGTGCGGAAATAATTATTATGAAAAAAAAAAACCAAAGTAAGCCAAGTACCTAAGAGAAGCTTTACACAAAGCCATTCCTAACAACAACAATTGTTTCATAAACTATTCTAATTTCAAACCTAGAATTAAGAAAAAATATTTAAATACGGTTACTGGCTGGCAGGCAGCAAGCAATAGGCGTAGCTAGTGATGTGATGTGCCATGCTGCGAGGTGTTCCCGCGCTAAGTGCGCTTTAGCACGCAATCCTCGCCCCGCCCAACCGCACGCTTGCGAACGCTTTTTAGCGCTGTAACGTTGTTTTTAACGTTATTGGTTGTATTTGAAGGGTTATGAATAATTTATGTAGTGTTTGACTTGGATTTGTACATCGTGCTCAAAGTTTGCGCCTGTTGTATTGTGGTTTTATTGTTTTATTAGCGACCCGCCTCAGCTTCGCAAACTCTTGAATCACTCTATCTAGTGATCAGAATTGCATTAAAATCCGTTGCTTAGTTTAAAAGATCTAAGCATACATAGATACCTACATACAAAAGGTGGAAATTGGCATTGTTTTATACCTATGTAAAGATTAAAAGTAGGTACTTTACCGGCTATCTGCCATCCAAGGACGCCTAAATATGATTTCGGGCTAGCATTGACATGCTAAACGTGGCCTTTAGGTCTTGTTACCTTAGGCTCTGACTACCCCGTAAGGGATAAAAATGTGATTTATGTATATGTATTAACATTTAGGCGCCACGTGATTATGCTGCTTAGAGAAATTTACATACATATGCGTTATTCCAAATGAAATGTTGGGCTTCTTTTTGGCTACAATAATCAGTCATCTTCTTAAATTTTTAAAAATAAAATGTTTGTATTTTAATTTCCTTTTTTCACGATTATTCTTATTTCCAATTTAACTGCTGTAACTACTTACTTGGTTATATGTCTATATTATACCTAATGTTTTATCTTATTATGGGACAGAGAAGTATTACGTAATACGTAGTAAGTTACTTTGCTTGATTATTGCTTGTTCTATCTAGAATAAATGAAACAAGAACATTGAAATTAAACTTACACGCTCCTCTAAATACAATTTCAATTTTGATTTATTAGGTCTTATATTCTTACGTCTTAATAGACACCGTTCCTTATCAATATACGCTAGTCAAATGTCTCGACAAATATAGTTCAAGTGCAAGCTAGCTGATATACGGCGGCCATCACTGCACGGCCTATTATGAGAGCGTGACGTCACCGCCCCGCCCCATGCCTCCTTCAATCAAACCGGGGAACCCTCGTCATGCCCCCACCCCACGTTCCGCTTTACTGACTCCGCATTTTTTCTCATAATAATAACGTCGAAAAAATCGCGCAAAAAATCTCGACAGACGAAGCGCGGCTCATCCCAGCCCTATCGGTCGGTCCTTTTTCGATCGATCGTTGGAATCCGAAATTTGAATTTTTTATTCGAAGCTGATTTTTTCGGCCAGTTCTCGCCGTGACGCGATCAGAACTCATATTTTTATTTTAAATTTTGCTTTATTTTTGCATTGCAAATTATGTTTGCGGCTTAATTAACAAAGTCATTTAATATAGCACGGCAAGGCCAAAATTCACTAAAGTGTTGCAACATTTTAGATTGAAAAGCATACCTAGATTGATACAATTATAAACACAACGATTTTAAATCAAATTAGAAGTGTACTCATACTCACCGTGAATTTTTAAAATGTGAGACTGATTTGAAATTTCTTATAAGAAAACAAAAAGCAAGTTAGAATTTATTCCAAACAGATGATTATGATTTCCAATAAAACAAAGAACAAACTACGTATCCAAATTCCTGACAATAAAATCGAACTCGGGACAATCGTAATTCGAATTATCAATTTGCGTGTTGAAATGTTTAAACAAATGAACAAAATTAACAATAATAGAAGGTCACAATGATCACAGGTGGCCGAGACAAAGCGGAGCAAATACCCATTTAAAGTCGGTGACTCGTCGTATTAGTATCTTTATCTAATTAGGACATTTTAATGTATTTTAAGACCATTTACTGCACACTAATATTTTAAAACCTAATATTAGCTCAAAAATACACATTTTACCACAAAAACAGTATTTTTCAAAGTTTGAATGCCTTAAAAATAACTATGTTGTTTATAATGCCATCTAGTTGGCGTCAACGCTCGAGTAATTTAGTTAGCCACTTAGTTCAACTACTCACCGGTAGAGGTCACTAGTGTGCGAGCTTAAAAAGTTTCGTAAACTACTTTTCATTTAGTTCGTCAAGAACGTCAGAGATGGTGCTGTTATTAATACAGTTTTGTATACACAAATAAATATGATTAATCCGCACTTCGGTTATTTTTGACTGTACGGCTAATTGTTCAGATTAGCTTACAGATTTTTGTTATTCAAGACTATGAGTATTTTTTTGTTTCTGTTTTTTCGATTGTTGTTTCCTTTATGTTTGTAAAATGGTTCGTTCTTTCTTGCATGCACGATTTTTATGACATGACATAATTTACTCGCACATTGTATATGTTATTGATAAAACGGTATGTTTACGCCAAAATTTAAATTCCATAATCGCAAGGCTTAACCCTTCTCAATTCCTGACAGCCTCTAAATTAATAGTGCGTGAAGGGTTGTAGCTATTTAGCAGTGTGACCTTAAGGGCGATTTAATAATAAGATTTATGGATCCAAATACCGGAATACCTGAAACTAGTTCTTGGCTGACCTAGTTGTGTGCTAGTCTAGAAGCAATGAGGTCTTAGGAAGACTGAAGAGTTAATCACTTTGTCAAATTTGGCATCTTTCGGAACGGTCAGGCAGGACCCTCTATTGGGTTGATCCCCATCCAGTCAAAGCTTGACTGGCAAAAATCCCTTAAAGGGATAAGTTCGCCTTTGTACATGGATCAGAATGTTTGTCAATTGTTTGTTTTTATATTTTGGTGCGATAAAGTGTTTACATAACACTTTAACACTAATAACATAACATTTTAATTTAATAATAAAACAACAACAACAACAACAAAAAAAAATGAAATTGTAGTGAATTCGGAATAAAAAGGCTATATATATATAAAGTGTTTACATACATACTATTTACATTCACAGTGAAAACCACATAATTTCCAAGTGTGAAAGTCAAAAGCTCAATAAGTTCTCAGTTCAGTTCAGTTCAGTCGTCGAGACCGAACGATGACGAACGGCTTTCGTTCAGTTCCGGCGCCGACCGGAAGCCCACAGATACCGTCCGCCCGGCGCGTAAATTAAACTGGCAGCTTCCGGTTTCAATGATAGCATTTCAACATTTAAAAATTGGATTTAAAAAAATTTAATCATAAGAAACTAAGATGATTTTAAAAAAAGTAAACGAATTATGGTGCCAGAGCGTTTTTTTTTAAAAAAGTGAAGGCTGTTCTTTCGTTGAAAACTCTCGCTTTCGTTATACTTAACATGTCCTTCTTTACGAAAATGTACTTTACTGCTAAATATATTAAACAACAAGGCAAGCCACAAAACGTAGCCGACGTCAGTAAAAAGGCTGTAGATAAAATAATTCAAAAGCTGGTTTCATGCCAACTAAGTACTTATATATTAGTGCATATGCGAAAAGGCAAACGAAAAGCTATATGTAATCCAATAAGGTGACGAAAATACAAAAACAATTAATGTTGCCACCAAAAAGGGAGCACATTCTAATAAAATTACCCTAATCTGCCTGACCGCATAGACACAAAAAAAAACTTTTCTAAACAATATAAATAGTTACCCAAGAGAAAGCAAACGTGCGTAGGGTAACAGTGGTGCCAACATAGCCATTCAGAATGCGTTCCGAATTATTCAATGGAGCGGGAGCACGGCTGCGTTCGGAATTTTAATAGGTTTAGATGCTCTGCTTTCCTGTTTTAACTTTCACCTTTTCCTAAGGGGTGAAACTAGGAATAAATTTGATTGCTGGCTAAAAATCAAATATTATGTATTTTGCAAAAACTTTTGTTCACAATATAATAAAAAAACATCGAATAAACTGATGATCAGGCGTGCATCCTGACAAAAAATAACTTAGGTAATATTTATGTCTTTATTGTACAAAGACCTAAAAAGTCGTAAACATTTTGTAAAGATTAAAAAGAGGTTAATGATAGTCGAAGACAACATTTTTCTACAATAAAACGTCTAACTTTATCAATAAAAGTAAACAATCGATCATGCTGCCACCTATTATTACCTAAATACAAACCTAAACCTATAATAAAATAGATTCTAAACTAAATAGACCGAACCAAACCTTTTTGAAATAAAACTGGTGTAGTTCAATCTTACTCTTGAAACAAAATTATAAAAACATTGACCTTACTTCAAACTTTCTAGAAAATAAAAACATTTAGAAATTCTCCTTTCATCGTTCAAAAGATTCACGCCAACGCCACTCAAGCACAGTTGACTTAAAAGCTACATCGCTGCCTTTTGACGGAGTTCGAATTACACATCATAGGGGGCGCAACTCAAAAGTTGACTCTTTTTACAATAGATGGCGTTGTAACCAATTTTCATTAAGTGTTTACTTTTGAATTTTCTGAATAAAATTAAGAGTTTTGTTAGAATTAATCTCACCTTTTCAGCTAAATGACGTCTCTGAGTGAGAGCATGAAACGCTATATTTATTAACACCTGCGAACTGGGTTCAAAAATACGTTCCCAGTCAGGGGCCCGATTTTTGAAAGCACATGTATGAAAATACCACTCGAAAGTGGTGTAAAATTGTGCTGAATTTGAAATACGAGTAGCTTAGAAGATACTTACGGCTCCCATTAATCTTGTGAACTAGTCAAAAATTTGATTAGAGTTGCAGTTTTGAAGATATAAATAAACAGATTTATACCACTTTCGAGTTGTACTTTCCAGTGATGTGCTTTCAAAAATCGGGCTCCGTTCTTTTGTTTATGCAGAACCTGATTTTGACTGTGTCCAATGCAGAGTAGAAATGCGAAAAGTGATTTTAATGTATAAATAGTAGGTGGTGTTAAATATTAAAGCGACGTTAAACACGTCCCTGGGTACCTGGTCTAGAACTATTTTATCGGTATGTCCGTCCGTATCTCCCCCGTTCTATTGTCCGAACGTATGCAAGCGATGTTAGTCGTGTCGCAATTACAAAGGTGTCGGCGACCGTATAGACATAAATCAGCGCCGCGCGATATAACAATTAGCTGGTATGATAGCAATGTTAATTAAACGAATATGTATAATGCGACCGGAGCGCCGCTGCGGCCCGATTTGGAACTATGCGATTTGGCCAGAAGGCATCCATCTTTTATTTTAATTATAAAACTAGTTTCTGCCCGCGTTTTCGACCGCGTAGAATTAGACTTAAGAACTGATATTAATAGTATATTTTGCAGTAATCATTTACGTACGTTACGAGTCTGCAGCTGAGCGTTTTGCAAAAAAAGTCTACACAATATTTTTTTCCAGAATTTTACAATTTTGGCGTTTTCGTAGTCAAAATCACTTACCCTATCGATTCTTATACAAGAAAAAATGTGTCCCAAAACTTCCATTCCAGTACCTACGTCACTTTTCGTAAGTTCTTTTTTTGTGATTTGTCTGTGCTTCTTTATATTTGTACAATAAAACATTCACTTACTTACTTACTTACTTTTTTGTTCATGGTTTTTTATTATGTATGGAACGTCACGTAACTACAGTAAAAAAAATCCATAGTAAAATTACGCTCATGTTTTCTTGTATAAGAATCGATAGGGTAAACGATCCTGAATAAGAAAAACCGGAAATAGTTAAACTGTGGAAAAATTGATAATGTACACATTTTTTCGGAAAACGCTCAGCTACCTTTGACATGTTTATCGCTATCCTGCGAGAACTATACAATTTTCCGAGATAAAAAGTAGCCTATGTCTTAATCTAGGGTACCAGCTATCTCCGTTCAAAACGACGTCAAATCTGTGTGCGTGAACAAGGAACATACATCGCACTCACTCACTCACGGACATCCTCACATCTGTTATCTTCACAAACGCTCGCATTTATACGATTAGTAGAATACCCACTGATAGATTAAATTTGGATTTTAATGTGGGGATGAGTAATGAGTGCAAAATAAATATAGTACACAAAATTAAAAATGAAAAAAAAAATACTGATTTTAAACCACAATTAAAATTTAATTATGGTTACATAGCACCTGTCAAGTTAATATTAGACTCGTTAAACCTTATCAAGCAATACGATTCAATTACCCCTCTTTAGTAAGTGATAGCGACCAAGTAGGTAATCGGTAGGCAATTAACACATAGCTGATTGCATTCATTGAGTGAGTTGAGCCATTTATGGATATCCCAAGCTTAGAATTTATAAAGCTAGTTCAAGACACTTAACTGCACACTTCAACAGGAATGCAGCTAATGTTTGTTGCCACCTTTAGGCGTGAAACATGCAATCCTATATTTATCTTTCCGGGAAACTGGGCCGCGGTAGTTACCACCGCTAAAATACAATTATAAGATACTGCATTAATATAAAATTGATACAGAATATGCCATCAAACGATTTAGCAACTTTAACTGCGTGCGTCTTCCATGCTGGTCTGGGAGCAAAGAAACACTATTTTGATTCCCCTTTCCACCTAGTCACCTCCAATCACACTAAACGTGGCCTTTAGGTCTAATTACCTCAGGCTCTGTCTACCCCGTAAGGGATATAGACGTGATTTGTGTATGTGTATGTACTAATTTGGCCATGAGATTGGTGACTGCGAAGTTTCTTGAAGTTATTTCGTCGTATTTCATATGCACCTATTCTTCATCATCGTGTTGACTTCTGAAGATGTTACTCTTCCACATAAGCAACCTAAACGAAAATCAGGTTCAATCCAGACCACAATATTTTTAGCATCTGGGTTCACCCTTCCAAAAGTTACCCTCAATTAATGAAGTTCAGCAAATCGCTTAGTCATTATCTACGGCAAGATACCGGGTCCATTACCTGTAGACACAACACAGGCTCCTTTGATGGCCGGCCCGGAATGTCAGCCATTTTGATTGCAACCCGTAATTGATTGTGGACGCTTTGATTGCCAGATTCCTGCTGTTTGTTACTCCATGGCGGTTAGAGGTTGAACTATTTACAATGTTTCTACCATAGATATAGAGCAAAGTAATTGGAGAAAGGCAATATAATACGTGTACGACAGGATGAAAAAGGTAGACGAGGCCATTTTTCATACATGGTGCAAGTCTGAGAGGACCTCTTGACACTCGTAACGAACGGACTAAAGCTTATAGATACCTACTCGTATTTTTTGTGCGCCGACAGCTACATTTTTTTGGTCTTGTCTCACTTATTTTAGCGCCTATTGAATCTACCGGTAGTTAGTATTTATTATTATGACTGTGGCCGCTCGCCCAGCGCGACTTTATGTAGCGATGCAGTAGCGATGCTGTCACGCGTTCACGTAGATACAGTCGCGATGCGGTCGCTAGTTGCGTACCCTACCCCACATAACACGATTCAGTCGCGATGCAAACGCGATACCGTCGTGCTTCTGTCGCGATGTAAACGTGATACCGTCGCGCTTCTGTCGCTTCCATATACTTTAGGCCGCTCGGCCACGGCGACTTGTAGCGATGCTGTAGCGCTTTGGCATCGCTTCTGTAGCGCGATGCAAATGCAACTAACGCGCGAAAACTCGCTGTCAGCGCGCGAGTGGGCTATGGTTTATATAGTGTGAAAAGGCGCTAAGGTCATTACAGAAGTTGGAATGCTTTAAGAGGGTTAGTTAATTGCTTAAGCTGTTTAGCAACGGCTTTGCAAAATACTACAAATATAAGTAATAAGTTTTCCGGGGATATAAATGATAATGAATTTGCAGTAGAGGCATTCATCGAGTTCGCTAATCATTGATAAATTGATAATAATATTATCAAAACGGAAGTTTTATATAATACAGGTTAGCTTTCGAGTACTATCAAACTGCATACATTATGCGTGGTCACACGTAAAATGTTGTACTACGCAACTGCGGTTTCACAAAAGTTTGGAAATAGTGTAGAGGATCATGTAAGGTAAGCTTTACCATTTTTATGACGATGGCGACAACAGAAAAGAAAGTATGAGCCCAAAATATATTATAATAATAAGCCATATTAAAAAAGAAGAAGAAGTATGGATTAAAAATTACCTACGATGAAAAAGCTTTAGGGGTATTCAATAACACATAAGTACCTGCTGGACATTCTAGAAAACTCTACGTCATCTTGTACGATGTTGAGAGGATTAATGACGCAAAAACACAGAATACTGACCCAGATCCAAACGTTTCCAAAATGAAAACAAAACAATTGCTTAGGACATAATTAAAATTGATAAAATTTGTCGCTCTGTTAAAAATATCGCACACGTCGCCATAGCGGAGGCTCATGAAAAATTATGAAGCCGTAGCGAAAATTCTGAAGTTGTCTGATTAAATTTAGAAGTTGGAGGCTGTAATTATGAGTACACGGCATTTCACTCAGGGCCCGCTTAGCGGAGCTCTGGAGGGTCGTTGTCGACTTTTTGATGATGCGAAAAAAGTGTCGTTCTGTTCCGGGTTTAATTCGGTGTTGTTTGGAATTAAAAAGGTTTTTGGGTTATTTTTGAATGTGGAAATGTTTTTGAGAGGGTACGGGCAAGGATTTGGCCGCAGGTTTCTATAGGTATCTCTAGTTTTGGAAATTTTGGGTGGTTGAGTTACCTGGCTGCTCCTCGTGTCTTAGACCATTTTTCTTTCTTCTCGCAAAAATGCCATTTTGTTAAATAAATCAACATTGTGTCTCATATACCTATCCAAGTATCTGTATGAGTAGATGTACCTATGCGTAATAGTAGAGGTACTTACCTAACTCTGTCTGTATACTATCCAATATTTATTAAATAACTAGCTGCTGCTCGCGACTTCGTGTGCAAAAAATTAGTTTTTCGCTATCCGATTTTCCGAGATAAACAATAGCCTATGTGTTAATCTAGGGTATCAGCTATCTCCGATCTAAATTTGATCCAAATCCATACAGTAGTTTTTACGTGAAAGAGTAACAAACCATCCATCCATCAATCCATCCATACTTACAAACTTTCGCGTTTATAATATTAGTAGGATTGTTAGGCCTTAGCGTAACTAGAAAATATATCCAATAGATACATTCGCCTTTAACTTTTCCTCTCAAAATGTAACTGACTAATTTATTATTTAATTTTAAACTATTTTTGTTTCCAGTATCTAAATCCATTTTCAGCACTTGCTTTCATTCCTATTTTCTATGGATTAAAGTTGAATTTCAATTTTATGAAGTGCAAGTGAGCTTTGAACATCTATTAAAATCGTTAAAATTAGAAACGTTCATTTTAACCTAAAGAAGATGCCGGGTAATTAATAATTAGTCCAAACCACGGAGCATGGAAATAATCGGAGATCAAATAGATTAATACACGCGCCCGTCGTAATGGATGTTCCCACACTCCGGCCCTTTGAGGGACGAACACGTGATGAGTTGACGCGTATTTACTACATAAAATATCTGGAGTAACAAATGTATGAAAATCAAGTTTGTACCAAAAATCTTTGAATCTTTTTGTGGGTGCTAAAGTAATGAAGGCATGGGGTAAACTCGGAAAGCACGGATACTTACAAAGTATCACTGAATTATCGTATTAAATGATTGTCGTGATTCATCATCATCATCATCAGATAATAGTCTTATTGTCGTGATTATGTCTTTATGTTCACTTAGAAATCGGACACTGACTTATAAAGTTTCGCATTGGCGGACATACATACGTCATTGATACGTTTATTTGGCACTTCGTTTTTTCTCGTAGTTTCCGAGTTTACCCGATGGCGAAATGTCAATATTATTTTTTGTTGATTTCAAAGAAGAAGAAGAGGAGAAGTGTAAGCCATCAACAAGCTCTGGGTCTGGAAATAAATATTTCTTTCAAAGATCACTGTTTCTTAATCTTTCACGACATGCTTTGATACTTTACTTACCTTTATATTGTAGGTACCTACAAACCTACATACTTAATTTTCCTGCCTTATATTTTTGATTGTGAATCTTATCTTTAATATAAATAAAATTTCGATCAGAAAAACAAATACCTGATACACCCACCTCTACGGTTAAGCAAACTTATGAATATCAAAATATTCTATCAATAAACAAACATTCAATCACAATACCTGCACTAATTTCAAAATTAAAAATACAGCGTCTATTCTCGTCACAAAATGAAAGGAAGTCTTTCCTCCGAACCCGTTCCAAAACCGATACACGAATAAATCAGAACCACTTTGTGCTCCCACAATAGCTCTTTAATTGACAAATAGTGGAAATGATAAATACAGGCGCTGGGAATCTCCCAAAATACCCCCTTTGATCATCCCGTGATTAACAGCTCCCGGAGACTACGCGAATTCATATTAATATTCTTTTTAATTTAGTCTCTTGTCTATTACACGGCCTTATTCTCAAATGATTTATCAGCCGGTCTTAAAACACGATGTACGACGAGTTATCGAATATTTTAACAATTCCCACGTCTTTGAAAACTATTCCGGATGATATACTAACGATCCGATTCTTCAATGAAGCTGATAGGACAGATATTTCTGTAAAAATTATATTGCCCGCATAAATTCAGGTTCAACGTCATGTTTGAAAAAAATATGTAAACATTTCATTCAGCAGATAGATAAAGCCGTGGACAATTTATTTGACTCGATTCGGGTTTTTTATGTGACAGTCTGTTTCGTCACTCTATAATCTTGGAAAACATATAGCGACGATGTTAACATACAGTTAGTTCACAACGAGATAATTAGACGAGGTTACTAAGAAACTATAACAGTTGCCCCTAAGATCATGAGAACAAACCGAGTGACTCAGAGGAACCGGCTCCTAATAAATCAAAACACGGTCGTCCGTTATCAAATTATCAAAATCACGTGGGCCTGTTAATTTCACCTGCGCTCGCGCCGCTTTAAGACCATGTTCCTTGAACCGCCGCGGCGATCTTATCTCGACCCCGAAATAATTGCGGGCTAGAACATTAGCCCGTGTTCTAAAGATTAAAAACTGTAACTCCGAGATAGCGCTCCAAAAAAATTAACAGCCAGTCTCAAAACTCGTTAGATCGATAACGGCTTTTCTTGCACAATTGGAAATTCGAATTAAAAAGACAACAACAAGGCATTTCAAATAAGCAAAAGCCCATAAATCAGTCGCGGCTCGTCTGTAGGTACCTACGTAGGTATTCGCAGATTGGTGTGTCCAATCTACTTGCCGGAATGCAAATGGAAATTGAAAATTAAAAAAATCGTGAGGGTTGTCCCGTGTGGAGGGTGGTAAAATCGTAAATTTAAATTGTTCATCCCTCAACATGCAAATTTACGAAATATCTAGCGGTGGCGCGGTTAGTGGCCTGGGAGTTCTGACTTATGAATAAATCTGCAGTATTTAAGGAGAATAGATATAGATATAACAAATGACTTCAATAATAGTTCAGTTCATTACGTAACTGCCTAGTTAAATCTATTAAAAACGTATATTTTTTTACAGAAACAGATCAATGGCAGCAATCTAATGGAGCGTAAATCAGACAGCGCTTATTTGCATCAAACTATTACTTTTAATCTTATTTCCGTATAGTTTGTTAAGAAAGTTGTAAATAATGTTAAACAAGTATACCATCATTTTCTTAGTTATTACGAAACAGACGGTAGCATGTATTTATTTCGTTGAACATTGTTTTAGTGCCGCCGCCATCATTAAGAGCCGCTAATGAAGCTTGAACTTTGGGTTTTAAATAACATGCGCCGGCCCCAAGGGGCGGCACCGTCACAGCAATGTGCTGTACGGATTTTTTACTTTTGACATAAGTTTAACAAACCATATCCAGAACACTTTGAAGTGACTTTGCCATGTTGTCCTCATATCTCCTCAGTTTGTGACACCGCTCCAAACATAACACTGAATATTTCCACGTAAATCAAATCATTAGCTAAGTAAATGTTGTCCTACTCCCAGAATATTTGCCTGTGTTATTGCGTGCTTAAACTTTTTGTAGTCGCTACTTGATAAATTCTGGTAGCTGCCACATAAAGCACGTACACAATATTTTTATTTACTTAAAAACCTGTTGGACGAGATCCCACGATAACGCCGAGGTCATGGAGACTCTAGCCTCGCTACAGAAATTAACGTCCGTGTAAAGTTATGTCGTCGGGCGGCGAGCGGTTGTCACTCATGCTCCATCAACTGCTGGGAAATGTCGAGGTATGACGGCGGGTCAACCACATGTACACGACGTGACACTATGTCATATCCCTGTCTCACTTTTCTGGACCAGCTTCCACCAGTCAGACAAAGACGAACTTTAAACTCGACTCGCGTTTCTAAGAATGCACCGCTTAGTTATCTGCGTAAACGGGGGCCCGTATCAGACAGGTTGTCGCTAATAGGCGTTTTACTCGGAACATATGAGGTTTTATGTCTTCGTGTGTGTCCCAGCTTTAGGACACGTGTCAGTCTGTGTCAGCCATCAAGTCGGCGGCGGTGTGTTGACTCTGGCGCATCTAGTTGCGAGCTCGCCAACGAAAACAATCGATCGCAAACCGCCTCTCGATACCTGACCGTTCGAAAAATAATTTAATTATAGATCGACTAAGTGCATTCAACCTCTCCTTTCCAGATTCGCCGAGGATCCGATGAGGAGACACCGTCCTTCGCCACCGCGTGAGCCGCCAGTGCGACAGATCGTGCCCGTGTAGTGAATGGAATCCGAAGTGTTATTGTGGTGATCGAACGGTGATAGTGTCGGCCCGAGCGGCCGAGAAGCTGCGACGGAAGATACGGACGCGAGCCGCGCGGGCGGCGGGCCCGCGATGAGCGCCAACAACTGCGACAGCATGGCGTACTTCAGCAACTCGTACATGCCGGACATGCGGAACGGCGGCAGCCACGAGCACCAGCAGGCGCACGCGCACTACGGCGCTGTGCCGCAGCAGCACGAGATGGACGGCTGCGACCCGCAGCTGCGGCCGGCACAGCACCACTACCCCGCGCAGCCGGCGCCCGGCATGCCCTACCCTAGGTTTCCACCCTACGACCGACTAGGTTACTACCAACAAATGGAGCAAAATGGTTACCGGCCCGACAGTCCGTCTCAAATGGGTCACATGGGTCCTAAGGGTGACGGGTACGGTCCGAACGGGCACCAGCCGCCGACGCCGGCGGTGTATACGTCTTGTAAGCTGCAGGCAGCGGCGGCGACGGCGGGCGGGGTGCCAGGCAGTCCGCCGCTGGAGCAGGCGCAGCAGATGCCCCACCACATGCACCCCCAGCAGCATATGGTGCAGCATGGGGTGCACCAGCAGCACCTCATGTACCCCGTGGATGACATGCAGCACCAGACGCAGATGCCGCCCATGCACCAGCAGCCGATGCACGCCCAACAGCCGCCCCCACAGCAGCCTCCGCCCAACACCAACGCCTCGTTGCCCAGTCCACTCTACCCCTGGATGAGAAGTCAATTCGGTAAGTTTCACACCGATTTTGTTTATATATTTATCACTGCTATGCTTTTATGATACTAGCTCAATCAAACCACTTTGCACAATTAATTATTAAAGTCATTCAATACCTATGGTAGTTAGTTGCATAAGTTGTGTAGAGAATTTCGTCAAAATTGAACGACTCTAATAAGACATAAATGTTTTGGACTTCGGTACATGGTATGTTTTGAACATTGTTGACAGTGAAAACAAATGGTACGAGACGCCTCTCGTTGCACACTTTTACTAAACACCAAGAAACTTAAACTGTAGTGAAATTATGCCCAGTAATCTGGCTGTCATACCTTTACAACAGAGGTATAATTTCGAAAATTACCGTATCGATTTACCTCAACATTTCGTAATCACGGCTACAAGCGACAGTAGAATTCTGTTACTATTCAACTGATAAAGTTTCAAACGTTAGGGGTTGACAAAGGGATATTCTTAAAAGCGGCAGGTGGTTTACTAAAAATTGGAAAGTAAAAGCGAATTCCAGTGGCGTTTAACGTTTAATACAATTAGTTTTGCACAATGTACCTACAGGTAGCAAAAACGGTTTGCAAGTTGGAAGACAAATTTCGCTCTCCGCGCGCATTGACGTGAAACAATAAGTGCCAGAAACAATACCGCCGGTTCCGGGATTATGTTTTATGGGCCGAACTGGTATTCAAAAGGAATTTCACTTTTCATGAAATTTACAACTCGGGGAGTACAAAAGGCTCACCTTCTGTTTAGCTGGCTGACGGGAGGAACAATGCGCCCTCGAGTTGCGCTACCGTCTCCTACTGTTTTTGAATTTGTCTGAAAACTGATTTATGGTGGACTCGCCTGATTTAGGGATCCTATTGTAATTGGCGAGGTCATTGAAATTTGCAAAGTTTGGAGACTTTGCAGTTGCCGGTTTAGTTTTGCTAGTACACGCGACCCGAGCATTCCGTATTAGGAACGTCTTCATTTCAATTAAAAAAAGCGATTACGTATTGAAACGCGCTGTTCAGCAGGTGTAAATTTTTTGTTAGATTTGCAAAAACAGGAAAAACGTGAAAGTGTTTATTGTTTAATTAATTGGTGCAGTGCAAAACATAGATCATTTGTCATTGTGTTCTTTGCTTCTGTC
The DNA here is from genome assembly GCA_949127965.1 of Pandemis corylana. Classification (NCBI taxonomy): domain Eukaryota; kingdom Metazoa; phylum Arthropoda; class Insecta; order Lepidoptera; family Tortricidae; genus Pandemis; species Pandemis corylana. Next base: position 6,065,687 of record OX421859.1, on the reverse strand, counting down.
TATTTGGCGTTGGGTTATTCGTAAGTGACGCTTTTTTTTAATGACACAAGGTGCCATCGTCTTGGTTTTGTCCATAGTTAGGAAACGGTACGTCATTATTATAATTATCCTTGGATGTATTATACTTAACTGTCTTTTTCTCTATACCTAACAGCAATCTATGATAACAACACAATACAAAACAGTACAGAAACAAAGAACAAAGTATGCAATAGGCAGTTTCTCTACCAGACAACCAATGAGATAGAGAAATAAGTTCACATAAATTTAATTAAATTTTGACACTGCGGCTATCCCTAGCTATCCCTGGGAGTAAGGCAATCTACGCCAACGACGAAGTTCTGTCGACACCCGTGTCATATCCAATCTGGACCGCCAGATATAGTATGTAAATGAGGAGTAGTTCACCACGTCAAATGGGGTTATATTATATCAGATTATACTCTACTTACGCAGTGTGTATGCCAATGTTTACATGTAACTTGGTATGTCATCTGAGAAAAAAATGTTATATTGAAATACCTAGTACTTAATAGTTCAAAATCTTTAAATTTGTCAGGTGTCTATGCCTCAAAAGGGGAGGGGAATACACATAAAAAAGTAAGTTTTTAAAAATGAAAATAAATATGTATGCTTGGCTATTATGAATAATATATGTATTTTGTTCATTGAACTTGTATTGAAATCTATTCTTTATAATTTATACCAAATTTGAAATCGATCTGACAGACAAAACTATGAAAAATTTGATATGCAAGATTTGACTGACACAAACGGAAATACAAACACTGTAATTCAAATTAAATCATGTAACATTAGAAAAGTATCTAAGTCAACAACAATAGGATATTTTATCAAGACATAGGCAACCAATTGACATCCTTAATTGCTTCGTTAACACATTTTAAGTAACCACCATCCTATTTCAATCAATCAAATAGCTACGAAGAAGTAGTACCTAAGTAGTCAGACAACCTGATAATTTATAAATTAAAAAGATAATTTTAAGGTCGTACATTTCAGAACGTGTACTTCTCATACCTACATTGCTCGAATCCGACTGACTCATCGCATTATAGCCCAGCCCTAATCCGCAAACCTAGAAAGCAAAAATTTGAACGACTTTCGCAATATTTCCACGAAATAGGGAGATCTACGTCGGGGTGGGAACCGCGGACGTAAGCTAGTAAAACAAATAAATCTTTCTTCATAGTCGTGCCAATCTGAATTCACTTGGAGCCAACAGTGACTGCCAGTGTTTTGTTTATTTAAAGTTGATGAGGCAGAGATAGATTATGATTGTGTTTTGCGACGTCGAGGTATGCTCGAGGAATAAATCTCTTGGTGTTAGATGTGGAACAAATTAGTGGTGCAACAATGTAGCTCTGTTTCATGATAATAGTTGATTTAACAAGTGCATAAAACGTGTCGTTTTACGTAAAACTTTTATTCACCGGAGCCACATTTTCACTTTGATTGCAAGCAAATTAAAACCGGGTTAATTTCAAGTCATTCAAAATATTATTTTACCACCCGAAAGTTCGATGTTATTTGTTAGGTTTAAACTTTGAAGAATAATTTTATTTACAAGTGTCAAAAGTGTATTTTATAAAAATGATAAAGGGCTTACAGGCCGACTATGCCATCAAAGACTTAAACACCAACAAATTTTCGCATTTACATGCCATTAGAAAGGCGAGTAGTCATCCATACTCGTAATAAGTAACGAGCCCACTTCTAAATTATTTATTTATTTCACTTTGCAATAACGACATGTAATTTTTAATACCGTGAGATGAAGCAGATCAATCACTCATAACTTGTAACCGTTTAACTGTCTTTTAACTAGCAGATAACCACTAGATAGTTAACTCATGAAATATGGGTTCCACTTAGAACCCACGGTAGCAAACACTTGCACTTACCCATCTCTCGTTAGCTTATGTTATCTACTTGAAACCATTCGATCATTTATCTTCGAAAAATCGGTTGCCATCTTTAAAAATCCGACCAATCGCAACTCTCGTGTGGCTTTTAAAAATAGATTTGCTGTCTCGTTTGAAGCGGATGAGTCATTAATCATCCGAACAGCGTATCCTATAGCCATTAATAATGAGATTCCATGTTTTAGGCGTTTGTTTCTTGCTTTTTATTGCGTGTTTAATGGAAGTTGCCAGTGGGGTATGTTTTGTTTACATAGCTTAGAATACATCGATACATAGTCAGAACTGATATACTTAGCTTTTGAATCATTTCTATGTTTAATTTTTATTAAAACTTTTCATCGAATGTAGAAAATCAAATATATTCAGTTCGGGAATTCCAGGCTTACTCATTTTTAGACGACATCGAAGTTTTCTTAACCATTCGTCATGTTCTGCCAAAGTCTTTCGATTCATCGTTACCTTCATACCTTTGCCCAAAACAACACCCTTGCCAATGATGTATACCGTGCCTAACGGCGTAGAAAGATAGACTTACCTAGTCCGAGGTAGGCCGAGATAAGTCGCTGCGAATCGAGGTGGAAATGGAAATATAATGGGTCCCCCCACCCCCCCCTTAGGTCGCGCACACAATGGTGGATAGACGACTTGTTACATTTCATTGTACAGTTATCAGCCCAAGGCTTTTGTGAGCACCCGATGATTGAATACGAGAATTTGTTTCGGTGCCTGCTTCTGATTTCGGCCGTTTACGCTGAAAGAGCGCTGTTGAATGGGCGTATGTATAGGCGTATTTGTTTTGCTGTGGGTGGATTGTATCAAATGTTGTAAGGCTTTTACAGTTTTAGGAGCCAAATTTGAGGTAACGTGTACTTGCCTATCAATGTACGTTGCTTTTCCGTAACCACACTAGTAAATGAATATATGCTGCAAAGGAACTCATACCTAATTCTATGAAAATTCAGTACCTAATGCGTAGTAACAAATAATAATGAAGCTTTCTGCGTTATCATTATAACCAAAGTAAAGCTATCTACAAATACTCGATCGTAAATTTTATTGTCATAGTATAACCCTTTGAATTGTTTGTCTCGATCAGACATAAACGCTGTATGGAAAAGCAATCGAAAAACAAACTCAGCGACAACTTAGTTTCTTTAAATGACCGTAAATAAAATGAGGACCTACCTACAAAATTTTGACGGACGTGGAAGTGAACTTTCATGATACGCTAGTAATACAATAAAAAGAAAGTAATTTTTCTGCTTAGAACAGGAATATATCAGCTTTCAATGTGAATGACATTAATCGGTGAACCAATTTTGATAAATTTATATGAGACCATGACCTTCTCTGAAGTAGGTACTTACATATATCTAATAGTAAAAAAACAACACACGGCTCTCAAAGTTACCGGTGAGTACTCATAAAAAATATACTAATCAATAAAAACAGCCTACTTTGAACAATGAAATTGTTTAAAACTATTGTGTATTACGTTTGACAAATATTCACCGTATTGCGTTGTAATGTAACTAGTCTTATCATTATCTTTATTTTCCCTTTCAGGGAACCTACAGATTTCCTCTCAAGTAATCGTGACGTCACATCCATTGTCAGAGTGCTGGATCGATTATCGAACAATGTCGATAAATGCACCAATAGATTGGATCCGAAGTCCTTTGTGCCGTATCAATGTCCGGGACGCCATTCTTCTTTAACTGATTCTCATTCTGAAATAAGAATTTCACATTGAGTTGGCACGTTTTTCAAAGTAGGTTAGGTTAACTTGAATTAACTGAATCCTGATTCGAACGTTAAATATTTTAACTAACTATTTTACGCTATCATGCTAAACGTGGCTTTTAGGTCTTGTTAACTTAGGCTCTGTCTACCCCGTAAGGGATAATAACGTTATTTATTTTGTGCTGTACGTTAGATACAAATTTAAAATAAAATTAAGTTTATAAAAATAGAGTTATATATATAAAAACGTCGTTTCAAATTATAGATTAATTTGTATCTGCCTTATTAGATTGCATAGAACCCTCAAAGTCGGAGGAATCTCAAATGTTTTTATTTGTTTAAAGTAAGAAATTCCCCGATTCTCCCCTTGTATTTACACGTGCTATTATTTGCATAAAGTTTTTTTTTCGAGGGGTGGCAGGAGTGACGGATAAAAATATATTTCTAATTCTGTGCGGTACTGACTTTCCGGTTTAGGCGGTGACTTTGACGGATGGCATTTTTGTGCTTTGATATTTTTACCCGGGAAAGGCATTTTAGAACGGTTCAGGTGTCGGTATTTCGGTGCTGAATTTTTTCGGGTAACTAGATTATTTACTTGCTTTTACAGTGAAAATAGTTAGCTCCAAACTATTTCATGGTAGAAAAACTTTTGGATACGAGGTTAGATCAATTTTGAGTTCAAACGTTCGTACGCTAAAACCTCCAATTAAAACGTATACTAAACGGGCTACCTATATAAATAACAATAATGTTTAATAAATAAGTAAATATCATGGAACATTTAACACGAATGTTGACTGTACTTGCATTGTCATCCGTCCTACATAGCAATGTGTACCAAATTTCAATTCAATATGGGACCAACCGTTGAAAAGTTTTCTCCTGCGGAGACGATTCTCGATGAGCCACCAAAACTCCATCACCAGATTATTGTATTATCATCCGACTTACTCATATATGCAAAATTTCACCTCAATCAGTTGAAGATATCAAAATTGAGTCGCTAGGTTCCACCCAGCAAACATACATAGTTACATACATACCTACAGACTTACTTAAGTACATACATTGCAAGTTAAATAAAAGCTTGTAAAAAGTTATCAAAGTGCGTACCAATCCATTGGTCTCATAGATAGCCAAGTTCCCCCGCTTGTATACCTCTGACTTACTTTAAAGTTCCGTACTTAATAAACAGATGGCGTTGAAATAAAGTTTCAATCCCCTATCTATTTAGTACGCAGAAATAAACGGGCATATTGTAAGTACACGTAATTACGTTTTTCGCAAAACCATATAATTATTTAAAAGTGTACAATTTAAACCACATTAAGAGGCCACTCTATAATTTTCATTAAGTGGAAATATTATCAATTTATGTGCCGACAAAAACTAAAGTAGATTACATTGGTAAAAAATGGGGAAGAAAAAATTGGGAGCTTATTAAAAAACCATTACGTTTTTATAATTATCTACGCACACCCACATTCATATCCACCAACCCCATTAATACATGTCTCCCGCAGCAACTCTCACACACACGCACTCACGTCATACAGGATGTTACTCACACATTGGCATGACGACAGTAGTTTTGAATGTGTTGTGATTGGAGTTGCCAGTTTTTAATATTTGCCTGATTTAGACGTATTTTATCCTATACTTGCTCTATTTAAACATTTTTTTAATAAAAAATATCTGTGGTGAGTGACGTAATTTAGTAATCTAGTCGAGATAGAGCTTAAATATTTTAGACCACTTAAATAAACTTACTAATGACTGTAGTTTGAATCTAGGACAAGCTGAACTGGTAAAGTCCGACTTAGTAACATTTGTATATATCTAACTTCTTTATTTTTATGTTATCAATGTATCGTGAATTGTACTGTCCGATTTTAGTTTTTATTTTTATGGTTAAACCCTCCAGGCCATAGCTTTACTTTCAGATATTTCCATTTGTTCTAAGTTTTCAGTAAAAACGAAGCAGTTCGTTACTCTCGCTAAAACTTTTAAAACGCCTCGGCCAATTTGGCTAATTTTAGTTCTGAAATATTTATAAACGTCCAGGCAAGGTTTAAACGGTGACAAAATATTGAAATTTAGAGGAAAAAACTAGAACAGAAGCGAAGCTGCGGGACACAGCTCTGTCTGTCTATAAATATTGTACTTATCCCATCTAAGAATGTAAGAAGTTCACAACTCGCCTCACTGCTTCCATCACATTTGATTTCAATTCGCTTAAATCCTTCATTTTGGAGCCGTAACTCCGCCAAGTTTCTCTACAAAAGTTGGTACCTCTAAATTTCTCAGCGCTTGCGAAGTTCAACCTGATTAACTGGCAACATTTACAAAGACTAGCTGTCTCGCTCGGGGCGCTAGCTGTCCTCGTCACGAGGTAAGGTTAACTCAGCAGACATTAATTAAACGCTGGGATAGAACGCCAATCAAAGTTTGACCACCGCTAAGCCTCCGAAGCCGAACTTATTATGTGGTATTAAAATTCCATTTTCTAACTTGCCATTTCAAATTGAAATAGACATTGAACATAATAATAACTACAGATATTTTAGCAAGAACTAGAAAAGACGTAATGCTGTTTAACGAAAATTAGAATTAATAAATTATTACAATCTTACGAACACCAACATTATCCATGCTGTAATGTCTTTCCAAGCTCCTGCTAATACCCAATCCAAAGTGTCACGCAACCACTAGAATACCTCAATGTAATTGTACTATTAAATTACTGTAATACATATTGAAATTTAATTCCATCATCACATGAAACTCATTAATGCTATTAAGCCGGTCCGTGTCATTAGACGAACAAAAAGCGGCGCATCGTGCGTGCACATGTGCGTAGGCACATAAATCATAAACGTATTCATACTTATAAGTATAGAGTAGCCACGTCGATAGAGAAGCGGAAAAAAGGCGCCCCCCTTCCTGTACGGTATCACACATGACCGGCCTGTCTATCTGCCAGACCCGTGTCAAATATTCTCTGGAGCGGAGACCGCCCGCCCCCGGGTTTGGGGGAGGCCCCAGGGGCTCTCTGTCCCGCGGCGAAGCTCATCTTGGAGCCCTAATGCGTTCCAAGCTCGGCATTACGCTGAGATGAATTTTTAGGCACCTAGTTTACTAAGTTTTTGTTTTGGGAACGCGATGGATGTAAGGTAACTCTTTATATTTCGGACGATTTGATAAGTTTGTCAGCTCATTTGTTCAAGTTTGGAATAAAAACTGCTTGTAACAACTTTTTAATGTATGGATTTGGCGTGTACGCTTTATTTTCAAGTATAAAGGTACATCGCGAAACAAGTAAATTGTTTACAATGAAAATCAGAATAGGTACATTGAATAGTTTATCCAAATATTTAAATTTTCAAAAGAAAGATTATGATTTTAAATAAGCACATGGCCGCTTTAATCATAATAACGTGGGGTCTAATCTAGATATCAATATAGATACGGTACGTCGCGCCTTATCAGCGGGAGTGTTTTTGATTGAATATTTTCTTTTTCATTAAGATTTTCACTTTCACGGCGGGCGTTGAAAAATCGCCCTCGCCGGCACCTTTCATAACTTTTCACTTCGTGATCCGACGCAATTATTCACTTTCCATCGCCTTTTCAAATATTCATTCGTGCTTTTCCCGCAGCAAATTATAGTAATGGTCGAACAAAACAGGTAATTAGTCGGCCAGCCGCCCACCTTCGTGTGGGCTCATTTCTGTAAGAGCCTGGATCATTCGACAGTTTTTTTCACGTTTCGATGAGTTCATGAATTATGGATTTCATTTGAGTAATGGTTTTGGAGTAGTTTACTATATCAGCTAGATTAGGCTACGTTGACGACTTCGTAGCATAAGTACATTATAGACTCGTTTATTAAAACTATCTTAGCTCTATTTATCAGGTTTCAGCTTATACAGTTTCTGGCTTAATCAGTTCTTCAATCTGATTTTGACGTTATAGTGCAATAAAAAATCATATAAACGTGACGTGTAACATAAGTAAGTCGTGTTGTAAGATGAATATCTTAGCTTCATTAGATTTACCAAAACTTAGCGATTGAGCATTTCGCCAAGTTGAGTAGTGAGCGATGTCACACATTAGAGGATTGTTTAGCAGTAGCGCCGCCGCTGCGGCAGGCGGAGCCGCGCTCACAAAGCTCAGCCTAACAAAGACGTCACCGTCCGTGCCCGCGACGTCGAGTTATGGCGCCCATTGTGAGCAACAATGCCCAACAAACGAGTTTGTATAAGCTATTAGGTACGCGCATTAATATATATTTTTTGTTCGCCCGAAAATTTAGCATTCCATTACCAGGGAGAGAAATGAAACGCCCGCCGCATGAATTATATTAAAATATATTTGAATATTTCATTTGACACCTTTTTTGCGGGCGGAATTTCGCTCAATCCCCGACTGGGCTCGCGTAATTTTTGGCGTATACGAAATTTACGCTGAATAACATTCCATTTCGCAACACGACGCGAATCAGTGTCGGCGGCTGAGAGTGATGTCTTTGTGCTCGGTGACGGGGTATTCATTATTTTTTCTGCCAACAGTCCCGTTGTAGCTATGTTTTTGACGTATGGGTACCTAAATACTGAAAACGTTTCCTGTTCAGCTTGTTGTAAATACCAAGTATCAACAAACTAAAATAAGCGACACGAATTTTTCCTTTTTTCTTCCAACAACTCCTCAAACTAGGGTTGCCATCTCTAAAATTTGGAAAACAGGACAAGACGCGTGAAAACCCCGGATTTTAGAGTCCGAAAACCGGACATGTCAACAAGATCGTGAATATACTTGATTCGTCGGTTGATCGTGGTGTGCAAGCATAGTGCGTGTCTCGCGGGCGGCCCAAATTTTTTTTATTTATTTATTTTTTAAAACCCGGTCTACAAATGAAACCTTCCCCGGACGCTCCCCGGATGCCCTCTAAACTAGGACAAATCCGGGGAAACCCGGACGGATGGCAACCCTACCTCAAACAAATAGGTCTGATACAAATTCTTCTATAGAACGTTAATTAGCACGTTTCATGAAGCACTTAGCTGCTTAGTTATATGTACCTATACAAGATTTAATATAACATTTTGTAATAGTAGAAATATGTACACAAACATATATAACGTAACACAGAAATTCGAGACTCAACCCATTTACATCAAAAGTCAGTAAACAATACTTGCGATTTTGTTCATTCTCACCTTTTTCCATTAGATGTAACTGCACCCGCGCGATCTCAAAAACAATAAAAGAAGTTACGTAAGTTTAAGATATAAATATGCTTCATTTCGTCAATGAACATAAAAACCATTATAACACACACCCATTTTCATAAAACGTAAATTGATAAACTATAAACAATGTTGCATTCCTTGAACAATATATTAATTGATTTTACAAAAACATCGAGCAACTTTAAAAATACCTAGTAATTGCTAATTGGTACCAATAAAAATGCTTTTCACCTAAATCATAATTAATTAATCAATTAATGACTACCCAGAATGATTTTTCAGTAAAAGCAAAAGTAGGTACTTAATTCATTGACAAATCCACCATCTTTCTTCCATTTGACATGATCGTAAAGCGATACTTTAAAGATACATGACAGAGTATCCATTTTCGACCGTATTTTTTCACAGTTAAAGTGTCCTGACGTAGCCATATGTACACTTAGTCGTGTTTTGTTTTCGTTCATTACTCATGCTCATATAATGTATAAATGTTATAATAATTATAGTGTTGCGTGTTTTGCCATCCATCGTATTTGGGCTGATGTTATCAGTGTGTGGCTCACAAATTGTTTTAGTTTGTAGGGCCGCCATGTTTTTGTTTTTTGGCGCGCGTACCTTTATGTCTCGTGTGTGTGCTATGCTTATTATTTGCGCAATGTAGTGTCAATTGCCAAATCGATTCTGCATTGATGTCGGTGTATACAAATTGGTTAATCAAAACAAATTGTTTTTGTAGAATACTCATGTTTGATATGGCTTCTTTTTAAATTAATTCAATTGCAATCTGAAGTATCACCCAACATTTCACACCCTGATTCTAGTATGATAATTTGGTTTGTGCGACATTTTACATATTCACCAGTCTGTAAGCACCTAGGAAGTATACTTAAACAGCTAAGCGATTAAAAATAAACTGAAACCCTTTCTGTAGATTAAAAACTACAAGATAAATGAAGTCACTGCGGCTACCGACGTGACTAAATGGCAGTGACCTTAAAAGTAAAGCAATCAAAAGACGGCTTTAGAGATCTCGGAAAATAAAAACTTTACTTAGTAAGTCGAAAAAAGATTTCAGTCGCCTATTGGGTAGGTAGCTGAATAACAGCTTTGTTGTCTGACTAAAACATAGATTATGGCTGCTGGCGGCTTGTACAATAAATAAACAAGAAACCGGTTATTGGATCAGGTAAAATCTTCAAGTGTCGCGCTATAGTTTCGTGGATTTTAGATCGTCAATGTGGTGTCGATCATGATACTGACACCGTAAGAGTGAAAGAGCTCCTGGACGATCATAAGCGTTTGAAGTACATGAAACAGTGGAAAAAAACGGCTGCACTCTCCACTACGGAACATTTTCCTGCAAAAGTCCATTGGTTCCCCGGATAATGCATTATCAATTAAAATGTACAACACGCCGACCTCCAATGCGGCCGAAACGTCGGAAACCACCAATTTTATTTATGACGTGCAAGCGTTTAAGAGAAATTGCATTAATCTGAATACCCGTTTGATATCATGTACGATGTTGCAATACACTGAGTGGGCATAACCTATCGAAACAGCATAAGAGATAGCGGCAACCAATGAGAATCCCACTTGTTTCTCTCCCCATAAGGTGTTTATTCGCTTGTGGTGAATGTGGTTGATGTGATGATACGATCGGCTGGAAATGTATGAAATTGTAGGACATGAATTATTGATTGTCGATATCGCTTCAAGCTGTCGGTATATTTTTTCGTGTTTCTCGGGCGCGGAGCTGCAACGAATTAAATTAAAAGCTCTTTTCACTTGTCATCCCTTGATGAATTTGGTATTTAGGCTCGCTCGCTACACTTTTTTTTGCCGCGTGGAATTTGTGGTCGAACATGTTTTGCGTTGCGAGTTATGAATTCATAATAAAATAAACTCGATACCTACGTAGGTACATTATAATTTTATCTGTACTGCTATAAGCCTGTGATTATTCGTTTCAATGCCTTAATTTGATTTTAGTTTGCTGCTGGAATATCAGTCCATAACGCGTTTTCTGATAGGATTAAGAATAAGAAACTCCTTGTGGAATCTCAGACTCGTAATGAAGTTCCTACACAAGATCAAGCATCTTACCCTGTTCCATAATATTAGCATCATTCATGATCATGAGTTACTTAACATACAATTTTTATAGTTCATAGTTGCCCGGCCGTGTCTATGCCGGCAAAAGACAAGACCTCGTTCAACTCTTGTAAGCACACCTTGGTACTTTTGTCATGGGTTTTCTTTTTTTATGGATGTTTTACTGTAAGCCACATTTCTCTCAGGGCAAAATTTAATCCGTCACAAGGTCTTGATAAATAAGAACGTGCTATCTGGCACCCTTTTCGACCCTAGCCATTCAATGCACAGTGCTCTGTAATCAATACAAATGCGATCCGCGATAGTAACACAGAAACCGCTCAATATTGAACACTTACTTTCGCAACCTCATGTCTACGTGAATAATGTAGTTAGAAAAGTAACGCTATCGAGTTATACATAGGATTGGTTTTTGTAACTTCATGGTTGATAGATACGAGGGTGAGAAATTACGGAGGTCAATATTTAGGCACGTTCTATCCAAACAGATGATGCTGACCTTAGGTGGTTGGGAACGCTACCAAACGTTGCAATGGAAAAGATGTGAAATACACGGATTAGACAAATTTAGACGCGAGCAAAAACCATGTAGAAGAAAAATAAAATAAGAACATCACGACGGTCATATCGACGAACTAAAACTGTCGGGAAGTAAAAGATGTTAAAAATGATCAAGTGTCAAGTGTTAAGTATATATTTGAAAATACAACTACGCTCTTATTGAAGGAACAGACATTTTATATGCGTCTTGGTATTAATATTTATCAAAAACGTAATAGATCAAGCATTTTTTGAAGTCACAAAAAATACCTACACAATGTAAATTACATTTCTTACATTATTTCTAGCCACATTCCTCGAAAGACCAAACAAACTTCAGACAATCGTCGAAATCCACAAAACATCCATAAATAAGTCCCCATTATTTCTATCACGTTTCCCAAGATTTTCACTTCGTGCAAAATGCCCAAAAAACTTCGTATTGTTTCCTTGGTCCGTGGAAAGTTCTCGAACGTCCACGGACTGTGTCGTGAAAGTGGCCCCCGATTTTGTTGCTCTCCCCCCTTTCCCACCCCTCGCATGATTTATGTACGCTCGACACATGCAGCGCTGCGCCCGACTCTTCTAAAGCTGCGATCGTGTGTACACATGGGCGGGCCAGACGCTGCGGTTTGAACGCTCGTTTGTTTTTAGCCACTGATAGTTTGGTTTTGTTTGTTTTACTTTTTCTATTTAGCTTGATGATGATAAATCATTTTATTTTGCAATAATTACAAATTTGAATCTCGTTCATAAAAAAAAAATCAAGTGAATAGTTTAAAACCGAAAAAGTAAAACATAAAAATCAAGAAATAAAAATTTCTTGATTCATTTGATAGTACCTATCATTTGAAAAAACAGCGTCTTCTCTCGTCCTTGGTGAGCAGTAGATGTTCCATGGGAGTTTGTAATTGTGGCGTACAGACACATCATTCAAACAGATGATGCTTAGCGACAAAAATTCGCATAGTAGAAATAAGGTCACGTGACAGTTAGTAACAGGTAGAAAAATTCGGAGACTACCCACCTGCTATGGGTGGTGTAAGGGTATAGCACGCGTCACGGAATGACGAGGACCCGGGTTCGATTCCCGGCCATAGCTTTACTTTTCGGATTTTTCTATGTGTTATAATTTTCACTGACATTTAGAAATTGAATAGTTTATGTCGAAACCTAGACAGTACATCCCTTATAAATGAGATTAAAATACATACTGAATGTTTGAGTGATTTGTATTTTCTTTAGCATGCAACTGATAGGTTTAAATTGTAAATATTGCTGAAACTTATTTTTTTAAATAATTATTTGTTACGTTACCTATGTTTATCTAAAAATATGCTAAGTATAATCCTAATAAAAACGTACCGTTGATACAAACATTCAGATACAGGTAAAGCGCAAAAAGGTTGCTTAACATAAAAAAATGTGTCCAGTTTCTAATAGCTAATCTGTTAATATTCTAGTAGCGATTTTATTTAAATCAGTCAAGACTACTAATCTTAATATAGATCCTTCTAAAATAACAAAACACATTCAAGATACGAATCGCAACCCTTTCTTGAAGTTGCAAACTACAGCTGTGTTTGGTATTAATACTTACATGACATGACAGTAAAATTACTCAACAACACAACTGCTCAAAATTGAAACTTTAAGTCTTGAAACGCAAAGACCGTAATTCATAATGGAAAACCTGTTACATATTACCTTTTCAACGTCAACTCGTTAAGTGTCACCGTGCAATTCCAACGTTTCAGCCGCCCGCACAGTAAAGGCACGTCCAGAAAACGCCCGTTTGTAAACTTAATGACATAAAGGCGCAAGGGATTTTGATCAAACGTACGTTGATTTTGATTTAGAGCTTTGAAATATTTATGAAGAGAGTTTTGAAATCATATTATGTAAAGAATATACACAAAAAAATACAATACTTTTAGAGGAAGTTTTCAGTTAAATAAATACCTGCAATTGACTACATAAAAAGCAAGTATCGTCATAATCTCATAATGCATTTGATTATTAAAATTGGAATATTTGATTAGGTCTCAAAAACCAAGCAAAATTCTACTACAACTAAGACAAGTACATTTAAACAATATTGCTTAAAAATATTGTCTCCTCGTCATTGTGCACGAGCCCTTAATGTTCTTATTACATACGGTTTAAATCTGACGCGGGATCATGTTTTATGCATCCGAGCTAGTGCTACGTATAATGCCGCTGGGATGGCACGATCATCGATGTAAAATGTCGTAAGTGTTATAACGACTGTATGCAACATAACCCGTTTTAGATTCGTTTTCGGAGTATTACCAAGCCGCTTTGATGAAAAACAGCATAAGTGCTCTTACTTTTCTATGCAACATAATGCCTTTTTGATAGCTATAGAATGTAACTTTAGAGTTCCTGATAATGTCTGTATTATTGAAGGAACATAGATGGCGTTCATTATGATTTACTTGATGTATAAAATCGTATTTTATTAAATATGTTCTTTGAAGAATATCCATGACATCTTTTTTGCACAACATTTACTGCGAATAAATATTGGAACAAAGTTTAACCTCCATTATTTTGTAAACGCTTGCTAAACTAATTCTAATTTTTATTTCTGTATCTGTAACTTTGGCAATTCTCTCAACCAGACAAAGACAAAACAAATTGTTACATAAGTACTATGCTTAAAACAAAAAATGTGTAACTATCATTTTACGAATAAGGACGTAAGTGTCCGTTAGAAATTTTTCTTGCATCAGTTTCATTAGGTGTTTTAAAATGATACTGCTGAACCCACAAAACCTAATGTAGTAACGTATTCATAACTGTACCCACACGAAAAATTAACGTAACTCCAAAAACACACCTGCCGCTGCCTTCTCAAGTAATTTCAATGAAAAACATCTATTGTACCGAATAACTAAGTAAGTGCTCATACAGCACACTTGAATGCGACCGTGGGGCGATGAGACTGTTATCAATTCCCTCCGCAACAAGTGGCCGATAATTTTGAATCCGTTGCAAGCGCCTGTAGACACTGGAAGCGAGTCTTCCTGTGGTTTTTACATTCAAATTGCTAAAAAGAATGTAGGCAAAAAGAGTCTGCATTTCCAAATGAATGAGAGTATTGACTTCATTAAAGTTTTAATGATTTGTATACTTAATATTTTCAGTAATTAAATGTAAGCATGTTCAGTCGATGTAGCAACAGGCCATTGCAGAATAAACTAAACCCATGCCACATATACTACATCTACCAAAGCTGCTGAGAGCTGATGATCTGTATACAGCTTCAAAGACCAATTCTTAGACTTTCAGTGCATTATATTCTATAATTAAGGTGTCGCCATGTACAAGAACTACTTTTAGAGAGACTAGCTACTCCTAACTTTCCATACTTTATCTATTCTAAGGGCCAAGATGTATATGAAGAAGTGCGCAAGGAAAGATAACGTACAAAAATACTCAGAAAAAATACAGTTTTAAAATTAGGTCGAAATCTAGAGCCAGGACAAACACTTAACAGCAAGTGAATGTTGAAAACTAAAGCATGCTACCAGGCCCTCGAGTCAATCAACTTCGATCCGAAATCAAGACTAATGTCACTGAAAGTGCCCTTACTTAAATTGATATACGTGTCCACATCTGTCACGTTTGACTTAACATTTTACAAAACGATACGTTTGTCATCACTCCACGAGTTCTTGCTTTTTTATTTTGCACTGCCTTTCTTGGAAACATTGTCAACAGTAATAATCCCGTGTTACTGATTCTACGAACGCTTTCGTGTTTGTCTGCCGAGTCAATTTCGCATGTTGTTAAACCACAGCTCCAACACACAAGTTTCCAACTTTCAAACTTCAACTATCTGAGTTTTAATAGCCCAAAGATTTATGTTCCATGTTAATGTATAAAATTGGGCTAAGAATTTTGAAGGCAAAAGTTTTGGTATGTTAATGCCGTTAAATACCAAGTTGATGGAATGATTTCTTAACTTTTTAACTCTAAAATTTCTGTCCCCATTTCTTATTATATACTCTTAATGAATATTGCCTCATCAACTCGTGGCAATTGTATGCTACGCCATGAATTAATAATGACGTTTTGTCTCCAACTCAATCAAACGGGTTTGACCTGTTTAATTAAAGTCTTTACTATATGAATTTCTTTGTGAACCTTGTCTCATTCATCACTGAAATCTGGTTACTTTTTTATTTTTTATAACATACAAATTACAGTTCAGAGAATCTAAACCGTGTATAATAGGCTTTGCATCTTCCTCGAAGAGTAATGATTACAAAACGAAAAAGGCCCGCGGCGTCTTAAATTATTTTAATTGGCTTCGGTAGCGGATCGCTGTTGCTCAGACACGCAGGAGCTGGTTCTGTGACGCTTTTCCTTAAATTGCCAACGAATATACCTCAGAATTATGTTCAAACCATAAATTTGAATTCAAAACTAGGTACAAGTTTAATCTTCACAGTCACTGACTAATAGAAGTGAATAATTAATGAAGCAACAAATCTTACAGCGGACGATTGCAAAATATTGCCTTATGATCCAGTTCTACTAATTTGATTAGTACGACATAATCGTATTAGATTCTGTGTAGTCAATGTCAAAACGCGATTAGCAATGTTGATTTCTTTTAACTAGTTACGCCGGGCAGCGAAGAGAAATACTCGACAAGCAAAAACAATTAACAAATTGATAAGCTCAAAACAATTTTCAATTAACTCCGCCGGGAGTGTTCGCCGTTTACAAATAACCACCATTTATCAGAAATGCCTATGCAGTTTTTACCGTCTGGCGCTCGCAGGGTTGCCTCGTATTTTATAAACGAAACCAACTGTTTTCGATTTAGATGTTAATATCTTTCTGTATTAACATGGACCTTTCTCTGATTTCAGAAAGGAAGCGGGGACGGCAAACGTACACGCGGTACCAGACGCTCGAGCTGGAGAAGGAGTTCCACTTCAACCGGTACCTGACGCGGAGGAGACGGATCGAGATCGCGCACGCGCTCTGCCTCACGGAGCGGCAGATCAAGATCTGGTTCCAGAACCGGCGCATGAAGTGGAAGAAGGAGAACAAAACCAAAGGCGAGCCTGGCTCTGGAGATGAGCCGGACAACATGAGTCCGCCCACCTCGCCGCAGTAGGCTCGCCTCGCTCCTCGCTCCCAGTGAACAGATCTCTGTTTCAGATTTGACTAAAGCCATTGAAAAGTTGGTTTTCGGTGTCCATTTAGTTGTAACGTTCAACTTTATGTTTGCTTCGACGAGTGGGTGAATCTGAAACAATCGATCCAGTGGCCGCTGTTACTAGAACAGTTTAATTTGTATAAATTGTATGTTGGACTTTTCATGATAATATTACATTATAACTAGTAAGTAACTTAGTGACATCGCATAAAGAGTAATGATAGTGTGATGAAGAGATTTTTGCAGTTGTTAAGTATAAATTTATTTATAGAACAATCTCAATACCAATAACTACCAAAAAAGCAGTGTATATTGTTAGTAAACTGCATCGACATTATGTGATTATAAATACATGGATAATTATCATTTTGGTATTATCTTCTCACCCACTGATTGGCTAATAATTGGATATTTATTTTGCAAAATGCTTGATTGTCTTCGTTATTTATTAATCTTTTTGTACAACTCTGTCTAGATTTCTTCATAGCAAATCTGTTCAATTTGGAATTGTTCCCTTCTCCCCTCTACAACTAGGTGCCTAGTTGGTTGCAATTTATTTTCGACATCAAGCAATTTGCAAACGATCAAAATCTTAAAATTTTCTCATGATTATTGAATCACAAAACCATAAGGACCTCTTATAATTAACCATTGATAAGAAGGCAATTAGTAACGATATTGTTATTATTTAATATATTTGACGTTTATTTCTAATTGCTGTCGAAATGCTATTTTGTAAATACTTACGTAATAATTTTTAGAATTTAAATATTGTACAATTGTTTTAGTGTGAATAATTTTATTGAGATTAATTTTGAGACACAACGAGTAGTTCATTTTGTTTTGATGTGGACCGAGCGTGGCTTCTGTGAATCTGTTTCGGTTACGTTCTATTATTCTATACATTCTTTGTAGTTTGAGAAGGCCAGTTACACGTGCAATGTATACGATTTTCGATAACACCATATACGTAATTAACTGATAATAAACGTAATAGGAAATATTATAATTATTGTAAAATGTCGCGATACGAGAACGACGCTGGTTGTTTAGAAAATTCTTTACGAGATTCTCGATATTCTTTGATAAAAATCTATTGGACGAAATGAATGTTGTGCCATTCGATGGGAAATAATGTAAAAGACATTTCACTGTAGAATACTTCTGGTGCAAAATGCTACTTAATAATTTATTAGTAATGAAACAAAAGTTACCTTCGATCGCGTAGCAGAGAAAGTTGATATTTTTCTTGTTTTGAATCTTATATGGAATTCGTTAGTGCGGAACGTCGTACTTGTACACAGTATACCAAAGTTAGAAGATAAACTGGTGGTTGTTAAGCGTTCGTCGTAAAGAGCCTAGAGCTAGCGGTAGACAGGCGATCCATATACAAGTGTCAAGAACACCTCACTCTAGTAAAAGGTATTTTTATAAAATCATTGCTTTAAGAAACCGATATACGTAAAGAAAAATATCGAACATTGAATATATTTACTCGTAACGATAGTTTTACGTATATTTTAAAATGGAGAGTGATATTCGACGGACGAACTGTTGTCAGGATCAGGTTATACGTGTTTCGTAATAATGTAAACTATTTGTAAATTGATTTTTCACGTAGGTTGTAACTAGTGGAAGGTTTTTATTAAGAACTCAGTGAGCCGGTATCATTTATACATATTTTAATTTTGTGCTGTGTTCGTTAAGTAAATGTAAATTGTAATAATTGTATATTGTCGATATATTATCCGATATTTATTTATTGATTCACGTAATTTAGTTTGGTTTCGTTTACTTTGTTCTTCTCTTAAATTGGGTAACGTTAAGTCTTGTAACTGTCTGGCTGGGGTGAATTTTTGTTTTATTATTTAGATGTTTGCTCAAAAAGATAATTTCGTGATTGTGTTGTAAATTTATTTCTAGCTGTTTAAGCCTTATTTTGTTCCGAGAGTCTCTTTAAACCTAGAATGTATGTTTGATGATGTTAAAACTAAATTATCTTGAATAAGGAACTAATCCAAGTGCAATCTTACAAAAACAAAATTCTAAATAATCCCTTGCCAGATAGAGGTCTCAATTTCGAATTTGACTTGAAATTTTAATTGACGTAAATTAGGTTTATGAGAAAATTATTATTAAGTTTTGATGCTAGGTGTACTCAGAACTGTCCTACGATTTTCAAAAATTGAATCTTCACTTGGAGAAAAAGCCCTGGTTGAAACGATATTATTTACCTACCAGTTTATGTCCTATTGATTCAAAATTTATGAAATATAACTATAATTAGTAACTTAATAAGGTTAGGTGAGACGATATTGTCATAAATATATAAATACATGAAATTAATAAAGCATAATGATTGTATCAAAGATTTTCATTACCTTTTCTATTCTCAAACAAATTGTCATATTGTAATGTGTGTACCTATGTAATAAGTTACATCAACAAAATCAATGCAAAAAAGCAAATTGCATACATCCTATGTTCATCTAAATTACATTTTCCAATCTCAACGACGTTAACGTTGTCTTTTGAGTCATATTTGTTAAAAAGTTAAAATCTGGAGCCAAATATCTCATGCAGTAAAAAAAAATGCATTTTGGGTTTCTGTGCAGACTATTCTAGGCAATGTACATATACAATTTCTGGTTTTATGTATTTAAATTGACGCAATTCCTCTGTTCCTGACTATTAAAGGATATACCCAAAACAGTACCAAACACCAGCCAGCATTATGCTTAATCTAGATAAGTATAAGTCTTTCCACACGCAGATTGTGCCCCAAGATACCGACATTATAATACATTTCCCTAACGACAAAATAATGATTTGCGTGATACCAGCCCGGTTCCTTCCGTGTCAGTCACGGGTGATTGGTCCCCTCCCACAAATCTCCAAATTACTTTTTTCTGTTTCAACACGAACAGGTTATTTATAAGGCTAGGTGTGGCCCACGTTAATGCATTTTTAATAATCTCTGCACCAATGGACGCTAAAGGCGCTCCATTATTCCCCCTAATGCGAATTTGACAAGTTTCAAATTGAGGCAATTATGGCTTTGCAGCGTTTTAAATGGCACTATGTGTTTCCATGGATGTTCCACTAATGTCTGGCTTAATGAGGTTCCGGAAGTTGTTTGATATTTTTTTGATCCTTCGGATAACGAAACAAGATTTCGTCTATTGCCACTGAGGTCTCTATTTGACATTGAACTAAGTGAAATAAAACTTCATCGTCATCACTATTTAAGAGTTGGACTCTTGTCACTTCTCCCGTTCTCCCACTAGTATTTTGACCTCTTTGTATGGTTGGGCTTCGACATGTAAAACTAAGTATATACGTTCATTCTTACCTAAAAAATATCAGGTTCATCTAATATCTTCTTTCCTTACACAAGGTACGATTTGTCATCAAAAAATTAGCCCATAGAAATGTACCTTACTTAACCTGAAAATGATCTAGGCGTTGGTCTATTTTTGCTTCCACACCGACCCAACTAGTGTCCGTCTGTCATTTGTTTCCACGACCATTTCTCAACGACCTAAGTTGTCTCTGCAATTTCTTCGCAACTGGGACCACGTGGCTCACGTTTAGAGGTCAAGCTGTCTGGTCATAGTCGTGTCCAATGATAAGTGTGATTTATCGAGTCGATTCAATGTGCCATTGCACTTGTCGTAGATTGGGTTCACGGCCACACATTGTATTATGTATTATTTGTAGTGCGTGGGTCTGCGTGAGTCTTTGAAGGTCGTTGAACTGGTGTTTTGTTTGTGAATTATTAGTTAAATATGAGTAACCTACAAATTAAATTATTTAGTATATCAAATTACTATTAATTATACAGCCTCTTACATTACCTACTGTATGCATAACTCATTATGATCCCAGTACTTAACTTGATAATTATCAAAATCAAACGATATGTATATCTTGTCATAAAAACCAAAACATCAATAACCAAATAAACTAAACAGCAGTTTTAAAACTTGTCGAGATAAAGTCATAAATCAGAAACAATTTCTCGTCCGACCTTGCCTCATAACGTTCAATTTTATCGACTGCAATATACCAAAGCAATGGTTAAATCAACGCTCCTGTATCGATATAAACACCTCGTAAATTTTACCCCTCTCGCTCTCGCTGAAGACCCATCCCCGGGTTAGAGAAGGACAGGAAGCTTTGTCTCTTCATTTGGCTCGAATAGTTTATGTGAGTTAAAGTGTTGTTTCGATGTGTATGGTTATGGACTGTGTTGCTGTAATGTTAGGGTTGCTTGTTCGTTGGCTTGACTTTTAGATGCTTTTAAATGGGTCCTTAAATCGCAATAAAAACGATTTGTTTAGTGTTTTGAGGCGGCTTTATGAAGGTGTCAATGTGGTCTTTATGTCTTTATTTATGACAATATGATTTCATTGCTGTTTATTAAAAAAAATCAAAGATTAAATATTATGACAAAGCCAGTGGTTAATATTATGATTATTTTAGGAAAAAAATACCAAAAATATACTTGATTATGTATATTCTCACATATCAATATCCTTTATAAATAAATACTATCATATTTTAAGACTGTAAAAGCTGTATTTACTTAAGTCATTTTAAATAACCATTACTTCAACTGGCAATGTCTTTCAAAATATCTTTCCCTGATGAGATATTCCAAATCTAAATACTTGCTACACTGTACTAGATATTTGGCAATCCCTGAACTGAGAAAATTCAAAATTTGGCGCGCAAACAGCTGCCATTTTGTTTAGGGCGGTTCCCCCGCTCGCCCCGCCCCGCCGCCGCCACACCCTAGTGACAGACACTCGGACGCAGCCCAACTCATTTGTTATATTGTACGGTGCGCCACGCAAGTTTTGGCTGTCTGTGCTCAGAGATTATTATTAAAGTGATGATTTTATTTTATTTTATTCACGAAGACAGACAGTATTGATTTTCGAAATCGATTTTATGAAAGTAGTATACAAATAGAGGGAACTGTAAGAACCAAGATGACCTATTTTTTATGCAGCTAAGTGTTCAAAGTATAGTTTAAAATGATTTTAGTAGGCACAACTTCAGTTAGTTAACGGGCTACAAATACTTAATAATACCAGTGTCACCTACTTAGTAAGAATCCCTAGTAGTAGGTATACTCCCTAAGACCTCGTGCTAAGGTAGATAGGTATACACATTTCCATCACAAATGGTTATTATGTTATAACTGTTCAAATACCGCCTAAAATGTTGACCCGAATTAGTAGGTAGTTAGTCGGCACCTGCCTATATATACTACCTAGTAGAAAACTTATTAACTTGTTTACATGCTTCCTGAAATAGATCTTCCTTAATAAAAACCTTTTTCAATCAGTTTCCATTCAAAAAGAAATACAACAGTCATTTTAAACTGCAGGTTCATTCTTGGTTATTCTTTATAAAAACCAGGCAAGTACAAAATAAAGAGTTCTCACAAAAGATACGCGAGAAACTTGTTGCCGCTGGGTACACGTCAGGCGTTGCATTTGAAGATGACGTCGATCGGCCTACGACCATCTCCTTCCCATGTAGAGAGCTATGCATCATTCTATCCTTATTAATTATTATTTTTCTCAGTCCAACTTCAAATGGAACGGTCTTAGGGAGTCGTTACGTCACTACTTAACGACAGGCACGTACTAAGTATAGTTATAGAGCTTTGTATAGATATAAAGATGTATAGATTTATCTATAAAGAATAAGGATTCCTATTTCATATGTATGATGCGGCCTTTCGCAGACCCAAGGCACATAAATGCTAGATTAGGTATCTAAGTCTCCAAACGCGGTAAGAGGTTCAATCTAGGTTTTTTCAAGTAATACCTACGTAGTTTATAGCAAAACGAGGGAAACCAGAAGGTGAAGTATGCCTTAATCAGAGGTAAGTAAATATCTAAACATCTAAATTAACGTTCGCATTAGCAATGGTGATAAAGTAATCACAAAAGACAGTAAGTATCTAGATAATTAGCTCTGCTAGCACGATATTAGAACATGAAGAATGTCCCTTGATAATGTTGTATCTATATCTATAAAATAAGTAGATAATTGGTTTTATTTTAAATCGCCAGTGTCTTATTGAGTCTAGCTTTATATGCATCTAGTAGGTACTTGAGTGCCTTTAGTATTACTAAAATTGTAAAATGACAGGGTTGTTATCAACTCTTACCAAGACCTTTCCCAAGAGTACCTACTACCTGTAAGTATTGTTACCTTAGGCTCTGTCTACCCCGTAAGAGATAAATACGTGATTTATGTAGGTATGTAAAATAGAATAGCATTTTCGGTTCCTGAGAAGAGAGCTTCATTAATGTCAGTATGATATATATAACTTAGGCTTAATTTATTAAATACTAGCTTCTGCCCCCCGTTTCGTCTGCGTATTATAGATATAAATCTTCCTCTCGAATCACTCGATCTATTAAAAAAAATGCATCAAAATCAGTTGCGTAGTTTCAAAGGTCTAAGCATACATAGGGACAGACAGCGGAAAGCTACTTTGTTTTATACTATGTAGTGATTATAAACTTGAAATCCTTATTACTTTAAAAAAATGCAAGATGATTTTCAAACTCAGTAAAATCCATTACGAACCTTAAAAAAAGAGCCAGATAACTTTCCGTTTGATGAATATTTTTTTATAATGATTAATTTATGTCATATCGAGTCTATGAAAGTTATTTAATTATGATATATCATTCCAGCTCAGCTCTAGCTTCATAAACGGGAACGCGAGCATCATAGCTTGAAATCGTTCGATCAGAATAAAACGCACGTATAAAATTTGCATTCTGCAATCAAGTCTCAAATGAAGTTATAATTTTAATGATAGCAATAAGCCCAGTCGGCGAGATCATAGCGGTTTAAAAAAGTCAATTGCCTTTGATACGGTACTCATTACGTATTGAATCCGGCAATTATATCGTCATCAAGTAGCGGATAATGTGTCTTGGTAATGACGGTAGGGAGGCATGCATCGCTCATTGCTATCATCGGGTTGTTTTGAAATTTACTGAAATACACGCGTTAGCGTTAGCGACTGAGATGCTGAGGTGTTAGTTGTAGACAGGTGAATACGTATTTAGAAATATAAATATATATACTACGATATATTATTTTATCGTTTTGAACGTCTGTAAATGCTGCTATGTTTAAATTAATTTTTCAAAATAAATAAAGGTTAGTTTTTAAATTAAAAAGGCTTTTATGTTGTGTTTATTCTTTCGTATCTTTCTACTCGTATAGGCAAACGCACTATGTTAAAAGAAACTCTTAGTCAACATGGCTTAATTATATTTGTTCTTAGCTAGAATAAAATAAAGTAGTACCTATTTGAATTATATGTATTATTAATGTATAATATTTTGCTTTAAGTACTTACCAATGTTAAGGTTTTAGGTGAAGATGAAGTACTCGCCACTGCTGCACCCAAAGACATAAACCCCAAGATTTTACGCCAGCGGAGCTCAAAATCTCAGTAAATATTACCACTCATCATTTTATACTAAGGTAATAGACCATTTTGACATTATTTTTTTTCTGAAGTAAGTAGTAGATCCTTTCATAAAATGGTGAACCACTAACTTGGTTTATTATACCTACATCTACTTAGTAGGCGTCGTACCTACTCAACGTTACACATCAGTTATTTTCTATAGAATATGATTCAAGTTGTTTTATTAACGGGATTTATTTACTAGTGCGCGTTAAAATAATATTTCATGTACCTAATTAAGCAGCAATGGTCTTAAGTTCCTGGATTACCAAGATACATAACCAGGAGTCGACCGGCGCGGGTTCGATGGCCGACGGTAACACACAAGTTGGACAAAAGGTGAAAGAAAACAGTCTTGATTACGTAAAATTTATTAAATGTAGTGTTTTATTACAAGGTTTAATAAATAAAATCTAAGTAGTAATCACTGTCTTAATTCGATAATGTACAACTTTCATTACAGATAGATTTTTACACATACCTACCTATATAATTTTTTGCTGAATTTAACTAAACTCTATGAACCATGTCCGAAATTAAATGATTATTTTTATTGAAAGTATTATTATTTAAACTAGCGATTGCAAGAAAGTGTTAACATATTCAATTTATATTTAAAGATATAATCGAGGAACCTAAGACACGCCATTAATAAGGATTCGTCGAATTTCGTTAAAAGATTAAAATAAACGCCTATGTTTATAAAATTATAAATTACCAGCTATCGTTAACATGAATTCAACACCAAATAAAACCTATAAATAATTGCTTACCTATTTTAAAAGTAATACTAGCATCGATAAACTCGAACTTATGAGAGTTTTACATAAAAACAAATTGCATAAACATTCAATATATCTCAGCCGCGCTGGCGCCGGATCTCGTGATAAAAAATCGTGTTTTAACATAATGTGATGTTATTTAACAGTGTTCATTAGATGATCGATGTGGGTTCACTTAAACCAGGCACAGTGCCGTTAAACTTAACAATAGCTCTACGTCATACGAAAGCTTACTCTCAAATTAAACACTGTGTTGATACGTGCACGCAGTTGGAAAGCAGCTCTCTCTATTTGTTGTAGCATTAGGTTTGTCGTTCGAAGGTCGGTTCTCATCATTTGCATAGTATTTCGTGATATTAAAGTGTGCAGTCACGATTTTTTGTTGCCATTTCATGTTGCTTAAATGTTACGGGCACTTTCAAATTTGAATTGTTCGATGATTTGTTGGTTGCACATTTGAATCTTTGTTATGATATTGTATCTAATCAAGTAGGAAAAAAAAACTTTATGCTTACGTTTTTTATTGACAAAAGAAATTAGATTTATTCTATGCGCTTCAATCAGCACAATCTCATTTGAATTTTCCTTGCAATTTACCTCTTCTTCATCAGCGTGTAACCGCCCACCTTTAGGCATACACCCGTCCAATCTTTCTTCATCCCGAACGGTTCTCTTTTTCTCTCTTCCGAACTGGTTCTGCTGTCTCCTTAATGTCATAGGACCATCGGGCTGGTTGGTTCCACCTACTTCTCTTGCCCAGCCGGGGTCTCCATTTACTAATTGATTAATCAAGGCGTGCGGAATTCCATACCAGTTAAACAAATTTTGTAGTTCAACTTACTGTTCTAAATACAAAGTGAGTAATACTATCTATCTCATGACCTTTCTCTCTTAAATTGTTAATTACATCAAGAAAAACGTCATCGTTTAAAATTAAACATACTTATTCATCTAGACCAAACAAACTGTCTTAAATTAGCTTATACTCATGTTAACAAGATTCCTTTAGATTTTATCTACACTGCATATGTTCCTAGATACTACTTGTGTTAAAATAGCTCCAGTTTTCAGGCCCGTGTCTCGTGCTGTGACCAGCGTGTGGTAATTCAATAATCTGGAAGATAGGGGCTACACAGACGCGTTGTACGTTGTCTACCAGATATATAAGATTTGATGTGCGAGATAAATCTTAAGATACACTGTGGTATATTTTAACTGGGAATGCAGAAGGGGTAGAATACAGCATAACATCAACACATGAACGATGCATGAAAAACATATATATACACACAGGCTTGGTTATCTTGCACGTGAGTAGCGGAGTAGCAAGGTAAATATTTTTTGTTCATTGAAATGGACCTCCGCAAAGTAACGCCTGATTCAATAAAATATGAACGATGATTATCAAAACAACATAGAAAATTAATTAATAAGCAAGAGAACTGAGCACGGAAATAAGTAATTGTAATTATGAAAGGCTTTGTCGCTGTGTCTAACTAAATTCTATCAATCAAATTTTCTAATTATGAAGTAGCGTCACTCCAAAATAAACCAAAATCTTGCAACTCAATTTCCGTTCCTCGTTGAATCAAAACAGCAGGAGTTCCTATCTCATTACGTTACTTCCTGTATGGCTAGTACGCCTTCCCAGCAAGCCCTTATTTTCTAGTAGAAGCGACACTTTCCATACAAATAGCATTTATCAAATATATATTCAATACTGTGCTTACCACGCGGCTTCGCTGACGTGAATCATTGGATCCAGCGGTTATAATTACAGAATTTTACTGTAATCATAATGAATATTCGTCAAATCCAAGAAAATTTCCAAACCCTCATCATGATTTAAGTTGCATGAAGAACATCCGTCAAAAGTCAGTAAGTTAAGTGAATTACCTACCTAGGTGATAAACACCACCGTTTCTGGAAATATGTCACTAACGAAGATAAAAGTTGTCACTGTAACATTTTATTTTGAATGCATTTTTTGACTTCTCGATTGGTATTTTGACAAATTTAAACCATTTACTCGTGAAAAATAATGTTTTAAAAACCGTTTTATAGTCTAAGTGTTAACAAGTGAATATAGTGCGGTTACGTTTTTTTAGCTGAATAAGGTGTTTATATTTATTCGTTAAATTCGCTTATGATGTTAAGAATCAATAGTTCCGAGTGTCTCGAACACACGAATAATAAATGTACAGGGCGGCATTGCAGTAAATTTGTCTAGTTTACGTCTGTCACTTGTTTCCGAGCTTTCACTCACACTGGACCCCTCATGTGGATGCACTTCACTGCTACTACGAAAACTCGATACAATCACGATCACAAATGTTTCGCTGTATGACTATTACTCACACACAAATACTAAACTCTTTTTTATGTTGGGTTTTACATGAGCTTAGCATAGCTTAGTCTTCGTCGTTAGTGCAAGTGATGAGAGACGATTACTAGTGTTCACTTGTGTCATCATTCTCTAACAAGAGAATGATGATATTATTAGGTTAGGTTAGTTAGGTTAGCTGGGGTACTTGTTGCTAAGTAAACAGGACCTTGTTCAGAAACACTTTTGAGTTAAATTATAATGAATTTTTCAAATTGAGGGTGAAGACAAGATATACGTCGATAGGTCGATTTTGGAAGTGTTACAGGGGTGATTTAATTTTGAATTCAAAATTATGATAGATAACACTTTCAATTAAGTTTTTTAAACAAACATACCCGAACACTTTTTAAAATAGGTAGTCTTAAAACGATAAATTATTTTAGGATTAGTTTGTTAACTAACTATCAGACAAAATCTGTCAGTCACGGTACCTACTATTCTATAGGCACCTATAGGAAATTCAATGTGTTTCGCAAAGGAAAATGTTAAAGTAACATGTAAAGACAAACGAAAGTCCCTATAAGTCAGACAACTTTTAATGACCCAAAAAACATTTAAGTACCTTGCTGCTCTTTTCTTTTGTTCATTGAAATGGACATTTGCGATGTAACGTCTGATTCAATAAATTATATAACTTATAGTTCTCATTCAAGCTATTTATCTGTCGATCAGTTCGATTTACCGCAGGAACCTATAGTTAGGTCCCCCACGCAGAGCTGGCGACATCTCCCGAAACAAAGGGGGCTTGATATATGATTAATACGGCCTTCCAACTCATCCTGTACATACGCACATACCTACACTTAACACCCACACAAAACCAGACTCTACCCTGCCATATACAAAGTCGATTATACAATCAAATACAGTACTCTATTTGTGCATACGAATAAGCAGATTCACTAATGAAATCATTTGCTTCTTAGTTTTGAAGGGTTGTGATTAAATGTTGACTTCAAATGGTGGGGAAATTAATATTTATCATCAGGGGTTACATTTTGCATAACAACGTGGGTTTGATTATTTTGTTGTTTACTTATTTGGGATCAGCCTGTAAGTAAAATTGATGAAGTTATAAATGTTGACATAAATTACAATTGTCTTTAAAAAAAACCTTCAGTGAAACTTGCGCTCGGTCCAAGCAAAAATTTAGTTTAAAACATGCCAATAGTTAGTTTCTAGCATAGTTCATAGTTAATTTATTAGGCCAGTAACATTTTTGGTGGTTTACGGACTTCTGAAGATGATGTGATGAAAATTAGACCGGTAACAGATAGTAGTATTTTTAACTTACAGTACTTTTCTAATTAAAAACACTTGATATAAAGAAAATAAAACAGTCATGCTTCGAATTTCCTTTTATTTTTAAGTCTTTTTTGAGCTAATAACATCATTTAAACTCTCGTAGTAAGAAAGAGTTTATGAATATTAAAGGCTTTGGGCAGCTGCCTAGACCCTCAGACGCTTTTTTCATGTTTTATAATATACATATACCTACATAAGTTTACATAAGTATTACATGACATACTTTTCCTGAATGAGAACCAATTTCAAGATTAACGACGTCCATGTTAATTGACCTCTACACACGCGTGAAGGTTGGATTGTCACCATAAAAACCGTTATCTTGTGTACTATGAATAGCACAACCATTTATTATGAACGTCTACCTGTCCACTATAACTCGACACTAGCTGGTCTTTACTTTAAGCTTAACGTAGCACTGAGAACACGGTAATGTTTGAGCTCAAGAGGTCTCACAAGGCCGGTCGTTGCAAGTTTGGTTTGAGGTAAGCGTCCCATTGTCATAGCCCATTGATTAATGTCATAGTTTATCTACCGATATGACAACAATGGTGGGTCTTACCCCGAACTCCTTAATGCTCTGCCTATAGGTTTTATTTGAGTACCCATCCCTTCTCTTGTACATCGTGTTTCTTTATTTCATGAAATATTTTTCGTTGCAGGTTGTGAGACTACGGATCTTCGACGAAATCTGAAATAAAATAAACATTATCCACATTAGTGACGTTTTCTTTATGATATGAATATTTAATACTTTACAAACTTTTATGTTATATTAACAATCATCAGGCAGTTTAGCGAAGTAATTTAATTAATTATTTTTCACTTCATGAAGGATCGACTTGAAATGCGTTGTGATCAGAAAACTTTCATCAAAATCTTTTCAAATGGTAATTATG
Source organism: Pandemis corylana (assembly GCA_949127965.1). NCBI lineage: Eukaryota > Metazoa > Arthropoda > Insecta > Lepidoptera > Tortricidae > Pandemis > Pandemis corylana. The sequence goes on along the minus strand of OX421859.1, from coordinate 6,036,000 downwards.
GTACAAAAATTTGGCCCTTGTATGCAATTTGAGTAATTTTGTATGGAGACTGGGTAAATTTTTGTGCCGCTGATTGACAAATTATGTCGACAATATCAGTGGCGTCCTGTAAGTAGCTAGGTAGAGTGACGACATTCGTAAGGCAGCGACCAGGGACTGAAGGAGCAAGCTGATAATTTATGAGTAGACACGTAAAATTAAATAAAAATGCTGAAGTTTCAACCAAAGTTATCAAGAAAAGAGTCGTAATGTACAGTTTAAAGCACATCGTCAAAAAAAGTCATCCTGTAAACACAATGTGAATGTCAGTCACACGGTTTGACTGATGTCCTAGCACCAGTCCATTCTATGCAAATGTTCACGTGTAACCCACCGTGTTTGATATTGATTGATCCAAATCTTAACGTTCGGTTAAGGCATGGTTCCACCGGCCACATGACGAATGGCAGCCGTTAGAAGCACCCGATCTGTAAGTATGAAGCGTATGAAAATTTTTTAATATTTTTCTCATCATTTTTGGGTACTTGATTTAAAAGTAGGTCTTTATTTGTCGAAATACTTTAAGGCACGAAAGTAGATGTAGCATTCTCTGACATCGTATTGCCTGGCTATTGGCTACACTATGGGATTGTTGGCCTTATATTACCTGTTGTCTACCACTTTATCTGCTTACCACGGGAATTTTGCTTAAAGATATAAAGTAGCCCATCTTACTCAGTGGCAACGTAGCTTTATTGTGGTGAAAGAAGTATTTTTAAAGAACCTTTTACATTTAAACTCACAAACAGTACCTCTTTACAATAATTATACAAAAAGAAATTAAAAAAATCTCAAACTACAGACAGAGACGGGTACGTATTAAAATACATAAAGTTTAAAATGTATAATGGATTAAAATACATAATGGTTTATAATATATAATGCGATTTTCTCAGAAAGTTACAAATTAACAGGATTGTTATAAAACAAATCTAACCTAAACCAATCTATAGATTACGATATCAAAAAAGTTCATGTAGCTAATAGTTTTGCAGAAAATTGCGTTATATATTTTGAACCATTGTGTATTTTAACCCATTATATATTTTAAACTTTATGTATTCTGATCCGCTCCCGACAGAGGCAGTACGGAAAGTCCGGGGGACTTGATCAGATGAGAGACTTGAATTTCAAGTAAAATTTTGCGCTACCACCACCGTTGACATTCGCGTCTGCACACAAGAAAGCCTTACTTTCGATGTAAGCTCAGAAACCCTTCCCGTGTTCCCGAAAATTTTGGGATGGTTCAAGTCTCTCAACTGGTCAAGTCTCCCAGGCTTCCCCTACCCTTGTTTATAAATAAGCACATACGCGTCTCCTCACGTCGTCAGGTGCGATCGAGACGTGTGGCGCGTCGCACGCGGCGCTTGTTTCATATCACGAGCGGGATGTTTATTAGATTGCGACACCCTTTGTTTGGGTTGTTGGTAAGTTTGTAGGGTGTTGTTTTTCCTTAGTAACTGTTAACTACGACTCAACCACCGATTGTTTAGATGCAATTCCGAAAACAAGCCTACTGTCTAGAGGGTCAGATCAAAATTAAGGTTACTGCGAATTTCTGCTAAATTCTGAGAACTACTAGGGAGCAAAAGCGAGTATGCGCACTCCCACGCATTTGGCTGAGTTTGGAAACAGAGGGAATTTATGGTGAACATTACGTATAAATGAATGGAGAATTACTAAAAATTACTGCTCATATTGAATTTCTTAAGTAGTTGAAAATTTGATACGAAAAAAATAATTAGCAAGACACACATTTTTACCATTTTCGAATGAAATTTTCATGGGTGTGAGTCCAAAAATCGGCCTTTTGCTCAAAATTTCTCTATTCTACGAGATTCAGTAGAGCAGTATACTTAATTACCTAATATTTTTACGTCAGCGGCGACGGTTGAGTCAGTTTGAAACGAAAAGGACAACGCGTAATTGCCATTGGAACAGTCTCTACATGAAAGCAGTAAAAATTATGATTTTTAATTTTTCGGTTTTGCTTGTCACTATTTCAATTAACCAGGTGAAGATTACTACCTATTAAGTAAGAGCACTATCCAAATGGAGTTGTCCAAAACCTTTAATACTTTATCAAGAAAACGGTTCAACTAATGATTACGAGATAATGCGTAAGAAATGGACGAGGGAAGAAATGCTTTCCTACGTCCATTCAGAAAAAGCGAAAAAAGGTTACGTGATGGAGAGAGGAAAAAAAAGACCGAATTTCGTCTCAAGAGAGTAAGACTGCAGAACCTGAATCCGCCGTCCCAAACCAAGAGGTATTAAATCAACTCACCTCGCAACTCGAATGGATCGTTGTCACTCGACTTTAAAGCTCACTTTTGGGGGCTACACTCGGTATTTAGACGAGTTTTCGTCAGTGATATAAAAGCGAGATATCCATGACTTGTGCGAGTGGGAGGACGCCGCTAGAGCGAGATAAAAATATGGCATTTTGATTAATACACAGTCATTGCTCAGAGCGGGCTGTGTACCACTGCTAAGTAATGACCACTCCATAAAGACATGGTTAAGGTTAAAAGAAAATTACTTTATCAACGCCTTGTTTTAAATAAATATCCTGTTTCAGGAAATATTATTGTTGTTTTCAATACAAGCAATTGAGATGTTTGTGAGATGTTAAGATTTCGCCGCCTTATTGATGGCTACACAAATGATGTATCTACTATTTGAGTTCATTTATTACGGAACCGCTTTGTTTTATGTTTTGGGTGAATGGTGATTTGTTTTTACGGATTGTTGGAGAAAAGTTTGGTCATTATCTTTCTCTAGAGAAACAAAATTTGCATAAAACTAACGTCTTTTGTTAAGCAATATTTTTACTTTTATAATAGTAGATAGATTTTTAGTCAATGGCGCTTTAATGAAATGAATATTTGCATTTTCAATCTTTATATCTTTCGAAGTAAGCTCAGTTCACTATTAGGATTCATAATACTATTTCTATAATGCAAATATAAGAGGTAACAAAACCAGTCAACAATAAAATTAAATTATTTAGTCATAACATTAACGAAGCACAATTTACTCGCAAGCGAATCTCACGATCGAATTCAAAAGACTGTAGGTACCTGATTAATAACTGAACGGATATTAAAACGCAATAAAAAGCACTTACCTAATACACCCAACGTAAAAAGCCACAATGTAAATCGTGCGCCTATGACATTCTCATTGGTTAAAAAGGGTTAAGACAGCTGTCAGATTGGTCCAGAACCAAAGCAATGAGTAATGGGCAGAGATAATCCGTGACAGATCCGTTTTACAAAAAAGCCGACGGTTGACATAGATAAATAAGATTATTCAGGAATTTTTCAACCTTGAGATTCGGTTCCTTCCTTTAATTACCTGGATTCTCACAATGTGGCTTATTTTTTTTCCGTCGAAAAAGGCTGTATGTTTATGTATAAGTCGCGTATGTGTGATATCTTCGGCAACCGGTGCTAGTTAATTTTGTGCGACTACCATTACCTTACGAAGCCGAGGAGCTAATGCTGATCGAATGTTTCAATCTGTGATATGCTGTGAACTTTTGATCGCATTTCTATGCGATGTGTAAGGTCAAGAGTTGATTCCTAATTCGTCGTTATCATGACTGAACGTACCTTACCTACTCTTATTTGGATGATTGGAATTTGTTCAAACAAGAAACTGATCAGTAAAACCGAGGTTTTTTTAGCTCTGTTCCATTGCAACAATGTGGATTTAAAAAACCGATAAGCCTGGCTCACGGCTCGTTAATGTTGCTTAATTTTCAAAAGCCTTATCTAACTTACTGTTTGCTTGCTTTTAAATTTGTGTAATACTAATTTCAGGCATTACCAGCAATCGTATTGACTTTAAAGTCGTAAATAGTGTAAATTGAATGAGAATGCATTGAGCAAATGCAAAATTGTTTTCTATGAATCAGAATACTAGTCGCTCAGTGATATCTAGATTATCTAACCACAAGTAAAACCACGGAATAAGCCACGCACATCGATCGCCTGCTTTAAGAGCATGCAACTCAATCTGAATTAAAAGCAAGCAAGATTAATGGCACACGAGATCGTGACAATCGTGACATTAAAATAATAGTCGAGACATCGATTGTTTTATTTGTGTCTCGTCTTGTTTATCACGTCGAGAAGTTGGTCATATGTTTTAGAGACGTTTATTTTAAATTATAATTATAATAAGTACCTACTGGTAGCGGTAGTCTAAGTGGCCAGTTTTATATAAAAAAAAATAATGGAACGTGCTACTGCAATTTTCGACACATTTATATTGACACTTTAAGTTCAGATTTCGGGGTCTAAAAAATAGGGCTCACCAGTCAATTAATTTAAGACTTTTTTTTATACACATGGCCTTTTAACCTCGCTTTCTTATTTTTTTTCAGATTCCGACCTTACTTCTTGCTTCCATCATAAAAGACCTCTATGCGATCATGCCAACCGTGGCTTTTAGGTCTTTTTACCTAACAAGAACCTAAGTGTTGTTGTAATTTCAGCATCTTAAGTAGGTTAGGTTTAGATTCAGCTTTGATGAGTCAGTCTGTCAATCGGGACTTTACTTTTTACGTAGTAAGATTTAGGCTAAAAAATGATGAAGTACCAAAAGTATTTTTTAATAAATGGATCACTTCGCCTATCAAAATCGAATGCCGCATGACATAATATTTCGGACTAATACGCAGTGCTTGCTCTAGGAGCATTTGGCTTGAAAGCAGTGTTCGTTTCGCAGCCGATCAAACAAACGCTCCTAGAAGAAAAACTACGGATTTCTCCAAAACATGTTTAGTAGACTTCGATACGCGAATTACTTCCATGCTGGTCTGGGAGCAAAGGAAAAACATAGAATATACCAGTTGCTTCTCGTCCCGCGCTGATGGTAAAAGCCCATCGAGGGAATGGGCGAAAATAATAGGAATCATGTTATAGGCGACGAGGCTATCAACCCATCACTATTTTGATTTCCCTATCCACCTAAACGCCCACAATCTTGCTAAATGTGGCCTGTAGGTACCTGTTACTTTAAGCTCTGTCTACCCCGTAAGAGATATAGACGTGATTTGTTTATGTGATACGCGAATACGTTTATTTATACCTAGTATTTGAATCTCACGGTAGCTTTATGAAGTATTTTTATTCGTCGCAGCGTCTCGAGCCGCGCGGTGGCCACAGGCAAATGAGTCGGGATTACTGGTAATGGCGAGACCATTCCACTAACGTGCGCGTGCTGTACCGGGGATAATCGATTGTCTTGCTGCTGGTGTGCCGGTGGATTAGGTGCTGTGTCCAGACTTATGTGTTGCTTATGTACTAGCGATAGCGGTCCGTCCAAACTACGCGCGGGAGCAATATAAGACAGCATTTTCAATGAAAGCTCTCAGTCGAATTGATTTCTTTCAATATTCTGAAGAGTCTTCCATATTGGTCTGGGAGCAAAGAAAAAACATAGAATGTACCAGTTGCTTCTCTATCCGCGCAGATGGTAAAAGCCTATCGAGGGAATGGGCGAAAATAATAGGAATCATGTTATAGGCGATGGGGCTAGCAACCTATCACTATTTTGATTCCGTTTTCCACCTATAAGCCCACAATCTTGCTAAATGTGGCCTGTAGGTACCTGGTACCGGCTTTGTCTACCCTGTAAGGGATAAAGACATGATTTGTGTATGTGTGTATGTATGTATGTACCTATTCTGAAGAATTATGGTCACATTTTTACAAATTAACACAAAATATCGTCATTAAAGTCCTATACCACGTTTGTTTCTGTGTTTGCAATAAACTCCAAAATTGTGTATGGATTTTCATGCAATTCTCACCAATAGATAGAGTAACGAGGAAGATAATTTGTCAAGGGTCTGCGTAAATTGAATGATGACTTCGAGCTGAAGCGTCAACCACTTTGAGAAGATTTTTGTATGTATGTAAACTCTTTATTGTGCAAAATAAACAAGACAAATACAATTGACAAACACTGAGATATATGCACAAAGGCGGACTTATCCCTTTAAGGGATCTCTTCCAGTCAACCTTTGAGTGGATGATTTTTATGGTGAGTCATTTGATAATATTTAGAGGTCACAGTGTTTGAGATTTTCAGGCATAGATATAGTAATAATCTATCAACAGATAGATTATAATAATATACGGCGATACGTCCGAAATTTGTTCGTTCCTAAAAACTCATACCAAAACAGCAGCATACACGAAACACGCACACAATTAAACACTTTATGTGACCAGTACTTACAGTTTTTGTGTAATATATTTTTGACCGAGGAAAAACGAATGTTACAATCTGTCATGGCAACACTAATACCAGAAGCTACCCTTGAATTTATCGGTATCGGTTTCCACTACAAACTCCGCAGTGAATGAAACAAATGCCTATCTTGAATCCCGAACCGGCCACCTATTCTATCAACATAAAATCTGAGTACATGGAACGGGCACACAATAGCCTGACCGTCGCCGCCGCAGGCAAATGACACAGAATTAGTGTGTAATGGCGAGACCATTCCCTTTAACTGCTTCCGTGGCCTCACCTAGCCATACATAATTGATTGTCCCACTGAACCCTGGAAGGGTTTAGATGTTGTGGTGTTTGGTGAAGATTTCATACGAGTGAGATTTGGCGCTAACATTTTCTTAACAGCTTTTATATTTGCTTCATCAATGCCGTCAATAAGAGGACGAGTGGGTGGTTAATCAGCAGCCAATCAGGTTTAGACTTCATTTTATTTATATATAACTCGTTGCATTCGTTGCTTGAGATATTATAACGTTAACGTTGCACTCAGAAATCGTAAGGTAAGCTCTCTCAAGTGAACATTTTATCAAAGTCGACTTTATTAAGTTTCGTATTTGCATTCCAGTATTTGTGATATCTCAAACCAAAACAAAAGAGTAGGCAAAGAAAACATCCGGTGGACTCGGTCCCTCAATCAATCACAGGCAATATTTGCTATTGGCCCGTAATCTGTGTGCCCAAACTTCGCCCTAAAGGGACGCTCTCCACTATGGGACAAAAATCGACTCTCACCAAGAATTATATTGATATTCAATACACAATAAATGGGCGCTGTCAAAAACTTGCTGTTCGCTCCTACGGTCATCCCTAAGCTATCTGTGTCATTTGCCATTCGAAACGCAGTAGCTGCGGTCCCGTCTCACTCTACTTATGGGATCATATTACCGGATAGAAAGAGATAACTATGTATAGGTGTAGTCGCGCCTTTGTCACGAAGACTGAACTAATTTTTCATCATACGGCCCACGACAGTTACAAATGCGGCCCGAACTGTCTCTTCTTTAATAATACTTTTTATATTTTTTTTCAAGGGTAGTTCGCCCTCCAACGAATGAAGATTTTCATCAGAATGCCGGGGGAAAAATTGGAAGAAGCTTAAAATGCAATTTGTTTGTCTAAACTCCTTAATAAGTAGCATAATTAAGAAAAAAACTTATATATCAACTAACTTTTAAGGGACGTTTTGTGCAATAAAAATGATAAAGCTATATTTTCTAATAGTTTAATTATCTGTTTCAAGATATTTGTGGTCTTTCATAACATTTATTTAACAAATTATCACATAAAGTAAAATTGGTACTATCAAAAAATACTTGTTTATAAATTAATATAAAGTAGGTTTTCAAAATTTAAATCTTATCTTTTGTAGATACTCGTAGTATTGTCAGACGCAGAATCTTTATAATAAACCTTTACATTTTGCTTTTGAATTAAGAAATAGCTTACATTTCATACCTACTGACAAATGAAAATTTTAGAACTGTGCGTCTAGGAAAAATTACTATCAATGTATCAAGAATTTTACTTCTCGATTTTTGTACTTATTTTTACGATTTAACAGTTAGAAATTATATTTTTAAACTATACTGAAACATAGATTAAAAAAAATCCGAAAAGGAAAGCTATATGGCCGGGAATCAATCCCTCATCTTTCCGTAATGCGTGCTTTTACTCCTACACTATCCATAGCAAATATAATACACGAAATGATGAGGATCCGGGTTCGATTCATAGCTTTAATTTTCGGATCTTGCTGTGTTCTAGGTTTCAGTATTGTTTAAAAATATAATAAATTATCAAGCATAAACCACCTTAAGTTCGTCACTACAGTTTTTTTAATCTCGTCGTACACCATCTGCATTGCCACAAGCAATATATACGCACTATGTTTATACACATTAGCATCACAAACACCCCCTGTATAATTCGGCACCCCAGACGATCAGCCCGGCTCGATCAATCAATGTACAAATCTGTCATGTTCGGTCTGCGAGAAAAATTGTCAGGACGCGCCTGGAAGACCCCTGCCTCCCCTATACCCATTTTAACCAAGGCTAAAAAGACGTAAATTATTTAAATATAAACAGACTTAGGTCGTTTTGGAGTTTTATGATTGCAATTGCAATAGTGCACGCATGTAAGAGTATTGGACTTTTTTAAATAATTTAGTTAGAATTCCATATTTGACTAGCGTGCCAATAAAGATTTATTTTTCAAATCACTCTAGTAAAAGTACATGGAAATTATTCCCTAGTGTCCAGTACGTCCTGAAATACCTACCTACGTATGTTTTTGTTTACAAGTTAGACAATTTTTTAACGAAATCAAAATCTTTATTTATCAGGTAGCTGAGTTTTTTTGCAGACTTTTAGAACTTGTCTATTGTGCTTTACAGTCTCCCAGTAGTGAAGTAGATAGAATTTTTTAGTTTTTCCTGTACTATTGATTTTATTTAGGTCTCTCTGTCTTTCTAATTATTTAAGTCCATCTAACAACGCTCAACACCTAAGTAAAAGATATTCACTAACCAAAGTAAGCAGCAAGAAACCGCAAAAGCGCTTTTGAAGAAAATTCTCCTCTGAAATCATTTGTCTAAGCATCGGAGAGGTCAATGCGGCGGTTCCCACGCTGAACCTTCCTACGAAAACCAACGTAATGTTTCCTTCTTACAACAACAAACAAAAACCAAGCGACCCCTATGTGCTAAAGAATAAGATAGTGAAATCGCCGACGTCGATTTATAGTGTAGCAGGGTTATGTTGGTAAATCTATAGGTATTTCTAGAGAGTTTTCGCTAATCGCCAAAAAAATATTTGCTGAATCAGCTCCCGCTTTTTGCCACTGATAAATGAGCCAGGAATATGTATCTGGCAATTTGGGAGTAGTTGCGGGCCTTTTGTTTCATTTAGTTGGGCTTGAAAGAATTTCAGGTCGTTTTTCGTGAGATATGGGGCGTGTGATCTGATTTAGAGAACGACTAGGTGAAATAGAAAACTCTCTATTTGTATAGTAGGGTGTTGGCCGGTAGCTATTTTGTTTGCTAAACGTGGAAATTTTGCAATTTCCCGAGGTAAAAAATTGTTAATCAGAAACATTGTAGTTTTTGTAATTGAAAGTTTTATTATCAATTCTTTTTTAGTTTTATGTAACAGTTGTGCTCATTAAACTTTGATAATGATCCTGTAGAGGGATCGAAACGCGTCAGTGTTTGTGTGGTGTAAGGGATAATTAAGTTTGTGGGATTTATATGTGTTTTATGTGGCAGTAGTGGAGTTTTTGTTCATTGAAATACACTCAGCGGCAAATTTAGCGGAACACAAAAAAAGTGTAGGTACCTAACTATTTTTTTTTCTGGTCAAGCATTAAGTATGCGTTTGCTAACTTTTTTTTGTGTTCCGCTAAATAAGCCGCTGAGTATAGACCTCCGCAAAGTACCGCCTGATTCAATAAAATATTTTTTAGATAAGTTTACCTCTTTTTAACAATAGGTATTAGATAATATATTGATGGATTGGCTTTTCGAGCACACATTTTACGCATACGTTTGAAGGGTTCCTTTCTTGTCAGTCAAAGCTTACTACGTACGGATTAGACTGTTTGCTAAATTAATCGCAATACATTCGTTTACTTGATGTGGTTACATTTTTAAATTTTCATGTCAAGTTGTGTTGGCATGAAATAAATTAACGAAATGATATGTAATCCTACCTAATTTTGTATACGCGAATGCAAGTTTGTTTGTGATGCTATGACGCGTAAACTTCTCCGCCGATTATTTTGCTGATTGAAAGAGATCTCTATTTTACTATGTTTTATGAATTACATCCATACATACATACATACATACACAAATCACGTCTTTATCCCTGACGGAATACATAAATAATTAATAATAACATCTCGGTTACATAAATAACTAAGCACACATTATTATATTTATTGAATCAGGCGTTACTTTGCGGAGGTCCATTTCAATGAACAAAAAATATTTGCTACTCCGCTACTCAGTAGCTAGTAGTAGTAGTAGTTTGAGTAGCGGAGTAGCAAGGTAAATATTTTTTGTTCATTCACACATTATTACACAGCTGCTAGTGTATTTAAAAGTTAGTATATGATGTTGTAGCTCGAATACTCTACTCTTTTAGAATTGCCAGAAACGTTTAAAATTCCCCATAAAACCCTTCTATGTATCAGACAAAACCTCAACCCTCCAAATGCAGAGGTGATCACCGAAAGTATAAAACATGCATTAGTCGGGATAGATATTGAAATTCAAATGGCTGTCCGTGATTTAGTATTCATTTGACGTGATGGAGGCTTTGCCCGGGCTTAGGTTTCGCCGGGCGTCGTCTTCTCGTACATCATAGCGGACCGCGCTTGAGATCGTGCGAGCCGGGGCCGCAGTGGGAGGGTTAGATTATACTACAAGAAGATTTAAAAAGATTAAAAATTATTCATGAATTCTTCGTTAATGTTTCTTAAAGATATGTTTTTGTGAGATAAGAGTAATATGTGACTCTCCGAACGATCTTTGTGTAAAAAAAAACAAACAAAAATACTCAATTTTATAAATATATTATTAGTAGGTATATGTTTCAGTTATGTATATTCGTTATGTTCACATGACGAAACCAGCGCCGTGGATTTCGTTTGTATTGTATCCTTCTTTTATCAGTTTTGGAAATAAATTGACGTTTCCATATATTATTACTTTGCAAGTTAAGTCGTGATAAATCGCAAAAAGACATTTTCTTTAAATCTACATGCATACATACATATATATATCACGTCTTTATCCCTTACGGGGTAGACAGAGCCTGAGGTAACAAAACCATAAGGCCACTTTTAGCATGATTAAGGGCGTATAGCTGGAAAGGGAAATCATAATAGTGATAGGTTGCTAGCCGCATCGCCTATAACATGATTCCTAAGACTTTCGCCCATTCCCTCTATGGGCTTTTACCAACTGCGCGGGAAGAGAAGCAACTGGTAAATTCTGTATTTTCTTTACTCCCAGACCAGCATGGAAGAATCTTTTAATCTACATAATCCAAATTAAAATTTTAAATTTGATTATCACATAGTGTAGTGTGTGTGTGTGTGTGTGTTGCTCGGATCTGTTCTGTTCTCCAGTCCATTATGGTTGCCTAGTAGAGATCGCTCTGTAGCGATGCCGCCTATTGTTACCTAGTAATATTCTGTGTACCTTTTTTCTGTTTTGGTTGTTATATGTGGTGTTCAATAAAGAGTTGTTGTATTGTATTGTATTGTGTTGTATGTATCTCACAGTAAAACAGCATTATATTTGTCAGTCCCAGTGCACTCCCAACTCTACCCGGTTGACGGCGGCGTAATCCCAAAAGATTTCCACTTGGAGCGCGCATCAAGTCGCGTCGCCGCTACACATTCTAAATAATAAACAGGAGGTGGGACACTGTGTGGTACCTACGCTGTGCTTAAATAGTATATGTTCGGATAATTTGGTACGAGATTTCTTGCACTGATACTTTGGTCTAACCAACTTGAAAATGATAAAGTCTTAGAAAAAAAAACTATAAAAGAAAAAAAAATCTTCTCTTACAACTTTAATTAAACAAACTTAACCTACTTAAGCTAATTTAACCTATCTAAACAAAAATATCTGCCATGGTTTCCCAAATCATAAACACAAACTGTTGATTTCAAAGACGAATCTTGTACAGTATGTAAACATCGTTACTACCAATTTTTAAGAAATACAGTTTACATATATAGAAAAGCTTCTGATTTTTTGAAGATGGAGCCGCATAAAAAAGGTCACTCTAGGTCTAAAAAAATGAAGCACTGAAAAGCAAAAGACAGTCTAGCGCAACATTTCAAAAATACTAGTAGAGCATTTAGAGCTACCGCACAATATAAAAATGAAGCACTAAAAAACAAAAGACAGTCTAGCGCAACTTTTCAAAAATATTAGTAGGTTAGAGCACTTAGAGCGTCCGCACAATAAAAAATAAAGCACTAAAAAACAAAAGACAGTCTAGCGCAACTTTTTAAAAATACTAGTAGAGCACTTAGAGCGACCGCACAATAAAAAAATAAAGCACTAAAAAACAAAAGACAGTCTAGCGCAACTTTTCAAAAATACTACTAGAGCATTTAGAGCGACCGCACAACAAAAAAATGAAGCACTAAAAAACAAAAGACAGTGTAGCGCCACTTTTCAAACATACACGTAGAGCAGCTAGACTAGAGCTAGTGCTGCAGATTTGGCATAGCATTGATGCATTCGCGCTGCGCCGGCGAGCACCCGATTGATGCAACCCTGCCGTCGATAGATGGCTCTCGTTATGTTGAATGTCAATGCGATCTCGCTACTTAAACTGTTTGTCTGTGTCTGTGTCCAAGGAGCTTTTTTGTCCAGTGGAAATACATGAGTGACTTGGACAATAGAATTGCTAGCTTTAAAAAAAACATTGAAATAAGATCAAAATTTCACCATGTAAAACTTCTTAAAGTCATCGACGATCACATGTGATGTGATATAGGAGCTATTAGTTTGAAAAATAATAATAATATTAGGTACCAATCGGAGGGTAACGTTAGCCCATATAAAACCATATAGGTAGTACCTACATAAAGGTTTTACGAAAACCATAAAAACGTGGGCGATAAGCTACTACTACTAATTAATATATATATATATATATATATATGGGACAAATTACATCAAAAGACCTAGTCCCAAACTAAACAAAGCTTGTGTTATGGGTACCAGGTAATAGATAGCCATACTTATATGTATAACGTAGATAAATACATACGACATCCATGACTCGGGCACAAACATTCGTATTCATCATACAAATGCCTACCCCTACCGGGATTCGAACCCGGGACCTCTAGCTTCATAGTCAGGGTCACTAACCACTAGACTATCCGGTCGTCAAATATAGCTGGGCCATAATAAACCTGGACCGAGGCAGTCCAGGGCTAGAGACACCCAACCTTACGGTAAGCACTTTAAAGAGGATGAAAAATAACGCAAAATTGATCATAATGAACATACCTATTGTAAAAGATTTGATACCTATATAGGTACATCCAGATACCAATAATGAGAAAATTCTAAGTATTAAGTAGACTTGTTAGAAAGTATTCTGAACTGAAACAACGAAATAATATGACGGCACAGCCAAGGCCACACACGCCAAAAGCGAGGGCTTGGCACATTACCAGTTAGCGAGAAATAATCAAGATGGTAAAAAGTGTAAAAACATATGACGATTTTGGCAAAGGTCGAGCTCGCGTTGTAAACGTAATTTACACCTTAAATGGTTTAATGAAAATACATCGTTTACGTAAAAGTTGTAATTGTTAACGTATGTTTTGTTGCTCTACTTGCTCATGTACAAGACACAGGTGTTACTGACTTCACCTGCTAAAGGATTATTGTGTATACCTACCTACATTCTTGCGTGAACAAGTATGTGCCTAACTACATAACTATATTACTGCAAGTCACGAAGGAGTAATACTAATTACCTTTTTCAATACAATTAGTGGCAATTTAGTCCCTTAAAATTGCGAATGCGAAAGCAAAGTTAAAAACATTGGTTTCAGTTATAATATTAAAAATAAATTATTTTTATAACATCAGAAAGAAATTGTTAAGTAGGTATCTACGTTAAAACGAATCAACTATTAAATTTCATTCGCGAAATACGATTTTTTTTCGATTACGCTTTTGCGTTTACGGTGATTTTTTTGATTTGCCACTCGCAGAATAAATAGAAATAAGCTTTAGTGACCTGTAATGCCTGTTACCAAGAATAAATTTAATTTCATTTTCATTTCATTTTCGTTTCATTTTTTCATTTTATCTCCACAAAACAGTACTTTAACTCTAAACTGCTAATGTATTTTTTGTTTTATTGAAAAATTAGCTTCAATTTGCACCCGCCCATAAACAAAGCAGTGCCTCAAATATCATCAAAGTAGGACATATATGTGAGCTAAAAAAAATGTTCTTCAAATGCATCGAAAGCTATGTCAATTAAAGTGCAACCTCGCGTCAGCAAAGCCATTAAAGGTTAATCATGATTCGGGTCTAGGAGTACCTCAGTCTGCCATAAATCTAGCTTGGCGGCTCGGTCGCGCGGAAACTTTTTGAATTATTAGTTTTAATTTCCGCCTAAGATCCGCCGCATCCCGTATCTGTCACGACATACGTAGGTATACAATCTGTGCTGTGTTTTACCGCGTAGAGTCAATGTTGGGGCAAACGTTTGATACAGTGGTAAATGAAGGCAAATATTGAAAAGCTGGCTGGCTAGCCGAAAAGTCATACTAAATGTTACAATTTTGCTGTAATCGGCGCAAATGTACACAATTTTTTTAAGGAATATATAATTATATGCTCCGCCTTTGTGCATGTATCTCAGTGTTTGTCAATTGTATTTCTCTTGTTTATTTTGCACAATAAAGAGTTTAGATACATGCATATATATACTTTTAATCAATACGAAATTTTACATAATTTTGTACCTAAGTACTAAATTCGAAAAAAAGAAAATAAAAAAGTTTATAGGTGTGAGGAAAATAATGTCTCTTGTTTAAAATCACTTTTAATCCTAATGTCAAATCATTGCATGGCAAAATATTAAAAAAATACAATTCTAAATGTAAAAATAAATTATAAAAATGGGTCGCTAGTGTTTGCGATAATAGGTAATTATGCACACGTAGGTAGGTAGGTATGTTTAAAATACCAAAGTGATCCACTAAGTATGCAAGAATGCCTAACGTTTAGCTAAACGTCCGCTTAGTAGGTGTATTTTTCTGAGAATCTCATGCTAATGTGTGGTTTTGCCGAACACCCCTTATTTAAGGACGGATTTTATATTTTTATGATCAAGATGTGAAAAATAATTAATGGAGTGGTTTAAAATATGCGCATGCCTTTTATAAGTAGCGCTTATTTTGTCACTGGCATAGTATTTCTAACTGTCAATGGTTAAAAATAACGCACAGAGAATTAGAATTAAATTTCCTCTTTTCATCGTAATTTCTAGTTCACTAACTGTAGTTGCTAAGCTGTAGCTTCGATTCGTGAATTTTATATTACATTAATTCCTATTATAATTTTTAAATTTGTAGAATTGCATCTTGTCACGTTCGGTAGCTCACATTCCTACGCATTCTAAGTGAAAAGGCAAGGTAAAGTAAGTATTAAGTATTTCATGTCTTTTACGAAACAATTATAATGCACATTTAACAACAAAACGCTTTTAGTAATGTTGCTAGTCGGTTTTAAATCACGGCTTCAACTATTTTGCTTCTCTCAAAAAAACCTACTTATTCTAACTGGATAAGCTACACAAAAACGATATTAAGCATAACTATTATCTTTGTTAATGATTACATCTCACATCGCCAGCATTCTTAGCACTCTATTAAAATAGCGAGGCGCATGTTGAATGGTAATATAATTACAGAGTCTGGTTGCCACCGGGCTGTTTTCTGTTTGTGTGCCCACTGCAGATGGGCCCGATAGTGCTGGAGTTATTGTATGTTGACTGTATGATTGTATTGATGAGAGGTTGATTTTGAAAATGATAACGGATGAAATAAGAGTAAATTAATGCGTCGCAGAAGACGGATTGGAAAATACGAATGTATTGTATGTTTATTCTTAATTTGAATTTGAAAGCTCTCGTAATACTGCAATCTAAATGTTTTTGTGTCTTTGTCGCTTTTTACGAGTAGGTATGACATATTTTACGTAGCAGGAAAAATCAAGACTAGCTTAAAAAATACCTTATCCATTATGGTTGTCTGGTAGAGATCGCTCTGTAGCGATAAGGCCGCCTATTGTTACCTTGTAATATTCTGTATACCTTTTTCTGTTTTGGTTGTTATATGTGGTGTTCAATAAAGAGTTATTGTATTGTATTGTATTGTACCTACGAAAATTCAGTATTAACCATTTTCATCAAAATCTGGATGTAATAAAGTTTATATATTTTACCTAATCATTCTTTATACTAGCAACAATATGGGAAACATTGATTTCTAGCGCAGCGCCACATACGATCAAAAATATTTCCAAGCAACCGATTCTTCATAATAAAGAAAATAATACAAAGGCCCGAAAATTTGTAACTTATAACCTTCTTTGATCCTATATTTGTTCGGTAATATTTCCACCTAGCTGTCCACCCTAATCGTCAGTGATTAAATAAACAATCACGCGCAGCGACGCGATAGGATTAATAAATTCGTCTAGTGCCGCTTTCACCGTGCCCTTTTTGCGTGTGTTTCCACATTTTTCATCGCATAAATCATATTTTTTCACCGCCGCTTTTTGCGCAAGCGTCCTTTGGTTAGCTCCGGCGTACTGTCATTTTTTCACTCGGACATGGAGTTAGCACGGGCCTTTTCGCCTTTTGTTTTGCCGCTGTGCGAATGTATGATTAATCTGTAGGTGCCACGTATGCACAGCCAAACGAGAACTATTTTTGTTGAGGATTATTCCGGTATTGGTACTCTACTTGCAACTAAGATGTGCAAAAAATGTGGCCAGAATATAGTGTACAACGTAAATTATTGCTTTAGAAACGCAACGCCGATGGCAAGCAGGATAAGCGAGGCGCTTGGTAAACTCGGTAAACTATTTGTGTAACTATTTAGAACAATAAAAAGTCACGTAATAACGCTCATATATAACTTTTAATTACACCGCTTAATATAACGAGTGCTAAGCAAATACCTTCAAACAACGCTAACATGACAAATGCATGTCAGCGCGGGGGCGCGGGCACTGGAAATCTCTCATCGCACCTCCACATTTTAATTTAGCTACCACAACGAGAACAATTTAATTTAATTGCCAAATCATTAAGTTAAGCACAATAATTATATAAGCCGGCAATAGTGTGACCGTATTAATAAACTCACCAGTACAAATAAAGAAATCAATGACGCTTATCTATCTTATAGAAAAAATGGCGGATACTCTTACATTAATACGTGGCCATAAATTAAAGTGTGGCTTAAAATTAAGACAACAAGCCTCTTTAATCTACAATAAATGGTCGTCGCTCCGAGACCGGTTTCCGAGATGGAGGCGCAAGGAAAAAAAAACGAATAATCCGGTCCCGAGCGGGTCCAAAATATGATAGGCATCCATAATACAACATGGCCGCTAAGCCCCTAGCTCTGTCCCTGTCCCACAACCGAGAACCGCATAAACCCGTCGCGCTTTATTAAGGTTGACCACATGTGGAGTGCTCCGCTAAGCCTAACCTTGATATCATACTTGGATATAAGGGGTGTCCTTGGTGATATTTTCATCTTCCTTCAACCAACTTTGGCGAATGCTCCACAATGCCATCGAACTTTTCAAAAGTTCATTGTCTCCGTAAAAAACATTTTAAAAACGGCACATTTTGATTTTATACAAAGTGTACATTGCAGTTTGATTTATAACATCCTAGTGAATAATTGAATACTTATTTAATTAAAACAGTCGGCGTTACGAGTATTTTTAAAATTAAATACGGTTTTACATTCGCTTGTGGTTATATCAAGTCAACGCATCACCATGTAGGTCCGGTCGATCCCCTCTTCTCGCGGCATTCCATTACGACCGACACCACAAACGCCTATGTGCGTCTACCTGCCATAGCTCAGGAACATAATGTAAGTGGACCCCGTTGACATCTTCACTATATCTTTTCTTTATACATATAACTGTAAGATAGATGGCATATAATGAATTCTTAATTCAATGCCTTCGTCGCTTGTTAATTTATGTAGTTGAATTTGTGATTTAATAGTTTTTAGTATGTAGGTATTTAATAATCGAGTTTGCATGCCGGAAATATTTGAAATTCAATTGAAATACGTTTGTTTTATCGATCGCAACGTTAAAATAGTTTTAGTGAGTTTTATCGCGTATCCTACATTTTTTAAGCCGTTTGCAAAGTATTTGCAATATACTTTTTTAGGGCAACTCGGAAAATTGTGTACCTAAATAACAGGAAAGCAATACTTCAGTAAAATTTCGTTTATTAATGATGCAACGAGATATTTCCGGGAGCTTAGTAAATTAATTCAACGGAAATACTCACTTGTTTGTAAAATGTTGGTTCTTATATGTTTTCACATAACACTTTATACAACGATACATCCTTGCACTGCACGAATAATTTCACCTGTTAACCTCATCGCATGACAGTACTACACTTACTGAGATGAAAACGAAACCAAATATTTTTTGCAACTGGCTAATATTCAAATGGCATACTTTAATCAGCAGGTGGCCAATTGTTACGATTGTTAAAACGTTCAATTGTTTCTAGAATGCATAGAATCCCGGTGGTCACTTTCATTTTGCGTAGACGTTTGCGAATTTTACACCTTTACTTTTTAACAAATGTCCTGTCTTGATTGCTTTTTGTTTTCTTGTTTGTGGCCAGTGCGCCCTCAAGTTGGTTGTAAATCAGTAAACACTTTCTTTTGAATTGAACGTGAAAGGACCTATGGGAAAGGTACCTACCTGTGCCAATTTTGCATAGTTGTTTACTATTGAAATTGTAGCGGGTCGAAGTCATTGTTACTGATAGCAAATTTATCTGGAAGGTTTCAAATATATTTTTAAGAAGAACATTAGTTTCGTGGGTCGTTTTCGACTAAGATTGACCCGCAGAGAGGGCAGGAAGAACAAAGCTCCTAATTCTATTGAAACACCATTATCTAATAACTCCACGCACCATCCATCACGGAAGACGTCCCCTTGCATGTCATTAATCAAAATCTATAAATATTACTCAGACATTTGTGTATCGAATTTCTTGTTTTTCATTCGCATCGATGTGTGAGGCGATATCGGCATCCGTTGCTTTTGGTAACGGTTTGTGTAACAACATTTTGATTAATCGATTTGATGTGTTCGAATACGAACGTTTTTGGTGCTTGGTACCGAGTTTTTAAACCTATATAGTTTGGACAAAAATTAAGGTCTGTCTATGATGTATAGGGTCTCAACCAACGGCCAAATATTAAATAAAACCCGTTTTAATAAAACTATTCGCTTATTTAACGAAGAAGAAATTAAATGTGCTAATTAAACTAATTTTGATAATTTTATTTACAGTGTTTTAATTTATTATTTATCTGATTTACCGACGAGCATGTATGAAGAGATTGATAAGTGTGAATGAAGCGAAAGAAGTATGTCAGGATCGTAGCAAGTGGAACAAAGTAGTCTCTGCCTACCCCTGTGGGAAAGACGCGTGACGGTATGTATGTATGTATGTGATTTGAATATTTATTTATATTTATCATCGATGCTTCTACATAAGTGTAAATGTCCGGTTTTCTGTGCGTTGTTTACGAAGTTAAGCAATTCTGGTATGACCAGTCCAAGTTGTTATAGGTTACTTACCTGACGCCTACAGCCCAAAAAACTGCATATTTTTGTTCAGTTTAGTGCTCAACTACTCATAAAAGTCTATAACAAATAGAACAGGCTCAACTAGGAAGTCTATTTAAGATCTAGGCGTTCCAATAGCGCCCTATTACCATAATGAACACTTTAAATTAACAGGATCACTTAATTAATCATGCGAACCATTTCATCGCAACCAATTTGCCATCAACCCGTCGCCAAAGACTAAATCGCCCGAGGAACTGATGCCGTGCATTTCTAAAAGCATTAGCGGTAAGTGCCAGAACATAAAGCTGATAGGTATGCAATATGTCTGATCGCCCATCAATCGCGACTGATTCGAATAACACCGGAACAAAATAGAATTCGCTGTTCTTAGGCGTTTTAACACCTTTGATTTAAAGTTGGTAGAAGACGGTGGGCGAATTAGGGCCGTTAATTTTCAAGTGGGTGATAGTTACGGTTGGCACCAGTTTCGTAGGTGACAGGCGAATGACTATGAATTGTCGGTTAAACCTGTCGCTCTCAACTATCTTCATTTCATAGAGATTAGTTGCAATTGATTTGAATAACACTGTCAGAAAAATTGAATTCGTTTGGTTCTTAGATGTTTTACACCTTCGATTAATTTGGTAAGAATACGTTGGTGATTTACATTTTCTTGCAGCTTTTAAAGTGCCTTCGCTGGTGTTCGAATACATTGACAGATGTGGTTACGATACCTCGCAAAATTGGTATGAAATGAAATCTTATTTTGGAGGCTCACGAAGAAGTAATTCATTTTTAATTTAGTTTCTTTACTGCTTCACTGTTAAGCATGAAGAGATTAAATTTAGTCAAATACGCCTGCAAACATACCCACTCCTATTTCTAAACAATCACCCAATTTCATAGCATAAAGCTAACCCATCCACTGAGCTTAAAATAATACCAAGCAAATACGAGCCCCAAACTTAGTGATAACTATCTACGAATAAAATAGTCTGTTAATACCCTACCCTATCCGGCTGCGGGTATTCGAACCATGTACTACGGCACGCTATCGTACGGCGTGCTGCAATTGCATGCATACCACCAACATGTATATGTGTTGCGTTGTGTCGACACCCATTTGTCACCATCGATCGTACTACACTTCAGGCGCGTCTGTAGTGGTTTTGTTGCTTACACGATGCTCTGATTGATCGGTATCTGGAAATGCGTTTTATGATGGACTAGAGCGTGTTTTAATTGATAGAATGCTGTTAGTGATTGCGATCATGTTGCGGAGATCAAGCAAGCGCGGCGCTAAAGAATTCGTGTTTCTATTAATTCTCATATCTTTATATTAAAATATTAGTAGTAAAGTACCGCTAAGAGGGGTAACTTTGATAATTTTAGGGCTACTTTGATTGTTTTAAAATTGCTATAAAATAGATATTGTACATATGCGGTGAATGTTTGGCATGTATACGCAAAGGCGACCGATTAAGACATCGATTGGATGCAGTAAACGCAAATAAAAGTGAATGATTTCGTCATTATACCTAACCACGTTTTAAAGTCACTCGTAAATCAAAGTCACCCCAGTTTACGGCAACGTTAGATACCTACTTGTTTTAATTATATAATTATGGTTTTTCATTTGCATAGTGCCATTTTGCAATTTTGTGACGAGTGAACGTGTTTTTGTTTTCTACGTGCTGTTACCAACTTTGTACCAAGCAGCTTGACTTTACCCGACATTTCCAACAATTATCGTTATATTTCAACCAATTT
Source organism: Pandemis corylana (assembly GCA_949127965.1). Classification (NCBI taxonomy): domain Eukaryota; kingdom Metazoa; phylum Arthropoda; class Insecta; order Lepidoptera; family Tortricidae; genus Pandemis; species Pandemis corylana. The sequence goes on along the minus strand of OX421859.1, from coordinate 6,014,459 downwards.
GCACAAAACCTTGACAATTTGTATATTAACCTTCCTCGTGAATCACTTCATCTGTAGGTCATTCACATGATAATCTGTTTAGTAGTTTTTGAGGCAGGCATACAGATAGACGTGGCAAAATACTTAGTTTTATAATATACTAGCTTCTGCCCGCGACTTCTTCCGCGTAGATTTAGACTTAAGAACAGATATTAATAGTATATTCTGCAATTATTATTTACGTCGCGACTCCAGGCAGCTACGACCTTTGACAAAAGTTTATCGCTATCCCGCAGGAACTATGAAATTTTCCGAAAAGTAGCTTACGTTTTAATCTAAGGTACCAGCTATCTCTGTTCCAAATTCGATTTGAATCCGTCCAGTCGTTTCAGTGCGAAGAAAACAAACATCGGTACATACTCACTCGCTCACTCACATCCTCGCTCACAAACGTTCGCATTTATTTATAATATTAGTATGATAGTAATTAAAACTTACCAAAGCTTAACCAGTAGTATTATGATAAGGTATCATGACGCATTTCATCTTAGTCCTCTAGGTTGGCAACGCATCTGCAATCCCTCCGGGTTGCGGGTGTCTATGGGCAGTGGTGATCACTTACCATCAGGTGACCCACTTGCTCGTTTGCCTTCCTGGTCATATATAATAAAAAAAAAAAAGGGTCACGCTTTGGTCTGGTACTTTCCAGCCTAAAACTCACTGAGCATTCACTGTGCTGAAGTTGTAAGCTAATCGTTATTTTTATGCGCACACAAACACAGACTACTACGAGTATGTAGTTGGAACAGGCGTGGTGTGTAAATGGCGCGCGATTGTTCCGTGTAACGTCTTAATCGTACGATTATAAGCCACTTGCGCGAGCGCCGCTTCGGGCGACGCCGGCGCAGCGTTATAATTATATGTAGTATTTCAGGGAGGTCTTTAACCTTGAAAATTTTGAGATACTTTTTTCAAAGTCCTTTATTGAGCCACCAGTGGGCGAAAGGGTTTTCCTCTGTATTTCTATTTGTCGCAACAAGGAAAAATGAAAAAACTATTTCGCATATTTTTGTTGTAATTTTAATCCCTACCAATCCCTACTAATATTTTAAATGCGAAAGCAAGTCTGTCTGTCTGTCTGTTACCTTTTCACGCTTAAACCGCTGGACCGATTTGGTATATAATTTGAGTCCCGGGAAAGGACATACGATAGTTTTTATCCCGGAAAATTGCATAGTTCCTGCAGGATAGCGATAAGCAACTTTTGCGCACATGGAGTTGCGGGCAACAGCTAGTATTATAAATGCGAAAGTAACTCTCTCTGTCTGTCTGTTACGCTTTTACGCTTAAAACACAACCGATTTTAATGAAATTTTGTACATAAGATAGTTTCAGTCCTGGGGAAGGATATAAGATAGTTTTATCCCCGAAACTACTAGTACAAGTGAATGCGCAGACGGAGTCGCGGACAACAGCTAGTTATGAATATAATATTTCGTAATTACTCGTGATCCAACTGTATTACAGTGGTCGTGACCACGGGATGACTATCTGACCATTGAAAACTGCTGTGGCTGTGTAGTTTTGGTTCTAATTATTAGAACTGCTTTCAAAAAATATCATACACATTTCAAAAATTCATACATAATTATGTTGATGGTTAATTTAAAACTACTTACCTCAAAGTAGGTATAGTTTCTTTTCAATTTTAAACCTTTGCGTTTAAATTCGACTGAGATTGAGCTTGCTGTAACTCTTCATATTATTTAACCACCTTTCCGTAATTTTGAGTCGTACCTTTCAATGTATTGGCGTGATTTTGGTATTGTTTAGAATAGGTTCTGTAAAAATTAAAGTTGAAATACTTGGAACAGTGACTTTCTATTAATATTCAGCCGTGCGTACAGCTTGGGCAATGGGAAGTGGGCGGAGATCGTATGCGCTGGCCATGGATAATAGATTAATGACGTCAATCATTTATTGTGCTATTCATTACACCCTCGTGATGAGTATAAATTATTACAAGTGCCGCTTTTTGTTCAGTTGTACGCCGTGATTTGCAATTAACTTGGTTGAGTGAAAATTAATATTTTCCTACATTCCGATATGTTTGTAATTATTTTTAACGGAATGTATATAAAATGACGCGGAATTTTTAGGCTACATCTTGGCGAGTCTTCTGTGGACACAACTTTGTCACTTTTGGTATCTGCCTAAGTTTTGAATTTGTTGTAGTTGTATGATCGAAGATTAATCGCCATTTTAATTTAAATAGCAAAGCATTACGATATTAAGTATTTTTATTGATTGTCTATTAAGGTCTCCCTTGTAGTCGTTCGGTAGAAGACAACGCGGACGCTTGATACCTTTTCGTACCTAGCTTCGAAGCCAAGATGATATCGAGAAACTAAGTCAACAAAAGAGCTGTAATATTATAGTTTCATATAGGTAGCCCTAAAAGAAAAATATGGTTCTCAAACTCATAGCTCACAAACCGCCAACTTTCCAATCAACCAAAAGCAACAACTCAAAAGCACGTAGGCGGCAAAAACGCCCTTTGTTGCCGCTTGAGCGGGCTGATTTCTTAAATAATGTCGGTTTGTGTAGGTAGGGCCACATAGCAGGCATAGGCGAGCCCGCCTGCAATCAGTCTTATTCCACCCGGACGAGTAGCGATTAGTCAACGCCTGCTGCAGAGACAAACCTCCCTCCTCGAGCTAGGGAGGTATCGATTGCTGGTAATCGATTTCGGTCTGCGAATCGATTGCGCGATGTTTTAATTAAAGTTTTTTTTGACTGCTGATGCGGGGTTTTAATGGGTATGTTTTTTTTGTAGCACTAGTGGTGTTTTGAGATGGTTTTAGGAAAGGCTAATATGCTCTGAAAAATTGCAGCTATGAAGAATTTACACTATTCTTTTGTAAAACTTAATGAATGAGCCTTTTTATAAGTTACTTAAACATATACCAGAGTCTGGCTATTGAAAGATGAGACTGGAATCGCGAGACAAAAAATAATGTTTGTTGTGATATGAACGCAAACTAATTGTTTTTAAATAATAATAACAATATTTATTTCTTTGAAAAATTTCTTACAAAAATATACAATACCTATTAATACTTTGACGCTGTTGTTGGGCTTGCAGTGTACAGTTTTTTTTTTATTTCCCCCCTTTAATCCAATCTTATATTTCATTAGTCAGTACAATGGCCGACATGTTTTAAAATTGTCTTACTCTATATTGGCGAATTTGTCTCGTGATAAAAAAAAACTTTAAGTAGTTGTATAGTGTAACATATTATTTTACGCACAATCGGTTATTTTTACCGTCGTTCAATTTGTTTCAAATTTAATTTCTCTGTTATATTTTATAGTACTTAATAGCCAACCATCAACTGTTATTATTTCACTGTGGACAGTTCACAATCCTATACGAAATTCATGCCAATAATGGGGCATAATGATAATATTATTATGTCCTGTCCACTTTGTCATTAACCTCTTGACCATAATGTTGTTTGATGAAAATTGCTATCAATTGGCCATAAACATAAATTGGTTGTAATTTTCATGGGCTCTTAGTAACTTAGATATTGTATTATGAGGTAAGCTTTACTAAGGATTCATTGTGTTTAAGTTAAAAAAATGTTACCACTGTACTTTCCTCTTTAACTCCCTTATTCATAAACAGGTTACCTAAAGTTGTTTGTCCTTATCTTCACTTTGACATTAGCCTTTGTTAGACCAGACAAAACATACATTTTGCTGCAATATATTTGTAACTGTTTATGTAAGTATCAATGATCCGCGTCTCAAGCACTGTCTCTATGCCTGTATAGAAGAATCTAGTCTTAGGAACTATGAAATCGATTTTAGATTGAATACAAATGGTATTCGTTTTTTTTAAATCATACTTACATACTTACTTTTTCGTAATTACTGCCAACAATGTAAATAATTGGGAATCTAAAATCGATGGTTCCTAAGAACAGAGTCCCTTATCTCTTATAGTTTTTGACTTCTCCCTACTCACCCATTTGAATTGATCATTCTGTATATTTGTCAAAAAATACTTAGTTTCACGATCACATTTCTTTACATATATATTTATTCTCTCAAAGAGGTAGAAGCACCTAAATATTTAGTGCGAGTACCTATAGGATCGTCTATCTCTATGAAAGTCTAGGCCACATTCAATCGATCTAACCACGCATCCTTATCAAAGTTCATTACGACACACAGTTTATCCACGCGACCTATTATCGTGAGTTTTCTCACTGCGGTATTATAATGAAGAGTTTAAATTTAGGCGTAATGGTTGACCAATAAGATAAAGCCGAGAGGGCTACGCTGGCAAACAAACGTATACAGACGCTGAGGACTTAAACGTTATAGATACAAGGACTAAAGTTGAAGGTGAGGGTGGGTGGGTGACTTTGTAAGCGAGTAATGACGGACGCATGGACCGCCGCATACAAAGCAGTCGGCTACCAGAATAAAGTTATCTTACGATACATCCCTGAATTAATGGCCAACTCGTTACTTGGGTATTGAGACGTTTCGGATCACCTTAATGGTCTGAAGTCATCGAACCTTTGAATATAAACACGATACAAGCGCATCGGGAATATATTGCGTTATTATTTGCGCTTTTTTATTTACTTAAGGGAAGTCTTCGACATATATTGAGCAGGTTGAGCACGGCTAGTAGCTAAGGCAGAAGTTATTTTTATTCCATACAAAAAGGAAAGGTCTCGAAACTTAGCTGTGCTTCAATATCAGGTATCCGATAGCCAGAAGTATAATTAATTATACTCACATAGAATGAATGAGCGATATTGATATTGTCCTCGTCCATTTCTGCGGATACATAAATCTGTAAGCGAAAATAGAAATTGAGACAAATATTTGTCGCACATGTATTAGTGTAACAAAATATCTGGTCACATATGGTTGCGTCTTGCACATTTAATATATGTAGGTACTATCTTTGTACATTGAAGTTATAAAACGTGGGCACGTTTTGTCTGTTAGCAAGCTGATATTGACCATGTCCATGCCACATTATCTGAGACGTGATTGGTTGGCCGCTGAACTCGGGCCAAATGATAGAGTTTAGTCCTCGCCCTAAGTAAAAGGTTTAGGATCATGATAGGCTTGTGTTTTAGTCGTGTGCTATGTTGGCTGGAAGTGACTTTATTTTCAAACGTGTTTAAAATTTTATCAAAAATTTAAAGAGGTGTTTCGCGTTTGGTCATAAAGTTGGTAGGCAAATAAATGAAAAGATGCAAGGAATACAGTGTTTTACTATACATACTTTCTTGGTGTTTGATAGCAATAAACGTTTATTTCTTACACCATAACATCACCATAGTCAGTTGTTAATTTATCAGTAGTCCATTAAAAATACAGTTTGTAAATAATTGTTTTTTAAGTATCTCAAATAATGTAAGTAACTAAAAAAAAATGTTTCTTACGTAACATTATCATTGTCTTTTAGCAGAGTTTGATCAAATCCGAGTCCGCTTCATCCATCGCATCTAATGGGTCCTTTTACAATAGTTTTGCATGCAATCTGCTCTGAGAATCGCCGCGTGCGCCGCTCTGCGGTCCGGACTATAATTTGCCAGTTTTCGCCGCCTAGCTGCCTGTAATTTTATAACAACGTTGAGCCCGCTTGAAGACTTCATTTTGATTTTTAAAATGTTTAACTTTTTGCCCCGACCCGACAGTAATAACGCGGTTACGTAACCTAAGAAAGTCCCTCGCAATTTCGCTAAACATTGTTTTTCTTGTATCCAACTCAGCATTGAGATGTAAACTAACTTTTTTCCAACCAGTTTTAGAAGAATAAATTACAGAATATAAGTTAATGAGACCATGAGTTTTGTTTACTCACGTACAGTTCTGCTTCATAGAAGCCTAATCTGGTAACCAAATGTTCATTCAAATGCTAAGGACTCGTGGTCATCTATTGCGCAGTCCGTCGAAAAAATTACGAGTCGATCGTTAAAATGTGCAAAGCATAAGTTTGAGTATTTAAATGAGGCGTGCGTCATAAAATGTCAGAAGAGCGTCACATAAATCATAGAGGCCGGAAGACAAAAGGCTCCTGCAGAAGTAGTCTGTGGGCTGTCTTGGATCGGATTCGTGAAATCAGGTCAGGATCACATGTGCGAGCTTTGTGCCACCGCGCCACGGCATTGTGCAATCTTCCGGACTCCAACCGCCATTGTCTGAAGATTGGCATGCAAATTTTTTTCGTATTGTTTTCGAAAGTGTCTCGCTGGTTTTACTTTTATCCCACTTTTGTTCAGTTTTTGCTACTGTCCGCTTGCAGCCAAGTTTTCTAAAAAGCATGCTTTGCAAAAAAATTGCGAGCAGTGTTGAAAATAATTGGAAGAATATTTTAACCGAGATCATCCCCGAGCCAGCATTACGAGTACCACGCCGAGAACTATTGCAAATCCAATTCGTGGGAAGTCGCGCCGAACTAAACAAATCACCGTGTCACTTCAGCCATTTACTTGCAAATTTCGTGCAAAACTTGAGAAAAAAGAGGCAAGATAAAGGTACAAAAGTGTTCTATTCTAGTCGCCAAATGAATAATTACCTTTCACGTCTCTCCTTTCAATCTGTGCGGGGCGATCGATCAGCGTCGCGAACTCTTTCAGCGTCACCCTTGCCGCGGCGTGCGGCGCGGCGCAGGTAACTCGCAATTAATCTGAACCATCCCAACTTAGTATTACATTAAAAACGAAATAAAAAAAGCCCGCAGCCTGCCGTTTCCTCGCCGGCGCGTTTTCTTTTCCATTCAGATTTTTTTGACAGCACGAAAAATGAGAGTCATTTATTTGACTCGTACACAATGTAGGTCTGTTTGAGTATTTGCTATAAATACGCATTTTTCTCTACATCTCCTTCCTATGTGGGGTGAGCATTAGCCTCGGGAGCCGAGGGAGACTCACGTGTTCCCTTTGTTCGATTTCGAGATTTTAGGGGAGTGCTGATGCTTATGTTCCTACGGAATCCATCAAAATAATCGCATTCTCATGTATAATGGATCATGGTGTCAACGAAACTCCGTTTGATTAAGTGGGGTACGAAAAAATCCGATGCATAGAAGAAATGAGTAAAAAACGTCCAAATTATTTTTTACCAACAGAAGATTGTGAAAGGATAACATAACTAAGTAAATGTGAAATGTTTTTAAACATAACTACCAATTACAAAAAAGCCAGAAAGCATCTCAAGCGAATCCAGTTGTTAAGCATCGTCTGGTGGATTAAGTGTTTAAAAACAGCTCTTGTCTAGTTAATTTTTTCCACAGCTCATTATTTCTTATCTTCCAAACACCTACAGGCACTTCATACACCGCGCTATCAACAAATGGGACATAAATTAACTGACCATTAAATATGTAATTTACAGCCTGTTGATAAATTATAAAACACAGCAAAAGAATTTTACCAACCGGCGAGTTGCTTTCGAAATTTATAACGCTCGCTTCGTTTTCTTTGAATAAAACAAAAAAGTGTCGAACGTTAGAACTGAAACAAGTAATTAAATTCGTTATGAATATTAACGCGTGGTTGAAATAGGCTCATTAGCACACTCATAAAAGGCAATTGTTTCTTTATATTTTTAACGCGTTCGGCTTTGTGCCGTGAGTGGCGTGCGCGAGGCTGTGTCATAGTCCTGTCTCTGGTCCATTTGTCAAGATTCACACCTTCTAATAGTTTTCCTAAGCCTGATTTTGAAGCCTGTTGCCCGCTTTGTGCTCAGTGTACGCTGGCTGGCCGAAACATCGCGTCTTTGTCTAATAAATTGCCGAACATAAATACTGCATTGTCTTTGCTCATTCACTTGTAATTAGGTAGCACAATTTGCTCTCTTGAATCTTTAATGAGACGGTTATGCGGCGAGACTTTGAAACAATGACGCGGCTAATCAATTATACAACGTGTTAGTTCGGACTCATTTGTATAATTTTGACAGCGCTTTATTGTTATTGTGTGTACGCAAGCAGGTTCGCGGAGCGATTAAGTGCTATATCGCTCGTCGATTACCGTCATTCATGAAACAACTTCGTTGATCGCGCATACTAACATTTTCGATTGTACATAATGGAAAACACCATTTGGACATGGTGGCTTTTGTTAAAAAAAAACAAAAGAACGCTGTAACTACATAAATGGTTTGGAACGTCTAAACCGATTGCGCTGCTCATTTGTTTCTGATAAAATTAACAGAAACAACACAACATCATAATTTCTAAAAGCCGGAGCGCTCTTGCCGATGCATATCAATCAAGTGGAGAGACATTTCGTACTCATTTCGTACCGACCTCTCAACAATTTGTCCGAATGAAAAATTAATTTTGCCGATGATTAATATAATGGCTCGCTATAAAACGTAATTGCTGTTAGGAAGTTTTTACATCTTCCTCTTGTCCAAATTAATTTGTTTTAAAGAGCGGACGCCGGCGGGGGCAGTATTGATATAAATAACAAAACATCAATTTTTACTTTCTAAAACAAAGAGATAGTTTCAAAAATATATTTAATCTTATTACGTACCAAAATTTTAATACAAGCAAGGTAATTTTCTTTATAGCCACACAAAAAAATAAAAAAGTATACTTAGCATTATCTATATACCTTATCTAATAACCTTTAAACTACTTTGTTATCTATTATATAATTATATATATCGCTTTTTTATTAAAAAATATATCTTTGTATCTATCTATCTGAATCTTTGCAACGGCTCGAACAATTTTCATGAAATTTGGTACGCAGGGGATTTTGAGGGCGATGAATCGATGTAGCTAGATTTAATTTTTAGGTTACTTTTTTTTATTTGCACAGAACCGTCCGATTCGCACTTAGCCGGCTTTTTCTCTCATCAACGACATACCTCACCATATTTAAGACATCGTATCGAATATTAATTACCAATTTGCAATATACAGCTATCTTGTTGCATAACACACTTAATTATATCTGTCAACATACTAATTTACCCTATCGAACGGCATCTTGTAAATACACACAATCTCTGATGAAACTTAAGATATTAATACATAAATACCTACTTTGGACAAAATATTAATTAACCCCTTAATCTTAAAAAGTTATTGTCCAACAATTTCATTCCTGACCCAGGTAGAACGTTTTCACAATACGTCACATGATTTTCTTCATCAATTCAATGTAACGTCACTATGACATTTTACTGGGAAAGGGTTCCACAGTGCCGCAGAAATCACTTTGTTCGATGGTACATATTAGTGTTCATAACTGAACTAATGCAATGTCACAGTGACAAAGAGAGACACAGGAATGTTAAACTAACAGAAACTTAAGAAGGGTGTAAGAATTGAGCAAGAATTTAAGTTTGTACTAAATGTTTCATACATACGTACTTAATTAAATCACGTCTTTGTCCTTTACGGTTAGACAGATTATAAGGTAATAAGACCCAAAAGCCATGTTTAGTATAATAATTGTGGGCGTATAGGTAGAGAGGGGGACGGGGAATCAAAGTGTTTCACAGTAGCAAAATTTCAACCGCAATCTTCACGAAAGGAACAATCAAATGACAGTTTGATATAAGACATTTCGTAAAACAATGAACGCCTCTAATATTCAGATGAAATATTTGCGGTAACAATTTATAAATCGTTGTATCCAGCTCCGGATTCAACTTGACAATTTATTAATCAAACCGATTACCGGAGGGGTAATTCCTATTGTGAAAATATTGTCATGGAACAATTCTATGAATAATTAAGGAATTAATATTTTGACGTAACAATGGTGTGAGACAATAGTCTGTCATCAGACTGGACAAAAGCGTTCTGTGCGTGGCATTTTAGGCGCCTCGCGCTTTAATATGAGGGTCGCGGGCCGTGATTGAGGACCCCTGATATTAGCACGTACTTGGATATAAATATGTAGGTGCGGGCATGTAGCTAACAGGATTTATGTGGCTAACGTGTTTTTTGAATTGCAAAATATATTTATCTAATCAGTGATTAGTCGAGATAATTATTAAAATACGTTACAGTTTAAAAATGGCTAAGATTACAAAACCGATGGTCAAAGAAAAAGTTTTAACAAATTATTAGCAACTGTTTCAATCGCCTGCTGGCGTTTTTAACTTAACCGAAACAAAAGATCATTAATAATAATTTCGAACAAAAAACGGAACTGAAATTAGCATTTATTATAACGACGTGGGCAATGCGTCTTAATCAAACTTTTAAAACATCTAATTCTCAGTCCGCCGAATCAATTAAGGGCACCATAGGTTCGCTCGACACATGGCCCCCACTTCCCTTAGCTTTTTCCATAACGACCTGTGAGCCCCTCCCTTCTTTAGAGAGAAAAGCATAATCCATCACCGTACGTCACCCCTATTTTGGCACATTCTGTCCCTCACGCACGCTCGTACAAAGGATGTTTCCGTCCCTGTCTCACCCGCTAGGGGTAGTTTCTCTCAGTCGCCGCTTGACGGGTGATTATTTTTCTTGCGGCGCGCTCAATCATCGCGTCACTACCGCCCTCTCTTTCGATCGTACGGTTGTTTTGTCGGCGTCCCGCTCGCACAGGCCCTTCCTGTCTTTCTGTGTCCCTTATTTTCTGTTAGCGGTGCGTGCTCCACTACGTGCCAGTCGACCAAATATGGCGTCTTTGTGTTTGATTTTGACGTTTTAATTTTGTTGGCGCGCTGCGCCAGCGCTGCGGCTGCTTATGAATCAAATAAAACAAATATTTATTTCTATTTTTAATACAGAAAAATAAACTTGTTCTGAAAGTTGTATTTCATGGGCATGAAGTTCGTGTATTGACTTAAAATTGATCAGGCGATGAACTAAGAGCATACCAATAGAAAAAAATTGGCTCTAAATCCCTAAACATCATACAGAGCTTAAGTAGGTATATTAAAAAAAAAGTGAAATTCAGTGTGTCTCCTATTAAATATATACCTAGCATATTTGAAAATAATTACCCAATTCTTACTATCTCTATCTATTTGAATTTTATTAATATTGGCTAAGTTAAATGCTTATGATTTTTCTAACTTTGCTGGTGATAGACGTGATGCTTATAAATTACATAATCGACATGACATGTTTTTTCCCTATTGCCCAGAATTACGAACATTTCATAACAGTTATACATACCTATTTGTACCTATTGCTATTATAAATTCTATTGTTATGACACATTCTCTTGGTTTTTGTATTGGATAGTGTTTTAGTCTTTAAGTTTAATATTTGTACACCTTTATGGTAGATCACAGAGCAGCCTAATTGTATTTATTGTATATCCTATGTGATTTACCTGTGTATCACAAATAACTTACTTACTTACTTACTTACATCGTTAATAGAAACATTGACTATTAATGTCTCTGAAAAAGACTTAATCAATCTTAATAAGTAAACAAACAGGCAAAGAGATGCTCGCTGTAGGTACAATAAGATAAATTAACAGTTAATAAATTGGGAATCCTCACAAAGCTCGGCTAAGTCCGGGATCGCAGTTCTAATTCAAACGTACACAGGTTCTCATAATAGAAACGTATGCAAATGCTCTGAATGTGCTTAGTGAATGTCCCTACTGGCGCAGTATACGCGGGGATTCTGCATGCCGCAATGTCTTGCCAACTACTCGTAGCAGAGACCAAAAAGATAGGATTTTTTTATTTTTAACGGTACTTGATTATTGCATTTTCATCGGCTCTTTATAAGCCACGTATATACAGCAAGTTAAAAAGAAATACCATTGAAAATAGCTAAAATTTTGATTGCAATGTTTTAATTACATTGTTTGTTCTAGTTAGCGATAAGTGAAGCTAATGAACAACTATTTTATTTATACCGTTCGAAAATAAGTGAACTCTAATAGGTAGCAGAATATTGCCTACTTCTAAAGATTTTTTTCTACTCGTTGATTTTAATCCGTCAATTATGTGTTTATAGACAAAATTGCAATCACATACTTTTTAATCTTGGATAGTCTATGGCACTTCGGACTCAACTATAATGATTATTATACAACGCTCTAGACGACTATAATAATTTCAAAATTAGAACTTAGTTACTTCGATTAAGCGTCGTGAGCGCTTAGTGGAACGCACCCAATGTAAAGTTGGAAATATCTGGCAAATTTGCTTCCATTTGAAATTTTGAACACACTAACTTTTTTCTTCTGTTACGTGATTGGTTAGTAATTGAAGTAATTGGCCAATCAGAAACAGTCTTATAACGACGTCTCATGAGTTCTTTTTTGTGCTACGAAAATTTAAAAGTTTTGTTTGTTATTTGACGCGAAATCGATGGTGTTAAATAAATAATCCCTAATTCGAATTAAACATGAGTGACAGTGACGAGATTAGTTTTGCCGCTACTCCAGAGGAGATAACTACTATTAATTCATAAGTGGAAGGTACAATTTTCGAACTTAACCCAATGTACTTTACAAAAGGTTATGTATGTACCTCGATAGACGATGATGATGATGACTCGTAGAAAAAGTATTGTATACAATAGTTACATAATTAGCTCTTAAAATCTCGTACCTTACTTAGGCCACTCGGCGAGCCTCGTGGCCTAAACACGGTACTCGATTTTAAGAGCCTTCATTATGCAACGATTGTATAAAATACTATAGCTGTCTTTCGTTGCAAAACGCAAAAAAAAATAATTATAATTATACAGTAGGTAGTAGTATTATCATCAAGTTCTTGTACTACCTTTTATTAATGCATACACATAAACATACACAAATCACGTCTTTATCCTTTACGGGGTAGACAGAGCCTAAGGTGACAAGACCTACAGGCCACGGTTAGCAAGATTGTGGGCGTATAGATGGAAAATGGAAAATATATTTATTAATAATAGTTGTTATGAACAGTTACCTACATATATTTTAAATTTGATATCGAATTTGCTTAATTTAACAATTATTTTTCGTAATTTATGTACATTAATTAATTGCATTCTTTGCATTCAGTCTACTGCAACACTCCAATATTTTTGCAGTAAGTCTTTACAATGTATTGTAATATTAAAGTAAGTGTCTGTTGATTTTTTGTTTAGTTCTCTCTGATAGATATTTTGAAGCTCTAGCATTCTGCAAAGCATACCTTGAGTAGGCATGTCGACTAATTAGAAAATCCTGATTTCCACTATCCCACTTAAGAAGAACAACGGATGTTGAATAATAAGAGGAAAAATATAACATTACGTAAATTGTTTTAAGCACGTTTAAAAACTACCTAATCTAGGTTCGTTTCCCGACCATAGCCTTACTTTCGGATTCTTCCATGTAGGTTTCAGCATCGTTTAGAAAAATAAATTCCAACGGGTGAATCGCAAAAATAGTACAAAAATCGAGTAGTAACATTCTTGGATCACTGACAGTATTATAATCTGCGCATTTAACATATACTGCGCGAACGTAGATAGCTCGCAGGGGTCGGGCCGCCCGGGACCACCGTAGATTGACTTGTCGGAATATTTGAATTTTAATCCGGACAGACATTACAAAAACACTTGTTTATTTATTCATAAGCCTACGTGGATTGTGTTTAATCACTGCTGCGGGTTAACGGCGCGTCGGTTAATCTGTTGCTTGAAAAAGTATGATGTTCACTTCGATCTTGTCCTTGATCATACATACATACACAAATCACGTCTTTATCCCTTACGGGGTAGACAGAGCTTAAAGTAACAGGTACCTACAGGCCACATTTAGCAAGATTATGGGCGTATAGGTGGATAGGGGAATCAAAATAGTGATGGGTTGCTAGCCTCATTCCTTCGATGGCCTTTTACTATCTGCGCGGGTAGAGAAGCAACTGGTACATTCTATGTTTTTTCTTCGCTCCCAGCATAAAAGACTTGTCCTTGATCACTATAGATTATAAAACAAAGTCTGCCGTTGCGTACGTCTGTGTGCCTCTCTCTCTGTTCTCGATAAACTGTAAAACTACTGAATAGATTTTCATGTGGTTTTCACCAGTCACGGAGTAATTCACGAAGAGTGTGATCTGTTAAGGTTTTGTGTAAATTAGTTGAAATATACTCGCGAGCAAAAATAACGGATCGCTTTTCATGCAAATTTAAAGGAGACACGTTATTTTTGCTCGCCATTGTATAACGATAATTGATTGAAGTGTCAGGATAAAGTCGACTGGGTAAGGTGACAAATGTGGTATAGATTTGGTACGCAATGAGCAAGCTCTGAATAAGGCAAAATGTATATAGAAGCCAACCATACCAACTAAAAGCTACTTTATCATAAGACCACAGGAAGGACGAAAAACTCACTATACGTAATAATACCAGGACACCAGCCACTGTTACTTGGTTGTCTTCCAGGATTTCTCCAGCGCAAATAAAATAAAAATGTTCTAAACTTGATATATGTACGTATATAAGTGATATAAATAGGTATATATGAGAACGTTTGAACCTGCCCACGGCTCGAGCTTCTACCACGAAGCTGCCGAGCGAGTCGACTGGTGCGCTCTGCTTGGTACCGATGTTTAATTTGACACTTTTTTCCTATTGTTTATTAATATAGAAAGAATACATACCTACACTAAAAAGCCAACTAATCTAAAATAATAACACGCATAAAATAAAATGAACATCAAAATCTAAAACTATCCTAAACTTAATGTTTATTATAGGTACAAAAAATGAAATGTTTATAAGTTTTTTTTTTCTGTTTTGGTTGTTATATGTGGTGTTCAATAAAGAGTTATTGTATTGTATTGTACAAATATAAACTAGGACTAAAATACAGGTACTTACTACTTGACATTGTACAATTTATGATGTTACTTTTATTGAATGAATAATCTAATCTAATGCGACCTCTTTCACGTGCCTTATCAGACTTGTAACCTTTAAATTTACTTATTATAATTTAAATACTTAATATAAGTAATTAAGCTCACACAGTATGTCTAAACTTGGCAAGAAAATTAAAACTTTGATAAAAATATTTAAGTAGTTAAAATATACGAAATTTCTATAAACTTTGACACACTTTAGTTATTATACATAATTATTAAGGTAAATGCTACGAATATTACATGATAGGTATGTTCATTCCAAATCAAATAAATAAAAGCGAATATTAAATAACGTTACTGCTTCGCGTAAACCCTAAGTCACAAGTGAAACAAACCAAATCTCATAAGAATCCGAAAGCATTTTCATTTTAAGAAGTGGAACGGGCTAAGTAACTCGTCGGGGCCCGGGGCGGTGCCTGATGGCTTTTTAATAAGTCACCGTGTATGGCTGCAGTTATAATATAACCATACAAATTATGGACGTACTTCTTCTAAACTGTTTTTTAAATAACCTCAAGCTTTAGAGCTATTGATGTTTAGGTTATGAACCAAGCATAGAATTTTTATGTTAGCAGTAGTTTTGCTGTCGTCAACTACCTACTATTTAGCATACTTTGCAGCTGTCTAGTAATTGAAGAAGAGAAAAATAGTAGTCATTTTAAATTTATGCAACAAGAGTGCAACACTAATGAAAAAAATGTACCTATGTATCTAATAAATAAGAAAACTACTGGAGCAATTATAAACGCCCTAATAGCGAACCTTGCGAAACGCCATCAAGAAAACCTAATTCACGATTTATTTTTAATGACGAAATAATGTAATCTCTATTTAGACCTACATAATGGGATTCCAGTTTCATTTCTCCCCGTATCTTATAGAAACCTTATTGGAAGAGGTGGACCCACTAATCTAATTTTTGTTTTTTTGTTTTGACACATAGGAGAGATAGTGGCGTCCATTAGTGGTACACGGGTGAGTAAAGAGCCCGACACCGCTTGTCGGGAAGTATCTTACATAATATAAATATTCAATAGGGGTTTGAATATGTTAAAACTCCTCATTGGGTTGTAGATTGCGCCGTCGTTTTTATCTTATACGACATTTAACTCCGGTAATTCAATTTACTCTATTTGCATAATGTCGGCTGCCTTCTAAAGTAGGTGAGTATGGAAATTCGTTTCGAATGGGAACGCTTCTTGATGTTATTTTTGTGTACCGGGAAAAAATATTAATGGGGACAGGTAGATTTATGTTCCAATTTCATGAAGGACAAGACCGTTTCCGATGCCATTCTATTTTTAAATCTACACTTAGTTAATGAAATCTTAGCCGTATCGGGTAGTGTTTGCGCAAAACTTTCTTAACTTTCTTCGATCTAGCTTATTGACAGATAGCAAAGTCAAACAATGGCTAATGACAAATATTTTATACTTGTCTTCGCCCACGCCCTCGCTGTTGTTAACACCGCACACCGGATCAAAAAAGGTTTCATCACACTATTTCGTATAGGCGAATGGAGATATTTAGAATTAATCGGGCTCTGAACGCATACAAAGCCGTGAAATATGGCTCGCTCGTTGCTCACAATGGCTACGTCTTCATCACGACCCTATTGTTTTTTTTCCTAGGTACCACACGCGGGATTGTTTTCTCTTACGGCCAGAGTTGGGAAACGTGTTCCTCCGTCTCTCAGATCATTTGTCAGGGACTACGCACTTCGACGGCTTAGCTGCTTGAGATTAAATATAAGTATCCTTACACATACTTTAAGATGGTATCTTTATACTTACGTTCTACTACTTTATTTTGATCATTAACAGATTCACCTGTTTGTTTGGTACTAAAATTAACAGCAACAAAGACGTCATATGGATGAGGAAGTACGTTCCTTCCCCGACACATGTCTACCTACGTAGGTATTTTATACACATGTAACGTCGTGGCACAATAGAACGGTACGCTCTCATTCCCTGTTATCAATCTACCATGATGCCATCTGTGACGCCGCCATTACTCAATTTCCTTTCCCGCCAAAAAAGAGCGCCTAAAAAGAATTCAAAGAAAGAACTCCGACGAAAGAATGAATTCAAACAGGCGTTTAGAAACGGAATAAGACGTTTGATGTTAGAGGACTTATTTAACGGCTGAGATTTATGTATTATTTTAATGTTAGTAAAGTAATTAAATGGTTTAATAGATTTTTGTTCATAATTTATAAAAGTTACCAACTTTAGAGCTGTTACGTAGATCGAATCAAGCTCTTCGATTTATTCGGTAAACTTGTTTTTTTTTTCTTTGAAGAATGAATAAAACGGTATTAGTTTTAGATGCCTAAGTTACTTTTTCCGAGCAAAACGTCGAGTCCACGTACACGAATCCAATTTTAAACATAACTGTTGTGTATGTTGGTACCACTGAATGATAATTTAAATTCATTCTCTCCGCCGCCCGCGCCATCATTTGGACAAATGCTACGTCATTTGTCTATAGGACTGAGGTGAGGTGCGGGAGGGGAGACAAAACAGCGATTCCGTTCAAAATCTAACCTAAAATCCTAGGGAAGTAAGTGCGCTTTTCGGCATTACCTTATTACCAGATTCCCGAAATTTGCTTTACCACTACGACGAGCCACAAAGTGACTTAAAGCATTACCCAGAAGGTCTCTTTCAGATAGTTTGTAAAGAAACTCATTTCAGAAGCTTCCGAAAACGTTTTCCTCGTGAAAAATGAAACTTGAGATGTGGGTATTTTGGTCGACTTTTGTTTGACGTTGTTTGCTCTCAATGGGTATTGAATTAAAACTTACCGTATTTGTGCTACGTTACTAATTAATTTAATTATTTATCTCATTGCGCGCATGTTTATTCAATACATACTCGTATAACTCTATGATTGAGTATGGACGGACGTGACTTCCGTATAATTACCTATATAATATAATTATCTTTCGAGTTACACCTGCGCAAAGTTTTTTTTCTGAGCGGTTTAAACAAAGTATCTATTTACAAAAAAATTCTTCGTTTTGTTTGGCTAGGATAAGTTTGTTTACTTAATTTGTCTAGTACATTTGTCTTCAAGTATCAAATATAAACAAGCAATAAGTATTTATGTATCAGTTTGAATACTTTATTTCGCAGGAAGTGCTCATTTCGTAAGAATATCTATGCTTGTATTTTTGTGATGTAAAATAATCGAGATCCGTAAATGTTAAATTAATGAACGTCCATTTGTTCGAGTGAAATAAATTTGATGAAATTAAAGCGAAAAAGCAGATGAATAATGACGTAAGCGTACTGGTTGCTCGCTTTTGTGATCAAAATTTATATGAAAGCCCCAGTACGGAGAAACATTTAATTTTGGACATTGTTAACATTCACAGTATGAAAAATATAATGGTACCAAAACCAATCAGCGTTAATTTTTATGTAACTATCAATATATCTTTATTACCCTTTAAGTATCAAAAACAACTGCATTTATATCGTCAACTATAATACGTGCGATCAATATCTCGAAGTCTTTCCTTTTTACATTGCTTACTAGTAGTTGAAATAAAATTGTAGTACCTATTTATTTTCATTCATCGTAATTATCATCAAAATTGCCAGGCGCAGGAACCAGGGAAGTAGCCTTTTCAGTCACGTCTAAAATTATTTAATCTCTCAAAGCCTTTAGGTTTTTTCCTAATTGTGGCTGCGATGCCCAAGGGACGGGGATGTGTCGCAGGCGTCTGCTGCCCCGTGCGGAAACCAATTTCAAAAGAACCAGATAGGGGCACAGAGACGGGATTAAAAAAAACTGCGTAACTATTTTATTTTTCATCCAATTTATAAATCTGCTGCTTTCCATGGTCATTTGTATTTTTTTTTTGTTTAGAGGAAGCTAAATTTAACTTTGCTCTATATATTCTATAGGTAGGTATGCTATCTAGGTAACTGATGGGAAATATCTTTGATTCCACGTTTGGTACTTAATCTTTTTTTTTTAATTACTCTGTTCAGCGATAACACATATTTTTGAGAAATTGCGCTAAGGTGTATCAGAAAGATTCCGTAGATACGGACAACGAAAGTGTCTGGCAATCATTCACATGTGAATTCTTTTACGCGTTTGATCTCTAGACTCTACATTCTTGAACCTTGTACTTTCCTATCTACAAATTAAACTAGAAATATCAAAATAATCGACTTCAAACCAAACAATCTAGCATTTACATATAGATACGTATCAACCAAAATCCAAATAGGGAAAATGTTATTCCGAAAGGATATCGTCGGTGCGGCCCTGGCCCCCTCGCGACACTGACGGATCGCTTGACATTAGTCATCGCCATGCCCCCCCTCAGGACCCCGTACATACCCTGTTTATTTACTTTTGTAAAGCTATTGATGTTTAATTATAAAGAGCGCCCTTAAACAAGGACTCGATTTCGGCACGTCATGTTTTGAGATGCCGTTTTTGAGTTGGGAGCTGACTTTGGAGCCGTTACGGTGTCGTGTAACATCAGAAATTGAGGTAAGTGCTTTTTTATCGCGCTATCACATTTCGAATTTTTTGAGCTTGATATTATTTTCTTTAGCGAAAACTTACCGTTCTTTTTAAATTAGAACCGGTTTTGTTAAAAATAATAATAACTTGATTTTATTATTTTTGTCATTGCGCACTGTTCATGTGATTAAGCTACCGAATATATTTGATTTTATAGCCAGATGCGGTTTTAAAAGCTTTTTTTTAACTTCGTTTCGAGTATTTCTTTATTCCTTTGTGGGATTTAAATCTTGCATGTGAATTTTGACCAGTTTTCAGATTGAGTTGATATTTGGTAGCTGTAGGTACAGAGGCCTTACCATTACGTATTAATGCGACTCGATGTCAGATCCATACTGAAAATGACAGCGAAAACCTGAACTGAGTCGGAATTGAATCGCATTAAGACGTCATGGTGAGGCCCCAGAACTGTGATGTCAATGACCTAACAGAGTACCTAACGGTTATCAAACAATTTATTTGTGTATGTTTGACCCCCATGTTCACTTCGATTAAAGCAGCATTGGAAAGCTTGATACGTCCGTGCAGCTAAAACTAAAAAAAAAATGCAACTAAATGTGAATTCATAATCCATTTAAACGGTCTTTACAAAACGCATCGACAACGACGCTTTAAAACGTTTCTAAGACTTTTCAAAGTTGAACTTAATCACAAAAAGCGACAGCCCTGCAGCAAAATCAATCACGTAACCATCACAGCCAATAATTGAAAACCAAACATCATTACCAGTCGGCTACTGAAGAATTACCGTGTCTATACAGCGATCAATCATTACCCCATCATCGCCATCGGTACCTGGGAGGGCGTCTTATCACATAGCTGAGATAAATTACTTGTGCCTATCTGTTAATTAAGATTTTCGCGAGAACGCGTGGTGACGGATGTTGGTAATTTTACGTGGATTTTGTAGGCGATGATTTTGAACTGTCGCGCGTGATGTGTGACTCTTTGTTCCATTTGATTTGAGGGCGAAGTAGCTTATAAAGATTTTTTCTCAAATTCTCGGAGATTTTCTCTTTCCGTTAGAAAACAGAACTCGGGAAGTGCCTCATTTTTGCTTGTCGAAATTAAAAAAAAAAACAAAACTTCCCTACCTAGGAGTAAATGAAATATACTAAAATCCATTTTTTCCCGCTTCGTTAACTTTTTAAAACTTCAAACAATTGCATATAAAATTTAGAGGACGATAGAAAAATTCCATACAGCCAGGCCAACCGCTCGGTTTTCATCGCAAGTGCGTGTGTTAGTTTGTTTTTAATTTTTCGTTTATAATGTGATTTGAAATAAGTTTTTAGAAGGCGCTAAAATTGTGTTCTGTACTTGATCGAATCTTTTTGTTTTCATTGTTTTATTTTAGTATTTATTATTTCTTGTTTTCTCATATTGTTTGAGAAAAGCACTATACATTCCTCGACGGAAACACGAATTGCCGGACTCGACTATTCACAAGCCTCGCGTTGCTCGGCTTGCAAACCACCTAACCAGTAATGTTCTATTACAATGTTACTTTTCACAGTGCGATCTCCTATTGGAGATTAACTATTATCAGGGTTATCTTGATCTTGGACACTGCGTAATTGGTATTTCAGTAACTCACATCACAAGTTGCTTACTATGTTACTTATTTAGAGATTAAATATACTTGTTTTCTATCTTATCTCTTTTAGGCATAGGTTCGCCTTTGTGCATGTGTTTTATCCTGTATTTATCTTTTCTTGTGTTTTATGTACAATAATGAGTTATAAATACATACATAAATATTTACCTGTTTATTATAATTTCTTGCCATCGTATAGTTTAGTTACTTTAGCGGTTTATTTTTTAGTAGGTATTTATGTTTTCTTAAATACCACTAGGTAGGTACTCATTGCTATCATGCTCATTATAATCATAGCTCGGACTAGTCATCGAAAAAACAGATACGGACAAAGAAAAAGATGCAATAAAGTCGTACCTAATAGTGTGAGCCAAGGTTAAGATTAAAAAATAATCGTAATAGACATTTAGCATTTTTAAGTCGCATTTCTGTCATAGTTCTTCACGTATTTACTACCGTGTTGTGATAGGTTTGTGATGACTTGTCCAAGCTATGATAATACCTAATTATTTCTCTTTCCTAGACATTAACATGTATTAGCTTTGCCTTCGTATGAACAGTAATGGATTACCTTGAAATGAGATTGGTTTCACACGGTATCATTTATTTTTACTAGGTAATAAACTAATACAGTATTTAACTAAAATAACTGATGATACAATATTTTAATACCTCTTTTCATACCTATTTTAAATTATCCAAAACCCTTTTAATAGCATAGATACAGCTTCAACGGAGTTAGCCCTTAAAAGATATCAAAACGAAGTTAGGATAGTTCTCAGATCGCCGATAGAGGGCGTGCCCGGGCCCCATTTGTCAGGAGAGCTCATTAGGGTCAAATCTGGCTCAATCTCAGGGGATTAAGGTCCACAGACTCAGGAGACTTCCTGGACTATGACAAAGCTGTTAGTGAATTGGATATTTGGTGGACTTCAAAAACAATACATACATACATACATATATCACGTATTTATCCCTTACGGGGTAGACAGAGCCTAAGGTAACAAAACCTTAAGGCCTCGTTCAGCATGATTAAGGGCGTATAGGTGGAAAGAGAAATCAAAATAGTGATGGGTTGCTAACCGCATCGCCTATAACATGGTTCCTAAGGCTTTCGCCCATTCCCTCGATGGGCTTTTACCATCTGCGCGGGAAGAGAAGCAACTGGTAAACTCTATGTTTTTTCTTTACTCCCAGACCAGCATGGAAGAACAAAAAAACAATCTCATTTTTAAACACTACCTAGTACTTTTGGCTACTGTCATCATAAAAACACCATAGTCATGAACCGAATTAGAGAAAATTGTTAGTATAATGCCATTTAATAATGAACCTTGTGCTTTTATGTGTCTTAGAGTTATTAAACGATTTGAATGTTTTTTCGAGTAGTAGTAGGTATTTATGAATATGACGTTGATGTTAAACTATGACGATTTGTAGCCTTACGAAGCTTATCATCATCATCATCATCATCATCTCCAGCCTATAAACGTCCCACTGCTGGGCACAGGCATCCTCTCAGAATGAGAGGGGCTCTAGTTCCCACGCGGGCCCTCTCTTCTTCTTCTTCAGCGTGTAAACGCCCACCGTTGGGCATCCTATATTACACAAACTACACTCCACGTGGGCCCAATTATTACGAAAGTACTGCAATCTAAAAAACAAACTACATACATGAATGACATAATCTTAAAAGTCCCGAGTAAATTATTTGAAGTGCTCAAAGAGAGCGATAGCGCTTCCTTATCCCACAACCATTTACAAAATACGGCAAATCTGAAAACCGTGATTATAAAAACATTACGATAGATATAAACTTATCGTGACCGCCAATCAGAAACGAGAACTCAAAATAAATCGATGTAGAGTCATTCGGGTTAAGAGCACGCACTTTTTTTTTGATGGCCTCCCAGACCTATAAAGAAGTATATAATTGGCATGTTATGATATTAAATCTGTAGAATATTTAATAAATTTTCACTATTTAAGAAAATTTTCCAACAAGATTAATTAGTTTTAGCCCTACATAGGCTTAACTGAAAACTTTTCCAATGCGTAATCTTGACCCGATGTGTGGGTAAAATTACGCAAGTCTTAGGGTAAAGTTACGCACGCGGGGTAAACGTACGCAGTCATTCGGGTCAAGAGCACGCATTTTTTTTTTGATGGCCTCCCAGACCTATAAAGAATTGTATAATTGGCATGTTATGATATTAAATCTGTAGAATATTCAATAAATTTTCACTATTTAAGAAAATTTTCCATCAAGATTAATTAGTTTTAGCCCTACATAGGCTTAACTGAAAACTTTTCCAATGCGTACTCTTGACCCGATGTTTTTCGCCTTCATTATTTGGTCATCTGAGATGAGGGTCCGCTCAGGGGCCTTCCTTATGTAATTTCTCGGCATTTTGGTGTATTCTGAAAGATTGATTTTTTTTTGATATTTTTATTTCATTTGGGGTATAAGTACGCAACGGGGGTAAGTACGCGTGCGTACTATTAATCTCGTACTCTTACCCCAATCGGCAAATATACCAAATAATCAGTCACAACACACACGTTAAATACTTTTTACGAATATGATAAACTTACATAAAAACTACATTAAATGAACAATAGAAATATAGTAGACTTACTGGCACAGAGCTATCCATTTAACTACAGCACACTTTTCCGTGGCACAAAAATTAAACGAAATAAGCGTGCTACAAATATTCGGCGACGTGTCGCGACCAGTACTAAGATTGCGTCGGCGCGGCGTGTGGCTCCTAAACGGCGACAGTAGCGCCACTCTGTTTTACAAACACAGACCTCGGCCCCCCCACCCCTGTCGGAGATCGGACCACCGCGTACTTTTACCCACCGCGTGCTGTTACCCCGAATGACTCTAACATCCAATCATTACTCCACGTCAGGATCGACTCAATTAAAATATCGTTAATGCACTACAACTGTTTAAACATCAACCTTACAAAGCAAACTATTAAGTTTATTTTCGAGCCGAACACGATGTACCTTGCAATGGTCATTATGGTAAATGTAGTATACTATGAAACCACGAAATCGGCGTGTCGGAATCAGAATAAAGGTAAAATAAACAGTTGGTAAAACCACGCGAGGCGGGTAGCTTTTTGTATGTAACGCGGTCATTATAAATGTATTAACCCGTGTATGAGTAAAGGTAAGGCCGACACAAATAAGTAACTACGCATGTAAGGTTGAATAAACGAATGAATTTCACATTTCAGATAATGCTAGCCAATAGGGATTCGTTGCTTGTTAAATTGGTGATAAGTTCACGTAAAGCAAAGAATACAGACGAATTAATGTCATAGATATTGAAAATGCAAACCGATAGAGATCGTTCACGAATGTTAAATTGGAGATAAGAGTAAGATAAGTACTTACCTAAGCTCAAGAGTTATCGAATAAATTTCAATGACGAAGACAACACAAACCAATAAGGGTTTAACAATGTTTATATTTATAATTGTAGCATGTAAGAGTATGGGACTAGTCACTTTTGTCGTTCAAAAATAGGTAAGTGTCGTTTAAATAAATTTGAAATGTAAATATGGAATTTAGATCAAAGCAACTACTAAACTTGGTACTGGAAGAGAAGCATATATATTTTGGTTGCTCGGTTCATCGAACTATTTCAAAAGTGACAAAGACAGCCAACGGGTACTTAAGTTAGCATTGCTGGTATTGAAACCGACTTTTTGTAGCGCCCTCTATTGAAGCAACAACGTAATTTAGAAACGTAATCGATTCCTATTAACTGATATCATCAAACACACCGAACGACTGGCGACTGATATCGATCAAACTAAGTGATTGAATTGGAACATGGCGGTGAATATTGTATTAAAATAGTTACATTATGTAATTCGAAAACTTAAAAAAAAACAAGCGTAAGACTGCCACATTAAGGATTCCATATCACCTAAAACTAAAGATTTATTCGAACTAGCCATCATGAGGATTTTAAAGTATTCCATCTGAAATCAATTGTGTGAAATCACTTGATGTGTTGATTGTAGCATCAAGCTTCATTGATCTTGTTTTGCAAATACATGATATTAAATATCGCTTAGCTAAAAAGCACAACGACCATTTTGAAGTATTTTAAACAAGTATTTATACTTGCGTCGCCTTGTACCTGGAGGATAAATTACTTGTAATTTCGTACTCGGGTGATACCTGGGCTCAGTGAAAAAACACGAGACATAGACGTCTTGGTGCGTCGCAAATTACGGTCATCATCTTCTCATCAAGGCGCGGGTAAGCGTTGATGTATGAGGGCTGGGGAGACGAGAGTAAACAATGCATGTGGATGGAGGCCTAGAATCAAACTTAACAGGCTAAAGAGAATATACGAGACCATTTTTAAATATTTGCACTGACTTTACTGACATTTCTCGGTATAATCGCGTAGGTAATTATTATTGATTGAAATGATAAATTTCGACACATCGATCATGCTATCATTTATATTTGAAGTCAGTTGATTTTTTTTATGTATAACCGTTTTAAAAAGTGTTTTAGGCATGAGAGCTAAAAGTAGCTTTCGAATGTGGATTGCTTTAGTTATCATCTTCTATGTTGCTTGGAAGAGCAGAAGAAAACAAAGTCTACGGTACCCGGCCATAAAGATTTCACATCGGTATTCTTGGCTAATTTCGGCTTCGTAGAGCGTTGTCTCGCTCTAACGTATGTGACGTCAATTGTCTCTTTTCGAAACCGAAGTGTAATCTTTATAGCCGAGTACTGTACATCAGAAGCTAGATGACAACTGTGTCACTAGATTACTAGACGGCTTGACAGTTGATGCTGTCTATATTGGTTATGATGTCTTGATCAGTCATATTCTGTTAATTTTTTCTGTGACATTAAAAAGACGCAAAAACATTTTAAAATAATGAACTCTCGCAAATATTAGTTCGTAAAATAAATAAACGTTGTCTAGTACATACGTCTTGCCTGTCTGAAACATATATCATAATCTTTGACGCAAATATGAGCATCTCAACGCCGGCGAGAGGCGGCTTAAAGAGTAAATGGGTGTTCAGTGTTGGGTTTAAAACTGTAAAGTTCAGGCCACGCAAGAAACAAATTACTTGGAAACGAAATCTGTGTGGTGTGGTAATTTTACCTTTAGCTTTTGTGTGATATGTGAGGTCAATGACTTCAGCTAATGTATTATGTGTATTGTTGGATAGCGTGTCCTGTATTTTCTTGACAGTAGGCTTTGACTTTTCCAATAATTATTATGTGCTATCAATGAATCAAGAATTTTACTATCAATTTTTGTAGATATTTATTTTTACGGTTTATCCGTTAGAAATTATATTAGGTACCTATATAGCAAAGCTACAGCCATTTTTGTATTCTATTTTCAGTATCGTTTAGAAATATAATAATGTTTAGATAGAGCGTCCAACAACACTATGTGTTTTGTGTAGTAACAATACCCTTCACTTACACGACATTTTTAATTCCACTTGCGAAAAAATAGAACTGTCTGTCCTGAAACAGATTTTTTTTATTTCACTTGGGAGATTAGAAAAAATAAATTTCTTATTCAAAACGCTTGCAAGCTTATCTTATTTTGACATTTATTTTTCTCAGGCACGGCGAAAAACAAAGAATTGTAAAACTTGATATGAATTAGGGATTGCATCGATCGATCGAAAAAATATTTACTATGTAGACTTTAATAAAAATTAGGTAATTTGAAATAAGTAAGTTTGAAATAAAGTTGTTGTTGTTTAATGTTTACTGGCTTGCTAACTTTAAATAGTGATGTGACAGTGCTCTAAAAAGCAGTAAACAAATTAGAAAGGTGGCAGCAACGGGTGGCGGGAACTAATCACGACGCATGCGCATCTAATGAAAACGACGTCGAAACAATCGCGTTTCACGGCGCAGGCGATGGGTGCCTTAATGTGGGAAGCCTTTTTTTAAAGTAACATGTGTTTACGCGTGGCATAGTTTTATAAATAGTAGTTTTTTTTATAATAAACAGAAGGCATAAAAAGAACAAATTACAATCTTGGATTTGCTAGAAAAATATTGCGGTTTGAACGGGCGAAGCCTGTAAGTGCAGAGGATAGAGCATAGTGAAATATAAATGTTAATACTAAGTGACACGGCGAACTTTGTTTCGCTTTAGAATCAGTTTCTATCATGCTATCAGAGATGGCGTTGCGAACGAAATATTTCCCTGGTTTTTGTCAATTTTACATAATTATTTTTATTCGTTATATTATTTGTGGTTGAAAAAATTCAACAAATCAAAGGTCCTATTTTTTTGTAATAGGTATAAATACATAGAAAACATTTTACGTATTAATATAATGTAGAATATAGATCGTGATCGACAGAAAGACAACCAAAGTAAATAAGTAATTACTGAAAAAAAAAATACCTGCTGCAGTTACTGTTACAGTTAGACCCTCAGTGTTTTTCACTTTCAGTCGCTCAATCATAAATATATAATAAAACTTTTATACTTAGGTGCAGATTCTTTCAACCCGTTCTTTTCAGTACTCGTTCGTTTTCACCTAATCTATTTTCTTCTTTGATAATATTTACTATTACAATTAAATATTCAAAACTAATATTATTATTAAGTTAATTTTCTGCTAACTCAATCTATTGATTTGTTTCTTAGCTTACGTTAACATCTACCCTCAAATAATTGTGTTCACTGGTCTGTTTTTAAAAATGCACTCTCTGCAGCACCGTTAATGATTTTCCCTCTTAAATAATCTAAGCTCAAAACATATACACAAGTATACAATGTTTATGTAAACCTTAATGGAGTAGTTTTTATTCAGTCAAACGGTAGTACGAAGCGAAGAAAATGACCAAAACGGATCATCAGTAAAAAGTGGGCAGGCCGGCGGCGGAGATCATTAGGGGCCAATGGTCGTTACCTAAAAGTCATTAGCGTCGACTTTTACCGTAATTCCGCCGTGTGTTTACTATGTACTTATGTAATACAAAAAATATATATCCAAAGGGAGATAGTGGGAACGCAGAAGGTATTTGAAGATAGAAAAAAGGTAAGTGTAGGCGAGCGCATTCACGAAATTGCAAATTGATACAATGCCAGGCTGCCAGTCTGTTGTTAAACCATTTAGTTTTCTCTCCTTTTTATTTGTTTTTTATTGCAAACTATTGAATTAATTTATGTATTTTTTAGTTACACATAAGTCGGGTTTTATTTATTACTTTATTTGCGTTCATGTAGTAGGTAGGTATATATTATTTTATCTGTGTATCGTTTCGTGAGTCACAGACGGTTTTGGCTGAAAATCAGTGCTGCGCTTGTGTCTAAAACTCAGCGCAATACTGATAAGGAATAAATTACTTCTTTCTCTCTTTCTTTCTTTAAATCTCTTCTGATATCGGTGTTGGACGCCTTACAACATATGCATACACACATATTAATCACTCTGAATCTCTTACGGGGTAGACAAAGCCTAGAGTAACAAGACCCAAAGGCCATGTTTAGCGTAACTGTGAGCAGATGGAACGGGGAATCAAAATGGTGATGAGTTGCTAGTCGCATCGGCTACAACATGATTTCCAAGATTTTCGTCCATTTCCTCGTCGGGATTTTACGATCTGTACGAGAAGATCAGCATGGAAGACCTTATGACGCATTATAATTGGCTCCCATAATGCTTTTGCTTTCGGTTTTATTCATATATGTTGTTTATGGTTGGTTTTATCGTGATTTAAACGACGAATGCGTGAAATTCGATCGTAGGATAATTTAATTTGTCTTCCACTAGAATAATAAAAAAATACAAATCGCTGTTATTCCGTGCATCTGTCAATTCTTTCATCCGTGTAGCCATTTAGTTTTTACATTTCGGTGTGCCCACTTCAAGTAGTGAATTGTTCCGTACGCGGTTCCATTACCATAATATCGTGTAATCATGGGGCGATTTGTAACAGCCATGTCGGGTTTCAATGAGGTGTGGAAACGCGCCGTTTTGCGGTGCACTTTCAGTAAGAAAACTTTGGTGTAAGGTACAGATGACCGCGATTTTGTTCACGACTTATTTGCATTTTTTATTAACTTCTATTTTTTCCTACCACAGCTGCTGCAATGTGGGTGAAAACTCGAGTAAATGATAATAAATATAATTTCCATAAGTGGTACTAACCCTACCAAAAATATTATTACCGACTAAACATTTTATGTCACGCTGCTGTTAAACCGAGACAAGTACATAAACAAAATCCTTCTGATTGCATTCTTTGTATTTTAATCCTACTAACATTATAAATTAGAAAGATTGTGAGGATGTGAGTGAGTGTGTGTTCCAAGTTAGTTCCTTCTTAATGCTGAAACAACTGGACGGTTTTGGGTCAAATTTGTAACGGGAAGAGCAGGTACCTACCCTACATTAAAACTTTATTCAGAAATATTGCGCAGTTCCTGCGGGATACCGATAAATGAATTCTTTACAGACGAAGTCTTTATGAATAAATGCCACAAATTTACTCTATCGAGCCCTTAAATCTATGTAAGTGCTTATGTAGAAATGCTGATGTCTGGACTTTTCATCCTACTCTATACACTTCCTTTTTAACAGCAAGGGCTTTTACTCATATGTAACATTTGTTTATTTTTAGCAACAAATTAAATGTTTGCATAAAAATACGGGTCACGATGGCGCTGCTCTCTTCTAAAGACAAAACAAAAACGGATATCGTTAAATGATGTTCGCTTTTGACTTGTCCCATACATTAATAGTGCATTATCATGATACCGCCATTGCGTTGATGGTAGCCGCGTGCGGTTTAGAAATCGATCGAAGCTCGTTACTTTAATATGTTTCCTGCTGCTGGACACTTGCAATTCGTTTCTATTTTTAATAACCAAAAAATAAATGAGGCGTACTGTTTTTATTGAACGACTGTAGTTTAAATTGATGGAAATTGGAATAAAAATGGTGGTCGACTTCAGTACTCGATTGAGATGACAAAGATACTAAGTGTGGACTTGACTTAATTTTCAGCTGACGAAATTGCAGAACCGTTAAAAAGTTTAATTAGTTTTTTTTCAATTTACCTAGTTCATAATTAACTATTAGGTATTTTTGTAGAATAAGGACGGTATACGAGCAAGTTGGTTAGCCGTTTGATGGTCATCCGCAATACCAATGCACTACAGATGGGTTGCCAGCTTCAGAGGGCTAAATATAAAATACCTTACGTGTCAGAATTTTCACCAACTGATGATTGTTTTAGTATTTTGACCATCAAATAGCCTAGCGGTTAGAGAACCTGACTATGAAGCTTGAGGTCCTGTGTTCTATCCTCGGTCGGGACAGATACTATGTACGAAAAATACGAATGTTTGTTTTTGAGTCTTGGATGTTTAATTATGTATTTAAGTACATATTTATCCGTACACCTACGTAAGTATGTTTATATGTTGTCTAGTATCCATAGCAAGCTTTGTTTAGTTTGAGGCTTGGCCAGTTAGTGTCAAATGTCCCAAAATATATATTTTTTTAAATTAACAATATTATGAATATTGGTAGAATTAAAAACCATTATTAAATTGGCTAACAAAACTTAACATCCACCCTACTTCACATGTCTCACCAACCAATAATACACCACACCATTACGTAACTCACCAAATCGTTGAAAATCCCCCAAAAATCTAGTGTAAATTCGTCATAGAACCATCGAGAGTGAAACGCTCGTCACATATAATTAGTCCTCCCATGACAAACGACCTCTCAGCGTACCCACTCTTACGTGGATAGGGTTGCATAACATACGTTACTGAAAGCTGATACTTTGGTAAGAGTATACCATGTCATTTGTAGAAAGGTCATGCATTTGCGGTTGTGGATGACGAATGTGCTAGCTGTGTTTTGGCGATTAATAATAGATTAGGTTGGATGATTTTATATTTCGAATTTTGTGTTCATTTGTTTCTCACATGGTACAGAAGAAAGTATCTTGCATGGCATAAATATACGTGTACGCAGTATGCATAAGGACACTTTCTAAAGCCAAAAACTCATACTTACATACATAAATCACGTCTTTATCCCTTACGGGGCAGACTGAGCCTAAGGTAACAAGACCCTTTCCACCTACACGCCCACTATCATGCTAGATGTGGTTTTTAGGTTCTGTCTACCCCGTTTATTACCTACCTGCATTGCACGGTCTCATTGTCTAAGGGAAGACGGGCCCCCTCCCCCCCCTTCTTGGCGCGGTTCTAGCGGAAGCCGGGACCACCGGGAGGGCGTTTGTGGTGAAACCCTAGTAGTATCCCACTGCGTTCCTATCACACCGGATTGAGACAACGCTGGAGAGTTTTTAGTTTGCGTATACCCCTTCGGGGGGAGTCCCACATAACCCTAAGCATCCCCGTGTCTAGGGCATCCATAAAGATTTCCTCTCCGTTAAAAAAAGGGCTCTGCTACCCCGTAAGGGATAAAGTCGCGATTTATGTATGTACTTTAAGAGCTCCTGTATAAATATACAATTATGGTCTGACTGTTATAATTTTGAATCTTATTTTATACCGAAAACTTGCGCAGTTTGGGCTTGAACCTCCGACTCTCTGCTTGAAAGGCGATAGGCCAGAACATAAGGCTACCAAGGCTTTTTAATAGGGGTTGGAAAATCGTTATTATATTATCCCAGTAATATCACAGCGTGGCATCCCTGGAACGTCACTAACGACTCGACAGTGCAAGGCCGTTAGCCAAATGCGGACGACCCAAAAATCCACTTAGCCAGTTTTGCGGGAAGCTATGATATTTGACGTGACAGTGCCAGAAATATGCCAATTATTTTATGGCATCTGTCATTTTTGCACAGTGGGATGAATTACCTGTCGCCATGTGTCAAGCCTGGCATAATTCAGGGTACAGTGATTTATGGTTTCCGAACAGTGGAAAGTTAAGTTTATTTAAATAAATCGGACTCTGAAATCGTACGTACTCTTCTGCTGAGAAAAAATACGGAGTTTTTATAATTGAAAATAAACAACAAAAACATATCTGATTTACAAAACGTAGCGTAGGCATCTATGTATCTGTATAATCAGCTCACATCCACCCACTGCTGGATAAATGCCCTTTAATTTACTTTCCGAGTCTGTTTCATGCACAGTATTCCATATCAGTTTATTATAGGAGCCTAGAGAACTACTAGAAGAATATCGCAAGTAAGGCAACTAATAACTAATAATCTGACTACACGAATTGTTAGGTAGGTAACTGTATTTAATTTACTCGAGTCCAAAATCAAGTAAACTCAATGAATTCTTCAACCACGTGCACATTTCCAGTGATCCAAACATAACTACAATACTTATGGCAGTCGTATAGCGTGCATCCCTATCACACGCTAACAGTTCAGAAAGGGACAAAACGCTTCATATCCACGACGAAATGTAAGCTACGCTAAAACTTACTATCAGACTTTATCGACGCCAAAGTCAACCCATCAATCAACAACTCACGTCATCAAAATGGTAATCGTCTGCTGCAGCAAAACTACATTACGCTGTTTTACAGCACAGATCACAGCCGCCGGGGGAACCCGGGAGCAAACTTTTAATTGGCAGCCATTAGTACGGGCGGGAAGCACTAAGCGATTTGTGGTGTACCGGCCTGCTCTCCAGAGGTTTTAATTCCGCTCTCACCTCGCTATGGCTACGTATCCCTTAATTAGATTACGAGCGCCTTGGATGCTGTTACCAATTTTGGGTACCTATCCTGTCGGGTTATGACAATAACTTTGATGGTTACTCTGCTGGGCATAGGCTACTTGATGTCGTTGGAGCCAGGTGAGAATTTAAGTGGGAGACTCTACCTGGTTGGTTCTTACCTATTCTAAATGTCTTGAAAGTTAGGATCATATCATCTCAATACTATAAACAATCTAAAAAATTACATTGACATTTAACCGCAAAGTATGAGCTGGGCTCATCATATACGAAAGGAGGTGTACCAAAAATAAAAACGTTGGAAAAATACCAAATCAAATAAGTTCTAAACTTATTAGAAAATTTCAAGTGCAGTAAGATTTAACTATTGTTACCTAATGTTTCGTGGCGTGGGATAGGTATCAAGGCAGAGGCAGAGAGAAAAAAAAATGGCGGGAGCATGTTCACGACAAAGACATGTAGCAGGAAGAACAGAGGCCTTTTCCTAGCATTGAGATATATAACAGGCTAAAAAAGCCGCCACCCAAGTGATATTTATAATTATACATACATACATAAATCTCATCTTTAACCCTTACGGTGAAGACAGGAGCTTAGGTAACAAGACCTAAAGGCCACGTTTAGCATGATTGTGGGCGTGTAGGTGGAAAGGGTATATATAATTATATACAGCACGGTAAAATGGCCTCCGTACCGCTACACACTATTGTTTTCGGTACATTTGAAAACACAACATCGTTACTAGCTCTATTTTACGGTTGCTCTGGTCCACATGAAAGTCAACACGACCAACAATGTGCAAAAGAAAACTTTTTAAAATGCACCACGCCACTCTCCGAAGGCTGAAGTTACCGTTCCAAAAATGTTTGTTTCTTTCAAACAAAATCCTCCAACACTTTAAATGTCTATTTTAGTTCGAAAATTAGACAATTACCGTCTTTCTAACGTTACGGTTAACGTTAACGAGTACTCGTTAAGCCACAGATCTTCGGCATTGCTACGTATTAAAACTCTAAAACTTCAACGTTTGCCATTTGGCGGAACAAAAACTTTCTTACATCACAACGATTTAAATTCAAGTCTCGTTGAACTTTTGTTGCGAGGCGTCTATTATAGCAAAATCGATGCTTATCTATGCTCTTACTATCTCGCAGTTTTTTTATAGTCTTTCCACGGAATATTCGAAAGTTATGATGAATTAGACACCGAGCTTAAACGAATGAAATTTCCTCGTGGTAGGTATAAAAATCTTACTGATCGATCGCATAATATTTGGTTAAGTTATTTTTTTTTTGTTTTCTAGCGACATGATTTAGCATTAAGTAACATTATACAACAAAGCACAAACGAAAATAGCAGACAAGACAAATAAAAAAATGTATCACACTATTTAGTGAATATTGAATTGTCTTTGCAAATTTCAAAAAAGAGATTGCGGCCATTTCATACAGTAGTGATACTAAAACTTACAATAATTTTTATGCTTTTTAAAAATAAAATGGTTGTTTCAATAACTAACCAAACAGAACAATTTCCAGAATTAGACGATTTTTTGTAAGTTAAAGGTATCCGCATGTCGTAAAATAGATCCAGAGCCGAATTGTAGTTCCTTATTTTTTTTTTTGCGATGACCACTACTAATTTTTACTAAATATTCTCAAATCAAATTTAAAATTTCCCACGTTTTTATTCGCAACACTGGCCATGTGGCGCCAATTCGCAGATTTTCTTTTGCAACCCCTAGCGCGTAAGGGTTGGTTTTAGTTCTGTAAAATTCGTGTAGATGGCGCTAAGTGTCCGTCATGGTGCGTGGTTCCCACAAGAAATATTAGATGTCGTTAGTAGAGCATTTAATGTTTGCTCGTTTTCGTATGTACAGATAATTTAGGTTTTTTTCTAAACTGTAGTTTTATATTTTGTAATCAAGAGTGGAAACTGAACGTTGCAGTATACATACGTAGATGGAGAAAGAAAATCGTTATAACTTACGTCTTCCATGTGGAATTTCAAATAAAATAAACTATAAAAATAATCTTTTGTTTTAAATTTTATTTTAATATAGGTACGCTTTTTTGGCACTTTCACTTTCAGTCAATGGACACTGTGAAAACTTACAACAATTATATTTTCAATACCAATAAAAGTGGTCGAAAAACGTTTGTGAATTTTGATGACAATTTACACACACACAAAGTTTCCTTTTAGAAATTATTGTCACATCCGTTCTACTTTTGTTTTTTTTCAGCCAGAATTATTATACCTCTTTTTTAATTTCACACAATCTATGACCACCTACAGGATATTAAAATTTCTGATTCCAAATTCCAATAAATATTTTAAATTTAACGTGTTACCAGCCAGCTTTCATAATAATTCGAATTCCAAATTTGAGCTCGCTTGTAAATGACGTAGGTCTAGGCAGCGGCTGTTCGGGGTTAGACACGCTCGCCGGAACAATTTTTTAATATCCCCAAACAAGGAAGGCGTCGAGTTTGGGTTTAGCTTAGAATTGTGTGGACGTGTCATATTTCTTATATTTTTACTTTTCTTTTCACTTACCTAATGAAACAAATTTGAATTTAGTATTTTGTATTTGTGCAAATTTGTGATGTTCTAAGTGCAACACAATTCTACCAGAATTATTAATTTCTCTTTTTAATAACAAAATTAACATTACAGGATGCAAGGGTAGTCGACCAGGAAAATCCTTTACTACCTTAAGGTTCAATGTCTTTTGTATGGCTTAAAACATCAAAGCCTATTTACAATTACCAGTCAATGTGACAATCAGCTTTATTGTTTTTTTTCTGATGGAGGAACTGTCTGTGGTGTTGCAGTTCTAATTTCAGTTCTCTGTATTTTTTATTAAATAAGGTGTAAACACTTGAAAGATTTTTTTTGGTCTAAGACCGAGAGACAGCGGAAAGCGACTTTGTATTATACTATGTATTGATAAAATGTAGACTAGAAATTGATAACACTAACGTAAAATAAAATAAAACGCTTACTTACTTTATTTTTAATCGTCGTCGTATCCACACTAAACCAAACACTCAAGGACATTGAAACGCGAACGACTTTGACAGCGTTAGGAGTTTTCGTCGCATTAACATACGAACATACATACACTTGACGTTGGCACTTGTCAGCTGCCAATGCCAACAATATTAGCCTGGCTGATGCAATATGTATGGAGATGTTTTATTACTTGTCACCTGAGTGATTGCTCAAAGTCAACCTAGTTGTACACGGCATTTTGAAATAAGTATGTATACCTAGTACAATCACCGCCATCAAAACCAGACAAGTATAACAAATTAGTACAAACGTCTGATACGTTCTAATGGCTTTACCTGTATTCTAACTATGAAATTGTTAAACTTTCACGAATACTGTCTTCCATGCTGGTCTGGGAGCAAAGAAAAAACATAGAATGTACCAGTTGCTTCTCTACCCGCGCAAATGGTAAAAGCCCATCGAGGGAATGGGCGAAAATAATAGGAATCATGTTATAGGCGATGAAGCTAGCAAGCCGTCACTATTTTGATTTCATTTTCCACCTATACGGCCACAATCTTGCTAAATGTGGCCTGTAGGTACCTGTTACCTTAGGCTCTGTCTACCCCGTAAGGGATTAAGACGTGATTTGTGTATGTGTATGTATGTTCACCAATACGGAGCCTCTAAGTTAGCTTTGACACGAAAAGCATCTCGAACGCGATCGCGTAAACATCAAAATTACTATAAAAAAATTTACAGCGCCACTATAAGAATGAAACAGCATTCACAATATTAATTTTACAAGTAATGAGATAAACAGAGGCGAACTTATCCCTTAGATCACTTCCCGTTCACCTTCGAACGATTGTCAGGACAACAGAAACCAGAGTATAGAGAGAAGACATACTAAAAAGCTAAAAGAGCAATGAGTCTAACTTCCTAAACAATTAAAGCATAAAAAAACACATAGGTACACGACAATACACGTAGGTACACACTAATACATGTAACAATACGATAAACTAATATACCTATATCAGAAATGTACTTACATTTCATTTACATTATTTTATATACCTACTTACACTTGAAATTTTCCATGAGCTTTTCGGTGAAGAAAAACATAGTGAGTCAATGGTGTGTGGGAAATTCCCACTGCACTGGGCCCGCGTGGGAACTATAGCCCAAGCCCTCTCACTCTGAGAGGAGGCCTGTGCCCAGCAGTGGGACGTATGTAGGCTGGTGATGATAATACTACATATAAAATACATACAAACTACATAAATACTACACTTCCATGCTGGTCCGGGAGCAAAGAAAAATAGAATGTACCAGTTGCTTCTCGTCCCGTGCAGATGGTAAAAGCCCATCGAGGGAATAGGCGAAAATCTTTGGAATCGTGTTTTAGGCGATGTGGCTAGCAACCTATTCACTATTTTGATTCCCCTTTCCATCCATACACCCACGATAATGCTAAACGTGGTATTTATCTCTTGTTACCTCAGGCTCTGTCTACCCCGTAAGGGATAAAGACATGGTTTATGTATGTAATTACATAAAATAATATACACACACAAAAAACATACTAAGTCATAAATAATACCTATTTGGCATTTGAACGGAAACGCGATCGAGCATACTGTATCGCGTTCGCCATTCTCCATAGCACTTCGCACCACGCAGGCAGCAAGAATCCGCCAACGCGAAATATGTAGTTAACTTGGTACATGTTTAATTTTTCCCAACAAAAGCCGACGCGGGGTGGTTTCACAAACACGGATTTGCAATTAAGTTAGGGACTGATTGGCAGGTCGTTAGTCAACGCCGCTGAATGCGGAGCGTCTCGAACTCGCTTCACCTCGACTATTGATGGGCGATGCCTGTACCCGCGGTTTCCTAAGTAAACGTCAGAGGATAATAGGGTTGAGTGTTTTTGGAGCTGTAGCAGAAATTCAAAATTCATAAATTCATTCCGAGCCGCAGTGTAAGTTTTCGCATTTAAAAACGTCTCGAACGCGTTCACGTAAACGTTTCAATTACTATGGAATAATTGGCAGCGTCATTTGCGGATCGAAACGTCAACAACATTTTCTCATAGTATTTGACATTTTGACGCAAACGCGTTCGTGACGTATTTTGTGAGCGAAAACTTACACTAAGCATACTGTAAATAGACCAAAAAGGATACGTAAGTTTCAAGTGTTTTGTTTCTAGCAGCGATCTTGAAAAGACCATGCTAAAAAGAATGCGCCGAAAAAACAACTGAAGGTGGCCTCGATTTTATAGTCTTGAGAAAGCTTCATATCGAAATTAATGGTAGGTTTTTTGTAAGAAAAAGGGTCACATTGGAAATCAGCGCTGTGGCTTGCCGTAGCATCACTCTTTTGGCAGTATTCGGTACTTATTTTGTCGTTTGTTAATGTTTAAGTTATTAATTTTCATTTTTTTGTGTCGAATTTTGTCAATAAATGTATTTCTTCTTCTACCAAGTAAACATAAATTCACTGTGTAAACAAACCGAAAAATGTCAACATCATCACCTATACTAGTCCACTGCTGGATATCTCCAACTACACGCCACTGTGCATGATCCTCGACTACTCTCATCCAGAAGGACTACTCTGAGGCTATAAATCCGAAGTTCAATTCGTGCCGTGCCACTGTCACTAACACTCATTTCTAGTTCGAATTTCGAATTTTGTTGTAGCTCCCCAGCTCTTGCCCGCCACTTTGTGAGTATCATCGTTCCACCTAGTCTGAGAGCATCCTACACTACGCCTACCGATCCGCGATCTCTACCCTAGAACTCCACTACAAAAGACGTCCACTGCTACACATGGACTTCCGTCAAAAAGCGTCATGAAGACCGGTCTTGCCCAGCCCATCTCCATCGGATTTCCCCAACCTTCACCGGGTTATCAGTCCATCTTATGGGGGGCCTTTCTACGCATCGTCTTTCGGAGCGTGGTCGCCACTTGAAAACCTTTCGGTGTCATCCGTCGTCGATCCTGCTAGCCACGACACGTGACCAAGCAATTCTTTGGGCTATGTCGGCCACCTTTGTTCTTCTGCGGATCGGATCTCATTATTTCTGATATGATCATGCAGTGAAACTTCGAGCATTGCCCTCTCCATTGTTCTTTGGGTGACTTTGAGCCTCCTGATAAGGTTTACAATAAACGACCAGGTTTCAGTGTCATAAATCAATACTGCACAGAATGAATTGAACCTCCTATCCTCATTTCTTTGCTTTCTTATTCAGGATAATTTTCGGCCGGTTCTTCACTATTTCTGTCTTCTCTTGTTTAATTATGTCCTACCAATATCGTTCAAAGGTTAACTGGAAGAAATCCCTTTTAGGGATATGTTCGCCTTTGTGCATTTATGTTATCCTGTATTCATCATTTTCCTGTGTTTTATGTGAAATAGAGAGTTATACATAGAGTATACATACATTCATTTTTCTGTGTCACGTTAGACCTTGTGTCACTGCTACTTCTATGCTACCTACCGTTCATTAATTACGAATAGTCATCAATTGATTGATGAACTTGTTCGATGGGCAAGTGAAGATATCGGATAGAAACATTAGTTGTATCCGTCGGTGATATCATTTTCATAGGCTTGTCAGTCCCCTTGCTGCAATAATGGACGGAGAAATGTGTGGAGTCGGTATTTAAATACGTTTTTATTGCGACTAATAAGCAAAACTACGAAAGTACAAAGCTACTATTGCATATTTCCTTAGTATTTATATTAATAAATTATTCTTTCTTATTTTATCGATAATTCAAGTAATATTATCGATATCCGGCATTCTACATAAATCTTAATTTTAGAAAAAGAACCTTATATGCATCGTGACTCCAATTATTTTTAAAAACATGGACAGACAGCGTATAATATTTATTTTCGTGCTACTCCTTTAGTAGTTTTATTCTAATCGTTTGAAATAACCGCATCAAAAAGCAATACAGGATCTGACACTTTTTGCCTTTATTGATTCTTGGCTATATTATTATTAAAATAATTAAAATGGTTAAATTTTTCAGTACCTAGACCTGAAACACACATTAACTGCAAGTTGTATTTGTTTGTACGTTGTTTTATGCTAAAAATACCGTCATTTTTAAATAAATAACCTTAATAATAATAAATCGTGATATTTATGTGACTGATAAAAAACAACGTTTGTCTACATCTATCGGCGGACCACTAGAAAATCGAAAGTAAGAACCCACAAGTTCGCGTCGCACAAAAGTTATTCCTGTCAACTTGCCCAAAGTCCTTGAACACACTTTAATTCGACGAATAGCACGAAGCACTTATGACGGGAGCAGGCAAAACCCACTATCCCCTCTGTACGGCTAACACTAGGGAGCGCGCAAACTGTATCGCGCGCAAGATAGCCTGCTCGTCTCTTTTTAGAATGAATAGTAAGAAAAAGACAGCACTCGCGGGCACTTGTGCTAGACGTGCTTCCAAAATATAGTACCTAGACCAGAAATACTTTACCACCCAAAGTTCAATGTCAGTTCTATGGTTTGAAACATTGCTTATTTACTAGCCAAGTCAATATAACAATCTGCCTTATTTTATGTGGGACCTGTTTTAAATTTTTCAAAGCAATTAGTAGTGTGTACATGATAAATTGATAACTACAGTGACGAAACACGTCATGTTTCACATTCGAATGAAGGAGAAATGAAAAATTTAACATTGTTGTGCTTAATACGACAGACGGGTGTCTATGGACAGTGGTGATCATTTAACATCAGGTGACCCACTAGTTCGTTTGTCTGGCCTCTCTAATATAAAAAAAAAATCGTGTGCTTGGTATGGAGTATGATTCTCTAAGCAAATTTCGTCAGCCAAACGATAATTATTTGATACATTCACTAACATGCACTATAGACACCTGGCTTTGTGTCTTGCAATCTTTAACAACAAAACACCCAACTACATTAAATACCTGCGTATGAAAGATTCAAGTTACGATTGTCACACGAGCGAAGCGATCACTTCACGGACGAAATTTCCATAGAGAACGCACAAGGCATCTCCAGTGATAAGTACTGTAAGAAGAATAGTGATAAAACAATTCAGGAGTTGTAAATCACAATCTGAAGCAACAGTCCGGTGTGCGTGATCTTAAACAAAACACGCTCTAGCTCCAAGAAAAACACCGCCGACTGATTTACGAGACAAAATTCATTCGAGAAATGTGGGTAAAATTAAACACGAAAATATCAGATTAACATAGATTTGCATACGGACGTGGGCAGGTTTGAAGAAATTTTTCGTAATTTGAATAAGTTGTGGTGGAGCAATGTGAGTCATAAAAATAGGTTAAGTAATATTCTAGCATTTTTTCGTATTTTATAGTTTTTACTATTTTCCTTGCTAGCAGAAAATTAAATAAATTTTCTGTAAATAAAATACAGCAAAATATCATTATAAGTGCCTACCTAATCGATATAGCGATAAATAATTCCATCAAAAAGCATAGGCACGTATCAGGAATGTAATCAGAAGAGTTTTTCGAATAAAAAAAGAAAGAACCATAAAAACTAATATTATGGTCTATACATAAAAGACACAGGAATCCGCTTAGTCTTAGTTTCCTGAATAGGTATTGAGGTGGTGTCCTCAAATTCAAGAAAAAAAACATGATTGTAAAAAAGTTAAATCTGCTTTTCAAATTTCATAAACATCGAAAGGTTTTCTATCATATGAGTAGCATTTTTTTAACACGCTTAACTACTAAACTAAGTAACTATAACTACGCATAGAAATCTAAGAAAACGAATTTAATTATAAATGCGACTGTCATCTTGAGTTGCTTTTGTTTCCAAATTCCATTTTTGAATTCCGTTTATATATAAAAAAAACTTCATGGACGGAGACGTGTTGTTATTGGGAGACGAAAGTGGCACGAGAGGTCTAGTTTCTGAACGAAGGTCCAGTTCGATTTAGAAAATATAAAATTGTTTTGAACCGTTCCATATGACACGGAGGGAAGAGTAATTATTGTTATTCTAATGGTCCGCGCGAACATTCCCTATTGTAAGGAGTCCGACATCGAAGCCTTGATTAATGGTTGTGCAGCGAGGGGCAGCGCGAGGCCGGGGCACACTGGGTGAACGAAGCAAACAAATACTTTTATTTATTCATTTATTTTCGGAGAACCAACAGGTATAAATAACAGAGTGAGTTAATTAGGATCTCACAACTAGAATATGGAGGTATTAAAGATATCATACACACGGTGTGAACAGTGTCTTCCTGAGGTCGTAAGGAGTAAAAAGAAATATTTACCTAGGTCGAATTATGCGTTTTTAAAATTTTGTATCGGTACGTTTCACATAATGTTGATATGCCCATACAAAATGAAATTTAAAAACGGATAATTCGACCTATGTCCATATTAATTTTTTACTCCTTAATTAAGAAATACACTGTTCTAATCTCTCGCTATGCTGACGCACACCTTGTATTTATTTATTTTAATTTGTTTTATTATTTTGTATACACGCTGGTTACTTCAATATGTCAGTGGGTCAAATTGTGTCAATTCCTTGTGGTTGGACGGACTTGAGATTGGCACATTATGTAGGTTGGATGAAAATGTAATGTTGATCAACAAAATGTAGAGTCAAAATGAAAGATTGTATTACGATTTTTTTATTATTGGTTGAAACAACATTTATGACAGTGTTATTTTATAAATATCTCGTATGACTGTCGCATTCACAAATCATAATTTCACCAAAATATGAAAATTGGATAGGGATTTCCTTTTAGGAGCCCGAAAAAAATCATTTAGTTAATTTTTAGATGCAATTAAGTACATAAAAACTACTGTAGTGATTTTGATTTTCCCCAGTAAATCTTAGACCATATAAAAAATAGAGACGCAATTTCCTGCGAATTGCAAGGAAGGCCGGTTTAAACTACACCTGTCTTTCTGCTAACAGTGACATGTACACAAGTAGCACCAAACTTCGCCAAAATAGTTGAGTTACACACACATACACATACCAGTTTTTAAACTCACATAGTAGTATGTATGTATGTATGTATAACTCTTTATTGTACATAAAACACAAGAAAAAGATGAATACAGGACAACACACACACACACACACACACACACACACACACACACACACACACACACACACACACACACACACACACACACAGTAGTTTTACTTGTCTCACTTTTTTAACTATTTAATTTTATTTTTTCCTTTTTGTTTCGTTTAGTTTCGAGCGTCTAATGTGCTCCAGTCCTGATGGTATCGCCTCATAATGCCGCGAAAGATTATGCCCGTGCGTGTGTTTGCCAGTCGAGGGCTACCCGTGATAACGTCAGATCGGTGACGATTTCTTTTTAATCGCCACTCGCTGTGAGAACGTGCGTACCGGCCAGTACCTCTATGACCATAGTTTGTGTAGTCTGTATTTTTTTAAGCTTTGCATTCTTGACGCATTCAGCCACGTTCAACAATTGAAAAAAACCCAGCTACTAAACTGCAGCTCAAATTTTAATTTTGACTTGTTGACAGAATTCATTTCAGCTGTAATTTTCTTTTCACTCTAGCCGTACCTATTTCAAATTCTGCATTTTGGCCTAACCGCTGTGAGATCCCTTAAAATTATTCACTCCATGCATCTATTTATTTTGACGCCCGAGTTGCTAATTTTAGAAAAATAAAGTCGGTTCGGTAGGTTCTTTAAAACAGCATTACTAAAAAAACTTTTAAGGTTACTTTTTTACGCTGACTAATAATGTAGGTAGTCTGTAACAAAAGGAAAAAAAGTCGAATAGTGAAATCATACAAAAACATTGCAGCCAAAGGGATGAAGCATGACGTCTTTGTTTTCTTAAAAATCTTATTTCACTTAAAGATGCCGAACTTTATTTAAGTCATTGTTGTAATCGTAATTATCCCTAAACGCTGCTTTGTCCTATTTTTAGCTTTGTTGTCAAATATTGGTCAAAATTGTGCAAAACAATGACTTAGCGAGTTTTGCGAAGTTCTAAAGTAGCCGTAAAATTAGACGAACTCTACGCTCGCAGAAGGCTTTACTCGTTTCGTGCTATTGCGCTCACACTAATAACCATTAATTTGAGAGTGAAAGGGACGCTATGATACGAACTTTGAAAATCGAATTTTACAGTACCCACCCCTCAAGGGTCCGATTTTAAAAGCATAATCAGACGATACCACCAGGAGACTTTCTAAAACGTGTATTAAAAAAACAATAGTCGTGTAAATATGTATGAATTCTGAGCAAAAAACTCCTCATATATTATACAAAGCGCACACAATATGTGCGCATATAAAGGTATCCAATTACATTGCGAATTTCTAAAAGCTAAATTAAACCTAATTTTAAAAAGCCACACTCCTAACAGCAGGTACTAGCCACGCGCGCAGTTTCCTCGCTTGTTGTGGGTGCTTCCTTTTCTAACCTACACAGTAGGACAGAGACGCACTGACTGACGAACAGGAGAACGATTCACGTGCTAGCTATTTAGCCGACATCGAATATCATTTTGCATAGTTTATACGATCTGATTATCAATTATCTACCTAAATTACTGGAAATTATGCTGTTTTTAGATGATTTTTTTAATAAATTTCATGACATTTCAACAAGTTATTTCCTTGATCATAAAGTAGCAAGGTCTCTAGGCTGATGATGATGATAATGATTAAAGTAGCAGGTTCTTTTTGACACAACATTTTATGTAAATTTTCGTTTACTGTTTGTATTGTCAATTTTATAAACTTGAACGGTATACTTCCCCTTTTGAGTCCATAAATCTTGAATAAATGTGTCTTTAACAGTAACAGTACCGTAATTGTTGACAAAATAATGGAACAAAACTGTCGCGATTACGGTTCAATTGTTATCATTAGGTGAGACTAAGTTGTCATTGTTAGTCTT
Source organism: Pandemis corylana (assembly GCA_949127965.1). Lineage (NCBI taxonomy): Eukaryota > Metazoa > Arthropoda > Insecta > Lepidoptera > Tortricidae > Pandemis > Pandemis corylana. The sequence continues at coordinate 5,969,763 of OX421859.1, read as the reverse complement.
TGTTAAAATTCAACCTGGGTGCATTGCCTACACGGTTACAAGATTTTGAACGATTCTATTCTACTATTAAATTAATGTAGCCGTAGGCTCCCACAACGAAGTGAAAGAAGACGCGGGAAGGTATTGGCTGCGGGCAGTACGAAACGAATCGTGGACCGACTGATATTATTAAAACTTTGGAGCACTAGCTTGTGGTTTAGTTTTAAAATGGTGTTTTCCAAGGATATGCTTTCAAGGGCAAAGTCGCTAGTTAGTTGACTCTAAACCTACTCGTATGCAAAGTTCATACTTCTTTTAAAATATTTGAAACCAACCCACGATTTATCTTGCAAGCATCGTCGAACTGCTATGCGCTAACGTAGGTACTCAGTCCGATTCTGGATATCACCTCACCTGAAAGTGGTAATAATTCGTGTATTGCTACAAAACTACGGTTCAAATCGAAATATGAACATGTTGAGAAGATTAGGTAATTAAAGCAGTTTTTACTATTTACCCTATGCTTACCTACAAAAAGTTCCAGAAATCTTCCATTGTTTCAAAGCAGATAACAAATCCTATAGGCGTATTCCGCGTTGGGAATTCGCAACAGCAGGTAGCAGGTAACAAGGTTTACGGCACATGGCGGCGCGGCGTCCTCAGAAGTATTCTGCGATTTTTAGAAAGTATTTTATTGTTTTAAGACCCCCAATAAAACGAGAAAAACATGTTTGTGTTTCATAAAGAAGCCGTCTTCTGTTTACTACCGCGGCTTCTTTAGATATTATTTACAATAGGTTTGAAACACGTGGCTTTAAACTTAAAAGCTGAGAGTGAAAAAGACAGAGTTGGTTTTGTGACAGATGCTGTGTGAATAAATTGAGCGGAAGTTACATCTCCAGCCTGTATGGACTCACTGCTAGGCAAAGGCCATCTCTTAATATGGTAGAGCTTGGGCTACAGTCCCCAGCGCGGATTGGGATCTTCACACACACCATTGCATGGAACGTGTGTGCAGAAACCTGTAAGAAATCATCCTGATGTTTACCTTAACTGAAAAAAATATGGGAAATTTAACATGGGATTTCACAAATAAATTCTGAAAAACTAGGCAGAACTAGAGGCATGTTCGAACCCAGGATCCTCTAGTCAGCTGCAGACCACTAGCTTACCACTGCAATTAATAGAGCAAGCGGTAACTGGAATTTTGGCATCTAGTAAAAACGTAGCAAATTAAATTTTGGCGATTAACTTGACCACAAGAACTGCGTTCAGAATTTATTTACCGGTCAACTTTTACCTGACTGGATCGTTATAGAAACTAATAGGTATTTTTGATACCTATCCAAAGTTTGAAATAAGAATAGTGTTTTTTTTATTCCGCCTGACCCAGTCCCAGCAATTGCACAAAGCCCACGACAGATGTCAAAAACCTTTTCCGCGCAAACCATAAATTAAATAAAAAGATCCAAAGTAAATACCGAGCGAAAGACCCGCGGCAAAACCAAATACAATATTCTGAATAAGCCATCGATTGATTTCATAAGATTAATGGTAGTATATTGTCAGCGGCACTGTATGACGGAAACGTTTGAATTTGCGCAAGCAAAATGTGTTTTATGGTTCAGTGTATAAGAACTAACAAGAGTCATTATTGAGATCTTTTTAGTTGGCGTAGCAATGAATGGTTTTCTGTTTTTATCCGTGCTATTAAAAAAGCACGCTTCACCTTGGTAAGTGTAGAGTTCATTTCCCATTTTCGAGGAGTACAAAGTTACGCTTCTTTGATTCTGTGTTGTAGCGGTCGCGATTCGGAATAGGTTTTAGAATTCGGTGTGAAATTGAAATGAAACTTTTTTATTTGCATCGGTAGGGCATAAGGTGGCTATGGTTAATCCGATCATTAAATATTTGTTTGTTCGGTTTCATAAACCAATATTTTTATTTAGATTGGACTTTAATTTTAATGGTTTTGAAAGTTAATGGATTGAATCAAATATTTTGAGTTGCGTGTCAATGTTTGATATCATTACAGGTTTATTTGGTTAATGTTGCGAACTGTTTCATATTTTATTATTGATGCCTTTTCATTCTTTATATATTGAACTAGCGGCTGGCCGCGACTCCGTCCACGCAGAATTTGCTTATCCTGCGGAAACGATGTTTTTTGGGATAAAAACTATCCTATCCCGAGATTTAAAAAATCTGTACACCAAACAACTATTTCAGTTCAGCATTTAAGCGAGAAAAGGTAACAAACAGACAGAGTTACTTTCGCATTTATAATATTAGTAGGGATTGACTTGTTTTCTGTTCTTTTTCTATAATCACTATCGCCAACATTACAGTCCAACATTAAGAAATTTTGCAGTTTTTCAACCGTTTGGAATAACATTAAAAAAACTCCGATGTGTTTAATTTGAGCATCACAGTTTTTTTAAATATTCTGATCACAATCATAATTTGTTTTGAAGATCATAAATCCTAAACTTCTTTATATCTAAGTCTAGTTAACCTAATAATATTGCCACCAATTTCCTGAGCTATAATCTAGGTAAGTAACCCAATAAAGGCTGGTACACAGTGGGTGTGCGCTTGTAGCAACAGATGTGGCGGGAGGTGTGTTCGACAAAGCTTGCATATGTCACCGAATGCGCTTTGCGATTGGGCGCTGAATAATGCGTACGTGTCATGACTATGCGATTTTGAGTGTAGTAAAATAAGTGTGTAAAAGTAAGTAAGTAAGTTTTGAGTCAGTTATTTAATAGGGACATTTTAATAATAATTTGTTAATTAATTAAGTCATAATACATGTATGAACGGTGTTTTAATGGCGTTTGACATCGTAAATTTCGGGCATTACACCTTTTTAACCTGATTAGTTTTATTTGTAAGTACATACACATACACGTCTATAGCCCATACGGGGTAGACAGAGCCTAAGGTAACAAGATCTAAAGGCCATACGTTTAGCATAATTGTGGGCATATAGGTGGAAAGGAATCAAAATAGTGATGGGTTGCTAGCCGCATTCCCTCGTTCGGCTTTTACCATCTGCGCGGGCAAAGAAGCAACTGGTCATTCTATGTTATTTATTTGCTCCCAGACCAGTACGGAAGACATCATTTTATTTGTATCCTATAAAAAAATACTATTATACTTTACTAACCTATAAGCGTTGACAGCGAGAAACCTAATTCCGTGCAATTCCTACGAGCAAATAGGTCAAGTTATGTTGGTGGCCGAGCGCAGCGATTACTACAAAGATGAGGTTCGTTATAGTTAGAGAATCACACAGAAGTGTAGACAGCATCCCGCTTTACGATGATGATGATGATGATTATGATTTTCTAATCGTCTGAGATTTCTGGTTATTTTGTGATCACCTGGTGGTATTAGGATCACTTTTGTCTTAAGACACATGCGATATTTAACAGGGCCATTCGTAATTAAAGTATCTTATGGCACATAGTTGATTTTGAGTTCGCAACAGTTGTGCGCACGCGCTTGGCCGCATACTGCGCCATTGTGTGTCCCCCGATTGAACTGTTACGGGATGAACTATGTTCGTTACAAAATTATACAGGGGGTACAGAAAAATCAATGTTTAAGTTTCTGAATTGGTAGTTTAAGCGTAAGTTACACCAAGTCACTTTAAGGATAACTACATATAACCATGCTGGTCTGGGAGTAAAGAAAAAACATAGAATTTACCAGTTGCTTCTCTTCCCGCGCAGATGGTAAAAGCCTATCGAGGGAATGGGCGAAAGTCTTAGGAATCATGTTATAGGCGATGCGGCTAGCAACCCATTCACTATTTTAATTCCCCTTTCCATCCATACACCCACGATAATGCTAAACGTGGTCTTTATGTCTAGGTCCTTAAGGTGTTGTTACCTTAGGCTCTGTCTACCCTGTAAGGGATAAAGACGTGATATATGTATGTATGTTTGTATAACCATAACCAGAGATTTTGACATAATATTTTATAGATTTTCTGTCAAATACACGTCAAATTCAATGGTGTGTGTAAAGTTCCCAATCCGCACTGGGGCCGCGTGAGAACTATAGCCCTATCCTCTCGTTCTGAGAGGAGGCCTGTGCCCAGGAGTGGGACGAACATAGGCTGGAGATGATGATTATGTTAAACTTAGTGCAACTCATTGTAAAATAGGTTAATTTCTCGATCTGCAGCCACTACAGTGATGTCTCGGATCTCGAATTCTAATGGCAGTTCTATGAAAATTTGTTGTATGATATTGTATCAAACGAATAGGTTTTTTAAAGCTTTTGATTTAATTAGACTACCTTGATTTTTTATTTACAGGTTATTTGATACGTTTTCTACTTTTTCATACTACATTGAACTTAGAGTAAATTATGTGTGTAATTATGTAACTGCCTGTATAACATGCAATCGCCAAGCAGCGCAAAAACGCGGCTTTACACTAACCCAATAATAGAATAAAATCAATCTATACACCCTCTCTACGCACACTGCGACAGATCAATCAATGATTTTCCTATTCCTACACACGCACACAAACCAAATCCAAAATCGGGTATTGGAAATATCGGTATTGTAAACATTTATAGGATATTTGCAAACTATTTTGACTAACGCCAAAACTACGGCCGTCCCTTTCTCACTTCCCACATTGAATGGGTGGCGATAACGTTAAAGCGGGATGGGGAGCCCGGTTTTACAACTACGCAGAGGGACAATGGCGACGCTATTGTTGAAAGTACCCCAAACTTTTTTTAGGTCACATAAAAGTATTACATTTGTTAGGGACGTGCTGCCTGCATTCACTTATTGCATTCGTTTCGCAGTCAACAGAGGAGAAGGATCAGCGTCGCCCACGCAGGCCAGTGTTTGTGCTAAATCCATGCAGTGATCTAGTGATAGTGAGTGAACTAACTGTGCCAGCATGACGTCAGCAGCGACGACCAATCGTGCGCATGACATGTGGAACAATTGTGGCGAAGTGAACGGACCAAGTGAAATACAAACAAAACAGTACAATTATAAACAGTATCCAATGATGCCAAACTTATACAACTATCAAAATAACTATGCACAAAATACGGATTACTACCCTTACGTGCCAAGTGCTGAATTTTATAAAATGTATGGAAACAATGACCAGGCTAACAGTATCGTCAAATCGGAACCGGGTTATCCAAACCACCAAGCTAACTACCCTGAAAGTAACGGTCACGCTAATATTGAAATGATAAATAGGTGGAGAGAAATGAATTACTACAGGCAGCAGCAACAGCAGCAGGACTCATACAGATATGATCAGAGGAGTAATTCAATACCCAATCAATTGTGCTTAGATAATATAGAACGAGAAGACTCGAGATCAATCAATTCACCAGGTCAGTGTAGTTTACCAGAAACGAGCTATGGCTCACCGCAGAGTGCAACAAGTATCGCCAAACCTGTAAGTCCAGACGTTGACAACTGTACAAAACTGAGAACACTGCTAACGAAACCACAAACGAACAAAAACCAATACAAAACGTACACGCAAGAGATATTGCAGCGGATGATGAATCAAGCAGATCCAATCTCGGACTGGGATAAAAACAACGAAGCTAAAGCGGATAAGGAATGCAATTTGTCGCAATTTCATGGTGGATATGAGAACGCCGTGGAAGGTCAGACGTCAATCAAAAGCCATGCGACTGTAGGTGGGGCGGCGCTAGCCAAAGAAGCGCAGTCATCGCTGGGAGCCGCCGAGCCCTGTCAGGACGTGACGAGGGTCGAGGCAGGCGGGGACAATGCGGATTACGCTGAGAACAAAATGGCCGCTGCAACCGATGTGCAAGGATTCTATCCCTGGATGAAAAGTATCGGTGGTAAGTCATCTTTATAAATAAATTAAATATTTTTTCTAAATCTAATCATCGTTAGTTGACAATTTCATTTACAAATACCATTATTTCCTATTGTTCCAGGCGAAGACAAAAAAGAGGGATCAAAACGAACCAGGCAGACGTACACACGGTTTCAAACGCTGGAGTTAGAAAAGGAATTCCACTTCAACAAATACTTATCGAGACGGCGAAGGATAGAGGTGTCACATGCACTGGGTTTGACTGAAAGGCAGATCAAGATCTGGTTCCAGAACAGAAGGATGAAAGCTAAGAAAGATGGCAAATTGAATACCTCTCCAGATCCATATGGCGTTGAAGATCTCGGTACTACGTCTCTTGGTAATGTGCCAGAATATATGGATACTAGGCAGATGCCACCAATGGCGGAGTATCCAGCGTATCACATGGGTAATGGACCTCAATCAAGCGTAGCTCATATGACTGGAGCGATACCACAAAACTGTATGATGCCGCCATACGGTATGCCTAAAATGTGACCAAGTAAGAGTCAAACATAGTCAGACGTATATAACCAAATAAAAATAAATGTGCTTATGTATCACTTCATCCATGCAATTGCACACAACTCATTCAACGCTATCTAGGTGGTAAAGATGAAAAGAAAAAACGATAGGAGTTTACTCTTACTTTGAAGCTCAAATAATAGACAGCGAGACTTAACGCTACAAGAAGACTTAGTATGTACATCGAGTGTATATAGCATATACATAGAGTGTGCATAGCTATCTATGCTGTGTAACTAGTACATTGTAAACTGGTTTACAGTATTTGAGTATCTACACATTATCCAGGTTTATAAGTCATTTAGATAGACTAGGGATCCTGGTTTCATTTTGTCTATATAATAAGAGGACTGTATGCCTCGGTGGGTAATTACTAAAAGTTTAATTTTATGACTTCAAAATTATTTATTAAAAACGATTTGCGTGCATTCCATGTAACTGCATTCAAGTAAACTACCAAACCAAAAAAAACAGATCTTATGATTGTAAATCAATCTGAAATTTGCTTGTCGTTTTGCATTTATGATATTTTAGCGTATGACTCACCATTACACTCGGCATGCGGAAACCTATAGTAATGTTTTTTTCTACGTTCATTAGTACTAAACTTATCATTGTCATTATGAAGTTGATTCATATTGCATCTCATTTGTGAACCTCAATCGGATTTATGTAAATATCGTATATTTTATTTAAGTTAACACAGCAGATGGAATATTTCGTAATTAAAAAATCCTAGATGGACGAATTCAATATATAAAAAATGTGGTGTAAATATTAGTAATAAGGAAAAACGTTCCTATTAAGTTAAGTTTATGTAAAACCTAACCTAAGATAGTATATCATATATATTTTTAAGGATGATTATTTATGAATGATTTTTTGTACTTCTCTAGTCAATGAAAAAGGCGCTATAATAAAGAGGAGTTTAGATTCCTGAATCACCTATAACAAAATTATTTATTCACTCCATTTGAACTCTTATTTACTAATTTACATTAAGTATCTGCCTGCTTACCAGTTTAATTGGTATGAATCGATTTGAATGAATTAGCCATCATATATTAGGTTGTTTCAATTCAAGTCGATTGCCATATCAATATATTTTGCAACTGCGGCAACCACGTCCTCTTGGATATAACTCATGTCATGTCTATACTAACTTTTGCTTTTATTCATTTAACTTCCTAAGCTAATTTGAGTTGAGCTGCTATAAAGTTATTCCTAAGAAAACGCACAGATATAGCTTGACACAGTTACGCAGAATTACCCATAGTTTCTAACAGTAGTTAAGTATTTTAAATTTTTTCTTGAGCTCTTGTCTCTTCTGTTTCTGTATTGTTCATGAATACAATATACTATACCTGTAATCCCAGATTGATCTCAAAACTATTCTAGCGTTATCTTTACCATTTTCTATTTTGAGGCCGCTAATATTATCATTTCTCAGTAACCGCTTTCTAAAACTTAAATTTACCAAATTAAAGGCCACGTTCGTTATGCGTCTAAGCGTTCCGACCATTTTAAATGGCACCCTTTTTTATGCAAAACCTTTGCCAAAAATCACCAACTAGCTTTCAAACTCATCCGTTTAAAATATACCCTTGAACAATGCGTTAATTGTTAACAATGTTTCCCTTTCGGCATAGTTCGAAAGGGTTTGAAATAAGTTCATTGCTCTCTAGGGGCTGTAAATGTGCAAATGTTGATGGTAATTTTGACATGTTTTGACTGGCGATCGGCTTTGGATTTTGCAGTTTTGCTGAGTAATCTTGTTAAGGGTTTAGCTACTTGTAGGTAGGTGAGTCTTTGTTGCGGTGTTAGTAAAAGCTGATGAATAGAAGATGGTGATAGCGGTACCTATGCATGCAAATAGGATTACGGAGTTAACTCAGCCTGATTTTTTTCTGGAAAATCTCGCTGTGCTCTGTCACATGTATTGAAAAAAAGAGCTACGCATTCAAATTTAATTGAATGATATTGTATTGAGCATACTGTATCGTTCTATAAAATCCCTCTCGAAGTTACAGGACGCGATATTGATATGTTGATAACGGTTGAAACGCTAACTTGTTCAGAAATCCTTAATGTATGCTTGATGAGTTTAGTATGCCGTATGATAGTATAAAAAAACCGGCCAAGTGCGAGTCAGCTTCGCCCACCGAGGGTTCAGTACAAATTCGGCAAGTGATATACTTCCAGTGTTAGCAGAGCCCTGCTCTTAAGCAAAATGTAAGTGGTATGAGGTCAGTTTATATTGGTTACATACATAAAAAGTTAGATTTTTATTATTTGTTGTTATAGCGGCAACAGAAATAGTTACATCGTCTGTGAAAGTTTTAACTGTCTAGTACTAGTGTCTGGTACGAGATGCAGCTTGGTGACTGACAGACGGCCAGTTTACTGTTAGTTATAGGGCCCCGTTTTTAACCTTTGGCCACGGAACCCTAAAAACTAAACAATCAACAAAACTCGATGTCAGTTAAATCGAGTAGAGTTTTAAATTAGTCTCGAAGGAAACCAATCCGATCACATAACGTTTAAGTATAGTTAGTAAATAACTTCCCTACTGATTAACACGTCAATAATAAATCAAATATTGTTTAAATACTTGCAGATGGCAGTCAAGGCCACGTTTTAAAATGAAATCTAGGCCATTAGAGCAACAGTTTGCAAAATCTGCGCCTAACTTCATTGCAATCGGACCCCTGCGCTGTAGAAAGTCGACCCTCTGTTGCAATAGAGAATCACAATACGCAGAATGAGCGAGACGTAAATTATAATGCCTGCGTGAGTTTGAAAGAGACGCAGAACATCATCCCTTTGTTCAGGGGTAGGCCTGGACTACGCATGCGTGGACATTCTTTCAAAATGGCTGCTAGAACGCAGTACGGATTTCGTTGTTTTTGCTTTGATTTTCTATTAAATGTGTGAAAATAGTTAAAATTCGATGCATATAATAGCTAAACGAGTTTCTAGATTTTTGGTAGCATTCAAAACGTACCAAAATTCAATTAATCGGTAAGTAGAGAAGATAAGACGGTGAGTGATCTGTGTTTTTGTTTGTTTTATTCTGAATTTTAGGAACGTTCTATAATTGTTATAAAAACCACAAGGCTGGTATTGAAATTGAAATATTTACACAAATACCTGATTAATTACGTATATAAAAATGGTTTCTTAATGAATAAGGAATCACCGCCATCTGTTGTCTCACTTTGCAAATACGGATTCTTAGCTCGTAATCGCCAACTCGTACTAACAATCATTATTTTTAGTGAAAAAACTATACACCGGTTTTAGATGAATCATTTTTGATCACCGGGGCGAAAGTTCTATCATAATTGTTTCTTTCTTGTTACATTTCTTTAGGCTTATCATCAATTCAGTAACAATAACAACACCTCAATATATTTACCAAAGTTTTAACTACATTCGCTACAAATCACTTTCGGTCTTAAGTCCTAGGAGGAACAGTGCGCTGGCGGTGCTTTTTTGTTTTCTAAAAGCAAATGGAAGTTGGTTAGTCCACACATTGAGCAGTTCGCTTGAATGTCGGAGCTAATTAATCCTAGTCGAATAAGGCTGGCTTCATTGATGTCGGATCAAAAGAACCTTCTAATGGATATTTGAATGCCGCTATAGTATGGTTTCTTTGGCGTTTGGAATCGTTGAATGCGTCAGGGCATAGGAATGGGTTCAGTTTTAACAACACGGTTAGCTTCTTTGCTTGGTCGTCTTCCACAGTCACATTGCCTAACCGAAATTTGCAATCACTGTATCATAAGTTTTCTGCCCTTATTTTATGCATGTACAATTGCAAAAAAACGGGGAACCATGGTTTTTGCATTTTATGTGCATAAAGGCTTACTTCCTAAGCTTTAATGCCTAAAAATCGGAAAAATCAAAGGTGCCCGATTTTTTGCAAGGGTGTGTAAAGGGTGTGTGTATGTAAACTCTTTACAGCGCAAAATAAACATAAAACAAAATACAATTGACAAACACTGAGATACATGCACAAAGACAGACATATACCTTTAAGGGATCTCTTCTAGTCAACCTTTGAGAGGATGAGAGGATTATTACATTAGGGACGGGGATTGGGTAGTTTAAAAATAACAAATACTGAGAGCCACAATACGTAACTTTACCGAATATAAATACATAAACTCATAAAACCTACCTACCTACGTATCTTTATTCCGCTTGACAAAAAAAAGGGAAAGCAGTACTGCTTTCGAGTGCATTAGGTAATGTGACCCCGATTATTACCAATGTCCGTTTAAAAATTAAATTGGCTTAAAAAATCGCAAATATAGGGTATAAAAAATTGTTTCCATAGTAATCGATCAAACTCTGTCGTCAAATAATCTGGGAACAAACATTAAAAAAAATCACCAAGCTGAGAATCTCCTGGTGTTTTTGAAATCGGAAAATTTACGGTTTTCTCCATCTCCTTCAGTTATATTTATGTACTTGATTTTCTTAATTTTTCTCTCAAAATTAGCGAAATACCTAAGTCATCTTCTACTGTAGCAAAACTAATCCACGGGTTTTTATTTATTTATGCAAATTTGCGAAAAAGTGTGTAAGTCGTATTATTTTCCTTATTCATTGATTTATGACATCTGGTTCATCATATTCACCTGTTTAAAATTATAGTTAAGTTTTACTAAAATTTATATTATTGACCTTTTATTAACTTGTCAATCCGAAGGCTATACATGAAACAAATACTTCGAATTAATTTGTGTCAGGTTTGCGAATTTGTGCAACAAATTTCGTCATTCTTATAAATCATGCTATTTCTAGTAGAGTCATTCGGGTCAAGAGCACGCACTTTTTTTTTGATGGCCTCCCAGACCTATAAAGTAGTATATAATTGGCATGTTATGATATTAAATCTGTAGAATATTGAATAAATTTTCACTATTTAAGAAAATTTTCCATCAAGATTAATTAGTTTTAGCCCTACATAGGCTTAACTGAAAACTTTTCCAATGCGTAATCTTGACCCGATGTGTGGGTAAAATTACGCAAGTCTTAGGGTAAAGTTACGCACGCGGGGTAAACGTACGCAGTCATTCGGGTCAAGAGCACGCATTTTTTTTTGATGGCCTCCCAGACCTATAAAGAATTGTATAATTGGCATGTTATGATATAAAATCTGTAGAATATTCAATAAATTTTCACTATTTAAGAAAATTTGCCATCAAGATTAATTAGTTTTAGCCCTACATAGGCTTAACTGAAAACTTTTCCAATGCGTACTCTTGACCCGATGTTTTTCGCCTTCATTATTTGGTCATCTGAGATGAGGGTCCGCTCAGGGGCCTTCCTTATGTAATTTCTCGGCATTTTGGTGTATTCTGAAAGATTGATTTTTTTTTGATATTTTTATTTCATTTGGGGTATAAATACGCAACGGGGGTAAGTACGCGTGCGTACTATTAATCTCGTACTCTTACCCCAATCGGCAAATATACCAAATAATCAGTCACAACACACACGTTAAATACTTTTTACGAATATGATAAACTTACATAAAAACTACATTAAATGAACAATAGAAATATAGTATACTTACTGGCACAGAGCTATCCATTTAACTACAGCACACTTTTCCGTGGCACAAAAATTAAACGAAATAAGCGTGCTACAAATATTCGGCGACGTGTCGCGACCAGTACTAAGATTGCGTCGGCGCGGCGTGTGGCTCCTAAACGGCGACAGTAGCGCCACTCTGTTTTACAAACACAGACCTCGGCCCCCCCACCCCTGTCGGAGATCGGACCACCGCGTACTTTTACCCACCGCGTGCTGTTACCCCGAATGACTCTACACATCTTGTAATATATTAAACAGTACTTAAGCTACTTTAATCTTATCAAGTTAAACGAAGGTCACCGCGTGCTCAAAAGCGGTTCTCTTTGATTACGCTGCGTTATCTAAACTCGTAAATTACAAGTAATAATGTGCAATAAACAATTAATTTTACTTTTAAAAAGCTAGTTAAGATTGATATTAATTGGTCGACTTTGATGTTTCAATTTTGGAGATACGTTTGTTTGAAATGGTCAAATTTGGAAGTAGACTTGGTAACTTATTATGATGCTATATTATGAACATTTACTGTAGTAAACAAAAATTGCATTAAAACTGTACATTAAAATTTTTAAAAAATACTAAATACTATGTACAAAATTAACCTAGACCTAGCCTAACTTAAACTACAAATAAAACACCCCTCACTGTCACTGCTCATTGTATCCAGAAGGCTGGCAGCATTGCCGACTTGAATCGCGAGGCCAATTCTTTGCCCAAAATAGCTGCCAGCCCGCTGGTCACTAGAAGCATCTATCAGGCGCGTAGATATTTCCCTGAAGAGATCTCGCGCGCCTGGGCCCAACGGTCCCATGGATGATGATGATGCTTAAAACTGAACCTCAACAAGCCCTAGGTTCCGGAAATACGAACAATGAGAGCGGATTCCATTCCTAAGTAGTTCGCATTAGGAAGGGTGAAGTAAGCCACTAGTACGAGTAACTTTTTGCTAGCCTTTTCGACCTTTTAATTGTAACCTGTAAAATTCCAATTTTCTGTAGTCATTTATTAACGACATGACAATTTAGCCGAGAATGTTGGTTGTGTTTGTTAAAAAAGCGACAACACGACCCCGCTGTCATGTCTTTTATCTCACGTAGATGCTTACTTTACCTATGTTATTCATTTGTTTTCAACACAATGGTAATGGTTCAGCGATTAGTTTACATCAGTGTTCTCAGAAATACCTACCGTATTCACTGTCATACTTACCTATAACAAGCTTTACGTTGCAACCACCTGCGTACATAGCCTTACGTTGCCAGCCGCACGACTCCGTCACAGCCACGTCACAGAAACATCAGTCCATACAAAAACGGGATCGACAAAAGATTCTGCATCGCATTGTCCGTGGATCATTTATCAGGAACGCTTCGGTGGCGTCGTTCGAAAGCAGATCGACTGATCAATGTAGGGGGGTCGGAAGATTAAAATTTTTGGTGTACGCTGGCTTTTTGTTGACCGGTCTAATAGGGATTGGTATGTTGTTTTAGAGGTTTGGAGGGTGTTGGCTTTTGTTTAAAGGTGCGAAAGTTGTCTAGGTACAAACATGCATATAGTTAAAACTAGAGAATTTGCAGCAATTGATCTACTCTTAGTTCTAACCTAAGCAAAGCTTGTACTATGGGTAGCTAAAAGATGTACAGTCGAAGGTATAAATATCGATACAGCCGTCGTGTCAAACATATGTGGCACCAACGTTATTGTTTATGGCATAAATATGTAGAGATGTTTTTACATAATATTTATGCCTATGACTGTACATACTACCTACTTAAATAGATAAAATATATACAACATCCGTGACTGAAGTACAATTCATATTCATCATATTAGAGTCTGCTACTACCGGGATTCGAAGCGGTGACCTCCAGCTTCATAGTCACTACAAGTCGGACAGATTCAAGCTGAAGATCTCTCTTCTCTTCTTTTATTATGTTCATATACAGAATCTAAACATTAATGTCCATGTAAATATGTATTTGAATAGGTACATATGTTTCTGTCTGTATTGTAGCTTTTTATTGTGCAGACTGGCAGCTACGCTTGTCACGTTTTCTTTTTCTGTAATGTTTTTAAATTAAGAACAATTAATGACCACAAAACATACAAGCGCAGTAGCCCAATCAGAAGCAATTTCACGTTTTCTGCCCACAAGTTATTATGCACATCAATTACTGGAGTGATCGCTTCTGCGCCACCGTTTAATGGTAGTTATTATAATATTGCAATTTAATAATTTAACGCCCTCACGAAATTTATAAATTTTATAATAACTTAATTTTCAAAAAGTTTTTCTTTCTTTTAGCATAATACATACTCGTCTGAAATTGCTTTGGTGAGACGTAATTGTGGACTTAATGTGATGCAACTTAAAAACTTGGTAGGTAGACGTACTTTTTTTAGACAGAATTGTTTAGCTTCACATCATAATTATTTATGTATGTAGGTAATAAATGTGATAAAAATTCTTGTACATTACGTTTGAGAGACATGATTAAAGATCACATTGAAAACACGGAAGCATCATCCTGAATCCCTTTTGACGCTATTTGGCACTTATATCTTCTACTCAATAATTGTTTGCAAAGTCGATGTATTTTTCTGTATATTTTTTTCTAGCCGACTTAAAAATCACACGTAGAACACTCTAGTTGGCTCGTTGGTCTCAGCATTACACTTCAGTTATGCACCAGGTGTCTCAAAAACTTTATCGATATTAAACAGACTTAAGTCAGTCGATTTGAATTTCGTGCTCTAAAAGTACATTATTTTTTATGAAATAAAATAATTTATGAATGTTTTTTTTTTATGTTAGAGAGGCCAGGCAAACGAACTAGTGGGTCACCTGATGGTAAGCGATCTCCACTGTCCATAGACACCCGCAGCGCTTTACGCGATGCCAGTGCGTTGTCGGCCCTGCAGAAAATTGTACACTCGCTTCTTAAAGGCACCCAGGTCGTAACTCGACTCGATGTACTGAGAAAATTAGCATAGAAATAAAATTCGTCAAACCATTTGTTAGCTAGAAGGTCAATTACTTATAAAAACTTTGCAGGGATCTTTAGACCGACTATCCTGAAGGATAGGTACTTCAAATATCGTTAGTGATTTTACTTACACCCATTATAATAAAGGATATATTTATGTGTCTGACTTTAAAAGCTAAATCAGTTACTATACTTGTCAGTCACATTTCGAATCAAACCTCACCTGACTAAAATATAATTTAGCGCGACGCGGCTAAGAACATAAACTAGCCAACCAATTTATTCTGAATTCTGTGCAATGAAGAACTTTGATGAAAGTACGTGCAGATCGGGTATTGCGGGGGTTCAAGTCGGGCTGGACGGCGTCAATGTCACTTATGTGTTTAACCCGGCGAGTGGATGGAGGAAATGATAGATGGCGCTGGAAACGGCCTGTAGCGAGGGATACTGTCTAGAGGGTACCATCTAGAGCTGGTAATACCTCCTGCAAATATATTTGCTATTTTTAGTTTGTTTTAGCTCGGGCAGCTAACTGAATAAGGTAAAACTGCTACGTTACCTAATGGTCAGAAATTAGGCGTTCTTTAATCATAAAATGTAATGTTTTGAAAATAAAATACGAATTTTGTTTGATTGCGACTCCGTAGACATTTACTTAAGCCCATATTCATAAATGCTTGGTAAGTTTATGTGCGCTAGCTAAAAATTTGTTTGCCTTTATCACTTTAACATCATCCGCAAAGTTTCACTTGAAATTATCGTATTGCTGTTTAAAACACTTTTCATTCCAGAATTGAATATTTAATTCCTTATTTTAAACAATGGACGTAAAAGATATTCCTAATTTATTGCAAACTTAGGCATTCATAATGAACATAACAAAGTGTTAGTTTTTGGTGAGGGAGAAAAGGGGTGTTTATCAACTCTAACAAATTCCAATTTTCCAACCGTACTGTCGACCCTTCGCGCTCACGAAATTCCAAATTGTTTTTGACTGACAGCTAAATGTAAGTTAGCATTGTTCGAGTGACGCACCGGCAGCTCGGTTGCCCTCTCTATACTTAATTATATCTACGGAATAACCCTCCAGTTTGAGGCTCGAAGAAAATGAGGGTGATATTTTGTAAGTTTCTTAGAAAACGTAGAGCAAGTAACCTATATTCAATGAAGTAAAGAAATAGTAGAACTTCGAGAATGAGGACAGAAGGAAACGTTATTTTTTTTTAGTTACGAGGTAATTTGAGAAATTATTTAAGTGTACTGATAGAGGTATTTGCACCGATTAATTAATTATTTCTTGTAGGTATCGGTATTAACCGATTACTTTAGTATTAACCGAAAAATTCATGATTTATTTAAATCGGTTAACAGGAGTCTGTGTAAACACGCGATATTTTTTTACATTAAAAACTCTTTACAATATTTCTTAGAGAGTTGCTACGACTTTCAACTATGGCTTTTAATTGATTGTCCATAAACGTTGAATTAAGGCAAAGCTTAACAGCAAACAAACGTATTTCAAACTAACAGGTGACAGGTTGTTGTTTAATTGTGATTGTGTGCGCAAGCTTAACATAAAGATCAATTCAGAACAACCGATGTAAACCAACCCTTACCCCGTAGATTGACAGGCCAAACAAAACAAAACTTTCAATGGAAATTCTCTTAAAGTTTCCCGGCTTTTTTCCCCGACACCGAGAAATCTCATTAGAGAAACTCTTGTTTAACTTTTTGCTCTTGAATTACTTTAGAATAGCTGGATAGTTTTTTTGCTAGGTTTCGTTGTTTGTTGGCTTGGATTTTAATGGACGGTACTTTTGTATACCTACTAGATTTAGGGCCTGTTTCACCACCGTTAATTTCCAGTTATCTTAAGTGTCAGATATCTATGATTCCGTCTCTATATTTTACTACGAAACAGACAGAGACGTCATCATAGATAACTGACACTTAAGATAACTGGAGCTTTTTTTTTTTTTTTTTATATGAATAGGAAGGCAAACGAGCAAGTGGGTCACCTGACGGTAAGTGATCACCACTGCCCATAGACACCCGCAACCCCGGAGGGATTGCAGATGCGTTGCCAACCTAGAGGACTAAGATGAAATGCCTCTTGTGCCCGTAATTTCCCCGGCTGTCTTACTCTCCGCACCGGAACACAGCAGTGCAACCACTGCTACTTAGCGGCAGGATTAGCGAGTAAGATGGTGGTAGCGATCCGGACGGACCTTGCACAAGGCCCTACCACCCGCAAGCTTAACAGAGAGTGGTGAAAAAGGCCTTAAGACTCAGTTTATTTACCGTAGTATGCATTCTGACACTTTCACAGGGTACTTCATTACACTTCTGACCTGCGAACGAACAAAAAGCATGAAGGATAATGTTTGTAAAATGAGTTGTTTTTTGTGGTTACTTTAGCTATGATAACGTAAGTAGGTACTAAAGTAGATGAAAAAAAAAGTTAGATAAATGGTTATACCAGCTGCAGTAGAAGGAAAACTGAATAATAAAAAGAGGTTTTACAGAAATTTAACAATAATCTATTTGTTTCAGAGGCCGGAGAAACAACGGAATCATCCTACGAGAAGAACCATAAACTAATTTAAGATTTGAAATGAACGTTACGTACTCAGATACTATCCATCCATTGTAGATCGTTCTTATAGTAAATGGCGCACAACATTTCCTTGACAATAATACAACACTATGACATTTACTGTAAAAATGTTCTCAAAAGGATCAAGAATCTTCTTAAAATAAGAGAAACTCGCCCGCGAAGTGATCGCTAGCGCATCATACGCAAGTTACAACTCGACCCGTTCTCTCATAAGTATTATACGGCCCCATGTATCTGGTCGACTGGTCAACCCACGACCAACTACACTAGACTCCTGACTCTGTATTATGCCCACCATAAAACAGGTCAAATTATGATTGGCTTTCAAGCGCAGGGATCAGTTGGCAGGCGAGTTTGTTTGAATATTAAATGATTGACTGGCTGACTTCGACGGATAGTCTAGAATCTAGACTCTAGACCTAAAGAAAAAACCACGGATTACATACATACATACATACCGTCACGCCTCTTTCCCACAGGGGTAGGCAGAGACTACTTTGTTCCACTTGCTACGATCCTGACAAACTTCTTTCGCTTCATCCACACTCATCAATCTCTTCATAGATGCTCGTCGGTTTCGGGTACTGCTGACCTGACCTTTTCCCAAAACGTCTCCTATTTGGTCTCGGAACGTCCATCTAGGCCTTCCCCTCCCAACGTAACCATTCACACTCCCCATATACATCTGTTTAGTTAGTCTACTTTCATCCATCCGCTCTACGTGACCAAACCAACTAAGCATCCTTTTTTCTATCCTAGTCACTATATCCTCTTTCACACCAGTATCACCACCACCACGGATTGGTTTGAAATAATCATTTCGAGTGACAGGGTCTTCAAAAAATTATCCGGAATATTTCTGAAGGTGGTTTTGTTACATACATACATACATCACGTCTTTATCCCTTACGGAGTAGACAGAGCCTAAGGTAACAAGACCTAAAGAGCACGTTACGATACGTGTGGTTTTGTTAGTCTAACAAAATAGCAAAATGTTTTTCAGGAATTAGAATCATAGTCGCCATGTTTTTAAAATGTATGGATACATCGATCTATGTTCAAAGTGAACTTAAAGTGGACTTAATTATTTTTATTATTATTTTTTGTCTTTATTTGAACTTCATCAAGGGTGGGACTAAATTTTGAATGAAAAGTTTAAATGAAAAATCTTTACGGTATTTATTTTAGTAAGGCCATTATTTTTAATTCTTCCATTTACCAGTTGCTTCTTTTTGAGAGAATGGGTGAAAGTCTTAGGAATCATGTTATAAGCGCGGCTAGCAACCCATTACTATTTTGATTTCCCTTTCCGCCTATACCACCTTAATCATGCTAAACGTGGCCTTGAGGTTTTGTTACCTTGGGCTCTGTCTACCCCGTAAGGGATAAAGACGTGATATATGTATGTATCTTTGTAATAGTCCGAAAAAAATCTGAGATACCTACTCTGTATAATTCCGATTGCTGGGCACAAGCCTTCTCTCAGAATGATAGGGCCCCAAAGACAATTGTAAAAAAATTATAGAAAAGTAAAGACAATTGTGGGGATGTCAAGCAGACATCTCTCTCCAGGCAGATGTTATGCCTTAATAAATGAAAAAAAAGGAGAAAGTTATAATTTTCACGCATGCCCAGTGCGGACTGGAAGCGTAAAGTAATAAAATTTTCTCAAAAATGTCCGGTAAAGTCGTCATTGTTAACTACATATCAGAACAGGAAGTTAATTGTTGCCGGTCAGTCCAAAATTAAAAAAAAACATTACTGTCGCGCTAAACTCTCCAGTAATGTTGCATACAAATTCCATTACTGTCTAGTTATTAACTTTTTAAAAATGCAACTCTCAACTTTTAACTCTTAACTCTCCTCGAATGCCATTGATAGAAAAAGGCGGCAAAGCAAAACAATTTTCACTATTTTGTTTTCATTTATTATTGTTCTTGTTTATTTTCGATTTTTGAGAAAGGCACTATACTTGCCTCGGCCAGATTAGCATTGCTGGCTTCGTATTATTAAACGGACTCGCAAGCTCGTCCGTTCAAACCAATACTCAGCCAGCAATTGCCTACTTCCTGGCCTAGACAGTAATGTACTATTAAATACTGACGGTTGTAAGCTAGTACTTTAATGAAAATAGCTGAAAGTTAATAATTTCACACGCTGTCTGTATGAGTGTCGGAGGCGAGTTGACAGGGGGTGACTGCTTGACTAATGGTTCTAAACGCTTTCTTAGCCCTGAGACTGAGTTAGTGAGGACGTGGAGAATAACAGAGTATTTGAATAGACTTAAACAATGTTTTAAATGTATAATTGATATGTTCAGATTTTATTTGTTTTTAAATGATGGATTGGTTTAGGTGTTTTGTAGAGGTAAGCAAGCATTTAAATAATAGCAGGTGCTATGGCTGCTGTGGGTGGTGTAGGGGTATAGCACGGGTCCCGTAATGACGAGAATCCGGGTTCGATTCCCGGCCATAGCTTTACTTTTCGGATTTTTCTGTGTTCTACTTTTAAGTGTCGTTTAGAAAAAAATAATTTGTAACGGTAAAACCATAAAAGTAAACATAAAAAATATGTTTAGGAAAATACTTGTATGTAAGTGGAATTATTTACAAAGTTCGTTTTCTTCTATTTAGTCATATCAATTGCATCTATATCCCTTACAGGCTAGTTACTTATAAAAGTGTTACCTACCACTGTACAATTGTACATGTAGGTCTGTATGTAATTTAAAAGGTAAGGTTGGTTACGAGTCGATTAATAAGAAAAATGTATTAAAATTTTTTGAGGTATCATTATTAAATTATACATAACCGAAATGTTTTTGACTTTTATTCTTATCAATTAAAGTTATTCCAAAACCATTAAAAACTTATAAATCCTTTTTTCCTTGCAACCAAAGTGTTCCCTAGTCCAAAATTACTGCAGTCGCCTCATCGCGTAGAGTCGCGGTTCAATGTTTTCGTACGTGCTTATCGACATGTATTGCAACGTGATGCAGCAGTCTTAAGTAAGTAGAGTCGGCAGCAGAAGTAAAAAGAAGTATAAATATCATAATATGGGATACAATTTAGAGGTGGACCCTAAACTAGTGTATGAGCCATTTCATTGGGGACCTATTAAAGTAAGTAACTTTAATCAGCTGATTCCGTAACATTATTTAAAAAGGGGAACATTAATTAACCTCAAATAAGAAGCATTCAAAAACATTTGAGCAACCTACATTTGGGCTGTACTATATGTTTCTGTACCTACTATCGAACAAGTTCTTCTCTTAATTGTCAGATCAATGTAACGTCGCTTCAACGTTTACTGCGAAAGCGTTCCACAGTGAGTCAGGAATCACTTTGTTTGATAGTTCTTAACAATTTTCGATTCCCAACGATGTCAAATTGTTTTGACAAAATTGACACGAGTCAGGTAAAAAATGAATAAAATGTAATAAGCTCACATTTCGGTTGCTCTCTAAATTTCATTGACAAAAAACTACAAGGTTTTGTTTGCTGATAGTATGGAATGTATGTATCTATTTTACAAAACATAAATTATGTCAGAGGGCACAAACAGCTAGATTTGAGATCAGCGCCATCTCTCGATGCAGTTGAACAAAGTTGTTCTTAATTCAGTTTTAGCCACCGTGGCGCTAGCGTCTATGTAAAAGTTACAGAGCTCTCCATCAAAGCAATCATAGCGTTAAAGAACCTGAATCGCGTACCTCAGGGGAACCTTTTCATAATCAATTTCGCAATGATTTCTGTTGGTGCAGCATGATACATCAACATGACTTTTGCAGCGTAGCGGTTCCAAGCGGTGCTTTATGTACCTACACCTACATGGTTCCTTGTTTTATAGTAAAACCCAAAACTTTGATGCAATCGTCAAGTTTAGAAGGAAACATACAAAGTTCATGATTTTAGCAACAGTTGAAATTATTACCAACAGTTACACGACCTCTGCAAATCCTGTCACTGTAGGTACCTCAGTATCAAACGCCACCTGTGAACTGATTTTTGAATCACATTACCTACTCAAAAATCAAAATTTGAACGTTGGTGTAATTTGGGACCCGATTTATGAAAGCATAATTTGAAAGTACTACTCTGAAGTGGTGAAAAAAATTAATTGATAATAATAAAAACCATTATTTAGTAAGCTTGCTACTCCTCTGCTAGGTACATTGCATTAAAATAGACCTCCGGATATAAAAGCCGGATTCAATAAATTAAACATGACTTTGAGTTGAGTTCAAAATACAAGTAGGTAGAGTAGACGAAAACAACAGCTCTTGGTTAAATCTGGCCAAGTAGTCGAATATTTAAATTGCTCGCAATTTTCGAATGCTGCATTCGAGCGATGTGCTGTCAAAAATCGGACCCCTGTTTCCACTAATTCTATGATTATTAGTTTTGTGCAAATGGTTCCATAATTAGTGCAAATGATTATGAAGCAGAAGGTGTGCGATCACATAATTTGAAGGCATATAGAGAATACCTAAGGGCTTATTGTCTAACGCACTATCTCTTTTTAACCTCATCAAGTACTATTAGAAGGAAAGTAATGGTAAATTGTGACTGTGATTGCAATTGTGAATAGACACAAAATGGTCGTACGGTCAAAGACATTAATTGTTGAGCCACTGTGGAACGCTGTAATATTGTCATTGCCAAACTTTAGCAACGTGTTCAAAGCAATCATTATCACTGTGTCACCTGTCCTTCTTCCTCTTCCAAAACTTATTCCAAATGCTTTACTGTACACTCGACTAGGCTGTGGAATCGCTTACCAACCTTCATCAGGAAATCTTTCTCCATCAGTGTCGTTCAGGGAAGGTTTGAAGAAGATGTGGCTCGCACCATCTTCTTAATTTAAGTAAATATTCCTTTGTTTATTGTGCTCTTCATTTATTTATTTTATGTAATATATTTTATTGATATATATTATAGGTAGTATAAAGTAGTTTATTGACTGGTAGGTTTTAGGAGTTTATGTATTATATTCGGTAAAGTTATGTATTGTGGCTCTCAGTGTTTGCAATTTTTAAACTCACTCGTCCATCCCTAATATAATACTCCTTTCATCCACTCAAAGGTTGACTGGAAGAGATCCCTCAAAGGGATACGTCTGCCTTTGTGCATGTATCTCAGTGTTTGTCATTTGTATTTGTCTTGTTTATTTTGCACAATAAAGAGACACTTACATACATACATACTATGACAACATTCCGTGTATGCTCAACAACTAAAGTTATTGACCGTAATACCAGCAGTGATGAAAAAGACCCAGTCTTTTAAGGTTATTTAAGATGACTAGACTCCATTGTAGTCGTCTCTACTGCAAAATGAAAACTGGAGGTTAGGATCATTAAAAAAAATCTATTCAGAATCTAATAAACTTGAAATCTTATTGGAAAGCTATAGGTAAGTCCGCTAAGAATTTATCTTAGGAAAGCTGAAAGATTGTTTCAGGTTTATAGTTTATGGTATGGTATACAAGAAAGCATTAGAAAGAAAAAAATCTGTGCTTAGATAGATATTTGTAAAAACTAGATACCCTGGGACACCTAATAAGAAATGAGATGTCAGTCTGTTTACTGACGCAGATTGTGGAAACTAGTAAACGGATTTTCATTGCGTTGAGTGAGAGATAGATTGAACTATGCCTGGAGCATAATCTCATTATCATTATTTCCCTGTCCCATTGGTTGTCTGGTAGAGATCGCTATTAAGCGATAAGACCGCCTATTGTCTACTTTGTTCTTTGATTCTGTATTGTTTTGTACTGATTTGTGGTGTTCAATAAAGAGTATTGTATTGTATTGTATTGTATCATCACTTCAGTGTAGTACCTATATCGTATTTTCTTAAAAAATTAAGTAGGTACAATTTGGAACTCACGACTTTCTTCCCAGTAAAGTCCACAACAACGAACTTTCAGGCATCAGCTATAGTTGTTGATAACTGTCTTATTCATTCAGCAGCACTAGGATCGCTCTACCTTGACAAAAACTACATCCATACCTACATAATATTTATCACGTCTTTATCCCCTTCGGGTTAGACAGACACTAAGGTAACAAAACCTCAAGGCCACGTTTAGCATGATGAAGGGCGTATAGGTGGATAGGGAAATCAAAACAGTGATGGGTTGCTAGCCGCGTCGCTTATGACATGGTTCCTGATACTTTCGCCTATTCCCTCGATGGGCTTTTACCATCTGCTGCAAGAGAAACAACTGGTAAATTCTATGTTTTTTCTTTTTCTAGACCAGCATGGAAGAATATAATAAAGAAGAATATTTTCTTACGGATTTTTATTTCTTTCGGCTGACATTATGTTATTGGAGTGGCAACTTGTTATAGAATGAATTTATTTATTAGTTAGGTAGGTACACAATGACTTCAACGCATGCACCAAGAGCGGGGGGGGAGGGGCACGTGTTACCACTCAGTGGATGCCCCAGGATGGTTGGCGGTGGCGGAGATCGCGGCATGACTTAAACAAGGAGTGGACTTAGAATGTATTTGATGTTGTTGTTGTTGTGTTGGTGGATTTGGTGTTGTTGTGTTGGTATATTTATTTTATTTGGAATTATGACTATTGAACTTGTGAGTATATTCATTACCACTGATTTATGAATGTTGCGATTTTGATGTAGGTATATTAATTTTGTAATTGACATGGATAATTTGCATTTTATTTAATTAATCGCCTTTCAATGAAGTATTTGCACGACTGCATGCAGGCTAAATTCACTGTCAATAAACCTTGCTGTAGGTACCTACAAAACAACAAAAAATTGACTGGTTCGTGAACGTATGGAACGTACGTACCTAACATGTAATTACCTATTTTTGACATCCAAGGAAGCCAAAAATAATGTTAATTATTCAATATTTAGATACCTATCTCATTGAACACTGGACAGCAAAGGGGTCTTTCTGAAAATGTAAGAACCTATCTAGCTTTAGATTCTATTTATAAATAGAAACTAGCTTCTACTCGCGACTTTGTCTGCGTACAATTATACATTATAAACTTCTCTCTTGAATCACTCTAGGTATTTATTAAAAAAAACGCATCAAAATCCGTTGCGTAGTTTTAAAGATCTAAGCATACATAGGGACAGACAGACAGCGGAAAGCGACATAGTTTTATACTATGTACCTAATGATTAAAAACTCTACATTTAAAATATTATAATCTAATTCTCGACCCAATTAAGTTGTATAATTCTAATTAATTTGCAGATGTCTATTTTAAGTAAATAAGTACCTAATAACTACCAAAGTGTTAAAAAGTAAAAAAATGGTTTCTTGAAAAATTATTACTAGAAAAATCTTAAACTCTCTCAAATATTATAATCACGTCTCCAAGATGGATCAAAACGGGAAATTTTGTATAATTCCTTAACTTCGCAACTAAAAAACTTCCACGAAGTTTCCAAAGCACATTGACACCCCACTTTCAGAACTTGTTTCGACCAATCAGAGCGCCGGATCGCACGCAACAAGCCCCGCCCACCGGCATTGCAATAGGCATGCTCACAGTGCAGCGCAACTCGAAACTACTTCGCATCTCAGTCTGATGTATGACGTTATCGCGAGTGCGATAGAGACAGCACGCTCAGTATTACGATTACATGCAAATTTTTATTCAGTTGCAAATTATGTGTTGCATTACAAGGGATTAAGTAATTATGTATTATTATAAGGAATCACGAATTTCTTTAACATGAGCATCTTTTATAGGTAAAATGCGATGCGTGAGTAAGTCATTTAGCTCAAGGTTTTTTAAAGAAAATTACCTACAAATGAAAATAACCTTAGTTGTATCTTTAAAGTAAAAAGATAACTTTGAGATTAGGTATTAATTATTCTTGGGCAATATAGAAATGAGGCCTTCATTTAAAAAAAATAGGTTAAGTGATAAAAGCTGGGTAACCCGTATACCTCCCATTTCATCAATAAATTAATTTCATTTATTATTTAAATGTGATATCAACAAGAAAAACTTCTATATTTAACACTGTAAATGCGTTCAGCTGCGGTTACGTCAAAATATCAGTAAAAAGATACAAGTACCTACCTATAAAATACTACTAAATATATCTGGCTTTGGATAAACTAACGCACATTCAGATAAAACTTTTTTTTTACATGTAGCATCCCTTTTCAGGAGCTTTTGCCTAAACCAGTAAAAAAGAAACAAATCCCTATCACACCAAGCCATCTACATGATTTATTTGCATTCATTCATTAAAAAAACCCTTTCCTACAAACATACATAATTAAAAAGCAATAAGCTATTTATAAATATCCACAGATATTCTCCGTCACTGTCTTTTCAACTGGGAGTGTAAAGGACAGCAGCACCCTAGATCATAAATTTTGTTGGAGTCAGGTGAGTTATGTGGCCAACATGTGTGTCGCGTGACCTGTTGATTATTAAGTTGTAATAAATTTTGTAGCCCACGGGGAGTAAGTCTGTTGGGACACAACGTCCCTTCAAAATTTTAAGGGTTAAAAGGAGAGCGCTTAAAATATTAGAAACTTACTTATTCGCCATGTGGTTAGGTACTTAGGTTAGGTCTCTGTGGTGAAACCCTAGTGGCATCCCACTGCGTCCCCATCACACCGGATTGAGGCAACGCCGGAGAGTTTTTAGTTCGGGTATACCCCTTCGGGGGGAGCCACACATAACCCTAGGCATCCCCGTGCCTATGGCATCCAGAAAGATTTCCTCTCCGTTAAAAAAAAAGGGACTTCGTTTACGAGTGCGACACGTCAAATCTAGGGTAAAACCCGGATAGTCGCCCCGAGGGTATAGTTGCCTTGATTGCAATTACTCTACTTTCGCGAATGAAACACATGTTATTTTATTTATCTATCGAGAGACTCTTCAACTACAACTAAGTTGACCGTGTTGCATGTTTCTGTGCGATTGCACGAGACGCCTAGGTGCGATCAAAGTTCTAGCGGGGTAAATGTCCTCTTTCTCAACAAGGCAACTATCCTAAACGTAATTTACATGGTTTAGGTAACTATCCCCTATATGGGATAGTTGTCCTAAAATTTAGAGGTCTGCAAAAATCGCCAATACTCTGGAAATATCAAAGATAATGTTTATTCCTCTCATAAATTTGAAGATAATAAACCAAAGTACCCACCCGTTTTACAAATAAAGAATCTTGCTTTTTGTACAAAGAGATATAAAGTAATTTCAAAAAGTGGGGCATCTATCCTGGTTTTACCCTACCAGGATGCTGACTTGACCGATGCAAAGGGAATGTCGTAAAGTAAGTACCTACCTACACATAACAAGACCTAGGCCTTATTTTTGTACATTAAAAGACCTGGCGGTAGGATTTAGGGAGCCTTCCTAATTTCGCATTTGAATTACTAAAATTACACATAACATCTAAAGTTTACTAGTTGACATTTCTGTACTTGGCCCGCGTGGGCCGCGTGCATCATAAATACCATAAGAATATCTATAATGGGCCTTTTTCACTACCTTCAGTTAAGTTTTGATATCCTGTCAGCTATCTGATGCCATCTCTGTCTGTTTTGTAGAAATAGATAGAGAATTAGAGACGGTGCCATTGATTTCTGACACTTAAGGTATCAGTGAAAGACGCCCTAAAAGTACTGAGGCTACGTGTTATCATAAAAATTCAGCTATTTGGGTATCAATTTGCAATGAGTTTAAAAATACTAACACACATCCTGCTCTGTTGTAATTTTTGAGGTTATCTCGTGGAGACCTCAACTACACAAGATAGAGATAGGATCCAATCATTTCATCAATAAATATTTGACTGACCCATCATTTTATAAATGCCTTTGACAAACCTATATTTTAAAACTTCGGACAACCTGATCAGAGGATTCTATTT
This sequence comes from Pandemis corylana, assembly GCA_949127965.1. NCBI lineage: Eukaryota > Metazoa > Arthropoda > Insecta > Lepidoptera > Tortricidae > Pandemis > Pandemis corylana. The sequence continues at coordinate 5,942,272 of OX421859.1, read as the reverse complement.
TGTTAGTGGAATATAAGGTTTTTTAATAACTTTTTTAAACATTAGGGGATAATTTAAGTTTTCAAAAAAAATGTAGTTTTTGAAATATCTTCACTTTAGGTACCTATCTAGCTTCGTAGCGCCAATGTACAATTAGCGTTAGTGCAATTGGTAACAGAATTCTTTGGGATACAACAAAAACGGTAACATCATTGATAAAGTTAAAAAAAACTAATCAAATTTATTTTGATGCTTTATTTGTTTAGGTTTAAGTTAGGGTTATTGCTCTTCTAGCTTTCCAGTATATCAACTCGGTTGACCTGTCAATCGCTCGAAGGTTAACTGGAAGAGATCCCTTTAAGAGATAAGTTCGCCTTTGTACATCTATTCATCTCATTATCTGTAAAAATAATTTGTTTTATGTACAATAAAGAGTTATACATACAAATCCACCAAAACAGGTGAACAATTAAAAACCCATTCAAACAAAACTGAAACTATAAACAGTAGGACAATAAATCTTTACATTCCTATGGCCGACACTAACTAAGCCTAATGGCTGACATTCGTCTCGCACTCATTCGTGCTGTAGCTTAATTAGCTGCTAATTAGAGTTCCGTACCCAAAGGGTGCCAATGGGACCCTATTAGGCTTTGCTGTCTCTCTGTCTGTCCATCTGTTACAAGGCTGTAAGGTATCTCTTAAACAACAGGTAGAAACATGAGGTTTTTACAGAAAGTGCAATAAAGGTTTGGAGTTATAGACTAGATACAAAGGGAAAGGAGTCCACAACTCCATAAGAACCGTGCTTTTTGGAGTTTTATGTCTTAGATCTCTCTACTCGGACTTGGAACCCGATTTTTGAAAGTACCTATCACTCGAAAGTGACACAAAAACGTAGATTATTAATAGCTGTGATTTCTACTCTACCTATATCAAATTAAGCATAATTTTTTACCACTTTTCAGTGGTGCTTGCGAGTTATGTCATGTCAAAAATCGGAACCTTAGCTGGTCAATAAAGCTATGACGGGTTAACACATAATTTAGTGATTTGTACAGAAATGTTAAAGAAAGTCTGCCTTTGTTACTTAGTTGAGATTAGTTATAGTGTAATATTACTTCTACTGTGTATTTATAGGTAACCTTCAGCCTTATTGGATTTATACGCAGAATTATACGAAACTAAAATTCTCTTACCTGTGAACTGTAATGTTAAAAACTTGGAATCATCAAAGTTATGTCCCCACCACTATAATGAGTTGTCTTTCAGTCATTCACTAGTCAGTCAGGTTATCCTTTTACGGGATAAGTTAAGTTCTACAAGCCACATTCCATAATGTAGTCAAGACAACGAAGTACCTGACCAAACAGATCCAAAAATGTAAACTCAGTCAGATAATTCCAAGTTGGAATCAACATAGCATCCTACATATTAAATAGGATCAACTCTGGACCTATCGATCAACTTACACACTTCACGACACTAACATTGCAAGACCGAACTGCAACCGTTACAAAACATCTGTTCATAAAAATAGATGCGTTCTTAATAATTCAGTACGGACGGTAATTTTTATTCTTCAGACGTCATTTCTGATGCATTGCGGGCGTCCGTGCCTCCCGACCGGTACTAAGCGCCATGAGCAACGTGCCGTGTTACGGCGGGCTGTGGAAATAGTTTTGCATTTGTAATTTAAAAATAGAATCCGTTTTTTTTAAGTTATGACGGATTGCTCAAGAGGAACAATGAGACTATGCCAAGGTGCAGTGGGACTTTACATACATACATACATATATCACGTCTTTATCCCTTACGAGGTAGACAGAGCCTAAGGTAACAAAACGTTAAGGCCACGTTTTGCATAAGGGCGTATAGGTGGAAATGGAAATCAAAATAATGATGGGTTGCTAGCCGCATCGCCTATAACATGATTCCTAAGACTTGCACCCATTCCCTCGATGGGTTTTTACCATCTGCGCGGGAAGAGAAGCAACTGGTAAATTCTATGTTTTTTCTTTAGTCCCAGACCAGCACGGAAGAACTTACTACCTACTTGGGACTTTAGCTTCGATATAGCAACCAGTGCGATACGGCTAATTTTCGAAGTTATTTTTTTTTTCTAGTTGAGTATACTCGTACCGATGTAAGACCAGTGCCAAATACCTAATAGCTTAGCACTTTATAATATCACTAGCTATTGCTCGCGACCTCGTCTGCAAAGAATTCATATATCGCTATCCCGCGGGAATTATGGAATTATCCGGGATAAAAAGTAACCTATGTTTTAATGTAGAGTAGGTACCAGCTTTCTTCGTTCTAAATTTGGTCCAATTCCGTCAAATCGTTTCTGCGTGAAGAAGAAACAAGCATACACACTCACTCACTCAGTCACATCGTCACAAACTTTCGCATTTATAATATTAGTGGGATAAATGCAACGGACATTGTATAAGTCTAAAATAATAAATTAGATGATGTGAACACCATGTTAATGCACATTTGTAAAAAAATATTTACATTTATAAAAAAAGTAAGATAAGAAAACTAAGTAGGTAGTTGTAAGTAGAACCCTCTTATTTTATGTGAAGTTCCAGTAATAGTTAAATATACCTACTTAATTTTATATTTTGTTTAATTTTATCTCATCATTGTTTTTTTTTTCTCACAAAGAATGTAAACAAATTGTTAGAATCAACTTCATACTCACTGGTTTCAGTATACAGGATTAAGCTACCTTAAGCACTCTACACTTTACCGCCAATTAAAAAAACCAGCTTGCCACAACACCTCAAAAAAGCTCCCAAAACTGCACCTTAAACTGTTTGTCAACAAAACTCCAGAACAGAAAAATCGTTAAGCATCAATAATCGTCAATCGGTTCATTGAAATCGGATACGTTAATACTAATTACGCTAATGGCTTGAGCGGTAGCGGAAGCTTGCGCGGGAGCGGGCACGTGGCTCAGGTAACTCCCCCCCCGTCCCGCCTCCTCCCCGGCGCACCTCGGCGGCGCGAGCGAGCGGCGAGCGCGCCATTCGACGCTCGGACGCCGCGGCGGGAAATCACGAGCCGTTTTCCGCGGGGCGCCGAACTTTCGAAATCGGACGCATACGATATTTAAAACTCGAACTAAGTTTAATTTTTTTAGTGCAGTGAACGTGGATGTTTGTGATTTGACGGTTGTGATTTTTTTTTTGTTTTCATTTGAATTCTGTGAGTATTATTTTTTTGTAGTTGCAGGGTAGGAAACTCTTTGAAAATTATCGGCAATTGATAGTTGTTTGAAGTCGTGCAGTCAAAGCGTGGCGTCGTAAATCTTGGAAGCGGTGGATTTCAACTGTCCACTTGACACGGGACATTAAAAGCATATTAAATCCTCGGAAGCTCACTGTATTTGACTACAAAGTGCTTTACAAGATTATTTAAGACAAATTTCCGGAAACTTTAGAATTAGTAAAATTTATAAAAATATTGTTTAGTTTTTTAAATTTCTTAAAGCTAATTAGGGGACTGGAGATGATTTATATTGTTATATTATATCAATAGAACAAAACATTAAAATATGATACGAAAAATTTATCACACTAAAATTAAAGTAGGTAAACTACTAGGGCAATTCCGAAAAAAATACGCTGAAACAATCAAATATAAAAACTAAAGCTATCAAAACCCTTTCCCCGACGTAAACTGACGTCTAAAGTAAACAAAACACGACACAGGCAATCAAACTTCGAATTAAAATTAAAACAGACCGCGACGTATTTCCTCCCATAGCCCTGAGAATAAACTTAAGAAAAATAAAAAAAAAGCAATGAAATCGTTCGGCCCATTTAACGTCGACCGGACGGGAGTGACAAAAATTCAACGCTGAAATAAACTGAACACATGTGACGGGGTGTCAACGGAGGACAATTCGGTACTTTATTTCATTAAGGATTATTCTGATATTGAAGAAGAGTTGCACTTTGTTTCACACTTCAGTTGTCTTAGCGAGTGTTGGACGGAACTTAATAAAAAGAGCTACTTCAATGATATCTATTATAACTTATCTATGCAATGTGTCAGTGTTATTGATGCATTTTAAGGTTTATTCATAAAATGTAGATAAAAACATGCACAATTTTAGGTAATGAAAGATGTGAAAAATTATACTGATACAGATTGTTAATAGTCAAGTAGATTGCATTGAATGAGCTACATGTAACATTAGTTGAATCAAATGAATTAAATATAGAAAACTGCATAACTATAAGTACTTCATAATGTAGATAGAGTTCACTGAAACTGATATTAACTATTTAGCTACTCACTGGTTATTGTGATGATTAAAGTACTCATGATGTCCTGCCATTCTATTTTGTTTAGAAATGCATACTTGTAGTAAACTAAAGTAGATATTAATGTAATAACTATGTTTATTCTTTGCAATTTAAAACCTATTTGCACAAACTTACTGATCTAAAGGCAAAACTAAAATATGCTTTTAATTCAAGCTTATATTTTGACCTTTTTTTTAATGATTACGTATTATCTTCTTATTTATAAACGTTGGTACCTATTCCTAAGTACATCAAGCTTGTTAACTTAATATTCGTTTCTCTCTATTTGTCACTTTGATATTTGCTTTTACCAGACAAAGACAAAATTTAGTTACGTTTTGTTGTAACGGTTTAAAAACATTTTATGACTAAAGAAAAAAGTACTCATTCGAGTACCTAAATTAAGTAAAAATCAAACAATTCCCCACCAAACATAACTAACTTATGCAACATAACCTGACACGTAAGTATTTCAAAACAAAACTGGCAGCCAAACCGAAATCCACCGAAACCGTTCGAAATTCAAAAATTCACACATTCATCACGCGTGAAATAAATCCAGTAAATACACAATGACTGCTAATTTGCTCATAAAGACATATGCAGCGGGCAAGTCGTAAATCGGTGCAGTCCTATAAAGCTTCGCGGACACTTTTATGGGCCCACCACGTGGCTCCTTTTTTCCGCACTTGACTCGACATGTGTAGCACTTTATAGATATATCCTGGTATTAATTTATTGTTTTAGAATAGACCACCCTTGCGTTGCTTCCGTGTTGCCAGAGTTAATAAAGGCGGCGCTTGCTAATTAATTGAGAGTGACCCATGATATCTATTATAATGTATTAATTTATATGCTAAAATAAGATAAAAATAACATTTTTAATGCAAGCTTTTTTTGCGGAATCTATTTGTTATCTATCCTACATAATATATTTAAAAAAAATTGACAATCTGAACAGTAGAAGTGGGTCAAATTTTATCTGGAAGAATTGTCTCAAAAACATAATCTACTTTGTAAGTTAAATAACAGCTTCTAACTAGAGACAAACACAGTTAAACTGTTGTGCAAATACAAGATTTTTTAACTTGTTTAAAAATACTTCACATGTTGCTGTCGGAAAATAAATAATGAATCATAAAGAAAGTAAACTTGGACTTTTCTGTTATGATAGTTTGATTAGCGCTGAGCGTGTAGATATGGTGCTAGCCTAAAAAGTAGTTTAAGGTTGCTCTTCCGTAGAAGACGGAGACGAGCAGAATTGGTCACTCACCTTAGGTCATTCAATTTAGATTGTTACAACACAAGAGGAGCTAATAATGAAATTGTTCCGATCCTGTAAGAAGGACTACGGTTGCTCAACTGTAATGAAAGCGTGTTTTAATAGTTCTGAACAGTAAAACCAGAAATAAAAAATATGTTTTAAGATAAATTTAAGATCTGCCTTTGATCTTGACTGAACGTAGGATGTTACGAATTGCCATAGATATTTTGAGTAGATAGGTAGTAGATAGGTATTTGAGAATATTCTCAATTAGATATTTAATTATTCCAATATTGTTATGATTATCATCACCGTCACCATTTATTGCAACCATGGTATTTACAAGATGTTATTGTTATTCTTGCCAGCACATACATATTGACCCTACTAGGGCCTAACGAAACTGAAAACTAAATCTAATAATAAGATTACTTTTACTGATTATTTTTACATTCAAATAAAAAAGTCTTTATAATCAGGCGCAAGAAGCTGCTTCCTTAAAAATGAAACGAATTAATGTGAAAGAAAATTGTGGGTTATAATTTTCTCAAAGGACGATGCCAACTTCTAAGTAAATTAATAAAAAAATGAATGAACTTACCTACACATAAAATAAATGATATATAATCAACAAATTGTCTCTTGCTTTCTTACTCAAGCTTATCGAAGTTCATAAAACATTAAAAAGTTCCCAAGCGTGTTCAAAAATGGGCCTCGCTTTGATTTTAAGCACTTGTCGTATCAAAACTCTGTTTTTCCTCCCTCAGATAATCATTTCATTCTCGCACAACATCCATCACCAATAACGAGAGCACACACTTGACCAACTAATGTGTCTCATTTCATCGCAGGTCCATCAATCAAGCCGCTCGGAGGACAATTGGAGCGGACTACGAACGTCGGTAGCACTTAACATGTCCAACTAGACCATTCACAGTTCGTCCAAACGATGACAACAGTATAGTGAACTTACGAACGAGGACACTACCCCCTGTTACCGATGAACGACCTAAACTACAACGCTGGGATGAGCTCCTACCAGTTCGTCAACTCCCTAGCCTCGTGCTATGGGAACCAGGCGCCCGGTCGCACCGGCACCCCCGTCGACCAGCCAGGGCATCCTGGTTTGCCGACTCCGGGAGCGGATTACTACAATCCGAGCGCAGCGGCGTCGGCCTACCCGAACGCCTGCTACTCGCCCCCGCAAGTCGGCCATCACTACCCGCAGCATCCGTATGCGACGCCCGCCGCTGGCGCACACATGCAACCGCAAACCATGATTGACTACACACAACTACACCCGCAGAGACTCGGTAACACGACGAGCCATATGCACCAGCATTCGAACCCGAGCCCGGGGGCGTTATCACCGAATCTGATATCAAATCCGCCCAGCCAAGCGGCCGGCGCTAGTTGTAAATTCGCTGATTCCACATCAACAACAGGAGTTGCTTCCCCTCAAGATCTTTCAACGTCGTCAGGGCCGGGCAGAACCTCGCCCGGTTTTGGCGTTGGACAGACCAGCGGATCAACAGGCTCCAAGCTAGGACTGACCACTCCCATCGCCTCCCCTGTGGAACACAAAGCGAATGTTAATCAAAACATTTCAAGTCCCGCTTCAAGCACATCAAGCAATGAAAGCAACGAGGCTAATAACTCTAGTTCTAATAATACGAAGAATTCTAAATCTGCCAACGCGTCGGCGAATCCTCCGCAGATATATCCCTGGATGAAGCGAGTGCACCTAGGACAAAGTAAGTAGATATTTTAATTCTTATCTGAACGACAGAACAAACAAGCTCACACTTCTTTACCGGTGCCGTTAAATCAAATGGATCGACTTCCTCGTTAACTTAATAAGCCGGAGGCCGCGGCCACGCCTTCGTCTAAATACCAACAGTTTGATGTAATAGAAATAAACTATTCATCAATAATTCGATGAGGTGGAGACAAAGCGAATTTTATATCTATTTATAAAACATTAGCATGCATTAATGTAGGATCAATATGGCAACTGATGAATGGCGTTCATTATAAGCCATAATGGTTTGTTGGCGGGCGCTTGCAACTGAACATCCGAAGCCTTTTTCAAGCCTCCTAATGATGGGCAAAGTGCATCATCACTATGACGCGGCTAATGATAACCTTCTGGTGTTAACCGGGAATCGAGTTAGTCAAGGGTTAATACGTTTTAAATCGAGTTTTAAAGCCATTTGTTTTTCGAACGCGTTCAAAAGTGTTTTGTCTTCATTACGGCCAGTGTTGGCTGCGCGACGTTTTCAAACAAAAGAAACAAGAGTATTATTACAAGCATAGGACAAGTTGCGCGGCGGCTGTCAGGTCGGCGATGTCCGCAGATAAAGACAGGCGCAGATGTTGCCGCTTTCTGGGAAATTAGTTCGTATTGTTTTCACGGACGGATTCCGTGACCTTCCCAAGGTTCACACTTGCATCATATTTAATTTCTTTCAATACAGTTACAACACATCTGGCGTTTAAAATTAGCATTTTTTTTGTGCATTGCGTCTTACAGATTATCTTTGAATCTTGGGGTTCGTATGTTGGTGCCTACCACAAAAACATTCGGGTGAGTTAGGTTAGGACTATAATTTTATGCCTCATATCAGGTATCTCAATCTTTGCCACAGAGAAGTAGGGATACATTATAGCTACGACAAAATATGCTAGTGTTGAGCTCAGTTCAAGGTGATCAAGATTATTATGTTACGTATTTTCAACTAAATAATTACAATACGAAATCTCATAAGTTATAACATTGTTTCATACTGTTTGATATTAGGCTCATAATTTTCCAACATGGCGTATGTCATTAATACACGGAATTGATGCGCTTAAAATAAACTTCAGCTAATATAATTCATATTCATATTATGCATGTTATTTTAGCTCTGACATTCGCTGCTGTCTTCTTTAAAAAATATTCCCTTTGATCATAAATGTTTAACCACATTCATCAAAAACGTTTTGCTTCGAATTTTCTTCTAAATGTGACTGTGAAATAAACCGTTAAAACTGATTAGTACTTAGGATTACTTCAGACTCTAATTATGGCTCAACATTGTTATTTACTCCTACACCAAACGTTATATTCCGTTTCTGATAGATATTTAAATAAATATTAGAGTGAGTGTTACCTCTACCGCTACCATTAGAAACGGAAAATATTTGCTTAGTGGGGGCGGGTGCTTGTCATTTGGCATGCTGGGTCTAGGTGCGGCACGAGCAGCCAATAAGATAGATACAGATAGGAAAGCCTTACAACTATAAATATAACTATTTAAATCAGGCATTACTTTTAGGAGGCCCATATTCATCAAACCAACGTCAAACGTCAACTGTGCTTCTTTTAGTTCCGTGCGGCACCTTTATATTTTCATTCAAAAATCCAACCAGTTCTGCTAGAAATAACACATACACATACATACATACACAAATCACGTCTTTATCCCTTACGGGGTAGACAGAGCCTAACGTAACAGGTACCTACAGGCCACATTTAGCAAGATTGTGAGCGTATAGGTGGAAAATGGAATCAAAATAGTGATGGGTTGCTAGCCTCATCGCCTGTAACATGATTCTTATGATTTTCGCCCATTCCCTCGATGGGCTTTTACCATCTGCGCGGGTAGAGAAGCAACTGGTACATTCTATGTTTTTTCTTTGCTCCCAGGCCAGCATGGAAGTCCCAAAAACACGAAAAACGAAATAACGTGATAAACAATTGACATTCTGAATTATTTTCTCATTTTGGGCATATAGATTCACTTTGGAGACCGCACGTGACAGTCTCTAAAAAGCGTTTGCAGAAAGAGGATAGGTTTTTTTTTAAACTGACCAGCGAATGGCCTCTATATCACCTGATGGTAAATGCAGATGAGGCCGAAGATGTAGCTCACTGGTTTTCCGTAAAATGACCCAACATAACTCGTTGTTGGCACTCCTGCGCAAATAACATGTTTTTGATTAGCTATTGCTTCCTCTTCTACCTGAAGATAAGTTTCATAATATGTTAAACGAAACCTATGATCTTACGAGGAGAGAAGATTAAAAAAAATTGTATTAAAAGATCGATATTCTTTAACAACGGCATTAGATATACTTTCAGGATATACGCAGTTACATGTATCACACCGTTGAACATAATGCTTAACCGCATTCTTCCCAATCGAATATTGGAAGCCACAAGTCGTTTCCAATACTGAAACGGCTGTTCTCTTTACTGACCAAGGCGAATATGCAAATAGAGTTGAAAAGACGCGGAGGTCGCAACCCTTACGTGCTCGGAGGCAATAAGTCAAAATGTAGTGAAGCGACTGCCTTGTATGCGTGCAGACCAACGACTATACTCAGCACAACACAAAATGACGACTCGACCTGTAAAATTCATATAACTATCTCTTTTACACTCGTTACCTGTATACGGAGTAGTTCCTTCGCTCTCCTTTGCATTTGTCCGGTCTACTGCGGCTACAGTGAGGCTTCTTCATATTTAGCGCTTGTGAAATTATATGCAAGTGATATTTAGTGGTGACGTGTCTATTTCCACAGTTCTTGGGAATGGGAAACGTGGATATGTGTGCCGTTTCCTTGGGCAGTAGTATGTGTTGGTTGTTGGTTAGAAATGATGAGATTTATGAAAGAAAAAATCGGGTACATTAACTTACAGTCCGTGAGCTCTTAGAATGCCGTTGAAGTTTACCTGACTTGCTATCTCACTCACTTTTATGGGTTTGATACTTGAATCGGCCCAGTTACAGATAATGTGAGTTATTTAAATATTAACACGTAGCGGTTCAGAATTGTTGTAAATGTAATTAGAAAAGCTCTTTATTGCCCGAGTCTTTTGCTAATACAACCGTTAAAATATGAAGTTCCCGTTGAAACGTAGCCATGTTACTATTGTTAAACAGTTATTTATGGGTTAAGCGTAGGGATAAAATGTTTTTGCATATTCTCAGTCCACGCGAAGAGTAATTATTTAATGAATTATTTATGAACGCAAACTCGATATAGGCACTTAATTACGCCAGTTTCTGCCAACTGCGGTAATCCTTGTGAAGACCAGTACATTTATCACAAGAGTCGTATTAAAAAATTATAAGTGTAATTAAATGTCAAAATATTGATACAATTTTTTTGCCAGTCTCTTTGAATGAATAATAGTTAATTTACGTTTCACTCAAAGGAAGCGGCTTTAAAATACCTTCTAAAAAGATGGCTATCAACTCCCATTTGTTGAAACTCGTCGGTCATTACAACATTATTGTTTTTCCGGTCAAACAAACAAATACCACCTCAACAAACATATCTACAACATATCTTGAAAATTCAAATGTCATATATCAAAAAAAAAACATAATTTCTAAGGAAAGAGCTGCGTCATTCTGACTTTAATACCACATTTTGGTAAAAAATGCTTAGATACTGCACATCATACCTGTACAAGCGATTAGTTAATAAATAAAGAATTAAATTCCAGCAGAGATTAGTTGCCGCGCTCATAAATAAATCAAGTCAGGTCGCACTCTGAGTAAAATATGACTCGAGTAATATTATGCTAAAGGCATGCAACGTATTGTGATGTTGCTTTGTTTTTGATGCGTTTTTGTTTTATGGCAGCCAATGTATTATAGTCATTAATTTGAAATGTTAAGTAACGCTAGAATTATTAGCTGAAACACAACGTGGGTGCACTGCCGTTTCGGCGAAAAGTGATCCCCAAAGTATCATTTCCCAACTATGTTTCTCACTTCAAGAAAACGAACTATTATTACATTATATATAATAGGAAAGTAGATCTGGTTAAAATTCTTATAACCAAGTATTATTAAAGTTGTTGACGTTAATTTGCCAAATAAAATTGACATCAGTGAACATAGTATATATTTTGCCACACGATTAATTGCCCATATGAATTTTTTAAATAAGTAGTTCGGGAAGTGATGCTTCTAGGATTTTTTTTCGCCGAAATGTCGCTGCATCGGTAATCCGTAAAGGTAATTGTGTTTTGTTATAAATTCAGATGGTCACGTTACCATATTAATGAGCTCAAAAACTTAAGTGTTTTAGAGCGTAATGTTAATGAATTATAAGTAATGCTAATCAAAATGCAATTAAATTAAAGCAGGTTACAATTTAAGCTATTTCCAGTATCATACATACACGACGAAAAACCAAAGGTTTTGACATAAACTGCTTGCAAACAAAATTGATTGTAACTTACGACAAACCATAAATTCTTAGCTAAACACACGGTATTTTGCTAGATATTAGGCATTTAGAATACCTCACGAAGCAAGAACCGATCAAAGATACGGTTGGAATCTAGACCGCAGACCCCGCCTCGCCACGTTAATATGCAGAGGGTTAAAAATAAATAAAACTCAACTGGTTAACAAAAATAAATGAAAGGGATTATTGGCCCAACCACCAGTGCCGGCCAAGCCGCCATTGTAGTGGCAATGATCTTGCAAGTTCTTGCTAAATCACGCCGCAGAAACAAAATGTCACATCTCAACTGGTTTTAAACGTTAGATACGACATTTTGCACCGAAACCAATATACGCTATATCGCTGACGAGGAATGTCGTAAGCGACGTAGTTTTATAAGTTTATGCGTTGTTTTTGAACTGGTTCGTTGTAAATTGGATACGTGGTTGTGTTCTGCATTTTTATTTAATTAGATTGCACGGATCACGCCTTGTTTTAAGTGAAGTAAGTGTTTAATATTGAGTAGCCGTAGATAATGTTGATTAAACTATGGGTTGACCCTTGCTAAGTTGGTTATTAATGAAAGAGTATTTTTTACGAAAAATGGACTAAGCGCCATGGGTTTTTGTTGACTATTAGGTATATCACAGTGGAAATATTAAAAGCGATAAAATGTGAACAACAGTAGCAAAAAAATATATTTGTAATGAATAAGTAGATATTTCTAATTAGATATTCACCATCATCATCATCATCATCATCATCAGCGAGACGTCCACTGTTGAACAAATGCCTCCCCTTAGCACACCCTAATGAACGACAACTCTTGACTGCATCCACCGGTTTTCCGCCACTTTCACGATGTCGTCGGTCCACCTAGTGGGAGGCCTACCAACACTGCGTCTTCCGGTTCGTGGTCGCCACTCGAGAACTTTTCTTCCCCAACGGTTACACATTATATCTTTGCCAGTTGTGAATTCTTTTTGCGCTCTTTCCCGCCAGAAAATGACTCTAAGTTGGGTACCTACCTACAGTTACTAAAATTGGTTCAGTACTCAAAGAAAACTTATTTTTCCCATGGAAGTATTAATGTTTCTGTTTAAATTAAAAAGTCATAAAATGAAATCTCAAGATTGTGGCTATGCGCCATGTTACAAAACGCTATAAGCTACAATATTTGTAATGAAGACTTCAATTGTATTACGAATTATATCAGGTCCTAAATAATTCTGAGCATTTGTTTGATATCGGGAGCTTATCAAAGGTAAGCGCATTATATGAGGTAAAAATATGTCCAATGATATAATGAAATAAACTTATGCCGTTAGCTAAACGGTTTCATAAAAGAATCATAGAGTAACCAACTTCCAAAACCCGGGACGTCCCTAAACCCCTATCCCAGAGGACTCTCCTTCAATTATTGATGGCAACTTCTAGCCTATAAAATATAGGGGACGATACAAACAATTTTTCATCCGGTTTAGCTTTAAATAACTTGTAGTGCATGCCGGCTTTATTTTCACGCGTGCAGGTTATTTATGGGAGTTTTACTTTACAACATAGGTACACGCAAGCATTGGAAAATTAAAGTTCAAGCCTTTTTTAGTTGGAAAGAAAGTGCGAAGCGCCAGTTGGGTGGTACTATGTTTGGACGATTATAAGGATAATTAAGTTTGCTGGAGAATTAATCAAGCACCGGTAAAGAGCTCCATGCAGTACGTTTAGCGGTGGCTTATAAAGCTACAAGACATGGCTTTCCATGCATTTTAATTGTAATTTAACCACTATTTTCGGTTAAGTAAACTTTTAAGTATTTTTAGAGGTCAACAAAAGGAAAACAAGAACTTTGTCGTTTTGTCCGTTTTCGGTTTAGTTTAGCGCAATAGTTTTAAAGTAATACTAATATGTAGATAGGTACCAAAAAAATAGAGCCCTCTGATATGGCCGTACCCTTGCCGGGTGTAACATGTAGACCTAATCAAAATATTCCATCTTATGCCTGTAATATGATTTGCAATAAATTATTTTTGATTTAAGTCCGTCTGTCTGTGTGTCTGTCACGACATTTTATCCCAAGAACACGTGTAATTATACAAAGTAAAAGTTTGTATGTATTATTCTATGTATATTCTATAATATTACTGGTTTATAAATGTACCTAATTCCCTCAGCGCGAGAATTCGACATGAACTTAGTTGGTATTGTAATTGTTTATAGCCATGAAAAAATATCAATTTCATTAATTATCTGCCTAATTAACGATTATATTTTATTTAAGTCCAAATGCGCCTCGCCTATTTAATGTAAACTGTTCATTACACAAGTTAATATAATCGCAAAACTACGTTTTTCCGCTACAAGCAATCAACTGTTTTACCTTTTATCATGATTAGCTATACTTAACTCAACACTTCAACCTAATAATTATAAAAAAATACAACGGTTTTTTTGTAAAAATGCAACACGACATGCTCTAATAGCAGGGCCACACTTAACTTTTGAGGCTAATTGGTAAAAGTAACATACACATACACAAATAACGTCTATATTCTTTACGGGGTAGACAGCGCCTGAGGTAACAAGACCTAAAAGGCGCGTTTAGAAAGGGGAATCAAAATAGTGATGGGTTGCTAGCCGCATCGCCTATAACATGATTCCTAAGAATTTCGCCATTTTTCTCGATGGGGTTTTACCATCTGCGCGGGACGAGAATCAACTGGTACATTCTATGTTTTTCCTTTGCTCACAGACCAGCGTGGAAGTAAAAGTAACTTCATGCAATATCTCACAAAAATAACAATAGCTTTAGTGCTTAAGTAAAATGTAATTTCAGAGGAAAACAAATGCCTCTACTATGACGTAAGTAAGAAAAGTAAGCAGTACTGTAAGCGTAGGTATTATTTAAAACAATTGAAATCAGCTTGAAAAACAAGTCTGAAAAAATCATGGTTATTTTTGGAACACATTATTGTACAATATAATATATGCAAACGTTTTTATGGAAGTTCGTTCAGACTTCCTAATCAGCTAGCACTATACTTAAAAGGGAACGTAATATTAGTCTTAAAGTCGAACGCACACACTCACGTTAGAGCTATTGCGCCACAGTATGAGACAGAGATACTAAGCGAATACATCCATAGGAACTACTAATGGGCGTATATTCAATACAAAATACGTGCCTACTACATGAGTAACGTTGCATCCACCAAAATTAAACTAAGTGAGACGGAAATACATGACACTTGCAAAAAGTGACCATTGTGTACGCAGTGATGCTAGATATTCTGTTGCAATACTGTGAGAAAAGGCGGTATGTGCGTGTGAGTTTGTCCACTGGCCTATCTGGTTTAAACCGGTTTTACACGCTGCGTGTAACATAAAGTTGCTGTGTGTGGTCAGGTCACGCACACAACATCAACACTGTGAATCTCTAAACGAACCTTTGACGTGAAGTAATCACTGCGCTTGGTAGACAATCATAAATAACCTGATCCTTTTACTCGTAGTCTTTATACAGAATTAGGAGTTGGCTGTAAATGTCAACGCTAAGACACCTGACTCCATATAATGCGTACTAGCAAACGGGTCAAGTTATGATGGCTCATTTTGAGAATCACACTCAAGACCTTGAAAAATGTGTGAATATCATATTCGTATATAATCTGTGGTTATAGGTTCCATTGTAAGCGTACAAGGGAAGCATGGTTGAGAAACTACTGATACAAGACCTTTTGTATTAAGATTAATAAAAAGATAACGTTATAGCAAACTCCTGCTGCCTTAATGGTTTATGAAACTAATTAAAATTACCTTTAAGTAAATTAAACATTCCGCTTATGCTATGTATCTCTATAGTACCTACATAGTTAGCGCTTGTTCATTTTTAAAACAAGCAAATGCTCAGTTTTAAGGTTACCATTGACGAAATGGCAAAAAAAAATTACTTTTATACTGTCGTTATGTCCGGTGTGTCTATGTAGATCTATCTGCGGCTTAGCTCAGTGACTGAAAATTTGTAACCGAGAAAAGACTCAGGGAAAAATTTAGGTTTTTGTTTTTATTTGTAATCATTCCTTAGGTACCTTTACGTAAAGCGGGGATGTTTTTGTTTGTCGTCTACCCCACAATATGGGATATCGTTTGGATAGGTCTTCCAAAGATGAAGACCAAAGTATTAAGAGGAAAACTACATGACTCAACTCCGAAGGTTCTGCAAGTTAGTCACCCAAAACAACACATTTCCCGCATCGCATATTAACTTAGTACGGAACACGGGATGCACTTGTAATATTGACGTGTAAATAAAAATAGTCTTTGATATATAAAGCCATACAAATGACACTACTTTAAAGCTTTGGCTGGTAAACAAATTCCTTGGCCGATTACTAGACTAACTACATGAGAATCACGTTAAAGCAAGTAAGCGTATGTAAATACAAATCGGCCTCAAAACCTGTTTGTAAAGATAAATTTGACAATGCGGTCTCACTTAACAACTTCAATAGGTCAACAACTATCAACAGTTTTCAAGAATGTCAACAGATACTATTACACAGTTGAAGTAGATACAGTGTAGCCAGAACGAGCCTAAAGTAACGTATATTTAAATGCAAAGCCTGGTGTAATAACTCAACAGTAGTATCATGTTACTTTACTGGATAGCCTAGTGCTGTGACAGTCCGTTGGCGTGCGGGGTGCATACTTAGGTATAAAAAATTAAATACTTCGTAATTATAGGTGTTACGGAAACTGGATAAGCCGGAAATACTTAGAACTGAACGATGCTTTGACTCTAGGTGTTAAAATTATAGGTTTTACGGCTCTAGCTTTACCCTGAGGCCTTAAGTAACTAATAAATGGTGATGTCGTTTCTGTCTATTTCGTAGTAAAAATAAAGAACTGACGCTTAAAATAACCAGAACTTTACAGAGAGGGGTGAGACAGGCCCTTAATATCATAAAAATGTTATACACTAAGTAGGTACTATGTTGGTGTGCTGTAAAGTAATGTGAAAAGTGCTCAAAAATATGTGAAACTTGATGGCGATAGTATTTTAAATTAAAACAAATGGACTTCAGGCAAAAAACCTTTAGAGCCTCACTAATTTTTTTTTAATCGAACGACTCTTAATAAACAATGGACATGGAATTAAATTGTTGTGTTCTACCGAAAAACCGATTCCTGTAGAAGCACACACACACACACACACACACACAAATCACGTCTTTATCCCTTACGGGGTAGACAGAAGCAAATTTTGAAAAATACGAAGAGAAATATTGTACCTGTATTTTCCATTTTTTGACTTATTTAATGCAAAACCAAATTAATTTCGTAACTTAAAAAACCAATCAATCGCCGGTATCATTACTTTTACTTAACTTTTCTATTATTACTGTGAAATTGAGTGGCAAAAGAGCAAGTGGATCACCTAATGGGCACCACCTCCGTTAGACATGCACCACAAAGGGATCGTAGATGCCCTTCCAGCCTAGACGGAAAGTAATTTCACAATAACGATATCCAGACACTTCTGAAAAGGTAATTTAATATCAACACAGCATTATCTCCATCAATCAGCTTTTATAATTTTCCGTAAAAGTTCCACAATCAATATGAACAACTGAACGATACAGCCAACGAAAGATGTTTTAATTAACATCCAATAGGCCGTGTCGCCGCAGACGTCGACTGATTCGCATAAAGGCTCCTCACATGATTATGCGCACATATACTGTATGCGCCGTATATGCATAGGCTGCATATGCCGCAGATTGCAGTCAGTATTAGCATAGGCATGCTGGCTCGTTACTCAGCGGTTCTGGGCATTTGCAAGTGTAAACTCGAACTCAAAGTGGGAATAATTTAATTTCTTAAACGGTTTTTTGCGTGCATTAAAAAAAAAAGGATCTTATTCCTTCTTAGTTGTTACATTGAGCCAAAGAAACGAAGACGCGAATTAACTAGCTAATTAAGTTTGAATTACGTACAAGTTTACGAAATAAGAACAATGAAAGGGAAGGAGTCAAAAGCTAATATTTTTCAAACGACTTCGTTCAAAATTTGCTAAGAAATTCAAACGTATCAGAAATAGGAAATTGAAAGTTTTCCTTAGATTTTAAATTGTAGTAACATCACAAGAATAATGTGCTTAAAAAAGGACAATGTACTTTTTTACACCTTTATAGTTATGATATCAATGAATGAAGCCACTTCACGCACAATAATATAAACTGTACCATTGTGCAGTTTGAATAAACTCGACGAACGTCTTCATCGGACGTCCGCAAAAAACAATATAATACAGTTATTGCTGTCAAATGTGAAATAATGGTAACACTACAATTGTTTTCGAGTCCATAAATAACTTTTAACAAAAGATTCGCGGTTTCCTTAAAAGCTAAACGGGCTGATAAACATTTTTTTTTTCAAACCGGCTTGGCTCCGACTTTCCTGCGGCTACGGTGCCTATAAATATTAATACAATCAAATGTTTTGACGTGGCTCTTTTTTAAGCTTTTATCTTGTGCCTTAGGTTTTTTATAAGCATCGATACCTTTTTTATTTCGTGTTAATTTGGACAGCGAATTTGGGTCTTTTAACAGATCGTAAAGTAGAGGCGAGCAGGCGAGGGGCACGCTCTGGCGCCGGCCGCTTGCTAATATTTGAAACAGTGACCTATATCAAAGAAATATGGACTAAAGTTGCTTAACAGTGAAAATGACTACTACGTGTGTCAGTACCTAGTAGAAAAACACATAGTTTATCAATTTAATGTAGAAATTGATAAACAATCTTCTATATACGCAGAGCCTAAACCACTAGAACTAGAAACTTGAAATTTGGCAGACGTATATCTTGAGTATCCCTGAAGAGCATTAAGAAGGGATAAATGAGGTTTATACATTTCTCAGTTACTGTAATCTAGACTCTTCAAATTTGACACACTTGTAGATGATGTAACACTAAAATATGTTCTCCGGGAAAATGCTAAATTCCCGCAGGACAGAAATAAGTGCATTCAACTCCAGTGGTGTTTTTTTTAAAATTATTTCACTAATAGAATGCTACACTAATTCTGATTGACATTTAAGAATTTTTAAAATAGGTCAAAACAGTTCTTTCTATCCTGCGGGAACTTTACACTATGTCGGCTAATCTACGCATACGAAGTCGCGGGCAAAAGCTAGTAACTGTATCTGTAACTGTAACTTATAACTGATGTGATAAGGTACGTACTAATGTTGTAAATTTGTTTTTTTATTGTGATGTTTGATTTCGGCTCACGTTTTTGTGGTCGAAATATAGAATTGCGCAGTTCATGCAGGAAATTGATAAGATCTAGGTAATATTTCGGTCGTTGTTACCTAGCAACCGTCTTCTATAATGAAGACTTTGTAACAGTTGTGTTGAAACTTCTGTAGCTTTCAGATATCACATTTTAATACTTTATTACTATTTTATTAACGTCTCTGGGAGTTTACGCTTTATTATCACAACAAATTCTGTACAAACGTAAGTAAATTCAAGTACAAACTAAAAATAAACTATTTTTTTTTAATTACATTCATGACGTATAAGTAAAGAACGTGTTCCGTTCGAGTTAGTTTTTATACCAAACCAGTTAATATCAATTAAACATCAAATTAGCATAGTTTAATCGCTCACACTAAATCATTAAAGCTTAAATAAAAACATAAATCTCTGCAGGCGGCTCCGTAGAGTACAGACTCCCACACTCTCAGCTGCTGAGAGTTGAAATAACACTCTATTTGTATGAAACACAAAGTTGAATTGTACACTATGAACTTCAGATTCGACAAGATCTGATCAAAATATCTAAAATGGTCACAGTTAGTGGGTTAACCACTTTAAATTGTCATCCTACTGATTTATTTCTGTATCTGCGGCGGACACATATTTGGGAGCTGCCGTAGTCTTGATTTCATTTAAATTATTTTACTCTTAATAGCGTGATAAGAAATAAAATAATAGTTCAGTAGCTGTAATACAAATGACTTATTATTCAATTTATTTAATAAAAAATATGGATGGATACTCTACAGTTTTGTTGCCCTCAGGCAAAGACGGACGGTAGCTTAATATCACATTTTTCAGCGAATTATCCCACAAACATACGCAAAATTCTTTAATTTCCATTCATTACTCAGCTTTCATCCGAAGCACGGTAATCAAGTGAAATCTGCAACCCAAAAAGCTCTTGAAACTCTGATTCGTATCGAATTAAATGCGAGAGAACACGTTATTTTTCAATTTCGACTTTTTTCGGGCGAAATGACACCATTTTCACAGCACATTAGTGCGTACGCGCACCGGTTCGCCAGGGGCGTAGGGAAGGGACGGAAGGAAAAAATATCGATAGGTACTAAACTTTTTCGATACATCACCTACTTTAAGATGCATTCCTGTCAATTTATCAAAAATATACTTTGAGACGTCTGTTTTATTTTTATCACTGCTTTTTAGAATTAAAACATGAATGGAAAATAAAAGTATTCTACATGTATCTTTAGCAAGTTTGATTACATCGTATAAGATGACGGCTCTTCCGTTATAAATAAATTATTTTCATTCGAAAGCCAGTTTCCTTGCAGTGATTCTCAGCCAGGTTTCGAATAAATGTTTCCAATAGTTTTAAGAGTATCAACTCTTTTTCAAAATGATGTAGGGCATTTTGGGCATAAAATTGTTTTTTTTTATTAAGTCGATTAATGCGTGGGGTTTTAAAATTTTTGCTGATTCTAGCCACACTGATAACATTTTGACACCTAAATAATTCCGATGAGTGAGAATGAACATTTTATCGAATGTCTCGATAAATTGGATTGATTTGGTGCACCAAACATCCCTACAGGGGCGTATCCAGTCAAACGCTCGTAAACTATAATCATTTGCGGACCTCATAAATAATTGCGGAGTCCGACCCTGGTTTTTGTCGGCCGCGAGTCGCTTGCGCAGGTAATATAGTCATAAATTTCCATAACCGCCACTCGATCTTATCAAACATGATTTTAATTTGATTTTGGAGCCACACGTGTTGAGGCCGTTTCGTCTGCAAGTTACGATCGTAGGTATACTAAACACCTACTACGTCATTTTAATGATGCATAGGAAATAACAGTTAAGAGAAAACATCGGATTTTATTGCTGGTAATGCTTGCATGTTAATGTTACACAATTCTGACAAGATCATAGATATTTTGGATCGGGTAACATACGAAGAGGTTCAAAGTGATTGATATTTTATGTTTGACGATTTTCTCGTTTCCCACAACAAGATCAAATTTGAGACACATAAGTATGAACGAACTGCTCAGCATATTACGTTAGAACTTTTTGACTTCGAAAACCTTATTATTTTTCTCATGTCCAAAATAGAAATATTTTCAAAATTGACAGTACTTGTTAATAAACTAAATACCATGACCTACTTATGATAAGAAAACAAAAAAGAACATCACAAATTATTGTCAAACGTAATCAATAACGAAGCGAAACCAAATCGATTCCTAATAACACATTATTACGAAACAGGTCACGCCTCGAAATGTATCAGACTATCTGACAGTCGATATGTCATTAAAATCTAAACACTATAAAGAGTTATGTGAGATTAATGCTAAGCGGCCTCCTGTTACACCATCACGTAACTCAAACAAACTGACCAACGTTGATCGAGACGATGAGAAAGTTCAAAAGGTTGATTCGGTGTTATACAATGCTGTTAATGCTAAAGATCTAAAGTACGATTTCGACTGATATAATTAATCAAATTTTCGAGATCAAGATAAAGCTGCTAGCGCATAAGAAAAGAAGTCTCAGACAATCCCGATAGGATGATTTCAAAGCCGCTTAATCCTTACTTTTTGCTGAATTAGTCATTAGTTCTATTGCCGAGTGTCCTTGGGCTTCTATCGTATTTATTATTCTAATTTAGAATAGAGGTGGAAATAGTAAAATAATAAACAGTTCATTTAATACTTCAACCTTACAAGTTGATGTAGTGAGAGGTCGAAACACCAGAAACTGACCGTCTGTCGATTACAAAACTACGATTTACAACCCACAGTTTCTATTATCTAGTATCAGGCCTTAATCCATTTATCACCGCTTTTGTTTACGATCCTCGCATATCATCGACTATTAATTATAATGCGTTCTTTGCTTCAAAGTTTGACGTTCTCGCCGTGTGACAGAGCAGAGATAAGAATTTAAATGTTATTCGATACCGCACTGTACTTCAATTGTAATGTAACATCAAAGGAAAAGATGATCTACAGGTTCATTGTTAAGGTCTACAGTAAAAATTTAGAAGAGACAACCGCTTTTATACTGATTCTGAACAGTATATCCCAGCTATTTGAGCTCGAATTCGAACTAAGGGTGAAGGAATCCGAACACCTCGAGTACTTTAGAATTTTGATGGATGTGGTTATAATTGTTTCTGTATCGATTATGCCATTGATAAATATTTCGACTATTGCTCATTTTATTAATGATGTGGAAACGGAAGAGCTTTCTGGGTGATACCCTAACGACAAGGCGATGTCACAATTAATATTGTTGCTGTCAAAACATCTGTCTGCTGACGTGAATTGCGTATCCCTTTCAATCATTTGGGTTTTAATCGAATTTAACTTTCACAAACATTAAGCGTTAACCTGTTACTCTTATCTTTTTCTTGTTTATAACAAGATTGTTTAAAGCACAGACTATTTCATAGCACTTTATATTAAATGTTTATCCATCATCCAAAGTTAGCAGTTTTCTTCAATTCTATCACAACCCATCTATTGATGCCTAGCTTACATCAAATCTGAGCAAAATCGATAAAGCACAATTTCAACAAAATTAACGGCTCCGTATAAACCAGCGGTGCAACGAATCGTAAAGGAATTTAAATAGTTCAGGTCCTTAGTGACGCAGCCCGGGTTGATGGAATGCCCTGATGAACCCTGGTCTGGTCACTCGGCGTTCCAAAAGAGGATCACAGCTGAAACGTTTAGAGCTCACTTTACCGATCGGACTTTGCGTGCAGAATTTCCCGTTGAAAGTTAGCTTGAAAAATCATTAAAAGTTTATCGATACGCTATGATCAGGAGCAGTAATTTTAGTTTAAATAGTACCTGCAAATGCTGCAATCATGTAAAAGCCACTTTAACCTAATTATTTACATGAAAAGTTTTACCGACTCTAGACACGTACACTTGTAATTGTATTTTCATTCAATTTTTAACGAATTCCGTGGGCCCGTATATAATTTCTAAGATAGAATCCATGTCAATAAATTGACACTTTTAGATGTTACAGGTGGAATAACTAAACTGTAACTCACACTAGACCTACTCGTAACTTTACTTACGCATTCAAATTTATTAAAAACCGAGAAAGACGTGTTGATCGTCTGCTGTCACTTGCTGCCTCCCCGCGCCTCGTGCTTACCCCGTCTCAAAAGTTTTAGTACATTTGCAACGAGTAGGTACTGTTTTTATCGTTACTGAAGAACTAGTTTTTTCTAAAATTGTGGCCTTTTTGTTTCTGTGCGTGCCTCCCGTGAGCGTTTGGGCTTGTTCAGTAAACGTCGCGTGTTGAACTAAGGCGTTCGAATTACTATGAAAATTGCAACTCCACTGTACACGCCACTTTGTACCGCACGGAAGACTCAAGCGGCGTGTCTGTAATAATGTTATTTGATTTAGTCGTTTAAGTGCTTTCAAATTTTACATAGAATATGGGTTTAACTATGAGTTACGAAAGGTTTGCTTTGATTAATCAAAACGTTTCCCGTTGGTTTTTTTTAAATTAAAACTAGATAAATATAAGAAGCGGATGCTTAGAATTAGACCTGCTTTAGCTAAATGATTTCAAGATCGATTTTAAAGCAAAAATTTATTTGAGGCATAAGTGAGAGATATATCATTCGAAACAAAAACTTATTACGTTACTTCTTCCCTGGCTCTGCTAAACTTACCATTCCCAACAACGATGGAATTCACTTTGCTACATTTTAAAAGCTGCCCTCGTAACCCACGCCCGGCAACCAATAAAAATACTTAGTTTATTTCCAGTTATGTTGTGACAAAAACGTCACGTTTTCCCAAGGAAACTAGGAAATTCCAACGGCAACATGTCCGTAGACAGTTGGACGGGGTCTGACATGTTTACAGTTCGACAGGACGGGCTGACGTCAGTGACAGGGGTCGACGTGCCACTTCATTAATTCCTGAACACGTGATCAATGCTATATTGCTTTCTGGAAGGGTGGAGGTTACAGAAGTTAGGTTTATTAGGTTACTAGCTGTTGCCCGCAACTTCGTCTGCTTAGAATTCGTTTATCGCTATCCCGCAGAAATTACGCAATCCGTTCTTAGGGGATGCCTACGCCATAGTAGCTTTATGCATGCAAAGTCTCAGCCCGATCGGTTTAAAATTGACAAAGTTTCATACAATCTTTCATCCCCTATTTTATCCCATTGGGAGTAGAATTGATCAAAATCCTTTCTTAGCGGATGCCTACGTCATAACATCTACCTGCATGCCAAATTTCAGCCCGATCCGGTCAGTGGTTTGGGCTGTGCGTTGATAGATCACTATGTCAGTCAGTCACCTTTGAATTTTATATATAAAGATTGGGAGAATGGTAGAAACTACCACGTGTATTTTTTGGTATGCTTATAAACATACATAACATAATCCAGACGCTATCGTCCCACTGGGCACAAGCCTCCTCTCAGAATGAGAGGGCATTAGTTATAGCTCCAGTTTAGTAGGTATATAGTTAGGGAACTTCACGCAAGCCCTTAGATTACTTCGCAGGTGTATGCAGGTTAACTGCTTACAAAATATTGTATTTTTTAGGTACTGGTTTCTGGTCGCCACTTTTCCTCCGAAAGTTTAGAAATATGTAGCTTGTTTTTGGCTTAATTCAGGGTTTAAGCTAACTCCATTCTAAGTTTCATTTAAATTCTTGAAGCCGTTTTAGCGTGAAGAAAGCATATTCTGTTGTAGAATCGTAAACTTTCACATTTCTTATGTTCAAAGTTCAGGGTTTTAAACATTAGGTACTTATTTTAAATCATAATATGGTTTGACAAAGTTTTATTTCTGCTGAAAGGCTAAAATTAAAAAAATATGCATGTTTAAATAGCTAAATTATTCCACTTTTCGTAAAATCGCTTAGTTTCGACTCTATTATTGGATAATTTTGCCAGCAAAACGTTCACCATTACTGTCATCGCTGCTCAAATATTTGAACTAAGTGCTATTTAGGTATTTGTAAGCACCTAGACAGCTCCGTTGTCTTCAATGGTGACTGTACAGCAAATTTGAAACATTTTGCAACCTAACATTACCAATTCGCAATCGAACACTCAAAGCTACAGGGTGCGCCTACCCCACGACCGCACAGTGGGGCGAGTGCGTCAAGGAAACAAACCGACAGTTATTAATGATAACATATTATGGAAAAAATATCGTTGCGTTTCCGTTTCCCCAACTTTTAAAGCGCAATAAACAGCGTGCAATTAAAACGCCAATGACAGATTGATCGTTTTATTAATCGTGCCTTTGTTTCCGAAAAAAACTATTGCAAGCTGAATTGGTTTAGGTTCTGCTCAATTTTTAGTGACCTAGCCTATTCTTTGATAGCAATTAATAGATTCGATGTGAATATGATATCAGAATAGATTTACACTTTTTAACTCACTATTTTGCATGTTTCACGCCAGGATTGTAAATTTAATTGTAACTGGTTATCATGGGTGTTCAATTTAATGCATTAATTATTCCGTAATGCGGTGATATGTTTTTTTTACTTTGTTTAAGTCAAACATTGAACAACATGATAAAAAGTAGTAGTCAATGAGCAATCAAATAACGACCCATGAATTAAATAATTTATGCAGCATGAAATAGCAAACCAATTAAAATGGCGGCTCGCGATTGTCATTTTGTAATTGGTTAATTATTATCAACAAGAGTGGGCGTGGTTTAGTAAGGCTGCGTGAAATAGCATATACTTTCATTTCATACTGTATTTGCAACAGGTTTACCTGCTATCTAAATTGAACTTAAACGTTTGATAGTAGTAGGGTTTATAACCGTCTGAAACTATCATGAATAGAAATATGACTACAAAGTACTTTTGATAAGATATCCTACTTCCTACTAATATTATAAATGGTAATAAATAATAAATAAAGTAAAGTTTGTGAGTATGTCTGTTTGTTTATCGTATATGTGCTAAAACGGCTGAACGGATTTAAATGAAATTTTGTTATGTCGACGCTTAGATCTATGGAAGAACACATAAACAGGCCTCTTTTTATCCCGATATTCCCTCGGGACCGAAATTTATGTATGCAAATTTCTGAACGGCTACGTCTAGAGATATAAAATTTTGCTTGAATGTACGTCTTACAACACAAATAAAGATTTCTCGTAAACACCCAAATTAGACAAAATCCTTCAACTTCGGCCGCCGTAAGCAGCGTAGAAAAACTAGTAAGTAAGCCATAACTTTGAAATCATATTACATACCATTGCTTTTATAAAAAACATTACAAAAACGACATCAAAAAGCATTTACTCTATATTTCATACAATAAAACATTGAAGTTTAACTATGATTAAGTTATCATCACCTGTCGCGTATTTTGTGACTTTCAACTAACTTCAAAATAGGTCATTAGAAAATGATTAATGTTCCTAACTCACGACTCGGGGGAGCTAGGTGGCGGCGTTAATGTGTAATTCATAATTATTCGTTCATAACTCATTTTTTTATAAAGACTACGAATAGTCACTTACCCTACCGTTACGTGGGGGATATACGTAAAAAAGGGTTGTGTTGTGAATTTATTATTTTATAATCAAGTAAGTAGTATTTTTTAGTTAACATACAGTTTTTAAGACATATACGGAAAAACGATAACTTAATTTTAGTGGGATGTAAATAATGCACAATATAAAATTTTACTCGTATAATATAGAAGTATTCAAAAATGGGTAGGTATACCAAACAACATACCTTACTGTGTTTAACAGAATGCTTTACATAATACGAGTACGTAAATTGATTTATTTCTGAAATATCAACCAAATAATTTCACCGTTCATTTATTATATCGAAGTGAAATTATAAAGAGCTTATTAGACTTAAAACAGATTATTTAGTGCCCAGTGGTTTACGCCGCGATTTCGCCAGTCAAAACATTCAAACATCGGCGCTGACGTCGGGAAGATCGGTTTGTTTTGAAATGTCATGAGCTTTCACTAGCTCGCGCCTGACGGGCGTTTCCCGCGTTTTGTGATCACGCTGTATATTTAGAATGATGTTTTAATTGGTAGATAATATGCGTAAGAGTTTAAGAGCATTAGTTATTTTTACCCGTGCTGTTTAGATCTAGTGACCAGTTGCGTGATGTTAATCTTTGCAATGAAAAAATAATAACAAACGCATAGTATTCAAATTGACTTATGTTGTGTTCTATTCCCAAAACATCATAACACTCAATTTGTATAATGACAGTATGACTAGGTAATTTTATTACTTATATAATGGCAATTAATTTTAATTCGTAAAAATAGGTAGGTACACCTTTGGATCGGTCTCTTTTTTGAACGTAAGAAAACAGTTTCATTCAATCTTACTAAAAATACCATTTTCTCTTATATCTTGACACTAGTGACGGCGCATGCGCCTGCTGGCTGTCGCTGACAACAGATGCGCGCGCGTTCCAAACTCAGATCAAGATGGATCCCGCAACCAAGATGAAAAGCTTCTTCTAACTACATGCAATATGTTACTACTTTATTAATTGTACATTGCAAGTATTATTTATCGACAGTCTGCGAATTAAATACTAAATAGTTACAGTGTTCGTTATTAATCGTACTGTTGGTATATTCTTGATCCTACTCTAATGTTTCGTTAATCCTACGTTTAATTAGTGATGATTAGCCAATAAGTGTGAATCTCTTTAATTTTAATTAAACGCTGATGTTACTGCAAAAACATCAATTACTTACATAAAACTTTATAAATTTATGACTTATGCTATATTTGTCATGCAATACTCTAGCATGGACTAACATAAAGCCTAGTTTTATCTGGTTGACCGCTTCAAAACCATTAATAGCAATACAAGGAGAAAGGACTAAAAGCAAGACACACTCTATGTACACTCAAATTAATCACAGATATTTAAAGAGCATAAACTAGGACGTTGGAGCGAAGTAACTCAACGAGGAACTCCGAGTTAATTTAATAGAACAATCTCCAAACATTAACCATCTTTCCCCGCAGTCGGCTCATCAGTCGACCAACAAATTAGTCGGTGTCACTACAATAATATACAATAAGGAGCTGGTCGGGCCGCGGGTCGTCGCATAAATCGTTCAACGAGATCGTCTAATGTTTTGTATGGAGATTTCTTTCGGCGATCGCGGCTGCCGAGCGGTATCTAAGCTTAGATTAATGATTTTAATTGGTATACGTCAGATTGTAAACCGCACCGACATTGTTTTCATTCATTAAATAGGTACCCTGTTGGTGCTACTTCCCGCATTTTAAGGTGCTCGAATTAAAAAGCACCATTATATCAAAGATAAATCAAATAACCTTTTCTAAAATATGACTGAAACGTCTTAAATGTGTAGTCTGTAAGATTCAGAACAAAATGAATTATAAATTACTTATATAATTGTTGATAGACATGTTCGCTTCAACTGTCGAATAAAGTTTTGTCAGTGATAATTTCAACAAAACCACTGTGCAAGCAATATATTCTCGATTACACTTTGTATTCACAAAAATTTAATAGTCAAAACGCTTGGTTGAATTATCCACTCCTACACACTGCTGATTACGTACGTCTATGATATCATGCTCTATTCTGGTACAATTATTACTATAGTTGAGTTCATTTTATAGCATTTAAACCGTACAAAGTTGGCTTGTGCAGCCATGCCTAGTTATCCTTTGTTCATGAACTATTCATTAGTACCAAAAGTATTCATGCTCATTGTGATTTGTTCTTTTCAACCCTGTTACAAATTCACCGCAAGTGGTATTTCTTTAAAACACTCTGAAGATACAACAAAGCGGCTCCGTAGACGAAATAAATCATGCCTGTGCGAAAATTACCAAATGTTGCAAACCCATGTCTCGCGTGCACCACCACAAGGTCAACTTGCATTCAAACAACGAGCTATATTTCACAAAGTCCAACCAAAATTGCGCCCATTGTGTCGCCCTAGGAAAGCCAAAGGGACTTTCTTCAAAACGTCACGGTAATTAATCTACTAATGGTCGCATTGTTACTAGATTATTATACTTTTACTTTTCAAATGTGACTGATTGTTGGGTCGCAAAAAGATTTGCATGGTCGGGACGGACCTACAGGCAGGTAGTGTCTGGTAATCGGTCGATTTGTCTTATTGTCGGAGATGTCGTTTGTTTGTGAGCAGTGACCGCGACGCTGCTCAAGATAAAAGCCATAAATAACACGAAACGGAAGATGTTTGTAACAGCCGACAGAGGTGTGGTCCAAAACATTAGGAGATGCACTTACGTTTACAAAGTGACCGTGAAAATTATTAATCAAATAAGAGCTAAAGCGAACTCCAAGTCGACATTGAAATGGTCTTAGTTATACTCGTAATGGAAGGGCTACCAATACATACAGAGTTGTCTGACCAGATTTATGGTGAGTTTAATATTCAATTAGCTTTCCGCACATGAGCGTTCGTTGTTGGGCGTGTATTATTAAATTTAATTTATGGCATCATTTGCTGCGCGATATTTTTAAAGTGGTTACGGCTCTCAGTGTTTCTTTCGTAATTGCTGCTTGATTATTGAAGAGTTGAAGGGCTCGTCCACGTTTCTAAGTATTACATTAATTTGCTTAGCTCTTAAACGTTCATGTTAACTTAACGTTACCTAATAATGCTGATCTTTAAGATCGAAGATTTCATTAAGTGGTCAAAATCTGGGTACCAAACTCTTGCTACCAAACTTGATACAATTTAACTAAAATTTCCGTCTGCTCCTACGATTTAAAATTCAGTTACATTTTTCAGTATAGGTACTCGAATACTGTTTTCGAGTGACGCGCTTTCAAAAAATGTACACCCGTATTGTTGAATATAAATTATCTCAATTACCTACCCTAAAAAAATTAATCACGTTAGCTCACAATAATTGCAAGTAAAAACAATTATCGCAACCAACATTAACAAAGCTTTAAAATGAGACAATAAATCACAATTGGCCTTATCATTGGTTTCCCCATTCCAAACGTTTATACTTCCTATAAATAACCAGGTAATCGCAATTTAAGTACCGGTTACTAAAGCAAAATAAACCAAGGGTTTAGTCTTGCGGTTATCTGAGCCGCATGCGCAACTAGTCCATCTTCGTCTAAGTGGACGGTGTTCTGCGTATTGTATGTATATGGATTCTATTCATCTTAAACTTCTGTTTGACTTGCTCTTTTCGTATGTATGTAACTTTAAAATCTGTCTGTTATAAGCTTCAAAATTTGCAAAACATTATTCGACCCATAGAAAAAAGGGATATAGTAGAATGGCGATAAGTTGCTTTCGCTAGGGAAACCGGTGTCGCCAAACTTTGACATTGACAGTTTACTCATAGGCACCTTGAAATCTTGGCAATTATTCGTCGTAGCTTTTCTATTACAAAAATGTAGTTAATAAGTTCTGAATCTGTATTATAATTTGAACTTTCCTGCTACAGAATATTGCTTAGAGTCCATTGTACCGGAATATAAACAGCATCTAGCGTGAAGTAGCCAAAAGATAACAATCTGAAAATGTCAGTTGTCTAAATATTAGTTTTGCCATTGCTCAACAGATGTCGTTAAAATAAATGCGTTGCAAAATAAACTCTGCTGAATGGTATTTAGGTTTACTTGATTGCAAACTGATGACAGCGGAACACTCGAGAAAATCTGATTCTGGCAGAATCATTCTGCTACTCGAACCGTGAACTTCAATTTGACGTTCATACGTGCAATTTTCCGCTTATATGTGGCAAGCGTCTCACGTTCACATACCACTTCTAGGTTTGCCTTTCTTCTACGATTCGAACACATACAGTGATCCGATTGACTTGAAATTTACCACTCATGTGTAAATTAGATGACAGTGCAGGCTCAGTCAACAAAAAAGTGGGAACTACAATCCAAATCCTTTCAGTGGGACGCGGGAAATGAAGAGATAGATTGGCATTATGAAAATAGCTGTATTTTAATACTGAGTGGTTAATCTAACGTCATAAATCTTTTATTATTGAGACATTGATTTCTTTTAAAAAAGATAAATTAAAACAAACTAAAAAAATCCGCACAAAGAAGCGTGCTATCTGGAGTAGGTGCAATAATTTAATCTAACATAATAAATAAATTACTTTATAGTACAAATATTTATTTTATATAATTCGTTCTTGACTACATTCGGTTGTGACCATCCATCCATGGTAGCGATCGGCGCAGGCGTTCAGTCGAGTACATAACTGGTTCTCCACTGCGCAATTACTTATCGGTGTACCTACCTCACTTGCTCAAACTATAGGTACATTGTTATAGTATTACTTTGTAATGAAAAAGGATTGGATCGATGATATCGGGTGATATTATCAATGATTGTGCTATCGAACAAACTGAATCGCGACCCATCACAGGGACGTCACATTGCCTGATTAAGAAAAACATTATGGCAATTTAATGTGCGAATTTTCGATGGTGGGATTAAAAAAAATACGACCGTGTTTTCTTAGTGCAATAACTGTATTTCTGTAAACTGGACTAGAAAATGTAAACGTTTATCTCGAAGAGATGTGTCTCAGTATGTCAGTACATTCTAAGACATTTTTTCCGTCACTTCACAAATTATAATTGAAGTTAAAACTCACCGATAGGTACTCACTCCACACCACTACTGTCTAAAACTCGCATAATCGAGATCTGAATAAACATGTTTGAGTCTGACAATAACTTGTGCCTGTATTATTGTTGTGCGAAATAGAACAATCCGACTTGAATTGAGACGGCACAGCCGCATCGAAATAGACCATCAAAAAAGCTACAATAAGAATTTATCAACGGCGCCGCAATGCGCCGGCACATAAAGATTTATTACGTGTTATGTAAATGTGTACATGACTAGAGTCCTTAATATTTCTGCGTCGTGATTAGCTCAGTACTGGCTCAGCCTGAACGTGAGAAATCCAATCTCAAACGCTTCGTGAGCGCTCGGCTCCCAATCGGCCAATCTTCGGCTTTTATGGATCGCACTGCGCGAGCGGCGAAATTGTATTTTTCTCGTATTAATTTCGAGATGTTTATTTTAGACTTACCTAAATTACCTTAAAATTGGCAGACTCGTGCTCAGGGTAATGAGTGAGGTAACGAACCAAATAATAACTAGTGACGGTTAAAAATGTAAAGCACAAGATAATTTAGCAACATAAAGTACCTACTGGAACCTAGTAAGGCGCTTGATAAGGTAAAAGATAAAGATAATTTATTCATTATAATGTTTTACAAAAATAACAACAATGTTTCCTTATAAATCTAAGTTATCAACTCATGTGCCTGAACTAGGAAATCCTGTGTTTTAGGCTGTAAGAGCTAAACAAATGGTTTTTAAATAATTAAATAATCACCAGGGAAAAGTAAGTAACTACACAGATGGTTATAATTCATTTATTTTATTTACACATACCCATACACACACACTATCATGTCATTCTATGTCTCTAGAACTTACCTCCAGTACTGCCATTTTACACCCTTAACCTTATCGGCTATCTTTTAGTCGTATTACCATCGTGACGACTAAAAGTGGGGAAGAATAGCGACTTAAAACATAGAACAGGCCAAGCGTAGGGCCTATATCGTTACCTATATTACCAATTTAAAGCTTTCTAGTGATAAAAGTCAGCTAAGACGCGGGCCGACGGATAGACATGGCGAACCTGTAAGGGATATTTTTTGATTACGGAACTCTAAAAACGATGTCAGTAGGGTCAGATAGTTACCACCCAAAGTCAATCACCAACTTTTGCTTCATCCGTGAAATTTTTGTATCTTATTCTCCTTAACTGTTCCAGCCTTATTTCTGTCCCTCTTTTAAAGATACTTGGCTAATCGTCTCACCTCCTTTTTGAGTGTAATTTTTCGGCGTTCCAAATTACAATCTCACTAAAATGCATACAGAAATGTAAACCAGTTACTTATTTCCACCAAAAGATTACTAAAAGGCACCGCACCACTGACACATGGTGTTGATAGCCCGAAGAGATACAGTGTAAAACATACCACGAGTAAAGCGAAGCACGGCACGGGTAGCGGTTGAAATATAACGCCTGCGATACGTAGGTGACACATAAAATAATTAAGCACATAGGTAGCGATCCTGTTGTATAATTAACATAAAAACCACCTAACATCGAAGACTTAAGGCTCTTTCTCGGAAATTTAATTTATGCACTGACCACCTCTGCTAACCTATTTTTCATCACCTTCTTAACTATAATACTCGTAATATTAAAGATAGTTACTTTGTTACATTTACAAAAAATACTATAATTATTTCCTAAGATGTTAATCACTTTGTATAGTTCGTAGAAGTAAATTGGTGGAATTAAGTAGATGTAAATAAATCAAATCACATTTAGGTGAAAGTCGCAACTAATCAAAGCAGAGCCACGTCACCCTAGTCACCAGCATTGACTTCTTAGTTTTAAGCAAACAGGTAGACAATCAATTACTGCAAAATAATGTCAATTTCAAATGACATTAACGTGAAAATAATCTCACATTGATACCGCAGAAGTAATAAATCAGAGAGATGATAGATACAATTGTCAAAATAATACCAGTCGTTTTTGCGTTTGGTTGAAAGACATCGCATCATTAACGGTGTGTAAATAGTGGCGAGGATTGAATGGTACGTCATTTACTAGATGCCGTGGGTTAGTTTAAGGTCTGTTCGAATTCTCATGTGACTGACCACCTTGTGACTGTCGCGACTTGTATGCTAGCTGACAAGTGATGGTGACAGACGACGGCGACAAGAGACATATCACGTCAGAGTTTCTGTGCAGGTGAACTAGTTGGCGCCGTTTAGGCTGGTATCCATTTACATTATATTACTGCTATTTGTAACTTAATATAAGTCGCTAGAAATATAAAGCTCATTTGGTTCAAATGCGTTACTATAATTGGTTTACTTCCATACTGGTCTGGGAGAAAAAAAAACATACCTAGAATGTACCAGTTGCTAAATGAGGGAATGGGCGAAAATCTTAGAAATAATATTATAGGCGATGCGACCAGCAATCTATCACTATTTTGATTTCCCTTTCCACCTATACGCCCAGTCATGCTAAACGTAGCCTATAAGTCTTATTACCTTAGGCTCTGTCTACCCACATTACCTACCTGCATTGCACGGTCTCATTGTCTAAGGGAAGACGGGCCCAGCGTACGGGCCCTCCCCTTCTTGGCGCGGTCCTGGCGGAAGCCGGGGCCACCGGGGGGGCGTTTGTGGTGAAACCCTAGTGGCATCCCACTGCGTCCCCGTCACACCGGATTGAGGCAACGCCGGAGAGTTTTTAGTTCGGGTATACCCCTTCGGGGGGGAGTCCCACATAACCCTAGGCATCCCCGTGCTTAGGGCATCCATAAAGATTTCCTCTCCGTTAAAAAAAGGCTCTGTCTACCCCGTAAGGGATAAAGACGTGATTTATGTATGTATGTATTTAATAGGTTATTCTTGATGCACCTCGGTCACCTACACTAGTCTTTAATTAGTCGCCATTTTCTGGGCACTAACCCTCTTATTCATAAACGCTCTATAGGCTTCTGCTTACTTAACAATCGTTTGTCCTTATCTATGAAAGGTAAATGTCAAAGTGACAGATAAGGACAGATGATTGCTAAGTTAGCAGAAGCCTACAGGGCGTTTATGATTAAGGGGGTTAGCCTCTGGTGTAAGTTTTAGACCCGAAAAACGTCTCGATCGCGTTTTCGCAAATGTAAAATTGCTCAAAATTACCAATAGCCAACATTTATTTTATCTTACTTAAGATACGTATTTATTTCAATCAGTGTTAAAGCGTTCTTGATTATTCCGCTTTACATACACATACACATACACAAATCACGTCTTTATCCCTTACGGGGTAGACAGAGCCTAAGGTAACAAGACCTACAGGCCACATTTAGCAAAATTGTGGGCGTATAGGTGGAAAATGGAATCAAAATAGTGATGGGTTGCTAGTCTCATCGCCTCCGCTTTAAGAGCGATAAATTGCAGATAATATTTCGTTTTCAATCAAGTCTTCAGCTTTAGGGCATTAGAGACACTAAAAGATTATATTTTTAAATAAAACTAGTACAAAGAGCTCGTATAGCCCCTAAATGTCATATGTAGAAAAGCCATAACGCCTATGCAAAAGACAAAGGCATCACCTACTCTAAAATCCAGTTCTTAAATTCACCCAGCAGCAGTGATTAATGTGTTTTTTAGTTTATGTTGATTCGTGTCGCACCAGCTACTTGTAGATTCGCCAGGTACCTGTAATCGGCAGATGTTGGGGCATGGCAACCATCACTTGATCAACTTGATGCCTATGGTGATTCCGTTATAGATATAGCTATATTATAACCCGTTTCTGGGTACTGTAAGGAAGTAGAAGGTAATACTAAACATGGAAAAGAATACACAATAGTACAGACACATCATTCAAATGGATGACGCTTAGCGACAAAAATTCGCATAGTAACAAGGTGACGTGACAGCTAGTAGCAGATAGAAAAACCACCAAAAAGAAAGAGAAGCATAGAGAAAGAGCACCTGCTATGGGTGGTGTAGGGGTACAGCACGCGTCACGGAATGACGAGGATCCGGGTTCGATTCTCGGCCATAGCTTTACTCTTCAGATTTTTCTGTGTTCTAATTTTCAGTGTCGTTTAGAAATTT
Organism: Pandemis corylana; assembly: GCA_949127965.1. Classification (NCBI taxonomy): domain Eukaryota; kingdom Metazoa; phylum Arthropoda; class Insecta; order Lepidoptera; family Tortricidae; genus Pandemis; species Pandemis corylana. The sequence continues at coordinate 5,906,443 of OX421859.1, read as the reverse complement.
TTAAAAATGGAATATGACACGAATGGCTGGTGACCACACAATATGTTCGCATCATTTTTTAAATTTAAACATAGTGTTAGAATTAGGGCAAGTTAAATCTGCATTTAAATGCAAAAGTTTGTGAGAATGTATGGATGTTTGTTACTCTTTCACGCCAGAACGGCTGAACGGATATGGATCAAATTTGGAACAGAGATCTGAAATAACACATAGGCTACTTTTTTCCCGGAAAATTACGGAGTTCCTTCGGATAGCGATAAAGGAATTCTTTGCAGACGATCTAATGTCGTGTGAAGCATAGCATAGATAAAAAAAATATCCATGAATAAAAAGTGCGCTTATGTATACAGTATGAAGTAAGTACACACAAAAGATCATGTACCTACATAATTTTAGAAAGGACAAAGTAAACGAGGAATAACATAGTATGTGTGACGAATAAAGCTTACTGATTAGTTAACCTAACTGCGTAATTTGAAGTCCCTAGTTCAATCCCCGGGCAGATATTACGTATATGTTTCATTTATTTGCTCCTACAATAAATGTCGAATAATTCCAGAAGAGATAAACCAAAAAAAAACGCTTTTTTTCTAAATGTGTGTATGTCATGTATTTTTGAAACATCTCTGGTATAGTATAATCCACTTTACTTACGTATACATACATGCATACATATATCACGTCTTTATCCCTTACGGGGTAGACAGAGCCTAAGGTAACAAAACCTTAAGGCCAAGTTAAGCATGATTAAAGGCGTACCTATAGTTGGAAAGGGGAATCAAAATAGCGATGGGTTACTAGGCGCATCGCCTATAACATGATTCCTAAGACTTTCGCACATTCCCTCGATAGGCTTTTACCATCTATGTTTTTTTTTACTCCCAAACCAGCATGAAAGAACCTGAAAATACATCAGGGTATATTTATTGTTGTTTTGTATTCAATATTTTTGGCACCGCATAATCTCATGATTGAGTAAAGAAATAATTTCCCAAAATTGATATTACTGGTGAACAAGACGACTTTATATCAATAAGTTATCACTTTATTATAACCGGAGAAAATAAAACAACCCATAACTCCGCTCCACGACGATTCGGAGGCGATTTATTTTATTTATTATTCAAAAAACGATATTGTTAACATTTACACGGTCTATAGCCGCAAAGTAAAAACTATTACGTGTCACTTTTATTACATGTATTCTGTTTTCATCTAGATGTCATTAGTCACGTTCTCTTTGATGTTTTATCGTTAAACATTTTTATGTTGGCGTATCTGGAGTCACAGTTATTTATGTAGCCATGTTGATGGGAGGATAAACTGCTTGATAGGAAAAATATTCTAAGCAGCTGAGTAGTTCGGTTTTTATTCGGTTGCTAATTTTTTTTAGGATCAGATTTAATTCAAGTTTCAGTAGATAGAAACAGCGGACACAGTTTATTCGATGAACGTTCAAAATGTAAAAAAAGAAGGTAGTTTTAAGGAATAAATATCAAGCGACAATTCACGCCAAATTGTCCTAGTCTCAAACTAAGCAGCTTGTATCTACTTCTACTGTGGGTACCAAGCAAGATAGTAGATACACAAAGTTAATATACTTATACAAATAGATAAGAAGATACTTAAATATGTTCATCATCCACAACTCCAGAACAAAGATTTGTATTTATCGCACGTAATAATCTGCTCTGACCGGAGCGGGAATCGAACCTGGGAGCTACATAATTGGTTACTCTTGTTACTAGGAGGTCCGGGTCATCAAATATATTATATTATAAGTCTTTGTCATGCCAACCGACTGTACGGTCACACGTTGCGGTCCTTTTTCGTTATGCGCACTATGTGATTTTATTCCACCATTTACTGTTTCTTTTTTCGAATTTATAATATTATGATATGTCTTTTCCAACCCCAATCCAAGTTTCATAGTTCAAATTATAACTATGTCATTATAATACATATCTACATATTTCTCGACGGTTTCAAAATTAAAACTTAAGCCCATAAAGTGAAAAGGAAAGTGGGTCAAAAAGTTACAGGTCTAAATAGCCAAATTATGTTTTATCTGTGTCTAGAAAAGATAAATGTCAAAGTGACAGATAAAGACAAACAAAACGAGTTAATACAATCAATAAGCATTTATGCATGAGGGGGTTAGAAAAGATCATTACGTGACAAATGAAATAGATTTTGAACTGCATACTGTTTCATAAATAAATGTGCTTTACTTATTTTATAAACGGTATCCAGACAGCAACTGTTTTAGATTTTAAATTTAGCCTCATCCATAGGTAAATTTCGTGTCATTCGTTTTAAATTTGACCATGCAATATGTCTAGAGCCAGACGGAATATCAATGGTCTGTGACCTAGAATTACTTAAAAAGCGAGGAAGAGCGAGCAGTCATGGCGGAAGAGTTCCGTAGACATACCTACTACATCCGTACTGCGACCTATAATATCCACATACTAACATACCGTTACGCCTCTTTCCCATAGGGGTAGGCTAGTTTTTACAACTTGATACGATCCTGACATACATGCTCGTCGGTTTAAGGTACTCTTGACTTGACCTTATGAACTTCCCCTATTAGGTCTCAGAACCTCCGTCTAGGTCTTCCCTTTCGTAACACACCCACACAATAATAATCCAGCCTGACTATTTTTGTCCCATTGCTGGGCACCGGTCTTCTGCCAGATTAAATGACTTGGGCTTTAATTCCCACGCGGACCTGTTCCAATTAGGGCCTTCAAAGACACTGTTGAGCTTCGCAGGTGTTCTGCCGATTTGGTTTCTCTTGATTTGCTCTCATCAAAATGCTTTTATGGTTAAATTAAAAAATAATTTATCGGCATATTCCCAAAAAACTCAGAGGTACGAGCCCGGATGGGAAATACCGTTTCTCTGCTTGCGATCCCGTAAAGCTGGATACTCTTCCGCGAGCTGTAACCATAACTGTGTCACGTTACAGTGACCAAAAACCCTAGTGTGGTGTGGCATTCCACTCGCGATAGGTTCGCGATCCACAGTTACCGTTACTGCTTGCAGATGAGGTTTAGCCCAAACGACTATCGCCAACCCTAAATAGGCAACAGCCAAGCGTGATGGTTGATATAATTTTAAAATGAAATAAATAAAATATTGTGTTTAGAATCACAGATAACGACTTTCATACAAAAATAATAATTTAAAACATAATTGAGTTGCTAAGATTAGTAGGTTAAGTAGAAAATCCTAAGGCCTGATTGACTTAAACCTTCGTATTAGCCAATGCTACTTGTAATGTGACATGGACCTCGACTAATAAGATTGGTTGATTTTGCGTAGTATGTCTCCACTTTATTCTTCTGCAATCCTTCGGATTAGATTTTTTTAATTGTACAATATCACTAATACGTTACGAACTCAAAAGCGTTTACCTAGCATCTGTAAAACCCTACTTATCTACTCATGTCGTCAATCAAGTCGTTTATACGTCTTTCTTTAGCGTCAAGGTTCCAAACACAATATCCAAAATACATTGCAAGGTGTTGCAATTCCGATTTCATAATAACCACGTATATGGGTCACATGTTATTGTCACACAACACTCGTGAGACACCAAGGTGCGGAAAGATTTCTCTGGCGATAAATATACAAACAAGTTAATTTGCTTAAACAGGGTATCGTATTTTGTGACGTAGCAACTTCTTGCACCAATTGTTTTAATGATATGATCAAAAATATTCGTTCGCGAACTAAAACATTCTACTTTCAACATGAAACTAAAGGACTAAGGTAAAGGACTACGAAATAGTCCGAAACATGTCGAGCATCACTCGACTTTTTATATGTGAGTTATCCGTTTATGTGTAATGATAAAACATTCTACTTGCTAATCCACGACCACTAAAGAAAGAAGGTTCTTAGATATGGACCTCCGGAAGGTAACGCTCGATTCAATTAATTTAACATTTGTTCTCCAAGACGTCATGAGTAATTTGAGGCAGTATCTCAAATTCGCAAAACCATGACAAATTGGCAAAATTGCAGTCGCCGATTGGCATTATTTCATCCCAGACTCCGGATGTATTCACTTGAACCAGAGCGAATAGATATTCAAATAAGATACTTGATGTAAGCGTTTAAACCAAATCACCATACTCGTGAATTCAAATTGAAATCCAATGTCCTCGTATTGCATCCATTCGTTTCGTTTCTGAACAAGGATTATGTTAAAATAATACTGTCACTCAGTTGTTTGTGCATCAAGCTGTCACTAACATATCAATCGGGTAGGGTTTTTGCCGCGGCTTCACTTGTTGCCACAAGCGGACGATCCCGTCCGCATCGCATATTTATATTTTCTTTAAACATCTTTATTGACACGGGGCTGACAACTCAGTCAGAATAAGGAGAGGCATCGAACGCACCGGTAGAATTTATTACGGCTTTTTCTTTATTAACCAAATATCGGAACATTAATTTTTAAACACTCCTTCATCCGTAGAAGGAGCACTCCATAATAAAGTCGTTAAATAAATACACGTACTTTTAAATATCTACTTAAGTACTTTATTGTTTTTAAACGATCTCTCAAACTCATTAGCGTTGCGGTCTAGTTGATGAGAAATAACAAATGATACAGTTTAATTTGGTAGACACACCCGAGACGGGTTGCGTATCGATCAAGGTACTGGCGTCAGTCCAAACCGAAGCAAGTGGTGGGCCGGCCGGCGACGCGCCGTGACAGGTGGAACATGCGACCCGTGACTCGGCGAGCTTGTCCGTCACTGCACCAGCTCCTTTGATATCGCCTCGGGAATGTCGGTACGGCAGACGAGGCTACAAAGTTTACTTATCGATACTGGGATGATATTTGACAAACGGAACGTCTTAGGTGTCCGCGGTGCAAAGGTTTCCTGTGATGGATATCGATGCACGTTAATGTTTGAAGCTTTCGTTTTGATGGAATTAGTTTATATAGATTAAGCCAAAGTTAAAATTCATTTACCTAGATATTTAACATGACTTAATCAACCAAACAGTAGGGCTCTTAGAATAACAATAAATTCCTGAGTCACTCACTCCTTTCATTAACACAAGTGGAAACGTTGTCTCGTCATCCAAACAAGTGCCAAATCTGATATTAGAAAAAGGTTTAGTAACACGCACGATATAAATTCAGAGGAACATGACAGCTCTAGGAAATAAATTTAAATTAATTGCACAATAGTGTTCGGATTTCTCAATAGAAATCTCGTTTTGAATCGAGCAGGCTGCCGCGAGCTGTGCATCACAATCGAGCAAGCGTGGCAAGACACGAAGCGATCGAGCCAACTATTCATTGGCGCTCAAACGCACATTCAGTTCTAAATATTAACATGCTCCGCGTTTCGTGACCAGAATAATACTTAACGAACTTATGCAACGCTCACCACTCAATCATCCGTCCGGCGATCACACTCTAATGCGTCGTTGTTGATTTTTTCAGGTACGGTGAACGCAAACGGGGAGACAAAGCGTCAGAGGACGTCGTACACGCGGTATCAGACGCTCGAGCTGGAAAAGGAGTTCCACTTCAACCGGTACCTGACGCGGAGGAGACGGATCGAGATCGCGCACGCGCTCTGCCTCACGGAGCGGCAGATCAAGATCTGGTTCCAGAACCGGCGCATGAAGTGGAAGAAGGAACACAAGATGGCGTCCATGAACATAGTGCCGTACCATATGAATCCCTACGGCCACCCCTACCAGTTCGACCTTCACCCGAGTCAGTTCGCGCATCTCTCCGCATAGGATCAGTGGAATTTTTCGAACAGCGGATAACTGATTTATTAAGGTAAACAGTCGTCCGTGGTACTGCGGGGCTGCATGTAACACTGCGCTAGCGCAGGGTAGCTCCAGTGCTACAACAGCCAGACTGGGTCGGTTATTCGCTGTTTGAAAAATTTCCTCTGATAGCCTAATTTTGTTAATTGTTGATTGTGACGATATCAGTGACGCTATTTAGTGATGTGTGCTCCATGAAGATGAAACTCGGATGGATTGCAGTGAATACAATGTGCATACAAAAACTCTAAGTGTATCCTATCTAAATAATGAAGTTTGGTGAATATTGTAAGTACCTAGCAGACTTGAATACTGGTCTTGTATTTGTTGCGTTTATCTACCAGACGTTGTTAATGTAATAAATGTAAAACTTCAGTGTCTACTGAACATTATGTTCCAAATGTCACAGTGTAAAATTTTATCGTAAATGCTAATGGGATACGATGAAATAGTGTTAAATTTGGAGTAGAAAGAAATTTACCTAGTCATAAGCTATGATTCGAATTGCGTGTTATTCCTAAAGACAACTGAGAGCCGAATAGTGTACGTGATGATGGCTTAGTCTAATACCTAAACGTACGAACCTAAGTTTGTGTTAGTTAGACATAGGCCTGTTCAGCTGTTTAGGTAAGTAGATAGATCAGCCGTCACAGAGATAACAAATTCGGAATTGTACAGGGATAGCATAAAACAACGTAGGTAATACAAAAGGATTGTACTATCAAGTTTATTTAGGCCGTGCTATAAATAATTTCGTCTAGTACCTACCAGATATGAATACATTTTGAATTAGCGAGGGCTTGTAAAAGCGCTGTGAACTTAATTAGAAAATAATTGTAAGGCTCAGTAATATGGTAACTGTGAATAGGTAGATATTCCTTCCTTAACTGTATATACAACAAGGTTTAAATAGGTGAAAAGTTTAATATATTTCAGTAAACTTCCCGAAGAACTGTTTTATGTTCCTGTCATTTAGTTGTAAATAATGAAAGTATTTATCGTCTTATGAATACTTATAAATAACGAAACCTAATAATTTTATTTAGATTACGAATAGGGATTTTTTTAAAGTTTCCACAAACGATACCAATTGTAACATTAAAAATGACTCTATTTCGTACTTTTAAAACTTTAATGTCGTATTTGTAAAATGTACTTAATATTCTTAGTAATTAAAGGTTCTATTGTTTCTTCCCTCAAGTAAACCATGGTTGTATTGAATTGACTTACTTTTTATTCGATTTTCAATGGATCCTTAATCACATGTTAATTAGGATTGTCGTGGTCAACTGTGATATTTTGTTAAATTTTATTCTTAAGTGAAACAGTGCGACTTGAGTTGGTTATATTTGGTTTCATTCAGAAAGTATGTATGAAAAATGCTTATTTCATTCACTTTTGACTAGTTCATTTGTTGCTTTATTTATTGTTTGTAAATATTAGATATGTCATTTAGTGTAACTGAATTGAGAAATGTTCAAAATCATAATGTAAAATCATTGTATCATTACGTTGACGCTATGAATTGTTCTGTGCAATAGGAAGTGGCCTAATTCGTTTTAACAACTTGTTTTTTTTTCATTTTCAAACTTCGCCATCATTATTTTTAGTTGTGTTATTTCCTTTTAACTAAATACGAATATGTTTATCGTTCATTCCAATTTTAAATGAGAGCTCTAGTGAAGTATGCTACTTATTCATTTAAATTATTGTATTGTATGAATAAAAATGTATCAAATTTGAAAAATTGGTGAAGATGAAATAAATTATGAAGACACATGAGACTTTTAATCCTTTCAAAATAAAATACAGGGTGTCTTTAAATTATTCTGAAATATTCCAGCAGACGGTTAAGTTCATATAGTTGAACACGCCTGTATAGATTTTGTATTGTAATCTTGACACAGTACACTTCGAAGATAGACCGATGTACGGAAACATTTAGTCAATTACAATTAAAAAAATCTGTAAAGCATTTACAGTCCGCGAACTTCTAGAACGACCTTCAGATTTCAGGTACCTACCGTCGGATCGTTCCTGCATCAAACTCATAAGAGTGCACTCACTCTTACGACTGCAAGACGATCTGGAAGTCTTTTTAAATATATATTTATCTAGCGCACTGTAAGTACAAATGTCTCCAGCCAAACTTACCTAACCACCAGAAATATTCCGATTTAATTTAAAACACGGTGTATATAAAATCCGGGAAATAACTAACAGCTAGTGTGAAAGTGAAGTTTTCCAACTATTCTTTCGAATGTGTAAGCGCCAGGGAGACGCCGTTCGCTGGAAGCAGTATTGAGGGATGATAAATGATGCCGAAGCTATGACATGACAGCCGAACCTGCGAGGGGCGAGAGCACCACGTGCCTCCAGCCTAACAAAAGGAGTGCCGAAAAATGAAGGTTGCCTTAGTTTGTAGGTCGCTGGTGTTGCGTATCGGAGGCTGGCCTATAAATCATGCTGTCAGAATATTTTGCTTTTATACAGTTTTGATACGGATTCATTGGATGGCGAAGCGGACGTCTGCAACCAGACTGTTTTTCATTTTCCCGTACGTCCAGGGGTGTTCTGAAATTTGGTTTTCGAAGTTTGTATCGTACCGTCCCTTTCTCTCTGAAACAAATGAGAATCAGTGTGAGCGGAACGAATTTCAGAGTATAAGGCCAGCCAAGATTACGATTTCGTTCGAAAAACTATTGGGCTTGGTTGGTGGCTTGGACTATAATATCGTTCCTGGTAATGGGCCACTAGGACTGCCCTGTGACCACCTGTATGGTGCACCGTGGTAAGTAACCGGAGAAACTAGGTCCCAGATATCTGTACAACCTTTGCACAGTAAAATTAGTAATGACTTTGCAACATCAACTCCACCCAAAGGTTGAAAAAGAGATAAGTACGCATTTGTGCATGTATTTCAGTGTTTGTCAATCGTAATTGTTTTACGTTTATTTTGCACAATAAAGAGTTTACGTACATACATACATACTATACAATTTCAGTATGGTGCTAAAGAGATATCACAATTTCCCTTAATTATTTAGTCCTTCAAGTCATGAGAGAGGCTGTTTCATTCAAATTTACATCATAACATAAGTTTTAAATGAGGTTAATATATTTTCAATCAGTAACGTATACCTATCTACATATTTGTTGATAGTCTGTTAGATGGAGGTAAGTACAACGTTGTATTCAGTACTTAATATCCATATGAAATAACTTACACTAACTAGGTACCAACTATGAGCCTAGGCCTGTATAGACAAAATTAATACATACATACATACATACAGTCACGCCTCTGTCTCACAGGGGTAGACAGAGACTAATTTGTTTAACTTGCTACGATCCTGACGTACCTCTATCGCTTCATGTAAATGTGTTTTGTAAGATTGGATCCACACATGCAACATATTTAAAAAACAAGGCAAATTAAATCAAAACATGATTAATAAAGTAGATCGGTATTTATTAAGCATATTTTAATGTCCTCAGAAATGTTTTCTGAGTGAGTTAAGTCTAAAAATATTAGGCAGCCTAAAGTTTTTTTTTCAATCTAATACTCAGTAGACCTCGTCTCAAAGAGCATATAGAAAACAAGAGAATAATAAAACGGAAGGTGGGAATCAAATCCACTTCCTCGTTATTCCGTGACGCGTAACCAATATGCCACCTCCAAGGCATTTAATTCTCTCAGTACAAACTGAGTAAGTTTTTATTTGTAATTTAATTTCTAATAAGAGCAAGTTTTTTTGCTGACGGTAGGTACTTGCTTTATCAACCAATCTACAAATGTATACCAAATTTAAAGCCAATCTGAAGAGAGATTACTGGATGTGGTTGAAATATTTTTTGGGTATTACGAAGCCAACTGCAGCTTAGATTTACATACGAACAGTACTTTATAGAATAAAGTTAATGAATTTAAGTGGCCATAAAAAAGTGCGTACCTATATGGAAATAAGAAGAGTGGTGTTCGGTACGAAGGCTTTTAATGTAAGATGAGTTGACAATGACAATAACGTCATAAACATATTATAAAACAGTTCGCTTAGGTCTAAAGAGGTTGCGTTCAACAAAAATGAAATGGGAAAAACGCAAAAACAAAATTCCCAATTTCTTAGATTATAGTACGAGAGCCCACGACCAAAATTTTTGTCTCATAGCAATACGGCCAAACCGTTACTACACACCTAGTCGGGTTCAGAATCATACAATCTAACGATTTTATAGGGTTTTTGCCGTATTGCTATGAGACATGGTTTTGGTCGTGGGCTCTAGAACTATTACAAGTCATGCCATTATTTCCTCTTAATTTCCAATTATTTTCCGTTAAATTTTTTACAAACTATAACAAACTCACGAGAAACTACTAACTAACATCAGAATTCCTATCGTACCTCCAAGCACGCTTCCTGTACAGATTCGAAATACCTGACCAAAAAAAAAATGGCCACAACTTCCCGCGATGTGTATCTGTCGCATGACTAATATTATTAATGTACCGCTGTCCGTCCGATTGTGGAAACCTGGACGATTGCGCGATACTTGCATTAAGGAGTGTTTGGCGGTGGCGATCATTTTTCAATGGATGCTGGGGCGAGTGTGGTAAGATGGTTCACCACAGTATTTACTAATAACTATAAAAAAATTCCCTTACGCACAAAAAGGGTATTAAAATACATAAAGTGTATAATGGGTTAAAATACATAATGGTTTAAAATAATAATGTGATTTTCTCAGAAAATTGCAAATTAACCGAATTGTTATTAAATAAACCTAAGCTAACCTAATCCAATATATATATTACGCTATAAAAAAGTTTATCTAGTTAATTGTTACACAGAAAACACCAATAGATACATATTTTGTACCATTATGTGTTTTAACCCATTATACATTTTAAACTTAATATTTTCTGACCCGCACCCACACAAAATTTAATTTTATGACAAAAATGCCTTACATCATTTTGGAAAAGAACTGATACTCTTCAAACTGCTGGATCGATTTTTACCAAACGTGGCTGAGAAACACCGCAACGAAACTGGCTTTCGAATGAAAAAAAGCCGCATTCAAATCGGTCCATCTGTTTGAGAACTACGATGTCAAAGCAACATACACACATAGCGCACAGACATTGATATTAAACTTATACCAGTCAGGGTTAAAAACATACGCGGCAAACACATTAGGTAGGTACTCTCTTTTTGAGTTTCGTCGCAGTTTGGTAATAAGTAAGTAGGTAACGCTGTTCTAATCCTAGGTATATTAAAAATGCGAATGTGAGTTTGTTTTTTACTTTTTCAAGCGTAAACTTCAACGATCATACCAATATAGAATAGTTTTATCCCGGAAAATTGCATAGTTCTTGTAGACTCGTGATTAAGAATTACCTGCAGTCAATAATAAAATACACGAGACGATAACTTTAAAAATTAAAACATCTTCGTTGCGTTAGAATCATAAATAAGGTGTATTTTTTACTTTGGTTTTTTGATATAAATACTTGTGCTCCAAGTGCTTACATTTTCTATGAAGTGAGCAAACTTGTTTCTTCGTATTCTGTGGCAGCGCGTAGCCTGTATGGGACATGTTTGGACACAGCGATAAGATCCTGCAGTTAGTTTAAGAGTTATTGTATTTTGAATTAAAGTAGGTATTTATATTTGAAATATTAGTTGCCATTGTACTTTTGGCACTCCCGATCCATTAATCAACTTTGGGCGTCGTAAAAAAATAATTTGAATACATTTAGTTGGTAACAGGATTGTCGAACATTATAGATAAGGAAGTTGGAACATTGTGCAGATAAATGTACTTTTATAATATAGTGTATAAATAGGTTTTCATTAAATTTATATAGGTACTTTCAACATGAAACTACCGTGAGACTTAATCATTATTACACATAAACGGATAACTCACGTATAAAAAGTCGAGTGATGCTCGACATGTTTCGGACTATTTCGTAGTCCTTCTTCCTGGAGCGCTCGCCCCGGCGGCAGCGAAACGAACACTGCGCGCCAGCGCTCTGTTCGCGCGGCTGCTCGACGCAACTGACAGCGGCGCACAACTACCCTCGTTTTCATCGTCATTTTTATTACTGTCAAATGTAGGGCAGCACACAACACTGATCACGTCACTCCGTAAAGGTTCGCTCACACTCACCGTTTGGTCAATCATCACTCGACTTTTTATACGTGAGTTATCCGTTTATGTGTAATTTATATAGGTAAGTAAAATTTATATAAAAAAGCAACTTTTTCATCTTCACAAAAGCTAAGTAGGTACTTAGATACATTGTCATCCTAAGTATTAACTTTAGATCAATCCAGCCACTAGAAGTATTTTTTATTATCTGATCGACACATTAAACATACTTACCATAAATGAAATAAATAAAATGTTACGCATAGCGCAAGTTTACCGAAAATCACTTTGTCGCTTTATACCTGTTTCTTTCGTAATATCTATCTGTATCCGCCATCTTTTGTTTAATAATACCTTAGGACTTCTCAACAGAAACCCAAATAATTTGTTATCCCCATCTCATTCTTTATACCCATTAGCCTGTAGAACACAGAAATATAGATAGATACCTATACATAGTGATAATAAAAAAAACAATGCAAAATATTTATAGTGCCCTCTATGATACTTCGGCAGTACTACTAACCATTCCACAAAACAAGAATTACCTACCATACCTACCATACTTTCCAAGACTTACTATTAGTTCGTGTCTAAACAAATTGCAAAGCACTGTCATCTAGCGTTCATAATCCAAACCACTTAGCATGCATCGTGAACGTAACTAAACGCAGGTAAAGCCTTCGTCATTGTTCCAATTTTCCTGCAGATGGCGCTAGTAGTAAGTCTTATAAGAAATTTTCAATAAATTATTCTTATTTGACAACTTACTTGGACATAATTAATTGCTACTAATACACATTTGTAATACTTTCTTTGACGTTACTAATATCAACCGCAATAACAAACACGGGTCAATATTGTCAAATTTTTCTTACGTCGAGTCCGTGGTTCGTGGAAGTATTTCTATCCGGCAATAGATGGCGCTAGCGAAGCAGACTCTGAAGGTAAAGCAGGTGACCCGAGTTTCTTTTCTGTTTAGCCAGTAGAGCTTTTTCGTAGCAATGCGATCGGGCGGCGCATTTTACACTCAGCTTTCTACTAAAATTGCCGAAGACCGTGCTTACTCCAGAGCTTTCCTGGTAAGTCTTTGATGTTGTACACATTATTAGTTTAGTATTTTGACATATTTTTTGCATTCTTTCGTGATTTTATAGGAAAGCTTAGAACGAGTTGAAATAGTGATTTATTGCAGTCGCGTACACCGTCTGCAGTGGCGTCCGTATTCTGAGAAGGCGGTGTATTCGAAAATGTTTTACCGGTACTTTTATTTGAATTAATTTCTAAAATTCTATAAATGTAGAGCAACAATTAATTTACATGAAAACAGTTTTGAATGCATTAGTGAGAAATCTTAATGGTAAATGTGAGGTTTTTTATGGTTTTTTTTTAAAGTAGGAGCATTTTTTAAATCAATATTCACACCAACAGGTGAAGAGATTAACTTTGTGTGCTTGTTCGTGTAGGGGTTAAACTGTGGTTCTGCCAGCAGGTCCAGACCGATTAAAACAAAGAAATTAGCAAATTATATTTCTTCTACTTTTTGTTTGGTAGACCCCTCAATGAATAGGTATCTTAGGCGTAAATACAAAACAATTTTTTTACTAAAATAACACAGTGAAAACTGATATTTGCAAGTAAATTTTACCACAAAGATCAAACTCATCGCTTTTATTATTTAATTTAAAAATAGTAATAAATATTTTGACATTATATCGTCTACATTACATACATAAATCACGTCTTTATCTTTTACGGGGTAGACGGAGCCTAAGGTAACAAGACCTAAAGACCACATTTAGCATTATTGTGGGTGGATGGAAAAGGGGAATCAAAATAGTGATGGGCCGCTAGCCACATCGCGTATAACATGATTCCTAAGAGGTTCGCCTATTCCTTCGACGGGCTTTTACCATCTGCGCGGCAAGAGAAGCAACTGGTACATTCTATGTTTTTTCTTTGCTCCCAGCCCAGCATGGAAGTAACGTCTATTACTATCTATAGGTACATATTTATAAATAAATAACTTAGGCAGTTTATTTAGATCAACCTAATCACAAGCTATGCAAAGCACAACCACTAGTACCAGACAGACGGACTTATTTGTACTGTATAGATACTATAGATACAGGCTCTACTTTGCAGAGGTTCACATTGCAGAGGTTCACATACTTTGCTACTTCGCGAATTTTCTTTTTTTGTTTTAACCATTTTTTTGAAAGGGCACTAACTCCGTAAGCTTGCGCTGCGGTTTTGCGCTGCAACATGCTTAGCGTGGTCCTTTTGACGCTATTCGGTACCTATTTTAACGTGTTTTACGTGTTACTTTTGATTTTTGCTTTTTTTTTAATTGCGTTTTTTTTAATTTTTGACATTAAATTTTCTTATTTCTTTTAAATAGCAAGTCATGCAAACTAGCCACGCTGGCGTTTAATATTCTTATTATTTTTACCTTTATACATAAATGTACACTGTAAATTTATCTCTTCAAGTAGGTACATTAAAGCCATTAAAATTCAATTAAAGTGTATTTTTATCCGTATCCATTGCTACATTGTTTAATTTATCCACACCGCGAATTGAAAATCAAATCCTTGTTAAGTAAATCATCGCCCCTTGGACCAAACTATGCGTCCCATTCTAACCGAATACGTGCCGATGCAAAAAAACTACTAACCAGTACCTAGAAGCTATTTAAGCCAAACATAATCCTGCTTAAACGTATCACGAACATAATCCTATTTTGTAACTGGCTGGCGAGACCGTTGCACAAAAAAGCTAAAAGCCAGAAACTGTTTCGAACTTCGAAATTTATACCTGGCCAGTATGAATGGCGATTTGTTTGGAGGTCGAAGAAAAAGAACAATAAAGATGGCCGTCTTTAAAGGTTTCCTTGCGCCTGCGCCGATGCCTGACTTGCGCAGTTTGGAAGCCGTGTTAAGAAACTAGGGGACGAAGTGAACTAATTCTGAGCCTTATAATAATAGACTGGGGTGGTTCTTGAGTCCGATGTTAGAACGTTTTGTTAATGAAAATTACTCACGATGATTACGGAATTATTACTAGAAGAGAAACAGATATGTAGGTATACGCAATCAAATAAGAGTTTTTATTGATGTGTTGTCTTATACTGAATAAATAAATGTGCGGTCTATTCGACCCTGTCAAGGCTGCATGATGTGGAATAGACGCCGACAAAATCCAAATTAAAATTATGTAATTTTGTACATTTTATAGGTAATCATTGCTTGAAATACTAGTAATACCATTGTAGTCTACGCCGCACTGTCTGAATTACCATTAGTTAATTTAGTATGAGAAAATTGACAATTATGTCGAATTGAAGCACTTGTCATTTAACTGGCAAAGGGAGTTGGTATGACTTGCATATTAACGTAACCAACTATATGTATTGTTATGAGGTGGCTCCACCACAGCCTAACATACAACACGTTTGAGGCATTATAACACGAATTAGAAGTACGCTGTTCTAAAATAATTAATGCTGTCCAAAATCCATGCATACCAGATTAAAAAGAACACAATTCAAAAAAAGAACAGTCGATTCGATAAACACGAACCCTGTCAGCTGGATCCAAAAGGGGAGCGGATTATATTGAAATTCCGATTTTAAATTTACCAATAGGGGGAGGGGAGCCGTTGGATTGGCCCCGCGCGGCCGAGCGAAATAATACGAGGGAACCATGGTGACGGCAACCATTTTTTTTTCGCAATCTGTTTTAGTTCATGTAGGTTTGGTGAAACGTCCAGTATTTTTTTCTGTTCTAGTCTGGAAATGTTTACCTAATAGAGTATTAAATCGTAAAGTAAAAAATGATTTCTAAATAAATGATGCTAAGTTACGTTTGTGACGATGTATTTTTTTACTTTACGGCACAAATTCGGCTTAGGTAAATATTCATTCGGCTTGGTAAATATTCCCAAATTTCTGAAAAAATAAATATTGAAAAGAACATTAAAAAAAGTTCGCTGGACTTTATGTTAACATTGACCAACAAGGAAAAATTCACAGACTACCAAAATCCATATCGTGGATTGATTCTCTAAATTGAATCGAAACCAAAACTGCTTTGTGAACTGCCCAGAAACAAAGAATAATTACGCATATAAAGGTCGACGGCCGAATTTGTCTATTATTAGAAATTGGTTCACTACTATGTCATTACGACCAGCTGTTCATTAAATTCTTCGATGTTTTAGGCCTCTCCTTTACACGCATGATTGGAAGACGGATGTTTCATCTATCTCATTTTTTATGGTTAGCTAAAGCTTGTTTCACACTAACGACCCGTGATCGAAAGTAAAATTTAAGAAAAAAATCATCATCTCTAGCCTATATACGTCGCACTGCTGGGCACAGGCCTCCTTTCAAAATGAGAGGGCTTGGGCTAGAGTTCCCACAAAAAAATAAAAAAAATACTGTGCACATAAAGTTTTAAAATTGAATATTTATATAAGTAGTGCCTTAATAATTATGTCTGTTGTTCCACAATAAATCACTGATACGACATTACTTTAAAGACACAGTCAGTTAATGACATAAATCAAATTATGTCTAATGCTAAACGTGGTCTTTAGGTCTTGTTACTTTGGGCTCTGTCAACCCCGTAAGGGATAAAGACGTGATTTATGTACATACATATGTACATAAATCACGTGACATATGTATGTATATATATGTGTATGTATATCAAAAATGCCTTTTAAAAAAATTACATAGTTTATTTTGTTGTACCCTATACGGATATACGTTGTATATTACAATTATAAAAACCGGTACATAAAATATTAAGAACGGTGCAAACACTTCCCTCGCAACAGACATGTTGCTTTCGTCAATTACACACGTCAGACGCCCAACGTCACGATTAAAACCGTCCCTGTCTACTAATACACGATAGAAAAGGACAGGGATAATCAGATTACCGCCTTTAAAAGGATAACAGCGTCTTTAGGTGTAAGAAGATAAACAGTAAGAATATCACAAACAGGTCAACTTGAGTATAAAGTAAGTACTTATAACTAAACGGCATATTTACTTTACCATAAGTACCATTTATTTCTTTTAAATTAATGAATTCTCGAGTGACTGGCCAGAATAAGTGCGGACTGGGCGATTTGGCTGTCTAGGAGAGAGGCATTTGTCCAGCATTAGCACCTGCAGCATGCCGGCCCTCACCTGCCCAGGGTTTTGGCACTGTTATTTGGCTTATGTATTAGTCACTCATATGTACCATGTGAGATGACAAAGACTGTTGTTGTGCCCATCATAAAAAATAAGACGGGGGACATAGCTAGTAAAATAAACTACAGACCCATTTCCCTCGCTACAGTCATAGCTAAAGTTTTTGACAGTTTGCTAAACAATGAGCTTGATAAGTATGTACGGATACATGATTCACAGTTCGGTTTTCGACCGGGCCTATCCACTGAAAGCGCTATTACAAGCCTAAAGGAATCTGTTGGATACTATACAAGTAGAAGTACACCAGTCTTTGCATGTTTCTTAGACCTCTCGAAGGCTTTTGACCTGGTCAATTATGAGTTGCTGTGGAATAAACTAGCCGACGCGAAAGTACCCAGGAAACTGATACATGTCTATAAGCAATGGTACTCCGGTCAATCTAACGTAGTGAGGTGGGGTGATTCTGCTTCTGATGAATATAGTCTCGAATGTGGTGTCCGACAGGGGGGTTTGAGTTCGCCAAAACTGTTTAATATTTATATGAATGCATTGATTGAAGAGCTCAGCAGTATGCGTGTCGGATGTCGTATACAAGACGTGAGTTTCAATAATATAAGTTACGCTGATGATATGGTGCTGCTGAGCCCGTCAATCAATGGGCTGAGAAAGTTGTTGAGTGTGTGCGAAAGATATGCTGTTGATCATGGTCTCAGGTATAATGCGGACAAAAGCGAATTTATGCTGTTCAAATCTGGTTCCAAGAGTCTTTTAAATATTCCACCTCTTTTACTAAAGGGAGTCCCATTGAGAAGAGTTAAGGTTTTCAAATACCTGGGGCACATGATCACAGACAACCTGAGTGATGATCAGGACATGGAGCGGGAACGTAGGGCGCTGGCGACCAGAGCCAATATGATTGCCCATAGGTTTAGACGTTGCACAATCCCGGTTAAAATTACATTATTTAATGCTTTTTGTACGTCGCTATATACCGCTGGCCTATGGACTAGTCACACGCAACGGTCGCTCAGCGCCTTACGGGTCCAATTCAATAACGCGTTCAGGGCGCTGTTGCGGCTGCCGCGCTGGTGCAGCGCGTCGGCTATGTTCGCGCACGCGCGCGTGGCCGGGCTGCCCGCTATCCTGCGCGCGCGCTGCGAGGCCGCGCTGGCCCGGGTGCGCGCCAGCCGCAACAGCCTCCTAGCCGTTATAGCTGACAGACTTGACAGCCGGCTCTTCTTGCACTGGACCAGGGTGCACGCAATTATGGCCACCTATACTTGACTGCACTCTGGGTCAGTGACTAGCCCGCTTAGTTATTTATTAATGTTGACTAACACTAGTTTTGTAAGCACTGATACTAACATAACATAATTATGGATTTTTAATCTGAAATAAAAACATTTATTATTATTATTATTACGACACTTACAATGCAGGAAAAAAAAAACGAATGACTTCTTATCATCACTACATAGTATAAAACAAAGTCGCTTTCTCTGTCCCTATGTCCCTATGTATGCTTATATCTTCAAAACTACACAACGGATTTTGATGCGGTTTGTTTTAAATAGATAGAGTGATTCAAGAGGAAAGTTTTTATGTATAATTCTACGCAGACGAAGTCGCGGGCAGAAGCTAGTTGTGTATAAATTTGAAATTTGGACGTGTAAGCTGTTTGGTAATTTTACATTCATTAAAATAGAATGGTAATTTTATAGTTTTAATGGTTATTCTGAATTACAAATTCGGTAGACCGACCGCACATGAGTCCTCGCCCGCGAGGCACAGGGGCGCGGGGTAGGACGACAAAGGGGACCGAGAGCGGTGCGGGCGGGTAGTGCGCCGGCCGCCCGCACGTCTCTCGGCCCCCTTTATCGCCTCATTTAAGCGGTCGGTCTGTATAAGGAAATTCGTTAACCCGACTTTCAGAATTCCTTACTTCTGAGTTACCTATGTGATGTACTGTATCCCTTTTCGACAAAGTTCGACTACGGACACTAGGTGGGTACGTATTAAAATACATAAAGTTTGAAATGCATAATGAGTTAAAATACATAATGGTTCAAAATATATAATGCGATTTTCTCAGGAAATGGCATATTAATATGATTGTTATAAAATAAACCTAACCTAAATAATCCCTCCGGGGTTGCGGGTGTCTATGGGCAGTGGTGATCACTTACCATCAGGTGACCCACTTGCTCGTTTGCCTTCCTATTCATATAAAAAAAACCTAACCTAAACCAGTCTATAGCTTACACTATCAAATAACTTCATCTAGCTAATAGTTTTACAGAAAATACCATTATATATTTTGAACCATTATGTATTTTAACCCATTATACATTTTAAACTTTATATATTCTGATCCGCACCCCACTAGGTAGGTCAGTATAACTATTGTGCTATCGACCTTGCGATCGTGTTGATCGAATCCATTGAGTGTGGCCATTTCGAGCTGTAGACATCTGGTGTGCACGTGTTATTTAATATTTAGGTTTAAAAATGAATCGGGCCTAACTTTGCGGAGGTCCAATAATGAACGAAAATTTGACTTTGACTTCACCTTGCTAGTCCGCTACCATCAAGCTGACTAGCAATATGTAAATATTCTTGCTCTTTAAAAAATCATAGCACCTTTGAGGACTCGTTCTTGATCCCAGTATGATGTGTATTTTGGAACGAGTTTTCTTTTGTAAATTAAATGACATAACAAATTTAATTTATCTTGTGATATGTCTTATGTTGCTTATTATTATTCTTATATTAATTAAATTACTGTCAGTTAGTTTAGCACCAACGGCCGAAACTCGAGACCGTTCTGAAAAAGCGATTTTCATTTATTTTCCAAACGAACATGGTTACTTTTCTGACACTCGTCTTCAGCGTATTTTCTTTCTGGTTGCCAGCAAATATCATTATTTCTGTTGTTATTTTTTACTTAATCCCAATTCCAATCCATGTAAACTTTATCATTTGTACAACTAAAAACTATATCGCAGAGAAGTATAAAAATTATAACAGCGACATCTGTCGGGAGCCTCATAAAACCAAGACCCAAACGTTACCTTGTCAGAGTCAATATTGCCAGCGGAAGAACTCGTAGTTTTCCAGGCTTATGTAATAGTTTTCAAGGCACGTGTTTCCCGGTCGTCGGTCCTTTGGCTCTTTTATAGAGTTGCCAAGTTAACTATATTTTGGCCAAATTTGGCAATTTCATGGCATTATTTGGCAGATTGAAATAACTCTATAATAAAGAGAGAATCCAACTAATAGCATAAATATGAAAGTAGGTAGCTGTCTGTCTGTAACCTTTTCATTCTAAAACTCTTAAACCTATTTTAATTTAATATGGAGGTAGTCATAGGGATAGTATTTATCCCGGAAAATTGCAGAGTTCCCGCGGGATAACGATAAACGAACTTTTCGTGAATCAAATCGTAGGCAACCGCTTTTTAGTAAATAATTTGTTAAATATTACATACCTACTTACATAAGTATGACATGCATATAAAACTATTAGCCTTTTCAACAAAATGCGTAGTTTTTTTTAAAGTGTTCAAATTGGATTCATTTTATTTTTGTAATTTGAACTTTGGTGCGAAAACAACTTGATTTTTGGCCACTTTTTAGCAACTTTGTGTCAGAATGACTTGGCAACACCGCCCGGCCTTGGTCTCGGCTCACGGCGTCTCTTTCCTTCCTATCAATCACGCATGAGATGACATTTTTGGTAGACTTTGCTTACTATAAATAGAGTGGGGAGTATTAGTGGGAGCTATTTTTATTCTGTACCTATTTTAGTTTCAACCTGATTAGTAATTAATTTGAAAATATAATGTCGGATACAAATGTGGGTGTCAACAAGACCCAAAATAAACCATCTCCTCTGTATGTAGGCACGACCTACCGTTATTCAGAAATCGAACGATTCAATTCTATTTTTTTCCACAATTTTCAGTACCTACTACTTGTATTTTCGATGGAAACATTTTGATGTTTCTGTGGTTAGTACACTTAGGTAGCAGCGTAATAAGGCAAATTAAACTATAGAAGCAAGGGTACAAACTCTAGCCCTTAAACCGATGCTTAATCCCGTTGATACAGTTGAGAAAATCATCGTTTCGCCGTAATGAAGTGAATTAGGTAACGGAGGGGCAAGGGGGTGAAGGGGTAGGCAAATCTGTGCGAAGGAAGCGGGGGGCGGGCGGGCCTATCGCCGGCACTTTGCACCGCGCAGCTGCCAAGCGCCTCGGACGCCTCCGCTCCCGGTAAGCATTTTTTTTCCATTTTCAAACTCCCGATAGAAGGGGTTTAGACTTTGCATGTGTGCGTGTTTAAGATTTCTTCTATACCATTTATATAGAGTGAATGGTTTAGTTTAGTTTAGTTGTGGATTTTTCGCAGTAGCAACTAAGATAAAGGCGACTAAATGAAATAGCCAAATTATTTAGTGTTTTTTTATTTTGAAAAAGAAACTTAGCATATAAAATGTGTACGTATTTATTTTCCGTTAATCCAGCCAAAATTTTAGCATTGTCGAACCTATGTAAATGCGTCTCTTTTTGATTAGAGCGGTACGTTAAAAACTGGCAAGGCATGTGTTGCTAGTCGGTCGTTTATTTAGCATAGCTAAAGAAACTTTTCTGCTTATGATAGTGTCAATTATTTTTACTGTAATAATGCAAACGAAACGCACTTGTCAACAACGGCAGCCATTTAGCACAGCCTTATTACTTATATCTGAGTGACCAAGATGTAGACATTCCAAGAATCGATAAATAGACATTTGTATATAACCTCATTGACGACATTGACATTGTGTCTATACCACTACGCGCGTCCTTTTCTAACTGGGCTAGTGTGAACAAGAAACACTAAGCATTTTCACGTAGTTTTTGACAAACACGAACGCGTAAACATTTTAACTTCTACGAATACACAGCGCCACTAGCGGTACATTATGGTAACAAACCAATCTCATATGACACTTCAACGCGACTGCGTTTAAAACGTTTGTTGCGACAAAAAACTTACTTACACAGATCGCCCTGGTTTGGAGAACGATGGTTAATTTAATAGCGAGTACACTGATGGCCTACAAGGTAAAGCAAAAATTCGTGTCCTTTTGTACCGCGCAGTATGCTCGCTACACGACCAAAATCCTACCTGACCGCGTCACTCGGCGCTGCCGAGGACGTCAATTTGTATTGGATCCTAAACTAGTTCCATTTTTTATTTTTGCTTTGTCAACGCTAATGTAAAATTAAATGTTTATTAGTTTATGCTCTCTGGCAGCTTGAAATGTCAAATAGAGTCAATCTATTGGTGTTAATCACATGTTTTACCGACTTTTTGTTTGACAGGGATTCAAGATATTTATTTGAGCTTAATGTTAATGTTATCACAAGATATATCCCTTACGGGGTAGACAGAGCCTAAGGTAACAATACCTAAAAGCCCCATTGAGCATGGTTGTAGAGTACCTAATAGAGTCTCAAATAATTTTTTATTAGTAAATAATTCAGTACTGGTGTGTCATAAATAATCTCATATATACTTACAAATTACGTATGCATCCCTTACGGGGTAGACCGAGCCTAAGGTAACAGAACCTAAAGGCCACGTTTAGTAGAATTAAATTATTAATAATTAGCAATAATAGATCTATACTTATTAGGTAATCATTAGTTAATTTAATTATAATTACATTTGTCTAATTGTCGTAATTTAGACTTAACAAACGTCTCATCTCAACCAGATCACGTTACGCTGTCAAAAACCTATTGTAAAGACAGCTTGTTGCTTATACGGTCCCACTAGAGGCGCTGTCATTTCACTCGTAGCAATACAGGCGTTAACGCAATCGCGTTTGAGATATTTTTTGTAGGAAAAATATACGACGCAATCCAGATCTGAAATAGGTATTTTCAGAAATTGGACTGAATGGACACGTATTATATATCAAGTAAATACATATACCTATACTTATCGTCAATGGGCTAATACAAATATTTAGCTGACTTAAAGATTTAACCAACACCTATTAAATTCCAAATATCAGTCACTTTGGCGTTTGCTTTTGCTCAAATCCGCGAATATAGAGGTAGGTTTGTAGCTTTAAATGAATAAGGTACATAATTTATTAAACTGAGAAGACACTTTTTTTTACTTGAATGATGGAAGAACTCTCATCTTGCTGCTTACAGAATATTGGTATCTTTAAATTCAAAACGTGTTTTTTGAGCAACAGGTTGATTTCATGACGTAAAACGTCAAAACTCGATTATATGACTTTCTTTGTCGCAGAAACGTCTTAATCGCGTTTGCGTTGAAGTGTCAAGTACAGTGACAATGGTTTGTTGGCGTTGCGCAGTGTTAAAGCGTTACTTACCGTGAAACGCTAACAAGAAATATTGTTATATTTTAAATTTACTATACGCAATCATACCAAGCGTGGCGTTTAGGTCTTGTTATCTCAGGCCCTGTCTACCCCGTAAGGGATATAGACGTGATTTGTGTGAGTGTGTGTACTATACGCTAGATAACTAAAGCCATCCAAGATCATCATAGCAGTTTATCAAAAAAGCATTTTTTTTTTCTAAATCTACTTTTATTTACATCTGATTTTTGACCCAGAAGGTACTATTTTTAGATTATTTCACTTCTTTAATTTCTTGTTATTTACGGCTAACAATAGTAGTAAATAGAGATTGACTTATATCGATGTAAATTATCTTACGAAACTACCCTCCCGGTCAGAAACGGCACAACATTGAGAATGCGAACGTTTTCTTCGTGACACCGCAATTTTAAATACCAAGCCCCCGTTTAACTAATCCGTACTTAGCAGAGTCTGCAGAAAGTCAAACGATTCGAATAATGGACTCTTTTGCCTCGGTGTAAGACCGAATTGAATATACTTGCGTCTACCAATTAGGACACAGCTGGAGACAAAGTCACAGTTCAATGTGTCTACCCATATTAGTCTAATACCTTTATAATCTTCGCCATCTGCAAGCAGCCTAACGTAAGCCACTTGTCCTACCTTTTTCGGCACGAAATTCGCTCAGTCAATATTGATACTGGCTCCCGTTTTCCGGCGAGGTCAACACCCGTCAATCTCTTCTACAATTTATATAGTCGTCGTAAAAAATCGTACTTGTACCAAGGGAGCGATCATGGTAGTCGATCAAGCCGGTCCGGGCTAGAAGACATTCAAATCGAGTGGGATTGTGTTATTTTTATTGTATTATTTACATTATCGGGATACGGCGCGGCTGCGCAGTGGTCCTGGCGGCCCGTCGATAACGGGGCCACTTCTACGCATGTGCGGAAAGCTTCAGCCATTGATAATATTCTGATTTCTCCTTTTATGCATGCTAATGCGTGATATCAAAAAGGTCAGACCTTCCTGTCTCCCCTTGTCATCGTAACAGGCTTTTGACAAATAAGTATCTCATTAGACCCTCGACTTTTTCATAGGCAAATAACTTCTTCAATTATGTTTTGCCGTTTAAAACAACTCTTACATTTATATGACTTAGGTAGTTAATTCCATTAATTTTCGTTTCTGAACGCGTTTTGTGTCACGTACCTATTTTTTATAGCTTATTTTATAACCCACTGCTGAGCAAAAACCTCCTGTTTCTCTTTCCACCCGTTTCTGTCTTTTTCTCTTTTGCGACGCTTCCCCAGTCCGGGTCAAAAAGTGATAATATAAATACATATTTTAATTCCTTTTTTACTTACCTGCATAACATTGTAAGTATTTACTTCAACGGCATTATTTCGTAAGATATTACCTCCGTAATTTTTACGAATAACAACCCCTGATCCCTACGTCTAATAACCTTTTTACGTATGTAAATAAAAAGGCTATTTGTTAACCGTGCACACGCTTTTAACATGTTACAGGGTGTTATAAAAATGTTAAGATAACGTAAGGTATTATGGTTATACGCAAATGCAACTTATCTACGCCCTTATAGGTACCTATGTGCAATAGGGGTGAAACGTTGTGTAAAGGGAAAAAATATGCTTTGTCAAATACTCGTATAAATTGATATGTAGTCCTTTTTACATTTAAAAGTAAAATTTTTCGATTTTTGATTATTTATTTTAGACCATCGAGGGAATGGGCGAAACTTATAGGAATCATGTTATAGGCGATGGGGCTAGCCACCATCAATATTTTGATTCCATTTTCCACCTATACACCCTCAATCTTGCTAATTGTGGCTTGTAGGTACCTGTTACCTTAGGCTCTGTCTACCCCGTAAGGGATAAAGACGTGATTTGTGTATGTGTATGAATGTATATTAGATTTTCCCGTTAGATTTTTTAAATTTTCATCCTCAAAAAACTCTTCCTCATCCGCTTCCACAAATTATGGGTGTAATACTTAATCCACATAACAACTTCCTCATCAACCCTGGTCATACTCTTTTCCTGGCAGTCAAAGCCTACAGCTTTATGATTGAAAAAAATTGTTTTATTATTTTATTGGTGCTGCCGTTTTATTTAAATTTTAAATTGTAATTGACATGTAATAACTATAATTATTACGAATAAATGAGTATGAGTATGAGTATGAGCATATAACCCATTTCTATAACTTGAGTGACCTATCTCCTAAGTACCTATAAACTTAGCTTACATAAGATAAGTTGCGGTTAAAATGGCAAAGTTTTAAGTACCTGTAGATAAACATTTCTTGGCGTTTTATGGGCGAGTTTCAAACTGTACTGTGACAGTACTCAACAAGCTAGTTAACATACACACACGCCTGTTTATTTCACTTGTAGTGTTTTACTGGTAGTTTTAACAACTTAAATAAAATTTCCATGCTGGGCAGGGAGTTATGAAAAACATAGAATGTACCAGTTGAAGTTGAGGGAATGGGTGAAAATCTTAGGCGATGCGGCTACCAACCTATCACTATTTTGATTCCACCTTCCACCTATATCCACAATCATGCTAAACGTGGCCTTTAGGTCTTTACCTTTGGCTCTGACTACCCCGTAAAGGATAAAGACGTGATTTATGTATGTATGTATAAAATTTTAACATGATAAAGAATATGTTTTTGTCGGGGCCATATTAAATGAGTGGTAATTTTTGGGCATATTTTTAATACCTTATTAAATTTGAGCAGTCATTAAAGTCTCGTAATTGAATTAATTTCAAGTCTAAATTTCTGGATAAAATTTAATGAAATTTCATAAGTACCTAGATATAGGGCATAGAATAAGAACACTCGATAAAGATCTTAGAAACGTAATTTCCGTAGGATAAGCGATAGTAGAATTCCACGCGCACAAAGTCGCAGGCAACAACTAATCCATAAAACAAAGTCGCTTTCTCTGTCCTTATGTCCCTATGTCCCTTTGTATGCTTATATCTTCAAAACTACACAACGGATTTTGATGCGGTTTTTTTAGTAGATAGAGAAATTCAAGAGGAAGGTTTTTATGTATAATTCTACGCAGACGAACTCGCGAGTAGAAGCTAGATATTTTTATAAAACACTTAAAATTATGGTCGTATAGTCGCGCTACTTAACAATAATCATCAAGGGGGTGTTGTATTCGAAAGGAATAAAATAAAAATAAACTTCGCATTTGTAATGTTTTATTCTTTTTAATTTTCATAATATTTATAATTTTCCCAATAATTAATTCTTAACAATACTAATATGACGCGCAATCCCCTCTTGAGCCATTTGTTGCTTAAACCACTGAACCGATTTCAATAAAATTTGGTACAGAGACAGTTTTAGTCCCAGGGAAGCACATAGGATAGTTTTTATCCTGGAAAATAGCATAGTTCCCGCGGGATAGCGATAAGGGAATTCTACGCGCACGGAGTCGCGGGCAACAGCTAGTCCCTTGGAAATATCAGTAGGTTAGCTTATTATGTCCCAGGAATCTAACAACTATATACGGTTTTGTCGGATTACGAAATTCCCACACATAGAGCGTATTTTTGGGACAGTCTGTAATTTTTTTTAATTCAAATTATATCATATTCAAACAGAGTTTACGCTTGTTGACGTAGCAAGAAATTTGCGTGACAAAAGCAAATCGGAACAAACGACTGCTTTACTGCCTCGCCGAGTTTTATCTGTTGTCATTAAAACTTTCAAAATTCATAAACGGCCCTGTAAATAAATAATATTCATAAATTTCGAGGTTTGCGTGTCGTCCTTTCAACGGATTGAAGACTCTTAACTCAATTGAATAAAGAATATTTTTGGATACACTTTTTATTTAGCTATCGGTTGTAAATTATATTCTGAGGTTATTTATAATTAAATATAGCGTGTTTATAAGTGATAATCATTAAGGAGGACTTATTAGCTTCAGTTAGGAGTTTTTATAGATCACACCATATTTTTGAGGCCATTTACACCCTAAAATGCAAGAGCAACGGATCACCTTTTTGAAAAAATCCAGCTAATATTTATGATGCTTTGCATAGAAGTATCGTGGTAGCCTAGGAAAAGCTGTGGTAGCCTAGTGGTGTGACCAGTGGCCTCCCAAGCAGAGGGTCGTTGATTCGAATCCCAGGCTTGCACCTAAGTTTTCGGAATTTATGTGCGAAGCTACATTTCAAATATTCCATGAGCCTAAAATTTAGGGCATATATAGGCAATATCGATACAGCCACCATGTCAAATATATGTCCACCGACCTTATTGTTCAGGCCCTAGGGGTTTGACATGGTGGCTGTATCGATATTTATACATTGGTCGATGTTCATAGAGTACAGCGTCAAAGGGGTGACTGATTAAAAAAAACCTTTACCGTACTCAATCGAACTGACTTAATCATCTGTTGAAATCATCATCATATCACCCGTAGGACGTCCACGTATACTGTTAGACAGGCCTCCAGCATAGAATCCCAGTTGCCTCGGTTGGAAACGGCTCGCATCCACCGTGAACCCGCGACTAGCCGCTGCTGCTTTAATCTCCTGGAATATTCTAGAACAATTTTAAGGCACCTTTTACATTTAGGACCAACTTTTAACACCCATATGCTTTTATAAAGCTACGCGAAGACGTAACATTTCGTAACTCACTTATTAAGATCCTTAATTATATACCTAGACGCTTAATCTTTTTCTCAACACCTGTACATTAACCGGGTCACATAAACTTCCTAAAATCCCGCCAATATTGTGTTACGGAACAATAAGGTACTCCGGATAATCTTTTGAGGCTATAGCCTTATCTAAAGCCAATATTTATTATCTACCTGATAAGTGACAAACAATATACAGCCATAATCTGGCTTGATACGAGATTGTAACGGGTAAACAAAACCGAGAACAGCTTCCGTTGGCTTGATATCTTATCTTAAAGTAATTATGATCTAAATTTTTATGTGAAACTAATTTTGGTGAACGCGGTGAATTTTTAATCTTCATTCATTTTAATCTTCGCTCTCAAAATCGACGAAAACAGGACACACTTTCACCGTGAAATGTTGGATCATTTTGGACGGCTGTCTCGTATTGAAGGCGCGGTGCATATTTTAGTTTGGTAATAAGTGTGTCCTTTCATCGTTGATTTTGAGAGAGAAGATTAAAATGATGAGTGAAAAAAACGGCTGTATCAAATTCACAAAATTTGAAAAGATATAATACTTATCAATGCTTATTCATAAATTAGTTACGGTAATCTACTCGATAATTGTGTTACGACCATTGTGTTGTGTCCTATTTCAAAATGTTTAATTAAATTGTAGGACAAAACTAGTAGTAAAATTATGAGCCTTCATAAAACGGCAGGAAACGAGCAATAAATCCCAAGTCAGTGACCCCGTGACATCAGTACCGACAATTCCGTTATGCAAAACATGTTTTTAAAATAAAAATATTATGTGCGAGCGTGAGTAAGCGTATGACGTTACCGTCTCATAACCTGCTAACAAGTAAAAGCTAAAACTCCGACCGAGTAGCAAAGCGACATAAAAAATGGGACGGTTAAAATTTAAAGACTAAACGCTACGCTCCCGCCCGACCCGGCCTCACAGCAATGTGGCAAAAATGCCGTTCAATTTATGCCCAAAATTTTAGTCCCGACTAGTCCCTTTTTGTTGCCATCTGCCCGCCGATCCCAAGTCCAGACAGCTCCACCCTAAAACCGTTTAGGCGAGTTCTTATCCTTTCACCCGCCTGTCAAATCTCATATCGCTGTCCCTGTCTTAATATTCGAACGGCCAGGACCTGTCGTGCGTCTCGTTTTTGCACGCATCCTTTGATTCTTCTATCCTTTCTGACTCGTGGTTATTCGTGTATTTCCGCTTCCCACACGAGTGGCAGCCATGTTTGGCGGGACTGTCAAGACAACGTTAGTTTGGCGCGTACCAAAAGAAATGAACAAGGTCGGAAGCCAAATCCTATGCTCGATTGAGCTTTAATTCTTGTTGTTGAAAAGTATGAAATTAAAACGGTTGTTAATTGTTTTCAGATGAAAGGTGCATGTGAGTGATTTGGAAACAAGGATAGCGGAAAATTTTGTGTGAGTTCTATGTTTTTTTTTTTTAATTTCGCTGGAAATATTGGGGTTGTTTAGATAAATTTCGTCGAAGTAATTCATCATGTATGTATATTATTGGCAAAAATCTGGCACGTATCCAAAAGCAATTTCAGTGCTCGTATTTTACCGTTTTATTTCTCACCTTAGTTAATTTACTCCATGTTTAATCAATGTGAGGACCCTCAAAGCTTTTAGTCTAGAATATAGTGAAGTTGATATAATTGTTTTTAAATTTCGTATTTAACTAAGTACTAGCAATTACATCTTCGCCCGTGAAATCGAAAGATCAAATCAATACTAGTTGATTGTTTCGGAACAACCAGTCACTGTGAATTGGTGTGAATTTAGTGCAACTAAAACTACAAAGACCTTTTCTACTGACGCAGTACAAAGGTATTCTATTTGCGAGAACCATAAAGTTTTTGAAGAGCACATAGACAATACCATTCCAAGCATTGGAAAGTAGTACAGCGGAAATAATAACCGAGTTTGTTATTTCAAGTAACAGGTAAACGAGGGAAGCCAATTTTATTAGTACTGTTTTGTTAAAATGCTAATGGCAGAAAAATACTAAGATTGCAATAGCGTATGGATTCAGTTAACAAATAATGGAAGATTCCAGTTTTATTGCTTAATAGTTAATAAATTGGAAAAAAAAGTTTTTAATGGATTTAGCCATGACGAAAAAAATGTGATAAGAATACCACAAGAAATGAAACAAATGTGGTTTAAATTCCTCCTAATGTTTTTATCAGCCGACACACAACTGTGCAAGCATTGCTGTAAATTATAAATGATCTAAATATCTCTATTGTCTTATAAGCAAGAGGCTAAAATTCAAATGACACATTAAAACAAGAGTGTTGCATTAAATTTGCATTTGTCTGTTAAAGCCACCAAATTGTAACATGCATATTTATTATTTACTGGTTCTTGTGAGAATGATCATTACCGTATATTCATTTTCGACTTTGTCTTTCATTTATTTCTTCGGTGTTGCGTGTCTTTCATTGTTTTTTTGTTCCGTACAATCCAGAGTAAAAATGGTCCGTATTGGTACGTGATAATTGAAGTAATTTATCAATTAGCACTCGGTTTCACCTCCAAAATCTAAATTCCAAGATGATTTCCTAATTTCCGTGTGTTGTTCGTGTTTGGTACATTCGTATGGACCAGAGTAAACAGGCAACAATTATTCGAAGCGGACTAACAAAACGTGTAAATGGGGCAATTACCGCCGCCTATGTAGGCTGCCGTGCAATTAGTAGCTTGCTAATAGTTTTCATCACCAATAGTTTCATGCGATACATCGTGTGGGAAAGCATCAGAGCGAGATCGTCTCTCGTTGTGATCGCATTGTTCCTCTGTGAATTTTTTATCCGTTTATTTTCTTTCAGACGTTCCTTTGTTTATAATTTTCTTTTAAGTTTCTTTTATCATTAATTTCAGTTTCATCTGCCTGCCTTCCTTCTTGGATAGTTAATGGGGATTAAAGGTGAGTCTGTTGAATAATTAAATCCTTTAACAGATAACGTTCAATTAAGCGTTCGCGTGAAGCACATAAATACTTAGGAGGATAAAACTAACTGTCTGTGAAGTTAAATTTATTTGACTGAAGTAGGTCGCCGATGCAGCCTTCTAGGGTGGAAATGTATTCTGCCGGCATTTGGAGCGCATGAAATTTATGTGGACGACAACATAAAACAGCCTTTGTAAATCTTTTGCTAACATTTTGTTTCTCTGCGTGGGTTTTCTATCAGTCTTTTGGTTTTGTACATTATTTTTATACTGATTTATTTTGGCTAAGCTATTCTTTAAATCTATGGTAAGATTGGAATAGTGCTAAAGTGACAGGTAGACTTGATAATCAATTTATATTTAGTAGCGTAAGTAATTTATCTTACCAAAAATAATAATGTTATGTACGATTCCATTCTTAGACAATATCAAGGTCTCCGTGGAAGACGTTAATTATATTATATTATTATTAACACAGCCCAAGCGCTAAAACTAATACAAATATACCTTAGATTTTTGCCCAGTATAACTTTTCCTAATTACTAAAACGTTGCAGTAAGTAAATAAAACTAAATCAGTTTTAATTTAATAAATTAAAATTAGAAATAGTAATAGAAGTAAAATAACTAAAAGTTTCAAAAGCTGTTTTAATTTTAACTTTAAGTCCTCTTTCGCAAATCTTTTTAGTAATACCTAAAACATTTTAAATGTACTTAAATGGTATTAAGTAAATAATTAAATGAGCACTAAAAATGGCGACACCAGTCTAAAACCACTTAAGAAAGTTGGCGCGGAATAGCAGCTAGTTAACGGCATTAGATCACAGTAATCTAATTTCCGATAGCGATCCTAGCAACTAGTGGGCTAAGCACTCAACAGATTCATCCAGCAGTTGCTTAGAAACGTTTCAACCACTCAACAAAGACACGTAGCTTTAAACCGCTCGACAACGGAACGGAATTATTCACCGCTTGGCAGGAAGGGAATGGGAGGTCAGTGTATGCTGGCGAGGTGTACTAAGTAGGTATGAAGGGGGTCTGAGCCATTCATTTGGTCCCAGGCCGGGGGCGGCGCTCATTGCCCGCGTCCGGGCGCATGCGCGTCTGACCCACTTGCCTCCGCCGCTGCCAGGCGGATGGCGGACGGCCTCGTTACGCGTCAAGGTTGAACCAACGGGCTAGGGACACAGACACAGTGACGCGACAGATCAAAAACCAGTTCCATATTTAAAATCTAGCTAGGTTAAACGTCACCGCAGTGAATTTTTACTAGTTTCAACTGTTTTAGCAGCATCGCTTTAAATCGATCGAGCTTGCGCCTTAGTCCGCTCGAATAGGTGTGCGTTTGGAAAAATAAAACCTTTTGTGAGTCACGGTGATGCAACAGTTGCTAAATTCCACGTGCCTACATAACTTTGCATTGTTAAACATTGATTAGCGTGCAAGATCTAAAACATGCTTGCTCCTTACATGGTAACAAACTTTCCCTTACAAATGGCTTTCTAGCCTTGTGACGTTTGCGCGGACATTGAGTAAGGCTGTACAAACACGGGCGTCCTCACTTGTCACACTGTTTATTTTACCCACTACCGTTTACAATGATCGATTACAACACCGCTTGTTACACGCTTAATTTGAACTATTGTTGACTCCTTATCATCGATTTTATTTATTTGATAAAATACCGATTCATACCATCACTAATTATGATCGATGTTCCTTTGTTCACTAATTGGTTGGCGTTTAATCTCAATTATACTTTTTTCTTTTCAGACGCTGTCGCAAGTGGCCAGTCATGAAGGAGTTCAAGAATCTAGTAGGCGTTAGGTTTTTTTTTCAGGTTCTGTGTTTGAAGAAAGAACAAGTTGGTGTCCAACGGCATCAATTTTAGTGCCCTACATCTACCCTGTAGATCCGAATTTGTTTGAAGTGAGGCGACAAATTCGGTTCTAGAGAGGTTTGTGTGGTGCATGCACTGCAACGATCAAGCCTTTACCGATGACTCAAGACTTTGTATTATCAAAAACAAAAGAAGAACTAAATAATGAAGAAATGGTTATCTTTAAATCAAATTGACAGCCTAATCATAAAATTTGTCGCACAGATAGGTATACAATGAACATTTCGCAAAAATAACAAACAACAAAGCTAAATCGGCATAATAAAAAGGTTTATTCATTATTAAATTTCGCGTGATGATTGAAAACAAGTCAAGATAAAAGTAAAACTCATGCGACTTAGAGAGGCAGAGATATAGGATGTTCTTTTATTTCCTTGCAAAAATAACCGTAAACACGATTTTTTTATAAATTCTCGCGCCGCATTTTAGGTCAATGTTTAGTTAATTCGTCTGCCCGCGATGACGTGCTGTGCTCCAGTATTTTAGTCTATAAAAATTCCACTAACCAATGATATCACTAATTTGTAGAATTATGAATCATGAGTCATCATGAGTGGTGTGATACACGGTGCCACCGCGGATATTGGGGCATGTAGTCTCGTACAATTCACCTTCATATACCTTGACTTTTTAATATTTAAGACGGCATAAAATCTTTTAATTTTTGAGAATTTCTTTAGTTATAACGCCATTTTAAATTAAGACATTTTGGTGGTGGCTTACCCCATATTTGAGGAGGAGTCATGATAACATTTTTAAATGATTCACGTTTCATTAGACACCTTTCCTGCGGTGGCCTAGACAGTGGTTTGACCTGTTGCCTATTTAATTCTCAATCCGTACTGGGCCTACATGGGAACTAGACCAATCCCTCTCCATCTGAGAGAAAGTCTGTCGACCATTTATAAGTTGAGGATAGAAATAGATTTTCTTCGGGATATAGACCTGTGATCATGATTCATAATGCATTTAACCGTGTCAAAATATTGCAAGCTCATCAAAGGAAATCGCATTCTGCATCAAAAATATGTTTATTAGGCCATGACATACCGAAATGTCATGTTTATTGTTAAAATTATAATAGCTCAGTGCACTCGTATTGGCTGAATTGACATTAATTCCAGTTGATTGCAATGTAAACTATGTTTGACGTGTTAATAGGATCATCTAACGCCTGTTAATTGTCTGTATCCTCCGAGTAATTGCTACAAACAAAACAATTTCAGATGGTGGATTTTAATGAAATCGTAGACTGAGTATCTGCCGTAAAACTAAAGTCATTAATCATTTCAGTCGGAAGTATTCCCGAAGAATATCCACTATAATCGGTCTTTTGTTATCCGTAATCAATAGCTTACTGCAATGTTTACCATATCTTCAATTCGCCGTCCAAAATAACTATCAACATCATATCATAATCATTTTCATTGTGAACCGAAAGATATTATTTGTTTGACAACTAGTTTTTCTGTCTGACTAAGGTAAAAGTCAAAGTGTCAGATAAAACAAATCAGTGTCAATTTGCTGTCGTGAGGAAACCTGGCAACATCTGTGAAGCAATTCAACTGTATGTGTGAAGTTCCCAATCTGTAGGTACTGGGCCCGCGTACTTCCTATAACCTGAGCCCTCTCATTCTGAGAGGAGGCCTGTGCCCAACAGTGGGACGTATAAAGGCTGGAGATAATGATGATGGTGAATGTCAAGTTAATTAAAGCTTAACAAGCGTTTTTTTTTTTTTTTTTTAATTTATTGAAAACAAATTTAAATATACATTTTAAATGTTTATGACAGCGGGCAAAAACTCAGCAGAGTTTATCTGCCGCTGCTAGTTACTCACGTTAAATCCTTAAACTAAACAGATGAGTTATTGTTGTTGTTTATGAATAAGAGGGTAATAATTTTGTACAGTGTTACTTTTTCACTTTATTTAAAAAGTTTACATAAACAGTGATTTTATACACTATCCCGCTTTGATACAAACTAAAATGAGATGTCGACGCAATGACGCTTTTAAATTTTGAAAATAATAACTCGTGATGTTATTAAATTGTGTTTATTTGCAGATTTAGAAATGCTTTTCACATCATCCTGTGAATATAAAGGACGTCGTTCACAAGCAGTGTCGTGTCACATTTCACTAGTGTGTCGACATTATCATGAGCTCTATGCACTGGTCACCTGTGTCTCACGATTTTAAATTGCATGTGAGCGGCTTTCTTTATATCCTACTGCTATTATAAAACTATTGTAATATTTTGAAGTTTCAATTTTTTATTTTGTGTTTCGATCTAGAGTAAACGCCTGAACAGATTTGTATGTAATTTTTTTTGTAGAAGATAGACCAAAATCAGTGACTTTATTCTGGAAAATTGTACTCCTACGGACAAGTAACCATTTTTTGTTTTAAATAATAGTACTTTACCTAGCTGATCCTGCCGCTAAGTAGCAGTGCTTGCACTGCTGTGTTCCGGTGTGGAGAGTAAGACAGCCGGGGAAATTACGGGCACAAGAGGCATTTCATCTTAGTCCTCTAGGTTGGCAACGCATCTGCAATCCCTCCGGGGTTGCGGGTGTCTATAGGCAGTGGTGATCACTTACCATCAGGTGACCCACTTGCTCGTTTGCCTTCCTATTCATATAAAAAAAAAACTTAGAAACTATAAAATTTATATTCAGAATTACTTCACAGAAAGTTCTTAAATTTCATGTACACTGAAATCAAATGAAACTTAAATTTTTATTAGATTTTAAGCCTCAAGGGCCCGATTTTTGAAAGCACATCACTCGAAAGTGGTATACTTAAATCATTTTATTGGTAAAGTTTTTTTTTTGTTAATTGGTATAAATCAGCTCATATCTCCAAAACTACAGCTCTAATCAAAGTTTTGACTAGTTCACAATATTAATGAGAGCTGTGATTGTCCTCTACGCTACTCGTATTTCAAATTCAGCACAATTTTTCACCATTTTCGAGTGGTATTTTCACACAATGTGCTTTCAAAAATCGGGCCCTGTTCTGTCTTTGTAGTTCATTGGTTTGTAAATTAAACGTATAAACAGTATGTACGCATAAATATTGCGGTCATGTAACTATAACGTGTTACACCACGTACTGAAAACCTCAGACTCCGCAACTAATTTGTCTTATTCTGTATAATAATACTATTTTAGTGTTTACTTTTAAATCCATGTATTCCCAAGGATATTAATGAACTAAGTGTCGCATTTGTAACAATTAGACTGGACACGATAAAGAGGAAGGTTTGTAAAAATACGTCCTGAATTAAAATAAAGTGTAATTAATCAATTTAATCTAAAGATAGAAGACATTTATTCCTTTTTGCAAGACACACAAATATAAGAAGAAGAGAAAAAAAAAGCAATAAAAAAAACACATGAAAAATAGATCATCAGCGATGTGTGTGTTAGACACCTGCAGCACTGATTTTCAGCCAGAACCGTCTGTGACTCACGAAACTATACACAGATAAAATATACTACATAATCCATAATCTACTTTCGATTCCGAAGA
This sequence comes from Pandemis corylana, assembly GCA_949127965.1. NCBI lineage: Eukaryota > Metazoa > Arthropoda > Insecta > Lepidoptera > Tortricidae > Pandemis > Pandemis corylana. The sequence goes on along the minus strand of OX421859.1, from coordinate 5,869,767 downwards.
ATAATTATCAGGCTTGTGTTAAATTCTCATGAATATTTTATTCTTAGCCATCACTACAAACACAAAACACAGGCTCACTTTTTTGGTTTGTGTGGATTGATACTAGTAGACGAATAATTACTTGCTTTTTGTCAACAAATCTCGATTTAAGCTATATCTGTAAATAGGTATATGAAATGTTGTTTTATTCTTTTATCTTAGTCTCCGTCTTTGAAGACATGAACTATTATGTTTTTTTTTAATAGTGTGGCCCACACCGTATGCTGTGTTACGAAGTTTGTATGTACACCTGTCCTGCCCACTCTCGCATTAGGGGGCAATTTTTGAACGTTTATCACTCGTAAGAACCATTCGAAATTGATGACAAATGGTGCAAAATTTTAAATGTAATTAGTCTCTACCATTAAACACATTATAAATACAAGTTTTTTTTTATTTCCATTCGACACATAATAGTATCTTGATAATAATATAAATAACATGTCTGTTTATTTCTTCATTGAACGCGAGCTGATGAACATTTTGGTTCTAATTACTATGAGTCATTCAATAAATAAAGATAATAATAGTAACAGACATTCGTACAAAGAAAAGAACCAGCCTGTAAATGTACGGAATGATACAGTTTCTATGCACGCTTTAAGGAATGATTTCAACGCAGTAGATAAATTAATACTTATCTATTCTATGAAAGTACTAAAATAGGCACCACATGGTTATAAGCCCTGGCATATACGCCTAAGTTTTTCGAGGAAAGAATAACGCTGACTTTAATAATGCTTATATATAAAGTTGCTGTAATGAAATAAAGAAAAGTGAAGTACAAATTTGTCTTATTTATTATTTCATTACAACTAATCCTACGTATTATCTCCAGGTATGGAGTTTTAAAATTTCAGTAACCCTATCCTAAAATCGAGTTTAACATTCCTAATACAGCAAGATTATTAATTTAGTTGAGACCTACATATTTGAATACGAACTCTTAAGTCAGTGGATAAGACTTGAATCCGCCACCGCTCAGCAAACATTGCAAGAATATCACGGATTAATACATAATTTCGAGCTGTTAAAATTCTGAGACAAGCCTCCCATTATATTTTTATTGCTTTAGAACCGGATCAATACGAGGCTTAACTTTTTATTGCTGCTACTCAAACACAGATGGCGGTACAATTGCGTCTCCTTAGAAAACACTACGGACGGATTCTACTCTTCGTTAGATGGCAGCAGAGGTTAAAAACTGCTGTCAGAAACGACAGAACTTTGGTTCCAATAAAAGTAAATATTTAATGTAGTGCTTAAAATTTTTGAACGCTACAAAAGTAAGAACATTTACACCAAATAAACAAAAGCGACAAAAAGTACGTTAAATGTTGATAAAATCTTACATTGTTACATGTTTACATAATGGCATGTTATTTTGACACGATATGAAGATAATTCTTGAATTGCAAACAGAAAGATTTCCATCCTGTCTTAACCAAGTTTTGATTCACCTTTGTATCAAACTATATACCAGGAACACAGGGTACGCAGGATAAACCACGGCGATATAAATAACTCGTCTTCAATAGACCGTGCCTCAGCAAGACCTCAGCTGTTTTCCGAGACAGTTTCTAAAACAAAAGCCATTGTTCAACTATATTTTCAGATCGACAGTTTCTATAGCGAGCCACCAGGCTGGCAGGAATGTAGGGAGGAAGATTAATGGGCGATGCAGGATGGCCGACAGCGCGGGCGTGTTTGACAAGCGCAGGTGCGCTACTTTCATAATTGGCCCGACCCTTTCAGCTTTCAGCCTTTACATACGAGCCTCAACCTTTTTGAAATGGCACTGAAAGTCAATGAACATAGGCGTCTTCAGAACTTGTAAATATGGCAATCAGGTCTCGTTTGTTTTTGCCGATGTCCTATTTTGTTATGCCGATTTATAGCCGGGCTCTGTACATCAAATACATTTTTGCTGTCACATTTGTGGCTAAGTGGTAATTTAAAATGAGACAATTTTATCTAGATTTTGGAAATTTTGTATTATTTCTACTAAGAATTAACAAAACGATTGATCCTCGTAATCGTAAGAGAAAGAGTATGGCCCCCAGAATGATTTTGTTACGTTTCTTGCATACATTGTGTAGAAGCAAATCAGCAGCGAAATTACTACCTATATAAAATTTTGAACTCTTTTGATATGACATCATATGAGAAACGGTAGTTTTTAATTCTCAGCCAACCCAAAACGACCAAAATCAAAAAGATGCAGCATTTTGTAATTAATCTCCCCAAAAACATTGTTCCAACGTAAGACAGCATCAAGCTAACATTATGCTGAGTTTGGATCTTTTCGTGACGACTTTTTTGTTTCCTAGAGACACATAGAACATTGAACAAAGACTTAATACACGCTGCTACGTTTCTACACACCACCTGAATTCCCCGAACTAATATACAAACTAAACTCCCAAGATCTCGTCTAAGCATGTAAATCTTGTCACGAAAGACGTATGTAATGAGTACTATTAATCACGAGGACCCGACCGTCTTGTCTTGTCCTTGCTTAGTGTAAGCACTCCTTAACGCAAACCCTGCATGTGTGCCAAAACTAACGATGTGTGGATTAAAAAAGCAGGGGTGTATTCTTGAGCTATGCAGCTGGTGAAGGTGTGCGATATCGTAGGTGATATTTTAAATAGTCGGCTACTACGTTGGTTGCTACTAGCTGGCTAGGTTTTTTTGCTTTAGACAATTATTATTAAAAATAAGTACCAGCAAGGCAAACTACGATTAAATAAGATTTAATGAGAACGGGATAAAGAAGTTTAAATTGTTCTTTTTTTGCAAGTAACTATTGCACAGTCTAAAAGCGAAGAAACAAAATTACAGATCACAATTCTTTTAGGAAAGCATACCATATCCAAATTATGATCATTGGATTTAACTTAACACGAAGAATATTAGTCAAATTCATACTAATGTACTAAGTGTCATTCTGGCCTTGACTTTTCTGCTACTACCTATTACTTTGGCAATCGAAGTAGTAGCAGTATAAAACTGTTCTGATACGGTTAAAAACCTACACATAACATTCAAAACCCCAATTATTTAAAAAAACGAGATGACAGCCAAATAACAAATATATTCGCAATTCGAAATCGAACAATCCAAAATTGACCCCCATCGAAAAAATTGTGTAACACGAATTGAAAGCGGAAGGGCCCCGTCAGAATCACTATTATACCTACGGCACATAATTAATGAACTGCTTATTCAAATAATTTTAAAACTATTATTCATGCCGTTTACGTTTGAAATGTTCCGACCATTTCTTTGAAAGGACTCGGTTGGTTATTAATTAAAAACGGTGCGATTTTTAACCCTGAGGGCACGAGGAGGTGAGTGGTTGTTCTCGTCTTAAGTTAGTTTGAAACTGGGCCCGGATTTTTGAAAGCACATTGTGTGAAAATACCACTCGAAAGTGGTAAAAAATTCTGCTGAATTTAAAATACGAGTAGCATAGAAGACAATCACAGCTCTCATTAATCTTGTGAACTAGTCACAACTTTGATTAGAGCTGTAGTTTTGGAGATATACGCTGATTTATACTGCTTTCAAGTGGTACTTTCGAGTGTATTGCTTTCAAAAATCGGGCCCCTGGGCTGCTTTATTTTTTTTTTCATAATACATGACATTGCATATTTTTCAGGAATTTTGGAAAAGTCATCAGAATGTTGAGGTTAGGTTAGATTAGTTTAGTATGAATTCTAAAAAAAATGCTTACTGTTTCTGAAATAAAACGCTTTATGACTAACGAAAATTATGGCAAACAGGTACACTCGGAACTTTAATTTTATAGGACAGAATATAGACCCGCTTGAAATACATAACGTCATTAAATTTTATATAACCTAATAATGATTCTAATTTTAAAGGAATAATAATTTTACTGAGTCAATTATTTAAAATGCCTTTTAAAATTTTGTATTCAACAGTTGATAACTAGAAGTTTTATTATAGTTTTATGATGCTTAAGGCTTAAAAACTCTGATTTTGACTTACATACATACACATACAGCTAGTTTCAGGTTTCCAGTGGCTCATGTAACACGTTTTACGTAATTTGTTTCTTAACGCATTTTTTATACGACAAGGAAAGCAAACGAGTAAGTGGGTCTGATGGTAAGCGAGCACCACCAACCATGAACACCCGCAACACTAGAGGATTGCAGATGTGTTGCCAGCCTAGAGGGCTAGGATAAATACCTCTTGTGCCAGTCTCAAAAATTCTTCAGATTTAATAGAGAATAATAAGAATAAGAATAAGAATAAATTTATTTTGTAAAAAATACATCAGCAGTATACAAAAGTGATTATCTGGCAGACCCCGAACTAGGCAGAGCCTGTATCTTGGGACCTTGGAGTGCACTATACAAAACAATATACAATAAAGCATTTACTTACTTACTTACTTACTTACAAATTAGTAGACGTCAGTTGTTAAGGTAATTTCTAGCTAAAAATAGAAAATAAAATTAGTAAAATAGAAGCGAAACACAAAATAAAACAGCTTTAAGAACGCGCGCGTGTGTGTGTGTGTATTTGTGTGTGTGTTATGACTGTGGCACTGGGTGAAAAGTAAAACAACAGAATAATAAAATTATGTCATTAACTACTTAGTTCAGTATAATAATGTGCGCCGAATTAGCGCTCTCCTTAAATTAATTCCGTAACCATTTCTTCATAAATACGGTACGCACCAAAAAACTTTTAGCAACGCGCCACTGCCCGTGGAAAATGTTTCAGCGAAAATACGGGCTTTCGCTGTCTTTGATATAAAACAACCAATCTAATTGGACCCTCCTTGCCCCTCTTGCAATCAGAAAATGAAGCCACGCGCGAGGTTGCCTGTGGGGGCTCAGAGTTCAACGTAAGCTGGCAGGATGAGATTTTCTGGAATTCGTTCCGTGTTTTTTCTCTAGTTTCTTTTGATACTTATTTTCGCCAGCACCAAGGGCGCCTTTTCGTCATTATTGTTTCCACGTATCCCTGGGAAAAGTGACTGCTGTCTCTTATGTAGGTACCTACGCACTTAGTTGCCTCACATAGGAATGGCAAAGTCCTTTTGAATATGAAAGATAAATATCACATTTCGTTTCTGAAAAAGGTAACGTGGAATGTTGAGAATGTTTTTAAACGAAATCAAAACAAAGAAGGAGGTCCGCAATTCGGTTATATTTTTTTTTCAATAAAAGTAATGATAAAAAAATCCCATGAGATTTAACATGCTTTCTTAGAACAATAATTATTTAGTACTGGTACTCAATTTGACACTTAAACGAAATTTTAATTTTAATTGCTTTTCAAAACATTAATTTTATTCATATTATTGTGACCACCTCAGGAATATATGCCCGTTTTTGAATCTTTTTAAAGTATAAGTAAGACAAAAGTGTTTCTATTGTAATTTAAAGTACTTACCATGACGTCTCAATGCGAGTCAATTCCAACTCAGTTCAGGATTTAGCTGTCATTTTTAGCATGGATCTGACAGCGAGCGAACCTAAACGGAATCGCCCCTACAGTCAGGCCCTGGTCTAAGTAACTCACAGCTAAAGTCTGTCAAAAATATACTATAGTTAAACTGTTACAACGCCTAATTAAAATAGTAAAAAAAATATCTCATCATTTTTAAAAATGCCAGAAAGAACACAGTAAGTACTTAAGGCCTTCTAGATACACCAGATTTTTGAGTCTGCTAAAGGCTTTTAGCATATTTTTATGTCGAGTCTAAAGCTTTCATCATTTGCTCGCGCTTGCTGGTTATAAAAGGATACGACGTTGCTTACTGCGACAAAACCTAGCGTGCCCAGCCTTCAGGCTTACAAATTTAACATATAGTCATTCTTAGTCGGTCTAGATGTTTTCGTTTCCGACGCTATGTCCATTAATCATTGGCTGCATGCTGCACCGCATTGCTTTGGTTTGCCGACTCTGGTTCTAGTATTCCTTCTAACACTGCATTTTTAGACTGGAATTGCATGTGAAAACATTCGCGTCGACGATGACCATCGTAGCGATCACGATGATCGTGAACTATAAGCTTTTACATTACATTAACTGTTTTTTATTAACCGACTTCAAAAAAAGGAGGAGGTTCTCAATTCATCTGTTTTTTTTATGTTTGTTACCTCATAACTTTCGACAGGCAGATAATAATTAATTCGAACAGGTTCGGACGATACACCAACTGGAAAAATGTTATCAGTGAGCTGAATTTGGGAGCCCTATAGCTTTCAATCACGTACTGAGACGAGATTAAATAAGTAATTACAGAGATAACTAGATCTATTTTATTCCGCCGTTGCAAACTCCCTCTCCTGCTAATTGGGCCGGTGTTGCCATGACGGTATCGCTGAGTCACCAAAGGGTATCGCACAGTAGTTAACGGTCGATACTGGCATGTGGGACTATTGTCTAGTTCAATTCGGTAGACCGAAAAAATTTAAAAAGTTCACACTTTTTTTTCGGGGTATATTATGGCCAGTTGTGTTTTAATACCTAAATGAAGGATGCATGGAAATGTATCAAAGCAAAAAGATCATTGATGGAATTTAACAGTCGACCTTCCAGAGCAGAGACAGACGTTTTCTCGTAATTTTTTGCACTAGGTACCAAAATCGACAAATACCTATGTCCATAAACTGAAACAAAAACTTTGCTACAAAGACGTACCTACACACACATAAAGATATTGTGGAGTAGTAAGGATATTCTTAGTTCATGAACATAATCCGTCAACTTTGCGCTGTGCGCTCTCGTGCTAGACGTGCCGGTATTATCAGAAAAACTACCATCCTTAAAGATCACATAACCTGTTATTAAATATTATAGACTAGCTTCTGCCCGCGACTTCGTCTGCGTAGAATTATACATAAAAAACTTCCTCTTGAATCACTCTATCTATTAAAAAAAACCGCATCAAAATCCATTGTGTAGTTTTAAAGATATAAGCATACATAGGGATATAGGGACAGAGAAAGCGACTTTGTTTTATACTATGTAGTGATGAAGTAAAGTAAGTAGGTGGTAAAAGCCCATCGAGGAAATGGGCGAAAGTCTTAGGAATCTTGTTATAGGCATTGCGGCTAGCAACCCATCACTATTTTGATTTCCCTTTCCACCTATACGCCCTTAATCATGCTAAACGTGGCCTTAAGGTTTTGTTACCTTAAGCCCTGTCTACCCAATAAGGGATAAAAACGTGATATATGTATGTATGTTTATATGTATGTATTAAAAGTCACTACCGAGTTCTAATTTGGATTTGTCTTCAACTACCTACGATGTCTACGTGTTATCTGTAGATTTTTCCAATTATTTTTTGTTTCTTAACCACAATATCATAAATAAACTTTTTCTTTTTTTCTTTAAACCTAATGACATGCATTATACGGTCAATATTGTCATGTGATCCTCGCATATCGCGATCCAATATTACGAAATACTCCGGTTTTATTGAAATCTAGGACCCTATATTGACATACCAGTATCGCAATATGACGTGAACTCAAAAAACAAGATTTTCCAAGCCAACGTTTTTGTACCATAACAAAGAATGTTCGACTGAAATGATTTATACTTAACAACTGATTTATTGTACCGACTGTAGACAATGCACCCCTTTCCTCCCTGACAGCTACCGTTTTGCTACTTGCAAATTTTTGCCTGTTTTACAATTTATGGTAGTTTATAGGTGGTCTATGGAGGTGACAATGGATTATGTTTTTGCAAGTCACACGCCTTTGTAGGTCAGTTATAGGTCCTACCCTCCGTTGTAGATGGTGCCTTCTGCAGGCAAAGGCACTCGAACTTTACTGATCAATTTGACGCCTATAAGGAACCTAATTGGGCAATGTTTGAGGCGTTTATGTGCATGTATAATTTTAAGGTTGCAACATCCTTAACTTTGGATTTAATCGTAAAAAATACAAGCTTGTTGCAAGAAACGTTATGTTTTGTTTTTGGTTAGATGTTTAAGTCATGAAAAGTTCTACAATAATAAATTTTGTGGTAACTGTAAAACAATACACTTTTCTTACCCCTTTATCTATATATCTATACAAACATACCTAAAGACGAATGATTGTACGTCGGGGGATAATTCTGGAACCAATTAAACTTAAACATTATTTCATTAAAAAGTAATCAGATTTGTAACCCTTTAAAATGCTACGATACCACGGGACGCAAGCTAAATATCGGCAAACTGCTAGCCGGGTGTTCAACTAAAATAAAGCTATGTTATACGGTACAATTTTTCTAATAGTTTTAAAACCGTTAAAACAAACAATTTGTTGCAAATGTGCTCGAAGACACATCATCCTCAACAGTCTCCGTCGTCCCGGTCGTCTTCACCGTAACCGACGCCCGGGTAAAATGCGCTCGCGGCTCCAACTTTGAGCACCAGTGCCTTTCCCAACAATGGCGTGCTAATGATCGTCTTAACATTCAAATCGCCCACGCGCTCTTTTGTCTCCAAAAAACTCCGCTTTTAATTCGCACAGCTATTTTTCAAACAGCACGATGCGTACAGCACAAAGAAAAATAATCACACACTAAAGCTCTTATAACAATGACGTAAGGTCAAGTATTCTTTAGCCCAATGAATTTGTATGGTGGTTTTGTACATACATACAATCGAGACTGTGATTGAAGGATGTAGGCCAACGAGTTGCCTTTTGTGTGTCTTGTACGAATAAAAGTGTGTGCGCGTCTGTTTGTACGTTAAATGGACATAAGCGTTGTAATTGACCTTTTATGGTTGTAAAAGTGACTGACGAAGATTCTATTAACACTATCTCTTCTCCTGAGTTGTTACACTCTCGACAGAGTAGTCATAGTCGTTGTAAAAAACTTGAGCGTCCAGTGTAAGTTTTCTCACATAACATCGCCTAGAACGCGTTACATAAGTCTCAATTACTATGAAAAAATCGGCAGCGCCTCTAGCGACAACAACTGAGCCTGTAGTGAAGTATTCATACAAAATAACCTAACTTAAAAATTCCATTTTAGATACAAGCTTTTTGTTGACTTTCATTGTCATCCGTCCTACATAATGTGAACCAAAATTTCAAGTCAATCGGATCAACCGTTGAAGAGTTCCCTCCTGCGAAGACGGTCTTGGCTGGAACAACAGAATTTAACTGCCAGATTATTGTATTATACTTTCATACATACATTGCAAGTGAATATAAAGCAATCATTTTTATTATTTTCCCACTTGACTTTTGTGCTTGGTAGTCCGACGAAGTGAATTAAAAAGAGATACATAAAATGACGAAGTCAATACTGGCTCATGATACTCATGATAGCTGTCCAACAAATTACGGTTTAAAACTAACATTGAGAGACAAACGCTTGTTAGATAAGGACGCAAGTTGTCAAACGGTGACAAACGAGAGTTGTGCCAAGTTCTAGGCTTGCTGTTGACTGTGTTTGAGATGCGACAGCTTGCCATGAGCGTAGCAGGTGATAGCAGAAAATAACTAAAGCCACTCATGTTTTTATCATCGTTTTGTTAAATTAGGTGTTTAGGAACGAATTATTTACAGAAGACTTACGTCTTAATTCCTTATCCTAATCATTTCAGCCCATAGATCAAGAGTAAGTAAATAAATGTGCCACCATCATAATTTTATAACTATAACCAGTATGACCAGTATCTACGCCGATTGGCTTCATATTGACTACGCCTTGCATGTCGAATTGTCACACGTCGCTGACATTTGTCAAATTGGTTAAATAGGGCCAGGTGTAATTTTTACTCTGTCGCTCATGGATGCCAAACGAGAGCTAGAGAAAACTCATTTACCTGTCAGTCATTACGTCAATCTCGACCAATCAAATAGACACGTTAGTGTGACTTTTAGCGCCATCTAGTTTTAAATAAATAAACTAATTTCACCTTCCGTTTCGACTTCCATGCTTCAACACCGGTAGATCTTTCTATTAGTTCGTACCTACTTTGGTGAGCTACGAAAATGAACAACTCAATTTTTAAGAGGTATAACTTAAAATCTATTATATTGTGGTGTGTGTGTGTTGTTGTGTTGTGTCTGTCTACCACTTAAGGGATAAAGACGTGAATGATATGTAGGTGAAAGTACCAGTTTATATCTAATTTTTCACAAATATTACTATAAGTTTATAGCAAGCAAAGCCAGCTTATAATCTATACTACAGCCTTGCGTCACAAGCAAAGATCGGGGGGTGATAGGTTCAGGGGCATTGCGGTTCGTTATGCCGCTACTGGCTGTTAATTAACTATGGTTTCACCGCTAATTACGATAGTACGTGCGTGTGCCTTGCTCAAGGTTTTTACTTGAGATGACCTGATGAACTTGAAGTATAAAAAATTGCTTGTAGTTTGTACGGGTTCCAAGAATCGAGTATTGAGCGTTGTTAGGTATTTATTCATCATCATCATCATCTCCAGCCTATATACGTCCCACTGCTGGGCACCGGCCTCCTTTCAGAACGAGAGGGCTTGGGCTATGTTCCAGTGCGGATCGGGAACTTCACACACACCATTGAATTGCTTCGCAGATGTAGGTATGCAGGTTGTCTCAAGATGTTTCCATCACCGAAAAGCTCGTGGTAAAAGTTAAATATGTAATTTTACGCATAAATGCCGAAAAACTCAGAGGTGCGAGTCCAGTATTCGAACCCATGACCTTTTGTTTGAAAAGCTACAGGTCAAACCACTAGGCTAACACGGCTTTTTAGGTAGGTATTTCTTATCCTATGGTAAAATCTCATTTGGGAATAAGTACCTATATCTACAGATGGATTTAGATCTAAAAATCCTCACGAAGGCATGAGAATGCAAACGAAATTTGATAAGTGAGATTTTATCCGATCTAATTAGTTCAGTGCCAATTAGCCTCGAGTCTCAAGTTTGGTAAATTGTTATCCTGAAAAGGCTACAAAATTATTTTAAAACTTACCCGTCATAAATGTCACGAGTTTCTCGTTCAATTTCTTTAAAAGTCCGTGATATTCGGTACACGAACCGCGTGACGTCACCGGGCGACATTCAATTCAATTAATCACCCACGAACGTACCTACACCTAATATAATCCAGCAGTTCGGCTTACAACGCTTCATTAACAACTTACATGTTTCTATAAATATTTTTTCATAGACGAGAAGGGAGCGAGCCAAAAACAACAGTTGAGATAGGTCTCCGGGATTCCGTCTGACAAACGAACCGACTATTTTCTGTTGATGTCAATGAGAAGTAAAATGTTTTTTTTCACAAAAAATAGACGTCGGTGTGATGATAAATTAATAATTTTATCTTACGTTTAAACGGAATGGTATTGTGAAAATGGAAAAATCTCGGGCCGCGTACAAGCAATGAATGGACCGATTTCACGCGTCATAAATACGGCCGTCGAAACCGAAAATTCCGATACAAGATGAAAACGTAGCCGTTGGCGCCCGTGTCGAATAAAATAAATGGATTTGTTTTGTAAAATGTTGTGATTTCATTACGTTTGACGTGGGATTGAGGGGCTCGATGATACGTAAAGGCGGATCATTTCGTCAACATTTTTTGAACGACGGATACGTAAGGATTGTTTCTATAATCAAGACGTATTTTTATTTTAGTCATTTTAAACAGTCTTTGTTGAATTCCGTATCAAAAGAAACTTAAGCATTGTAGCCTTATATTAATTGTGTTAAAAGTATCTAACTGGCTTCCACGTATCAACGGACTAATCTCACTAAGTTTGGTTTTAGACATTAAGGGTTAATTTAAATCTCTCCTAAAATCAAGTTCCCTTTCAAGTCAGTATATAAAATAATATCAATGCTTTATTATTATCTTCTAATAAAGAGGCGTTAACACAACCGTGTGACAATCAATATTATACCAAAGCAATTCCAGGAGAGTAATTGGGGACCGGTCAACTGTTAATTCCGCAATACCCCGCCGAGTGGTCAGCCCTAGGTTAATCCAGTGGAGCGGTGCAATCAACACTCCTCCTGTCAGAAAAAGGGACCTCGAAAAAGGGACCTCTGGGGACGGAGGGGAAATCCAAAATGGACGTGCATCGAGGGATGAAGTTAATACTATTTTTGTGTGAGGTGTTTGAAATTTCAAATAGATTGTGTTGAGTGTAAGAGTTTGTGTAGTTTTTGGACTACCTACTTAGTCGTAATTTTGATGACTTGTCTGATACATAATTACATACAAGGCAAGTTATGTAGTAGTTCTTAATATTTTAGTAATTACTAACTTAGACTCAAACGTAAGTTTTTAATGGACATGCCAAGTATTAAAGTTGATACTTTGAGAACTTAACCTTTTATTATCATAGAAACATGTAGTCGATTACATGTGTAAGTGATTAAAATTCTTAACGTAGCTACAATTTTTATATAAATATTTACCTAGAAGGCATTATCATATGGAAAATGAGCTATTTTCTATGAAACACTACCGCTCCAGAGACACACGATAAAATCTACGTAATTACTAATTTTCCATGTTAAAAATAGGTTTATAATAGTGCTGTTTGTATAAAAAATACGTATGTACTGTATAGAGTTGTTCAGTAATTTTATCCTTTTATTTTCATGTAGCTAACACTGGAAAATTGTTTTATGAGCAACACAAAACAAACTTACTTCTCAATTTATCCAAAAAGTTTAAACGTCGGAACTATTATGTGCGTACGTATTAATGAAAGTTGCGTACCCTTTTGCTAAGGTACTAATTAATTGTGGAAGTGCCCAGGGAACTGTACCATTAAGCCAGGGTTTTATCACGGTGATTGAGAATTGTTGTTTCCCCGGACCCTTCTGCTCTAAATCCCCACAGTCCAGTCCAAACCAACCAGTTAGTGAGACCTTCCTTGTGACATAGCCCTTGAGAAAATCTCCTAAAAATAACGACGCTGCGTAGAAAATGAGAGGTCTTCGTACTATGGTTGGTAGTGGGCACAACTTTTGTTTTATTCAGTGAGGTTTTACCTGCTAAGAGCCGACCTCTAATTGGATTAGAGATTGTTGATAGGAGCTTTTAATATGAGCTAGAGATATGTGGGTGGCTCAGGGACATTTCATTAGGGGATGGATATTGATTTTTTGAGGTGGCTCTACCACCCAGCTTTATAATATAAGACCATATACGTAGACGACACAACGGTGTTGATATGCCTTTCGGTTACTCCCAATCTATAACATAATTAGAGCCTTGAAATAAACACAAACTACTCTACTTTTGACAGGTTAAAAATGAAATGCAAATGCTTACACGAAATTAATCAACTTAAGTAAGTGGTTCTTATTTATTAGATTAGGAGGCACTTTCACTTATTTGATGTTTGTATCATTAATCTCTGGTAGTCATATCAATGTTATATACAGTATTGAAGCTACTTGCAAGCGAAATAAATCATTCCACGTATTGGTAGAGTTAACGAGGTTCTCGTCATAATCACGAGTTGGATTTGCATCCGTTGTAGTGATTAAATTTGTATACGAATTAATGTCAGTTAGCTGAGGTTACCGGATTTGACCTCACTCACACCAGTTACCGTGTTAATACTTAACACCCGTTATATTTTCTTAAGCATAGGTAACGTAATAATTAGAATTCCTTTTTTTAACGGAAGCGTTGAATCGTTACCGAGTATGGCCGGCATTAACGTAAGTTGATTTTAAAGACTAAGTAACTTCTCAGAAGATTATTTTGCTGAAAAAGTAGGGATTTTTTCTTTTGTTTTGCACAAGGTGCCCATCTACTTGATTTTGAAGTATATACCTAGGTATTGCAGTACAGAATAAACGTAGGAATTCGGTGAAGATAAGCCTCTATTTATAAAAGTAGTTATACCTACTGATTCAAAATGAAATAATGCTCACCACTGATTGCAAACGGAAGTTATTTCGTAGCAACACTTAGTTATGGATCGGATGTGTTGAAATGGTCTGTCAGTCAAAAATATATGTATATGCCATGAATAGTGAGTTGTTAACACAATCAGTATATTAACATCAACTCGAATAAAACCATGAAAATGTTCCTAGTACGGATCTTCTAGGACTTAGTCAAATCTTACACGAACATCACTAAAAAGTGAATAAGGTTTTGGACACAAACAAAACACAACGCATTTGCGTTCGCGTTAGTTTTAATTACTATAGACGAGATTGTGCTCCTAACGGCGCGTATTGGTAACTGTTCTCAATTAGGATTATTATTTATTTAGATATTTATCTTAGAAGCACTCATCGTCACCTCGACAATCCGCGTGAACGCGCAGATATACGAGCTAAGCTACAGTTCACTTTTTGCCGCTCAACCTCACAAAGAAATATCTTTGTCCGTTCCCTGGGAACGTTGATAAAGGTCTGAAAAGCTCATTGGTTATTTACCGGCTGTTCTACCTAGCTATATAGCGGGCCGCGGCGCGCCAGGCGGCATGTCAAACAGCAGGGTACCCCGGTTAAATTGAAAAACAATCTCCCGCCATTTTCGCTCGCCGAACGTAATAAATCTATGTACAGAATAAAATTCTACACGTTATTTATGAAATCTATCCGAGCGCGGTCTGATGTTACGGACATTATAAAGTATCGGCCCAGTTGAAATTGATTTGATTATAATGAAGTTTGGAAACAAATGATGGACGCTTAGCCGCTTAGAGTTTTAGGAATATTTTTTATCGAAACCAATTGGGGCATGTCGTGTATTGATTGTGAAACTTTGTAAGTTCTGATAGAACTTTTGCTTTGGAAAGCACCTGATAGAATACCTATGATAAAGTAAAGTATAGTAATCCTTATTCTTTATAAAGTTCAAGCTGATATTCTAATCAAATTCATTTCCTTTCTCATGTAGCAGCAAATTCAAATCTCTCTCGTCTGTTTCTTCAAATTCGATACTCAAATGTAAAACACATTTTGTAAATAATTTTGCCAGGCAGTGCACCCCGATGCGATGTGGCCATTGTTTGATTAATTGCATTAATCATGGCCAGTGACAGGTATTACATTTTTGGTGCTCGACTTTTGTCTGTCCCGCCCGACTCATTCAAACTAAAACAATAGGTAAAATGTTTCATTAGAATACGGCGCGTTGTAATTGAAAGTTCTTGGCAGTCTTTGATTCCTTGGCTATTGGCTCTCCTTAATGACGATCCATGAGCCACCTTTTTTCCGAGCGAAGGGTAATCAAACTGTAACAATTTATTAGTTTATATTTTAGTAGCAAGCACACCAAATTTCAAGTCAATGCGATCACAGGAAGAGATATAATTATATTCGTTTCGCAAGATTTATCCTAAACCAACCATACAAACAAAATATATGTTTAAAATGTTTAAAACAAGCTTGCAAAAGGATAAACCTGGAGTTTTTTGTTTCACTCTCTCTGTGTCTCTTTCTCTGCTTTTATGTGTCCACACATGTTCCTAACTACATCCTCAAATCTCATCAGTCTTTCTTCTCATGCTTTCATGTCTTTGTGGTAAGACACTTCGTACTAACTATAATGTGATTTAAGCGTTTTTCTTAGTTCAAACTTGGTTGAAAGAGCCTGTTGTTTTGCTACTTTCATGAAATACATTCTCAAAAGACGCTAAGTGGTTGTATTCATCAAGAATGCTTTTATTTTCAATAACTGCGACAAGAAACTGCAACCTACACCATGTAACAATATCATTAACTTTAACTTAAAGCATCGAGTTTTTAACGCGAAGATCGATTAGTTTTTAAAAGCCTTTATCCATTATCATGATGGTTGTTGAATGTTCATGACTTCATTACCATGTTGTTCCAACCTAATGACTTGAATGCCTTCAGGGAAAGGAAAATAACTATAGTAGCTTACTATCATTTGAGCTCTGGTGCTGGGGCAGAATCATACTTACTTACATACTTAATTATAAGTAATACATATCACTAAAGTTGCTGCTAAGTGCGAGCGAGAGATCTGATAACCTACCAAGAGCGAGCGAGAGGTATTTTTTTGGTCTTAGAGCTCAGATGATACTGTCAATTTTACGTGGTCCGATCAGGATGGTCTTTTTACCTGCTCTGTCTACCCCGTAAGGGATAAAGACATGATTTATGCGAGTAAGTGATCAGCATGGGTGAGACTAGAGGCCGTATAGTCTTACGTGTTCGCAATTGTGATCACTTTCACCATCTCTTTCTACCGCCTTCTTCAACCGTAAAACTGGAAGAAATGCACGCGTTACGGAAAGTTTGTTAGGATTTGATCTGATGTTTTATTCAAACAATTTTAAAAATACTCAAAATCAACGATAAACATGGATAATACCAATAAGGATATACTTACATGCTGCTTTTGATGAAGTTATAGTATTTGATTCACTTTGGTTACGTTAAATATGGGTTTTTGATTACAAGATGTTGTAGTATCACTTCATTTTTAACGATGTCTACATGTACAATTTTTCTCATTATCGCCACATACCTACTTATTTTTATTTCTTCATGCAATTTCTAGCTGAGTTCGTATCCTTTTAAAAATCATTTATGTCAACCTTATGACTATTCTAATTGCACAAATCGTAGACAAAATTAGAATTCTCAATTGTAATCCCTACCATAAAATTTTCACATTTACAATACTGTCTATGTACTACATATATAACGTGGGTTGTAAGGAAATAGAATCATTAAATAGCACCAAATTTAAATTGAAATTATGGACTACATTCTTAAAAATACTTTAAAAAGGTACGTTTCTGTCTATTTCCCCGTGTTGACGCAAGACGGCGCCCGATTTGTTTCGCCGCGCAACTCCTGCGCACATCATCAATTACACCCGATTGTACCCAAGATCAAACGAGCCGACCACTCGTGCGCTTAGATGTCAATTTTAAATATGGATTTTAAATAATGAACTATGATGTGTGGGAGGATTGCATAGATTTCATGAATTTAAGCATGGGTGGTAAAATTAGTGATGAATATTATTTTCGCAATAGCTGTCGGTATTTCGAAAGTTGTGTAATTTACTTCAATTGCAAATGATTAAGTGATTTTACCGGAAATCCAGCGTATAATGTGACTTTTTAAAAATTAGCACACTTTACACACGCTCGAATACCTACTACAAGATACCAATTATTCTTTCTTTTTCCTACATGATGATGAGTACTTCCATGCTGGTCTGGGAGCAAAGAAAAACATAGAATTTACCAGTTGCTTCTCTTCCCGCGCAGATGGTATAAGTCCGTCGAGGTAATGGGCGAAAATCATAGGAATCATGTTATGGGCGATGCGGCTAGAAACCCATCACTATTTTGATTCCCCTTTCCACCTATATGCCCACAGTCTTGCTAAACGTTCCTGTATCTCTTGTTAATTTAGGCTCTGTTTAGCCTGTAAGGGATAAAGACGTGATTTGTGTGTGTGTGATGATGAGTAGCAGTGTTATTCTATCTAAAATCGAAATCTTACCTCCATTCTTATATTAATTCGAACAAAGTCTATTCGTGATTTCACAAGGGCCTTTGAAAGAAGCTAACGTGACTACTCTGACACGTTTCCTAAAATTTAATTAACAGTTTCAATGGTACACTAAAACTCTCCATTTCCAATTCACTAGCGAAATATGGGTTGGCGGATGTTCAATGTGGTAAACTCAAAACAAAAGTCCGTAGCTAAGTCGTGAGGCACCAAGCTGATTTGATATTATTCTGCAGCAGAATCGTGCGTCGCAGTGCCATGATTGATGGAATGCCGATACGCAACGCGTGTGAAGCCATCTTCGATCTTAAGCTAGCTTCTATGAAACTTGGTTGCAAACTACAAGTGTAATAAAATGACCTTATTCAATAGGATAATAATTATTTTGATGCCCATAAATGTCACGAGGGAATGGACTAAAATAGGAATCATGTTATAGGCGATGCGGCTAGCCACCCAATATTATTTTGATTCCCCTTTCCATCTATACGCCCACAATCATGCTAAACGTGACCTTTAGGTCTTGTTACTTTAGGCTTTGTCTACTCCGTAAAGGATTTAGATGTGTTTTATGTATATATGTATAAATGTCACTATACTTGAAGATATACACATTCTTGCTATTTATGAAGAGTTCTTTAGACGATGGTAATAAAAGGTTTTGAGCCTTTTTAAGGGCATGCGGCATTAGTGTAAATAAGCCATGTTTTAGCCATTCTAAATCTCAGTCAACTTAGTATGTATATGGGTGGTATAAACCAAACTAGATGCACGTAACATTAATGCTTTCCCAAGGATATACTCAGGAGCAGAAAATTGGTCCCAGTCTTATATAAAATTATATAAAACATAGGTATGTTTCATACATTGTAGAGGCTACATTTTTTCCCGCTGAGTATTATCATTTTTGTTAGTAGCTGTTAAAGCAGCAGATTTCTTAATTTCAATTTGTTATTGATTTTACAATGTGTTAAAAAATGACGTATCAGACAGGCCGTAATAAATAAAACAGTTTCTCCTTATTCCAATCTAAATATTTACGCTTAATTTATTAGCTACATTTCTATAATGACAGCTTTCTACATACACCGTGAATATAACAAATTTTTCACAGTAAGATTGATTTGTGGGTAGTTGTTTAGATCATTTATATTCATGTCCATATTACCATTATCTTCACACGGTAGTTGCTTAAACTGATCAGTTCGTGTTTTTTTTGCAATTAGCATACGATTTTAATATTTCGGTTGTGTTGTTTTTCTTCTTTTGTTTTCTCGTTCACTTCGTGTAATTTTTAAAAACATCGTATCCTACTAATATTATAAACGCGAAAGTTTGTGACGACGTTGACGACCGGATCGCCTAGTGGTTAGAGAACCTAACTATGGAGCTTGAGATCCCAGGTTTGTTCCCCGGTTGGGGTAGATATTTGTATGAAAAGTAAGAATGTTTGTTCTCGAGTCTTGGATGTTAAATACAATACAATACAATAACTCTTTATTGAACACCACATATAACAACCAAAACAGAAAAAAGGTATACAGAAGTAATAAGGTAACAGGCGGTTTTATCGCTACAGATCTTTACCAGGCAACCATAATGGACTGGAGAAAAGAACAGATCTGAGCATAGTATTTAAGTATTTTTGTTTATCTATTATCTATATAAGTATGTTTATCCGTTGTCTAGTACCCATATTACAAGATTTGCTTAGTTTGGGGCTAGGTCAATTGGTGTCAATTGTCACAACGTAAATAATTGCAGAATACCCTATACTATCACCATCAGTTCTTAAGTTAAATTCTACGTAGACGAAGTCGCGGGGAGAAGCTAGTTAAATATTAAAGGTCCTATTGAAAAAGCTTTGACTTAATATGGTCTTTTGTATACGTGCTATTGTACTTTCCTAGTGCTTAAAATAACAGCATGATAAATCATTGAGTACTAATGGATATAATTTACCGTAACTTCAAGTTACTGTCACAACCATGTCACATGGTCCAATTATACGACAGATGAGGTCCGAAAAAAGCCGTATAGAGGTTATGTTTACAAACATCCTAACCTAGGCTAATGATGAACGACAGGGCGTGCTCAAAGGTAATCAGCGGCCATTGACCCCTGATAATGACTGCCCGATGACGTTGCATGTAGACAAGCACGTGGCTACGTCAAGCGGGACTTGTGACCATTCACTGATTTCGTCGAAACAAATTGTTTTTTGTGGCAATTTGGTGATAAGATAAAAAAGGTGATTTTATTCGTATGATCAAATAGTGTTGTAAGTTTGATTTTAATGGTTAATTAACTGAAAGATTAACAACCATGTGTATCTCTAGCCTCTTTGGAGTCGATTACGTATTTCGTCGAAAACAATTGAAAACATCGTTTGGTGTTTCGGTTGCCTGACCAATTCTTAATCTTATTTTAGTCTAGGGGTCCCTACGGATACACTTCGATCCATTCGTGGATCTTTGGTGTAAGCCTGACGGTGCCAATTACTGACAGATTTTGATCACCTTTTTTATTACTATTTAGTATGTTCTCATATTGTTTTTCTCTAACATCTTCATTTGTACGAAGTTAGGTTCTGTCTTCAGCGGAACCTAAATCATCGTCTTTATCTTTTTCAACCCGATTATTTGTCTCATTTATTTGGCCGTTCTGGCTATTGGGTTTCAGTTGTACCAACATTGAGACGTCAACCAAATGAAGAGTAATAAGACCACCGTGACTTTCAGAATGAAAGTGGATCGAAAATTGAATAACGTGTTGTTATGATTTTGATGGACATGGTACATGGTGGCCCAGTTTTGATGATGTCTCAATTGAAATTTTAGACTGAACTGAGCAGAAAAGAATCAGATGTCCAATAAAATTGGCATTATGGCGTAAGGTGAGAAATGAAACCAGCGGTGGGTATTTCACATGAATTTGATTGAAAGCGAAGGAAGGATTAGAAAACTAAGAATGATGATGGTATTGACAAGGATTTCCGATAGGATTGTCAAGTTATAAATAAAACTCTGTAGTGCTTAATATGGGCTTTATAAATATAATAAAACAAGTAAGTAAATATCAAGCTTTTTAATAAAATTTGTACAAGATTTTGACACTAGTACAATACTTTCCATAGGCAATGAATACTATATAATCACATTGCAAGTCGATTGTAAACCGTGGTACAATTTTGAAGACAATTCAAAATATTCTTTATTAAATTTGTCGCCACAAATCAGCATAATGAGATTTTTTTGAAATTTGGTATACTGTGTGTGAATCCGACGAAATTGCATAAATAAATTGCTCGCAATAAACAAGGAAGTAAAAAAAATCATATTCCAATCCGCTTTTTTCCTGTCTAAGAAAAGGTACGTGTAAAATTTACAAAGACCTTGGCCAACATTTATTGTTTCTTTAATAATGTACACACCATAACCTTTTCACTGCTTACAACAAAATTATGTCTTGTTCGCGCAGTCATGCAACGTGCTGGTGTAGTTATTGGTTTGAATTGACGTGTCCGTCTTCATAACGGAAGCGGCGGTCGAACCAATCGCGGACGTATTGCTTCAATGAAGGAAAATTGGGATTCGTTGAAATTAAAAAAAGGTAGGTACAGCTGACGGTTTCGCAGAAACGCAGGTTATACTAAAAAAGTCTTATTTTTCGTTTGAAATTGAAAGTTCTATTATCAAAATATAAGCCTTTCATAGTTTTGCTGCAAACTTACCTCTTTGTGCTTATTTCCTGTGCTGTGTCTGTTTTGTGTGTTACAGGTTAAAATACAAAAACTAGATATTATGCAAAACTATATCAATGTTGAAGAAGTAAAAAGTACAGTATTTTTAGGTATAACTTTAGACTGCCATTGTAACTGGAAGGAGCATGTTGACAGGGTGTGCAACAAGATAAATAAATTCGTTTTCGCTCTGTGGCGAATAAAACAAACTGTGTCCGAAAATACAGCTCTAATGGCTTATCACGGCTATATTCAGTCAGTTTTGAGATACGGCATTCTTATGTGGGGAAACTCTGTCGATGCGCATCGGACTTTTGTAGCACAAAAAAAATGTATTAGAACTGTATCCGGGGTTGGACGCCGGGTAACATGTCGACCTCTATTTATAAAACTTAATCTACTCACGGTACCCAGCCTTTACTTATACGAGGCAGCTGTTTTTGTAAAACTGAATCCTGAGCTGTTTCAATCGGCAGACAAGATATCAAACAGATCCCACAGACGGTATCAACTAGTATTACCCAAAAACAAGCTAGTCCTTAGGAAAAAGAATGCATATAATATGTGCATCAAAATTTATAATAAAATTCCAGCTATGTATAAAACACTGACTAATTCCGAATTTAAAACAAAGTTGTACCGCTTTTTATGTAATGCCTGCTTTTACAGTGTTGAAGAGTTCTTTAACTTTAAGTTTTCATCAGACATGAAACTAATTTAACATAATATTAATACTAGAGATAATGTAACTGTAATTATAATGATAATAATACCAATATGACAATTTATATCAAATTCTAATTATAATTCTAATATTCTTGACATGTATAATAATAATTCTATATAATTTCAATGTTGACGGTCATTTTATCTAACACTACATTAATTTTTATATTTGCATGACTTTTTAAGTTTAAATGTTTGAAACTAGACTAAATCCATGACATCTTATTTGTACAACATTTACTGCGAATAAATAAATTTCATTTCATTTCAATTTCATATGCCGCGGGCCTCCTCTTTTTTAATTGTTTTTAATTTAGTTAGTTTTTCTTCAACGCTATTCATAAACGTTCGTTCGTTATGTATAATTACTACTCTAATATTTACCATTATGAGACATAAACATAGCATAATCAATTTTACTTTATGCTTTCTTCCTTTTTTGGACAGCTTTATATGATCCACTTTAAATAAACGGTACGAGCGCGTAGTAAGAGCGTCGAAAAATATTTTTCAAAAAAGTTATTTAAAATAAAAACCAAACCACAGCCGTCAGCTCCGCTCGCAGCGCTTGCTGAAATATTTTTAATCAAAGTTTATACCTGATACCAGCCCCCGGCGAACCGACCTGTCAATCTCTCAAATGTTAGATTAAAAACATCATCGTTCCTTTTTTTAGCATTAAGAGGATCAGGGAATTACGATAAAAAACTTTGAAGGCATATGATTATAAGGATTGGATAACGTTTGACGAAGGTCGGCGGGGAAACTTAAAATTTGAGGCCATGTGTTGGTATATACACGTTTTCTACCTGAATCCACTGCGTTGTTATAATTGCCCGTTTATCTAAAGCCGTTGTCTGTGCCCGAAACCTTTAGTAGCTCGAATTTCATACGCCATAGTAATGTTTGCCATTACGATCATAATATGCCTTTTTCTCTGAAATCGTAATTTTTGAGGAACTTTGTAATGACCAACCTGTAAAACTCTTTAGGTTAGGTTAGATTCGATTTATAACAATCAACAGTTAAAGAGAGTAAAAAGTTATGACAAATGATATTTATGGCAAACAATACATACTTACACACACATATCACGTCTTTATTCCTTACGGGGTAGACAGAGCCTAAGGTAACAAGACCTACAGGCCAGGTTTAGCAAGATTTGCGGCGTATAGGTGGAAAATGGAATCAAAATAGTGCTAGCCGCATCGCCTATAACTTGAACAATACATTAATAGAATATTAATTTATGTCAAATGATTTGGGAACCGTCGATACCCTATGTCTTTGCTAAGTTGTATGTATGTATGTATAACTCTTTATTGTACATAAAACACAAGAAAAAGATGAATGCAGGACAACACAAATTGTTTTGTCCTGTATTCATCTTTTTGCCCAAAGGCGAAGTTATCCTTAAAAGGGATATCTTCCAGTTAATCTTTGAACGATTGACAGGGCATAAGTATTAAGCGAGAGTAGACACACAGAAAAAGTAAAAGAACCGATCTAAACCTAAAATAATCCTAAGTTTCAGTTATAATTAGAATGATAACAATATTATTATCATGCAGAAAACTGGAGCGTATAAAGACGGTAGTGCCATCAGCTCTCATTCGATAAGGTTCTCTCTCCCACGCGTTGTAAGCCACATTTTCCTTCAAACGAAAGTTGATTCATGCTTTTTTAAAGCTAGTTATGGTAGGGCAGGTGTGGTAGAAATGCTGAGTCAGCCCGGTGGCACCGGTAGTAGCGGGTTCGGAGCCGATCACGATTTAAATGTCAGCCTCGCCGCTTGATGCCCTCATATGCTAGTCATCGTAGACGTTCCTAGAAAACCCGATTTGTCGAGGATTTAAGTAAGTAAATAAGTTGACAGCGGGGTTTAGAGAGTTAAGGTAAACATTGGGAAGGAGATAGGAATCACAGGGTTTGAGTGTGTCATGTTAGGATCGGGCCGTACTGAATTAGAATGATACATATATATTTCTATAGTTATTGTTTTATTCAAAACGTAGCCGTATCATTTTAACGCCCATAGTAACGCCGAACGCTTTTACAAAACTATGACACTACTTGTTTATAATATATACATAATATACGAGAATTGCTCGTTTAAAGGTATTAGATAGATAAGTTCAGTTTATTTTTTCATTGTTTAAAAGGATCATAATTAAAAATAATAACTCAATTCTCGAGCGCTCGTGTTGGTATGAAAATAAGTCGTAACGAATCTTATCCAATTGTATAACTACACATAGGTAACTACAGTCCTCGATCCGTATCAAACCCGGCAACATCTTTACTAAATTCTACCCTCAAGTTGGGGGCCATTTCTCAAATTGAACAGCCGAATGCATTCAACAGAAGCGAAGCCCTCGACAAAAAAATATCGAACTAAAACCATCCCCTAAAATTATTTTAGTGAAAAGAAAGGAACTTAATACAGTCCCCACTATTCCACCCTTGAGGCGCACCCCTCGGTGTGAAAGTGTGGGTTAATAAACTTGGTCGATGTGTGAGTGCCCTCTGAACAGAGCGGCTGACGGTAAAGTATGGGTACGAGAAAATTCCGGCTGCATTTTTTTTTACAAGATCGTATTTAATTTGAATTTAGGTTTCGTCACTTTTAAGACAATTTCACGAACAAATTTTAGGCAAGTCAGAAAGGTATTAATTAGTTTTGTGATACCTACTTACCAAGGTTTATAAAACAACATTCTTGGGTTTTGAAAGTCAAAGCAAAAAAAACGTAATACACCACTAATGATTTCCTTTAATGTTCATGAAAACTTTTACCGGAAAAATAAACTGAAATAAAATAAATAAATAATATCTTTATGGTTCGGTACAAAATTTCACACGCAACAACAACCCGGTTTTCATCATTTTATGATACGTACTTAATGCATTCAATGCGTACGTACTTTTCTTTATTACACTTAGTTTTTTTTTCTTGGATTAGGAACTAATAATTTACTGTCAAAATATTTTACGAATCTTACCGAAATTATAATTTCACGCCCAATTTTTTACTAATATTTTAAGTACATAGTTATATTATGTGGCAACGTGGGATAATACTTTCTAAACCAATGAAATCTCTGATCTGACTTTATACTCTTCCTACATCGAATACGTTTATTATAATATAATATGTGATGCATTAACACTAATCAAAGTTTCGAACAAAGTTTTTTTTTAAATTATAATAATCTTAATAAAGTCCATACTTTCCACTACCCGTACCGACGCCGCGAGCACGGCGGGCGTCGGCAAATCAACGCACACAAACGCATGCGCACACAGACGCGCGCCCCAGTAAGGGCACAAAAGCTTGGCCGACTGACTACCACATATACTGTGATATATGGTGTAGGCATATAGGAGCCATGCTTGTAGGTATAACCGTAGAATGTTGAGGGAAAGAAGTGTTTCTTAGAGGTGTTTTAGTATTAGGTTTGTTATTCGTGGTACTGGTTCAGTATAAACATGATAGGTTACGAAAATAATATCATAGGTACATTTTCTGAAATTGATTGGTAAGAACAAAAATAACAGAAAAAAAAACATAATAAAATATTCCGATAGTAGGCAAATATCAACAACCAAGCTTAGAAGAAAATAATCATGCTTGTTTCTATTGAAAAAAAGAGTATTTTATGCTTATAAATAAATCCAGAACTTGTTACCAAAACTAACTAACACGTTCATGAATCAAAATTTTACCACTCCGCGAAAAGATTGTGTTCGTCTTCGTATAAAAGTTATCGTTTTCATTTATTCTAAATTCAAAATTCAACGCAAAACATACCTACCGCGTTTGAAACGCTTCGCAGTCTAACTCAAGTCTTTACCCTACGCTGATTCAAAACAAAAGACAACTCTAATAATACGAGCCGTTTCTGCGCTCACAGGCAACCAATAGAACAGCGGGGCTACTCCAAAATTCCATTTTCGAAATTCGAATCTTACCGTTCTTCTCAGTCTCAAATTAATTACTGTTAGTGCGAGCGGGACGGCACTAAACGAACTTCGAATTTCGAATTTCGGAATGTAAGGCCGGGAATCCAGTATAAATCTCCAGTCGTCATCTTGCACGTGCAGTTCTCATCGGCTCGAGTGTGGATAATCCAGCGCTCCCGGCTCCAATAATAATGTAATAGCGTACAAGATAGAGAAGTGAGCGGGTAGTAAAAGGCTTCTTGTATGTAAGCAGTCTTCTGGAATGAGTGACTATAGCGGAGCTTACTAGCGTCTACGCTGGGAGGTGGGCGGAGATTCTTATAACTCTTTTGCATTCGTAAAGAGTACGTGAAAGAAAGGGATAGATTTTCGGTTGCAACGTACAGCGTTAACACTAGTAGGCGTATTTTATTAAGCTTAGCACTTAGCTGTCAGATACCTATAGAGTTATTTGTCGAATAGGGACTATCTGAAGATTGAAAAATCGGTCCAAAGACTGATATACCTATGGGATTTGTTTTCCAAAAAAATATACAAGCACGTAAGAAAGTAGAAAATAAATCTTAATTGATGAGTTCATGGCCAAAACTTAGAATAGCGTTCAGTGTAGAAAAATTGGAGGCGTAAGCCTTATGCTGGGCGTAAATGCACTGACGAAGAAAATAATAAAATAGGAACTATGATAAAATAACAATTTTAAAGAACACTCGTATAAACAATAATGCAACGTAGTAAATTTCGGCCATGTTAGGTACCTAAAACCTACTGACGTCTTTCTTTTCATCGCTTTATCCTGCACTTTGCACCACAGCACCTCTCATACCTACTCATACACCCATACGGAGGGTATAACCCTAACTTCTAACTCAGACGATGTATTGAAATTTGTCGCTCCCAAGCCGAAACTTGAGCATCGCAAAACTTTACTCTTATGTACCTCGTTATACAGAGTAACTACAACCAATATATTTTAGAATACAGTGTATTGAAAAACAATAGAGACTACAACAGGATTAGCTAAGGTTTAAATATGTTTTTGAATCAAGCGTTGGCTCAAAAACTGCATATTTATCTATGTTTCTGAATTGTCAAATGTCATCAATATTATTTGACAAATTAATATCTTACTCCTATATTTTCATAATCATGAAAAAAAAAATATTTTTAATTTAAATTATGGTTTGTCTGTGCTTCGTGAAGGCAAATGTTAAAGGGACTGATAGGGGCAAAACGAATATAAATTTAACATTAGCCTGACAAGCTTTTTTGAAATAAATGCAAGTTTTTATCCGAATGAACTCATAATCATTCGTATATCATTTGCCATTTAGGTACTTAATGCCAATTTCACAATTACCTACTAAAGAAAAAAATAATTCAGGCCAGTTAGCCCATAAAAATAAAATTATAAATCGGAACACTAATTAAAATTGTCTAATGAAATTAAAAATAATTAGATAGATGAATACAATTCTGATTTTGAAATTTCTGTATTTCCCAGATATTCTTTGACTTTAGAAAATATACAATCTTAAAAATGTTCCGAAGTATTTCAGCAGACGGTTCGGTTAGTTTGGCTGAACACTACATTTTTTTTTAAATTCAAATTTTGATTCTAAATCTTACCCCGCCTGTGACGCAGTTCACTTTGAACATCGCTCAATGTATGGAAACATTTGTCAACTATACATACATAGGGGTAGGCACAGACTACTTTGCTCCACTTGCTATGATTCTGATATACCTCTTTCGCTTCATCCACATTCAGTACAACAACATTCAACATTCATGATTCCTCATTTGTTAAATCTATTAAATCAATCTAACCCAACGCTCTAATCCTTTTAGCACAATTTTAGGACACCTTGTAAAGTAAGTACTCGTATATTTCAGGTATAAAACAGAAGGTGCAAACCTTCCCGTACAGGCTATTACTTACCTCATCCGAGCAAGTCACTTCACCGGTGGATCTCTAAACAGTCCCATGGGACTCGCCTGCCGAAGCGCCAGATTACCGCCGTTTACCGTTCTTTTGTTTTGGGACCGTAGGTCTGAAGACTAGCAAATGTTTTAGGATGATTGCTTTGAGTTATTTTTAGTTTTTGCAACTAAATAAGATGACTGGGTGTTTCAGGATGACGTGTCGTATTGTACATTTTTTCATTTAACTTTGATGACATCATTCTGAGACTCTCGCACCTCCACCTGTGGCCAGCAGTGGGTCTTTTATGGGCAGTAGGTAGATCATAATGAATTTAACTTTAGTTTGTATTTCTATAAATCGAGTTTTCTAATAGTTTTTATTAATCATACGAGTCTTCAGTTCATTTCCATCCAATTTTTTTATGTATTCTCCAAAATGCAAGGGAAATATTGTTGCAAAAGCATTTTATTGACCTTTTTATGGTTTGCCTGACATGACTTCCAGTAATTTATTGAATCAGGCGTTAGTTTCAAGAGATTGATAGCAATGAAGAAAAATTCCTTACATTGCTACTCCGCTATCAACTACGCTACTCCGTTACGCTACGCTAGTATGGTAACGAAACGAAGTAGTAAGGCAAAGATTTTTGTCATGACTTCCAGTCTCAGTGCAGCAGGTGCTGCCATCTGCACACTCTTCATTATCAGCAAAGAGCAATCCAAAATGTCAAAGTTTGCAATCGCTGAAAGCTAAACATAGCGATATCTGAAGCCCGACATTTTCTCGACGCACGCTCGCGTACACACACTAGGGTTGACAAAAAATATTTTTAAATACCTACAGTAAAATATTTATTTTTTCAAAATACATTTTTTATTTCCTTACTTTAAAAAAACAAGGACTCGGTTTCTTTATACTCCGACAGCAAAAAGGTAAAGAAACTACCGTGGCGTATAGGAAGTGGCACCCTCATTTTAATATTTAATGTTTATTGCCGGAATCAACTAAGTTTTCTACTAGCTCTTGTGCATTTTCTGATTCACTTCTCTATAATTTTCACCCCGTAGGCGTTTAACTAATAAAATTACAGGTGACTGATAACCACGAGCGCGTTCTTCGGCCATCGCATTGATATTGTTACACAAAGAGGTAACGCCGCCAGCCTTTTCAAAGCGTCTCCCATTTTATATTTCGAACTAAACTATATTCCTTCATAGTGTGATGCTTCTGTCATTTTTGTATTAAGTATTTATCTTTTCTGTTTTTAATAAATTATGATTTAGGTACTCACACAGTGTGTAAATTTCATACGGGCATATATATTACAACCAACAACCGATAATATACACGTCAATTAACGTAAAAACACGTGTAACAGCAACATTAGTTAAAAAAATTTTTTCTTACTAATATTTAGCAAACAATGTATCACAAATTGCGTCGATTAAATTAACGTATACCTACGACACCTACCTACGCAAACGTCATAATCATAACACTTACCTATGTCAAATAAAATTGTACGTGTTACATTGCTCCAAAGACGAACTTTGAAAAATTAACAACGCTTCAATAATAAAAGTTACTAACAAAATATAATTCTCACATGATTTGTATAATCCTTAACTACATATACCCGTATGTAATTTACACACTGTATAAACATAGTTAACCTTAGATAATATCGAGAGTTGTAACTCCTTGTCGCAGCCCTGTGTCGTGATGGATGACGCGTCCACGCCCGTGACGCGAGTTTCAGCTTTGTTCATCCAGAATGTCGAATGGGAGGATATACGTCAACGTACTATGTACATGCGGTACACGTGCGAGTATATAAATACACTTTCGCCAATGTTACGTGAAAGATTGTGTGAACTTGGTGTTTTGCAGAGCGGTGGATTTGTACAAGTACCTATATACGAGTTGCGTAGGTGCTCTAACTCACTATCAACATCATTATAGGTAATTGACCTTTTTTAAATAAATATGGTTTCGTTTTTTGCAATCTTCAAGACGTTCGACACGGTCGTATGATAAACTTGACTAAAATAATTTTAATTAGGTAAGTACTTACGTTTTTACTCATGTGAAAGATACGAAAGCGTCTGTGGGTTGAAGGATGTATGGATATATTGCATCTTTGTTATTTTTTTAATTAAAAACTACACGTAATTTATGACGTGGATTAGAACATGGGATATTTTTTTTATTGTTTAGTTCTCATGGGATAGCGATAAACGAATTCTTCGTAGACAAAGTGTATTTTTTTTACAATTACAATTTTTCTGCTGATATCACTTGCATGAGCAACGGCCGCAACGTCCGCTGTAGGAAAGAGACGACTGTATATCTATGGCGCTGGCCATGTAAACTTGCGCGGATATATATTCTGTTTTAAGAAGTTTTTCTAACTCAATCTTACGTTACGTGCGTTACAAGTATAACCAAACATAAGAGGTTCAGTGAGAGAGATACACATGCTGTAAATATTCAAATATTTAATTTGAATGCTCTCTTGTTTTCCTGTGGAGCATAAGCGATAGATGAATGAATTATCATGTTTTGCGTGCCTCATTTTAAGTGATCCCAATTGTCAGAGTCGGTCACTTCCCAGAAGAGATGAGTAATTAATTTCGTTGAAGCGTGATAATCTACATTTTTAACACATCCAATAGTCGTTGTAATGGTAATGTAGTCGAGTAAATAAATACATATACGTACAAACATAAATCGCGTATTTATCCCTTGCGGGACAGAGCCTAAGGTAACAAAGCCTAATGCCCCCATTTAGCATGATTGTGGGCGTATAGGTGGAAAGGGGAATCAAAATAGTGATGGGTTGCTAGCCGCATCGTCTATAACATGATTCCTAAGATTTTCGCCCGTTCCCTCGATGGGATTTTACCATCTGCGCCGGAAGAGAAGCAACTGGTACATTCTGTATTTTTTCTTTACTCCCAGACCAGCATAGAAGAAAAACCGAGCAAATAAATGAGTAGATATAGCGCTTGTAGGTATAGTATGAAAAACTGATTACATAGTCAGATAATTTTATTTTAAATTTTATTCCAAAAAACTGTTTACATCTGTGAAACATTTGTATTAAACTTGGTACGGTAGCGCAGATTGCAGATTTTTTCTGTCAAAGGCAACTAAATTTTGATTGACAGCTATTTCGTCAGGTCAACGAACCCTTTCAAAAGTGACAAAACAATTCCCAAAACATTGTAACAGTAACTGCTACCGACTAACCCGTCAACAAAGGCGTCTCAGGAGACAAACTTAGAAGCTCGTCAATAAATCCCTCAAACGGTAGTAGCAAATCTTGTTATTTGCATACAAATTTCATGACAATAAGGTATTGTTTGTTTGAAAAATCAAGAAAGGGTTAACGCTTTGGCGCGCCGGCGTAGACGCTATTGTGTAAAAGATGGATACTTTTTGTCATGCGCATAATTCACTTAAGGGAATAGTGATAGAATGTTGCCGCTTTAGAAAAAAAGCAAATGGACATGACGCGTAAAGCGGTACGTTTCCGTTTTGTGTTTTAAGAATGCCAAAATAAGGAGCTTGACATTTCAATTATTCCCAATGATACTTGCGGTTCTCTTTTTGTTTTTGTAGAATTAAAGAGTACCTACATACATAAATCACGTATTTATTCCTTACGGGAGCCTAAGGTAACAAGACCTGAAGGCCACGTTTATCATGATTAAAAGAGTAGGTAGAGTGTAGAGTTTGTAAAGAGTATTGCAAAGGAATATAGTATAATTCAATAACCTGATCATTTTGTCTATTTAACGATATTAATTTGGTACTATGCAGTTAGATGATAATATCTCACACTTTACTGGCTGTCAATTTTAATTGCAAACAAATAAAGATGAAGAAAACTACTACCTACATATTTAGCAATTAAAATCCATCGGACATATTATTATCAACGGAATATAGATCGCGATTATCTTTAATAAGCTCCTAACTACCAATACATGGAGGAGGCCTATGCCATGAGGCACGCCGAATTACGCGACAATTTAATAATAAAAAGAAACAACAACAACAATAAAAAAATAAATTGTAGCGAATTCGGAATAAAAAGGCTATGTAAAAAAATAACTAAGCATGCAACAACGGCGATACAATCGAGAGTTAGTTAAAGATAATCGCGGTCTATAGATGTCCTGTTAATAATGTGCCTGTTATTAAATGTGTATCTTAACATCTGTTATTAAAATCCAGCTGCCACTATTATTAACAGGGCCCTATATTGGTACCCGCTTAGAAAGCTCCCATTCCTCAACAGATTTTTAGTACTTAATGCACTCAACTTCATCAGAGAAGAGAAAAGAAAAATGTAGTGTCTTTTCGAACATCATCGATTTAACAACTCATACGCAACAAAAGGGGCGTGAACGTAATCGCAATGCCTCGCGAATATATCATTCCGTTATTTTATGTTTTGCGCAAGCGCATGGAATGCGTATTTTACAGCGCAATCAGAACTTGTAAGGCTGGAGCCAATCCGCCGCAATATAATAAAAATTGTTGCTTTTTCACAAACTGTCTAGGGTATAGTCAGCTAGAACCACCCCACCAAAGTTTCGTACTCTAGTTATAACTTCAAAAAATAATAATGTAATGAAATACCGAGGAAGCTACCGAAATTCATGTTAGACATTCTTTATCTAGAAGGTCGATAATAAAACCAATTGCACACTATGTGGGGTGAGATCAGATCGATAATTCTGACTACTTGACTACGTATCCACGCCTTAAGAAATTCAATTAACTATAGACAAAAGATTTACCTGGAGTAACACGTTCGTTGGCACCACTTCGATCGGTTCCTTCCATGGGTTTGCATCAAATGATAAAGGTGTACAGTCATCCATCGAAATGTGCAGCCAGACTACATCATACAGGTTTTACTTCCATGCTGGTCTGGGAGCAAAGGAAAAACATAGAATGTACCAGTTGCTTCTCATCCCGCGCAGATGGTAAAAGCCCATCGAGGGAATGGGCGAGTCTTAGGAATCATGTTATAGGCGATGCGGCTAGCAACCCATCACTATTTTGATTCCCCTTTCCACCTATACGCCTACAATCATGCTAAACGTGGCCTTTAGGTCTTGTTACCTCAGGCTCTGTCTACCCCGTAAGGGATATAGACGTGATTTGTGTGTGTGTGTGTGTGTGTGTGTTCAAAATTTGGGTCATAATCATTACGCGTGTTATTCCTTGTAACTACAACATAGGACACGTTAGGCAAGAGAATGTAGAATGAATTAAAAACTAGTCCTAGTTTGAGAAATTAAATTGCGTCGGATATGCTGTTATTGTCTATGGTATATTGGATTTGCTGTTTATACAAATTATTATAAGCTTACCCTTAAAACGTGGGTTTTTGTATTTGGCAGGTTCCAAGAGGAAACTAGTGAAACATAAAAGGCGGGCTGAATGCATAAAGAGAATACTCGTAGAAGATTTAGGTACGTACGGAAAATTATCCCAAGATATGAGTATCTTCAGTAAATTTTACTGTAGTAAAACAACCAAAACGTTTAATCTTAATAAAATTAGTTAGCAATTACGGCATTAATTTAAAAACTTGAATATGGCAAAATTGTAACTAAAGTCATAGCAAAATTAAATACTGAAAATTCTTAAGCTGTTCTCCGTGTCCTTTGAAAATCCAACTTTTACAGTCTTTAACTGAAAACGCTTTGTAAGCAAAGAAAAGTCACTACATTCGTATCGTAGTTTTTTCTAATCTAACCTAAATTGAGTTGCATCAAGTTACTATAACCATAACTTGACATTTATTTCATAGGTTATCTGCCAAATGTACGCAAGTAATTTGGTGCAACTCAGACTTAGAAAAATCACTGACTATATTCATACGATACGATCGATCAGCGCAGACTGTACCATATTTTACTGTTGACTGTACTGGCAGAAGACGTAGCGTGCGGGCCACACAATGAGCCGTCGACGTTGATTGATGATTCCACATTCAACGAATACATTACGATTTTTGCTTTCATTTCGTTCGATATGAATGTCACAAGGTTATGATATCGAGGCGATGGACGCGATTGGGTATCTGCTTATTGTTCCTAACAAATCTTGTAGGCGCCATTATTTTTCGTTTGTTTCTTAGTGTTCTTGTAAAGATTTCCATGCATGAGACCACATAGACTCCTATAATCAAAGGGATAGTAGTAAAGTTGCTTGTTAGTTAAGATCTTATGTTGTATGTATTTTTTTAAGAATTGTGTACATGTTTCCTTTGAAATTTTTGGATAATGTGGTTGATCAATATTACCTATATTAAGTAAGTCATGCGGTACGAATGAAAAGTTACACTTTCTCATACTATTTTATTGGTTTCGTATTCACATTTCTCCT
Organism: Pandemis corylana; assembly: GCA_949127965.1. NCBI lineage: Eukaryota > Metazoa > Arthropoda > Insecta > Lepidoptera > Tortricidae > Pandemis > Pandemis corylana. Next base: position 5,835,489 of record OX421859.1, on the reverse strand, counting down.
ATTTTAGTTACAAAACAATTTTCATTTAAAACTAACTGCCAAGAATTTGTACCTAAGTCATTGCCAATTTATGATTATACACATGTACTACATTTTATACAATACAAAAATATAAATAATTGTATATCCACAACATAGAGAATGGGAACAGATATATTTTATACATTTTCTTAGATATAAACTGCACAATAATTGGTAACTTTACAAAATTGCTAATACTGTAGCAAACTCATTTTAACTATGAATATTTTAATACAAAATACGCTATTTTGTGTGAACTAAGACATAAAAGAAAAAGAATATTCCAACACAATGGAGCTTTCAAATGTGGAAGTGACGACAATGACTTGAAGCAAAATGTACAAACCCAACACACGAAGAGTCTATAGCCTAAAATAATTAATAATCACACTTTTGACATTGTAAAGTTTCCCGCTTACCTATTCAAACATCCAATTATTTGACTGGTTACTATATAACATTACACAACTTAAAATAATCTTAAATTAATTATACTTTATTCATCACTTTAGTACAGCTTATACAAAGGAATGGTAAGAAAACTGAGAGTTTAGGGAAAATATAGTTTTTTTCTTTACACATTATAAGGCGGTTAGACCGTAGTCCGATTTGATGACTGGCTGGTTGGTCTGGTTGATGCCAGAGCCGCAGCCGGCGGTGACAGAGGAGCCATGGGCCGCCAGGCTGGCCGCCAGCCCCGGGTCCATGCCTGCATGCATGCCCATCATGTGGAGGTGATGCTGCGTCATCGCATGCCCCGGCCCCATCTGACCCGCATGGGACATAGGGCTGATCGACGGATCATGCGAAAGATTCTGCGCACCAACACAGTGTAGGTCGTTCATAATATTATCAGTGACGTTCTCTATACTATCAGGCCGTCCGTTGTTGTTCGATTTCTTCTTATCGTTGTTATTCGTATTCTTATTTGATCTACTCTTTGGTGTACCCTTGGCCGTGGTCGTGATCCCGGCGGGATTAGTTTTTCTCCTAACGTTTTTGGTGTTCGGTAGTTTGTTGTCCTTCTTCCACTTCATCCGTCGATTTTGGAACCAGATTTTGATCTGCCTCTCTGACAGGACTAGAGTGTGGGCTATTTCTATTCTTCTTCTCCTCGTTAGGTATCGGTTGTAATGGAATTCTTTTTCGAGCTCTAGGATTTGGTGTCTGGTGTACGCCGTGCGCTGTCGCTTTGGTTCCATACCCGGTTGATATGACCCATTAGCTGTGGACAAAAAAAAACTTAAGTAAGTGCACAAATATCGCTGCAAATAATTCTTGTCACATCTAAAAATGAACTAAACTCCGCTACTAGAGTACAAAAAAATTATAGCGCAGTAGCAAATTGATGTTTTTTGTTCATTAATAAAAACCTCCGCAAAGTTAACCCTGATAAAATTTTGAAGAATTTGGTTTTAAATGCTTTCTTTTAGAAACATCAAAGTCCAAAGTCTTAGTTCACTGCAGTTTACTTTTCTTATGTTTGGTCGTTGCATAACAGACAACGATGGTTGCGTTATTAAATGCAAAATCATACAGAAGACAACTAAGCCACCTACAAAATACTTGTGATTCAGCGTAGGCGTCTTACAATACCGCTATGTACAACAGCTACGCATAAATATCGAACCTATGTAACCTCAAAGATGGATTACACCTAGCCTATCTATAATTCTATAGAGGCAATTAATTGTCGTGTGGTCGAGTTAGGTAGCGTGGCCTGCCAGCCTGAATAATGCATAGCCTTAATTAATGTGCATAATAATACCTGTGCGAGCATGAGCTTCCTTTTTTGTTTTGATTAATTGCGTAAAGTAAATTATGGGAGTAGTTGCCTTGTTAAAGGATGTTTGGTTTAATTACCACGTATGACCTGGTAAAATGCGACGTTTTTTGGAATTGCGATAGAAGACATTGTATTATTATGTTTTTTGTCGATTTTGACTAGGATTTAGACAAACATCATCATCATAGCGAGGGAGTGTAGCTGTCTTGTTAGAGGATAATTCTGGTTTAATTAACACGACTTAACTGATAAAACGTGACAGTTTTGGGAATTGCGTTAAAAGACATGATATTGTACCTATGTTCTTTGTCGATTTTGGTCATGGTTTGGATAATAATCACCATCATAGTAATCATCACCTTTGGCCTGTCATATTTTTGATAGCCTTTTGATGACCTTTGATGGTTTTTGATAACCTTTGATGACTTTTGGCCTATCATTATTGGCTCCGGCCTATCCGAAGAGTACGAGGAGGAAGGGCATACTTTTCACAGGGATCCAGTGCAGATCGGAAACTTCACACTCACTATTGAACAGCTTTACGTGCAGATTTCCTTACAATGTTTTCCTTACCCCGGGATACTAATCTACGACCATCTACTGGAGGATCTGACTAAATATTTACTCTCGATATTGATCATAATTTATTATCGTTTTGCCTGTATTCAGTTCAGATTTCAGCAATCATTGCAATTTTTAAAACAATTTATTTGACACTAGCTGTTGCCCGCGATTTCGTCTGCAACGTATTCATTTCGCATTTTTCATTAGCATTTAGCATTAGTCATTACGAATTTGTCGCATTTGGCGTCGAGACACTTGGTCCGTGGGGCAAGGGCGCACGTGGGCTCTACAAAGACCTAAGCGGGAATGCTGCCTGCGTGATGGGGACCCTACCTAAGGGTCCAAATTTATTTTAATTTTTAACATAAGTTTTATTTTACTAAGTTATTTTAAAGTAGCCTAAGTTTATATCAATTTATTGAAACAGATAAAATACATAAGTATATGTGTTACACCAGACATTTATCAATAGAGTATAATCTATCGTTGTGCCGAATATGATCCAGATCTGTCTCGCCGTTCTGGCGTGAAAGACTAACCAAACATCCATACATCCCTACTCACAAACTTTCGCATTTATAATATTAGTAAGATTTTTACTCAAGTGACAATGCCTAGGTAATCAGGATATATATAAACTTTAAAATGTATAATGGGTAAAAATACACAATGGCTTAAAATATATAATGGTAATTATATTAGCCAGATGAACTTTTTGGATAGTCTAAGCTATACCTACTGTTTTAGGTTAGGTTAGCTTTCTTTTATAACAATCCTATTTATTTACCATTTTCTGAGAAAATTGCATTATGTATTTTGAACCATTATGTATTACCCATTATGCATTTCAAACTTTATGTACTTTAATACGTATCCTAAATTTCTCTGTAAAAAAGGACAATGAAAAGAATATTTATTGCTAATATTATATCTGAAAATATAACGCCGGGCTTTAAAAAGAAGCTCTGGCCTAGTCTCACTAACTAAAGGTTAAAGTGAGCTTTTAGACCTATTATACAGTCAAAGTATCGCTTCAGACTGCCCACGTATTTCCAACCATTCAGCCCTATTCTTGCATTTACAATGCGTATATAAAGCTAATTCTGCACACAAAAGAGCTTTGTGAAGTCATTTGCGAGGTAATTTTCCAATTTCCTACACATACTTTAATAAATTGATACATTACATTAGCGGAATAAATAATAATTAAAAAGCTACCTACCTACTAACATGGTATAAAAAACAGTGTTGAACAATGCGATATTATTATTACCTACACACATTTTTTTACACACATTTCTAAAACATGTAGGGTAGAATATCTTAAACACGTTTTCTATTTGAGACGGGTTAAATACCTAATTATTGAAATCTGGTACTAAACAACCAATCTTCTTAAGGTACCTACTACAGCAATCCCACAATGATACAGTGAACTTAATTAATTAACCAAAAAATTTCGTGCTTAATACATTTTTTCCCTAAACTGTACTTTCTGTTGACTCTACTTGCATTGTCAGAAATTTCCAGTCAATCGGACCAACTTTGGAAGAGTTCCTTCCTGTAAAGACAATCCTTGTCGGGCAATCAGGATTTCACTTTCTATATTGTCACCGAATAAGAAATTCCTCGTCTAAACCCGTGGTGTAAAATTCAGTTGCATTGAATTGATCGATATATATGCATAGCAAGTAAATTAAAGCATCTAAAACAGCAATTAAGAGCAGAATTGAAACGGTTTAAAGGTTGGTGGTTATGTTTTTTAACTAAGTATCTACATATGTTTGGTTTAAATAGAACGAACAACAATTCCCAACATCCACCACAAATACGAAATCAATCTAAGCGGGCGCAGAGAGGGGCAGCCACAAGTCCGGGAATTTCTCAAGAATGCGAGGCGCGGTTGGGTTCGAGGCACGCCGAGATTGTCCGAGTGGTCAGGCCTGATGCGGGTCTATGGGTGGTGTACATATGTGTACTGTGTACAAATATAGTAGGTACTCGGAGGTTTGAAAGTTTGTGGTTTATACAAGGGATGTCCTAGAATTATTCTGGAATATCTCAGGACGTGGATGTTGTTTTGATTGAACACTTCTCAAGATTTTCCATCGTAATTTTGAATTAAAAACCAAGTCACTCCTTTTACAGAGGGTAATATAATATCGACCAATATATAAAACGTTTTTTTATCAACCACAGTAAAATTAAATCAAAAAAATTTCCTACTGGGGTGTTTATTTCAACTAACCTAACCTGCTGAATTATTCTGAATGAAATTTAAGACACATTGTATTTTATTCAGCTTTTTATAAATGTATTGCGGCTTTTGCATATAACGATGCTGTTTTTGTTGTAAGTTTCTAATACGGCTCTCCAATGTTACTGTATTTTCTTACGGTTTCCCTAGCAGTTTGTTTTTTAACTTATTATGATTTCTCAATATTATGATTATCAGCCAAGTTTCTTGCAGTGCATTCTTTGTGGCAATGATTGTAGGTATGTGAGCGTTTTCTAAAAAAAAGTCCACGTGATATTTTTTCCAGAATTTAACTATTTTGGCTTTTTCTTATTCAGAATTTTACTTTACTTAACTTTACCCTATCGATCCTTATAGCAGAAAAAAATTGTCCCAAAATTTCTATTTGAGTTAGTCACTTTTTTCATATGGGTATGTATGGAACGTGACGAACGGGAAAAAATCCATAGTAAAATCACATTTTTCTTGCATGAGAATCGATAGGGTAAACAATTCTGAGTAAGAAAAACCCAATATATTTAAATTCTGGAAAAAATTTACATGTGGACTTTTTTTGGATAACGCTCATGTCCAAAAGCGCTGCAATTTTACAATAAAAAAAACATGGATAAACCTATGCTGCTTACGGAATAAAGTCAGAATAAAGTCACGGAATATTAAAAAACTAGATTCTGCCCGCGACTTCGTCTGCGTAGAATTATACATAAAAACCTTCCTCTCGAATCACTCTATCTATTAAAAAAAACCGCATCAAAATCCGTTGTGTAGTTTTGAAGATATAAGCATATATAGGGGCAGAAAAAGCGACTTTGTTTTATACTATGTAGTGATATGTAATTACATAGATGTGGGTAAGGCTATTTGAAAGATTGTGAATGGACTAAAGCAGTTTTACTTTTTTTAATACATACATACATACATACATACCGTCACGCCTCTTTCCCACTGGGGTAGGCAGAGACTACTTTATTCCACTTGCTACGATCCTGACATATTTCTTTCGCTTCATCCACAGTCATCAATCTCTTCATACATGCTCGTCGGTTTCGGGTACTCCTGACCTGACCTTCTTCCAAAACGTATTTTTTAATAATCTATAGAAAAACATAGAGGCATGGAAAAGGTGGGTATAAATCTTTGTAATGTGATTATCCAAGGAGGAAACAGGGTATTATGTTTGTATGGAGAAACGGCCACACACTGGCCACCCGAAATCCTCTTTAAAATCATTTAAAAATTATTAGTTCGACATCGGTCATACACAACGCAAGACCGCGGAAAAGCAAACCCGTTACCAGCTACCGCGGCACCGCTTCGTTACCCGCGCTATCACATCATCGGGATGACAATCTCAATTGAATTACCGGCTACCTGCGACGAGCGTGTGGTCTCATAACCGATCTCACAATCTCAGGTCGATCTGGTTATCGAACCAGCTTGGTGGTCCGTCGAACTTAGCCCCCACTATTGTTCACTTGAAACAAATGACGGTTGATAAGGGCACGTGGTGCGAATGTGGTGTAAGCAATTTCTTCGGCCATCGATCACGGTTATTTGATAAGCGCAAGCGAAAGGATGCGTCGCCTGCGCGTGAGTTGGGTTTGGAATTATCGGTGCATCTTTGCTGAGTGTTTTCTTATGGTTACTTGGATTTAATAAGCTGTACTTGTTTTATGTTGATAAAAAATGTTTCTTTGTAAATATTAGCATTCTCGATGAAATTAAAATATTGAAGTAATCTTAATTAACAAAGATGGCAATATATTGAAACCCGTTTCTGTTTTAACGCTGGGCCAGACTGCCCAAAAACGAAAAATAATTTTAAAGTTTATTTGGCAAATCATCCATATAATTATTTTTGCTTTTTTTTCAAATTACACTTGCTCTAAGAGTTAAATTGGCTCTATATTTGATATATACATACACTATACACATCTATGTCCCTTTCGTGGTAGACAGAGCCTAAGCTACCAAGACCAAGGCCGCATTTAGCATGATTGTAGATGGAAAGCGAATCAAAATAGCGATGGGATACTAGCCGCATCACCTACATCAAGCTGCATAATATTGGTATTAGAAAGGAGATGTTAAAAGATAGAGAAGTTAAAATAAATCTTAACAAAAACAATACCATCAACAGAAAACATTTATCAATTTTATTTTAGGTTGAGTTGAGCGTAAGCTCAAACCTCAGTCAAACAAAAGTTTTGTTACTTTATTTGAACGTAAATGAACTTGTAACTGTAACAATATATTTCCATTCCATGTACTTATATGGTATCTAAGTATTTTTTTTTCATTATTGGAATCATGGTTATAGGCGATGCGGCTATAGCAACCCATCACTATTGTGATTCCACTTTCCACCTCTACGCCCTCAGTGTCTTGCTAAACGTGGCCTGTAGGTTTTGTTACCTTAGGCTCTGTCTACCCCGTAAGGGATAAAGACGTGATTTGTGTATGTAAATTAGCCGCGACCATGGGTCTAACCTCGAGCTTAATTGTCAGTTTCTCAGGAATTCAACCACTTTACTCTATCCGGTAATTTAAATAATATAACTTTAACAAAAAAATATGCAGCAACCGGTATTCGTATCCGACTCGGTCAAACAAGCATTCCCGCACACAACAATGATGAATGTTGTCGTACACGCATAATTTTACAACGACCAAAAAAGCTGTCAACGGAGAGATAAAATGAATAACCTGCCACTACCTCAACATCCGTAATAAGCGCGGAACTGGATTTTTATTCATTTTGAACCTCATTTAAAGCTACTTGAATAATCACTACATAGTATAAAACAAAGTCGCCTTCTGCTGTCTGTCTGTCCCTACGTATGCTTAGATCTTTAAAACTACGCAACGGATTTTGATGTGTTTGTTTTTGATGATTCAAGAGGAAGGTTTATATCTATAATACATTCTTAAGTCGAATTCTATGCAGACGAAGTCGCGGGCAGAAACTAGTTAGTAATAAGTAATTCATAATATTATAAAGAGATGAAGTTTGCGAGCGTTTAAGGTTGTATAGGGGTAATCTTGTAGGTACCTGTTACCTTGGGCTCTGTCTACCCCGTAAGGGATAAAGACGTGATTTTATGTATGTATGTATGTATGTATTGTATCTACTGAACGGTTTTCGAAAATTCTTTTACCAATAGAAAGCCGCGTATTTGTTAGTGTCGTAGGCTATATTTAATTATGCGCGGACGAAGTTGCGAGCAACAGCTAGTGAGAAATATAATTTGTGCTCTAATTGAATGTTTGCTTCTAACTTTTTTGTATGCATTGATAACCTAATCATACCTAATAATTTCATTTTTTAGACAAGCTTTTTTGCTGCCTGTACTTTTTGTTGACTGTACTTGTATTGCCATGCGTCCTCCACATGTGTACCAAACTTCAAGTCAATCGGACCAACCATTGAAGAGTTCCCTCCTGCGGAGACAGTCCTGACCGGGCCACCAGAATTCTACTGCCAGATTATTGTAGTGTCATCCGAGTTACACAAGTATGCCAAATTTCAGATCAATCGGTTGAAGATATCTGCTTCAAAACTGAGTTGCAAGATTCCACCCAGACAAACATTACGATGCAAGTTAATAAAGTAAATAGAAAGCTTGTAATAAAAATAAGTTACACGAAATATTAAATACCCGCAGACAAAATCGCGGGCAAAAGCTAGTAATTAATAACTACATATTAAATTGTAACTCAGAGGACTGTAATGCTATACCCCCATATTCATAAACGCCCTGTAGGCCTTAGAAATAGTTTGTCCTTATCTGTCACTTTGACATTTACCTTGCACAGATAAGAACAAACGATTGCTAAGTTAGCAGAAGCCTATAGAGCGTTTATGAATAAGGGGGTTAATTATTAGTCGTGACAGAGTTAAAGTATACTAAAGACAATGAGCAATTTTAACCTTGAATGTGTGATAAACTGATAAATTAATAAGAAGCATTTCAAAACGAGATCTTTTGCTAATAGTATTGAATTACTGCACTGTCGTTGAATTTTTTAAACTTTATGTTTATAATTAGTTTTATTTTTTGACATTTTAAAAAAGGTAAAAAATCTGAAAAAAACTTTTTAAAAATAAATAAGTGCAAGTTACTATTTTAAACCCATGAAATGTCGTTACTTGTTATGTTGTTTTGTTTGTTTCAGCTACTAATTGCTAAAAAGTGTTTTTAATAAAAAAAGACATGTCAAATTGTTTACTTTTTTTAATGTAAGAAAACGAAGAATTCACAATATGCACAAAATTTGAAGGTAATGATTACTCCGGACAAGATTTGAGCACACAAAGAAACAAATTGGAATTACCAACTTAAAAATATGCTTCAATTGAGTCTTGGTGCCGCAATTTGTTATATTCTTGAAACAAGTGATTCATCATCAACTGAGTGTCATCAAGATTAATAATGAGGTTGCAGGCCAAAATACAGGCACGAAGATATTACCATATAGTACCTACTTTAAAATAAAAAATCAGCCTACAGCTAAAAACAAGAAGACTATGCATTGTGAGTGATATGCACACAATACGTTATAATCAAAACACAAAAACGTCAACAATCTCAAATCAAATTGCAAAAAAAACATGGCACGGCTAATCTTCAAAGCGAATTCTCGACCGCAAAACTGCTATTCGAAAGCTATAAAAATAAATGACACTCATTAACATGAGTGTTGGGCCTTTGTCAGATTACACAAAGGTCCTTTCCAGGACTCTAATGACATCGCATTAGTAATCTGTCACAACACATCAAAAGACATCCTTAAGGGCTCGAGTATCCAAACATTCTGAAGCAATATTGATTGGTTGCAATTTGTTAGGTTCTTTAAGGACCAACAAGAGTTAAAATGCGTTTAAAATGCTGGCGTACAATATAAAAATTAACCGCCAAAAGGTAAGTAATGTGACGATATTAATCTCGTGATCTTGAGGGCTTGGACGCCTTTTGCATGTGTTTGAGTGCGACATTAAAAAAATATTGATGTTCCGTTGTTTGGCTCAAACATACAGCGTATGGGAGAATAAAATGTGACTCTATTTTTTGTCTATTTAATTGGAGTTAAAATGGAATTAAAAGGATATTGATGACGAAATATTTGGCTTACTTTTCAAGAAAGATAACTACGGTATAGTAGGAGATAAACCAAAAAAAAATGTCATAGCAACTACTAACGGTCGTGATTTTTTTATTTCATAATGATTTTTTAAAACCATGTAACTTGAAATCACTATTTGAAAATCACCTCGAGGCAATGCATGTATTCCGAGGGGAGCGAGTCAGGTTTCCTCCGCGTGTGATCAAGAACAGCGGTTCGTTTTTGGATCCATCTGAGGGGAAGAACAGTGCTTGGTCCGGTGCACCCTGGGCATCGGTTAATGATTTCCTGGCGGTCTCCGATGGATCTCATTATCCGTTGGCTAAGAGTCCGACAGGGGGGAAGGGGGTCTTTTGACCGTGTTCTACCGTACAACGTTGCCGACATTTTTGTCACAAGATTTTTGAATACTGTGTTTACATATTAATTTGACATTGGCGAAATCATCGCATCGATCGATGGGGCCATATTAAAAAAAGAAGAATAATAATCTTGGTTTTTTTTAACCGATTTGTTTTTATGGAGTTAGTTGTTTATTTTCTTTCTGTCTCTTTTCACAGGTTCGACTTTGATGTAACTATGAAATTATTGTGGATGTTAAATGCTAGAATACTACATACTTTAAATTATTTATAGTCAACGATAACAAATCCAAATAAATTATGTAACAGTTTTAGACGCCACCGAATAGATCGACATATGCCTATATAGGTACATCTATGTCGGTAGGTACATCCACTATAAGTGCATACCTACTGGAAATCCTGTATTTTAACAAATATAGACCTAGTGAGATCAGTCAAAATTTCCGCGAAACTAAGCTTAAATTACGATTTTACTTCGTAAAACTTGGTAAATAATAGCGGTAATTTTATAAGGGAAAAATATACCGATTTTAGTGAAAAGGGATCCTATATGGCGGCCGTATGGCGCCAGATGGTGACGTCATTTAACATTTTAATTACAATGCGATATTATGTAAATTAAAACAGAGCCACTACCGACGGTTCATGATGTTTGCCGGGAGGGAAGCAAAAACGTTCTACAATTAAATTAATTAAAATCTAATAGAAGGCCGATCGCTTTTGTTACATATACCTACGTATAAAAAACCAAAGATGTGTAATTTTCAGAAGTGACTGAAATAGTTACGCCAAGGTATATTTTTTTTCTGTAATTCCTACTACCTTTCCCAAAAAAATTGGCTGCTGCCTCAGATAAATGAAAATTAGGAACAGAGTAAGTTACAACTCCTTTCTCCCGTTTCCACCTATGCGCTCACAATTAGGCTAAACGTAGCATATAGGTCTTGTTACTTTAGGCTCTGTCTACTCCGTAAGGGATAAAGACGTGATTTATGTATGTATTTGTAAAGTTGTAAGTAAATGGACCTGTTGTATGTAGTAGTGTACAGAACTGATACGGGACTTAAGACCTTTATCTAATCTGGAACGGACAACTTGTCATTTAGGTACTTAAGTTTTTCACCTATACTATAACAATAACCTTAACCGAAGGTTTTCAGTCTAATATACTTACGTCAAAGTCTATGCTTATAGATATTTCTATTGTTTAGGTAACTTGCTGAAACCTACATTTAATGCAATAAGAAGCGTTTTAACTGTATGGGGCAATTTGCACCAATAATTGACCTAGGCCTAAAATTAGCAAAGCTTGTGCTATGGGTACAAGACAATGGATAAACATATTTAAATAGATAAACGCATATAACATCCATAGCTCGGGAACAAACATTTTCGCACCCGGGACCTCTAGCTTCATAATCAGGATATCTAACCACTAGGCTATCCGGTAAATTGAAGTTTATCAATGAAATTGAGACGCTCTCTTTTTTCTCTTAAGTCATCTTCAGCCTACATACGTCCCACTGCTGGGCATAGACCTCCTCTCACAATGAGAGGGCTTGGGCTATAGTTCTCACGCAGGCCCAGTGCGGATTAGAAATTTTACACACACTATTAAATTGCTTCGGAGGTGTGTAGGTTTCCTTGCGACGTTTTCTTTCACCGAAAAGCTCATGGTAAATTTGAAATGTAATGTCGCACATAAATTCCGGAAATCTCAGAGGTGCGAGCCCAGGATTCGAACCCACGACCCTCTGCTTGAGAGGCCACAGGTCAAACCACAGGGCTACCACGGTATTTTCTTTTTAGTAGTGTACATTAATTTCCAATCATACATCGCCATGCTAACTAGTTGACCCTAATGCGCCACACAAAGTGAGTTGTAGTTTCATCCAGCTTCAGTGTTTTTTTAATTAAATAGTATGGAAATACTAGAACACTTTAAACTTTTAATTACTAACCCCCTTATTCATAAACGCTCTATAGACTTCTGCTAACTTAGCAATCGTTTGTCCTTATCTGTGAAAGGTAAATGCCAAAGTGACAGATAAGGACAAACGATTGCTAAGTTAGCAGAAGCCTACAGAGCGTTTACGAATAAGGGGTTATAGTCCACGATAACAAATCCAAATAAATTATGCTACAATTTTAGACGCCACCGAATCGTTATTTATCAATTCTTGTTACCTTAGGCTCTGTCTACCCCGTAAAGGATAAAGACGTGATTTATGTATATGTATGTATGCCTATGAGGTGGACTGACCAGATAGAAGCGGCAGTAAATCAGTAAATGACTCGTCATCACTACATGAATGCATCAGAGAAGAGTGGCGGCGTGTTGTTAAGCTTGCCACCAATACCTGAAGTGATGACCACGACCACTCTGTCAAGAGTGATACCGACAAGGAAGAAGTATGTATATGGAAAATGAAAAAGTGAGTCACCCTCATCTGGTAGTGAGTGAGTACCACCCATAGACACTCGTCATACCAAAGAATTGCTGCATTGCCAATAAGAGGGTTAAAATGGCCTCATGTGCTAGTGATTTCACCACCTGTCCTACTCTCCAAGCCAGAACACAGCAGCGCCAGCACTGCTGCTTGGCGAAAGGATTGAGTAAGACGGTGCTAGCGTAATTCTGTTTTTACTTTTGATTGGGTACTACTTTTAGCGAAAACAATGACATATTATTAGCTTTTAAGTATTCAGCTTCAATGTATGTTTGTTTGTATGTTAGTTGGGATCAAATCTTGCAAGTCCAATTTCACCTGCTTCCAGTTTTGGGATTAACTTTAATTGTACAATATACTTGTATGATTATGTAGATTGGATGACAATGTAAATACTCCAACTCTACTCTACTACTCTTAAACTGTCTCCAACTTATTTCTCTTATTGGTTGTCTGGTAGATATCGCTACTAAGCGATAAGACCGCCTATTGTCTACTTTGTTCTTTGTTTCTGTATTGTTTTGTACTGATTTGTGGTGTTCAATAAAGAGTATTAGTATTGTATTGTATTGTGAATAGTTGATCAGCAAAGCCGGTATAACTTATTCTTGCTTCGTTTTTGTTTACCGAGACTCTTTGCACCCGTTTGGGAATTGGTAGAGAATATTACGAAAGCTACATTCATTGCTAAGCGGCACAGCGCCGGTAAGTACATAGTCATTCTACGATTTTAAACGTGTAATAATGTGGCTATTATTTACTTCTTTATGGAGTTCTTTATTTGCTCACCGATTGTAATATTTATGGGAAGGTCGATGAAGATATTTACCAGCTAGAGTTATTTGTCCCTGGTAACAGTGACGTAACAAACTTCACTTTTTTTATTTTGATGGATGTGACTGTATTTGCGAAAGAATGCTATGGTTTTTTGATAGATCTAATGCTTGCATTTGAACATTTTCAAGTAAAATAATATATTAAAGGCCTGTTTCACCACCCTCTGTTAACTTCCAGTTATCTTGAGTATCAGTTATCTATGATGACGTCTCTATCTGTTTCGTAGTAGTAAATAGAGACGGAATAAATGTAACTTGATAAATATAGTAGACACGAGGCAAATAGAAATGACAGAAGGGTAACGAAGCTAGGTGTCTAATGTTAGATGCAATAGTTCATGAAGATACTAAATTAAAGTAAGTCCCAGTAAGGTATGACGCGATCAATACTTACCAACTCCAGCGACGTGTATTTTCTTCATCCAAGGATAAATAACCCTGTCAGTGTTATCAGAACATATAGACGAATCATCGTCTTCGATGGGCGGACTCTCCAGAAGAAGCCTTTCATCGTCCAACTCCGACGCGGGAGACCCTTCCCTCCCTAATGCGTGAAGCTTTCTTCCAGCCGGAGCTGCTTCCTCTATATGTCTCTCCAGCCTTAGGCCCAATTCTGCTAGACCTGGAGCAACATCTGAATTATGAGAAGGAACGTAACCATGATCCGCGTCTGACGGATGTGATGGTTCTGGCGGTCTTGGCGGCGGGGCCACCGGTGGATGCTGAGGGATGGGATGGTAATACCCTCCATAACCATAGCCAGAACCTAGCTGGACTGGAGCGTACTGGTGCTGATAACCGTACTGCAGATGCTGATGTTGGTAGTACTCCCCTGGTGGAATGTAATCCGCTTGGCTGTATTCTTCTGATGGAGGGAACTTAGGGTCCGGTTGCGGCTGGTAGCCTCCGTTCATGAGGAACGAGCTCATTGTGGGCGTGGCCGGAGAACATCACCTCCACAATACGCCTGCTAACATGGCCGCGAGTCAAAGGTTATCAAAAGCCCTTTTATACAAATCTGTGCGGATATTTAGGATCAGACGAGTTATATTAAAAATAAGAACTGAGTCACTCTGGATTTAGGAGTTCTTTTATTATCACCTCTCGAATGCTTGATGTAAATTCGTTGTTATTGGGAATAGATAAATCGTTAACAATTTTCAGTCTTCACGCTTATAATCCAACTCACATCACAATTGTCGCTAACTAAGTGTCACTTATTTACAATACACTCAAGTCTTCGAGTTCACAAAAACATTACAAAATCACTGTCGCACAACTTGAGCGAGTTCACTTTTGATAACTGCGAAGTATTTATTGCAGAGTCATTTGATTTATCACTTTTTGATAATAAACAATGGCACACCGCGCGCGCTCTCTCGCCACGACATTTTGAGACAATATACACTGCCCGACACACCAGCGCACTCTGTCACTTTAAAGACTCCTATACATGTTCATCAATTTTTACATACCACCTTCCATTTTTAAGGCGGAGCTGCTCTTCAGCTGTCTTTACATAAACTCACGAACCAATACCACCTCTATAACAAGAGCCACTGACTTCAAATCGAATCGTTGCTCCGTTCTAAAGCATCAAACCGCAACAGAAATGTTCCCCCTTCCACGCGTAAACAACCCAATGCGTGCGAATGAAACCGAACCATCGGCTGACAATTGAAGAAGCAATAAGATTTCTATGCTTGTCTTGCTTACTCATTGGTGCTTTTTTACGGGATGAGGAGAGAAGGAAGTTTAACTCGCGCTTTTTGCGTAAAAGAGATTAAGAGGCTGTTTAATAATACAGAATGAACATGGTCTCTCCTAACGACGCAGCGTTTTAAATATTTAATATGCAGTTTCTTTTATTTTTCATTATAAAGCTCCTCATTACTTTAATAAAGTGAGATATAATTAGATAAAAATTAATAGTGTGTAATGCATACTAAAAGTGTTCTAACATTATGTTTCACGGTTCGTTAACCACGTAGCTCGTGGTGACAACATTTTTTAATTGCGTTCAAAATTTAATTATGCTTGTTGTGTTGTTATACTTAACGAACTGATTTTGTTTGGTCAAAACGACAACCTGTAAATCTATTGTTTTTTTATTGTACAATTAAGATTTATATACTGTATAGTATATTCGAGTAGTTTCTTACCTATCTATTTTACAAATGTCAGTGGGTATTGTTTTTCTTTTTATTTTTTAATTTTAATTTTGTTTAAAAGACTGTGAACAACACCATCTTGTAACTGACTCTCACTCAATTAATATAAATCTCAATATAATTTTGCCTCTATCTGATCTTTCCGTTAAAAAGAGTGGCCTAAATATCATTATCTATATTTACAAATGATTACAGGTGAATGACCCATTCCTAGAACAAAAATATATTCTCAAGTATCAATCAAGCGCCTAATGAGGTAAGAATACCAATAACAATACCAACGTACTCTTTAAATCTGCCCACTCACAGCCCGACCACTAAAAACCTTGATCACATCACTAATTCCTCATAATCCGGCAAGCACTAACTAAACAAAAACAAAAGCATAACGACTAGTCATGCCGCTCAGCCTATCATGCCGCGTAAGCCGCCAATACAACAGTAAGACCCACCGACAAGGGAACCGACTAACAAATAAACAAAAATGTCCGGTGATTTTATTGAATTAGACGATCACAATAGCACTGGCTGAAAACTGCTGCGTCACTGCAGCGGCTTCCAAACGGCTGCTGCCACAAAAGGTGGGAACACCCGCTCAATGGGCCACTGATCAATATACAGACAAGCATCTCACTGACCGTGAAGCTGATTCGGGATTGAACCTTTGTTGTTCTGTGCGGAGGATTATGCTGAGCATGTTTTTGAGAATGCGCTGCCTTCATTAGGATGGAGATTTTGGTGATTCCCGCGTTTCAAGTAACCGCTTTCAACATTTAATAAACATTGACGAATGGTATTAGCGTTTACGGATCCTCGACTTTCTTGAGCAGTCCAAATTTCGTTTTATTTTTCTTGTTATAGGTAAGAATATCATCGTCATCATCATTAAGACAAACCACTAGACTCCCGCGGCAATAATATAATCTATAGCATAAGTCAACAACAGAGCCATTACCTGTAAATTTATTTTTGCCTTCCACCTCTTATCCAAAAATCTGTATAATTATGAACCATGGGATAGGTCAGTTTATATCATCGAGTGAGAAGCTTAGGACCCAATTGAGGATGTTGCGGTTGTACCAAATGTTCCGTAGGTATGCTCCATTTCCTTTTTGCTGGCGGACGTCCGGGAGAGGGCAGCGTCTTCTCCCACATCTTTATACATTACAATGTACAGAAAGCGGTTCGCTTCAGCGGTTCGCGAGTGAGATGCGCTCCTGTCGTCTGTATTTCTGCATATACTCGTGAAAACTAGAGCTCTTCAAGGATAGAGTGAGTACACCAGTGAATTATATCTTTGTCCTTATCTACACTTTCCATCAGGTGAAATATGGATCAGAAGCCGTTGGTCTGTTGATTGTAAAAAATCTACAAATACTTGTATCTAGTGAGGTTGGAACAGGTTGATATAAAAGGCTGCCAGTAACATTATTATTATTTAGAGTGGTACTGAATTCTGTTACGTTGACATCATGACAGTAGGTAGGTATACATATTTTAGAAATAGGGTAGGTACGAGGAGTCAGATATGTTTTCTAATAATTTGCAGATACCATTGAAGAATTATTCTTGGTTGTGTTTGCGCAGCTTTAAAACAGGGTGATTGTTTTTAGATGCAAAATGTAATTAATTAAATCAGACAGGTTATTTGTATAAAGACGTAATGTGCCACGTAGACGTAGCTCTCTCACACGTGTTGTTGCAGAATAGCAAGGTACCAACTTACTGACATAGTGTTGATTATTCAATAACCTACCTATTGTAAGTATTTTTAGTAAGAAAATTCAGAAAACAGGTGACGTCCGAAAAATTGCCTGAGCAAAATTGACAGTTATTTACTGTTTCCACGGCGAGTTCCTCCGTACTTTTTTCTCATGCCACTAACTGCCTGCCAGCTCGTTCTCTTCTGCGCAAACTTAATCCAAGTTTAATGAACAGTACGACAGGCCCTTAATCAAACTTTGGATTTTCAAACTTCCCCTTTATCTGTTTACAACCTAAAAACAAAAGACAGATGAGCTACATCCCTATGCAGTGCGCGGTGAAAAAGACTTTTCGCTTCTCAGCTTATTTGTTCGAGAAAAACCTATTTAGCCGACTTTGATCGTATTATTTGTTTCTTGTTTTAGGCGTGGTAGGACTTATTGAAGTGGATGAGAATAGGATGTTTAAAAAAATCAGATGATTTTCTTTAGGAGTCTTATTTTATAGTTGCATACAGAAAAAATGTGCCAAAGGCAGTCTAATTTTTAAAGGCCTTGCCGTGTCTCCATCTGTTAGTCACTGATTTGTACCTATCCTTTGATACGGTAATAGGTAAAGACTCGAAAGTAAGGAATAATTTAAAGGAGTTTGTTATAAAATGAACTCGTTTTTTGCTCATTTATATCTATACTAATATTATAAACAGGAAAAAATTGTTTGTTTGTTTGTTTCTTTGCATTGAATAGGCTCCGAAACTACTGGACAGATTTCAAAAATTATTTTGCCGTTAGAAAGCTACATTATCACTGAGTGACATAGGCTACTCTTTACCGCGGGAAAATACCTTTTCCTACGGGAAAATTAATTTACCGCGGGCGAAGCTGCGGACGGAAGGCTAGTTCTTAATAATGGCACGAAAGAACCCACCGTGTATGAATCCGACTGGCATTTGTCTTGACTTGATTTAGTTTTTATTTTTATTTGAAATACCTACTAATAAACCTACTTAGATTGATATTGTAGAGTATGTTGTGTACTCGTAATTTAGTTAAGAATACATTTTGTACTCCCGTGAGATTGTTCTTCATCGTATTATATTCCAAAGCGCCAGGTATGAAATTGACTAAACATTTTGAATTTCCAACTGCCTTCAAATCCTATACCTGCTTTCTATAATTTAATTTTAATTGTTTATTTGTAAATTTCGCAACCATTCTGTAATAACAGGTTATGTTGTCTATCTTTGTCGGCGCCGACATTTTTTGCATCCATCGCCCCTCCCAAAGTTGGCATAAAATTTATGGGATACATAAATGTCGAGTTTCACATACGAGTAGGCAGTCCCTTCTGGTTTTTATGTAATGTCTATTTTCAAATCTTGTATAGTACTTTACAGTCTGAATTTATTACGAAAGCTGTTTTGTTGGGATTTGTATGAGTGGATTGATATTGATTGAGTTAGTTCAGTCAGATTTGGATGGCCTTGCTTAATATGATATTGGTTGTATGCGTGATTATTATTCAATACTATGCAGTTACATTTATGCATAGTGTCATATTACCAACAGAACCGAGTCTGCCTAGTTCTATGTAGATCAAATTGGCTAAATTTGACATATCAATGCTAACAGCACGAAAAAAATGTGTTTACAGTATTACCTTCGTTATGCCACTTTTCTTAATGAAATATATACATAAATATATCATGTCTTTATCCCTTACGGGGTAGACAGAGCCTAAGGTAACAAAAACTTAAGGCCACGTTTAGCCTGATTAAGGTCGCATAGCTGACAAGGGGAAAAATAGTGATGGGTTGCTAGCCGCATCGTTTATAACATGTTTCCTAATACTTTCGCCTATTCCCTCGATGGGCTTTTACCAGCTGCGCGGGAAGAGAAGCAACTGATAAATTCTATGTTTTTTCTTTACTGCCAGACTAGCGTGGAAGAATATCATCAATCAATATCAAATAGTGGTTCAAAAGCATATCAAATAATGGTTCAAAACCATATTCCTTACAGGGATAAGTTCGCCTTTGTGCATATATTTAAGTTCTTTTTTTGTGATTTGTCTCTGCTTCTTTATATTTGTACAATAAAGCATTTACTTACTTACTTACTTATATGTAAAGTCAATGGTCAAGAGTGTCACTTTTGTGCTTTGTTTAACAGCTACTACGTACGAATCCTCAAACAAGACTGATAAAATATGTCAATACATACAGTAAAGTGCAAAAGTACTCTCGACGCTGACTGAACAGAGTACGTATTGGTACTGTGAGTATTCTACCCTCTGTATCTATTCGAGCCTTTCCGCGAAGCCTACAAGTTCTCGATGCGAGCACGTCATCGCATTTCAGCAGTTTGACAGATCCCCCTTCCCCCCTCTCGGATGACGTCACCCGCCTGGGGGAATAAACTTGGCAATACATCTAATGTTTGAGATGTTTGCGAATTCACGGCTTTTGTGCGATTCGAACAAATTCATTGCTTGTTCTTGTTGTTCTGTAAAATGTATTAAACATTTTTGTCGTAATTCATAACTAGAATATAAATTATCACGAAACAACATTTAAAAATAGAAAATTCTGACTTCAAATAGTAATGAAATGGTAATACAAAAATTCTAAACGAAATCATTATTTTATAAATAAGCCGCAAAAGTGTATTTTAATTTCTTTTTATTTCTGCCAGTTCTTTCTGAAAGACCCTGATGGCCAAGAAGAATGCGCCGCAAGAAAGTTAGCAAGTCATAAAAACTATGATATTTTATCACACCCATCAAAAATATCTTACGAAACTTATAATGCACCACGTTCCAACGGTTCGTGTTAATTGAAATTTATTTTGGAAATATGAACTTAATTTCTATGCTCTTTGTTTCAAAGACATTCCTCCGGCCATCCTGCCCACTCTCGTTTCCAACTAAACGTGCACATGTCATTTTCCGGGATTCTATTGATTAGTAACCAGCTTGCCCTCTCCACAGGAAATCGTGTCCAATATCCAATCTAAGGGAGAAAAAAAATCGAGCGACGCCAGCGCCGTTGCACTGTCGCGATCTTCTGATTAATGAAACTTCTGCTCATTCATCTGTAAACAACCATAAATCACAAATATCAACCGTGCCACTACAAGCTCTAACGTAGCACGAATACGATCGCAACTTACAAGCAGCAGCGGTGGATATAAGTCTTTTCTCATTGAGTCAGTCAAGAATACCAAACGTTTCCCCTCGACGCAGTAACATTTGACGTTTTTGTGAGACATAAGCACATACAAAATGGCAAAATATTAACTGCAATGTTTTATGACAAAAAGATTACCTACACATAAGAAGTTCAGAAAAAATAATAATGACAATCACTGGTGGACGCTCATTCGTAAAAATAACTTTTAATCTAAAACCCGCCTTCAATCCTGTTGGCAATATTCAAATTAAGAACATACTAGCGCCCTCTAGTCTCATAACAATATTTATGTAGGTTGTTTAATTAAAAATAATAAATTTAGGCTGTGCAAAGTTTTCTTGTGTCTCTATAGGTTATGGGCCCAGTCCAAATCCAAACTTTAAACATAGGTAGGTATATAATGAAACTAAGCTAACAGTGAAACAATGTTTAATTTACGACAGTGAAAATATTTTTCGTAAATACAACACGTAGGTACTTTGGTTTCTTAATGTTCGCCACAATAAATAGTTAAAAAAAGCTATTTGCCTTATTCCTGCCACCGTTTAAAAGTCTCACCAACATACCTAAATCCAACATAAGCGGAGCGAAATTTCCATTTCAATGCATAATTTAACGCTATGTACTCACAGGCGGAGTGTCTCCAAATAAATATTTCTGTTATCTCCACCCCTCAGTCACTCTTTGCACTCCATCCCGCGAATAATCCCTCTGAGAATGGGGAGGATTGCCGTGTTTTTTTCCCTTTTGTTGGTAGATGTATCCCTCGCTGATAGGTATGTGGAGTGTTGAGTAAGAACATTTTTATCGGCAAATGATTTGAATGTACAGTTGTTATTCTTTGTTGTTGAATTTCAGTGAAATCTTGACTTTTGAACTTCGAGGCTTAGCTTTACTTAAGTCTGCATCAGAATGGCTCACGAATGGTTTCGCACCGTAGTAACATTTTCGTTATGAAGATTACTTTCTTGTTACAATTGTACTTACATTTCAAAAGATATAACTTTGTGGCACACAGACATACGGAGATAAACAAAAAGACAGCAAAGCGTTAATTGATATGACGATGATGGGGTACAAAAACTTAAAAAATTACAGTACCTAGCACAGTGTTAGCTTGTTTGGATAAGACGTACGATAGCTGTCTTAATCCGGGGTCGTAATTTCTTTGTTAATAATTATGTGTCCGTAATTATTTTGGTCAACAATATCATATCAATAGATGCTTTGATTTTATCAGCCTTCAAAAAGTTTTTTACCAGTCCCTGTTTATTTTGAAACTCATCCGTTTTATTCATATTATAATCCAACTTTTGTGACTGCAGAGAGAACAGAAACTTATCTCCATTCAATTCGAAACTAACAGCGGAATTGCATTTAAACTTTCACAATGCAAAACCAACACGTTTTTCTACAGATCAATCTAACACTGACAATGATATTATTCTTAAATAAACTTCAATTTCACACTCGCATCTCACTTTCTACTGACAAACAAGTCTGATCGATTGGTCGGAAAATCGCTGCGTATCACCGTAAATATTTTGACACAATCCGAGCATCGTATTACGAAACAATCGCTTTCCAAATATTTCTGAGTTCTGAGGGGCGTTCAGAAACTTACTATCGGAGTTGGACACTTGATAGATCGGTCTCAGGGGTTCCGGAACGGTAGCGTCTGCGCCGAACAATTGCTCGCAAGCCTGTCCACTTGGGATTCGGTATAACTATTTCTGCAAGTAATCGCCGATCGGAATGCCGCGTGTATTGTGATTGCTAATTTCGTTTTGGAATTACGTTGTCATCCTGTGTTTTGTCATTTTGTTGATAGGCTTTCTTTTTATAAAGGCATTTATAGGTTTTTTTTAGTTGAAACATGTTCAAATTTAATTACAGGTTGATTCCGATAAAAAGTAGAAAAATCGACTTAAAATGCCAGTAATTAAAATTTAATGATTGGTAAGAAAAATAAAGCATCGATAGAATATGATAGAGTGCACAGAGTACACACACACCCACACATAATTCACGTCTTTATCCCTTATGGGGACAGAGCCTAAGGTAACAAGACATAGACAAACATAAGCATAATTGTGGGTGTATACGTGGAAAGGGGAATCCAAATAGTAATGGGTTGCTAGCCGCATCGCCAATGACATAATTCATATACCCATTCTATCGATGGGCTTTTACCATCTGCGCGGGAACAGAAGCAACTGGTAAATTCTATCTTTTTTCTTTACTCCCAGACCAGCATGGAATCAATTAGGATTGAGTGACTGTAATATAAAAGAGTTCAATGGTGAGGTTAGTGTATAATACTAAACACTAACGGTTTTATATGAGAAACCTATAATTTCTGTCTGTGTCTGGCAAAGTCTTAGTGGTAAATTTAAGAAGCTTTTTTTTTTGCAATAATTGTAAATTTTGGCGAATTGCTTGCGATAACCGACCAACTCGTAGTAACTTGTTAAATTTTAGCCCAGTTTCTTTCACCTAACTTACAAAACCAAGCTTTTAGCAAACGAAAACAAAACTATCACGTATATAAGAATTAATTATCTTTGAAAACACATTATTTTTTTGACCAAATCCCCAGAAACCGCTCCGCCAAATGCACGTCTCTGGATTGCATCGGTCGGGCAAAAAGTAGCTCTGCAACCGAATGACTAATGATCCCAAAGAGCGGGGATTTCGAAAAATACCTCCTCGCCGTCGTAGACAATGACAACGATTGAATTTCGGATAATTGAGGATTGAGCAAAACCTCAAAGAAGCCGCTTTCAGTTTTTTTTAATTAATTTCGCAGCGCTAAGCGTTTTTTTGAAAGTTCGCTAATAGAAAGGCTCTGAATTTTTTTAGAAATTTTTAGTTTTATTTGAGCGTGGAAAAGTTTCGCTTATTGCAAATATTGTTTTGTTACTTAACTTTACTTTATCTATGAATAAAATATAGATTTATAGATAGAATTTCAAGAAACAAGTATTGTAGGTTTCTCTTCATTTAAAACCCGCCCTCCTCCGCCTTTGAATTAATCAATGTAGTATATTATGTGACACAGCCTAATTATCAAGACAAGAAAAGACCCCAACGGGTTTTACACTTTAAACGAGTCAATTCTCAAACTGCCATTCGAGTACCTAGCTAATATCACCGTACCAGTTAGACCTGTGGAAATACTTACCATGCCACGTACAAACTCACCACTGGACTGTGAACCTAATGGCTTCTTTCCAAATTTCTCAAAATCTTTCCCAAGCTTTGTCAACTTCAACATTTATTCAACGATTTCAGTTCGAATATCCGTAAACGGAACAAAGACTCCGTACCTAAGCCGATCCTTTGCAGAGAAAAATAGTAGGAATCATTAATAACTGTCGCGCGGCTCCTTGTTAGATGCATACAATACTCGGAGCTTTTTAAAAGACGTACAAAGGGAACTTGGCTAAATTAAAAGTTTTTCGATACAGCGACCGCGACATTGCAGACTGGAGGACGGTAATTATCGTACGCTACTGGTAACGATAGCAGACAAATTAAATAACACGAATAGGTAGGCACAAAATAAGCACACAAAGATGACTGGCATGTGGATCAAGAAACATTCCTCCTCTTTATAGAATAATCCTAAGCTTTAACTAAAAACGATTTACGGCTGGTCTGCACTTTGCCGTTTTTTAAAGGAGCGGCCACACCGCCGCGTTTACGCAGTGACGTGTCGTAGGCGTCACTTTTCTCACCATTTTTCCATACATTTTGTTGCGTAAACGCACCGTCAACATCTTTTACGCACCGGTATGATCGCACCTTAAAACTGCTTACTCATAAATTAATTTAAACAAAGTCTTAGCTGTCATCGTCTACTATTTACACTCATACACGAGCACTAATTATAAAGATCTACGTATTAAATGTATCTACTGACGAGCAAAAATAACTCAAAAATAGGTCACTCTTCTTATCTTAAAACTATGTATGAGAAGAGACCCGTTATTTTCGCTCATCAGTACAATGAGGTGCGAACTTTGAAAACAGATAAACTCATAGTCGAAAAAAAAACGATTTTCTACGTTAATTTGTCAACCGTACTAAGTACGTCAAACTGGCACAGGTTTGTAAAGACACATTTAAGTGGGAAAAAATCAAAATTAATGATAACAGTGGCAGGCAGTAGGGCACACAGTTGAATACTCTTTCATACCGTCCTATACCATTCTGTGCTTTTTGACACTAAAACGTTTTCCCTCGGCCTATTCTTTACCAGTTCCGGACACAATGCTGGTGCCAACAGAAACGTAGACGTAACTTGCAGCTCAAGACGGGTCCACTATTCGACTGTCAAAGTAGGTAATACTTGACACCGCAGAATGTAAGCCAAAGCGTCTAATATAAATTCTGGTATACGAAACATCTTGAACGCATGCTATCTCCACATAAAATCATTGTAAAATAAAAATAATTAGGTATTATTTTATTTTCCCAGTTTTTATTATTTGTCATGTGACTTTTTGTGCCTCTTCTATTTTTGAGGGTGACGGTCCAATGTCCCGATGACCTCAGTATTACTACGTCGGATATTGTATTAATTATTTATAAATAAATAAGTTATTCAGGGTGTATTGGTCTTAAACTTTCTTCCCCTCCTCCCCCTACAAGGGCTTGAAAGAGAGGATCCACATAGGTCCAGTGCCTACACGAAGAGATTAGCCGAGTCGCACATTAAGTTAGTAAATAAAATATTTAATTAGGCGTTATTTTGCGGAGGTCCATTTCAGTTCAGTAAATTAAATTACGTGCAAAAACATTACTAGTTGTTCACTGTCTTGGATAACGATAAATTTTTGAAACCAAATTACGAAATCGTGTACTATCATAACTAATAGATACAAAAACTGTTGACCATATCCGTTGCGAGCTAAATACGGCGATACCAATACAATTCATAATTCGAGCCAACGTATTCCAAATCTCATGACCCGATGCCCACGCTACTTGATTGACTTATCTCCAAATCTTTTCATATTCAAACCATTTCGACCGCGACCAATACTGATTCAGTATCTTCCATCGCGGGCTACTAAAGCAGCAGGAAAAGGACAGCGCTATCGAGTATAGACTTGGTTCGTGGAATAGGTCTACTCGTATTGCAAGTGTACGCGGAGGCGGTTGGCTCCAAATCATCAAGAGATACTATCTGGAAGACTGACGCGACCGTGACGTCGTGACGCGATCTTCTGTCAATAATTTGATGAGGGACAGGCTGGCTTGGCTCTTGGTCAGGTTATATGTATTATTAAATCGAGACGGTTATATACGACTAGGTGTTGGTAGGAAAGTGACACGTAAGTATTAAATATACAGTGTGATAGTACTTACCTATTTAAAAAGACCTTCGGGTTTGTCTTGTTGTCTCACTCACTCTTATGTGTTTGTCGAATGTCGTTCTAGGAGTTCACGGACTGTATGTGAGTTCTGACTCCTATTTTGAAATCAAACTCAAAAGGTTCATTTTGCAAATTGGCCGCCAAGGGCCCATTTACATTTTCTTTTTTTGAATCTACCTTTGATTTACGTTATCGTTGTGGTCGTAATTGCAGTAATTTTCTTGTGTCGGTTAGTTAGAAATGAAAAGAAATTTACTTTTTATTTCTGTAGTTCCAGTATTAAAGAGTAAGAGGAGACCCTGAGCCCAGCTGTGGGACGTATATTGGCTGGAGATGTATATGAGTTCCCTGTTATATATTGAAATCCAAACTTCTTCTCTTATGGAAATAAAGTTACTCTTTAATGTATGATATACACTGACTTTTACTAAAAAAGATGTTACAAGCCTCATTTTTATAAAATAACCAGTTTCTGCCCGCGATTTCGTCCATGTAGAATTAGATTGAAGAACTGATAATGGTACCTAGTTTTATATTCTGCAATAATTGTTTACGTTGCGAGTCTAGGCAGCTACGATCTTTGACATGTCTATCACTATCCCGCGGGAACTACGCAGTTTTTCGGGATAAAAACTAGCCTATGTCTTAATCTAGGGTACCAACTATATCCGTTCTAAATTTTATCCAAATCCGTCTGGCCGTTTGCGCGTGAAGAAGTAACAAACATATACACACTCACAAACTTTCGCCTTTATAATATTATAGTGTGATATTGTACACACTGTAGAAGGTGCCTACACTAGTTCAGTGTAGTGAAAATGAAATCACAACATCGAAAGCGTAACCCACTCGAGATATCGACCGCGAAATTTTAATTACTCAAACTGTGCGAAGTAATCAAACTGAGACCTTGTGACCTGTTTTAAAAGTTCGATACGAAGCGATCCTCGCAAACGAGGGGAGTGATAAATGGTTAGCATCAATCAGACGAATTTAGAGTGATGCAAATTTTCACCCGCATCAGAATAGGGGCCGTTTTGTTTCGAATGATAAAATGATGGATCAGGCTGCAGCGAGTTTGCTCACATTTTTATCTGGAATCAAAGTTTTCGGAAGTTTTAATTGAGTTCGGTGGCAAAGATGATAATAGTTGCGTTGCAGCAGAACCGTCAATATTATCTAGTGCCTTTAAAACTTGGTAACTACGGATATAAAATATATAAGTTTTTCGCACTCAAATACTTGTTTACTTATGATTAGAAATTTGATGTTTAAATTCGCACACCTATTTAAGAAAGATACAGACCACTGAACTTTCCGTTAACTTCTACACATAAATATAAATATTAAGTGTTTGCTACGATCCTGACATGCCTCTTTCGCTTCATCCACATACATCAATCTCTTAAGCAAGCAAGTAACGAGAAGTGTTTGTTCTCAAGTAATCGTGGTGTAAAAGAGTAAACTACGGGCACGTAGGAAAAAATACGTTTTGATTAGTGTTATTTTTTAATTACTATGATCTACAGGATTTGTATGTAATGTTTCAGGCTGAATTGGGATTAATTTTAATGAAGTTAAATAATTACCTACAGTAAAAAATGACATATCGGTTAATTATTGGCGTGAGGAAGATACAAAGTTTATTTCCCTAAGTGAAATGAAAACTCAGTATCAAAAAATGTATGATTTTCAAACGAATAGTTTTATACTAAGATCATGCTTTTATTTTTCTTTATGAGGAAGTCTTTGTCATGGCGCATCTACAAACAATAAACTATCTTTGTCCAGTATCAACTGTCTTCACAGTAACAAAGCACTTCCAGAAGAAACTTTTAAGTGAAACATTGATTCTTAAGTGAGTAGGAAATTCAAGTTGACGCGATAATAGGAGGGGTTCCGTATAATCGATATTTCCTGCGATGAAGGATATCAAATTCTTTTATACATTCTAATTTTTGATTTTTTTTATAGTACTAATACCCTTAGACACTTATTTGGGACTCTAGACTATTGAGTCTGGTAGGCTGTAATGTTGGATGTACCATGTAATGACAAGTTTTGTCAAAAACACAGAGTAAGTAGGTACCTAAGTAAGTAAGTCAATCCTTTATTGTACAATTATGAAGAAACAGATACAATTCACAAAAAAAAACATTAATATATGCACAAAGGCGATAAGGGATCTCTACCAGTTAACCTTTGAGTAGATGAGAGGAGCATGGAACGAGGGACCGACAAAGTGTGAGTTTAAAATTCCAAATAGTGAAAACCACAATAGAGCAAAGTCCTTGTGACGCGCGTTTTTTCTTAGCAGGAAATTTTATATGACAGACTATGGCCACATATATGATGAAAAATGTTAATTTACGTATGTGTTTCACTATTGTGTGTCTGTTTTATGATGAAGAAACGTCAAATGATGATGGTTAGTGCCTGTTTTGCCCCCGTGAAAAATGGCAAAAAAAATGCTATACAAAGATAAGCCAAAAGCGACTGACGTAAGTGCGTCGTGTTTAAAGGCATACCTTCTTAACTACCTAACTAAGCAATGAACAAGGAACAGAGAAATTGACCATGATTGAACAGGATGGATTCAAGTACACAGGTACTGCTTTTAAGTATTGGCACACTTAAAAGCATGCTGGTCTGGGAGCAAAGAAAAAACATAGAATGTACCAGTTGCTTCTCTTCCCGCGTACATGGTAAAAGCCCATTGAGGGAATGGGCGAAAATCATAGTAATCATGTTACAGGCGATGCGGCTAACAACCCATCACTTGATTCAATTTTCCATCTAAACGCCCATAATCTTGCTAAACGTGGCCTGTAGGTCTTGTCACCTTGGGTTCTGTCTACCCCGTAAGGGATAAAGAGGTGGTTTGTGTATTTATGTATGCACACTGGGTGTCTTTTTCTAAAACCGACTGTAGGTATGTCCTTTATGATCACGTCCATCTTTTATATACGCCATGTCTTATGCTTGCACACAACAGTTGAATATAAATCCGAACAAATATGCATTGTGAAAAAATATATTTTTGTCCAGTATATTTTTAAACAATGACTGACTGAAATGTTAGGAAAATTTAAGTCTCCTAAATCTTTACCTACAGCATTTGAAATCGTCATGCTAATCCATCTTTATTAATATCACTGATAAGCCGGTAATGAAACATGGGAGACGTCGCTCTCACATTAATAACCTTATCGGTGCTGATGACTGCTGATCGGCTACCGTGGAGACACTTTACTTTTGGTATATGCATAGAGCTGGGATTACCACTGCAAAGAATTTTGAGTTAACCAGCACGTTAGCTCGAGTGCGCGCGAGAGCTATGTCGCGCGCGATGTAACTACCTACCCATCTATTTCATACTGTTCGTTCTAGAAACACAGCAACGAGGGTCTTTCACGGGGACATTTTTTAAAGGATTTGGACGTACGTACGTTACTTCTGCAGTTACCAGCGATCTGTAGACCCCTCTGACCATTGGTCACTCTGGCCAAGTACCCAAAGCCCCAAAGGCGACGGGCTCCCATTGTTTGCGAAAAATAAGATCGGAACAATAGTCCTGGCGATCTTATCATGAATTATCGATATTTCATACTGGACAGACCTATTCACACAATATTGGGTTTGTCTTTTCCAGTTCCACGCTACAAAGTTCAAAGGCAATTTTAAAGAACCCTTAGCTGACTTCTTTTATATTGCCTCGTAGGCAATTATCATCGGCCAAAGTCTAACTGGACATTTAAGAACTATACGCATCAGTTTCTACTGTTCTGAATAAAAACCTTGCTAAAGTCTCTCTCTTAGATTCAGAGTTCCTACATCCAGCAGCTTTTTGGTACGTATCATCACTATTAGTTTCACAGATTACCTTGTAGTCTGTCTAGTTTTCTTCAGTAAATCGCCATTCAAACCTGTTGATTGCTAATAAATTTCTAAAAATAAAAGTCGTTTTAAGAATGACATTTGACACGGCAGTTAGTTTTATAATTATGCTCATTATTATACTATTAGAGTCAAAGTAAGAACGGATGTCGTACAAAATCCTTTCCCATCGTATTATCTCGGACATATTCGTATTTGTCACTTATCATGCTACTTCAGTCAAACTCATAGACACGTCGACATCATTCGGAATTTAAGAAATCGTGTCTTCACGATGGGAAAGGATTATTCACTGTGTATGTACAGTGGTCATACCATAATTCTATTAATGTGTGCTCTTTGATAGAAGAAATCTAGGTACTACGCGCAAAGCACAGGAGCCATTCCATTCTCACATTAATTATATGATTGATGTCTCCTGATAGGCTAGCTAATAGTACGTAATTTATATCTACGGAGCTGTGACTACCACTAAAAAGGTTTATTCTCTGTGAAGACTTGTTCTTTCAGCCGTTCTAGGAGCATTAATATTTAGTGTACAAATACAAATACAAATACAAATAACTTTATTTCGCTTGAAACATGGTACAGAAGATGGAACACAAATAAAAATTGGACAGCTCACACATTTCACCAGTAACTGGCATGCAAAATTTTACAAATTAAGTACTTACTTAGGTACAATTAAAATAATCAAATCAGGTATACATTATTGGTCAATAGAGGAAAAATATTCAGCCACAGAGTAGAAGGCTTTTTCTACAAGCCATGCCTTGAGTTTATGTTTGAATATTTTTAAAGGCAACTGCTTAATGGCACCGTTAAGCTTATTATAAATTTGTATGCTTGCAATGTTCTTTATTTGATGTTACATATTCGTAATATTCAAATTCTAACGAAGATATAAAGTAGGGCATCCAAAATGGTACCTGTCTGTACGAGTCTGAGCAGGAAGGACTTAATTTTTAGTTTCAGGTAGCCTCTTTTAAAATAAACGTGGGCCTATGCTGTGTTCATCATGTCCAATAAACTGACGTGATATTGAGACTATGTTAAACAATTATCTTAGTTACCGGGGCAGCATGCAAAACATGCACATTTTGATTAATTTTGTAAATGATTACAAAAGTATTAATTAAAATATAAACTAAGGCTACCTTAAAATAACTTAGTAAAATAAAACTTAGGTTAAAAAATAAAAATTGAAATAAATTTGGACCCTTAAGTAGGGTCCCCATCACGCAGGCAGCATTCCTGCGTTGTATCGCAATTGCGAGTCTTATAGTCTCATCTCAATTGCACATTTTGTATTTTATGTACTGGGTGACTATAGAACATTATAAAATAGGCTCTTTCAATTTAATCCCATTACTGTCTATTTTTCCGGTCGCCTAACTGATTCAATCAAAAATCAAACCAACCGAGTTTCGTGTTTACAGAGACACTTGGACAGACAGTAGTCACGACACGCCTCGGTGCGTGTAGTTCCAGATAAAACAGTTTTAGGTAACTGCCTATTAAAAATGACTCTGTCATAAGCTATTAATCAATGTTCGATAAGGAGACTCAAATGGGCGGTCTGTGTTGTAAGCCCGGTGATTTATTCGATAAGTCCAAATGCTATTGAACAGTCTCACGGCCAGCGTACACGGAGCTCTTTAGTTCCATACGTTACCCCTTCAGTAATCCTTTTAGCCTTTGAGATGGGGCGGGGTGGGAGGTCAATGGGATTGGTAGTGTTATATTGGCGATAGCCGATGCCGATAGTGAGTGGTGTACTGACAACGTCGTATGGACAATGGGCAATACATTTATCAGGGCATCGCACGATTTTTCCTTGTAACGTTGAACTAAGTAAAAGATTTGATCAAATGTGTACCATTCAGAGTTATTACGGTTACGTACAAAGGATACGTAAAAAGGATAGAAAACCTAACTTATCGAATGGACAGTGGTTATATAATAACACTCGTTTTTAATATTGTATTGGTCGTTCCTTTTCATATTTTAACTATTGGTACTCTAAACCAATTTGAGACATATTTCACAATGGTGTTCAATGCGCGAATGTATTGAAAACAGGCGCCTTACCATGACGTCTTAGTGCGATTCAATTCCGACACAGTACACGTTTTAGCTGTAATTTTTTAGTACAGATCTGACAGCGAGCGAATCTAAACTGAATCTGAATTGAATTGCATTAAGACCCGAGTAAGACCCCAGCTCTCAAAGTGGGTAAGATTTTTTTCCGACACTTCTCTCCGGTTCTTCGAGTGACTGATGATAGACCTAGCCCCCATGGTTTAGGCTATGCGTTATCTACCAGTTAGTCAGTTTTTTGTGGTATAAGATTATTTTACTCGTACCTATACACAAAAAATATTTATTTTCTCTTTGACTACAAATTCTCGACCTAGAGAGCTGAAATTTCGTATCGACGTTCCATTTATAACGTAGACTAGGTAGGAATAAAAATGGGCTTTGCTACATTTCCACGGGATAGGAAATTCTGTGTAACGCAGCCGAAGCCGTGACCGCAAGATAGCCAATAAAATAATATTCGTTTTTATTTATTGAAAATATTTAAGATTCAAAAGTATCACGAGAAATACTACGGCTTTTAGTCTCCAGCGATTATTATTGTAGGTTCATTATATTCTTTCGGATGGTACTGTAAGGAACAACTCGAAAGAAGGCTTGCTCTAAACAGTACAGAATCGACAAGTTAACGCCATCTAGCGGTAAGTAGCAAACGCAATTCAAGTAAATTTTCAGCTTCGTTCATACGCTATGTTACGGTGCTTATTCTTCGTTTGGCGTGGTCCTTGGTTCACGCTTTCACGGTTGTGTTCTCATTTTTTCCGCTATGTGGCGCTGTGTGTTAATAAAATGAATGAAGCAGTTAGGTCATACGGACTGTCGCAAAATCGCGCACTTGTAGGTGTAAGTAATTAGACAGAAGAGTGCGGGTAGAGCAGTATAAATACAGGTAGGTATGTAGTATTTATGGCCTTTGTAATAGAAACTAGGGCAATTAATGATGCTGAGCGGCAGTAGGAACATTAAATAACAAAATATGTTAGACACGTTTTTTGCGCTAAAATTGTATGCAAAATACTGGACGAACAGCGGGGCTACTCTTAAACTCTATTTTCGAAGTTCATGTTGTACTGTCTCTCTCACTCTCAACTTAAAGACTATTAGTATGAGTGGAACGATACCAAACGAAATTCGAACTTCGAATATCACAGTACGAGAGCATCTACTGTAAGTTTTTGACACAGTAAAACGTTTTCAACGCACTCGCGTCAATAATCTAAATTACTACGGGCAAATTAGCAGCGCCACTAGCGGAACAAAATGGCAACAAACAGTTCTCATTATAATAATGATCTTTTAAGTATTTTACAATGATCTTTTAAGTAGGTATTTTACGGCGCCCCGGGCCGTAAATAGCAATTTACCGCCCGTTACGCGAGCGGAGATTTCCACTTCCTCACCAGGGGAAGACTTAAAATTGTGTACACACCTCGGGCGGTGCTAATAAAAACCTCAGGTCGCATTTTTATCGCCCTCTCCTTTGGCTCGTGCGACAAGTACAAAATACTCCTCTTATCCTCAAAGGTTGACTGGAAGAGATCCCTTAAAGGGAGAAGTCCGCCTTTGTGCGTGTATCTCAGTGTTTGTCAATTGTATTTGTTTAATGTTTATTTTGCACAATAAAGCGTTTACATACAAGTTAGGCGATGAGGCTAGCAACCCATCACTATTTTGATTCCTTTTTCCACCTTTATACCCGCAATCTTGCTAAATGTGGCCTGTAGGTACCTGTAACCTTAGGCTCTGTCTACCCCGTAAGGGATGAAGACGTGATTTGTGTGTGTGTGTGTGTGTGTGTGTGTGTGTGTATATACAAGTTCATCCAATGCAAGCACCAAATATGAAACTAAACACGGCTTTTTGTTTTTTTTTTTATGGTTTTAGTACCTAACAAGATTGGAGTGAAAACCATAATGTGTAGTAAAGGGGTAGAGTTTAAATAATATTGCCATTAGGTAGAGAATGACCTATAGGTCAAGTAGTATTATAATTATTTTTCTGGCAATACTACTTGACCCATAACCAGAGGTCATATTGTCTAAAGTGAAGGCGTAAGGCTCGTAATTGCATTAATTATCTCTTTTTACTCTTATCCTCGTTTGACAAAAAGAAATGACAAACGCGTTTACAGAATGTGGCCGCCGAGCCTCTAGATGTTATTACTAAAAAGTCTTCAACTTTCAATTACTTAATATAATACTCCTCTCATCCACTTTTGAGTGGAAGAGATCCCTTAAAGGGATAAGTTCGCCCTTGTGCTTTGCTCAGTATTTGTCAATTGTATTTGTTTTATGTTTATTTTGCACAGTAAAGAGTTAACATATTTACATACATTGAATACTATTTAAAAATTTACAGCGCCTAGTAATTTTCCAGTAATTGTAAAAAATAATGAATGAAAAGTTTACTTGAACATAATTCCATACTGTTCTGGGAGCAAAGAAATAACATAGAATGCACCAGCTGCTTCTCTGCCCGGGCAAATCGTAAAAGCCCATTGAGGGAATGAGCGAAAATCTTAGGAATTTTGATTGAACACTATTTTGATTCCCGATTCCACCTTTACGCCCACAATCATGCTAAATGTGGCCTGGTTACCATAGTCTCTGTCTACCCCGTAAGGGCTATAGACATGATTTGTTGAACATACAAACTAGATTCGATAGAAAAGCACCCGTGAAATATAGGTAATTAAATTGTATTAATATTTGAATTATTAGGCACATAGGGACAAACAAAGGAAGTAGAAATAATGGATTCCACAAAACATTTTAATAGATTTTCTTCCGATTTCTTTATTTCCGAACAATTTTCTGGTAAGTAGCCGTTGAAATAATATTTTCACCCTGGCTACACTCAGAGACATCAATAATCCAAGATAAAAAATAATCCATGGATGCAATTAGTAATCAATAAGTTCTGTATACCGCAGCAATCTGTTGAATCCCAGCATGTTGGCGCGAACTGGAGGTCTCGGCGCAGGATGGTCCCGAGTGTAAAAATATGCCCCTACGTCCCTAATACGGTATGAATAGAACCTCTTGTAAGTTTTCACACAAAAAAAACCACGTAAACGTCTCAATTATTATGAAAAAATTGGCAGCGCCACTCGTGGATCAGAATGGCAACAAATCATAGTACATATTTGACATTTTAACGCAAACGCTTTCGAGGCGACTTTATTTTGTGGCCGAAAACCTAAACTCCACTGGACGCAATGATGATAATTAGATGACCTACTTGTGAATCTTATAATGATTGATTTTACAGTTTTCTTTTAAAATATTTCCTTATACTTCTGTACTTATCGTTTTCTAGACACATATACCGAAAAAACCATCACTAAGAAAAACAACGTTTCTCATAACAAAAGTTATCAAGGCAGAGAAGAAAATGTATAATGTCAGCTTCCATCAAAATGTTTGTGAATAAAGTAATAAGTTTGTAGGTCTTTACCGTTGTTGATGTTTTATTATTAAGTGATATGATAACACTATTCAGTATGTTGTTAGGTCTATATAAATTGCATGTCACCAACAGTGTTTTAACAATTTATTGGTAAAATAAAAGGCACCATCGCAGAGAAGTATGCTTCATAAAATGTTCTTAGAATCCTGAAACAGAACATAAAAGCACAGACATTTCATAGCATTTTTATACGTATATTATTGGTATTAAAATTGCAAACATGTAAGGTAAAGAGCACCATAACATCGCATATTTAAATATGTAACAAAACAATCCATTAGGTATATTTTACTCACGCCGCGAGAACTAAAAATACATAAGTACTTCAGTTAGTGTATACAAACATGACAACTTATAATACAGACATTATGTACGAAATTAAATGGTTTTTTTACTAATACAGAAATTTTAAACGAATTCGGAACCGACTTTGATACAATACACATGGGATCACATAAATACAAAAAAAGTAGTCCAATTGGGCAGCTATTTATTTTGAAGCCGGCAACATTGTATTGTAGGTACCAATTTTAAAAATAACAGAATATTGAAAAATTTATTTTAAATCGATTGAGGTCGTATGCTTTCTGTTACGGACGTTGGTCGCTGACGTCGTCGCCGGGAACCATTTTTTATTCGTTTAACTCAAGGCACGGATCTTCCACCACGTTCTACTTCACTCAATAGCTACTCGTGTGACATCGGCAACCAACATTCGCATCAGACCAACAAACAGCTCAAATGATACTTTAAATTTAAGCAAACAGTAAATATACAATCAATCATTCCGAAAAGGTAGCAACAACTGAAGAAAACTTTCACAAGATCGGGGTAGAAAGCGTTATGGCTACAGCTGGTACTTTACAAGCTTAAAATGCCACTGCTTGCTGAATGTTACTCAGCAGTGAACGAATATGTTTTAACAAGTCTATATTTGTTCCCAATACATGTTCTGTAATAGCCGAGCTGTAAATACACTTAAATGTTCACATCACGCGATTTCCTCTGGCACCATAAATTTCATAAAACCTAACGGGTTTACGGGGCGGTATACGATACACATAAACCTGAGACTCATGCAACACGTGCACACTTTGTGTCTTTATTCGCTGTAATAAATATTCTTATGACGTCTGGTGCCCTGGTAGGTGTAAAGTTGATGCAGTTAAAGTGCTGCGACGTGCTGAAAGGATTCCGCTATGTTTAGTGCCGGCTAATAAAGATTTTTAGAACTCTGAGGTTTGCTGATGTTTTCGTTACTTTGTGGTTTAACTGCAGCTTGTTGAAGTAAATGAGAAAGTATTTGATAAGCGAAATAAGCAAATGTTTTAGTTTAAATTGGCGATCTACATCACTATCATATAGCAAACTTTTGTTACGTTTTTAACCGTTTAGCGGAATGTATTGAGGTTTATTTAAACAGACTGTTTTTGGAAACAATTGAAAGATTATTTATTGTACATTTTGTTGTCTTCGCACCCGATTAAAATAGTTAAAATGATGTTGAAGTTATAATACGACACTAGGTATTGATATCTGAATAAATTTTCAATCGGGGTAATTATTCACTCCAGTGGATCCCAAATGTATACTTAAATTCGTTATATAGCCTCAAAACACAACATTGATTAGTAATATATAAATCACATTTTCATTTAAATTCAGTATCAATGCGTTTCTTGCCAAAAATTTTAGAGATTTTAGCTTAATGTGTTCAATTGTTTTCTCTCTTCCGAAATCTTCTTTGGTTCGTTGTAAATTTGGTTGCTGTACAAGTAGCGAGGTCTTCCAGCCGTGAGATACCTGTAGAGACGAGCTTCTGATGTGGAACTAAACTACAAAAGCCCGGATCTACAGGGTAGATCACGAATGTGCCATTATTTTCTTCTTTCTTCATTATATTCTTCTCTGTGGAGAGTTCTTCGGCGGTTCTTTCTTGAAATGGCTTCTATATTTCCACTCACAGTGCCGCTGTCTTGATAGCCGCCACCTGAAACCTGAGAGTAATTTTCATTACCACATGAGAATATAATCAAAGACAATTTCATAAAAAGAGTTACTAAACTTATTTAGAAAATAACTGCATCTGTTATGGTTGCCATGATCAATTTCTTTTGTTTAAGAGTT
Organism: Pandemis corylana; assembly: GCA_949127965.1. Classification (NCBI taxonomy): domain Eukaryota; kingdom Metazoa; phylum Arthropoda; class Insecta; order Lepidoptera; family Tortricidae; genus Pandemis; species Pandemis corylana. Next base: position 5,798,045 of record OX421859.1, on the reverse strand, counting down.
TACGATCTACCAGCGCTTTTATTGGATAGGATTGGAGTGCAAAGCACCGATTCGATCAATCTGGAGATTCTCGCTTATTGTAACGTTGTAACAGAAACGGATTGAGATGGGAATTTCAACTAATCTAGTTGGATTGTATACGTCACCGCTAAAATCTCAATGTTAATACATTAATAGCGGCCTACTCAAAGCCCTAAATGCAGGGTTCTGCTTGCAGTGCCACGACCAATCGTATGCATGTAAGGCCGATTTTTTTTACTTTGAATACAAAGTAATAATCAGCTTTAATATTATCTCGAATGAATAATAATAATGAGCAATGGTAATCACCGCCTTATCTGAAAGACAACGCAATCATAATACTAAAAGTTATCCCAAACAGGGCTTCCCACACCGCAGATTATTTTAGTTATTGGTTTAGGATGCGCTAGCTCGTAAACTCCCACCGAATTAACAGAGGCCTATCGCCAATCGCCAACCGTGGTTTATGTTAATCATATTAATCACGGTAGCGGTAGCGGTATCTATAGCTGAGGATTAATGCGACACCGGGCATTTGATATGGAAATCTCGTTAGACGTGACACATCATAATCTATCATTTATTATGGCTCGGGAGCTCAGAGCACAAAAGAATCGATTCTGTAGACGATGGAACTCGTGGAGATGCAACCGTGAAGGATATTAGAGCGGAAGTATGTTAAGTGTTTGTTTTATGTTAAACCACTTCGCTTGCACGATAATACTGATTGATCTTAAGAGTGTTTTATAGAATCATATTTTTATTTATCCATGATTTACGTGATGTGTACAAATTAACAAGAAACTTTTGGGATTTTTTTTTTAGTAACTTTTTAAACTTACAAGCTATACCTACTGTATAAAGTTACGATTCTATCTTGTTACATTTTACTAAAGAAAAATCGAATCTTATATCAAACCATCATGCAATATTGATATAGGCACGCGTGAGACGCAAATGTGTTCGCGCCTATCGGTTAAACGAGATTCAATTTCCGCACAACAATACACTCGCTAATCTAAGATGGAATGACGAACACGAATCAGACGGATCGACGTCGAACACTCGCGGGAGCAAAAAAATAATCTCGACGCCTTTCCGCAAATCATTGCGGGCATTGTATCCGATAATGTAGTAGCAGAAAGAGCGAGCTAACAAAAAGGTTCACTTAATTGCACGAGGGAAGAGCTGAAAGGCGGCAGCATTGTTTCCCGCCGGCTTTGTCCGCGCTCCGATCGCCTGACTCATCAATTTCCCCGGATTGACGGAACGATTGAGAATAGTTCCGTTTTCCAACTAATCCCTTGCTATCCCGGATTTTTAATGGTTCCGATGTGCGCTCAGTCGGGAAATAGTGCGAGTGCACTTGGAGCGAGCGAGCAATTAATCTGCTCAAGCTCGAATAAGCTCTTAAGATCTACCATTACTTCTGTTTCAAGAAAATCTGGAGCCACGAAATATACATTGACGTACTTCGCCAAGTAAATAAGATAAGATTAGTTACTGTACCTAAGTAAGATTTACATTCACGCTGAATTCGTTTTAATTAAAATCAGAGTTGGGCTCAGTCCTAAGTGCAAGTTTTTTTCGTTACAACCGTATCGTTCACATTAAATAAGGGTCTAATACGTGTATTCGTGTGTTGGTCCAAGACATCTGATTACTAACTTGTAGTATTTATATTGGAAGCTTAACTGCTGCTGAAGCAACTATGCTAGTCTGGGAGCAAAGAAAAAACATAGAATGTACCAATTGCTTCTCTACCCGCGCAGATGGTAAAAGCCCATCGAGGGAATGTGTATCATTCAGTCACATGTACCCATCATAACCCGTCACTATTTTGATTCCATTTTCCACCTATACGCCCACAATCTTGCTAAATGTAGCCTGTAGATACTTGTTACCTTAGGCTCTGTCTACCCCGTAAGGTATAAAGACGTGATTTGTGTATGTGTATGTATGTAACTAGAAAAAACACGTCTTATGTTTTAAATATGGTGAAACGCGCTTAATTGACAGCTATCCTTCGACTTTCTAGTTTTCAGCCATGATTGAGACATTAACGCGCTCGCATTCAGGACATTATCTGTTTCAAAAACTAACACTACACGAGGAGCTCTGTGACGATTCACACAGGGAACGTTCATCTAAATATCTGCTGGCAATTAATCCAAATACGACAAGGCTATACGGTGTTCTATCGAGGAACAGAACCGTCCCTCCCCCCTCCGTTGCTTGTTCCCCCTTCCCCTGAGCCTGCGTTGTGTCCTCCTGCCATCATTAATCTTGCACGCTGTGCAAACAGCTTCCTCCGCCTGAGAACTTTAGAGCTGACCGTTGTCGATAATATGCTAAGCGTACTGCTCAATATAGACTATTGTATAACGCGATAACGAGGGTCCTGAATAGCCTGGAGTTAATTAATTGGTCTTCAGCTGTGTTATTTGACGGCGTTGCCTACTTACAAATAATGGAGAGTTATTAATTACAGTTGTAACAGCCGGTATTTAAGTGCTTAAAATATAAGAAGGCGTCAACTCTAACGCTATGTTATAGACATTCCGTAAAAAAATATCGAGTTCATTAAAACTTTACGCACCTACTCGATATATTTGAATGCTACAATTTTGTGTTTTTCTTCTCCAAACAAAAACAACTATTTTATGTTTCTTAAAAATTTTGTCGTTCCTTTAAACCTCTTCTTTCTCATCTGTATTAATGAGGTAGTCACTAATATCAGCGGTGCCTTTTATCTTCTAAATCCAGGAGCAAATATCTTTGCTAAAGGGTAATACAAAATCGGGTTCTTGTAGTGATTTAATGAAAAACTTTTAAATACGATTCATCTCAAAGCTACCCTCGTAAATTGCAGATTTTTTTCATTCAGGTAAGATTTTATTTATACAATACATTTTTACATTTTGAATTTTGACTTTACCCCTGAAACGTAAATAGCTATTTTCTTTTGTGTAGTTTCTGCCGACACCGAGCGTCCCTATCAGCCGAGAGGATTCAGTGACACGTTAAACTAGGAGATTTTGTCAAGACCCAAACCCGACCCTGATGTTTTCTTCTAACCAACGTAGGGACGAAACCGAAATTTCAATTATATCAGCCACTTGACAGGTCTTGCTGGGTTTTTGCTACTTTCCGTGTAGGAAACAAATACACGTACAGTGCTTAGCTACAATCACTAAAAGTTCCTTACGCTCCGGAAACTCATAATCGAGTTAAAACTACCTATCAGCAAACAACACAGTCAGCGTTACCTCTGGCGTAAAGTTACCCACTGCAATCGTAGCATATTAAAATTCCAAACACATTATAATACAATTCGAAAGGCAATCTTTCCGCGGCAATATTCCTCAAGACAAAAACAATAATAAATTTGCATATCGAATTTCGCTAAATCTTACCTCTCGCTTCAATTGTTTTCGTTCTCGCGGCGTGGTCTCTTCTCCGGGGACCCTGCAACATTCAGTACCAAATGTTACCTACATTTCAATACGCTGACTAAAAGAAACGTAACTTTTACTTTGCCCCGACCCATATTTTATGTGGAAGCAATATGTCTCCGTGTTATTGAATTTATATGACATTTTGTTTTACCTATCCACAAAAATAGGAGAATTAAAGGCGTCTGGGATATTGACGTCGATTTTGATTGGAAAAGAGTTTTTCAATGTTGCGCTCCAGTCCAGTTATAAAGTTTAGTTTAAAAATATATTTATGTGTGCCAAATCTAAAACTAATCAAATGAATAGAAGTACAGTTGAAGTACTTAAAAAAGTTGCCCTGCATATACATATATATGAGGACACACATAAGTACAAACATTGCAAGTTAAATATAGCTTGTAAAATATAATTCGTTTTACACGAAACTGGGTTTCTTCGAATAAATTTTCGCGGACAGGAAAGTAAATTATAAATCGTAGAAAAAATTATAAATATATTAATTTTCCGGCAAAGCACGCTTTCAATACTGTAATTTAAAATTGGTAACACAACCAAGCCCGTTTTGGATTAAATTGTATAAGTGTTGACTATGTACAATGGCAGTGTTCTTGCCAAAAGAATACAATAGGGTTTCATTTCTTAACTTTTTTATGAAGACTATGTATGAAGAAATTATGAGAACAATCTAAAGAGCAAGCATGTTTTATATTTGACTCAATATCAGAAAAAGTGGTTGCATTTTGATCTGACAAATCAGCTCATTGTTAACACGATGCCAGCTTTCACAAAGCGAACAATTAATTATTCAGCCAGCGCCTGCGACCTGCCTACATTAAACTTGATGCCATTAAACAAAAACTTTGCTCTTAATATTTCACGTAACGAGTTAACTTCGGACATATGTACTCCAGAGATTACCTATTGCCGGGTGGTAATTAAAATTTGGCAGCCTTTTGTGAAAGCATTCGCTGACTAAGTACTTTCAAAGTAAACTCCGTTCAAAGGCATCGCATGGGTGCGATATGGTCTTACAGTTTTCTTTTACGTAAAAAGGTTTCGCTGTGGAGTTGTGTACAAAGGCATTTGACTGAGGAAACGTGTTATCTATTAATAGCTTTTCTGTTTGTAATTCCGCGATTTAGTTGAAATATTTTCGTGTAATTTTAGTGATTCGCGAATATATATCGTACCTATTAGAATACTAGTTTGGAGGGACCTAGAGTAACCGCTGTAGTCAAGAATAGACTTCAAAAACATTTTTCAAATTTGTGTAAAAAGTCTAGAAGTGTTTACGAACTCTTCAACAGCAAACGTTTCTTTTGACTTTCTTAGAACAATTTTGAATATAAAATCCGTGCTTCGACTATTTTAAAGTTTCCGCTGTGAGCACGGCCACGCTTAAAATTTACAAGAACATTTCAAGTTACTCAACATTGTTGTAACAACTAACTTTACGGTTTCACTCTCCACGCTAACACTTAATTATTTTATATAAATATACGAGCTGGCATGGAGCCAGGGCAGGATTTATATTTGCAAGCCATATTTCCGTGAAGCGCGACGGATCGATACTCTGTATCACAGCCAGCCGTTGTTTGACGCACGGACTCATCCCAACTTGAATATTTTACGAAGCGTTAAGGCCCAATAGACGAACAGAGAACGTGACAGAATTTGAGGAGAATTACTTGAGCCGCTGGGGTTCTGGGTCAGAGGAAATTAAATTACAAGCCGAAACTTGATATTGACAAGCTTAGAACTTAGTTTAGTCGAGCATCGAAAGGTATGAGCTACTTTTGGAGTTTAACCAAATGTGTTTTTCACAAAGCCTCGTGGAAGCATTTTTGCAACGGAATTTTTAAAGTTACTAAGGCAAACTTCCGTTGGGGAAGATATTATCTGTACTAAAGGAGAGAAAAGAAAAATCCAATTCCAAAGGAACCGACAGTGACAGGGAAAAGTTTCAAAATTGTTTTTCTTTAAAATACAAACAAAGGAAAAAGTCGAGAGCTCGGCAGGGAATTAAGCTCGATGTCAAATGAAAGAAAATAAAAGTCACCAGTAATGAATGCTTGTGGTCCTTGCCATGTAGCTGGCTGAAATACTAGTACATTAATAAACGATAAAAAAGAAATTAAAACAGTTTCTTTTTCATCAGCGGCGTTTTAAAATGGTCTAGTAAATTATGCGTTAGTCTCTATTGCAACCATTTGTACCTACATTTTACTATTAATTTGCTGTATTATTACTACAAACAGATACCTAAACTGTGTTACTTTAGTGTATTTTCTTTTTTTCTTCAATATTTACCAAACAATAAATATTTTCGGAACTTTAAAATTACAGCAAAATAAAAGCAATGTTGCATTACAACTTAAATTTTAAGTAGGAACTAAAGTTATAAATGCTATGACACGTCGCTAAAAGTCTGTTAATGAATCTTTAACGTATTCAGCATAAAGTAGACCAGGCTCATTAAGGCTTCACTTAGCTTACCTAAGTACCATTATAAAGTGTCTAGTTAAATCAAGTTGAATGTATGTAAATTGGTGTGAGCTATACACTTCATTAGCTTTGAAATATGTTGGTCGGTTTTAACCTTAACGTTTAATATATGTCTAATCTTCTTCACTATGTTGTACTTTGTAGTATATACATGTGTCATTTTCTACTGAATTCAATGCTCAAATTAATTATTGTCAATTTTGATGCTGATTTCTAAAACAAAAGCTTGCCAAACCTTTTATGTCTGGTAAAGCGTAAACTTGAAAAAAAACCTTAAATGTTTCCAAAAAGTTAATTATGTTATCAGAATGTAAAGGGCTGTCAAATTACGCATTTATTTGTCAAGCGTTTGGTCAAAGGTCGTAAACCACAAAAATATTTTCGCAACCGTTTAATAAAGATTCGTAACCGAATATATTTCACATACACGAGCCTGCCGAAGATTATCCAAACAATTTCAAAACCAAACCTAAATCACCGCGCTGTAAAAAATCAACATGTAGATCGCTACCGTAAAATGTAGCAGCTTTGATATAAAATATCTCTGCAAAAACACAGCCAACTATTGCTGGCACAAGACCGATACTATTTTTCGTTCTCGTTTAATGCCATAAAGTCAATACAGAATGAGGGTTTGGTCGCGGTCCACAGCGTATTAGATGGTTCGTTGACTGAGAAGCGAAGGGACAATCTTTTGTACAAAAATAAACATTTCATTCTTGATAGTCTCTTTGAACGGAAAATATGGAAATATGGCTTTATGGCCGACATTTATGACTGCGCTTAAGGCTTTTGTTTAAAAAATTATGAACGATACGTGAATTTTATAAATTGCAAAAAATCAGCTTTTGAACAACCGAAAAAGAACAAATGAAAATCTGTCTGTCATCTTTGAAATAATCGAACGCGACTAGTTTTATATTAAACTAGCTGTTGCCCGCAACTTCGTCTGCATAGAATTCGTTTATCGCTATCCCGCAGAAATTACGCAATCAAAGCAATTTATTTAGCAATTTATGCATGCAAAGTCTCAGCCCGATTGGTTTAAAATTGACAAAGTTTCATACAAACTTTCATCCCCTATTTTATCCCCTTGGGGGTAGAATTGATCAAAATCCTTTCTTAGCGGATGCCTACGTCATAACATCTACCTGCATGCCAAATTTCAGCCCGATCCGTCCAGTGGTTTGGGCTGTGCGTTGATAGATCACTATGTCAGTCAGTCAGTCAGTCAGTCACCTTTGAGTTATATATATTTAGATAGTCTGTAACCTTGTCAGTACGTCGTAATATACTTAATGGCTTGCAAGATGATGATAAGGTTGATGATTATACGCGAAAAAGTTGCTGAATTGCGTTTTATTCGTATAACATAACATGTAACCAATGAGACTGAAAAGTTGACAGTAAAACGACGAACTAACAACAATGCAAGATTAAACCAAAACTAAAGTTGTTTCGCTTCAACTGATTTGCATAAACGAGTCATAGTGTTGTAACCGCAACACATTAAACCAACAAAGAGCCATATTTCACGTTAACTTGGAACAATTGGTGCGAGCTCCTAATTTAGTCGGAACTGCAGTTATATGCAAAGCTGCAGTAGCGTGCACATGTATGCAAATGCAGTGGATATTCAGCTAGTATATGCCAGTGTAAAGTAGCTTGGCTCCAAAATTGGCCAGCTGCTTTAGTATTTAAGCTGTTGAAGTAAATAACAGTTATATTTAGTGTTCCTTTTATGGCGTTGAATTGACTGGGGAAAGGTTATAAAGATTTGAATGACCTAATTTTCTGTAAAGTTTCTGACATTCTTGCTTGCTTTTCTGCTAGAATACTTTTGATACATGCATCATTTCATAAACCTTTAATAACTGCTAATTGTCAACATATTCCAAACGCCTGTGCTTGTAGCTTTGGCTGTAGCTAGGTTAGGTTAGGTTAGATTTATAACCCTTGAAAAAGTTTCCATACAAACAGGTTTTGAAATTTTGTGAAAAGTTTTTTAGCAAATGATAAACCATTCCCGTGGGGGCAGACAAAGTTGCTGGCATAGCTAGTATCAGGTTCCTTTGTGTTTAGACAAAGTTTTTTTTTCTATTGCTAAGAAATACAATAATGATGAGATTGAAATTGATGTTATGCGGTGGAGAGGTATATAGTTCACATTTGTAGAAATCGAAGTGCATTAATTTTAGGCCAATAAACAATTTTGCGAAGTGTTTTTCAACCGTCTTAAGCTAGATTGGTGTTTGATTTTACAAGCAATTTCAAGTAGTGCTAACAAACCACGTAATTGTTCATAAGCAGGAGGTATGAGAAGCATTTTTCTTTACCTAACAGTATATTTCCCCTGCTTCCTCGTTGGTCGCTGCTGTAAAAGTTTTCTCAGAATTAAACCGGGAATGTTAACTCGAATTACATTTGCATACCGTACTGTAAGTACATTATACGTTCAATTTGTACTAGTACGAGAACTAACGAAGGCGTACCACGTTAATGGGCCGTCCTAATACCCGTTATCATAGCTAGAAATAGAGTTTTCTTAAGTTCAAATTGTTAGTATTCGCATTGATTTTATGATTTCGGTGCAGAAGGAAGTAGTTGCAGACATTTTACTATGTTAATAAAAAGCCGAGACTTGATAAAAAATACCGTTTTTGTGTAAACATTTAATTACAGTCTAATGACTATGAATAAAACGTTTACTACCATGTATATCACGTAGGTAGCTTAGTATTAACTTAATACAAATTTATGTATTTAGCTGGAAAAGAAATAGGTTTCATCCATTGTTACTGAAATACATGTCCGTATTATGTACATATTGCTTATGCTTTTTGAGATTAAAATTTGTTTCGGAGTATATTTCATTTCCTAGCAGTGAGATGTATGTAAATAGGCTGGAAATGATGACATTTAATTAATGCCAATTAACCTTTAAGCGCCCGGTAAACGATCAAATTGTTTGTCAAACTTTACGTGTTTGTCAAACAATTTGATCGTGTACGGCTGTGTTTGAGGCGTTTGTCAAACAATCTACGTGTTTGATGCGTTTGATGAAAATCTGGATTGATGTCGAGTTTGACAAACAGGTTTGAACGTATACGATGGTGTTTGTCAAACAAGATCTCGGTAGAAGAAGTTTGACCGTTTGCGCGGGGCGCTGTAACAAATTTGTTTGATATTTGGTTTGATCGTTTACGCTTATGTTTGATGAAAACGTGAAGTTTGACAAGCAAGTTTGTCAAATAAGTGTGATAGTTTACGGGGCGCTTTAAATGTTAATGTCAATAATCATTGTCACCCATTTTAGAGAAATTCAAACGCCTACGACGGGTGCTACGCCGTAGGCGTCGTAGCGAGTCCTACGCTTCTCACGATACAGCCACTCACGATAAGTGCTACGAAATTGACATTAAGATACGTAGTTTTTGATTAAAATAAAGGCGATCTAGCGGTCCGAGATATAGCCGCAACCAAACTATAAGTATAGTATAAATATATAGGACTAACTGTCTACGACTTGTTCTACAAAGCATTTTTCATTACTATTTTGCACTAATTATGCAAATAGTCGGAATAAAAAGTATCATTTGTTATAAACTATGTTTGTGCAAAATTACAACCAAATCCGCCCAGCCGGTTTAATGTGACATACAGACTCAAAAACATTAGCTGTCTGTATAAATATTCACAAGTTATCTTCAGTTTAGAATTTTAATCCATGAATATAATATCACGCAAGGCAAAAATTATCCTCCATAAAAAGAAACTTTTAAAATAAAGTCAGAGCTAATAAATTTATAAAATCTCTGAAATTATCTCTCTAAGCTCAGCAGCTCTGCTGCTAACCATTTTCCAGTAAATTTAAAATAACTGGACTATATATAAAAGCCGTTACCATAAAACATAAAAGTCTAGACAAGCCTTTAGTATTCGAGTTGTGAAAGCCATTATTCACATTTATGCAAGTTCCGACGCCGGCTTCGTACAGACATAGCCTTAATATTATAGTTAAGTTAGTTTTATAATAAGTTTTTTTAAATAAATTAAACGATGTAGCTATAAGGCTAAGAAAAGGGAGGTTGAACACGTATTTTTTACCCAAATTTGGTTTATTATAATACTACCAATGTATTTATTCTTATTTATTTAGTATTTGTTGCTGCAAGTTTAGTGTCCCTATGACTACCATCCATTGTTTTATTATTCTTATTTCTCATTAACATCCCTTTGTTGTTTAGTAAAAACTCTTTTTAACATCCTCGTTCACCAAAAACTTTAATTTAAAAACGGAACGTGAGCTCAGACAAAAGCAAAAGACAAACACTGGGCGCGAGCCAGCACCTAAAAAGAGCATTAGCACCCGGCTGTAGTAGTTTACTGCATTTTAATTGTCCTCGAGTCGAATCAAAATGGCAAGATGGCGGCTATGGCGGGGACGCTGGGGTCGTAATTTCGCGCCCGGGGCGACATCTATAATTCCGGCGTGCTATCATAAATTAGCATACGTATTAGATTGCCCGAGGTCTGAATTCGGTGCACGATTGTACATAAACTGGTAAGCGATGATCTTAGGGCTTTCGGGAATTTGCGGGAGTTGCAGCAGTTTAAATATGCGAGATACGGAGTGAAGGTTGAGCTTACAGATGGGGCAATTTTTCAAGTTAGGTGTGATATTCGTGTATTTATTTATACGCATAACCAACCTGCTTTAAATAAAGCCACCATCTCATCTTATTGGCAAATTTATTTATGAACTTATTTAAATATTTAACTGAAAATTATAATCCCGGCGAATGACATAGACTCGACACAACTGTCATTTAACGCTGACGGAATGAATGGTTGAGTGACGCAAATCTGAATGAATGACATAATTGGAATAATTAATAAACGATGCTCAAACTGACGACGTTACCCTGTTTCGTGCTTTGTTTCAAAACGTGGAAAAATATGTACCTACTCATCACAGTTTGACATGTTTCTGTGTTCGGCTTGTTTTTTATATGTGGTAGTATAGATCCAATTGCAAGGCTAATGATAGGGTAGCGTCAGGGAAAAACGTTTTAAAATAAGGCAGCAAAAGAGACATTGTTGTTTTAAGTTTAACTTTTGATACACACAGACAGTTTTGGTAATGGTATTTATCAAAAATCAAATGAAAAGAGTGTCTTAATCTGCTTTAATTTTAAAAAATCACGGAAGCAAACCTTAACAATACGAAACTTGGACAAAAGACAAACGATTCTTATTTAAATGTGGCAATAAAGCTCAAACTTCATCAGGTTCCCAGATTAGGTACATAAAGTCAGGAGACGGTAAAATGAATTTTACGCCCGGCCCGCAATAAAGCGGCCCTTTGCAAGACTTGTTGAGTACTCATTAGTTATTCATTTTCATTTTCGTAGTTATGAGGGTAGTATGCGTGCGCTTTGCGTCGATGGGTTATAAAATGTTTTACAGTAACGAGAAGAACGGTGTCATGAGCACAAGCCCTTGTTAATTAATGGTGAGGTAATTAAAGCTTCGTCACATGTTGCCATATAGCGTGGTTTTACTTAGTGAATACCTACTCGCGCCATTTGATCACCCAATGCACGCCAATTTGATTCTTTACCGTCGAGCACCTTATTTTATTGAACGAGGAAATCGAACTGTGGTTTACTTGCATTTCTTTCTCTTCTTCAACCTTTATATTCTAACTACTGAGTAGGCTCGTCCAATTTACTTCATGTTGCTTGGTCGTTTGCTTGTAGCATCTAGTCTCTCCCTCCCACTCGTGACAAATCGTCACTCTATCTTACATTTATCACCAAGCCCGTGGTCTCCACTCCAGCACTTCCTTTCCCCATTTTGCATCAGACCTGCCGAGCATTATGAGTAAGTACATGCAGCGTAGTCTGACGAAATGAATGGTCCTTTCTCGCTTAGTACTCGTTTGCAGTTTATTGTAAATCTCTTCGATTCCCTTTAAATCTTACATTACTCAATGGATACTCGTACGCTCAGCTTTTATTTGTGTGGCATGTCTACAAATAATCAGAGCGCAAGGGGAATTACTTTATGCTCACACACACAGGTTTATAGAGCGATTATCGTCTTCTAACGTGCCGTGCGCACACACATGCAGATCTGAGCTTTATAATTTATTTTTTGATTGAAGCTACTCTCTCATACTCAGGTCTCATACCGTGGGATTCGATTTTCGGAGCTCGTTTGGTGCCGTCCCCCTCATACTAGTAGTCATTTATTTGAGAGTGAGAGGAACGGTACGACATCGCGACCCTGACGTCATCGTGTGTCCACCCACTGACTTTATCATGCCATCAAGCGTCATCAAGTATGTACAGTCCGTGAGGCTCCTAGGACAACGTTCGGGTTTTAAATATCATCGGCCGATTCTAGTACATAAGTTTGAACTCATAGGAGTGAGTGAGACAGCAAGACTTACGAAGGTCTTTTTGAATAGCTGCTTCTCTAATTGTTCTCTCATGTAATGCAACCCATAAACTTATTTGTCCAGATTCAGTCCATTTTCTACTCAGATATCCGCTCATCTACGTCATAAATTCTGTCCTAAGTACATGCTTAGAGGAACAAAATGCCTCCCTCTTATCAAATGCATGGCAATGTTTTATGTGGGCAGCAGGGCAGTAAACAATGGTTTCCTCCGGAGTCCGGTAAACAGTCGTATACCAAATTGCTTCCCGTATCAGAGGCCGCAAGAGAATTAAGTGTTTAGTGTTATCTTTAAGAGTATGCTGTACGCTGTGATATAGTGACAAGAGACAGTAGGTCTGCTTGAGTGAATGTAATGGAGGTCCTGTGATCAAAAAATTACAAGATAGCGAAGGGCTTTTTTTACGCCTGTAAAGCCAGTTTCGTGTCGTTTAATGAAAAAGCCCTTTCTTGTAGAGACTTTGAACTATATTGTCCGTATTAAAAAATCAATGGAGAATATTTTGACGCAATTGAGGTCTCCTGTTTGACATTAAGGATAATAGTTACCTAAATTTTGTATGCGTGGACCTTTTGTGCAGTCTGACTTGCAATTGGCCTTTTTTGTTAAGGCGAGAGGTACGAGTACCTACTCATTTAGGAGCTGTAACCGATACTGTAACCAAGAACCCTAGTGCGTGACTAACGACACGAGCCTGCTGCGAGCGGAATGCCATGTACACACTAGTGTTTTTCATTACTGTAACTGTAATGTGTTGCGGTTACAGAATAGTTATGGGTAAAAAACTTAAGAAAATGACCCGTTGTATGTGTGGGTAATGTGTGCGAATAGACAAATTGACGGTCCAAATAGAAAAATGACTTAAGTTCCATATATCAGTTCTCTACATTACTACATACAACTGGTCTTTTACTTAAGTTTTTCACCTATACGGTTACAGGTCGTAGATCAGTACCCTGCTTTAAATATTTTTAATTTTAAGCAATATAATTTTAAATATTAACGATTTAAATTGTCAAAAAGTTCACTCAGCTCTTTGTTTTGAAAATAATAAAAGTCTTTAACTCTCTTCCATTCAAACCAGTTAAATTAATGTAATTAAAAAACGTGAAGTCTAATCTACTAAACCTACGTCAACTAACAAAGACCGTTCTCAGCCAACGTTGCTTGATTACAAAACTCCCCACTGTATTCCTTAATGTCCTGTGCTCGTAATAATCTCGGGCCTTCCCGCTGGGCGTAATGAATAGCCGCCAGCAATCGCGGTTTCTGCCCCTTTATATCGCTCCAACTAGACGGTACTTTCTGCCCGATTATTGGGGAGACTCGGTACCAATAGAGTTTGAGAACCACAGACTGGGCTCGCAGCTAAATTGGAGGGATGGATTTATACTTTTTTTTTTAGTTTTTATCGCTGACATTTATTTTTCTTCCATGCTGGTCTGGGAGTAAAGAAAAAACATAGAATGTACCAGTTGCTTCTCTACCCGCGCAGATGGTAAAAGCCCATCGAGGGAATGGGCGAAAAATGTTATAGGCGATGAGGCTAGCAACCCATCACTATTTTGATTCCATTTTCCACCTATACGCCCACAATTTTGCTAAATGTAGCCTGTAGGTCTTGTTACCTTAGGCTCTGTCTACCCCGTAAGGGATAAAGACGTGATTTGTGTATGTGTATGTATGTATTTATTTATAAACTGTGTCCTAAAATCAATTCCGGATACTTTGGGAGATGGTTGGGTTAGGTTAGGTTATCCTTCCAAAAATTTTGCAGGTTTTTTTTCATAGGAGTTCAAAGTGTATCTGTCTGCGGCGCGGTGTCAAAATGTCGACACGATTTTAAATCAAAAATTACGATTTTTAAACCTACTACAAACGTAGTAAATAATTATTTCCCAGCGTGAGCACACGATTACTTCCGAATGATGCCGACGTGTCTATGAGTCTGACTGAAGTAGCATGACAAATACCATACAAATATGGATACTTCCGATACCGATACGTTGGGAAAGGATTTTACATGACATCTGTAGTATTCAATGAAGCCAACCCAACCACTGGCGTTCATCCGTACTTAGTACTCGATTAAACTCTAGCACGAGAATCAGTCGACACCGAATACATCGGAGCAGCCAATGTGCTCATAAACATGTATATATATATCACTTTTGTTAATGTTTGTGATGGTTCATATATTTTATTTAATCAACTTTTTTTTTGACGACCGGATAGCCTAGTGGTTAGTGACCCTGACTATGAAGCTAGAGGTCCCGGGTTCGAATCCCGGTAGGGGCAGACAGTTGTATGATGAATATGAATGTTTGTGCCCGAGTCATGGATGTTGTATGTATTTAATTATGTATTTATCTACATTATATAAGTATGTTTATCCGTTGCCTGGTACCCATAGTTCAAGCTTTGCTTAGTTTGGGGCTGGGTCAATTGGTGTAATTTGTCTCAAGATATTATTATTATTATTATTGTTATTTTAGGTAAGGTCAAGTGTACCCGATACCGACGAGAATGTATAAAGAGATTGATGAATGTGGATGAAGCGAAAGAGGTATGACAGGATCCTAGCAAATAGAACAAAGTAGTATCTGCCTAAAGAGGGTATGTACATACATAATTAATGTGGCGACTGTACCATCATAGTTTGAAAACCGCAGACTGGACTCAAAAGCCCAGTAAACGAACATTGCTGTTGTTTGTTTTAAAGTACGTCTCTTTCGTATTTTACAGGCTAGAAAGGGACAGAATGACTAATCAAGTCGCGGCAGTGGTGCCTGCAAGTTTACGTATTATATGCCGTCTTATTTCCTGTATGGCCAGCAACTTTTCAACTTACTAATGTGTTACCCAAACTACTATTTAGCTACCTACATAATTACAAACCCTTGTTAAGTACTTGTTAGTTTTAGGAAATGAAATTTTTTATAATTATGGGTAACAAAATAAACATTTGTGGTGTGAAGACTCTGTGACAGGGTTTTTCCTTTTTTTTAATAAATATTAAAGTGAAGCGTAAAAGATTTTAAGAGCTAATTAAATTTTGGCACCGTGACAGCGAAAGTTTAATTATGTAAGTTCTTTCTTGTATAAAGTGGGTAACGAGCAATCCAGAAAGTTAGATCATGTTGAGTTCAGTAAAAGCGGATTCTGGAATAATTTCATTTAGAATTAGATGTAGAGTCAGCAGCAAATGTGCGAATTTTCACCGCTGAAATGCCCGAAACCGATTCTAGGGCGACCTTATAAAAGACAAAGAACGAACCCTGACGGAGGAAGCTATTATATGATTTGATATGATAATTATTCAAAATAAATTTTAAAAGTTGTACATTGATATCATTGTCTCAACCATTTTGTGAAATCATACCTACGAGTATAACGTTAGTGAAAAAACAAAGGACAGAATTCAGCCATCCTAACTTTACTTTCCACAAACCATAAAACGTCCTTCAAAGCAAACAAATATGTAAATAAGTCTAATTAGTATTAAAACATAATTAACATAAATCAAGCCCAAAAATTTCCATTTTAAAATTATTCTGTGCCCGTAGCGAAACATCTTCCAGATATTATCAGTACCCGTTTACGGGAAATTTATCCTCTCAATCTCGGCTTTGTTATGAATGAGAAAAGTTTTAATCTCTTATCTCGGCGACTTAGAGGTTCAAAATTATCTAGAGCCATTATCAAGTACTTTGACTTAATCAGGCTTACAGAAGCGTATTAAGTACTTAATTATAATGAATAATTTAACTAAAATCATAAAAGGATCAAAAATATTTGCATCGCCCACAAAATTATACATAACAAATACCAAAATTAGAATAACGTAGTCAAAAGTGATACATTACCTCAACTGAAGCGAGGAAAGCCAAACACTTGCAACTTCCAGCATCTGAAATAAAAAGATAAAAGCTGTCACTTATCAAAGAGTGTAAATGGAAGGTATCCACCAACTTGGAGAAATAAAAAGATTAAAGATAAAACAAACGGCGAAGGAGGACGAGTCAAAACAAAATAGAAACAACAAGTCAACAACACTTGAGCGCGTCACGGGAAGGGAACGGAATCGAGTTAGGGGACCGCTTCAAGCAATCAAATTATACGGAAACTTTGCCGCCTTTAGGTGTTGAACGGTACAAATAACTGACCAATCACACATGCACGTACCTTTTAACGGAGTCCCGAACCTTCAGTAACGTTTGAAATTTTTAAAAATATAAAATTGTTAACTGTGTTAACATGAACTGTCGTTATCGGCAGGAGCTCAGTCGCGTCTAACTGTGCGGCGAGCCGCGCCCCTACACGCTACTTGTACTGAATCTCTACCCCAATTCCGGGCTTCGGGAGGCAACGCTCTCCCCACACAACAAAGCTTAACTTCACCATCCAACGCCACTTCAAATTCAACTCTAAGAACTGAGGCTAAAGTCTTAAGTTGAGTGCGAGTTGGCCGTTTAAGACCTTTTGCAGTCTGCCGACTGCATTTCGGTACCCGGGGATGCTGCGCAAAATAGGAGCACGAAATATGAACGAGACTGCTAGGCGCTGGCGGGTGGGGCGGGGTGCGAACAGACTGGGGATATTTGAATAGACCTCGCCGGCCTTTTCTCGCAAAGGGGCGAGCGGGGCGAGCGGCAAACGGGGCTGTTGTGTCGGAAGCACGCTCCGAACAAATCGGCAATGTACAGCGCGCAACTAATGTGCAGTCTCCAAACGCTGTACCCCTGCCCTTTAGAAGAAAACAAAAGAGCACAGCTAATTTCATTTACCCCTATTACGTATTTGCGTAGGAAGATGGTGTTTGAGCAAATTATACTCGGGCAGTTCAATTTGGCGTAACTACTGTCTGTTTATTATTTGATAACAATTAAAACAGCCAGTAATAAGAGCGGCAATAGATGTGGATATATAATTTGTTCGTTCATTCCCGATAGGCGACATGTAATAAAATTTTATTGGAATAATTTTGGCAATGTGTCGTGCGGGCAAACGGTCGGCCTGTAACTAGTACGGGACAAATAAACCAGGATATTAAACGTACAGCCTTAAAATAGGGTGAAGCTGTTTTACTGTTACGACATACTGTTTAGTTTCTGTCGTAATTTATGTAGACCATGTAGAGATAGGTTTTTAGGTAAATTTGCACATGTCTTATACGAATAATGTTTTTTTAAAACAACCCGTTTGTATTAAGTATGTAGTCCTCTGAATAATGTTTAATTTTTGCGAATTCCACAAAAAAAATACATTCCATGGCAAACGTTTGAATGCAGTCCTGAAAGAAATTTACCATGTCTTTACTAGCTGTGAAATTAATAATTTTGTTTTCAGTTTTTTACAAGGTTTTATTTAGTTTCACCTGCCCTGGTCTTTTTATGTCTGTCTGTACTCAAATTTTTGATCCTCATGCATAGTTTCTACCATTTTTATAAGAAACATGTTGGGTATATTCAATACACAATTAATGCAAGTAATAAATCATATTTAATATTTATCATGGGACAATTTACGTCTATCCACCTAGTCCCAAACACATCAAAGTTAAGGTAAATAAGTACTAGGACTCAACGGTAACGCCACCCTGTACAAATATGAATATAACTAAAAGACTTTAACGTTACATTCTACCAATATAAATTTTATAACTACAACTGACTCTCAAAACCTTGCCAATAAAAAAAAACAATACCCAAAATTTTGGCATGGCAACTCTTTAAAACGCAAACCCGTCTCCAGGCAACAAACAAGCTACATTTCAAATACTGATTCGCTCCGTATAACCCTATTAGTGTAACACAAATGCTATGCCCGCTTGGGCCGCGGCCAATTTAATGTATGGCTTGGCACTGGTACGAACTCGTAATCCAACGCTGAATAGGAATTATGGTTGTGTACCCCTGCAACAATAGCGAGGTAATGTATGCAGTGCAGAGGTACACAACCTTAGGTATAAGATATAAGAATCTACGGCGCGGAAATGTAATGAGAAAGCCGTCTTTTAACTTGCGATTTAGATAGAATTTGCAAGCGGTAATGGCTTTTGGTGGGGTACTTCGCTAAGGTTTAATTTTGAGTTTCATCTATAAATGTATATTGTTCTGTTAAAAACTAACAAAATTCACAGAAATGGTTTTTACAGTGTTTTTAATTAGAGCATTACGTGCGCTACTAGTGCACCCCACGTATACTTTGGCTGCGCCGTTTACCAGAAAAGTTAGTCAAGCGTGAACTTAGTTTAAGTTTTCAACACTTCAAAATATTAAAAAAAATTGGATGAAGAATTGTTTGGTCAAAATACTAGCCAAGTCAAATGTATGTATATTTTTTATAACGACATTATAAAAACAAAGGAATGCACGATTGTGTCGTATAAAAGGAATCATTCGTTACTTCAGCCAGTTTGCGGCAAGAACGTTAAGGAATTTCTTAGCTCACGTTCGCAAGATTGCTACTCCATTAACTTTCTCACAAACGTCAAAGACAAAACTTTGTGTGTGTAGCAAAATGTTAGCGACGAAATTATGTACAGTATATTAGTTAAATATACGAACGTTACCAAGACGTCAAAAACATCTTTACCTACACCTTTATACTACATACAATAAGGTCGGTGACCCCTATATTTGTCATGATGGCTGTATCGATATTTATGCCCTCGGCTGAACAACGCAATAGTATTTAAAAAGACCATCGGATCTGTCTTGTTGTCTCACTCACACTTATAGGTTTGATACTTGAATCGGCCGATAGTACCCGAAACGCGAATGTCAATCTAGGAGCTCGCGGACTGTTTCGTGACTTTATTTTTTGTAAAGAAAGTTGCACTAAGTATAAACCTTAAAGAAAACTCTACAGAAACGGACAGTTTTCATTTTTTTTCTGTTTCTTTTTTAATTTTTAATTTTTAAATACATTTCCATAAAAAAAGCTTCAAAGGTTCAGTATTTATGTATAAATCGCGATAAGACGAATTTTGTGAATATTATAGATAATAGTAAAAGTTTCTAAATTTTTTCACACACAAATCACATGTATATCCCTTACGAGGTAGGCAGAGCCTAAGATAACAAGATCTACGGACCATTTTCTTACAACTTTATCGTTAACACAATAACTAACTTTCTAACTTGCTCGTGGGGAATACTGCAACCATCCGTGATTACATTTTTCTTTAGTTTTATATCCAGCGTCTTTGAGTTTACTGTCCTTATGGTTACGAATTCCAAAAGGAAAAACGGGAAGATTACAGAATCACTCGTCTGTCTGTCCGTGTGTCACAGCCAATTTGTTCCTACTTTACTGACCCAATTTAATATAAACTTGGTTCACATGTTTTTCTTTACCCCAAATATGGATGTGTACTTACCTAATATAAATAAATCGATTTTGATTACATGAGTTTGGAGCGCAAATTAGATTACTAAAAGAAAAAGTTTAGTGTGCGTTACAAATGAAAATTGACCACCTCACTACCGTTAAAATATTCAAAAGCAAAGATGCGATTTCAAACACGTTCGAATTAAAATACACAGAACAAATAATTAAATAAAAAAAGAACAAAAGTTATAGCAAGCGGGAACTAAAAAAAATTACATATTACGAAATGGAGACTAATTGTAATTCGTTCTAATGTAGTCGACGAGTGACGAAAGATAAACATGTTATGAAACCCTTTCTAATTAGAGGTAATTACCTTCCTCTTTTATTATTCTGTATCCAAACACAAACAAACAACAAGGGTTGACAATACATATAACACTCTAACAGCTATCCGAGCAATTTCACAATTCCATTGATAAATTCCCTGGGCATTCCCTTCAAGTGTGTAGTTCCGAAGTTTTTGTAGTTCTGAACCCTAAAAACAGTACAGCCAGTTTTACTATCAACATGTTAATTGGGCCCGAAGGCTGTTGGTGCCGATCCAAATGGCTGGCTGTACCAATTCCATAAATTTAGGGTCGCCGTCGAACCAAGATAATATACAGAAAACACCCTGTAACTATTCGCTACGGTTCACAAACTCAACTGAAATATTTTGGAAGTTATGTATTGATGTTAGATATTAGTTGAAATGTAATTTTGACGCCGGGTTTAAAGTAATTTGTTTGAACAAAGGAACGCAAATCCGATATAATCAGCGTTGATAGCGATTTATGCGATTTAATTTTAAACGATGCATTTTCGATGAGCCGCAATCGTATCGTTAGGTGCGACATGACGTTAAATTTGCTAATTTATTACCTGACATGTGTTAATGGGAAAATGTTTTAAAGTCTGTAATTGAACCTTTGTTATTTTACTAACTATTCATAAACGTTTGTTAACTTAACATTAGTTAGTATTTATTAGTCTCAGATAAGCACTTTGTTAATCAAAGTCACCTGAAGACATTAATACAATTAAAACTTTTCAGAATATTGACACGTACTGGCAGTAAAATGAGGTCTGTTAATATAACTGCCGTTTGGACCAGAATGCAGTTCTCTTAGTGCCTTAATTTAGTTCTTAAGTTTACGAGTAGCACATGCTTTGCTCCTAGCATGGGGCAATTGCAAGTTCCTAGTATGTCCTCAACTCCTCAGTGCTTGTTCAAGTTATAAAGCAGTTAAAATTTAGTCCGAATTTAGTCATTAGCTGTTGCCCGTGGCTGCACAGAATGGTAGATTTATTTAGGATAAAAGTGCCAATTTTCATCTATGTGTATAAACTTGTCTGTAAAAAATCCAACCTCCCTCATGATAACACTGTAACTTGTAACGAATAATATGACTTAGTTTGGTTGCGTTTTTAATATACCTACAACATTAAGTATATTTATTTGAATCAAAGAAAGAGTTTCTGCTTTTGGCGGTGCCACTTTATAGCTGGCATCGCCAAAAGAGGAAACTCTCCACGAATCGGAAGACGTAGTGTTGGTAGGCCTCCCACTAGGTGCACCGACTAAATCGTGAAAGTTGCGGGAACCGGTGGATACAGGTGGCGAGTTGTCGTTCATCGTGGTGTTCTAAGGGTGAGGATTTTGTTCAACAGTAGACGTCTTCTGGCTGATGATGATGATGATTAATTTTATGCTTCTAGGCACTACCACGTAGAACTGCTCTTGAATATTCCGCCATCTAATTTTCATATACGTTTCAGTGAACGCATGCGACGCTTTTAAACAGCCTCGCTTTTGGTAGAAACTAGCTTAAGTGAAATAAACAGAAGGCATCTTTATGGTGCTGTTATATCCATCACCGTCTGTCCTTAGTTCCCTTAATTTGTCGACTTGAACGCGTAAAAAGTAGGCAGTACTAGCCGAGGAATCTCATATTAAGTTGGTAAGAATTATGGAGAGGAATGGCTGCGGCGATATTGCTGAAGTTCCGCGCGACTGCAACTTCTGCGATAGTAACAATTTGTTTATTTCTATTTTACTCTGTACTTAGTTTGTTGTACGTTTCTTTTATATTGTAAGTTGTTAATGGCTTTTGTTTGGAGTTATTTCCTTCGATTTATGCAAGTAACGTTTGAGCATCGACGTTTTTAGTTTGAAGAGTTCTTTCGGCACTTTTTAATTGCTTACGTGGCATTTAGTGAAAAGGTAGAGAAATTTCAATAACATGAAATAAACTTAAAGAAAAAAAAACTGGTAAAATACACCGACGACATCAAAAATACGAACTGTCAGGTTAGAACAATTTTTATCATAATATAATAAGATCCCAAAACATTACAAAAAAAATTCACCCTTTCTCTTAAAATTGAACATCATGATCATCACCATCTCATCATCTTTAGCCTATATACATCCCACCGCCGGGCACAGGCCTCCGCTCAGAGGGCTGGGGGGCTATAGTTCCCACGCGGGCCCAGTATGGATTGGGAACTTAACACACACCATTGCATTGCTTCGCAGATGTGTACAGGTTTCTTTCAAATGCTAATAAAATAACGATTTAGAAAAATATAACGGCTAAAAATGAATTAGGTATCAAAATCTATTCACAGGCTCCGAAGATATCGACGAGCAAAATAAGAAATCGTTTATTGAGATAACTCCTTTTTTATAAGCCTGTTCGAAATAATATGTTCAAGATTCAGCAGAAACGTCTAAGGTAACTCTGCAATTATTCAGAACAACTTTCGCCAAATAAGAACAAAGTCAAGTTTGCTATCTGTGTGCAATTCGCATTTCCTTGCACTTCGCTGCAATTCCAAATAACGCTGCTTACACCAATAAGCATTCATAGTGTTGTGCTAAGATGCCCTCATATTTACCTCGAGAATATTCGCATATTTCTGTACCTTTTTAACCCCCGATGCAAACAGATGGGTGTTATAAGTTTGACGTCGATGTCTCTGTGTGTGTGTCTGTAGCATCGTAGCTCTGAAACGGAAGCACCGATTTCGATACGGTTTTTTTCATTCGAAAGCCAAATTCCTTGCGGTTGTTTTTAGCTCTGTTTGGTAAAAAAACTGTCTAGGAGTTTAAAGAGCAGCTCTTTTTCAAAATAATGTACAGGGCATTTTTGACAAAAAATTGTTTATTTACGTATGATCACTACGTTAATGCGTAGGGGCTTTTTAAATTTGGAATTTAAAGTTATTCATTGTACATTAATATCGGTCCATCCGCTTGAGAGCTACGATGACACACACACACACACACACACACACACACACACACACACACACACACACACACACACACACACACACAGATACATCGACGTCAAAATTATGACACTCCTCCTTTTGAGTCGGGGGTTAAAAATAATTGGATTAACCTACGCCCTTTACTTTGAAATAAATGGAAGAGATAATAAGCCAGGAAGAATCTAAATATAGCCGATTGTTTAAGCATCCGTAGTCGTATTTAGTGAATATTATCGTATCAGTATAGATGACGTCACTAGTAAGTAGTTTCTTATCTAGCTCCCGTGCGGGACAAAAGTTTGTTCTTCGATAAATTGCTCATTTCAACACTCGTGTTGTTTCACGCTTTCGTAAGTCGCTGTTTTTTGCTGGACGTGACTTTTCGCCTTTGTTCGCTGATTGATTATTTATTTTTATTTTCAGCGAAAGTTTAATGTTTAATCTTTGGTGATTGGTTTTGGACCGCGGTCTTAAGTGATAGAATGAAACGGTACTGTTTTGAGAAACGAAAATAAATTCAGCTGGGCTTTTCTTACCGCAGAGAAAACGTGTGGTTTGAAGTAAACAAGAGCAAACAATTTTTTTCTAATACTAGCTGTTGCACACAGACGATGGTCTCTATCCTGCGAGGACGTTGCACTTCCCCGGAAAAAAGTCATACCTACATACATACACAAATCACGTCTTTATCCCTTACGGGGTAGACAGAGCCTAATGTGGCTAGACCTAGGCCACGATTAGCAAGATAATGGGCGTGTAGATGGCAAAAAATGGAATCAAAATAGTGTTGAGTTGCTAGCTGATCGCCTATAACATGATTCCTATGATTTTCGCCCATTCCCTAGATGGGCTTTTACCATCTGCGCGGGAAGAGAAGGAACTGGTACATTCTATGCTTTTTCTGTGCTCCCAGATCAGCATGGAAAAAAGTAGCAGATATTAATGAGCTTATTATTATTGTGTAGATTTATATTAATACATACATATCTACATAAATCACGTCTTTCTCCCTTACGGAGTAGACAGAGGTTAAGGTGACAAGATTTACATTAATTGTTTTTTTAAATTACAATCGGCTGTGCTCTTCCCGAGCTTACGGTGTATGTTGTATGTAGAAACGTATAAAAAATCACACACAAGCGTTACTGTTTTATTTATGGTAATTGGCAACAGAGCAAAGTATTGTAAAAAAAATTACACACACACACACACAAATCACGTCTATATCCCTTACGGGGTAGACAGAGCCTGAGGTAACAAGACCTAAAGGCCACGTTTAGCATGATTGTAGGCGTATAGGTGGAAAGGAGAATCAAAATAGTGATGGGTTGCTAGCCGCATCGCCTATAACATGATTCCTAACATTACAGACTTACTTTAGTAGCAAATGTTTAAATTATGTCGCTTTTAGAGGTTCTTGTACTTAATAATTTAAATGTACTTTATAAAACAAATATATGGTCCTCCGCAAAGTAACGCCTGAACCAATAAAATGTATTTAAGTAAAGATCAAGACCTTGTCAGGTCCTTGCCCAGTGGGACACAAATATAGTCTAATAAGACAACAATATAATGTGATGTTGGGCGTTAATAGAGACAACTGTTTAGGTTGAAAGCTGGATTTATTCTCCCTCATGCAAGCGACGATACATTGATTATATACTTAACTACTAGGATGAATACATAAGTGACGGTGTAAGTACGGCGTAGCACACTAAAATAATAAAAAAATGGTATTTAGTAAATTCGTAAAAGCAGTATCATAATTCTGACTTTTTCGTAAAGCATCAAGTTTATTTATAACTTTCATAAGATGCTGTAAAAAGATTCATCTGACAGAAGATTTTATCGCGTCTGTATTCAGCGTGGCGTTGTCCAAATTGAGGACGTGTCTTGTTCGATACAGATATGAAAGACAAAGGAAAAATTTCCTCTATGTTGTGGGCGTGAAAAACATATTATATGGTTCTAAGCTTAAAGTGTCAAAACTGATTAGAAAAATCTCATTATATATTATGAGATAGAGTGGGAAACGAGGAAATGAGTCATTTGATAGTAAAGTACAGTCACTCATAGACATCCGCAACACCAAAAGATTACATATCCGTTGCCAGCTTACAAGGCTAAGATAGTACTCATGAGCCAATAATTTGATCGATTGTCTAAATCTCTCTCTTCTTCCATGCTGGTTTGGGAGTAAAGAAAAAAACATAGAATTTACCAGTTGCTTCTCTTCCCGCGCAAATGGTTAAAGCTTATCGAGGGATTGGGCGAAAATCTTAGGGATCATGTTATAGGCGATGAGGCTAGCAACCCATCACTATTTTGATTCCATTTTCCACCTATACGCCCACAATCTTGCTAAATGTGGCCTGTTACCTTAAGCTCTGTCTACCCCGTAAGGGATAAAGACGTGATTTGTATATGTGTATGTATGTATGTATCATCAACATCATCTCCAGCTTATATATGTCCCACTGCTGGACATCAGTCTCTTCCTTACTTGCATTAAAAAAAGTTAACAGTTCTTACCTACCATAATGCTAGCTACTGTTGTTTGTCTTCCATTTTCTTTGGACCTAGTTAACGCCACACCTGTAAAACAATTAACACACCACTTATGACTGACGGACTCATCAACGCCCATAACCAACCCTTGGAGCAAGAAAGCGGGGCTTAGGGTTTCCATGTATGATTTTACGAAATTTTAGTCTCAGTAGTGTTTCAATGAGTAAAGCCGCGGGCGTGAACAAGTTAATTAAAATTGAGATATAACACGATTTTAATTTACAGAATTTTAATGTGTAAATTATATTCAAAAGCTTGCACTCACTGTGCATCGGCAATTTAATAGTGGATTTATGACGTCATTACAGTACGATACCGATGCGGGAGGCACCGTGGCGCATCCGCGAATATCTGAAACAAGTATAATAATATGGATAATTCACATAATTTTATTTTGTGAAGAATAAAATTTCTTAATTCTTTTGATAGTACCTATCATTTGAAAAACAGCGCCTTCTCTCGTCCGATAATGTTCCATGGGAGTTTGTAATTGTGTCGTACAGACACATCATTCAAACAGATGACGCTTAGCGACAAAAATTCGCATAGTAACAAAAGGTCACGTGACAGTTAGTAACAGGTAGAAAAAATCGGAGACTACCCACCTGCTATGGGTGGTGTAGGGGTATAGCACGCGTCACGGAATGACGAGGATCTGGGTTCGATTCCCGGCCATAGCTTTACTTTTCGGATTTTTCTATGTGTTCTAATTTTCACTGACATTTAAAAATTTAATTTCTAACGGTAAAACCGAAAAAGTAGAACATAAAAATCAAGAAATAAAATTTCTTGATTCATTTGATAGTAATTTTATTTTAACATGAAACTACCGTCAGACTCAATCATAATTATACAAACGGATAACTCAAGTATAAAAGTCGAGGTATGCTCGACATGTTTCGGACTAGTTCGTAGTCCGTCGTCTTGGAGCGCTCGCCCCGGCAGCGAAACGAACATGACTTACACATACATACTCATACACAAATCACGTCTATATCACTCACAGGGTAGACAGAGCTTGAGGTAACAAGACCTAAACACGTTTAGCATGAATGGAGACGAATAGATGGAAAAGGGAATCAAAATAGTGATGGGTTGCTGGCCGCATCGCCTATAACGTGATTCCTAAGACTCATCCTTCTAACATGACTTAACTTCAGTATTTCGCGGATAGCAAAGTATAGTCATTCATTTGTGGGAGGAGAGACTACGAACTAGACCGAAACCTGTCGAACATAAGTCGACTTTTATAAGTGATCCCTTTGTGTAATTAAAATTTAATTTTGCAGATAAAAGGACCATGTGCAGGGTCCGCCTGCATCGTTACCACCACCTGACTTGCGGATCCTGCCGCCAAACAGCGTGTTTCAGCATGGAGAGTAATTAACCGGTGAAATTACTGACACATGAGGTATCTTGCTTCCATGCTGGTCTAGGAGCAAAGAAAAAACATACAATGTACTGATGGTAAAAGCCCATCGAGGGAATGGGCATAGAAATCATGTTATACCTATGCGACGCAGCTAGCAACCTATAATCATGCTAAACGCTTTATGTATGTGTATGTGCGTGCGTGCGTGCGTGTGTGTGTGTGTGTGTGTGTGTGTGTGTGTGTGTGTGTGTGTGTGTGTGTGTGTGTGTGTGTGTGTGTGTGTGTGTGTGTGTGGGTGTGTGTGTGTGTGTGTGGGTGTGTGGGTGTGGGTGTGTGTGTGTGTGTGTGTGTGTGTGTGTGTGTGTGTGTGTGTGGGTGTGTGGGTGGGTGTGTGGGTGTGGGTGTGTGTGTGTGTGGGTGTGTGTTGGATGTGTGGTGTGTGTGAGGTATCTTAGCCCTGTAGGCTGGCATAGAATCAACATTCTTTTGGTGTTGCGGGCGTCCATGTCCATAGGAGGTGGTGATCCTTATCTTATCTTATCTTAGTCTAGGGGTCCCTACGGATACACTTCGACCCATTCGTGGATCTTTTGTGTAATTATATCACAGGTCATCCTTACTATCAGGTGACTCACTTGCTTTACCTTCACTAATGTATATAAAAAAAATATCAAGTGTTTTACGCACTCGGATTGGTGCATTTCGGTCTGCTTTTCTTTGTTGTAAAAGCAAACGCTTTTATTACTATTCGCAGGGCGAGTCGTTACCACCGCGTTTTTGGATCCGTCCGAAGGGAAGAACAGTGCTTGGTCCGGTGCACCCTGGGCATCGGTTAATGATTTCCTAGCAGATTCTGAGGGATATCATTATCCGTTGACTAAGAGCCCGACAGGGAGGGGAGGGGTTGACCGTGTTCTACCGTACTACATTGGTGAAATCATCGCACCGATCGATGGGGCCATATTAAAAAAGAAGTACTATTCGCAGAAGTCATAACAAATCCTTTCTCAACAGCAAACTTCGCACCTGTGAGATCTTTAACGTCGCGTTTCGTATTCATCCTCACACGCGGCTAAAGACTTATTGACAACCCTTGCTATTTCACATCCTGCTCGTATAACACTTGATAGTGGCGTAATGTGACCGTTTATATTCTGTGAATGGTGCTGTTGCTATAAATTAGTTCTATAATAATTACACAACTGCCATACGAGGCTGTAAGGGCCGACAAACGGAGGTATGATGCCTATTACGATAGCGCGCCCTGATTCCGGCGGAGCAACGAATTCACCTCTACCTTACGTTTAGTGTTAAAACGACACATTGAACGTACATTTTTGCATCTGTAGCAGCATCCTATGACTCATAATTTTTACGAAAACAAAAAAAAACTTCCATGCTGGTTTGGGAGCAAAGAAAAAACATAGATTATATCAGCTGCTCTTCCCGCGCAGATGATAAAAGCCCATCGAGGGAATGGGTGAAAATCTTAGGAATCATGTTGTAGGCGATGTGGCTAGCAACCCATCACTATTTTGATTCCGCTTTCCATCCATACACCCACAATAGTGCTGAATGTTATCTTTAGGTCTTGTTACCTTGCGCTCTGTCTACCCGTAAGGGATAAACACGTAATTTATGTACGTAAAAAAACGCACGTATTCAGGAATATTTGTGCATGTGGTCGAGTTACTTTTTTTGAATACCTAGTCTTATTTTTCACCGCATTTTCGAGTCAAAACTAAGTCACCTCTTTGACGCCCTGTGCGTACTTCGAACGTCGACCAATGTGTGGACACATTTAACACATCGAATGAGTGAACACATCTAATCTAATCTGTTTGGATTGTTGTTGTTCTACAGTAGCCTACAACTTTGACTGGTTGAGTGTAAATGAAGTGTTTCAATTGCCGTATCTTGTGCGTTAATAAAACCGACGACGTCCGTCAACTGAAATCGATTAATTATTTTGCTAAATACCTACTCTGTAATAGTTATTTAGCAACGTAATTGGTTTTGTCCACGGACATATTCGTCGACTTTAATATAACGCATAGGACGTGGTTTTTGAAACCAGAAACAAGAAAGGGCCTTTTCCCAAAACGACAAAGCTTTTATGCTTACAATATTATTATACGTACTTTCAACTAAACTCACAATCACACGATCCTTAATATAATATCTGAACTGAAGAAGAGACGTGAAAACATGTGCAGATTATAGATAAACTCTTTGTTCGCCCCATTGCATTTGACATCGATTGTTCTTCTGCATGTATGCTGCCTTTGAGATATGAAGGTGTCAGCAAAACGTCGGCGCGATATATAAATTGCAGCAAAAGATAATAATAGAACTCGCTCTCGCTACTATTTTTGCAACGTTTTTCTAGAATCAGACACGCGCTTTGTCATCGGATTCCGGCGAAATAATTCCCTTATTTGTCCCCCGTCGCAGTAAGCGCTAATTGATGTGTTGACAAAAATGTATTAATTTGTTTGTGCCTAGATAGCCGGGAATAAATTTGTTTTTTCATTCGACCGTCTGCTGCCGAGCTTTGAAAGGCAAAAAATCCTATTGTACGGTAGAAAATGGACAATTTATTACCTGTACTGAATTATTTTGTTTGATGGCGGCGTTTTGTTTGCAATTGAGATCGCAAAACATGTGATTTTTAACAGTATTATAATAGCCGCGTGCCGATCCAACGAAAGATAGACTAAGTTCGTGTTGTTTTTGTTCTAACTTTCCATGTTAATACTAGTTAATATAGTATTACTAAATAGGAAACGATGAGAATAGAAGGATTGTAACTGATTATTATTCCATAACTTAGGTCAAATTTTATATGAAATTACAGATCTTTCAAACCTGTTCTCATTGCGGTTTTGTAATAATTCTTTATTGTTATCAACTGTAATGATTATTTTACTACATTTTTGTCCCTTAACTCGATGCACAATGAAAAAGTAACAATTATCTTAAGGTTTAATTCAGACGTATCAGTAGGTAATGTAATCTTACAACCCTATATTCAAAAGCATAACAGATATTCATAACGGCCTCCGATTTTAAACAAAAGATCCTTTCCGTCGAACACTTAATTCCATCCTGCTTACTCTATATTGTAATGGAAAGAGAACGCGCTGTTCTGTTGATACATAACTTAGGAAAGCAATTCAGAATAGTGCGGCATCGCGTATCCGAAAAGTTATTTGAAACCACTGCCTCTTAATAAAATTCAATATTCCTATTGCTGTCTAGCTTACAATCCTTTGAGACATGAGAGACGGAGCGATGTCAAAACGGGGAAAGGTTTGTGTAAGTAGTAAAATAGGGTAGCAAAGGATCTTCATTCAAGGCGAGGCGGTCTCATCTCGCGGAACCCTTTTCCGAAAGATTACGCATGTCGTAGGCAAATAGCTCGCCCACGCTAACCCTCCTTACATTTATCGAAATACTCATGTAAATAACATTGGGTCCGGGGATTCCTTGTCCTTTCATATTCCCAACAAGCGAGCTGGGAACTCGCGTTTCCGAATATTTCAAGTCGGACGCCATGAACGCCGCCATAAATTAAGTTTAACTTAAATCTTGCATTGTTGTTGGTTAACTTTTGAAGACATTCAAAACGGCGACACACTATTTGTTTGTTGTTGTTATCTCAAAATTTGTTTTATTTTATGTCATCAGCATCACGAAGTACTAGTAGGTACCGTACGTGGTTAGTCTCGTCACTTTTAGGTAGAGCGACGGGGTAGGTAGGTACCTGTCTCTCGGGCAAGATTAATGGATAATAATTTGAAAAAGTTATTTTTAAAATGATTTGACAACAAGTGAATTTATTAAACCGGAGAATGTTTTTCTATTAAATGAGGTCGGTAAAAGTGCGACGTCACGGGCCACAAAGTGCCGACGCGGGCTCTGTCACCGCTCCGATATTGGCCCTACTTCGGAGCACCCTTTTTATCTGGACCCATCCGACCCTTCCACCCAGGAATCAGCGCTGCAATCCCACCCTTTAATATTGTTACATATTTCCAAAGATATTGTTATACTCGATAAACCAATATCGGTGACGATTTATAGGCCTTGCTCATAACCAATAGAGCGCGTAATGTCCCATAAAATGCTCGTATAAAAACTCGCCGTTTATTTCTCAATCAAACATCCGGTTAAGATGGAACCGGGCATCATTTCAATTTTCCTATCAAATCGAGAACCGATAACTCAATCACAATTTATACGTCTGTCGAGCTCTGTTCCACGTGGCAATTTTTCACAAACTCCGAAGCGATAATAAATTTTCAATATTTCTGGGGAAAAGCCAATGGGAGCGTGCGTCTGCGTTGCTTCAATCAAAACGGAGTGAGAAGTTTTATTCACGCGTTTATTCTATTCAGCTGCTTTATCACTTTATGTTACTCTTTAAACGGATCCAGTTTTCGTATAAACACGACAAGACTGCGACATTTTATAATAGGATACACCGATCACGCACATACCTATTTGTAGTTAGTTCTCTTTTGACTATCCATTCGATTATATTTTGACAAAGGTCCAGGGGAAGGTTTCAAACATGAAGCATTCAATCCTACTAATAAGCATTCTGCATTATATATTCTAGTCGTGATTTAGGCGTTAGTAAAATTATTAAATACACTACCAAATTGCTCCATTCTACGACAGCGAGACGTCCTTACATTACTTTCTTTCAATAAGACGAACGACAGCAAGGGGCACGCGTCTCGTTTCCCTGATGACGTCACCACATATTCGCTGTGGCAAATAGCGTATTTTGATAGCGGTTACGTTTCGACCAAATGGGAAATTGTTGCCACTCCCAAGACGACATCCATGTCGCGAGATATGTACGCGAATTATTCAGTTTTTTACCTCAACCCGGTATCCTGGCTTCCAAATCAAATGCCTTAAGCGCCAGACGTTGCTTAACATAAAAAGACCCTAAATTTCTTGCTTTAAAGCTGTTATTTCCTGGCCAAATTCTACCAACGTATGTTTGAAATGTATCAGTACGCAGATTTCTTGTTTTTACTCCTGTGGCGGGATTTGAAGAGCTTTTGTTAAGTGTTCAGCCTGTTCGGAATGATGGAACGGGAAAATTTTCGTTGCTCTGTTTACACTTTTTCGATGTTGTGTCGAATATTTAAATAAATGAAGCAGTTTATAATGACAAACCGTGTTTGCGAAGTTTTTATTTGTTTTACTGATAGCTTTAAATGTTTCTTCGTAATATAACAGGTATCATCTACCTACGTTCTTCAAGAACTTTACATTTTTCCGGGATAGTATGGGAGGGTGCGTATTAAAATACATAAAGTTTGAAATGCATAATGGCTTAAAATACATAATGGTTCAAAATATATAATGCGATTTTCTCAGGAAATGGCATATTAATAGGATTGTTATAAAATAAACCTAACCTAACCTAAACCAGTCTATAGCTTACACTATCAGATAACTTCATCTAGCTAATAGTTTTACAGAAAATACCATTATATATTTTGAACCATTATGTATTTTAACCCATTATACATTTTAAACTTTATATATTCGGATCCGCGCCCATATGGGATAGTGCAGTTTTCTGTTATATTTTTTTCCATGGTTTGAAATATAATATTTTTAATGGTTCATAACCAATACACGCAAACAAACAAATATTAGTGTAAATAGGCTCTTTATTCGTGGTCGAAAACTGAGCTCCATGATATCAATACTGATATGTTCGTTTAAAAATATGAGTCAACTAAATACGATGTTATATTGATCGTGTTCTGTTTCCAAGAAATTAATGAAACCGTATTATTACCATTTAAGTAGCTGTGAATAAGCTAGGAGGCTAATGGGTGGCCTCGGGGCATAGTGATAAATAGCTAATAGTATAGTGGATATGAAACGGTGGCACTTAGGGAGCTATTTTCTGCCGTCACAGACAACAAGGATACAAATTGGCCTTGGGCTAGTTTCTAACGTACGACTTATGAAGCAGCGCTTATGCTACGGTATAAATGGATAAGACCAGTCTTTTATTCGCCATATCTTCTGCAATAACTGCAATAGACCTCAGACCAAATAAAAACTCAAGATGGAGCCCCGTGAATGCTGAACTACGCCACAGCGTGTGCATGCACAAGCACGCACACAAGCGCTATCAAACTTTGCCAAACAAATTGTTTGACGCACGCACACGCGCACATGGCAAGGCGTAGTTTGAACCGGCCTCACTTCGCCGTTCATCTGGAGTTTTTATTATATCAGAGCAATCGACAAGACTATGTCCATGATCTAAAAGCAACGACCTTGCTATGAAGATCACGCGCACCTGTTGCGAAGTAGCAAGGTAATTGATATAGTTCATTGCCATGTTTGTCGATTTTGATAGCGCTAAAGATATTTCAGTTAACATGCTTCGTGATCTTACACCCTCTGACTAAATAAAAAGTCAAAATGGAGTTCTGCAAACGGCAAAACTAAGGTGGCTTGAACAACGCCTTGCCGTGTGCATACATTCGCACACACACAAATACAACCAAATTTTATCAAGCCATAACTATTTAAGTTCAGTACGCGCTTGGAACTAAGTGTAGTTTGAATCGGCATTGCTTTGATGTTCGCAGAGCTTCGTCTTGAGCTTTTATTTAGTCTAAAGGTCTTACCCATATATTACAAAATTTCTACCTCTTCTTCCGTATGTTGGCCGCTTTTTTCGAAGTTTGCAGCTATTTCTTTGTTTCGGCAACGTTTTGAGATCTGAAATAGAACGAAAGAGTTCATTTAGTATCGGCAGCAGAATAAACTGAGCTCTATGTTTCCAATAAGTGCCTATATTTTTATACATTAAGTAAGCCTTAACCCCGTGGCCCCTTGCATATACGAGTACATATAAAACCTATAACTACGGCTATAGCTTCGAGATAAGGTAAATTAGGATCCTGTTGATACCATAACCCCCATTCCCCCCGAAATAGAAGTATGGTGATACACCCCCTTTTTTGTCTAAGTACTCAAGTTCCACCACACATAAATCACGTCTTTATCCCTTACGGGGTAAACAGAGCCTGAAATAACAAGATCTAAAGGCCACGTTTAGCATGATTGTGGGCGTATAGGTGGAAAGTCCAACTAAAATCGCCTATAAACATGATCCCTACGATTTTTGCTAACACTCTCGGTCGGCTGCTACCATCTGCGCGAGAAGAGACGCAACCTATTGATACATTCTATGTTGCTTCTTTGCTGCCCGGCCAGCATGGAAGTACCACAAACCTTCCAGAATTTAATGTTTGTCGCGTATTAAGAAGCCCTATGCACTAAAATAAAAAAACGATAAAATCTTAAGACTGTATAAATCGTATAACACATCGTCCCGTTTGCTTGAAGGCTGCAAAACGTCCCACTTTTTCGGTACAAAATCCGACATCGGTACCAATCGAGTGTGCAATAAATCGGGCGTGCCGCACTAACTCTTCGATCACTAGCGACCCGCGAGAGGACCGTAATGTGAAGCTTTAATGAAGATATAAAACTGGCTTCGACTCCCGGCCTAAACCGGGGGTGGTACAATAAATTGAACTTTATACGTCTACGGTATGATATGATCTGTGGTACTGGGACCTTTGTTATGTCACGATTTGAGCAAAAAAAATAGTTAAAATTATTTTTTTAGAAGTACCTATTTGATACCAAAGTTTCCTAATAATAATGATGATGATGATGATGATGAAAGCCGTGGTACCCTAGTGTTTTAACCTATGGCCTCTTAAGAAGCAATACAATTTCTGTGAAATAATCGAGATAACAGCAAAACTGCGACGTTGCCAGCTCAGTAGGAATAAACGCTCTTAATTAGGAGAACGCGTATCACTTAATTTTAAAATAAGCCTTAAAATTTTAAATCCCTTTGTTTCAAAAATCAAATTATTTCACGCTTTGAGTACACTTAGACTTATTTGTATTTAACTCGTGAATACGTGAAGTAAAGCTATCGTTTCAAAGTCAGTTACTTTGAACAACCGGCTCGAAGGACCAATGTTTTATATGTTTCTTCGGGGCTGGTTCAGATTAAAATTCACTTTTTGCACACTTTAGACTGATTTATTCAGAATAACAAAATAAAAACTGAAGAGCGTGATCGCAGCAACGCTAGCGGCTTGGAAGCCGATCACAGAGAGAGAGAGATTGGTTTAGTCTGTCTCATTCGGAACATTCTTACAATAAACATTGGGATGATTCACATGCGAACGAGAAGTCAAATTTGCCAGGTCGTTTACGCGTCACATGCCACCTATTCTATACTTTCAGGGCGATATAAAAATATCGCAAAAACCAGATCTCCTATCTCTGTCTATACAATCCAGATTGGACGTAGAGCGTGATTTCACCCGGTGTGAGGAATATCATAGATTGATAATTTTGTTTCACTACGGCTCGGCAAGGTAATCGAGTCCAAGTGAATCCATCAACCACAGCAATGTAACGAAACACGTACGTTTTCCCGCACTATGTTAAGTTTAGGAGTAAGAGAACTCGGTCCTTCTGTCACTTCTATGACACTTTCATCGCATAAAGGCGTTGACGCTTCGTAGACAAACTTGCAAACTTCTATATTGCGCGGGGAAAATGGCACTTTGAAACGAATCTATGAGCTGAAAAATGTGTTTCGTATTGAAATCTTTAGTCCTTAGCATTGTCTGCCTGTTGGCACTAAGGTCTAAAGAGACAAAATACTATAACTAACTGAATAACTGCCGAAGTAACATCAGTAGGTGTAAAAGGTTACTCTGGAATTAGATGACAAGGTTACATAATTATATCCTTATAAATTATTATTGGATTGAAAATCTTCTTATGTTTGATCACCAACAAACTTCTTATGAAATGTTTAAGCTCTACTAAACTACTTCTCTGGGGGCACGGTGGTGCCGGCCAAGACGAATAAAAAAAAGACGGATTACTTTGACTCAGATATTCTAGATTGCTTAACTCGAGTCAAAATTAAATGAATAGATAGACAGAGTAAAATAGTTATATTCACTGTTTATTTGTATTGGTAGGTACGTCTTTAGAAAAATAAATCAGGAACACGTCAATAGATGGCGCCACACATGAAACATTGGAATCTTTTTATTAATATATCTACAGAGATGAGACCTAGCTAAATCAAAAAAACTCTAGGTACGAAGTTAAGCTTATACACAAATATTGCTCGTTTAACAGTATAAGATAGTGTTTTGGTACCTATCAGTATGAACACGCTACACTCCACGCTTGACTGGTCACGTCAAACGTGATCTATCATCCAGAGTACACACTCCGCGAGAAAGAGCAAATCGGTCGATTCAAATCGTCAACGCCAGCCCAGTTTGTACATACGAGGTTAATTGTGAAGTAGCACTTCGTTGTGGCGCCTGATCGATCACTTGTAATTCTTAACTTCACGAACCCGCAATGTAACGAAATTCATATGAGTTAACACTTCATAGCATTTTTTCATAGGTAAGGTAAGAATAAAATGCTTACTTTAACATTTTGTCGCTTACCCACCAAGGAGTTACAAGTTAGCTTGTTTGTCTGGCGTTGACTGTACGAGAGTAAGATTTTTTTGTTGAAAATACTGTTTAGCATGACAGAAGTATGTGCTGCGTTTAAGACTTAGAATACCCTTAGAAAAAGACAAATTATGTCGTCATTTTAGTCTCTCATTTCATTTCATTTTTTCATGCTGGTTTGGGAATAAAGAAAAAACATAGAATGTACCAGTTGCTTCGCTTCCCGCGCAGATGGTAAAAGCACATCGTGGGAATGGGCGAAAATCATAGGAATCATGTTATAGGCGATGCGGCTAGCAACCCGTCACTATTTTGATTCCTTATTCCACCTTTACGCCCACAATCTTGCTAAACGTGGCCTGTAGGTCTTGCCAGCTTAGGCTCTGTCTACCCTATAAGGGATAAAGACGTGATTCGTGTATGTATGTGTATGTATGTTTATTTTCTGCTCTAACGTGTCTTAAAACCACCCAATATAATTTTAATTTCTATATATTTAACTTCATTTTCATGTTTGTGTCTAAAAATATACATGTTTTACAAAAGCAAGTCACGTAACGCATATTTTAGACACGCATTTTTCTAAAGGCTAAGGAGTGACCGTGGTTACACAGCTCAGTAATTAGTTTAAGGGACCACCATTTTGCTAGAATTTAACTTTGTTAGCTCAATTCAGACCTCGCTCAGTCTGGATCTAAAGAACCCGAAATTATTTAGCATTAAGAGTAAACAAGGGAATCCTAAATGGTGTCTAGTACGTCTGTCCTTCAGCTGCCCTCATAAATAAAATTTAGTTTTAAGTAAAGTATTTGCCCAACTCACTTTGCTTTAACTTCATTCTAAGATTGAATTCATAATCGATAATTTAATTAAGTTGAATGTCATTCGCTTAACCCTTCGACCATAAATTTGGGGAGCAGACACATTTAGTGATTGCTTGTTTGGACTTGAAATCTCATCAGGCGAAAGTAATTAAAAGATTTCATGGTTTTTAAATGGACAAAAAAGGATAGTTTACTTAAGATGTAATAAACGCCTTAAATTGTTTCTTAATTATTGTTATGGTATTAAGCGTGAAAACATCATTACGAGCTCATTGACAATCATATCTCTTTAACGCTCCCGTTGTCTATCCCCATTAACTTAAAGACCGCATAACCAAGCCATTTAATTAACAGCTTCAATAACACGTCGTATTTGCACGACGTTAAATAAATTTTAAGCGCTGAAATTTTCATAATCAAGCATTATCTCTAGACCCGAGGAAATGACATCCACCGCAAATCGCTAATCGCTTCGGGAGCAGAGAAACCGATAGCGAACTCTAAAGTTTCAAACTGCCACTCGTTCCGCGAAAATTTGCAACTGAAATCTTTGTCGTCATGCGACATATCGAAACTGTGACGCGTCGTCGCGCCAGAGTGAGAAGGGGGAGAAAACTACGGGGTGCAAGCGAGACAGCCTCACCTTTTGGTAGGTCATATTGATCTTTCACCCGCCATTTTGGTCCGTGCCATTTTCGCTTCGGCGTCACATGTACCAAAAACGGCTGAAAAAAAATGTTTCATTCCCCTGTCATTGCGTGTTTTAATGAAATATTCTACAGAAACGGGATGAACGTGAATTTTTATTTAAATTTGGGATCTTTTATGCGGTGAGAAGGACTCCGTGACAAGCATTGTTTATTTTCTCTTTAATAAGTCAGGAGACGCGACTTCGGAAAGGATTGTCACTTTTCATTGCCTCGTTGACGCGCTCCTTGTCACTTCTCCTTATATCACTTTAGTAAAGTCATTGACCTACTCTGTTTATCGGTTTTATACATAGTTAGGACAACATACAAGAAATTGCTTTAGTTTTATGGACATAACACAACTACAAAAAAGCCAATTAAAAGACCTTTGCTTTTTTGCGAAACTCTGATGCATTTGCGTTTGCGTGCATCAATATACTTTTGGAATTGTTTTTTGTTTTGTTTTTCTTCGAGTTATTTTGTAATATTCTAAAATACGGGTTGTCTTTGTTTTATGCAATCCTACACTTGGGTGTAATCATTTTGCTTTTACATATACAGTAAATTCGGTTTCACGTGTGTTAGTGTCGCACTCCTTAGTGTCGCACTATGGTTACATATATTAAATTAGTAAATTAATGGACACGCATTTAAATTATTCCATCGCTACACAACCAGATAGATACCTTTTGCTCTTATTATTCATAATCCCGTGTCCAAACTACAAACAGCAAAACATAGTGCGCAATTAATCGAGATTAACCACCAAGATAATTAATTTACGAGCTAAACACTTAGTTATGCTTCAATGACCACTAACCCCAGCAAGAGTTTACAAACATATCTCTGTCTGACTCACTCACTTTTAGGAAATAAGAGATGGGTATTGCACGTGTGTTTCTGCGTTGCATTCAAGTGCACTATCTCATTACGCCTAGTTGGTATTAAGGCGATAAATCAAGAGCGTTACTCATCGGAAACTAGTTTCCAACACGTAATCACAGTGGCTAATACGGTTACAAATTTGACGCTTGTCGCTCTCCACGTC
Organism: Pandemis corylana; assembly: GCA_949127965.1. Lineage (NCBI taxonomy): Eukaryota > Metazoa > Arthropoda > Insecta > Lepidoptera > Tortricidae > Pandemis > Pandemis corylana. The sequence goes on along the minus strand of OX421859.1, from coordinate 5,758,869 downwards.
TCACGTTTATAGTATGGGTTAGAAAGAGACGCGCAACTAGCAGGACGAATAAAACCAGTAATTCTGGGTATTTAACAAAAATACTGGTTTGGGTTTGAATGGCATTTCCTGCAGGGGGAAATTCTTTTTAACCAAATGCTTTGACAATTTTCCTGTTTAAATTGCCACTGTCTTTCTACCAAAACTAACGAGAATAACGAAAAAACACAAAGAAACTTCAAATAATTATTAATTAAATACATACGATTTTTTAGATTTATTTTAGTTTTAGTTCAATTAATTTATCTTGTAATATTTTTATATTTTTCATTTATTTTAATTAATTGTGTGTTTATTAAATTCTAAATATCTTTAGAATTAAATGTACATAATATTTGGTATTGTGTGATCGAAAATTGAGCCCAAAAACGTCGTCTGCTACCGAAACGTTGCTTTTAGTAAATATTGAAATGTTAGAGCTATTTGAATTTACTTTTATTACAAAGCAATCGAACAGTCACTGCCCTGTTTAAAGCGAACCTTCAATGGCAAGCTCCTAAATCTATGTAAACGTCCGAAATGTAAGTGGGTCTTGATCGAGTGGGGTTAAAAGGGTATACAAAGCATTACTAAAAGAGGCAATACTTAGTACATAGTAGAAGATTGTTTGTGTTAAAATATTTCCCGACACCACATAGCACGAGATGTGATTGAGTTGCAGTTGAGTTGAACCACGTCTAATTGAATCCAGTCGAGTTGAGTCCGAGCCACAGTAAAATTGAGTCCAAGTTACAGTCGAGTTGAGTCGAGTCACTGACGAGTTGAGTTGGAATCACAGTCGAGTTGAACAGTCCAAGCCACAGTCGGGTTGAGTCCGAGTCACTTATGACAAGAGAACAGTCAACGCACATTTGTCTCTCGGTCAAAATACTGAAGATCCTCAGATAATTGGGAGCTTATTATTTGCTCCAAAGTATCTGAACATCGACATATGTGATTGACAAAACGATGATACGTTCATCGCTACAGATAACAACAAGTAAAAATAACTTGCATCAAAGTGCATCGTGGTCGGTGTCACTATAGTTAACAATAATGCGTCAACAACTGTGACTCACGATTGTTAATAATTTAAACAGAAGTAATTAGCTTTCTCGCAATCAATTATTCAGGTAAAACCGGAATAGCCAGGTTTTTTTTCCATCAGTGCCTGTCACCTATTAGCTGATGTTGTAATACAATATTATTATCATGTTTAGTTGGCACATTATGACAATTCAAAATCAAAATCAACGAGGCCGATCGCCAAGCTCCAGAAATGTGATTGAACCTCAAGTTGGCAAAGGATTTTCTTGATCGTACATCAAAATAAATATGTATACTGTCTAACTATCTTGTCATTTTTACAAACACCGAAGTACCGTGAACGATTTTACTCTATTTTATTAAATGCTTCTGAAGAATAAAGTGATATAGCTGTCAATATATTGTACTCTGTACTCGCTCGCTTCAATAAATACTGTTTCAACAGCGTTAGGGACGTGCTTGCATGGAATGAGTAAATATCGATGTTTTAGATTATAATTTGTCTCGTTAATTTTAAAAGTCCCACAACGACTAACGTGTGGAAGCATAATTGGGTGTCAAATTTACCCAAAATCAGACTGCTGGCGTTAGTAGATTTTAATTATTGACAACATAATATATTATGCGTGTACGTGTGTATGCGCGCGTGTGCTTGCGGGTGTGTGTGTGTATGTGTGTGGCTGTTTACTAAAGGGGAGAAACAATTTAAACAAGCGTAGGATAATTTTTGACACCAACGATAGGATACCTATTATGTCGGTCGCCGTGTTTAGTGTGAAACCGACCTTCACTCACTATCATAGGTTTTAAATTAGGTCTACTATTTAACGAGGTATGGCGCTAGAAATCTTTAAATTGTCAAAATTGCTGTTACATAATTTTATCATTAAAACACTTTAAAATGAAATCTTTATTGGAATTAAATTCATTTTGTTATGAATTGACGCGTTAACGTTTATTGAGAAATTAATAAAATGAGTTAAAACAATTGATCGTTAGAAAATATCTCAATATATATATTTAACAATTACTTTTTTACGCTGTTAATAACCTCATTTATTTAAACCGCAAAAAAGTAACGAAATCGGAAATTATTGATTACACAGTTAAAATACATAAATGAAAATAAATTAAACAACTAATGCTATGACGTTACAGTCAGGTCTATTGGATGATGTATGCTGCCTGTATATTAGGTTGAATTTTACTAAATATATAAATGAAGATTTTAAATAAAAAAATATATTTATAGAACTACTAAAATACACGTTCGATCATCCGTCAAAATTTAACTACAGCCGGTGTAACTACTGACACATAAGGTATTCTATCCTATCAGCAATCCCCCTAGTCTTGCGGGTGTCTATGGGTGGTGGTGCTGACTTACCATCAGGCGATCACTTGCCGCTTGCCTTTGTTGTATAAAGAAACTATCGAGTGATAAGCTCAACAGTAGCGTCGCTAGTAGCGTCGATATTAAAAACGGTAACGGCGTCCCGCGGGTCGCGCCGTTTTGACACCGCGTCCGCCGCCGCTTCACGAGGGTCAATTTACGCTCGTGTCATGGTATTAGAATGTGTCAAAATCGTTCATTGTTATGGAACGGAAGTATTCGTTTTTAATAAACGGTAATGAATTCATGATATTTTTTTAATGATCCAATCTTTTCTCAATTATTAAAAAGCAACATTGGCAACCCTTTCACTGTGTTAATTATTTACTAACCAAGTTATTTAAAACTCTATTACAATGTCCAACTAAACGTAGTTGAACAAGAATTTTGGAAACCGGTTTTGCCTTTACTCATAAGTTTCGCATTGCTATTGGACTAATCGTTTTTGCCTTCTCAACCTTACAGAAATAAAAACGATGTCTGCCGTAATAACAATCTTTACAACACTAAAATTCCGTGATAGAAGGCCGGGAAATGCAATTTTTACCACTAATTGACATTTCTATAATACTTAACGCTACACAAGGGCCTCTAGCGGCGAATTTTTACGCGGTAGCACTCATTAAACCTATGGTGGCAAGGAATGCTTTGTGTGAGAGTCTTGAGTCATAAAGTCATTAAGAGCCTAGTGCATTTAGTGGTTTCATTTCGTTATTTCTGGGTGGAATGGTCTGGCGGTGCTCCAAGCCAGCATCTTACTAATTCATCTCTAGCATAATTCACAATTCACGCGCGCGTCCCGCACACTCGGAAATTTAGGAATATTTATAACATTGAAAAGAAAATAAGGTGAAAAATGCTGAATAAGAAACGGTGGAAATGGCGTTTTAATGTATTCATGAGATCCAACGTATTGATATATACTTAAATGATTATAATTTAGTATAATTATGATTAGGTTGAATAGGAAAGCTTGACGTTCGGTTGACGTTTTTTTCATTCACGGCGTATACAGGGTAAAATAAAATCTCACTTTATTCTTAGAAATTAATAAATTCCATTTTAAAGGAATCTGACAATCTTGTAGACACTTAAAGTCAACTGACATGGGCACCGGATTATGCAGGTCCTTAGAAATGTGATAAAAGTCTTGTTTTTCATTGCTTTTCAATTCGATCAGCAGGGACTTACACAAACTCGTATTGTTATTGTGAATTGACTACAAGTACCTATCTACAAGAATGTCAGATTCCATTGAAATGGACTTTAGTGTTTTTAATTAATCGTAATTCTGTGTGTTTTAACACATACATACATACACAAATCACGTCTTTATCCCTTACGGGGTAGACAGAACCTAAGGTAACAAAACCTTAAGGCCACGTTTAGTATGATTAAGGGCGTATAGGTGGAAAAAGTTATCAAAATAGTGAAGGGTTGCTAGCCTCATCGCCTATAACATGATTCTTATGTCGCCTATTCCCTCGATGGGCTTTTACCATCTGCACGGGAAGAGATGCAACTGGTACATTCTATGTTTTTTCTTTGCTCCCAGACCAGCGTGGAAGTACGTGTGTTTTAAGTTTGCGAAAAAACGGTAAAGTCCTCTTGACCTTGAAAATCTTAGGAATCATGCTATAGGCGATGCGGCTAGCAACCAATCACTATTTTTGATTCCACTTATACGCCCACAATCATGCTAAACGTGGCCTTTAGGTCTTGTTACCTTAGGCTCTGTCTAACCCGTAAGGGATAAAGACGTGATTTGTGTGTGTGTGTGTGTGTGTGTGTGTGTGTGTGTGTGTGTGTCCTCTTGATCCATTTTAAAGCGTACCCACACTTAGCCCCCTGTTAACATGTGTAATGATCCTTAAATACATTCCTTTTCCAAATATGTTTAGTTAAGTCAAGTACTTAATTATTAGTTAATTATCGGTTTAAATGTTACTTTACGTCCTTGACCCTATTTAGTAAATGTAGGTCAATTGTAAAGTAAATATTACGAATCACCCTAATTTAATTCCGCGTCTCATGTTGTTTAGTATGATTATAATCTATCTATACATATAATAAAGCTGAAGAGGGTTGTTTACGCCTGCAATCGAGTATCTTCGGCAATCTTCGTGGATCGCCGCCCACGCAGAGGAAGCGGGACGCGGATTAAAAGGGTTAAAAGTCTGTACATGGAAGATATTTTAAAAAAAATGGCTGGGGATACTTGAATCGATAACAAAACACGTTCCAGCAGTTTTTAGATTTTTTGTCTGTATATTTGCGAGCGCACCACGTGAAAACGGTTAAATGGATTTTGATGAATCTTTACTATTAACTTGAGAAAAACACCGGTCAGGTTATAGGCTACTTTTTATCCCGAAAAATAGCATAGCAGCTGCCTAATAGAGTCGCAACGATTTTTAAAAATTCCCACAGGATAGTTAGTAAATTGGTTTTGGAAGTCCACTGAAAAGGGAGCCTATCTCTATAAGGACGGTATAGAATGTATAGACTTTGTATTTAGTAGACATGTTCTTTGAAGATCACGTAGGCGTCATAAAAAGGGATTTTTCGAATTTCCCACAGAACAAAAGGATGGGATAAAAAATAATGGAAGTGGGTCCATGCAAGAAACTGGTTTATTTCGTTGAGGTAGGTAGTACAAAATTCTTCGTGCTAACTTACGACTCGCATTTGGCAGGTTTTTGTACATTTTTGAAGGGAGAGAGGAAGGAGTTCTAGCGCAAATTTTGATTCTGCACGGACGAAGTCGCGGGCTAAAGCTAGTATAATAATAAGTCACACGATTTTAAGTTGGGGAAGACCCTGACTAGTTTCACTTAGAAGAATTTTATCCAAAATGATTGAATCCACCGCAAACATTTTTAGCTTCATAAATCATGTCTCAAGAGTGATTTTATACATCCTGTTTGATGGTGGTACTACTGCATTGGCATTGGAACTGTGTGTACACGTACCGAACTTCAGGTCAATAGAACCTTTGGAAGTAAATAGGTAAAAACCAAGCAAAATTTGATAACATTATTTGTTACTGTGATAGTCAGTAAGTTAATTAGTTGCTTACAAGTGAAGCAAATATAAGATTGTTAATTGTTAACTGATAAAAATAATCCAAGTTCTCACGTGACACAAAATGTAGTGAGATCTGAACAGTGGCCAAGTGGCACAATGAATTTTACTGTTAGCAGTCAAATCAATTCTGTAAGTAAAATGGTATGTAAATTTGCTGTCTAAGATCAGTAATTTAATGTCTTGCCTTATAAAACTTTTAAGCATTGATAAGTGAGTAAGAAATAACATAAGCCATTATCGTGAATACTTGAATATAATACACATACATACTTACACAAATCACGTCTTTATCCCTTACAACTTACAAAAACATTTTAAGTTTCAAGGCAGGTACCTACTGCTACCGACCGGCACAAAAATGCTTTTTTAAAAGCCTATAGAATAGCTGGGTATACACGATGCGTAACAGGGTAATCTTTAAAGGGCGCTCGAAAAAGTTTAATACTCACTGCAGTTTCGATCGGTTTTTTTCTTGAACTTTACCAAACACACTACTGTATACTTTGTTTACATAAGCTACATGTACGTTTAAAAATAAAGTATTATCGATTGAACATGAACCTACAATTTTAAGTCTTCTTGTCCACTTACAAAGTTGAAATTAAGAACGATTTTAGTTTAACTTATTTCTTTTAATTATGAACTTTGCACTTATTTGTTCTGGTAACAATAAATAAGCCCATTAGCACTTTCAAATAAACTTAACGCGATATTCCTGTTTATTTTAAGTTGTTTACAATAAAGGAAGTCTTTGTTAAATCACGCGAATAAAACGTGTTTAAGTAAACATTCATAATTTATTTCGAATTCGTTTGTAAGGTACAAAAACAATAACAGGAATAACCTTCAATATTAAGTTGTATATAACTGTTTTTTTTTTGTAATTGTTGTTAGTGGCAATAAAGCTTCTTTTATCTTTATCTTTTATCTTTTATTTTGGGAAATTTTAGTTAAAAATTGGTTTTATTAAAAGTAAAATTTTTGGCCCAGCATTCCTATCTTAACCTACGGCGCCCAGACCAGTCTTTAACTGAGGCCCAAAAGTCCAAACTCAAAGTTTGCTAACGAGCCATGGAGCACAGCATCCTGGGCATTCGAATAACTGAAAGAAACACCAAACTGCGCTCCATGACTCGAATTGTCTATGTAGTGGTGAAACTTAAGTGGGACTAGGCGGTAAATGTTTGCCGAAAACATCCGGATCGTTGGGCAAAAATGACCACCAACCGGGCTCCATGCAACGGGCACCGGTGCAGAGGCAGACCAGAAAGGAGATGGCGGGACGATTCGCGGTCTTTTGAACGGCTTCTTGGTGACTGCTATCATCTACGTTCTATCTAGTTTCGATTAGCTTGTTCAAATCTGCCTAAAGGATAACTAACTGATAAGCATTCAACTGACGCATTTTGCGACTATTACCTTACCTACCACAAGGCTAATGTTCTTTACTTAATTTTGCAATTTGCACTACGTGCGTAATAAATAGCCAGCCTTATATTAAAAGCAGCCAGCAAGCTCGCTCGCTGCAGGCAGATGCTCTCAATGTCCGTTAACGCCTCTGTTCTGAACTCTTGCCAAAACTTGATACGAACCAACTGCCATATTGACTTTTACAACTATCACTATAACGTAAAATATCATATCACACTCGATAACAATATCTGCTGCAGCGAAAACTGAACTGAAATCATTTACAACGCTATTTGCAGTTGTTCATGGTAATTTTACGACGCTGTAAAATCTACCATCCAATTATAGGACATAATTTATTTTTTACGTCAGCGACAGTAATCTGGTCTGGCGATAAATAAGGCTAGCGATTACTCTTCGATTTTACGATTATTAAAAACTTTTTCAGCAGTTTTATTGCTGGCTGAAAGTGATTTTATCGTTTGTATTTTGTTCTTGAGATGGTCAGTCGTCGATCTAAGCAATGAGCCCGATAAGTAAATAAGAATACATTTCATACAAAGTTAAACGAATATAGATTTCATTTGAAAGTCGGGAAATATACAGATGTAGGTAAGTCTTTTTTCATCAAGATACTGCTGGAATAATTTCTTCATATCACATCATTGCTCATTTAGTGCACCTCTTAGATTTATGTATTTCCATACAACCACTTTATTCAAAGTGTAGTAATTATGAGTATCTTATACCTACTACTTGTTTAAAAAAGTAGTACCTATGGCTATGGCTCGTTTGAATAAATACTATCGTGAAATATTTTTATTTTATTTTTGTACCTATTTTATATCAAATCTTTGCGTACGAAAGCTAACTGCTTAGAAACGGGTTTGCTCCCATTATCTATATTTCCGAACAGATACAAACTAGATTTGTTTTTAAGTCCAGAGTTTCGCTACTGAACCAATATGTTACTCTTACACCTTTAGCCTTTTTATAATAAACTCTTTGCTCACCGAAAATACTAATACATACATATTGATTTTCATCGATACCGTAACCAACCCTGTTTAAATTTTAATCTATTCAATCTACACCACCTGCAAACTGTACCTAAACTGTTTAGTCAATAGAAAGTATCCATTACAATAGTAAAGTACGGTCCCTACGCATATGCGCCCGGTTCATTGCCCCCGAGTGACAATTATCTGAGGGGCTCGTCCCTAAGCTAGCCACTCCAGAATCTGCCTTGGCTAATGCATTACCAATATAAAATAAGCCCTGACCCTTTGCACTATTTCACAGTTTGCTCGGCGAGTGAAGGGGCTTTGTTGTCTGGTTTTTGTGCCGGAGAGGTGTTAACCGCATGCGTTTGATATCCGTTTTGCAACCCTTGTGGAATGACTTGCGTCTTTTCTATTGTTGTTGGCGTTGTATGTGTGAATACTTATCCGTCCTTAGCAAATATGTATGTAAGTATATTTATTTTTGTGGGTACCGTTTAAAATGGTGGTTTGACTACGTCTGGCGTGGTTTAGCGAGGGTTTAAATTTTTATTTTGTCGGACTATGTACTCGTACCTACAGCTACCCTTCCAGGATTCCATCTTAAAATTCAATACTAAATTTAGCTGTTTTTTTTTATCTGAAATGCGCTTTTAGTTTGTAGGGTTACACCGCTGCATAGTTGCTTAGTAAAATTCTGAGACAAGTACTTTTTGACCCTATTATGTAACTTTTTCTAAATTAACAACCTCTTAATAGTCATCCACAAACTAGCACCTGGAAATAAATAAAATTCGGCAGACTGAGAAGTAGCAACCTGTTCTTGTAGCTAACCATTTTTATATTACCTTACTTATGTTTAGCTTAACTGACACACACGATATATAATTGGCTATAATATGTTTGCTCTTCACATTTTTAGTATTATCAGAATTAAAGCCATTGAATATTAAAAAGCGTCCTTATTCATGTTCATCTATTATACAAGTTAGAATTAGAAAATTGGAACGAACGAATGCCATTTTTTTAGCACTTTGTCCCCGGTCATTAATTGTCAAGCCAGGGAGCCGGTTCGCAGCTTACGTGCTATTTATTGCATTGCAGCATTAACGCTCGTAATTGCATTTTCTTTCGATTCGCCAATACCATTGAAAATAGAGAATGCGAAATTGCCTCTTGAATCACGTTAAAAACTGTATAAATTTTACGACTACACAAACCGCTTTTTATTATTTTTGAGATTTCTACTTTTGGATCGCTCAATAGTAATTTCATTGTTTCTACAAGCTTTTGTTTTAAATCACCGTGTAAATGGATCATCTATCGCTCGGATTGACTTGAAATTAATTGTTTTTCACAAATTCCATAACACCAAGCATCAAATGTTGATCAGTCTGCTTTATAGCTAAAGATTCAAGAGTCATTAAAAACTCACGATCCGTGTTGAGTTCCCAAAACAACCCAAAGTGTCTGTTCACATCGGTACCCTGTGTCAGAAACTTTGCATGAATTATGATCTCACGTATGTCGATTTACTTATTTATATAACGGTTGAGATGTAGAACCTTAAAAAGGTCCGATCCTCAAGTGGCTGCGAGTTCTCGTCACAACGTCGTCTGGGGAGACAACTCGGAAACTTTGCGCGCGTCACTTGTTTCGAACTTGGGGACGTTCAGATTTATAGTACAAAGGCTTTTGACGGCAACAACGAATGTTTTACTCGTGCATTCATTTGTTAGACTTGAAATTCTTTTTAGCCGAGTTATGTGTTGATTCCAGAAGAAAAAAACTGGCTTAAAATACATAATGGACCGTGGTAATATTAAAATGTTAGATCGTTTCTTTACATACTTGACATAACTCAATGCAATACGTTTAATATTACTCGTGCTTTAATTTTATAATAGGAAATAAATATAATGTAATTTGACCGAAACTGCCTAGCTAAGTGTTTAGCTAAGCTAACAGTGTTTGCAATAGATATAGGTACAGTATCTTTGTGGCTTTGAAATTTTAACTATAGAATTATCTAAACTAAATACAATTCAGAACAAAGAAATGACATACAATTTCCACTAATGACTAATAATAAAATTGTCTATTAACATTGCAGATTTAACTGCACACAAAATGCAATAATATCCAGCCAGAGTGCATGTAAACTTTGCCCAGACAAATTGTAACGGCAACATTTAACTTACATGCTTGAAACAAATTGCGAACCACGGGATCTTGTTCACGGACATTAAATATAAGAGCGCATTAGAACAATTCCCGACGTCACGACATAAAGCAGAACAACACAAATATAAACACAAGGAAGCTTTTATGCCAACACTAGGCATAACATTGTACGCCAAGTTACAAGAGATGAGCGATTGAGTGCAATTAAATTTCGCTCGCATAGTGACGAACACGCAGGCCTTTATAGACATTGTATGTTCTATGCTAGATATTAAACAACCTAATGTCTTATTCATCATCTCTTTCTACTACCATATTAGTTAGGTAAATTGATGGTGAATACATTACGATCGTGGTCATGTTAGACGATATAACTCTACATGCTACCGCATGTAGCTAGACCAGAGTGATCATCGTCCTAGCAGCGTTTTGCCTGATCTCCAGCAAGCTTTCTTCCTTCAAGGTCTTTACCATTAGACACCATTGTGACTTTATCACCGCCTTGCTTCTTAGTTCGCATAGTTTAATCTGAATTTGAGGCGGTGGTTTCCTGTGACTGCATATATTTTTGAGTTTACGACAGTCTAGGCTAGGGCTACAGAATTTACATGCAGCTTGCAATAAATTATCATTTGCATAGCCAAAACGACATTTTACCCAAATGTAAAACCCATGCATCCCTGTTATCACCTCGCTCTTTGTAACGTTGTAAATAAACCAGTCGACTCATTAATGACATTTTTAGGTTAGGACTTGTTTCGTTCCGGGTGCTTCACTAATGATATAACCGGTTTGAGCGATGGAAAGTTGTTTTAGTTTGCTATATGCGTCTCTTTTGTGTTAACACAATGGTTTGTACCTACTAGCAAAATTCCAAAATAAATACTTACATATAACAATGAATGTACAAGGAAACAGTCGCACAATACAGAGTAGGTAGATATCTACCTACCCACTAAGGCACTTAGAAACTTTAGACGCAAAATGCTCGAAAACAGCAATAATTTTGAGTGAGCAAATTAAGTACTTCTTTTACTCACGTATATCTAATGATCAGAGATCGGACAAATTTGCGTCATTGCTCGCAATATAATGTGGACATGACTCCAAAGTTAATCAAATAATTAATCATTTAATTAATTTCTCGAAATAAAATTTGAACTCCCGGAGATAAAAATTTACACATGCATAAAATTATTAGCAAAATGTTAATTAAAGTGGCAGTTGTCGCTCTCGTAAATATTTTTATATAATAAAGAAATCACGATCCTTAATAAATCTATACTTTAACAAACTTTTGTATTTATTGACTAGGAATTAAAATTTAAGTCAAGTAAGAAATTAATTAAAAATGATTATTATTTGATTAATTTTGGACTCATGTCCACATTATTGCGAGCAATGACGCAAATTTGTCCGATCTCTGCTAATGATAAAGGAGTAGTATTTGTGAATTGTAAGGTGTACTAGTCCTACTCATTCAAATTTAACTAGTAGAATGCTAAACTATCACTGAAAATAGGCTACTATTTATATCAACAATATGCAAAGATCGTGCGGAAGGCAGATGAACTTGCGGGCAACGGCTGGTCATTAAAACGCAATATATGCAGCTAGCGGTAAACGCATTTGCCTCTCACTTACGCCGCAGCACTCTCAAGATGTCAGTGAGGGAATACTTTTCGGGAGTCGCGAGAAGTTTCGCCCATTCACAAGTTACGCTGCAGATTCTGGCACGGGACCGCGGGCGCAACTTACGCTGACCGTAAATTTGCACGGCGAAATTAATTTGGCCTGCGCGATGTCGCGTTTGGAATTTTACGTAGAGTCGGAGTTGGGAGTTGTGGGCCTGATGTGGAATGTACAGAGAAATCTTAAATACTATATACAGACTTGCGGTGTCTCTCAACACAGGTTTTCTACTTACTTAAAGAGAGGCAAATAAATATTTTTCGTTTTACATTTCATTTTCATTTTCACCTCTATACCTACTTACTTAAGAATATAAAAGAATCGTCGAAATGTGTGCACGCGCACAACTACCGAACGACGGAATTAAATTGGGTTATTATTTTTTATTTGAGTTCGTTATCAGGACATGGTTTGCATTAAATAACATTTTGAGAAATAATGATGACACGGGGGCGAAACTGCGGGCAACAGCTAGTGTTTTATAAAGAAAACGTGGTAGCCTAGTGGTTTGAGCGATGGTTTCTGAAGCAAAGGGTGGTGGCTTCAAACCCGGGCTAGCACACAGGTGTAAATTAGAAGCCTATTATGAGCATTTTGGTGAAATATACAAAAATAAATATCGATACGAACTTCTCAAAAATATGTCCCACGACCTTATTACGCCGATTTAAAAGCGTATAGGACATATTATTACACTTGACTGTACATATTTTTAGGTAGGTACAATCGGAATTCTAGGATCACGCTAGCGACGCGTGATCTTATTCCTAATCTTTATATGCACAGCGTAAATATGTTTTGTCCATTCATATCATAGTTGCATTACACCTCGTTGAGTATCGGTCAAGCCGTTTCGGAGGAGTACGGGAACGAACATTGTGACACGAGAATTTTATATGTAAGAAGTATCGATACGAACTTCTCAAAAATATGTCCCACGACCTTATTACGCCGATTTAAGAGCGTATAGGACATTATTATTACACTTGACTGTACATATTTTTAGGTAGGTACAATCGGAATTCTAGGATCACGCTAGCTACGCGTGATCTTATTCCTAATGTTTATATGCACAGCGTAAATATGTTTTGTCCATTCATATCATAGTTGCATTACACCTCGTTGAGTAAATATAAATAACTCGTTGGTACTACGTAAACACTATTTCGAACTAAATACGATAATAATTCATACAAGGTTTACAAGGATCGACAAATATTAGGATCGTTCTGCAGCCCGCAGTGTACTCGCTTCTTGATCTTATGAACGTAGTCTTTAAGAGTTAAAAGCGTTCACGCTTTTAGTTATCTTAAGTTATTAACCGTATCTTGAAACAATAAGACAATAAGGACATGTTTCTCATCCAAATAAAGCGTGGCAAAATTAAAAAAAAAATAAGTTAAAGTTTTACATTTTTGCTTTTTTATTTACTAAAAAGTATTTTTGCGAAAAAAATAGTAGGTATTCTATAATTCACACTATTGGTACATCATTGTAATTGTTTTTTTTTTTTATTATGAATAGGAAGGCAAACGAGCAAGTGGGTCACCTGATGGTAAGTGATCACCACTGCCCAGAGACCCGCAACCCCGGAGGGATTGCAGATGCGTTGCCAACCTAGAGGACTAAGATGAAATGCCTCTTGTGCCCGTAATTTCCCCGGCTGTCTTACTCTCCGCACCGGAAGTTATAATTAATGCGCATTATTGATACTTGATTAAAATTGGTCTCACTGTAAGTAAGGATTTAAGTCACGTAAATTGCCTCTACTTTTCGAAGGAAAATTCAAAATATAGGTCAAGCTCTCTAGGCGTGATATTACTTAGTTTACGTCGTCCCGGGCCGAAAGTAGCAACTTACCGCCCGTTACGCGAGCGGAAATATCCACTCCCCTGCCAGGGGAAGACGCAAAATTGTGTACACACCTCGGGTGGTGATAGCGAAAACCTCAGATCGCATGTTTATCGCCCTCGCCTTTGGTTCGTGCAACAAATTCCTGCGATCTGATACATTCTTTATTTCACCACCCTAGAAATGTAATAGGTTCTTTTTGTATGTTAACATTAATTGAACTCAAACTAAAATCAATCTAAAAACGTACCCGCTGCATTGAGCCAAAGTTGCTGGCAGCATTTCCCCGCTGTATTGCACTTTAGTGATATTTTTAGTTTAGTTAGTTATCTACATTTTTTTACAGATACTTTTTGTATGAGATCTTCTATAATGCCAATTTCAAGGTTCTAGTCTGGACCGTTGGAAATTACCCAATAAATTTGATAAGTGGGTGCATGAGTGCGTTTAAAGAAGCTAACTACGCGAATCCATTTTACAACAGTATAATTGTTGAATGTTTGGTCATTTTATTCTGATTCGATTATTCTTTAAAAATGTGGTTTCTAGCTGTACTGGCGATAAATAAAGTAACTGGAGTAGGAAAACGCGGTTAAAAGGGTTTCGACAACAAACCCAATGCAGGGCCGCTCGACTTCTGTTTCAAACGTTCGTTAGCGTCGGTAACTGTCAGTTCACCGACTTTTCATAGTCACGATAGTCATTTCACAGATGTTTTACTAACTCTCAATATCAACTCTTCTGCGACTTAATCAATCTACGAATCTTTATTCGGTGAATAGTTTTCTGTGACGCGAATCTACTAATCGTTTGTCGGTGTAACATTAGGCATCCTCGGATACTTGTGTAGCGAAGGTAGTCCTTGTCTTGTTTATATGATTTGCTTAGGACCACAAGCCACTTGGCTGTTTTCTTCACCATTAAGATGTCCGTATGCATATTAAATGATTCTATTTGCCATCGAGAGATGGCGCCCAACTTCTCACTTTAACGTAATAGACAGCGAAAGGCACCAAACTGCATAATTGTATTTGTTTCTGCGTTAGGTATGATTTTTCATCATTATTTGATTGAACTATTCTGCAATTTCTTTATGGAATTTGCCTCAATTGCTTATTGCCCCTGAACGATAAAGAAAATCTCAATGAGAGATCAATCGCAAAACATTAAACCATGGTAATAGATACTTAACTATTTCCTAGACTACGGAAAGCAAGTAAAACAAATTCAGACACTGTTCAAAATATTATTTCGTAGCGTTTTGCTTTACCAACGCCATCTATCGCGTTTCATTATTTTCAGTCAGAGCCAAAGCCTTCGTTGCTTACAAAGGTTTCAATGCTATGAACCCAATCGGATGTAGTGTAAGTTGCTACTATTCAGAGTGTTAGCTTTCGTCTAGATGGCACAACTTCAACTAAACTTAAGAGGAAATTAAAACTGTTTACGATATAGCCGACAAAATTACAAGAAAAGGGTAAAATTATAGAAACATGAATGAAAATTAAGCAAAAATAAAATAAAATTACCTTGTCTTTTTACGTACGCATCCACCAAAAACTCTTAATATTACCACAGATTACACACAACAACTTGATAAAATCGGTCGAAAAATCAAAGAAGCTTTGGACACAACGAAAGCTCACAACAACCAGACAGTGAATAACCGAAGCAATGCCTCAAACGCCTGAATCACTTCGGCGGGAAAGATACTATTTTGTATTTTGTCCTTTACGCACTAAGGAGTATCTGTGTATATTTGTTTCACTGGTGTCGATTAAAGTGAAACCATTACGCCGAGAACAAAAAAGGTCCCCTCTGAGCAAACGGCCATATATCATCGCTTTGACGGCGCTCCTAGGGTCCGTTCGGGTAGTCTTTGTCCAAAAGCAGTAAATTTATTAGAGTAACGGTTGCAGTCTCAATGTCCTCGGATTATTTGCAGCTGTTTCGTTACTCAATAAAAAAATAAAATCATAAAATTACCATCGATTTTAACCGGCCAGAATTTTGCTATCTACAGACTACATAATAATATTTAGCTTTCAGACCCATTAATATCAAGAATCGTTGATGACCACGTTTTAGAAATGCTGAATAAAATCCGATTTTTAAAGGTCTTTTCATAAAAGTCAGTCTGATTCAGCATTTTCTTTGGCTTAAGCTTCGCGTTACCATCCAGCCAATAAAACGCGCAACGGGTGGCGCCTTTTTCTAATTTATTGCGTACACTGCGTGTGTTCTTTGCTAACTGCTGGGAGTACGGCGTATTGAACCAGCAATGAACAGAATTTGCTTGCTACAGCGACTATATCGAATAGATGAGGGAATCACGTCTTCCTGCCCTGTGTCAGAAACCACTGTGGCTTACTTTTATTAACTTATGTCTTTGAGCCCAAGCGTTTCTATGAAAGGTTATCAAATCAATGCAATATTGTCATATTGCATATCTGACTAATTTAAAAATATTTGGATATATGGATTTATAGATGTTTTTGTTGGTCTTTCAAGTTTAAAAACTGAAAGGATTTTAATCACATTTGACGCAGGTAGTTTATAATCGGAATCAATATAATGTGTAGATTTTATCCCAGGAATTTACCTTTTTCCCGTGGGATAGCGACATTTGAAGTTTTCTGAGACAACAGCTAGTAAAATGTAAACGGAATCTTCTCCACAACAGTATTTAAGGAATGTTTTGACGCGATAACGATAAGCAGTACGTAGCAAGGTCCGGTTCCATTTTAAGGTTCCATATTACCCAAAGGGCTCGGGGGACCCTAATACTAAGCCTGATTTATCCATCCTTCTGTCCGTCTGTCACAGATGTGTATCTTTTGAACCGTAGTAAGTAAACGTTTGAATTTTTTACAAAGTGTGTGTCGTTTAGAAATTTAGGTTTTGCTGTACTATTTTATTATTATTATGAGCCTATTATGTCCCACTGCTGAGCAAAAGCCTCCCCCCAACGCTTCCACTGCTCGCGGTCTGCTGCGTCTACGTGTCCAGTCCCTTAAGAAGGTGTCCGTCCCGCCATCGCCGTCTAGGTCTGCCGGACTCCAGTCAGTGGTTGTCTTGGGCCACAACTCATCCGGCATACGGCAAACATGACCAGCCTACTATTTTATTAACGTTAGTTAAATATTGTTACATAAAGGTAAGTAGGTACGTAAGGTAGAGTGGCGACCGTGTATCGTAAGGTGAAATGTTAGTAATAAGGTTTACATTACAAGGTAGACGGACGATCTGGTATTGATTGCGGGAAGCCATTATCAGCGGGTAGCATTAAACTGTTCATCGTGGAGCTCCTTCGGGAAGGGACAAGTCCAGTGGTGGACGTCTCCTGGCTGATATGATGATGATGACTGTTACGAAAAAAAGTCTTAAGTTCTCCTTTATCTCTTGGCCTTTTTTAATTATCTAACTGCCTCAAGATCTTAATCAAGGCATGACACTCACAATTAGATAAGTACTTTTTTAAGATGGAGTCCCGCTCCAACCTATTTCAAGGAAAGGTTTCGATTTCGAATGCTCGTCCTTGTCTAATGATGTAAGTGAGAGGGAGACGCAATACCTACTGAAGTATTGTGAAGGGTAGATCGAGCTAATGCGTTGACAGCGTAAGGGTGTCCCTGCAAAGAAAATATGAATTGTTATAGATGCAGCGTTGCGTTTAATAAATATTCATTACGATTATCTTTTGTTTACTTATTAAAACCGCTAAGTGCGAATTGAAACCTGCGGAAATCTTGTGATATTCAAAATCTATAAAGGACGCCCGTTATTTTCATCTCCAACATATTTATATAAGTCTAACAGCTGGGCACAAGCCTCCTCTCAGAACGAGAGGGCTAAAGCTATAGTTCTTACTCAGGCCCGGTGCGAGTTGGGAACTTCACACACCCCATTAAATTGCTTTGCAGGTGTGTGCCGGTTTCCTCGCGATGTTTTTCTTCTTTCGGTAAATTTCAAATGTACCTAATGTAATGTAACTTAAGGACGCACATGCGATCATTAAATGTAGAGTCTAAATCTCAAATATCTTGCCTAAAACAGTTGTTATAACTCTAATAATAATAGAGAATGTGAATGAATTGTATTTCTTGAAACTTTGTTGCAATAAACACATGTTGGTCCTACAGACCAGTGGTATAGTTAGGTATTTATATAACTTTACATAGACGACACGTTTAAGTTCAGTTCTTATAAATCCTTATCAGCTTATCATGCTCCGCTAGACGCACGTCGGAAGTATGACGTCATAACTCCTCTATCGCTCACTAGCGTCGGTGGGAGTTTTAGGCTCCCATAGACCTTAGAAAAACTCGCTTATATGATAAGTTGTTGAATTAGCTTTAGTAGATATTAGCCACAGGGAGACTAATCGAAGCTATGTTATGTATGCATTCACGGACTCCTACCAAAACACAAAGTAAGACTTGCATTCGAGTCGCTTAACTTCAAACATGGACAAATCCGGTTCGAAATATTTTTATGATTTTGGTATCTAGGTATTTTTATGATTTTAGTATATAAATAAAAGATGTTTTTTACCTTTTCTTTTTAAATCTTATGATTTATTTTTATCGAAAAGGTGTCGCACAAGGAGAGCAGTCTTGGACGTGTTTTTGCTTTATAGATCATGAAATTTAAATTAAAAAGAAAGAAATAAAAAGTTTATTCACAACAATACAAGACACATAGATAAAAAAGAAACCCAGAGAAATTTTTAACACAGAAAAATTGTCACGAAATGGTCCCAACTCTGCATTAAGGTCCGGCCACACTAGTGCGTAAAAGACGTCGACGGTGCGTTTACGCAACAAAATGTATGAAGAAACGGTGAGAGAACGTGACGCATGCGACACGTCACTGCGTATACGCAGCGGTGTGGTTGCTCCTTTATGCAGGCCTCACAGCCTGCGCTAGTCTTCTATTGGGACCAATTAAAGTATTTTAGCTATTATGAATGATTTATGTAAATAGAGTCGTTCTTAAGAAAGTCACGTCCGCAATTTTATTATAGACGATTATTCAATTATGCAGTTAAGTAACTCTTCCATAGATAGGTACAATTAGTTGCTAACTAATGAATGAGCATATAGAGCCCAGATTATTTTTACCACCCTAATTTTAATTCCCTACGCCCTACTTCCATGCTGGTCTGGGAGTAAAGAAAAAACATAGCATGTACCCGTTGCTTCTCTTCCCGCGCAGATGGTAAAAGCCCATCGAGGGAATGGACAAAAATCTTTAGAATAATGTTATAGGCGATGCGGCTAGCAACCCATCACTATTTTGATTCCTCCTTTCCACCTTACAAACACAATCATGCTAAACGTGGCCTTTAGGTCTTGTTACCTTAGGTACTTTATTGAATCAGGCGTTACTTTGCGGAGGTCCATTTCAATGAACAAAAAAGCAAGCGGTGAGTAGCGGAGTAGCAAGGTAAATTTTTTGTTCACCTTAGGTACTGTCTACCCCGTAAGGGATCAAGACGTGATTTATGTAGGTATGTATGTACTTTTAATTACACATACGTTTGACTTTAGTCGCGCGGTTGACGGACAGATAACCAGATAGTGGTCGACCCTGACTATGAACCTGTAGGATTCGAATCCTAAATGCAGGTGCCTGGAGACTTGAATGTTACATATACTTAAGTAGTAGTAGTATGGTTATCCGTTGTCTGGTAGGTACTCCATAGTACAAGCTTTGCTTAGCTTGGGACTGGGTGAATTGGTGTTAATTTTCCCATGATATTTTCGTATCGTATTATTAGCTTTAGTAGTGAGTGACTTTGCTAGAAAACTATTAAATCAAATTGTGCAATTGGGTTTTTACCCACTACCAATTGTCCTAATTATCAGAATTTTGTTTTTCTTTTCAATTTTTACCTACACATTAAGTTCAATTAATGAGGGAAGTCAATATGACTCATTAAACATTTACAGCACGATGACACAAAAACCGTTGCTCACCTAATGATTAAAATCGGGAATTCATTAAATTTAAAAATATTATCATTATTATTAAATGTTAAAAACACAAACAAACAACCTATCACACTAAACGCATACCTATATCTATACCTTCCCCGTTCCATCGTGGGTATCGTATAAAATTTCAGATACTTTACACAGACATACCTGCACACATATATCACGCCTTTATCCCTTACGGGGTAGACAGAGCCTAAGGCAAGCCTTAAAGTCACGTTTAGCTTGATAAAGGTGGAAAAGCAGTTACTTCATCCTACAAATATTATAAATGCAAAAGTTTGTGGATGTGAGTAAGTGTGACTGTGTATGTTGGTTGCTTCTTCACCCTGAAATGACTGGACGGATTTAGATCAAATTTGGAATGGAGATAGCTGGTACCATAGATTAAATCATAGACTACTTTTTATCCCCAAAAATTTCAAAGTACACGTCAATTGCTAATTCTACGCGGACGAAGTCGCGGGCAGAAGCTAATGCGCAAATAAATATTTGTACCTTTATCTTCATCGGCGTATTTATACGGCTCTGAGTGGACACAATTATAAAACAAATTATATATTTTCTCTGGTGCAAAGGGCGAGGGACAGCACCAACAGTATCCTAAAAATAATCTCGGATAGGCTAGACTGTCCGTTCATGACTCACTGCCATGCACTTTCGAACGGTCACGTGCAGTAGTGATTTGTGTATGTCTTTTATTCTTACTAACATTAGCAATAAGCAATTATGTAACTAACAAATTGTGGGTCCCAGTTACCCAAATAAAGAAATGTATTATTATTAGGTATAACAATACTATACAGAGTGTCCCGTAAGTACTTCGATACCTATTTACTCCTTAAGTTATCGATACAGTATTTTCGAGCGATACGCTTTCAGAAATCCAGCCCCTGGTCGCAATATAGCGTATAAATTGCTAATCCGCTTGCGCCGGCGACTCTCACGGGCTCGGGCCATCGATCACCACGCACAATGCTCTCATGGCAGATAACTTCCAAAATAGTGCCCACATCTGCGCCTGCCGCGCTTTAGATTTTGGTTACATTAGTAAGTATTTATTTATTTATTTATTTTATTTGGGGCATCAACAGCAATACAGTACATTGTAATGAGACTAACATTGACATTGACATTGTATTGTAAGTAGCTTGTGACTTCGAATTTCGATTTTTGAAGTTCGATTTATGCCATTCCGCTCACACTAACAGGCATCAATTTGAGTGTGAGAGGGACGATATGATACAAACGAAATGATAAGAGAGCACCAGTGCCCAATAGACTTTGAACTACATTAGTAAGTAGCTTGTGACTTCGAATTTCGATTTTTGAAGTTCGTTTTGTGCCATACCGCTTATACTAACAGTCATCAATTTGAGTGTGAGAGGGACGATATGATACGAAAGAGAGTACCAGCGCTCAACACCAGAGGATTGCAGATGCGTTGCCATCATATAGGGATAAGATGGAATTACGTCATGTGCAAGGCCGGATTATTCATAAGGCGGATGAGGCAAATGCCTAGGGAAGCCGCATCGACTAGGACCCGTGCAACCCGTGCAACCCGTCCAACAAAAAAAAACCGTTTCATTGTTTTTTTTTGAATAAAGTTCCTTATCGCGCGTTGCGAAAGGGGGTTAGATGGAAAAAATTAATACCAAAAGTTGTAACGACACTTTTTGCACTAGTTGTACCGGAAGTTATTCATAGCAAATTGATAAAATTGATTAGTCAATTACCACGGCAATTATCAAGGCATTACCACGCCGCTGCAAGTGCGAGCAGGACAAGTATTGAGTCAGTTAGCAACAAGCTGAGCGGCAACGCACAAACTCTTGCGTCGTTTTATTTGTGGCGTTAACTTAGAAGTTTATTTTCTTGCTGCTTCAAGGAGTTGTAGACTTGTATTTGATATTAATTTCAGCTTGATACCTCCACGTGATCCTGAGAAAAGGGTCCTCACAGACGGATGGACAGACAGAGAGACAGACAACAAAGTGATCCTATAAGGGTTCCATTTCTTGTTTTGTGGTACGGAACCCTAAAAATATATGTTTTTTTTTACTTTTTGCTTCCTTACCTAAACATTCACCTAGGTATGTCTACCACCACACGCTCGACAACCACAAAATGCAGTGTTGATATCAACGTCCGCAGTCATTCCGAAAACTGAGTCAACCTTTGCTTCCCAAGTTGATGATCAGCAGTGGCTTCTTCGACAGCTCAACTGATCTCTAACCGAACTGACCAATCTGCCGGCTGGTCCGTCGACTTATAGGTTGGCCTCTACAACCCATCCGTTATATCGCTTACCATATTTTTCTTTAAACATCACATAGTAATTTTTTAAGTTACCTTTTTTGTTAGATCCTTTTACAATAACCGCCCAGTTTGATAATAAATATTTGGTATACCTATTAAAGTAGTTCAGTCTTTTTTTCCGTGCGGTATAAAACATCTTTTAATACACTTTCGATATTAAAATCTAAAAGAAGTTTTTTTTTGCAATTTTGGGGCGTCATTATCCAGCTATAATACTTCCATGCTGGTCTGGGAGTAAAGAAAAAACATAGAATGTAGCCGTTGCTTCTCTTCCCGCGCAGATGGTAAAAGCCCATCGAGTGAATGGACAAAAATCTTAAGAATCATGGTTATAAGCGAAAAAAATCTGTACCGCTCAGAAAAGACGGCATAGCGCTCAGAGTTATTTTATGATATAGTAACAGTCTTCTAAGCGTGTTTCACGCTGGTTCATTTCACATGTTTTTTTTGTCCATGGGCTTATAGTCTATAAAAAAACAAAATGTTATTACAATTCCTTCACTAATTAATCGAAACGAACTTCGTTCCATCCGGGTGTCCCTTGACACCTCTCAAGTTTTTTAAATTTGTATTTTGCCTATGGGCCCTACAAATTTCATTGGTTGTCATTCACATTCACTTAATAATCTCCACGCCAGAAGGTGCTGAACACACACACATACTTAGATACAGGACCCTAAGGTGCGGCTAGTTGCGCTGTCAATTTGGCCGCATTAATTAAGATGTTTAGCTAAGCTATCGCGTTCGAAACGTTTCCTTGTGACAAATCTAAAATTAGAGTTCCTAGAGCACAGATTTTTAAAGTAGGGGATGCGCCACCCTAGGGGGGCGCAGAACCCTGCAAACGGGGCGTAGTCCACTAGCACCGTAAGGCCTACGACATTACATAAACTTGTAACTTTAATTGGTTACCTACATGTACATTTTTTAAGCCTAGGTATTTAGTGTCTCAATGCTGGTCATAGGCCATGTTAAATTATTCATGAATGTTCTGTTTTTGGATTATGATTTATTTTACAAAGGGGGCACGAAATAAATAAGTTATGGAACAAAGCCTAGAGAGTTACGCATTTATAAAATATAACATGGACGTTTTGACACCTTGTCTACATGTTTAACAGCTTGTTTGGAGTTATCTTAATGAGTCGAGTCGCTCGGTGCCCCGCGTCAGCGATTGCGGTTGGGTGTTGAACCTGACTTGGGCAAATCAAGTTGTTTTATCACGAACATTAAGTGGGCTAATTGGTAGGCTAGTAAAATTGTTGTACAATAACTAGGCGTTTTTGTGAAATGAAAAACAACAGGAAAAATATTATGAATACCTATGCCCTGTTCGATACCCCAAGATCGACAGGTGACTATAGACTCTTTCCTCGAGCAACTTTTAGAGATTGCTATACAACGAGGAAACGCAGCCAGCCATATGGGAACTTTACTCAGTGGCAACTAAATATAGGTTCCTAGGATACATAGATAAATCACGTCTTTATCCCTTACGAGGTACACAGAGCCCAATGTAACAAGACCTAAAGATCACGTTTAGCATGAGTGTGGGCGTATGGATGGAACGGGGAATCAAAATAGTGACAGGTTGCTAGCCATATCGCCTATAACGTGATTCCTAAGATTCTCGCCCATTCCCTCGATTGGCTTTGACCATTCTGTGCGGGAAAATAGGCAACTGGTACATTCTATGTTTTTTTTGCACCCAGAACTTGTTAATATCGGTTTTGTTTTAAAGAAAATATTTGGCTATAAAAAAAACCAGTGCTTGGTGTACGGGACATCATCACCACATAGTATAAAACAAAGTCGCTTTCTCTGTCCCTATGTCCCTATGTATGCTTATATCTTCAAAACTACAGAACGGATTTTGATGCGGTTTTTTAATAGATAGAGTGATTCAAGAGAAAGGTTTTTATGTATAATTCTACGCAGTAAGTCGCGAGCAGAAGCTAGTATATTTTCTAACGACGTATCGCATGATCCTTAATGTTTATTTTCCAAAAGGTTCTGTTTATTTCTTATTTAGGTAGGCATTTACGTAAGTATAACGGTTATATAATCTGGTAACGTTCTAGTCTGCCCTATCCGTCATCGTCCTTTTCATGTCAGTTTTGGTGATTTACGTGATTCTCAAAAGACCTGAGTCCCGGATTTGGTTCAGTTTTTAGCCTTTGCTAGAGTCACTAGCCAGTAAGTACGAAGAGGTAAGCCATTTTCATTTACGTACTTTTTTTTCATAACTGTGTTTGTTTTTATGGCGGTTTGGTTTGGGTAAAATTTTGCAACTGGTACATCATCCACTGCTAGTGGTCATATTGACTTGAAAAGATATTTGACATCCATCACGAAGATTGAAGGACAATCAAAACTTTATTGTGTTTGCTACAAAATAGATAGGTATGTTAAAAATTGGTTCACGTTTTGTTCATATTTTCGCAGATGATAGAGCATTTTTGACTGAACAGCGCTTTTTGGATAACAACCTTTACCTACTATCGTTAATTATGAGTACCCGGATGACCGGTATTTTCTTTTTGATACGGTTTTTAAAAAAATCATGGAAATCGTTAGAGCCGTTTCCGAGATTCAGATTATATAATATTTTTATACAATAAATGCTCGTTTAACGGTATTACATAACCGTTTAGCTAAAAACAAATTACATAAATTTTGTCAAAAATAACGTATTGGTAAATGACATAACAGTCATTTATCCTAACAACTTTTGATGTATCTCTCATATGGATTAATGTCGATACATATAACATGCATTAAGTGTAATGATCAAGATGCTTACTAACATGTAACTTGCGATCAGATGACATAATATTATTTGACATATAATTAGGTTCAATTACACTTAGCTAGGTTAGGCTAGGTCAGTACTGTGACGCTGTACTTAAGCAAAATAGGAGCTTGCCGTTTGCAGAGCTCTGTCAGTTTTGTTCTACAGTCATTTTGTTTTAAATATAATAGAAACATTTCAAAATTTAAAAACCCCCTACGCAATCCATCGAGTTTAATCATACATAAATAAGATAATAATTCAATTTTTTGCCAATAATGCCTTATATCGTTTTGAAAAAGAGCTGATAATCTTCAAACTACTGGACCGATTTTTACCAAACAAGGCTAAGAAACACCGCAAGGAAACTGGTTTTCGAATGAGAAAAACCGCATCCAAATCGTCTGCTATTTATTTATTTATTGAAACAATGTTTTAATTTCTAGTCAGTATTTGGGTTCCCATCTGTAAATTATTGTTATATATTTTTTACCTTTTCTGTTGTTCTGACCGCTTCATAATTATTGATGGTAACCGTTTGGTTTTTGATATTGTTTGGCTGCCACGACTCAGGCTGTGCCTAGAGTGTGGAGTCATTGAATTTCGTAATATTGGAATTCGTTTCTATTTTGGAAAATAATTTTTACTTTGCTTTGATTTACTTTGCTTGAGAGCTACAATGCCACTGGCAGATACACACCAGGGATGTAACGGAGGTAGTTTTATCAAAACCGAAGGCGGAGTCGGAGTTTTTAAATTTGCTTTATCGGAGTCGGAGTCGGAGGCAGGGTCGGATAATTGACGATAGAGTGCACGTAGTAGGAGTCGGGGGGGATTCCCCGCGCGACATGTATGAACCTGTTCATAACAGTCGACATAGGCCGCCGCCGCCGCTATGTTATGCTTCGACCTCCGATTAAAACCTTCGATTTAAAAGTGTCGGAGCCGAAGTCGAAACCGAAGGTGTAATAATAATCGGAAGTTCCGACTTAACGGAACCGGAGTCGAAGCTCCGTAACATCCCTGATACACACACAGGCATTGATGTCAAACTTATACCACTCCTTTTTTGCGACAGGGGTTAAAAATGATAAATATACACTGCGTCTTTAACTTAATCTCAAACTCTTGCGCAAAAGGTTGATTGTTTATTGTTTTCGGAAGCCTTTTTTTTGGTGTACTTTCTTGGTCGTCCGTTATAATACTATTATGTATACCAAATTTTAAATAAACTTAACCACGAAAATCAGGAGAAATACCTATTTGCAAGATTTGAGCCCATCAAACACCATGAGTCACAAGTTAAACAAAAGATTGAAAAAAAATAACTCTGCTTCTGACGCGATCAGGTACTAAGCTTGCAAAAATATTGACTGCAAGCCATAATAACATCGGGTTCAACGGAAATGAACGATTCTAAATTTTAAATTACTAGAAATGGTTAGTTCGGGACATCAATAACTTTCACCGACTTGTTATTGATGTTAACAATGGGTACTTAGGGTGCTTCCTTAATTATGTTATGACCCATTTTAATTTAGTTGTTTTTCATATTGACCGAAATGCCGTAAACACGTTTTACTTGTAACAAACATCCTCTATTTTTAACTTATTTTTGTATATTTATTTTTATCTCAAGTTAGGTTTTTACAATATTCATATAAAAAGTAATAAAACAATATTAATACAAAATATAAAAACATAGGTAGGTAATAGACAACCGGATGCAAAGCAAAGTCTTAGTCATAAGGTCCGGTTGCTACCTAAACATGTATATATGTGTGAAATGTATGTGGTAACATTAAAGGGGATGGGGATCCTAGATATACTCGGCGGCAAAAAATGTGGCCCAATCTCCATACAAAATTATCCATATTACATACATATGAGGGCGAATTTTTGTGCCACTTTTATAATTATTCCACAATAAAGTATTGGACCAGATCCAGCTCCAGATATTGAAAACTAGAACTCATATTAAAATCCGAAACGTAAAGCTATGACAAGGGAATCGAACCCAGATCCTCATCAATCCGTGATGCGAGCTTTAACCCCTACACTACCCATAGCAGGTACATAGGTTAACCTGAATATTCTTTAAATCAAAAGACAAAAGTGCACTAAAGATTGCTTATCTCTGGATGCACCAACAAATAGTTGGACCTGACAGATGTGACAAGCGTTTTAGCTACCGAAATGCAGGGATTTTAAACATCGTATTATCTTGTGTCCATTTACTATCAGAACCCGGTATGCTGTCTGCCTTATCGCACACAAAGGGACGGCCTAATACAGACACGCACACTAACTAACAAAGTCATTAACAAATTAAAAACATTCAGGTGAACAAAAAAGTAGTTGGTAAACAAACCTCCGCTGTCATACGAATCGGTCGTTGGTCATTTAATTTCGTATAAATACCGAGTTCGTTAGAGCATTGGTGTCAGTACTTTCTCAGCCATCGAACTGTGCTAGTGTCATTTGTGAAGTGTTGAAGTGATCGTGAAATGTCTTCGACTAACTCGGCATCTTCCATGTCGCTGTCAGACAGCTCTATGGATTCCTCGCAATCCCAGTTTTCGAATGCCAATCCGATGTTGGGAGCGTCCCAAAAATATGACAGTAAAAACAATGATGTGCTGTCGCATGGTGTTCAGGACATGCTCACCGAATATGATCCCTACAATTCGAATCCGTTCTTAGATTGCAAAATCCTTGCGTCCGTACCTCCGTTTAACGATTACAACTCCCGAGACGGGACCAGTTTCAGCATTCATGATATACTGGGAGTACCGCAGTCCTATAACCCGACTATCATCCAGGATGTGGACATCGATACTAGTTATGCCTATCCGATGTCTACGTACGAGACCATCAGCAACAGCACCCATGGCAGCTACGCGCCAGAAGCAAATGCAACCGTACCAGAAAGCAGCATTAATAAAACAGGACAATCATACACCATATCAAATCCCCAGAGTGACAATCAAGGGAACTACGTCAGATGTCACCAGAGGAACGACATGGGAAACGAATTAGTGAACAATCCCGGAACTTCACCTAATGACCCGAGATTCACCCAAGTAAGTTAAAAACAATATACCTAAAATATTTCCGCTCTAGCAATAGGGAATTATTTTTGAAAGCCTGAACTGGTTAATTAATGCCTCATTACAGTAGAAAAACCGGATCCGTAATGACATTTTAATGTTGTTGTAACTTGTTTAAAAGAAATATAGAAATAGGTTGAATATATAGAGACCTATTCATTCCGTGTCTGAACCTTACCCTAACTAGTCGTGCTAATCAGCTTTGGCCTTTTGTAGAATACTTCCTGGAACCAGAAGCCGGCATCGAGCACCTCAGTGGCCACCCCGTCTCCAGCATCCGACAACGGTTAGTTGAATTTCTTCAGTATTTTATAGAAAATTATTTCAATTGGCTTATAACTTATACCGCGTGTTCTTTTTTCTTTGTACGTCTGTCGATATCTTCGCTGTCTGTGGTTAGATTTCAATTATTTTTTTGTTCAATATTAGCGTAAATTATTAATTTATCATAATCTGTTTTTTAGCCTGTAGTACAATTATTATCTGTAGGTCTTGTTACCTTGGGCTCTGTCTACCCCGTAAGGGATAAAGACGTGATTTGTGTGTGTGTGTGTATGTATGTATGTTTTTGGCTACTTGAAATTATTTGCACATTTGAAGCCAGTTAATGTTTCTGTTTTAAGCGAAAAAATTATAAGGGAACTTAATCAAATACAAATATTATAATATATATTTTTGTGAATATTAGGTATAGAAAACGGTATTTCCTACTTATAATTATGACTACTTTCACTCTCGCGACATTACGCCTTTTATTATATTGTTAACTTCGCCACGACCTATCGGCCATATCGCTGCAACCACAGTCACAAGTGCAAGCCCAAGATTCTAAAATGCAACGGACATGCAGTAAATAGATAGCAATTCAGGTGGCGATTCCAAAATTTGAAATTCTAAGTTCGTGTCATACTATCCTTTTCACTCTCTTGTTAATGACTATGAGTGTAAGCGGGACGGCACGAAAGCAAAATCTTTAACTTTAGTCCTGCTGAAGGAAACGTAAAACAAGATCAAGCGTGGGTAGTTAGAAAAAGTCATGTCGTTTAACGAACGTGACTAGACTTCAGTCTGTTTGTGATTAGGGCCGCTGCAACAAGGCGAAATCGTCGAGGTAGTTTTAGCAATATAACTGAATGGCGTAATTAATAATTATAAGTGTCTAGTAGTGAAATTTGCGAAATTGTGTAAGAATACGAATAAGGTAAGGTTCCATATAAGTAGTCAAAATGATGTGATTACATCGAGTTTTTGGCGATATCTCATCTCTGAAACTATGAAACCTGAATAATCCAAATGAAAGTCGTAATTACGATTATTTTTTTCGTTTTCAACCTTTTTGATCGCGATGCGTAAAACGTATAACTATTTTCTAACATTATACCTAAAACATGGTTCTGTACTATTACAGACTATAGAATACCATTGAATCATCAAAACTAGACCACAGACGGTGAAAATATTGATTGTTATTAAAATAACAACCACTATTGTGTAAATTCTGTTGTATCTTAATAACCTTAATGTTAGCAAATACGGCAACATAGGCTATTGCAACTACAGATCTTTTTTTTCTCATTCTCACTTTGGATAACTTCACTCACAGTCCCGATAATTTATTTCATATTTACGACAGTTTCTTGGTTACATACAATTATTTGCATACTAATGTTGTTATTTTTATTTTTTAGATATGTCGCCTGAATCGTCGTCTTATCAAAAAGGATTCACGAAGCGTGCAAGGACGGCTTACACCAGCTCACAGCTGGTTGAATTGGAAAATGAATTCTACACCAATAAATACCTGTGCCGTCCGAGGCGTATTGAGCTGGCAACTTATTTGCAGCTGTCTGAACGCCAAATCAAAATATGGTTCCAGAACCGTAGGATGAAGTACAAGAAGGACAACAAGAATATTAAGCCGTCGTCGTCGGCCGACGATAGCCCCTCTAGCAGCTCAAAGGATTCATCGCCCAATCAAGATCACAAGACTCACCACGGAAGGAGCTGCAGTGGACACGACCGTCACCGTCGTCTACTTACAAATGGTCATCTTTCGCAGCACAAAATGTCCTTTGCTCCCAATGAGACAATCTCCAAACCTCCGGAATACTCCGCCATCAATCCGCTCAAGACTATCATAAAGGGTCCACAGAATCCGAGCGAGCTTCCGCCTTACACGCCTTTACCATATTCTGCGTACTATCCTACAAGTGCTACCGATGGGTACGTGCCGAATGGCATGGGCTTAAAATTAACTGACGATATTTCGAGATACGCTTCGACCTCTTCGTACTACAATCAAATGTCTTCTGGAGTGGGAATACCGCCAACAACAACCGAAGGATACGGGTATGGTACTATTCCATCGTCACATGCAGCACCGACCTATGAAGACAGCACCAGCGTTCTTGCTCGATCCGCCGGCGTGACTCTGTCACAAGACCCTTACTATTCTTACTTGAATATTTAATTAATCTACAATGAACACCCTGTCCTTCAGACCCTGCGACTCAACTTACTTTCAAGCAAAGAGAGGCAAGTATTCTTCTAATATTTCACTATAAATTGAGGTGCAGGTCCATTTTAAATATTAAAATTTACTTATCTGGTTAATTTAAAACAAAAATTTAATTTTTAATAATGTTAAATTATGCGTATGCTACTAAGTGCATAGCAAATATACCTCATGGCTGGATAGGTTGTCTAAAGTAGACAGTCTTACAACTTTAGGTATCATAAATGTTACATTTTATTCATGATTATTTTTGTTGCATTTATTATTATTTAGTATTAACTGGGTCAATTTAGCAAATTTTGCATCTTTCGTAATTTATCTTCTTAGGCCGGTGATCAACTCTGTCGACCCTTACAGCCCCTCTCAGGGCGTCGTATAAATGTTTTCACATGACTCTTACAAAGTCTAAAATTAAACTGGACCTAAAAACCGTGCTGTTATCGTTAATTTGCTGTAAGGTCTCATATCGCTACCATGTTTCAACACTGTCACTTAGCACTGGCCAACTTGATCCCCATTCGAAATATCTTAAAAAAAGACTATGGCCAGAGTGAGCATTTAAAGTGACCTATCCAGCTTTGAAAGTGTATCTATAATTTAAAAGACATCAAACTATGTTATTGATATCAGATTTTTTATAGATGATTTTATATACTCTTTAGTTAGGTCTAAGAATAATATATACTTAATTGTAAAATGAAAAGTACCAAAAAAAGTAGGTATTTTAAGTTTATTTTTATAGCATAGGGCGGGTGCATTTCGTCATACCACTCGAGCGTCACAGAAAGTAAAGGAAAGGCCATGATTCACGGTGGACCTATTTTAAGCAGATAACGTTTAATCTGTTCTGGACACTTATTACAAAGTTACAATAAATGTACTTATTACTTTGTCTACATTACACAACACACTCAAGGGAAACCTGGAAAAAAAATACAGTTTGCACTGCCAAAACTCACAACATCTCTAAAACTACACATGCTAGCTTATTCAAATAAATAGGGCTGTTTAAACAATTTAATGTTGCTTGCACATCATTAATTTGTTTGTTTATATAAAACATAGTTAATACTTGTTACATAAACGTCGATGTCATAGCAAAACTAAGATTAAATCAAAACATATTTTTTTTATTTAATTATAGTTTTCTTATAGTTGGTGCTGCGAGCTAGTCACATCGTGTGATGCCTGTTGACACGTTTGGCAAACATCGGCAACACAGGATGCAGTCATATGAAAGAGTAAGACAGGACTAGCTCTGCTTACTTTAACATATGACTGCATCCTGTGTGTTTGCTGATGTTTGCCAAACGTGTGAATCGGCATGAAAAACTCTCCATTTGAGGTACTACCCTTAGAGGTAGCCATCCAAGCAGTATATATATAATTATATATACCATTCTTATTCATTCTCATGCTTACCACTAGGGTCCGACACGGTCATTAAAGATTTCTTCCGCTTATCACTACCCGGAACAAGTTAGAAGATAGTGAATTCGTTGCTATGTACATTCGCAAACTATTTATTTGAAGAGCATCTTTGGCAGAACAATGACTATATTAAAAAAACATTTATCGCAAATAATAAGTCACGACTGGTAGTTTGGTTTTATATTATGTTTTTTATATTTCATAAATGATTTGAAAGTGTTTTTAATAGAATACTTATCACAAGACACTCGAGAGATGTGAGAAATAGCCCCGCCCCATAGGTTAGGTCTAGTCAGAATGAATATTTAACCAACTTTTTGTGTACTACTTAAAATGTTAAGTACTACTTATTACTTGTGAATATCGACGAGTAATGTCTGTTTTTGTTTTAAAGAACTTTAAATAAAATATTTTTCGAATTTTCTATGCAGTAAGAAAATAAGACTGACATACAGAGACTGATAATTTGTTAACTTGTTAAAAAAATAGGTAATAAAAATACTCATAATGGCAGTATCTAGGCAACCGCGCACCACCTTAAACCACATAATAATTTGTTTAGACTTGATTGTGGTCATGCGCATGTCTAGTTGGTACCAAAAAAAACAATAGTATTTTCTTTTCAAATTCCCAATTTTATTGTTATAACCAGCCTCTCTCTTTCATTTTTTTTTATATAAATTATTACTGTGCAACACAAAGCACCTAAGCGCTTGCAGTAACCATGATTAAATATGTATAATTTATTTTAAATTATTAACTTAATATTATATAAAAATAATGAAACTGTTTTAATTCAACTTGACAATTTCAAAATTGGCAATACTGATTCCGTCAGTATCTTAATATTATTACTTATTTATAGAAATTCAAACATTTTATTGGTATCACTGTTTTAATTTGTTGTGCTTAATGATAAACAATTTGTACCTGTTGTACAGTAGTATTTTTTGCGCAATGAAACCTCATTGACGCATTTCAATTTCAGTTTTACTTTTATATCGATTTTATGTCGATTATGTTCAATTTCTGACTAAGTAGCTATAGAATATTTTTATTTTTTATAAATGGTATGACATTAGTTTTATTTATAATCATACTGTTATTTTATATTATGTTAAATAAAGAACACTTGCCATATTTTTGAATTTTTCATTTTTACTACTAAGGTATCCCGCTGCCCACCTGCAAAGGTCTCGTACCTAATAATAAAATAACTGATTTCCTAAACTAGACTACGTAGTCTAACGCACACGTTCGCAATCGCATTCGCCATCACTCGTAAACTTGACTTACATAATTCTTAAATGGTATCTTTTTTTCACTCAAAAATCACGATTTCTTACGGTTGTGTTAAACTATGTATCCAACACACAATGTGCATGCTAACGAAATTTATTTTAGCGAAATGTACTGAAAACATATCTTAAATGTAAGATACAATCTAGGATCCACGTTTAACGTTTAAACCATCTGACTATGCCGTTACGTCAAACATTATAAGAAAGTGTATAGAAAGAACAGTAAAGTTGAAATGCGATTGCGTTCAAGGGTGCGGTGGACAATATTAATGATCATTGGTATTTCGCCTACCAAATTATCCAATTCACTAATTATAGAACATTTCGCTACATCGCTATTAGGTAGTAAACAAAAGTTGCAAAATTTCATTATTTAACAGCGTTTATTCCTAATGAGCTGGCAACATCGCATTTATCGTGTTTTTTTACGATTATTTCACAGAAATTGAATGCAAGTTGTGTTGAGACTTTTATATTCGTATCAAAGGGATAAAATAATATATCTCGTTTAATAAAAAAATAATTGTCCATTACGATTAATTATTGCATTGGACACATTGAATACACTAAAAACAAAACACAACAGAAGCACATTTCAAACTTTTATAAAATTTCTGGGAAATAATAGTAAAAAAACTCCAAAAATGCGACGTTGCCAGCTCATTAGAACACTTAATTACCTAATCAGGTTCAATGACAAACATTATTTGATGTAGTAATTAACAAATGTCATGGTATTAAATTAAAAACAGGTATACATATTATACTTACTAATAGCTGCCTAATTTTAGCAATTTAAAACCACGAAGTTCGGACCATTCGGGGGAAGTAGGTACTTAGATGCAATAAATATTTAGTGGACATCAATCTCTGTTCATAGTCAGAAAACTAGGAACTCATAAATAATTATGAAACGAAAACAAAAACCGTCTACATTATAACCTATGATCGCATATCTAGAGCAAAGCAAAACATTTGAAATCTGATTGTAGATTACATTACAAGAACGATTTGGAGCCTCTTGACACCCTTAAAATAAAAAATTAAATTTTAAAATCTATTTGGATGAAAAATCCTTTGAACTCATTTACTAGCACCTACAGAATCCAGTAGTGATTTATTACTGGATTCTGAATTGAACACCATAAACGGTGTCTCGATAATGAAACCTAGGTCATTTGCTACACAACAGTGCGACTAAACACTTATTAATTACTGCTTTGCGTTATTTGCTACTTTGCTAGTAAGTACTGTGCCTTGCACCAAATAATTAAAACACAGTTCATATTTTCATTTTATTTATTTAAAAAGCAGAGTTTTAAAAAAGGCATATCAATTTTGTACATATTTAACCTAATACTTAATTACAAGAACTTATAAAACCTTAAACATAACTTAACTACTTAGTATTCTAAACAATATTTCTTACAATACATAATAATTAAAGTATACCTAAACTGACACTTAATAAATGCTGAAATGTTAAATTACTAAATTGATACTCCTTTAAATACTTATCATTTCATCAAAAACTGATATGAATCACGAGACTACAAACTCTTTAAGTAAATAAAATGATAGATAGATCATGGTTCTACTGTAACGGTAACCTTAGACTGTTTCCAAAAAAGAAAAAAAAAACAATTTCATTCAACTGTCAAGTTCAATGAAATTGACCTACAGAAACCTAAATTGACTTCTGGCAACCCATTTCTAAGTCTATAATGATTTTTTTTATTTATGTTTGCTAAACGACCGAGTGTACCACCGACCAAACTTAAGGGAAAAAAATCAATTTAATAAGTCACTTCATGAATGATTTTTTCCAATGAACAGTGCAACGAAATTAGTGTCATACTTTGAATAAGAACTAAGATGTTTCTACCAATAAAGGAACATGAAACATTAAAGTGAAAGCACAGCCAAACATATTAATGAAACTAAATTATTAGGATAATTTAGAAAAACATTTGGTTTGAACCATCGCGCAAATACACGGACGAAAAAGAATCCAAAAGAAGCAAATTTGCACCTGGATACAGAAATATACGTTGGCTTACAGATTATCACTTTTAAAACGTTCGTCTGCTTTCTTTGTGGTGGTGCTCTCTTACCATCAGGTGACCACTTGCTAATTTTCCTTCCTTGTAGTTTAAAATAATATGAAAATAAAAACTTAACATTAAACAACAATCGGTACCTATTATCACGTGGAACATTTTGTAGCATATGACATGCATTATGATAAAGTTTTTACGCGATACCGTAATTCCAGTGCAATTCAAGAAGCCAAAACGAACGCGTACTTACAGCAAGGAAGCCAACTTACTCGCTGTTATCAGAGGTTTATCGGTACTCAAACGATGAATCACTGCAACCGAATTTGAATAGTCTGTCCACGCTTGCGTACAGCAAAGTCTACTCAATACCTCAACTCGCGGTCCTAGGAGAGCTTAGGTAAAGTAGCTCTTTTTCATATTTTATAAGCGACAAGGGGGGGGGGGGGGGGCAACAAGCAAGTGTATCACTGATAACAAGTGAGCAACACCACCCACTTCGTAAATTCTTAAAACATTGAATCGACATAAAGATGACTGTGGAAAAGAAATCGGTGTCTGAGAAGAGTTGATATTCTCCTGGGTTTCTCGGGTTCGTGGTGTCGCCACTCACCAACAGCTCGCCATAGCTGCCCTGCGGTGACTGGTTGCGCTGGTAATGGCACCAGCGGGCGATGGGGTCGTCACATCCCTACGCCAGAGTTTGATTAAATGGACCCGCAGTCCACTATGTTTTATGGACCCGTGACTAGAAAACTTAATTTAAAAATCAGCAGTCGCCAAAAAAAAAAATTAACAACGGTACGCGCATAAAACTTTCGATTGAAGCTCTGTCCTCGACAAATTTAGAGAAGTGTAACAATGAATACATCGAAACAAAAAAATTGTACACCCAATCAAGATAAAAAAAAAAACGAATTCAAAATACTTCAACTGGTGGTTTTAGATTGGCAGACTTGTGATTTTTAATTGTGAACGACAAACGTGATAAGTTAGTAGACGTTCAAAGTGTAAAGAGTCTTTGAATCCAATAAGGCAAGATGAAATCATTATTTTTTAGTCCAATAATCCAAATCTTTGTGGAAACATTCGTAATTAATTCAAATATTTGTTGTGAACTCGTTCGTTTAACTAAAGCGTGTTGAAGTCTATTGAGCAGAATCTGGCAAGAGTCGCAGCAAAGTAGAACTAGTTTGCAGAGAACGCTGGCAACACCAATTTTCACTGGTACTCCTGAAAGTAACAAAGTAAGTAATTTATAATTACAATGAGAAATTACGAAAATAATTACAGATAAGACACTTGGAAATGACCAAATAAATGAGATATCCCAGATAATTCACGTATTTCTTAACGGTATACTATGTTCTAAATGCCATAGTTTTTGAAGATCACTGAATGTTTGTTATTCTTTTACGCTAAAGCTATATATTTTAATAAGACTACAATAATAAAGTTCAGACATCTGAATAACTATAAATTATTTTTAACCATGTGCAAATTGGCCACAATACAACATCCTAGTCCTATTGACTAAACTTTAGCGACAAAAGCCGATAAAACAGTCTTTAAGTGAAATTTCAAACGGCATCGACAAGACTATTTTGTCTTTCCATGAAACTATTGTAAGATTAAGTTTAGTGATATGCAGCGATAGTGGATAACTAGTCATGGCAGTTAAGCTTCATCATTTCATTTCATTTTCTGCAAATATTCTGTCTCAGATTTTAATGAAATTCTAATAAAACTTGGCACAGATACATACATATATAAATCACGTCTTTCTCCCTTACGGGGTAGACAGAGCTTAAGGTGACAAGACCCAAAGGCCACGCTTAGCATGATTGTGGGCGTATAGGTGGAAAGGGGAATCAAAATAGTGATGGGTAGCTAGCCGCATCGCCTATATGATTCCTATGCCCAATATATATAATATATATTAACTAAAATAAATACAAATGAAGTAGATAAATAAGCACGCTCGTAAAATTTCCAAGTTGAAAAGACATACATACCTAATATTTTATAATATCGGTAACTGCTCAGATGATTGGAGAATTCTGCTACTCCCGATGCTGTTCATTGATGTTAGGTATGCATTAGCTGTTAAAACAGTAGTTCCCTCTGCAAAAGAAAGAAAAAAATATTACAATAAATATTTTTACTGCCTCTCATTCAGAAAAGTATGATTTGCTCCATGTCGAGAGGGATCAAAGTGCAACTTTTCTGTTTAAGGCTTTTTCTAAGTATTTTTTTTTACAAATGCAATTTTTTGAGATAATTGTAAAACCACATTTACTATGCTAATAGCTCTTGAATCATATTTAGAATTATTTTCCAAGTTTTTTAATGTTCGGGCGGGAGCAAACTTATTATAGTCTTGGGCGTTAACACTTGAATCCCTCATTACGCTCTGGATTCAATGTAGCGCCCCGCCGTAAATTCAACATATTAAACTAAACTGCCACAGATGTAGAAAAAAAATTGCTTTGCTACTCCGCCACTGCGACGAGCTCAACATGGTGGACGATCGGAGAGAGTCCTTGGTAACAGAGTAGCACAAAAATAATGATTTTTTGTTCATTAATAAGGTTCTCCGCAAAGTAACGCCCGATATAATCAATTGAGAGCCTCCCTTTCAAATAAAACATCGTAGAGTCAAGTCAAAGTTCTTGTGTCAATCAGAATTTTCTGAGTGAAATTGAAATCTACCATCGCAATTTCGATATGTAAAGTAAAAAGAGAAAACCTGCGGCTATCTATTTAACAGTGTGTTTTAAGTTCCACGTCTGCACTGAGGCCGTAAGCAAACTAAATGTAAAAGTATTTAGAAAGGTGAAGAAAGTACGAACTTTTAACATTCGTTCTGGTACCTTACCTCTTACTTCAGGAAACTTCTACGACGAGCGAAGTCTTCATCACCTTTGAATGCACTTCAACCATCTCTCTCAGCAATGATCTCTGAAGTCGCTCAGTCGTATCCTAAAAAGTTAAAATTAAAAATGTATTAACACGAGTATAGAACTATTATAGTTCGCGAATAATAAAACATAAATAATACTACAATATCAATGTTTTTATTTCCATGCTGGTCCGAGAGCAAAGAAAAAACATAATGTACCAGTAGCTTCTCTTCCCGCGCAGATGGCAAAAGCCTATCAAGGGAATGGGCGAAAATCATAATGTTACATTACAGGCGATGCCGCTAGCAACCTATCACTATTTTCATTCCACTTTCTACCCTATACCTAAACGCCCACAGCGTCTTGCTAAACGTGGCCTGTAGGTCTTGTTACCTTAGGCACTGTCTACCTCGTAATTAATTCACGCTAAAAAATAGTTTTAACTATTTTATAAGATAATTTGATATATTTGGAGTTACCGGAAAGAATACTTTACTACAGGGCAAAAACCGGGGAAGGGTTATACAAAATATTTGCAGAGAAAGTCGCTGGCAGCATCTCTTTCTTACTATCATACATTTTAGTCCAGGAAACTTCTACGACCAAAACTTCGTTTTATCTGCGCTGGGGGTAGTTTGCGCTACAAAAGCCGTTATTATAAATTCACTTATTATTTTACAAGTTCCTACAAGCAGAGACTGCGGGTTCTCTGTTCATTATGGGTTTTATCTATGGACCGCAATAAGTAGAGGTACTCTTAGCTGGATGAAAATTTACACAGAAAATGGGGTAGTTTGAGGTCAAACGTTGCAACTGTTGAAAGTTGAATTTTACCATAGCCGTGTACTAATTAATAGAAATAGAGCGGATGTCAATGTAAATACAGTTAACCAAAAGAACAGCTAAAAAACAGATTGTCTGCAAAGTCGGTTTACGGAAGATAGTTTTACGTGATAACGACATAAAGAAACATAATATTCAAACTGCTAGCTCTGACGTCACGCGAGAAGATCGTGCCTCTCTATTCTATCGTTTGTTCCGCGCTCGCTTGCACACTGACGTCACGCGCAACGTAACGCAATGAGACATGCTTTTTCGTGAGTGCTGCCGGCGTTCATCGATTTATAACACGTTATGACGTCAAAAAAGCATTATTTATACCTGTAATTGACGGTTGCAATTTAATTCTGAAGTCCTTTGACGGTGTTCTGATATAGTAACCTTCAAAACTGCTGCTCATTTTTCTGTGGAGTTAAAAATCTTCAATTAGAATAATATGTATCACTTCACATTTCTTTAATAAGAATATGGACAACTCCTGATCGTTTAGTCAAACCCTCTAGAAAAGTATTCAAAGCATAATTTAAATCCCAACATTTAGAGCCATCAACAAAATTAAGACAAGAGGGTAGTACATACTATTATAAATACGAAAGTAACTGTCTATCTGTCTGTCACGCTTTCACGCGTAATCACTGAACCGATTTTAATGAAATGTGATACAGAGATAGTTTCAGTCCCGGGGATATAATATAATTTATTAATATATTATTAATATAGTAATTTCAAAGTGCATAATTAATCATACTAGACTAACCTGTCATTTTTCCTGTACCTAGCTTAAGACTCCTACGGCGGCTTGTGTAACTGCTGCAGTACTCTCCAAACAGTTTCTTCCTCGCCTGCTGCACCTGGTCAAGTAATAAAACTATTATTATTGCGAACTAAATCTGAAAGCATTTGGGTCTGGGGCGCATTTATATGGGCTGGAGACAAATAACAGAAAAAAAAGACTGTTGTTCTTTTAAATGTTATTTCCCTAAAATCAATAACTTTATACGAACTAGATCCAAATTAAATGTATCTAAACATAAAATGAAGATATTACAATTTATGGACCGTAGTTTAAATCGCAATTAACAAGTAATTATTTGTCTCCTTTCTGAAGAAAATATCGAAACTATACTAATACTACCTGCATGGTAATAAAAAGACAAATTCCAAGTTTACAGTAATAGACACGATGTAGTTAAAATCGAAATGAACATATTAAACTCACCTGAAGATGACAATATCGAAGCCATAATTATTTCCCAATTGCGAATAACTGACGATAAATTGACGGAGAAAAAGCGAACTTAATCAAACAAAAAGAATATAACAAGTGACGAGCTCCGCACCGCATCCCTTTATAAATACGATATTTTCATTAGGATTAGCAATTATGAGGGTACATATTGCTAGATCAATTCCATACCGTAACAAAATAACTTAAAAACAACTTATATCGCATCTCTTTCGTATTTCACTTAAACGAGGGAGATGTCATGATCGACATACAAGCGAAACACAAAGTGCGGGCAAGGGATCGTTAATGATTTCAAATTTGAATGTAACGATATCTATACAGAAAATAGTACAAAACGAGACACAATAATGAATAATACTACACTAGACTACTCAAAAATGTATTAATTTGTGCGATGTCATTAGGTAATTGTATAATTTGCACATAAATAATTAGGTGCAAAACTGGTCTACCTTCCTTTAAGTTTCATGTCCAAATGAAAATGTTAGAGACTAAAGATATATGTATGTACATCATTAAATAAATGGGCATTTCAATCATTTATAACTTAAAGGCTAATCACTGAGTAATTAATAAACTCAAAACAACAAAAAGTGACGAAGTTCTATGTAGGGCCAGTTTGATCTACGCCTTGCCTAGTGGTATTTGTGTGCATACCTACAGCAAAGCGTAGTTTAAACAGACCTTACTTTACCGTTCAGAAAACTACGCCTTTTCTTTTTGTTTCATCTAAGACAATAACGAATAATGTAAGTAAGTAAGTAAATGCTTTATTGTACAAATATAAAGAAACAGATACAAATTACAAAAGAAGACATTAAATATAGGTGAACTTATTCCTATAAGGGATCTCTACCAGTTAACCTTTGAGTAAATGAGAGGAGCATTAAGCGAGAGAC
Source organism: Pandemis corylana (assembly GCA_949127965.1). Lineage (NCBI taxonomy): Eukaryota > Metazoa > Arthropoda > Insecta > Lepidoptera > Tortricidae > Pandemis > Pandemis corylana. The sequence continues at coordinate 5,717,769 of OX421859.1, read as the reverse complement.
CGACAACGAGTGAGTTTAAAATATCCATATAGTGAAAGCCACAATAGAGCATACATCTCAAAATACAAGAAACAATTCATAAATAAACTACTAAATATCATTACACACATGCATACATACACACTACATACAATATGAGTACACGCATACAATTTTTAAGGAGATGGTGTGAGCCCCATCTTCCTCAAGCCCGCCTTGATCGACGCCACGGAGGCAGATTGCCAGTGATAACAGATAACAATGTAGGTAGAATTTAAGTAATGAACCTGCACTTTATATTTTTGAGATCAACATTTCTTTCGTTTAATTTACTGCAAAGTTATAATTCTTAACTTTGCACTTCATTAGGATAATCTTGTTAATAATTACACTTTTAATAACAATTACTATTTTTACTAGTATGATGCTATGATTTTAAAATAACTGGACGTTTTGGTGCAATGCTTATTCTCATTTATTAGGAGTTCTGTAATAAATATTATGTAATTACAGAAACAGAATTATAAAATGGTTAATGCTCAATAGAATAGGTTTCCAATTTGATAATATTTCTCAATACGGTCAGACAGAGAAACGAATTGAGTGCTAGTTCCTACTTAGTACATCTAGAGGCTCATTTCCGTTATTGAAAAACTATGAGTGAGACAAAACTTACACGAACAATAAAGATATAGCCTAATCAGTTCTTAAACACATTGCTTGACACAGGCCTTCCCTCATTATTAAATGACCTTGGAGTAAAACATGCGTACATGCGTACCATTTTTCAATATCTGTTTATTCTTAAATACCTACTCAATTTGAAGTCATCAAAGGTCAACTGCAATAAAACAAAAACTAGTAGCTACTTAATTACTTACCTACCTTCACAAAAGTTAATAAGTTGATCGAATGTTCTAGACAAAAACCCGTAAGTAAGAAAAAGTAACAGCCCTAACAACAGCAGAGTACCGACGTGTTTTGTCTCCATCTGACGAAGGCAAATTTCAAAGTGACAAATAAAGACAAAAATGATTGTCAAGTTGACAACAGCTCGTTACATATTTATGAGTAAGGAGGAAAACGTTTAAATAATATACCCATCTTCTTCTGCTCAAAGCGATCGGATCGTGCTGTTCCTTTCACACTTCTCAACTTTGCGTCAACGATTATAGGCATGATTCAACCAATCCGACGTCATAGCCAATAGCAGCGAGCGTAATTAATTGAAATACCTACATTAGTATTCATGCTATTTAAATATGTTATAGCACCTACCTACCGTACTCAGAGTCAGTTGATTAACCATCATCATCATAGTTAAAAGTTCTTTTTTTACTACCCGCAGCCTCAGACAAAATAAATAATAGATGGAATTTAGAGTACCGAAAAATTACGCTGATTTCATATTGCACTCATATTGCATACAGTTATATGCACACAAGTGCAACCAAACTTTGCCTAACATCTAATGAGCAGTTTAAACCGGCCTCCTTTGTTGTTCGCAGAACTTCATCTTGACTATTTATTTGATTTGAGCCGGCAGCTGTGGCTTTTTCTTATTTTATACGGCTAGGAAGGGAAACTAGACAATATTTTCTAACATTCTCTACTAGCCACGATGAACAGGGGCCTTAGGCGTCTATTCTATTCTATTCTCCCTTAAGGCGGTTGCTCTTCCATACAAACCTTCCGTGCAGCTGCATTTCGTCCACAGGCTTAATTTCAATGCGGTTTTTTGAGGATAGTTAGCTATGGATATATTGTCTGCGCAAATTACAAAACAGAGTGCATTTATCATACCTAAATTGCAGTATGATGCAGTAAATTTCGATGCATTTTACAATAGTGTGAGTAGCTAGTGTCAAATAAAACATGTTGTAAAAACCAATCGGCTATTTCGAGCTGTCACGTGACCTCCAATCTGGCTCAGTGGTCGTGACTTAAAGGACTGAATAGTTAGTGACCAAGTTCAAATCTCGAGGCCGTGAACGATTCTTTTTTAATTTTATAAACATTGTTTTTAATAACTTACTTACTTAGTAATACTATCTCGATGAGATGTAGAAAACTTAATGGTAAATTCAATATTTTTCTTGTCAAATCAAACCAAAGAAAGTACTACCTAAGTGGTTTTTTAACAACCACAAGCTTACCCTAATTAGATTTTACTGTTTACGATAAATGGTATATACCATCAATTAGTTGAAAATAAAATATACACTTGTGATTTTGACTTTTTTTTTAAAACAAACACATGGTTTTACACGTACCTACGTTTAGTCCATCGTCAGGTCCTTCGTATTTTTTTTTGTATAACCTTGTAGCAGTGAGGCATCGCCAATTTGAATGGTTTAGCGGGTGGCATTGCCAGTCCTAAACTTGGCAAAGCTTTCATGCCTAGTAAGTTCTCCAGTATTTAGGATCACACGTGCTTATTAATTTGGCATAGATGGTGGCGCCCCCCAGTCATATCGCCGCCTTAAAAACACGTTTTTCCTCATATATTAAAAAAAAAGTACTCGACCACATAAAGTTAAAAATAAAAAAGGCTTCCAGTTAATTTTGCACTAATGCTTCTCACGAGAATCGAACCCTATCCCTCTGCATCAAATCACGGCCATTATACCACGGCAATGATTCGTGAAATCCGACAAGTGCTAAATACAAAATAGGCCGAGTAAATAGGTTTTCTCAATTGTAGAACAATTAAAAAAAACATGCGAGTCAAAAACCTGGCTGGTTAGACAGGTAATTAAAAAAACAATGATATGAATTGTCATAAACTAATGGTTGACAGAACATGGTGTCTTAAAATAAAAATAATCTATTCATTTTATTCGTAATTATTTGAAGTCAAAGGAAGGAATTAAAAAACGGTACAAGCTACGATATTGGACGCAGCGTAGACATTTATTTATACGTACACGTACAGGTATGTACTTATCAATTAATCATAATAAATTTTTGTAAGATACAAAATTCCAACGTTTGTGTGATTGGTACAATTTATTTTTGTAAACGCAATTGAAGTGCTCAGTCCCGGTGTCTGCATGTAATCAAATCTTGCAAGTGAATTTTGACCCATTTCTAATTGATCAGATTGATGTGAAATCTGGCATAAGCATAAGTCTGATGACAATACAGTAATCTTGAACTGAAATTCTGGTGACCCAGCCAGGGTCGCTTCCGCAGTTGGACACTCATCAACAGAAAGAGTAACAACTAACCATACATCTAATTATAACTCTTAGAACTTAGAGGAATCTTTAGTGCTCGAATCGAACTTGCTATTGACCAGCTTTTTTAGGGTTCCGTACCCAAAGGGTGAAAACGGGACTCTATTACTAAGATTCCACTGTCCGTCTGTATGTCTATATGTTTGTCTGTCCGTCTGTCTGTCACCAGGCTGCAGTGATGATGCATACAGATGATGTATTTCTGTGGCCGCTATAACAACAGATACTAAACAGAATATTTTTGTCAATCTTTCTATGTAAGTAACCAATGGAGGAGCTTATTTATTACTAAGTTCACGCTGTATCGTGGTTTATTTTATGGCCACATTGTTCAAATCCGTCCGTCTATGTCTGTCTATCTGTCCGTCTGTCCTAACTTTATAGCTTTTTTACCCATATTACGTAGCTATATTTTTTTCATTTAGGAGCCACTGTCCGTCTGTCTGTCTGTCACCAAGCTGTATCTTATGAACCGTGATATGGCTATCAGCTATCATGATTGTCTGGCGACAGTTCACAAATGACGTTTCTCTGTTGCCGCTCTAACATCAAATACTAAAAACAGAATATTTTTGTCTATCTAAGTATGTAAGTAACCGATATAAAATGACCTCACACAGCCTACAATTTGCTTAGTTGGCAGGGCTTTGCTAACACTGGATTTTATATTTACTTGCCGAATTTGGACGAAACCCTTGGTACGAGAGTCCGACTCGCACTTGGCCAGGTTTTGGTGTTCGGAACACAAAGGAGCTTATCTATTACCAAGTTAACGCTGTATCGTGGTTTATTTTATGGCCACATTTGTTCAAATCCGTCCGTCTATGTCTGTCAATCTGTCCGTCTGTCTAACTATAGCTTTTTTACCCATACTCGATACTAGGTAGCTATCTTTTACTCCATTTCATGCTGGTCTGGAAGTAAAGAAAAAACATAGAATGTACCAGTTGCTTCTCTTCCCGCGTTGATGGTAAATGCAAAAATATTAGGAATCAAGTTATACGCTATAGGGCAATCCATCACTATTTTGATTCCGCCTATACGCCCACAATCATGCTTGTTCTTGGTGGCTTTAAGGTGTTATCTTAGGCTCTGTCTACCCCGTAAGGGATATAGACGTGATTTGTGTATGAATGTATATTTTACGTCCGAATCGGCGAACGCAAGTCAAAATGATAATTAAAAACTACGTGTGTACATTGAAAGGTATAAGAGAGGTGAAATATACACACATGACTGTATTGTCTGATTTTTTTAGGGTTTCTTACGTCATATAGAAAAAAGGAACCATTGTTAGAAGCACATATATTTTGTAGGTCCGTCTGTTTGTCGGCCTATCTTTCCGTCTGTCCAGTCTTCTGGGCCATTTTGTGACAATTTATTTATCAGTGGCTTTTATATTTTTAGCTTTTTTTATGTTTAGATACTTCTGTTTTTTAACTTTTTTTGTGATAAATAAAAATCTTCTTTAAATATTTCTGACTGTCTGTCTTTTTGTCTGTGCGTCCGATCATCCATCCGGCAGCCCATCCATCCGTAGGTCTATCTGTCTGCCTGCCTGTCTGTATGTATGTATGTATGTATGTATGTATGTCTGTCTGTCAGTTTGTCTGTTTGTCCAACCATCAATCCGGCGCGGTCCATCCGTTGGTTTGTCTGTCTGTTTGTCTATGCTTCCGACCATCCGTCCGTCCGTCTGTCCGTCCGTCCGTCTGCTTGTTAATCTGTACGTCCAATCATCCGTCCGTTTGTCTTTCTGTTTGTCCGTCTTTCTGTCGCTAATAGTATGATTATAAAATTAATTAATTTTTCAGATTCACATTGGATTCGGAAAGTAATTTTTGTGCATTAACAGGAAATAAGTGAATCATATATCCACTGGACGCGAGATTTTACTTGCTATTGTTGTGCAAGAAGAGCAAGAACTTTACTGCTGGTGTGATGACAAAAAAAATTGATTGGGTCTAAAAACACAGATTTTTATTGATGTAATTTGTAATAACGTTACGAGGTAAAAACCTCGTTATGCTCTACTGAGTATGTATGTATACATAATGTATATATATATATATATATGCACAGGAGACCCAAAAACTGTCATAGAAAAACCTAAGAAAGTCTTAATTACAGTAAAAATCTCGATTTAATCGATATGGTCTGTTTTTGTTTCATCCAAACTATCAATATACGTTCTTACATGCTGGTCTGGGAGTAAAGAAAGCTTAGAATGTACCAGTTGCTTCTCTTCCCGCGCAGATGGTAAAAGCCCATCGAGGGAATGGGCGAAAATCTTAGGAATCATGTTATAGGCGATGTGGCTAGCAATCCATCACTATTTTGATTCCTCTCTTCCATCTATACGCCCAAAATCACGCTAAATGTGGCCTTTAGATCTTGTTACCTTAGGCTCTGTTTACCCCGTAAAGGATAAAGACGTGATATGTATGTATGTATGTATCCATAGTGCGGTGTTGCAAAATTTTGTAACCCCTATTACCACTCTAATTGGTTAATTACTTTATGTTACTAGGGAAATTATCAAGACCGTGAATTTCCAGATGTCCAACAGCGGAGATTTGCCAACCCTGTTCTGAAGACTTGAAGACTTTTAGTCCGTCTTTCATGTTCCCATTACCTATGATCGGTAGAAAGAAGGAAAAGGAAACTGTATGATACAGAATGATATTAATATCAACGTCCAAGTTTTAGGTTGACCTAAGTATCATATGCAACCTTATAGGTACCGTAAGTCGCGGGTTCATGGTATCATGGTGGATGCAAGCCACTTCCAACCGAGGCAACTGGAGTTCTATGGGCGGTATCTGAAGGCCTATATCCAACAGTGGACGTCCCACACCTGATATGATGAGGATGATAATGATGACAGGTATCATTTAATGATACCATTTGCAATATTTTAACACCAAACTTAAAAATAATGCTTGTATTCGTCGTGTTGTTTCTTTTGACGGTGATAAAAAAAGTCCGCCTATATAATTCTAAGTAGAAAAATAAGTTATGATTGTTCTTGTATGCATGTAAAAAAATATTTTTTGTGGACAATAAATAAGTGGCAAATTTCCATTACATGCAATTCAGTTAGGTATGTAATATTTTATGAATTGAAATATGTTGCGTGATCTACAAACTACAATTTCGTAACACGTCATAAGATTCAATATGGCCCGACGTGTTTTTTATTCTAGCGAAGCTCATCTCTTGACGTTGACAATCACCGAGAAGAGTACCAACTTGTCAGTGATCGTCTCATCTCTTTCATTTGGAGCCTGACACCTGGTATATAGAAAACATCTAATCATTACAATATAATTAATAATGTTCTTGACTTTGAAGTGTGTAGTTATGTCAATGTTTCCTTTTTAAATACCCTGATAATAATGGCCTGAATTTTGCCAATATGATTGATTACATACATCATAAAAGAGTTTTCATTTAAAAAAGTATTAAGTTTTATTTAAAAAATATCGAGGTCTTTTTTTAAACTATCAGTGCTTTGATAAATCAACCGTTATGTGCGCATACCACGTGTTGCGTGGCGTATTGGCCTAGCTATTGTGGAGTCTCATCTAACGCCTATAATAAACTAGACGGTCAGCATTTGAACTGCAAGCTAGCTGCAAATTGACTGTGCAGTTTGTTTGCAGTCTACCCGTAGCCCACCTAATTTGTCCACCCAGAAAACCACTGAGGTTCCAATACCCAGAAAAAGGAGCTCCGCCCAGGAGCGGAGCTCTGTCAAAAACCAGGTGGCCAAATTGCAGGTGGATCATGGTTACAGACCGAAAAAAATATCTAGAGAGTTTCGTAGTTTAGCACGTCTCTGTTCCCTGTTTCACTGGGCGACACGCGTATAGTACAGACGCTATTGCTGCACGACGCTAGCTAAATTCTATGTCATTTTTATGCACACGATTTGTGCCTAAATGTATGACGCTTTTGTCCTGGGCCTACTCTATATTATGGACTACTAGTTGTGCCATTAGGAATTTCACTCCACCATAAGATTGACGGCGGGGTTCCTATTTCTATTCGGTTTGCCCTTCGGGCATTTGAAGATGCCTAATGAACCTAACCTAATTTTACTCTCTAATGAGAATTTTTATTTTTATAAGCCCGAAATTCCTATTGGCACAACCAGTTGTGCATATAGAGTTGGTCCATGCGCTGATATAATTCGCGTCGAGCTGCAAATTTTTATTTTTCGCGTGTGGACTAGACACCGTGAGAATCTGCTTTTGCTGCCCACTGTTGGTAACGCTACTCAAAACCATCGATGGATGAAGTTCGACTTTTGTGGAAGTAAGTATCAGTGATAAAAGTGAGTTCAGATGGATTCAATTTGTTTTGGAGTTGTCATTATTTATTTGTCGTACCTACCTATTGCAAAGTCATCATAATTATCTAATATTATTTTTCCTTTTATGCGATGTACCATGAATTAGTAAATAAAAAGGCAGGTCGCAACTCCGGAACAAATATCTAACCGAAAACCACCTGTCTAGCTCACCTGGATGGACCACGGGCAATTTTTCTTGCCAATGGTCCACTTCAGTAAACCTAGGTGAACCATGGGCACTTTTTGGACCATGAGCCATAGTCATTTGCCCGTGGTTCACCTGGGTGTTCTGAGGTGGAACATCGGCAAGAAAATGTGCCCGTGGTCCACCCAGGTGAACTAGGCAGGTGGCCCACGACCGATGACTACCAAAATCCCTAGCCAAGAAGCAGTCAGACGTAGTCCCTACGCGATATGCGTTATTATTTAATTTCCTTTATGTGTTCCTATACTCCAATGCATTTTGGTGAAAGGAAAGGATCCGAATGGCTAGCACGAATGACTTCGTCTCATTGTTATAAGCAGGCTGATTCTCAAGTTACCTGTTTACGAAAGCCTATGACGCGAAACGACAATACCTATAGTACAGCGCTAGTTGTTTAGATGCCCCAGACGAAACGTTTGTAATGCAATGCATAGGAGTAATAATAAAATGTCAGACGATGGTGATGATGATGTCTCTACGTGTGAGCGAATATCAGATATGAATCGCGGGTTCCTACATACTAAATACTCAAAGACATTTCAAGATACTAGCAATGACGGCATATGAATTCGCCGCTAGAGGCGCTATTGCAACTTGAGGTATTAAAAAGAAAGTTAAAATTAGTACTACCTACTAGTTGCATATTCCGGCTTTACTTTACATTGTTTCCGAATATTTTCGCAGACATACGACAGGTTTATTAAAATATTAAAAGAAAAACTATGAAAAGTAGGAGCCAAACTAAGAAGGCAAATAAAATGACAGCTAATTAAGAGGATAAACGGGACTGTGCAACACGGTGGATAATAAATAACTTGCTATTAAAGATAAATTAAAAGAAATCCTGAATAATCTGATATGATATATACCTTACTCTACAGTGGCGCCAACTAGTGAGTACAAATACGATAGCCCTCTATCTAACAAAGTACAAAAAATTACTCCCTAGTATTCAAAAAGGGTTGAAGGTGGCATTGATTCACATGTTTGCATCTGCTAGACTCATTTATAATATTATTATGTATTTGTAACTAGCCGAGCTGGCAAAGAATATTCCGCCTTGAAGTCAGTTTTTGTCAGAGATGGCGCTGCATACGAAAAATTAAAGAGTTTTTTTTTGTGCATTTATCATATTTATGATAAGATATTTGGCTATTCGAGGAAGAGAGAAAGCTAACAAATCAAAAATCATAAAAATCCGTGCAGCCATTCCAAAGTTATAAATGGTTGAAATAACACGACTTAAGTTTTGTACGTAGATTTGTAAAATTTCTGGTAAAATTAAAGTTGATATAAAAACGTAAATATAGCGTGAAAAATTACGCTAACAGCTTAGCAAGGTGTTGCAATATTTTTCCGCCAGTTGCCGCCTCCTATTTGCATGTGTGTGTAAGACCTAGTATCTGTATAGGGCCGTTAGTGACACCAGCGTTTGTGCAGCTATTCTCCGAATTGGTGCATTGTTACCTTCTGAGTGTAGTCTCAAAAAATCGGCCGTATTAAACTGTGTGCGCAAATCAATTGATAATCTATAAGTGTTCTAAGAATCTTCTAAAAACTACAAAAAACACACATCATTGATTACAGCGCCATCTAACGGGACTTCTTCAATGAGCTAACGCGAGCATCCGCCTTAATGGCGGCCGTAAGGCTTGGGCCAATGTCAGTTTAAATGACAGGTGTGCGGTTGATTCTGTCCACGTCAACGAGTGAGCAGCAGCAAGGAAATAATGGCCTGAGGCGTCTTAATGCTATTCGATTCCGATTTTTTATCTGTCATTTTTGACACTTCTGGTATGAATCTGACATCCATCGAAACGACTTTGGTTCGGATTGAATCGCACTAAGACGTCATGGTAAGGCCCCAGCTAGTAGAGAATGTTATAATGACTTGCATCTCTTGGAACTTTGTTACAATAAACATTAATATTTATTTTCCTATTAAAAATATATATTAAAAATGATTTTTTTAATTCGACAAGGAAAACAAACGACCAAGTGGGTCACCTTAAGGATGATAATGTGAGCACTACTATTAATGAACACCCACAACACTAGAGGATTGCAGATGCGTTGTCATCCTACAGGACTAAGATAAAATACCTCATGTGCCAGTAATTTCAACAACTGTCCCGCTCCACGCCGGAACTCAGCAGTGCAAGCACTGCTACTTGGCGGCAGGATTCGCAAGTAAGATGGTAGCGCATGAGGTCGTCTTACGGTACACGTTCGTGGCCCCAGAGTCTTACTGGCATAATACAGCTTAGGTACGGTTCTAAAAGTGTCCCTATGTCCCTATATCCCTATGTCCCTATGTATGCTTATATCTTCAAAACTACACAACGGATTTTGATGTGTTTTTTTTTAATAGATAGAGTGATTCAAGAGGAAGGTTTATAATTCTACACAGACGAAGTCGCGGGCAGAAGCTAGTATAAAACAAAGTCGCTTTCTCTGTCCCTATGTCCTTATGTCCCTATGTCCCTATGTCCCTATGTATGCTTTTTCAAAACTACACAACGGATTTGGATGCGTTTTTTTTTAATAGATAGTGATTCACGAGGAAGGTTTTTGTGTATAATTCTACGCAGACGAAGTCGCGGGCAGAAGCTAGTTAATTATAATGCCATCGATGCCATGCCAAACAAACGATAATTAGAGAAACAAGGCTATACAATACCATATTGTTAGGTAAAGAGTTTATTTCTGCTTAACAATTTGTTTGAAAAAAAAAGGTGTAAGCGTGGCCGACCGCTCGGAAAAATATATATACTTCCCTACTAAATATTTTCTCATTAGATTACAAAAAGCCGTTAATAGTTCTGGTGAACTTATTACTTAGTACCTTTGTTAATACTACGAGATTTATTGTACTGACATGAGATTTGCACCAAATAAACGAATAATGAAAATATGACAGCGTTTTAAATGGATTACGAGTATTTTTATAGCAGCGACTGTAGCTAATGCCTAAAATATACACACTTAAAGCTTGCACATTTTTCAGCTTTGACAAAATTTGACACAAGCGTGTAAGGGTGCGGCTCCACTGAGGCGGAGACGAGCGGAGCGGAGAGGAGACGTGTGGGGATCGACCAATCATATTACATTCATATTACATGAAATCCACATCTCGTCTCCGATTTGTAATATGATTGGTCGATCCCCACACGTCTCCTCTCCGCTCCGCTCGTCTCCGCCTCAGTGGAGCCGCAGCCTTATGTGCAAGCTACGGGCATGTGTATCAGTGAGCTACCACGCATAATAATTAAAATGGAGATTCTTACAAGATTCTCTCCTCAAAATAATAGTCAAGTAATTAACCTAACTTTATTATCGATTCTTGATATCGGAGTCATTAGCAGACTCAAATGACTGTTAACGATTTAGGTGTAAATCATCTAATGATGCTGCCTATGATTCACAAAATCCTATCTCAAAAAACCTAGGTAACTGACGCTGCATCAGAAGTGACAAACTTGAATAAAATTATACATTTGAATCATAAGGTAAAACTTGTTCGATCTTTATGAATTTGCGTCGATGAGACAGGTAAATAAATTTATTTTCAAAATAATTCAAGGTACTTAAACAAATTCTAAGAGTTACCGAGTTACCATATAGAGAAAAAAAATACAGGGTATAACTATTTTCACAGAGCAAACGCCATTTTCAGGCTTAAAGATATTATAATATATGGTCGTTTCTGGAGTAACATTTATACAAAAAATTAAGTTCCGCTTTTTGTACTTACCTTCTTATTTTTAATATTCAGTTGAGGTCCACCACAACATGCCAAGTGTTGATAACATATCAACACCATTAAAATACAGTTTTATTGTTAAAAAATTTCGTGATGTCTCTCTGTATAAATGAGGTTAGTAAGAAATACTCGTAGAATTTGTTATTTGGTCGTTAATTTGCATTTAGGCAACTGGAGATCTATGGGGGAGGCCTGTGCCCAACAGTGCTGCTACGGTTGATATGATGATGATAGTGATGATGAATTTGTAACTATTCAATTGATTCACGTGTTTACCGGAACCAAAAAATAGCGCAACGTAATTTTTCATTATTGTTGGTCAGATTTTTCTGACCCACCATTTTTCATCACTGTGCCCCATTAAATGACAGATTTGTCATTTGCTCAATGGACAATCATTGACAGGTATACTTCTCCAGATTTAACAATACAACAAAATACGAATTTCATTATTAATCAACATATTATATTACTTACAGAATCGTAACTGGAATAACAACCCATTCGGCCAGCAGCAGTGGCTTAGTGAAAGATACCATGTGCCAAGTCCTTCAAATGGTAAAATGTTTTTTATTTTTTGCAAAACCGTCGTTAAGGCCACAAATGTTAAATGTACAGTTGAGTTCTGCAATATCTATACAGCCACCCGTTCAAAAATATCTACACATAGACCTTATTTTCAGTTACATTATTTACTTGCGTGTTTAGATAATTTTCAACAGTTTTAGCTGCGTAGATATTGGAGAACTCAACTGTACATACACTTGGAAAAGCGTTTAGGCTTTTCATATAAGATTGGCGCTAGGATTGTTAGGTTTATTTGGTCCTGCACTTTCACGTATTTTCCGCAGAAACATTAGCATTTTCAAAATGTATTAAAATATATTGTATAAGCCTATTGGGTTCATTCCTTTGGATTTGTAACATACTCGAAAAACTTACGTGTAATGTTTAGTTTTAGGAAATAATAAAATTAAGCAGTTGGATATTTCTAATGTAAGTGTATCTTACGAAAATCTGCAATAATAACCTACAACTCGACCGAGCTAAGTTTGCAGCTCCCTAGCTGGTATGCGGCGTCCCGCCTGAGCTTCCCCGCTCACTTTCCCGTGATTGCCCTTCGCGACAGTAGGTACAGTTAGCATCTTTTTTTGGCGATACCCGTCTTACAAATGTGCATGTCATATTTGTTAAATTTAATTTTTTTTTAACTATTCTTGTTAAGACGTGATGTGCAAACTTAGCTCGGTCGGCAAAGTGTTATCTGAAAATTATCATGGTGATAAAAACTCCTTCCTTAATGCCCTCTTATTTGCCAACAGGTAGAAGCCATCTGAGATGTAAATCGAAGAGAATACGTATTTCGTACACAACTGAACAAATGAAAATATTAGAGCAATCATTTTCTAAAAGCCGATACATTAATGTTCAAGAACGCGCTCGTCTCTCCAGGCTTTTAAAAATCAAAGAGACGAACATCAAAAGTTGGTTTCAAAACAGACGAATGAGGGAAAAGAAACAAAATTCTTCCGTCTTGTACGGCGGTAACTTATCACTTTTGAGCAACTGTCAACCTAATCATTCAACTCAAAATAACTATTATAGACACGATAATTCGTTCTCAGTTCCATCACTAAGTCACTGGGAAACTCATCAATCATGGCAGGGTGAGTATCATGTTCCATGTAACGGTACAAGTGCTTCTATACTGGAAACTTTACCTAACCCGTTAGTTACAACTGAAGAAAATGTTCAAGGAGGACATTTGAACAATTCATTAGAATTTATTCCAAACTCACCTTATTGCGAGACGAATCATCAATATCTTGCACCGGATCTGGAAGAAACTGTAGCAAGCCAGTCTGTTCTGACACAAGAACATTTAGATCCACAGAGATGTTCAAGCAATCCAAACACAAATTATTACGAAAGATGCTTGCCTTGGCCTTATCAGAATTATAATTTCGGAGTCGGTGGGAGCTTATCTAGCATAGAAGCCGATACTGGTCAATCAGGTTTAACTCCTCAAGAACTTAGTGCAAGCAATGAATCATCCCCAAGTCATAGTAAAACATACGACCCGAGCCAATATAATGATCGTTTTTCTTACGGTAGTGATGTTTTTACTGAATTAGAAATCAACGACTCTTCAAATTCATTGAAAGTCAACGGTAATTTTGAAGCAGCGTGCCTTGGTATCAGTACAAATGGAACAGTTTCTGAAAGTGACAATGTAAGCTACCAGATAACACCTCCAAGTGAAGAAAGTATAAAACAATGGTATGAATATTTGGTTGAAGTGCTTACAGAAGACAACACTTTCGAACCACCACAGAGTGGATTTCTTACATTATTAGACGATCAAATTGCATCTACAGTCGAACATCAAAATACAACTCATCATAGTGCATTATTCGGTACAGATAACTATAGTACCGATACTGAAAGTACCTATAGTAGTGGTTCTGCTAAGTGTTATCCTCTAAGCACTGTACGTTTCGACACTCAATATTACGACAGGGATACGGCTGGTTTCGCTTGCAAAGTGTGTGATGATATGATAATAAATGAAAAATTAAACCTAATTAATCAAACTTCAGATTAAAATGTAACTTTTTAAAACTGATTACTACTCTTCATGAGTACCTGGAGAAAGAAGCGAGTGTTTTTTTAACCTAAAACAAGATGTATGACCATTCAACGCGGTTTTTGTGTCTGAGATATTATTTTTTCGCGGCGCATGCTTACTAAATGTCAAATATAAAGTACTTTTTGAAATGTTGCCGTTTGGACTGGCGGGATATAAAAACTTGAGTTTATTGCTAGAGCAATAGCTGTATTTACCTTTGTTATTTTATTTATAGTTTCGGCATTTTGCAAATCGTTAATGGTTTCTTTGCTAACCTAATAGCAAAGAAATTGCACATGGGGTGTGAATCACTGTGTGATGTTCATTACATTTATTTATTAGCATCTGTGTAAAACAGGGCTGGTCTTAGATTGAATACAATGTACAAAATGTTATTATTACCTATAGCCTAATTTTTTCAATCAATTTGACTTCGCTTTAAGTTTAGTATATTTGAATAAAGTTCACTGATTTTACATACAAACAGATAATTTTATATTTATGTACTTACATCTATCATAGTAAGAATAGCTTTAATTGATTAGGAAAAAAAGATTTCTAAATAAATGTAACTCAACTTTTAGGTAATTTACAAGACTTATTTTTTAAGGAATATACTTAATACATTTCAGTTTATAAAATAATAATGCTAATTATTCTTGGTTTTAGTTAATTTCTTATTAAGACTACTTTTATTTTACCTAATTTAAGATAATTTTAATATTATTTTTAAACAATAATGGACATACTAAATATTCCTAAAGATATCTTACTGTTTAAATGTTATTCATTGCTCATTATCTACCTACCTTTTCATTTATTTCCAAAGACCCGGGAATGCTCGTGTTCTAGGAGTTCCGAAAGTATTAACTGTGTAAACAAAATCAAAAAGTTGACATTTTAATGAATTATTTCGTGTTGATGTATAAAATTAAATTATGGTTAAGTACCACCTAATTTGGGGCTTAATTTTTCCTTTGTCTATTTAACATGTTACTTACTATTTATTGTGATTTAAAAAAAATACGGGTGTTATCAAAACTCTTAATATTTGGTATCTGAAAAGGGATAAATAAAATATATTTATAATTATATCATGTTTTATTTAAAAGAAAGTAGATTTGACTAAATTAGAATATAAACAAATAGAAGTTCAATTGTCGAATAGAGATCAAAGTATATAAAATAATCATTAGTTTGAACACGTTGGCAAACTGCATTTATTTAACAAAATAAACACAATTAAAATTGGCTAAATAAAGCTATTTAATCAACATAACACCAACACAGTGCGTACATTTGTTGTACACTCACAAATAAATTGTTTCCCTTACATTTCATTTAACATTTTGGTTTTAATACTAGGGAACAATTCACCAAAATTGACTTAGTCCCAGAGTAATCTCTTAAGGCTTGTGTTGTGGTTACTAGACAACGATATACACAAATACCTATATAAAGAAACACATACTCAAATAGATAAAAAATCCATCACTCAGGAGCAAATATTCGTGCTCATCACACAAAAACGTGCCCTTACCAGCATTCGAACCCAGAACGCTTTCTTCGCGGGCAGGGTCACTATCAACTAGACCAACCGCGTTGTCAAATAATTATGTAGGTATATATTTTAAGTAACTAACTTCAAAACCCATGTTGGGAATTTCAGTGGCGTGCAATTGTGTTGCGTCCATTATCGGTGCCACCCTGGCAACCACCCACTACGTTATTTTCATATTATTTCGTCAAAATTACAGTCTACTACAATTATGTACACATGTATGTTACTGTTAAGGCTAAGTTCAGATGACCGCGCGGCGACGCGCGGTTGGCTCGGCGCGCGGTTCAAGATTGTAACAAACCTATGTTGCTGTGTAAGTACATGAGCACGCGGTGCCGCGCGGGATTTGTTACAATCTTGAACCGCGCGCCGAGCCAACCGCGCGTCGCCGCGCGGTCGTCTGAACTTAGCCTAAGGCAGAAAATAACATAAGGTTTCTTTGGGTGCTTCCGAAAATCAATAAAATCACTCATATATACTTTTAATACCTATTACAAGTATTACAACTACAATTGAATATGGAACAATCATTCGATCCAGAAGTAACTCGAGACCGATAAATCTTTTTCTGATTCTTGTTTTAAGTGAACATTCGGACGTACATCAGTTTTTTTCACACAACTGTGGCATTCATTGGTTCTAAAAATTTTAATGATGCTTTGCATTAGCCGTAGTAGTTAAGGATTTGATAGAATAATGCTCAGTTTTTTTCTCTTCGCTCAATGGTATGGATTCAATCTGTGTCATAACGTAAAGTCGGTACTTTTAAACTAAACTAATACAATACAAATACAATACCTCTTTATTGAACACCACATATAACGACCAAAACAGAAGAAAGTTATACAGAATATTACAAGATATACTAATTGTGATTATCTTATAGTCATAATTACTGTTAGCAGGAAACGATTATTTGCCAAACGCTCGACTATTGTTATCATATTGATGAACACGATCAGATATTGAAGGCTCGACAGGCTCGCATATCGTAAGCGGACAGTCGAATTCGTCAGACTCGGTCGGTTCAGATCTCGCAAACCGATCGCCATTGTAATTGTAAGGCTGGACACTATCAAATCTCCAAGGCCGACTATCTTGGTAATTGAAACGCTGAACAGGATCGGATTTCAAAAACTGCCTCTCTCTCACCGAGGGCACAACATCAACTGATGCTAAATTGTGAACTCTATCAGGTGGCAACAACTTATCATCCGCCGTCAGTGGACGCCTGTTAATATCAGAAACTAATGATTGACTATTTAGTTGACTACGTTTATTAAGTAAGGGCTGAGTAGGTTCCGATTTCAAAGGCAGACCATTAAAAGGTCTATGCATCGAAAACTGATTGCTACTACTGGGCATCGAAGTTTCACCTCGAAGAGGCTTTGTGCGCTGATTACTCTGGTTCGTTAGATCTAAAGGAAGGGACCCTTTTTTTACGCTCTGAATCGAAGCCGAGGCGTGTTTTATCGAGGGTTGGTTACTCTGGTTAGCCATACCCGAAGAAACATGTGGAAGAATTTCACTGGTATTTGCGGTAGGAGTTGGAGTTTTTAATGACATTGACAATTCTGCTGGTGGTGCATTTTTTTTGTTAGGATTAACTTGACTGGCTTCTTTTATTCCACGGTACTGATCTCTTAACTTTTTAGCAAGTTCAATAGAAAATTCTGCTGATGCCTTGTACTTTTCCAGATCCTTGGCTGATCCCGACACTGATGAAGGTGTTTTAATCTTAAGACTATGCTTAATTTCATCTGCTGGATTTGGTCTATTAATGACATTTTCCTGCTGGGAGACGTAGTTTGACATTGCCGATGATGATTTGGAGGTCGTAATATTCATTGGTGATTCTGAAGTATTTAAGGCATTCTTATTTCTAATTACAGGATTAACGTCTTGTTTTACTGAGGAGTTCATCGCAATATTAATAGGTGATTTTGTTGTAACTGGAGCTGATTCATTTCTTAATGCTCGATAAACTTGATTATTTCCTTGTTCCACTATGTGATTATAATGCCGTTGAAAGATTTCGTATGACAATTGTGCTGAGGATGTTCTCGCTACAGTATTCGAGGCCGATGGCCAAAGCGTTGCGGGAGCTGTCTCATTTCTACGCACTGGATTCATTTGAGCTTCAGCTTGATTTACGATGAAGTTGCTGTTATATTGGACAGGCCCTCTGGAAAGGTTTGACGAAGATTCGTAAGCTGAATTGTTATTGGATAATGTAGGAAGTACTGTAACAGTCTCGTTTCTTAAAATGGGACTGACTCGAGCTACATTTTGTCCTCCCGTGTCATCACCTTGCTTCGAGGTTGAAGCCACCGCGGGTAATGTGTGAGTTTCGACAGTCAACGATGATAGTGATCCTGCTGTCTTACTTCGACGAATACGGTTCGATTTTTGTTTTATCAAATACATACAGAACTGCTTATGGAACTCACGTATACACTCTTCTTCTGACTTGTTACTGTTCGCGTTTTTGAAAGACCGAAAAATCGTATCTGAGTTCGTTTTATATTCTTTAATTGTGGAATGAAACGAGTGAAATGCTTCCTCAGGAAATGCTAGCACGGGTATGAACTTGATATCACCGTCTATATTTTCTATGTCTATTGAAATTTTCGTTCCATCATTAGGCGTATTGCTGTCTGACGACGTATCTTCCGCTGAAGAAGGTTGTTCTATACGTTTTTCTTTCATACGTCGGTTTTGAAACCAAACCTTAAGTACTTGTTCGGGAATGTTCAACCCTTGTGAGAGCATTAGGCGCTGGCTGCCACTAAGGAATTTATTCGCACTAAAACAACTTTCTAGAAAGCGTAACTGGTCCGTAGTGTAGTTATACCGGATACGTGGTGTTTTCTGTGGTAATCTTTGATAGGGGAAGGTCATCTGGAAAAAAAAACAATACTGAATAAAAAATTGATCAGTCATCTTAAATTAATAATTGCAAAGAATTGATAATATTATTATCATATAAATCACTGTCCCGCGGGAACTATGCAATTTACGCGATACAAAGTAGCCCATGTATTATTAAATTCTATAATAAATCTTTATCCTAAATATTATCCAGATCTTTCCAACTGTTCAGGAGTGAAAGAGAAACAATAATCCATACATCCATACTCACAAACTTTCGCATTTATAATACAATAAAATATAAATATAAATAAATATTGTATAGTAGGAGTTGTATAGTAGGAAATAGGATTTACGGTACTTAACGAAAATCAACGCCCAGGGCAAGCTGCGTGACCAAGAATGCTGAATTTTTCACAATAGGCTGTTTATAACTCTGCCATTTCATGTTTGGCACTGAGATAGTTTTTTTCCTTAGGTACAGTCAAGGGCATAAGTATATATACGTTACCAAGAAGTCAAAAACACCTTTACACCTTTATGCCACAACCAACAAGGTCGGCGACACAAAATATTTGTATTATACACATGGTGGCTGTCAAAACCTAATAATAACCAAAAAGAGTACAAATTGATCAAAGAAAAAGAAACTTTAAACATCATAGAATTATGTCCAAAATCACTAAACTAGGACTCGGTGTCTCTGCCATGCATTACTCCTGCTACAAAAAGTCGGGACTTGCGATAAAATAATAATAATAACAATATATTACAAATCTACCATGTAGGTACCTCACATTAGGTATATATTATTTGTGCGTGTTTATGTGTAGTAAACAGAGTTTCCATCATTAAATCTTAACTAGAAATTTAAATTGAACACACCTTTTTAAAGTATTATTATTAAATATACCTGTAATATTACAATTGCAAGCGTTACTACATCGTAATTAAAGAACAAGTTATGAAAAATTAATTCAATTTTATGTAACGGCGGTGGTTTTGATTGTGATTTCGGTTTTTTGACCGGGGTGTAATAAGATTGACGTCAATGTCTCTCTCTCTCTCTCTCTCTCTCTCTCTCTCTCTCTCTGCGTGTGTGTGTGTGTGTGTGTGTGTGTGTGCTTTTTTGGCTTTAAATTAAATTACAAATAATTTTCTTATTTTACTTTTGAAGGGTTTTTTCTTAAACTTTAGTCTACTTTGCGTGGGGGTTTCTGATTTTTTTTAAATAGTTATTTTGTTTTGCATTTACGAAAGGAGGCAAATACATTCTGAAGGGGATAAAACTTACCATTTGTCGGTGTCTTCTATTAGGCAACATTACAGGTAAATTTTGTGGCAGGAAGATCTCGTGCGAACGGCTTAAGACTAAAACAGAAGACATGATGAACAAAGCTAGTATCCAAAATTCCAAACACCAAATAAATCACAGAAAATGCTCAGATCTTTTATATACAGCTTGGTCGTGGCTAATTAATTATTTGGCAATTAAACGTAATGATAATTAGTTAATTACACAGTTAGTGGATAACTGGTTTTTCTGGCAAACTAACTTAACCTTAACTAACTCATGCTTATCATCACTACATAGTATAAAACAAAGTTGCTTCCCGCTGTCTGTCTGTCTGTCGCTATGTATGCTTATATCTTTAAAACTACGCAACGGATTTTGATGCGGTGTTTTTTAAGGCGACTAGAGCTACCAATGACCTTGGCCGTCGGGGCGGAGCCTAGGCGCTACACACGCACGCATACCACTCCCCGCACTGATCAAAGAATACGCGGAAACGCAGAAGCGCGCCCTATTCGGTCACCATTATTGCCTACACGCTAAAGAATCTAAGAGACTGCAAGCATTTATTCATAGCATTTATTCTTATTCCAGTTGCCTGAAAATTTTATTCTAATATAGGTATGTAGGGTACCTACTTGAATTGTGCTAAGTTAATCCCAGCAGAATAAACTGCAGGGTTGGATGGATTTACTAACTTCCACGTATGAATGCAGTGTTAGACTTATAAGTATTGACTTATCACAGACTAGCTTCTGCCCGCGACTTCGTCCGCGTAGAATTAGTAATTAGCTCAAGATTTTTTCGAAATAAATGGTTATAAAGCTATCTCTTAGCGGGAAATACCTAATGAACATACTAACTCATACATGCACACATTCATGATGGGCCAATGTTACAAAATGAGGCGCAGCAGAGTTTTGTAATAAAAGGCCTGAGAATTTTAGGACCTAATTTATTGCATACAATATTTTTTTACGACTGCTTTTAAATTATCATCATCATCATCATCCGAAAGGAATCCACTGCTGGGCCTAGGCCTACTTTTGAATGAAAAACAATTAATTTTACTTATGATTAGCTACCGAATAAAAATTGCTCACACCAAAGAAAAGAAATCGTGCGGCCAGGTTTAACGAAATTGACACACTCATGTCGATTAAGTAATTGTCAAACTGTAAAAATGTGGAAAATTACACTTGGGTGAAGTCACCAAAAGTTGAACGATTAAGCGACTACCCCTCCTTTGAACCCTTTTTTCGAAGTGTTGTAAGCCATGTATGATAGTGATTTTTTTTATAACGCTAAGCACATAGTCTACTTTGCATTTTACGACTTCAAACCCTTATATTACAAACGAATCTATACAAAAAAAAATATATGTTTGCCAAAATAAGGCAAATTGCCCTAAAGTTGAACGATGTGCCCTATTTATGAACGAATTGACCCCAAAAGATGAACTAATATATTGATCGTAAATGAATAGTGGATAGGTGGTCAACTTTGCCCTTAATTGAACATTGCCGACTAAACAAATATACACGAATAAACGTGTAGTTATGTGTATTTCTGAAATAAACGAAAAAATTAAAAATAAATAAATATATTCCTAGTGTATTTATATACTGAAATAAATTAATGGATTTTACATAATTATGATACTGCAAAATGTAATAAATAAAATCCAAACTTAACAAATCAGCCTTGATTGTTCCATTTTGTTTAGGCTCCGAACGGGTCATCATTTTAGTGAAATATGTGGCCGGCCACTATTTGCATCTTGCTTTATTTCGCACACAAAAATAAGATGCAAACATTTGCCAGCCACACATTTCACGAAAATGATGGAAGTGTAGAAACTTCTTTACAATAAATATTTTAATAATAATCATAATCATTTGATGAAGAAGCTTAATGAAGAAGCAAGATCTCCTTATCCGATCTTACAAATTTTTATTATTGTAGTTTGAATTCTATTGAGGGAACCCATAGCTCATATCTTACATTAAGCCGAAATTACAAAATAGAAGATCTTGTTACTTCACCGTCGTTATTTTAGTAAGCTAGTACTCGGGATCTGCCGATTCCCCAATCATCTAGGACCGAACGAGCGATTTCTTTGGAGATTCTTTGCAATTACCTCCATTTTATTGTAGGTTGAACTTGCCTGAGATAAACTTATTTGATTATTGCGAATCTTTTCTACGGCTTTTTCGAATGTATAGTTGAATTATCGAGAAAATGGAATTGCATTTGTAGTGGTTGTACCGTTTGCAACAAAAGGAGAATAATTTTCTCTTAACTTAATAAAATGACATACCCAAGAAGTGGAATAAGTAGTAGTCCTCTTTTTTTTTCTTTTATTCGCTATCATGTTCTTCATCTGAGCTGTCACAAGTATTGATAGTAAAATTGTCTGTTATTTGATCCATTTCTCCTTCCTGACATCGATATTTATTTTCTTCACTTTCGACGTGGTGACAAATATTTTCCCAGTCCTCAGCAGTGATGGTATTCATTCGTTCAGTTGCTAAACTCATAATGCCTTGCATGTTTAATGAAACGTTTCTTTTTGCTACATATCCTTGAGAATACAATCAAATCAGATGTAAAAATATACGCACAACGTAAATAATATTGACTATTTCACACTGACATTATTTTTGTTTTTAGTTCTTCGATATATATATAACAAACTCTTTGTATGCTGATAGTACAAGAAAATAGAAAATTCAAATATAGAATGCCTGTAAACAAACAATACTACTACATATGCAATTCCACGCTCTCGATGATTCAACTATAGCCTGTTCATATAGCCTCTCTTTTCTTTCAGGTTTGGATACCACCTATAAAAAAAAGGTTATTATGTTATGGCACTTACCCAAAACATAACTAATGATTGTCTTTGATATCTTTAAGTAGGTTTCACGTAAGTGTATCTAATAAAATTTAAAACGACGGTTTTATTTCATGGATATATATCGCAGAAATCAAATACAATATTGGATCTTATCAATTCACGAAAATTATATAAATCATTAAATACATTGAACATCCGCTGTAAGCGGTTAAGCTATCCAGCGTTTATACCAATTAGCAAAAACCTACACTCAACTCCTCTAACTCAAGCTATAGCGTAGTCCAACTTTGCCCGATTCCTTAGTACAAAATAGCTAGAAAGTACTAAAGCGGTTATACCTAGTGGTTAACCACACATTAATTTTGATCTTTTATATGATTTTATATGTGATGGATAAACTGTTGGTTCTAATTATATATTTGTTAACATCTCTGTACACAGTTAAACAATAAACGTTATTCTATTCTATTCTATTCGATGGTGCTGCCCTACCACACACCGACTGACAGACTGACTTGACAATTTTTTTATAGTTAATTAATTTAGTCTTCAATTTTTATTTGTTATTACTTTCTAATGTTTCTTTTTATGTTTAGTTCATAGAATATGTGTAAATAAATTATTTCAACTATCATTCTATACAAAATGTTCCAAGACATGTATTTTCAGTAGAATAATCTTACCTTTTCTTGGCCTTTAGGTCTTGTTACCTTGGGCTCTGTCTACCCCGTAAGGGATGATAACGTGATTTATGTATGTATAATCTTACTTGATCAGTAGATTCATCAGATCACCTAGAACTTTGCCAGCATAGGCAAAGTTGATGGTTGCTTCGCTCGAATTTGGCCCAGCGGCCATATAAAATAAAATTTCAAATAAAATGTTACGATCTCAAGGCTACCTTTGTATCTATATTGAATATTCTAAATTAATTAATTACAGTTATAAGTTACACCAAAAGCATTTTTTTACCTTATAAAAATGTTCACTTAGATACCCTACCCCAAACATGAACGATAAAATGTTGTTACTTCAAGTTTTGGCCGAGAAATCTATAAGATGAACTAATTAAATCGATTCAATGTTCATCTACTGAAATAGAAACCAAAAGTTGAACCAGTAACATTTCTTCGTTCAAGCTTTGGGCATTAAATAATAGTTGAACAGTCGCGATTCCCATACAAAAAAATATCAAAAAATTTCGCCTTAGGAACAAAATATTTTGTTCAACTTTTAGTTAAAAAATCTACGATAGGTATACAATTAATTTGAGCCATAAACGGTGCATTTATCATTTTCGTGCGATTTTATAACTGCATTTGAAAAAAGACCACTTTGCACATTAGTTGAACACCGTTCAACTATTAGCTCATACCTCTGATTTTGGACCCATTACTTGAACAGCGATTATATCATTAACTAATATAAAAAACAAATTTATTTATTTACGTAAATATTAAAGACATAGTCAAGAATACATACCAAACATAAAAATGTTAGTCAATGCATTATTCAATTTTATATGCAATTAAAAGCTTAAAATGTGAAGGTTTGCCGGGTACCCGAGACGCGGCGACCGCTCACATTCGTGTGCGTGACGCAATTGTCATGGAATTATATTTTTCACTTCGGCTAAGTGTTACCGCATTATAAAAAAAATATTACCAAGCGTCTAAAATGGGCCACGATTTAATTATTACGGTTTTTAGGCCAAACGTTCAACTTCTGGGTGTTGTTCATCTTTTGGGTCCACTACCTGTACTTATCCAAAAAATTAGTTGCGGGGAAGATTAAAATTTGATGTAATTTTTTTACAGTTGATATGGCTATAATAAACATAATTTAGGTAGTTGGACCTTGGAACTGATTTTTATTAATATAACTAGCGACCCGCCCCGGCTTCGCACGGTATATTATGAATGTATTATACATATAAACCTTCCTCTTGAATCACTCTATCTATTAAAAAAAACCGCATGAAAATCCGTTGTGTAGTTTTGAAGATATAAGCATACACCGGGACATGAAGACAGAAAAAGCGACTTTATTTTATACTATGTAGTGATGATAATTTTAATGATTATAAGTTATTTTTCAGGTTTTTTACGAGTAAATTTCCCACGTGTAGTATTTAATTTAGTATTTTAAACTAAAATAAAAGACGGAAAAATTAAAATTCAGTGAAATTTAATTGCCTTTCACAAAATTTGTCTCCAGGATAGACTACACTGTATTCGATCTCTGCATATTATTATGTAGGTAATTTTGCGATGGGCTCTCTGGGTAGGTATAGTGGGGTAGATAAATTAGGCAGGTCTGTACTTACATTACTGCGTGCATTTTCAAAGCCTTTTTAGCCGCATTTTTCCTTGATGCAGATTTTCTTGGCATTTTTGCCCAATTACAATATGTAAATATAGGTATAAGATAACTTATTAATCGTCTAATACGCGAAATAATTCTGAGATTGGCGATCACTAAAAACTTAAAAAGTAATTGTTCATTTAATAGGGATAAAATACCATTTGTACATTATA
Source organism: Pandemis corylana (assembly GCA_949127965.1). Classification (NCBI taxonomy): domain Eukaryota; kingdom Metazoa; phylum Arthropoda; class Insecta; order Lepidoptera; family Tortricidae; genus Pandemis; species Pandemis corylana. The sequence goes on along the minus strand of OX421859.1, from coordinate 5,692,471 downwards.
GCGTCCACGCGCAAACTTCACAACACGATTTACCCTCTAACTGCAATGCGAGCGAGTAATCTCTGAACTCACACAAATGAAAATCCTTATAAATATTTACGCACACAACTAACCGATTTTAGCGTAACAAGCGACACAACCTCCCCGTCTGAACGGCAACGCGTGACTGCCGCCCGCGCCCGCGCGGAGCCCCTGCCGTAGTTTACGTTCAGCATTCCGAACTTTTCGATATTTTTGAATGAAAAAGTTCTTTGATTTACAAATGCTATGTTGAGTTTAAAGTACATCGGATTCTTTATTTTTTAACATGTAAATATTTTCAAACGTCTTAGCCGTTTAGGAGCAGTAGGGAATGCAAGCCAAAAAACTCCATTCGGTTGAATTGTATTTTAATATCGAATTTATGCTGATACCTGAACGACCTATGTTCCAAATGTTGTACAAGAGTTGATAATTCATATATATTTTTTTCAGAATTTTTGGATCAGCCATTAACGAGAAGTAGGCTTTTGAAAGTACCTAATTTACAGCATTTGAGGGCTCTAGTCGCCTTAATAGATTCGAGAGGAAGGTTTATATGTATAATTCTAAGCAGACGAAGTCGCGGGCAGAAGCTAGTATTGGAATAAACAAAAACCGGTGAAGTGCGGGTCAGGCATGCGCGGTGCAAGGGTCCACACTAATATTTTCCTATTCCGTTACTAATAACTAATAGATACTATAACAATTATAATAAATACTACTACTCCCACTAGTTCGTTTGTCTGGCCTCTCTAACATAAAAAAAATATAAAGTAGTGTGTAAAGTAGTATTTCTCTTAATTTTAAGCCTTTTTGTATCTACCTGACGTCTACAAAGCTATTTTTTTTGCATAAGTGCACTCCTGGATCCCAAGATACAGGCTCTGCCTAGTTTGGGGTCTGGTACGATTAAAAATATTGTGGCATATATTATGTGACAAACTTAAGTAAATGACCTGTTCTAGGTATGTGTGAGTAATGCGTGCGACTAGGTATATTGACGTTCCAAATTAGAAAAATGACTTAAGTTCCATATCAGCTCTGTAACTACTACATACAACAGATCATTTAGGTACTTAAAGTTTTCACCTATAAGTAAATATTTAGTAAGTGAAGTATTGAAGTTTGGTAAACTAACTTTACTTTTAAACACACAGCATGTTGGTTTTCCAAAAAAGGTGTAATTAAAGCTAATGAGGTGATAAAAATTTGCTAATAGGTACAAATTGAATGAAACAATCAGTGTCGATTAGCCTAATGATATTTACACAGGTACCTATGCATCTAATAAGTTGATCTACAAACCTTCATTTTGCAAAACATCTTTTTTTTCCGCCAATTGCAATAACACCACTAAAAAATAATACATGAAATAGTATCAATATATAAAGCGTCTTAATAGCTGTTAGGGCAGCAAGCAGCCATCGTTAGTACAGAATAATAGTCATTTTTATATTTTGCTAATAGGGTAGTAGTAATATGTGACAACATTACCCACTAAATTCTTCTTTAAAGTTGATAACTAAGCGCCCTTCTCAAGGCTCTGCTTGCAGGGCCCTAGGGCCCGATTTTTGAGAGCACATGTGTGAAAATACTACTCGAAAGTGGTGAGAAATTGTGCTGAATTTGAAATTCGAGTAGCTTAGAAGATACTTACGGTTCTCATTAATCTTGTGAACTAGTGAAAATTTTGTTTTAAGCTGTAGTTTTGAAGATATAAACAGATTTATACCACTTTCGAGCGATGTGCTTTCAAAAATCGGGCCTCTGATATACTAAATTCAGATACTAATTATACGCAGGGTCGATATTTTAATTGCTTATTACCCTGCCACAAAAATGGGCCCTCGGGCCCGATTTTTTATTAAAACATTATTCGAAAGCAATGTACTAAAATTTCGAGCCAACTGGATGGAGGTCTATGGGGTCTATGTCCAATACTTAATGGACGCCTTATAGCTGATACGATGATGATGATGATGATGATGATGATGGTGGTGCTGAATTTGATCAGCTGTTAATTAGTCTCATTAATTAGTAAAACATTTTGTGTTTTAGATTTGCTGCAATAGACAGGGTATTTTATCACTTTTAAACGGTACTATCGAGTGCTTAAAAATGCTGCCCCCTGCACTGCACATATCCACACAATACAACTGGCGGGGGCGTTTTATTCCTGGATAAGTCAATGGGTACCTAGTTGCTTTACACATAAGAAATTTCGTACGACTACGAATAATTAAGTGTAGAACCATCGCTAAAAATGTTTCAGAAAAGATTATGTAAGTAAAAGATCTTTCTACGACTGACAATAATAGTAAATTAAAGCCGAGGCCTGAGAAGTAGCCAATTTTGCACTAAAGTTCCTTGAAACTTATGTGGTTTTCACGTTCCCGCCTTTTTCTTAAGTTTTTTTTAATGTCAACTGTCACCGTAAGTTATTTGAGACATTGATAAAAACGTTAGACTCGAACAAAACGCGCACTCCTCAGGCATCGACTCGACTGTATGACATTGTTGTTCATTATTCTATTCCATAGTCACTTTGACTTTAAAAAAAGTTAACTCTAGTTTAGGTACGCGAATTACGCCATCTATTAGGTATTTCCTACACCATTTGGGTACAAAAACGGCAACTCGCACAAGCCTACATTGAATGGAATAAAAGGCAAGTAACGAAACCGCATCGTTTCACGGCGACGCATTCTTGTTAACCTTTTACAAGATATCAGAACACTTATTTGGTTTTTGTAACTTTAATTATACGAAGATATTAAGGTTGTTTAGATTATTATTATGGTCAATTAAGTACTTTGTTGGAACATACAAATGATGTGAAGAAACCTTTACCCAGAGCGTAGCTGGCTCCGCAAGCCCGTATCGTGTACGTGCTAACTACTGCGTTTTCTAAGAGATGGCGCTACTATACAAAAAACACGAGATTACGTAGATTTTAGAGTTATGCATTTAAAGTCCTGGGGCCCCATTTTTGAAAGCACATGTGTGAAAATACCACTCGAAAGATTTTAGTGATAAATTGAGCTGAATTTGAAATACGCTACTCGTATTCTCTCGTATAGAAGACAATCACAGCTCTCATTAATCTTGTGAACTAGTCAAAACTTTGATTAGAGCTGTAGTTTTGGGGATAGCTATAAGATAATTTATACCACTTTCGAATGGTACTTTCGTGTGACGTGCTTTCAAAAATCGGGCCCCTGTGTCCGCACATATTGTGTATGTAAAATGCCGCACCCTTAAAAACCGGAACCGGAATCTTGATAAGGTTGTAGCAAAGTTAAATCTATGTAAAAAATTATAATTAAGAACATGCTTGTATGACCCGGACTATAGATATATATTTTTTCATATTGACATCGTTAAACACTACATCCATAATAATGTATTTACGTACCTAATACGTAATCCGTTTATTAATTTTGCGTTTATAATGTAGTCTATTTTTTTCCGTCACCTGGGCCCGATTTTTGAAAACACATGTCGCCGGTCCCGGGGAACAAAAAGATAACTGCAAAAACCAAATTTTTCAGGAAAAATAAAATAGATGTTTCGCTCAATTGTGACTTGTATATTGAACGTAAACGGTCGGTAGTTAGCTTTATGCAAAGTTAATTTTTCATTACGTTTCAATATGTTACTGTGGCACACGAGAAATGTCTCAAAAGAAAGATATTTAAGAAATAGTAACTTAGTCAAAATAGATCATTCACTATTACGCGTTAAGACGTATATCATTTTATTCGGTGTTTATCGGGGTCAAACGCTAATATTGTACCATTGGTGTACCATTTTATTCGACTACTTTTTAATGTGATTGCCGTGCAAGATAATAGTGCAATATCATTTTATTCCCGTAATTATTAAGATTATTTTTTTTACTAAGGGTTTTAGGAGACTTTTATAACTAAACAATAATATGATATTCAACATTGCAATTATATTACGAACGATTCACATAGCAAAAACAGTCATTAATTTCTTAAAATCAAAGTTTTCCATTATAAAACGTGCAACAATACCACTAAAATTTAAGTATGTCTCAATCAAATAGCAATAAATGCCAGTTTCATAAAGTAACTAAAATCAAAAGTTTTTTTTCAGACTAATAACTTTAAGTTTGAAGCATAAAATCAAACCAAATAATCTACGCATTTGGTATTATTTTTCATCAGTCCAATATAATAATAATTATATTATAATTAGTTCTTTCATTGAGCACTAACCCGGGGGACTATTAAACATGAAATCAGGTAAATCAATTGCCATCATCTTCGTCTTGGTTTTCATTAATTGCAGAACTAGTATTAACGCCCAGGGAGTCATAAAAGCCATGGCAATGGGCTGGGATGTCTCCTGACTTGCAAAGACTGATAAGGTCATCATGTAAAGGCTTACTTATAGGCAAGGGCTCTGTACATAGCACTTGCAGTTCAAAATCGTAGGCAGGATTTGAGTTGACTAAAGGAGCTGCGGTTTATCTTGTTCCCCGCTTGCTTCATGTTTTTGGACAGGTTCGGTTCGGTTTTTATTTTGGCCACAGCAACCCTCGAAGTAAAATGATGCATTTTTGATACCTCTTTGTTTTTCATTAAGTAGGAATTGCCATATACTGCTACCGATTTCATTAGCTCCTCGTTTTGCAACCTGAGCATGCCATACATAGCAATAGCCTTTACTTCGAATGGAATCATAATGCCGGAATAAAGGATTGCCGATAAATGTTAGCGTAGGCAGACCCCGGAACTCAAAAGACACTGAAAGAAAAATACGACAAGCATCAGAGAAATAAGGAAGGTGTACGCCAAATTAAAAAAGAGGACAAGAAATCGGCAGATACTCAGGTTGCAAAACGAGGAGCTAATGAAATCGGTAGCTGTATATGGCAATTCCTACTTAATGAAAAACAAAGAGGTATCAAAAATGTATCATTTTACTTCGACGGTTGCTGTGGCCAAAATAAAAACCGATTCATAGTTACAACGTTAAAGAAATGCTTCAAAACAAAAGGAGTTTTATAACATAAAAGCACTAATAAATAATAAGAATTGGGTCCAATATGAGGTAGGGCAAAAAGTATTATGGACACAGATAATGGAAGTGAGAGTCGCTTGCTCACAGCCCTCAATTTTACAGTATAAATATGATTTTGAGTCTGGATTCTGGATATTCTTAAATGAACATAGAATCTGTCCAAAAACATGAAGCAAGCGGGGAACAAGACAAACCGCAGCTCCTTTAGTCAACTCAAATCCTGCCTACGATTTTGAACTGCAAGTGCTATGTACAGAGCCCTTGCCTATAAGTAAGCCTTTACATAACGACCTTATCAGTCTTTGCAAGTCAGGAGATATCCCAGCCCATTGCCATGGCTTTTATGACTCCCTGGGCGTTAATACTAGTTTTGCAATTAATGAAAACCAAGAGGAAGATGATGACAATTGATTTACCTGATTTCATGTTTAATAGTCCCCCAGGTTAGTGCTCAATGAAAGAACTAATTATAATATAATTATTATTATATTAGACTGATGAAAAATAATACCAAATGCGTAGATTATTTGGTTTGATTTTATGTTTCAAACTTGAAAATAAATCTTTTGTTTTTAGTTACTTTATGAAACTGGCATGTATTGCTATTTTGATTTTTGATTAAGCTATAATGATTAAGACATAGGTACTTAAATTTTAGTGGTATTGTTGCACGTTTTATAATGGAAAACTTTGATTTTAAGCAATTAATGACTGTTTTTATTATGACTGTGAATCGTTCGTAATATAATTGCAATGTTGAATATCATATATTATTGTTTAATTATAAAAGTCTCATAAAAACCCTTAGTAAAAAAAATAATCTTATCTAATAATTACGGGAATAAAATGATATTGCACTTCACTTATACTCCAATCACAGCAATAATTATATAATTTTTGAATTAATCAATCGAAATCGAACACTAAAACATATGACATGTCGATATTTAAGCCACTGTAATTTACATTCGACCCGTGCATGTGACAAAAGGATATGGCAATACTTTTTATAGTTCCTTTTCAAATGTGTAGTTTTGGTGAGCGCCATTGCACGAACAGTATCTAGCGGCTTGCGACGAGAATACAAAGATAACTGCGCATATCATTACTTAGCGATCTAATTTTGATGAGAACATAATAATATGGATGTTTGTCATGCGATGAGCTATAAATAAAAACATTGAAAACTATTGTATTATTTTTTAATTTTGTCATTTACCGTACAAAAAATGCGAAAAAAATTGAGCTGGTGCATTGGCACCTACGGATTCCAAATATGATATAAAAATAAAACTAAGATAATGGCGGTTATCATTTTGTTCTCCGGGGCCGGCGATGTGTGAAAATACACTCGAAAGTGGTGAAAAATTGTGCTGAATTTAAAATACGAAAAGCATATAAGACAATCACCACTCTAATTAATCTTGTTAACTAGTCAAAACTTTGATTAGGTAGAGCTGTAGTTTTGGAGATACAAGCTAATTTATACCACTTTCGAGTGATATGCTTTCAAAAATCGGGCCCCTGGCGGTTTTAAATTGATATTTTTCCTTATTTAAACAGTTATTTGGTAAAAATCGAATTTAAGTCATAAGTCCGCCCTGTCTATTTTATTTTTTTTTTATTTTTGTAATCTCTTGTAACTGATTTGTGGTGTTTATTAAAGAATATTTTGTATTGCTTTATATTGAATTATTACAACGTGTTTCGGTATTAAAAATGCATGATCACTCACCAAATTTCAAATTATTCGTTTCAGTCTATTAAATTTGGAATAATTAATTCGAACCCTCAATGCGCATGTCCGATACACACTTGACCGGGTTTTTTGTTTAGTCGGCTTGTATCAAAATGCGGCACTACTAACACTAAGTAAGGAGCTATTTTAAAATTTAATTTTCGAAGTTCGTGTAGGTACCTAATACCGTCCTCCTCACTCTCATATTAATGACTATTGGTGTGAGCGGAACGTCATGAAACGAACTTTGAAAATAGAATTTCAAAGTGCAGGGCCAGTACCAATAACGTCTGAAAAAATATAAGCACGAACCGTCTAAAATAATTAGTCTACGGGCCTTAGCAAAATTGTACCATACATACATAAATATATCATGTTTTATCCCTTACGGTGTAAACAGTGCCTAAGTTAAAGAGAAAAGCCACATTTAGCATGTTTGTGGGCGTATAAGTTGAAACGGGAATTTATTTATTTATTTATTTATTTTTTATTTATTTATAAAAGAACATAACACTATCATTACAGGAAACCCAATGCAATAGTGTGCCAACTTAATTAAATTATATATACTTAACTTACTTAAAAAAGAACCAAAAAGAATTTATAAATTACTGTAACATAAAACATAAAAAGTCACTTTAGTGAATTCACACAGCGGACATGAGAACAAGTCAGTCTTTTCAGCCACCTCATTCAAGATATGAATTAATAAAATAATAAAAAAAACTAATTGAATTAATGCCTTACAATTTAAAAATTAAAAATACATAATAATTAAAATTATTTATTATTATTTCATAATATTAATATTATCTTATCTTTAGAATCATTTTATAGGCGATGTGGCTAGCAACCCATCACTATTTTGAGTTCATTTTTCACCTATACTCCCACAATCTTGCTAAATGTGGCCTGTAGGTATCTCTGTTACCTTAGGCTCTGTCTACCCCGTAAGGGATAAAGACGTGATTTGTGTATGTATGTGTATGTAAATTATTTCATAATTAAATTGTAACACGATTACGAAACATCGTAATCACTCTGGTCTAAATATTTGTGACCTACTTATTTAGTTCAACAAATTCTAGACCTTTTGTGTTAGTTATAATTTTGGGAACACTTTCCTCAGCGCCATCTATAAACAACTTGATGAAGCAGCTCACTTTCCAATTGCATTTATTATACGGTCAATATTTCTCGTGATACTGGTATGTCAAAATACGATCGATAATTTCAAAACAACCGGATGCGCTGCGAAATGCATCAATATTTTGTGATATGGATCGGGACATGCAAGGATTATACGATAATATTGACCGTATAATCCATGCCAATCAATTTCTATATTCATGTTTAGTGGCAACAAACCTTAGATTTTTATTTTGAGGATTTTTTAATAATTTTTGGAAAACTTTTCTCGGCGCCATCTATGTGCACCTTAATGAAGCAGTGCGCCTGCTAATCAACTTCTACTTTTACCTTTAGTGGCAACAGATGGCGGATTTTTACTTGTAGGATTTTTTAACGTTTTTGGAACACTTTCATCAACGCTATGAGTACTATGAGAGTAAAAGAAACAAGTTGATACGAATTTTGAATTTCGACTTTCAGTGTTATTATTTTTTTATTATGTAATTATGTAGGTACTTCGCTTTGATGATTTCAATCAGTCTGAACGACAAATCGACACGACTGGTGGCACCGTATATGATGGGGCTCTTTATTATTCGTGTCAAAGTCCTGTTGATTCGTCTTTGAATTTTCATCTCTAACTTATTAATATTAATATTGTTAAAAGTTTATTGAATCAGGTGTTACTTTGTACAGGTTTATACGAATGAACAAAAAGTTCGTTTAATGTGGTATCGGATAACAATCTAAATGTTTTTATTAATTCTTATAAGTTGCATTAATTCACATTATTACAGGCGAGGCTCAATTGCTGGCCTTAAGTCGGTACACACGCTAGGTTACAACCAATGGTTATGCCCGCACAGTTCGTTTGTGCAGGGATAACCATCGGTTATAATCTAGCGTGTGAGGCAGACTTTATATTCCGAAATTAGAGTTCGAAATTAGTTTCGTGCCGTTCTGCTCGCACTAGTATTCATTACTTTGAGAGTGAGGGGGATAGTACAAAATAAACTTCGAGAATGTATTGTAATGAGGCGGCCGGCGAAGCAACTGAATCGTGGACCAGTTTGCATAACGCAATTAAATTAAAAATATTACCAACTAACGTTTTTAAATTTAGGAGTCTTAAGCGCCCTGTAAACGATCAAATTTGTTTGACAAACTTGTTTGTCAAACTTCACGTTTTCATCAAACATAAGCGTAAACGATCAAACCAAATATCAAACAAATTAGTTAAAGCGCCCTGCGCAAACGGTCAAACTTGCTTGACAAACTTGTTTGTCAAACTTCTTCTACCGAAGTCTTGTTTGACAAACACCGTCGTACACGTTCAAACCTGTTTGTCAAACTCGACATCAATCCAGATTTTCATCAAACGCATCAAACACGTAGATTGTTTGACAAACGCCTCAAACACACCCGTACACCATCAAATTGTTTGACAAACACGTAAAGTTTGACAAACAATTTGATCGTTTACCGGGCGCTTTAGTGGCCGCCACGGCCGTTATCGGTTTGAAGGATCATCATCATCTTGAACTGTATGACCACAGTGCCAACGAATTTACCTGCCCACAATTTTAGCTATTTATTAATTTCTTTGCTACCGCATTATCATTCATATTTTACTATTGGTTTGTTGCGTTCAGAACAACGAGCGATTCATGTATCGCTGTTATGCGGTTATAAATTAAATAAATATGTATTTATAGTTACGAACAGCTTTATTGGAGGTGTATTGAACAGAATTTAAAGGTGAGCCTATTTAGACTATGATTATGGAAATGGTTTACCTACCTTTGAAATAGGTACCTACAATATTTAACCTAGAAAATTGTCCCAATCAATTATTTACCTGCTCGTAATAAAACCGTATTATTTATCAGGTTATTTGTGTAAATTTGAAACTAATGTCTTAGATTATCAAAACAAACTTTCGGCTCATTTACATCATTTTTTACAGAAAAAACCGTTAGATGGTGGATCGAACGGTGTTGAGAAGAGTATTATGAAGACACAAGAAACGTATAAGTACCTATGTAAAAAAGGAGTGATCCACTTTAGTTCCTTTGACATGTTTTCGTCTTACATCTTAACCTACACGGCATCGAGATACAAATGCAAGGCAGACCTAACATGGACCGACGACTGAAAAGAGGCCTCTTTTGAAGGAACTTTTGAGAATTTGAGCCATCCGCAGAAGAACCGCATTGTTGTAAATATTCACCGAAAAAACCAACGTCAGTAAGATACGTCGAAGGTCAGTGGGCTGACCACCAGCCTGTCGGTCTAATGACATCAGTAGTCGGCTGGAAAGAAGTGGATGAGACTGGCACAGGGCCGGGCAAAGTGGCGTGAAAATATCGAGCTACTGACAACTTGATGTTTTTGTAACACGCTCCGCCATAATAGGAGTAGAATCTTAAACAGTATTATTTTGCATGTTTAAAGTCAACGCCATCTGTTGTGATACGTATACGCTGGAGGATACGTGTTCATGTTTTGATTAGATTAGATTTATTTGTCACATTTTGAAAAAGTACGTTACATTTAAATGTCAAATATAAGCAGTTCACAAAAGGATCGTCAAGTTGAAAAAAAAATATTAAAAATTGAAATAAATAATACAAAAAAAAACAACTCAATTAAAATTAAAGTAAATGACAAAATTAAAATATAGGCAATCCACAAAAAGATCGTCAAGTTCAAATAAAACAATATAATAATAATTTAAATAACAAACAAATACAATCAAAATTGCTATTCTGTGTCTTTTTGCAAGAATGAATCGCCATTATACTGCTCGGGTTGCGCCGCCGTCATCGGTAACGCTTACATGGCAATTGCTACTGGTGCACTGTAGTCCTCTATGTAATAATTTGGGAACTGGCATCTGGAAACAGTTTCCTTTTTTTATCGTTCTTCTCTTTCATGCTCCACATGTTTTGGTACCACAATTTTGTTTGATATTAAACTGTGCAGCAAAGCGCTTGCGCAACGTTGTTAAAATAACGGTTATTCTTATCCCATAAAATAACCCTGATAGAATTTTAAAGTCGTAGGAACTTGCCCGACAGGACCGTACCGGAGCAATGTAGATGCGTTGCTTAACTAATATATATAATTATTTTCGTGTAGATGATTGAATGTATTTTATGTAAAAAGGCAAATTCAGGTATGAGATGAAGAAATGACTGCCGTCCAGATCGTAGGAATTTGAACATTTGATCAGATCCTCAGAATGCCTTACTCTTTGTTCGATTTCCAATGCAATCTTCTAACAGTTCCATGCTGTTCGGTTTTTGTCGAGCCGGGGGCGCAGGTCTCTCAAATTCGTCTTGAAACTAAGTTTTTTAACCCTATTGGGAGCTCCATCGGCTACCCTATAAGGTGCCATGTTGGGTACATCTTGGGTTGGCAAATGGCTACCGCACAATTACCCACCGGTGCACAATTTTGTACGCCGTTCGGCACCGAATTGGATCCCGCTGCATACTCACGGTGGGTAGAATACTGCTGCAGCAGAGGCTGAAATGTAAAAAAAAGTATTGCCTGCAAAAGCATCCGACTAGACAGACAACTACTTATTCTCACTATGTTAAAAATTGACGGCTGCAAAAAAAAACATGTTAACACTGGTACTAAAACTAAATTAACAAAATAAAAGGTGTTAATTTTTTTAACAATGTATTTTTTCTCAAAGGGAAGATATAAAACTCACTTAAATTGTGAGATTATAAACTAGTACACAATATTACTTCTAGCTAGGTAGCTTATTCACATTGCAGCGCGTGAAACGACGGGCAGTACGAATACTGGTATTGAATGATTATGTTTCGCGAAGCGGGTAGACGTGAACTTTTTCGCATAAATGAAAATGAAATGATATATTTCTTAGTAAGTTGTTGCCGTTGTTGTATTTCCAAGGCTCCATATCGTACCTACTCATGAAACAAAGTACAAAAACACAAAACAAAAGCTAACTTTCTTCCACTTGGAAATAACTCTGCGAATGCTCAATTGCCAGTGACGAGTCTCCATCTCCAAGTAGGTATTGCGCGCTTTTAGCTAGCTGAGACATCATTGGCTAGCGACGAGGGTAGCACAAACACATATTTTGATTTGAAATTTCTATAGTTATGTTTCACTTTATGGCGGTTATTTTGATGGTGGTTTTATTTTTTATTTACTTTGGCTTGGCTTCTTCTTTTTTCGGTGCTTCTTGTACCATATTTTAATACAACGCTTGGGTAATTCCAAAGCTAATATCGATAATAGCTACTTGGTTTGTAGTAAATAATAATAATAGTTTATTCAGGTAACAAAAAGTACAGTGTGTTAACAAATGGTTGGTACCTCTTTTTAAATATAAGAATACCTGTTCTAAGAGATACCATTTTTCCGCGAAAGGCAATTACATTTTGTACCTGTCAACATTAAAACCTAAGACTATAATTTATTAAGAGTTAAACTACCTATATGAAAAAGTAAATGGAGTACGTATAATGGTATTTTGTTTGGTTTCTGGTTTTGGTTCGACGGCACTTCATGATGAAATGTGCAATTCGGATATTCATTTGGTACTCAATTAGGAACTCCATAAGTAACCCCGTTCTTGACAGAACTGAATCCCGGTGGTTATTGGTTACTGTCGTTGTTTTTCAAAAATAATTTTGAGAACTTCCTTATTCATTCACTTTCATGTCAGTTTGTTTTAAAAGGTGTGTGATACAAAAGTGAGGGGAAAATGGGACTAAATAAATAATAATTTAAAAAATATAATATCATGAATGGGAATGCTCCAGTAGAAGAAAAAAAATGGCGAACTTGCAAGTCGCAAAAATCAAATCGTATTGAAACGTAACAAGACGAAAAACTAACGAACAGATAACAAAATATTTTATTACAACCAAAAATATACAGACTTCGACTTACAAGTTACAATCTAAATAAATCTAAAACAAAGACTTTATTATTGACTTGAAAGGCTACGAATAGTAAATTAAGAAAATATGTAAATATTGCAAAAGATTTGGGCTGCCACTATTGTTATTACAGGTATTTCTTTGTCAAACCAAGACCACTATCAGACACAGTTAAGCAGATTATTTCTCATATTTAACACTGGTGACACTTGCTTTTTGTTCATTTCACTACCGTACTACAGTTTTAAACATGATTAACGTATGGATATTATAATATTATGTTAGTCGGTGTATACATGCAGTCTTCGGTTGTAAAAGTTGATTTCAAATTCGGGTGATCGAGAAAACGGTTGTCATGCAGGATTGCAGAAATGTGACCATTCTAGCAGTTCCATGCTCTCTTGTTGTTGAGTCGCGGGCGCAGGTGGGAGCTCCAGGAACAGCTGTGGAAGAGATAGGGCCCAGTCTCCTTCGTCATAGAAGAACCATACGTTACGCTCGGGTATTTCCAAAGCGGCGCCAATTCCCGCTGACGTTTTTCGTCGATGAAATTGTCCAGATGAAAAGAGTCTTCCTTTGCCAAGACTTGGTTCGTTGTATACTGTGTACAAACTCTCTTTACTTTGGTTGTTTTGCTTTCCTGGTTTGATTGGTTTGGCAGCAGTTCACCTTGGAATGTCCCGTTTGGAACCCCGTAGCAAGCCCCTGTTCTGCACCCAATTGGATCCCAATACGTACTGTTGTATAGGCTAGAAAAGATAATATTGAAATAAGTATATCACAGTCTTAACTGAGTAAAGTAGTCGTTTCATTAAAAGAAATATGTTTATTTAAAATGAAAAAAAAAAACAAAAGAAATTACTGCCATCATATTACTTATTTTTCTAAATTATTATGCCTAGTGTCACTAATAAACGAATGTACTTTTGTCAAACAAATACCTACGCTTTATTTCAAAGAAAATGAAATCCTGTGTCCGCTTAGCGGACAATAGATAGCTAATGACTTTTTAATATAATTTGGATACATACATTAAATTTATATTCGGAAATTGCTTAGTTAATCTATATACATATTGTAATCAATCATTAGAAAGTTCGTGTCTGTACATTAAATAAATTCATCAAAAATAGAGTGCTGACGATTAGGGAAGAGTAATAAAACAGAAAATAGTATATTTATAATTTTTGTCTGTCTGTCTATATGTATGTATGTATTGTGTGTGTTCATTTACCTACATCTGCGTTCGCTAATCTCCAAAACCGTTGGACCGATGTACTTTACATCCCTGGTCACTATTTTAGATACTTTTAATCCCGGAAGAGTTCCCGTGGAATAGTTAAAAAACTATAATAACTTATGCAGCTTAGTACATAACAACTTAAATTAAATCTAATTAAGTAAAATTGGCGTGCTGACACCTTATATTGCCGCGGTTACATTAAATATACAGTCATAATTAGTTGAAATTTGGTATATAGCTAGTTTCAGTCCCAGGTACGGACATAGGATAGTTTTTATCCCTGCATAGCTCCCACGGGATCGCGATAAGCGAATTCTGCGCGGACGGAGTCGCGGGCAACAGCTAGTTGAAAATAAATTAAGTTTACGCGGACGAGCTAATACTAAATAATAAAATATTAATAAATATTCTTTAGTGAATTTAATGCGTCCAAGTAAAAACTAAAACTGTTTTGTTATTTAACCGAAAAGATTCATGCGGCCCTAATTTTCCTCTGAGTGGCATTATGTTTGTTGGAAGCGGTTGGGTAAAGACTCCTTGTTACTCCTTGTCGAAATCTTAACTTAATTTAATAATATTAAAAAAGAATTCAAAGAGCAAGGAAAAAGGGACAGATTGTCCCACAAATGAAATAATTTATGAATAGGAAAAAAAAAGAAACTCAAGTTTTTTCAACATAAAATTCTTTATTGAAGCAACAAATAATTAGTTCACAGTGCCGTCTGAGTTACGCATCCCATAGTACAGTCAGTGTCATATAGTTAAAAGCATCGAAGTCAGCCAAATAGTTCAGTACACCATAGATACAGTATGGCGTGCTGAACTTTTTGGTTACTCTGAATGTTTCATACTATATGACGCTGACTGTACATGCAGTCTCCGGTTCTGAAAATTGTGTTCGGGAGATCCAGAAATCGGTCGTCAGGATTGCAGAAACTCAACCATTCCATATGTTTCATGCTCTCCTGTTGTTGAGTTGGGGGCACAGGGGGCAGCTCCAGGAACAGCTGCTGGACCAAACTACCAGTTTCAACCAAAGGGCCGTCGACGTACACCATTTGTTGTGGTACAGCATTCTGATAGACTTCCGGCGCAGTTAAATTGGAGGCTGCTGCTTTTGTCTCCTTCTTTTGTTTCATGCGCCGGTTTTGGAACCAAATCTTGATGTTACGCTCGGACAATCTCAAAACGGCGGCCAATTCCCGTCGACGTTTTGCGTCGATGAAATTGTTGAAATTAAAAGCGTCTTCCATTGCCAAGACTTGGTTCGTCGTATACTGTGTACGAACTCTCTTTACTTTCGTTGTTTTGTGCTCCTGGTTTGGTTGGCTTGGCAGCAGTTCACCGTGGAATGTCCCGTTTGGAACCCCGTAGCACACCCTGTTCTGCACCCAATGGGATCCCAATACGTGTTGTATAGGCTAGAAAAGAAAATATTGAAATAAGTATATCACAGTCTTACCTGAGTAAAATAGCTAGTCATTTTATTATAAGAAATATTTTTATTTAAAATTACAATTTCTTACCATGTTATTGGCGTTCTTTAGATAATAACTTTCCATATCGAGGGTTGATATGTTTCGATAACACAATGAGGTAAATAAAACTCCTGCAAGTCGGAACTTTCTGTGCGAATGCTCGATTGCAAGTAATGTTGGCTCCAAGTGCTGGACGCGTTTTATATTGTTTCGCTGTCGTTAAGGGCTAGCCAATTAACGACCCCCGTGCACCGAAAGAAAGGAATAGATAATTGTCATTGTGCCATGCTACTGGTTTTTGTAAACATGTTTTCGTTACATTTCCGCAGAATATTACTCACCTAGTACTTAGTAGGTACATCAAAAGGCGCGCTAATCGGTGCCCTGCGCCCGCGCCTTCGCCGCCGCTCTCTGTGGTCAGGGGATCACGAGAATACCACGTTGTAGAAGACTGCGACCCGGTGTTTCTCCGTTCCGTTGATTTGATTGAGACACTTCACCGTAACCGTACCGTTTTTTAAGATAGGTATTGAACAATTATAGGATTTAATCAGTAATCAGTCAAGTTAACTTGAAATCTAAGTAGTAAGTAAGTAGATTAAAAGTTTTCATAGCTAGGTATGCAGCAAATTTTTGCGTTGAACGTGCACAAGTTTTTATCATATGTACTTTTACGGTAACGAAAGTTGGGTATGGCAAAAGATGCATGAAAGTAGAATAAATGCAGTAGAAATGAGAGCGTTAAGAAGTATGGAAAGGTGACACTGAAAGACAGAATTATGACTTGTGATAAGGGAACGTGCTGGTCTGAAAGAAGATATACTTAGTGACTAGGATAGAAGGTCTTCCATGCTGGTCTGGGAGCAAAGGAAAAACATAGAATGTACCAGTTGCTTCTCTTACCGCGCAGATGGTAAAAGCCCATCGAGGGAATGGACGAAAATAGGAATTATGCTATAGGCGATGCGGCTAGCAACCTATCACTATTTTGATTCCTCCTTCCACCTATACGCCCACAATCATGCTAAACGTGGCCTTTAGGTCTTGTTACTTTAGGCTCTGTCTACCCCGTAAGGGATAGAGACGTGATCTACCTATGTATGTAGGATAGAAAAAAGCATGCTTAGTTGGTTTGGTCACGTAGAGCGGATGGATAAAAGTAATAAAGTAACTAAACATATATGGGGATTGGGTATGGTTGCGTTGGAAGAGGAAGGCCTAGACGGACGTTCCGGCACCAAATAGGAAACGTTTTCAAAAAAGTCAGGTCAGGCATACCTGAAACCGGCGAGCATGTATGAAGAGATTTATGTACACGAGAAAGGAGAGAAAATTGGCCAAGTGCGAGTCGGACTCGTGCACCGAGAGTTCCATAAAAATTCGGCAAGTACTACTAAATCCAGAGTTGGCAAAGCTCTGCTTTTAAGCAGTAAATTTTTGCATTTAACGTACACAAGTCTTTATTTAAATACCTCCATTATAGGTACTTGTACGGTAGCGAAAGTTGGGTATGGCAAAATAAGCATGAAAGTAGAATAAATGCAGTAAAAATGAGAGTATTAAGAAGTATGGAAGGAGTGACACTGAAAGACAGAATAACGAATGGTGTGATAAGGGAACGTGCTGATCTGAAAGAAGATATACTTAGTGACTAGGATAGAAAAAAGTATGCTTAGTTGGTTAAGTCACGTAGAGCGGATGGATAAAAGTAAAGTAACTAAACATATATGGGGATTGGGTATGGTTGCGTTGGAAGAGGAAGGCCCAGACTTTAATAATTAAAACTATAATAACTTACGCAGCTTAATACTCAACATGTTAAGTTAAATCTAATTAATAAAATTGGCGTGCTGACACCTTATATTGCCGCGGTTACATTAAACATACAGTCATAAGTCATAATTAGTTGAAATTTGGTATACAGTTAGTTTCAGTCCCAGGTACGGACATAGGATAATTTTTATCCCAGCATGGTTCCCACGGGATCGCGATAAGCAAATTCTGCGCAGACGGAGTCGCGGGCAACAGCTAGTTGAAAATAAATTAAGTTTACGCGGACGAAGTCGCGGGTAAAAGCTAATACTAAATAATAAAAGATAAATAAATATTCTTTAGTGAATTTAATGCGTTCAAGTAAAAACTAAAACTGTTTGTTATTTAACCGAAAAGATTCATGCGGCCCTAATTTTCCTTTGAGTGGCATTATGTTTGTTGGAAGCGGTTGGGTAAAGACTCCTTGTTACTCCTTGTTGAAATCTTAACTTAATTTAATAATAATAAAAAAGAATTCAAAGAGCAAGGAAAAAGGGACAGATTGTCCCACAGATGAAATAATTTATGAATAGAAAAAAAAAGAAACGCAAATTTTTTAACATAAAATTCTTTATTGAAGCAACAAATAATTAGTCCACAGTGCCGTCTGAGTTACGCATCCCATAGTACAGTCAGTGTCAAATAGTTTAAAGCATCGAAGTCAGCCAAATATAGTTCAGTACACCATAGATGCAGTATGGCGTGCTGAACTTTTTGGTCACTCTGTATGTTTCATACTACATGACGCTTACTGTACGTATGCAGTCTACGGTTGTGAAAGTTGTATTCGGTAGATCCACAAATTTATATATTATTTAGCTGTCATTAAGGGCTAGCTAATTAACGTGCACCGAAAGAAAGGAATAGATAATTGACATGAGCCTGCTACTGGTTTTTGTAAACATGTTTTCGTTACATTTCCGCAGAATATTACTCGCCTAGTACTTAGTAGTACATCAAAAGGCGCGCTAATCGGTGCCGCTCTCTGTGGTCAGGGGATCACGAGAATACCACGTTGTAGAAGACTGCGACCCGGTGCTTCTCCGTTCCGTTGATTTGAATGAGACACTTCACCGTAACCGTACCGTTTTTTAAGATAGGTATTGAACAATTATAGGATTTCATCAGTAATCAGTCAAGTTAACTTAAAATCTAAGTAGTAAGTAAGTAGATTAAAAGTTTTCATAGCTAGGTATGCAGCAATTTTTCGCATTGAACGTACACAAGTTTTTATTATATCTACTTTTACGGTAACGAAAGTTGGGTATGGCAAAAGATGCATGAATGTAGAATAAATGCAGTAGAAATGAGAGCCTTAAGAATTATGGAAAGGTGACACTGAAAGACAGAATAATGACTTGTGATAAGGGAACGTGCTGGTCTGAAAGAAGATATACTTAGTGACTAGGATAGAAAAAAGTATGCTTAGTTGGTTTGGTCACGTAGAGCGGATGGATAAAAGTAAAGTAAGTAATCATAATGGTGATTGGGTATGGTTGCGTTGGAAGAGGAAGGCCTAGACGGACGTTCCGGCACCAAATAGGAGACGTTTTCAAAAAAACCGGCAAGCATGTATGAAGAGATTGATGAATACGAAAAAGGAGAGTAAATTGGCCAAGTGCCAGTCGGACTCGTGCACTGAGAGTTCCATAAAAATTCGGCAAGCATTACTAAATTCAGAGTTGGCAAAGCTCTGCTTTTAAGCAAAATGTAGGCAGTGTGAAGGCAATTTATATTGGTTATACTTACATCGACAGACAGACATAAAAAAGTAAGTTTTTTAGTTTAATTCATTAGTCCTCTAGGTTGGCAACGCATCTGCAATCCCTCTGGGGTTGCGGGTGTCTATGGGCAGTGGTGATCAGTTGCCATCAGGTGACCCACTTGCTCGTTTGCCTTCCTATTCATATAAAAAAAAAATAGTTTTGCTACGAGATTTAACTCTATACCGAATCTCAAATTTTGGGAACTGCCGGAAGTTAGTACTTTATATTTTTTGGGAGCACGATCATTTAAGAAAAAACATTTTGGTGACTGTATCTTTTAATTCAGTTGACTGAGAGAGTTGGTTTTTGTAGAGTTTCAAGGAACTGGTATGTTCAATTTCATACATCTACGCATTCCTGACAAAAAGGGTCTTGACGGACGGACGGATCCTAAACGAGCTTCGTTTTGTCCTTTAGGGGTACGAAACCCTAATAAACTAATAATACTACGCTATTTTACGCCGATCTCAATATCTTAAATAAATGTGATTTTTAGCCGCACGCCTACGTATGACACATTCGCAAAATGTAACAACTGAAATGAAAATGAAAATAAAATAGTAGATTGTACACCGAGGGGATACAGCACTGTATTATGTCACGGGCGCGATATTGAATCCTGAGCGCAGCAAAAGACTCTAGATTTAATTCCCGAGCGTAGCGAGGGTGTTATGAGTTAATTCCTGAGCGTAGCGAGGGAATTAAGATTGAGTCCTGAGTGGAGCGAAGCATTTAATCGCACCCAAGACATACAGTTCTATCTCCGAGGAGTATACTCTACTTTTCTCACCTTTTGCGAGACAATAAAAACCAAGGTAACTAGAAAAATAATTTAATTAAAACAACAGTAAAACAAAATTAAAAGAAAAATTTAAGTTTGAGAAATTAGTCCAGTTGTGTAATGATACAGCAATATTTTTATTTCGAATCTTAGCAGTTCTATGCGTGTAATATTACAGCGTCGGCAAACACTGGCAGCTTTTGTCTTATTTGAAATTTGTTTCATTCGTTCGAAAATCGAACGTCGCTTGCCGTGGCGTGGCCATCTAGACTTTCGGAGCCGTGCGATTTTTACGAAATTGGACTTTAAGGGTATAGGAATAAGAACTATGAAAAGTGAGAATCATATTACTAACCTACGGGTTATAATGAATTTCAGTACAATATTACTACTCGGCGAAAGCCAAGGGCTATAATGACTTACTTTGAGTAAGGTTTACATGATATATAATTACCCATTGTCGAGCAGGTGGTGTGAAACTGTATTTATTTAACATTCAGGAGTATATAATGAGAAGGTTAGGGACCTCCTAGTAGGTATGCAAGATACCTGTAACAGAAGACCCCACTTCTCCAATAAAATGCAGCAAGGTAATCAGACAAAATTTTCTATAATATATCCAGTTCCAACAACTATAATAAAATTCAAAATTAAAAACCCCCCCACGCAACTATTTTGTGCCAAAAATGCCTTATATTGAAATAGAGCTGATCACACACACACCCCTCTTTTTGCGTGGCGGGTTAAAATGTGTTATTTATGGTGGTTGTTGAAACACCTCAACCAATCTTGAAGAAAATTAGTTTGCGCTTAGGCTTAGCCTTTGATGCGGGAAACGACATGGGGACTGAGTTTCATCCCGATTCCTGAAGTGTGTACAAAAATGAGAAATGTCGTTATATGTGTGTGTTTTCATTTGGTACGACGCTATATAAAGATAATTAAGTTTAATCCACAATTATGTTATGGCTTAAATTAAACTTTAATAACTTATGCAGCTTACTTAGTACACAACAACTTAAGTTTTTTAAATCTAACTAAGTAAAATTGGCGTGCTGACACCTTACATTGCCGCGGTTACATTAAACATACATAGGTATATAATTTGCTGAAATTGGTATACAGTTAGTTTCAGTCCCAGGTACGGACATAGGATAATCTTTATCCCCGAAGACAGAATAGTTCCCGCGGGATCGCGATAGTCGAACTCTGCGCGGACGGAGTCGCGGGCAACAGCTAGTTGAAAATAAATTAAGTTTACGCGGACGAAGTCGCGGGTAAAAGCTAATAATAAAAGATTAATAAATATTCTTTAGTGAATTTAATGCGTTCAAGTAAAAACTAAAACTGTTTGTTATTTAACCGAAAAGATTCATGCGGCCCTAATTTTCCTCTGAGTGGCATTATGTTTGTTGGAAGCGGTTGGGTAAAGAAAGACTCCTTGTTACTCCTTGTTGAAATAATAATTTAAAATTAAATAATAAAAAAAAAGAATTCAAAGAGCAAGGAAAAAGGGTCAGATTGTTGAGAGCTTCCACAGATGAAATAATTTATGAATGGGAAAAAAAGAAACTAAGTTTTTTTAACATAAAATTCTTTATTGCAGCAACAAATAATTAGTTCACAGTGCCGTCTGAGTTACGCATCCCATAGTACAGTCAGTGTCATATAGTTAAAAGCATCGAAGTCAGCCAAATAGTTCAGTACACCATAGATACAGTATGGCGTGCTAAACTTTTTGGTCACTCTGGACGTTTCATACTATATGACGCTGACTGTACATGCAGTCTCCGGTTCTGAAAATTGTGTTCGGGAGATCCAGAAATCGGTCGTCAGGATTGCAGAAACTCAACCATTCCATCTGTTTCATGCTCTCCTGTTGTTGAGTTGGGGGCGCAGGCGGCAGCTCCAGGAACAGCTGCTGGACCAAACCACCAGTTTCAACCAAAGGGCCGTCGACGTACACCATTTGTTGTGGTACAGCATTCTGATAGACTTCCGGCGCAGTTGAATTGGATGCTGCTGCTTTTGCCTCCTTCTTTTGTTTCATGCGCCGGTTTTGGAACCAAATCTTGATGTTACGCTCGGACAATCTCAAAGCGGCGGCCAATTCCCGTCGACGTTTTGCGTCGATGAAATTGTCGAAATTAAAAGCGTCTTCCATTGCCAAGACTTGGTTCGTCGTATACTGTGTACGAACTCTCTTTACTTTGGTTGTTTTGTGCTCCTGGTTTGGTTGGTTTGGCAGCAGTTCACCGTGGAATGTCCCGTTTGGAACCCCGTAGCACACCCTGTTCTGCACCCAATGGGATCCCAATACGTGTTGTATAGGCTAGAAAAGAAAATATTGAAATAAGTATATCACAGTCTTACCTGAGTAAAATAGCTAGTCATTTTATAACAAGAAATATTTTTATTTAAAATTACAATTTCTTACCATGTTATTGGCGTTATTTAGATAATAACTTTCCATATCGAGGGTTGATATGTTTCGATAACACAATGAGGTAAATAAAACTCCTGCAAGTCGGAACTTTCTGTGCGAATGCTCGATTGCAAGTAATGTTGGCTTCAAGTGCTGGACGCGTTTTATATTGTTTCGCTGTCGTTAAGGGCTAGCCAATTAACGACCCCCGTGCACCGAAAGAAAGGAATAGATAATTGTCATTGTGTCATGCTACTGGTTTTTGTAAACATGTTTTCGTTACATTTCCGCAGAATATTACTCACCTAGTACTTAGTAGGTACATCAAAAGGCGCGCTAATCGGTGCCCTGCGCCCGCGCCTTCGCCGCCGCTCTCTGTGGTCAGGGGATCACGAGAATACCACGTTGTAGAAGACTGCGACCCGGTGTTTCTCCGTTCCGTTGATTTGAATGAGACACTTCACTGTAACGGTACCGTTTTTTAAGATAGGTATTGAACAATTATAAGATTTAATCAGTAATCAGTCAAGTTTACTTGAAATCTAAGTAGTAAGTAAGTAGATTAAAAGTTTTCATAGCTAGGTATGCAGCAAATTTTTGCATTGAACGTACACAAGTTTTTATTTAAATACCTCCATCATAGGTACTTGTACGGTAGCGAAAGTTGGGTACCTATGGCAAAAGAAGCATGAAAGTAGAATAAATGCAGTAGAAATGAGAGCATTAAGAATTATGGAAGGGGTGAAACTGAAAGACAGAATTACGAATGGTGTGATAAGGGAATATGCTGATCTGAAAGAAGATATAGTGACTAGCATAGAAAAAAGTATGCTCAGTTGGTTTGGTCACGTAGAGCGGATGGATAAAAGTAAACTAACTAAACATATGGGGAGTGTGAATGGTTGCGTTGGAAGAGGAAGGCCTAGACGGACGTTCCGGGACCAAATAGGAGACTTATTCAAAAAAGGTCAGGTCAAGCATACCTCAAACCGGCGAGCATGTATGAAGAGATTGATGTATACGAAAAAGAAGAGAAAATTGGCCAAGTGCGAGTCGGACTCGCGCACCGAGGGTTCCGTACAAATTTGGCAAGTACTACTAAATCCAGAGTTGGCAAAGCTCTGCTTTTAAGCAAAATGTAGGCAGTGTGAAGGCAATTTCTATTGGTTACTTACATCGACATACAGACATAAAACAGTATAAGTTTTTTAGATGAATTAGTTAGTTGTGCTTCGAGATTTATTTTAACTCTTTACCGAATCTCAAATTTTTGGAACTGCCGGAAGTTAGTTCTTTCTTATTTTTGGGAGCACGGTCATTTAAGAAAAAACATTTTGGTGACTGTATCTTTTAATCCGTTTGACTGAGAGAGTTGGTTTTTGTACAGTTTCAAGGAACTGGTATGTTCAATTTCATGCATCTACGCATTCCTGACAAAAAGGGTCTTGACGGACTGACGGATCCTATACGAGTTTCGTTTTGTACTTTATGGGTACGGAATTCTAATGACTTTATTAATATTACGCTATTTTACGCCGATTTCTATAACTAAAACAAATGTAATTTTTAGCTGCATGCATAAATCACGTCATTGTCCCTTACGGGTTAGACAGAGCCTAAGGTAACAAGACCTAAAGGCCACGTTAAGCATGATTGTGGGCGTATAGGTGGAAAGGGGAAACTACACCCACCCACGTATTACACATAAGCAAAATGTAAGAACTATAACAAAATTCAAAATAAAAAAACCCCCACGCAACTATTTTATGCCATAAATGCCTTATTTTGGAAAAGGCCTGATTCTTCAAACTGCTGTTCCGATTCTTCCCAAACATGGTTAAGAACCACACACACACACACAACACGCCCCTCTTTTTGCGTGGCGGGTTAAAATGTGTTTTGTTTATAGTGTTTGTTCCTTCTTATCGCCGAAACACCTCAACCAATCTTGATGAAAATTAGTTTGCGCTTAGGCTTAGCCGATGATGCAGGAAACGACATGGGGACCAAGATACGAGTACATCCCGATTCCTGAAGTGTGTACAAAAATGAGAAATACCCAGGTATCTGTGATTGGATGAGCGATGTATGTTGTGATATGTGCGTGTTTTGATTGGGTACGACGCTATATAAAGTAAAGTTTAATCCATATTATGTTGTGGCTTAAATTAAACTACCTATACAGGTTGTTGTGACTCTTGGTGGTGATCATTTAACCTTTGTAAGTTGAACTTGTCGATCAAAAATCAACCGCAGAAGCCGCGGGCAATAACTAGGTAGTTGACGATCTCATTTTCAAAGCATACACACATACATAAATCACATATTTATCCCTTACGGGGTAGACAGAGCCTAAGGTAACGAGACTTAAAAGCAACGTTTACCATGATTGTGGGGGTAGAAAAGGGTATTCAAAAATAGTGATGGGTTGCTAGCCGCATCGCCCGTAACGTGACTCCTAAAATGACGCGCATTCCCTTGCTTTTCACATCTGCGCGGGAAGAGAGGCAACTGGTACATTCTATGTGTTTTTTTTGCTCCCAGACCAGCATCGAAGGGCAGAGTATGGGGGGCATTTTAGAAGCAGTAGAGTCAATATTCGTACTGTTCCCCAATCTACTGTATTTTATCCTTGACTGCGGCGAAAGCCAAAAATATTATTATCGTGATTATTTTCGACGTCGCATCGCATAGTTTCCGATTTTTTCGTGTGTAGTAATTGTTAGTATAAATCTATTAAGATTTCCTCATTCCAACACTCATATCACTTCTGCTTTGAAAACAAAAGATCAATAATTACTTTAATCATCAATCTATACATATAAAATTCAAAGTCCTGACTGACTGACTGACTGACTGACTGACTGACTGACTTAACTATATATCAACGCACAGCCCAAACCACTGGACTTAGAGACTTGAAATTTTGCACATAGATACCTTATACAATGTAGGCATCCACTAAGGAAGGATTTTTGTAAATTCCCACGGGATAAGGAAAAAACGGGAATCATATATTCGACTCCGAGTGACGCTATCTCAGTAACTATAATAACTAGACTCTTCAAATTTGATACAAAAGTAGGTGATTACAAAACGAAGAAATAATTTCAGGATTTTTGGAAATTCTTACGGGATAAGGAAAAAAACGGGATTTATATATTCAATTTAACGAAATCCTGTGAACTATAATTACTAGACTCTTCAAATTTGGCATAGAAGTAGGTGATTACAATAGTAAAATAATGTTTTAATGATTTTTGTAAATTCCCACGGGATAAGGAAAAAAACGGGATTTATATATTCAGTTCTACGGGATCGATTTTTCGTTTTACTGGTCGTATAAAACTGAAATTTGCTAAGAGCCTTCCTTGATGAGTGTATGGGAGCACTAAGAAAGGATTTCCAAAAATTCCCACGGGAACGGGAAAAACAGGACTTTTCATTTTACTGGTTGCAGAAAGCTGATATTCGGCATGTAGGTTGCTTCGGGAGTGTAGAGGAGCATTAAGAGAGTACTCCCAAAATTCCCACGGGAACGGGAAAAATATTTGTTTACAAAGAAATACTGTGGTAGGCATAATATGGCTAAAAACTTGAAATTTGGCACACATATACCTTGAGTATCCTAGAGGTGCACTAAGAAGGTACCTATTCTTCGAAATTCCCACGGGATAGGGAAAAAACGGGATTTTTTATTTTATTGGTCGTAGAAAGCTGAAATTTGGTAAGAGCCTTCCTTGATGAGTGTATGGGAGCACTAAGAAAGGATTTCCAGAAATTCCCACGAGAACAGGAAAAACGGGATTTTTCGTTTTACTGGTCGTAAAAAAATGAAATTTAGCATTTAGCTTCCTTAGGGAGTGTAAGGGAGCATTAACAAAGGATTTCCTAAAATTTTTACGGGAACGGGAAAAACCGGGATTTTACGTTTTACCTACTTGACACAAAAAGTTGAAATTTGTCACGTAGGTTTATTCGGGAGTGTAATAATAATAATATAAAAAATTAAATATTATTCGGGAGTGTAGAGGAACACTAAAACGGGAAAAAACGGGATTTTACGTTTCCAGACGAAACAGCGGAAGGAAGAGACTTAACATTTATAACGTGTGTTTCTTTTAAGGCTTTAAGTGTACTCCGAAAGCACTCCCCAAAATTTTAACGGGAACGGGAAAAAACTTATTTTTTCGTTTTACATCTTAGTGCGTACGAAGTCGCGGGCAAAAGCTATTTGGGGTTGGTATATTTTAGGACAGCCCTTTAGGTTAGGTTAGGTTTGTTTTATAAAAATCCTGCAATATTTACAGTTTCAGAAAAATTAAGGCAGCGGGGCAATGCGGGGGCTTGCTTGCATGCTTGCTTGAGTCCTTGCTTTGCATGCATGCTTGCTTCCACGCTTGCTTGCATGCATGCTTGCTTGCACGCTTGCTTGCATGCTTGCTTGCCTGCTTACATGCCTGCTTGCATGCCTGCTTGCATATTTACATGCTTACAGGTTTGGGTGCTCGCTTGCTTGATTGCTAGCTTCTTTGAAATGCTCATGGTTCACGCGTGCGAAGCCGCGGGCAAAAGCTAGTACAATACAATAGGCTTACTATTATTGTTTGTTTACTAGGCAGGCCACCCGAAGGAGCATGTTTTGTTGAAATTAAACATCGTTATCAATAACAGGTTCTTAATCTTTGGGGTGTGAATAAGCTGCAAATATCGGGTCATTAGAATTGTATCAATAATGAGCCTACTATCTGGAATTTTATTTTAACAAACAAGGAAAGTAATTATAGGCTTCGGACTATATAAAACCAGGCAACTACAAGCACCGAGGGTTCCGTACAAATTTGTAGATAATCAAATAGTTCGGCGAAGAACAATTGTCTAGTGTTAGCAGAGCCCTGCTCCTAAGGAAAATATAGGCAGTGTGCGGTCATTTCAGAATGGATATTTACATAAACAACCGATCGTACAGACACATCATTCAAACAGAATAGATGATGCTTAGCGGCAAAAATTCGCATAGTAACAAAGTCACTTGAGAGCTTGGTACAGATAGCAAAATTCAAAGGCTTACTCATCTCATGATCTGAATGATGAGTCTTCGGATTTTTCTGTGTTGTAATTTTCAGTGTCGTTTAGAAATTTAATAGACAATCGACTAAAAAATTCCCATTTTTAAATTTATTTCATTAGTTGTCCTAGACTCTAGGAACTAGAGCCACTTCATACCAAACTTTAAATTAAAATTTCTAGAACAACTGGCAACCTCCCCCCATAGTATGGAAACATGGCTATTTGTATTGAATTACCTTGTCTAATGAATGCATTTTTTCATTCAGTTGACTTACATGGTTGATTTTTTAACAGCCTTAACGGGCTACCGTCCTTAGTACCTGTTTGGTATTAAGAGTTTCTGAGAATAAAGTGATCTTATAAGGATTCCACATTTTCCTTTCGAAGCATGGAACCCTAAGAATCAGGAATAAGAGCTACCTTTTTTCAGAAATCAGAAATCAGAAATCAGAAATCATTTATTTGTCAAACATAGGTCAATAGATGTTACAGTAATGAGTAGGTATCACTATGTCTCGCCCCAGTGGCATACAAATAGCTACAGATTCACATGAAGCATGCATTAAGTAATGGTACACAAAAAACTAACTGCAATAAGTACTTACTAAAACATTAAAATATTAAAAGGAGTCTGTCTTATTAAGCAGTGAAAACTCTTTACGAGTATATACCACCGAGCCCGGGAATGCCCGGATGGTTATGTATGTGGGACTCTCTTCCCCCGTCTGTTTCCGCACGGATAGGTGCGGGGAGGATATTTTTATACCAAATTTTTAATTTTTTTGGACAACTAGGTACACCATTTTTACAATCCTCGGACATTTGTTTGAAAACACTTCTTCTAGTGACTGTTTTATTTTTTTAATTGCTCATTAAACTAGCAAACTTATTTTTATTAATAATTTCAGTTTGAGTGCCTTCCTATTCACACCGTTCACACAGCAAGGCGTGGTTTCATGCGGCATCAGTCAAAAAACAAAAAAACGGCCAAGCGCGAAACGCTCGCGTTTTCTTATGGAAAACAACCTTTTTGTTCGGGGGCCCCTTGTCTGTTTTTTTGTGTTATGTTTGTCTAGGTGGAATCCCACAACTAAATTTTGTAGCGGATATCAATAACCGACTGAGCTGAAATTTAGCATACTTGTTTTGTTTGGATAACAATACAACAATCTGGTAGTGACATTCTGGTGGCCCAGTCAGGACCGTCTCCGCAATAGTGAACTCTTCACCGGTTAGTCCGGTTGACTTGAAATTTCGTACACATAATGAAGAATGGATAACAGCGCAATTACAATTAACAACAAAGAGCTGCAGAGTTAAGCTGTAGCAAAAAGCTTGTATTAAAAATGAAATTTTTGACAAAAACTAATTTTTGTTTTAGTGGCTGCGTATTATTAGGTACCCACTTTATTTAATTTTGGAGACTGTTTTTTTATGGTTTAAAAAATATAAATGATCCGCCCCTATGACAGAATTGTAAACAAATACGAGTAACACACAAGTGTACTTACAATCGAGAATTGCTGGACATGTTTCGGATTATTACTAAGTCGAAACACTACGCACCAGTTCTCGGGTTGCGCGGTCTCTCGGCACAACCAACGGCGGTTCCAAATTGCCCTCTCTTTTATCGCCATTTTTATGTCTATGCTAAGTTTTTGTTTGTCATGACATTGTCACTTGAAATAATATTTATGTCCAAATCTGAATGACTCGATTTCAATAAAAATATATAATTGGTATCATAAGTGATGTATTACAGTTACGAGTAATTCTGGTTAAAACTGTGACAGAATTATTAACCGTAAAAGTAAGAATTAATAAGTTAGCAAAGCTATCGTAAAACAATTGTCACGCTTCATTTGTTTGAGCATTTACGGTTAAAAAAAGATTTAAAAAATATCATGGGAAACCTGGGAAACAAATTAAATACAAATATTTTTTTTC
Source organism: Pandemis corylana (assembly GCA_949127965.1). Taxonomy (NCBI): domain Eukaryota; kingdom Metazoa; phylum Arthropoda; class Insecta; order Lepidoptera; family Tortricidae; genus Pandemis; species Pandemis corylana. The sequence goes on along the minus strand of OX421859.1, from coordinate 5,663,079 downwards.
ACCAATGATTTTTAATATCACTTATCACAATAACTTATCCTTAAACCTGGGAAAGTAAGGATAAGTTCAAAGGAAGCAGAAAAGATGAAGGCCAAGAAGAACGTATCGTGAAGAGTCGTGTTGTACCTATCTGGATGTGAAAGAAAAGGCCCTGAAAAGGACTACGAAAATTGCTCCATTGACAAGAGCCCAGCTCCAGGGTTGCTACAGGTAACCATGAGTAGGTACTACGTGAAGCCTTGGTCAAAGTCATGGGAGCGATAGAACACCGACAACGATGAAAAAACTGAAGGTAGACCTTCTTCGGCGGTCTCGGGGCTTTGCTCAAGTTCCCACACAGGATTAGAATACGTATTCATGTTTTGTTGCGGCGGTGGATACGTATTCATGTCTTGTTGCATAAAAGGATCGCCACTATACAGCCGGGTTCTGCCGTCGCCGCCGCCGCCGCTGGCAACTCTTGCATGGCAAATTCAACCACTGGTGGCTCTATGCAACAATTGGGAACTGGCATTTCTGGCAACAGTATCTTTTTTCTCTCGTTCTTCTCCTTCATCCGTCTGTTTTGGTACCACACTTTAATACACTTCTGAGTGATATTCAACTGTTCAGAGAGGCGCTTGCGATCGATGTTGTTAATATAACGGCTGTTCTTATATTCATTCTCAAGCTGCCTTATCTGCTCAGTAGTGAATGCTGTTCTCACTCTCGGTGGTTTTTTTATCTCTTTATGTGTTGTGGGTAGCTCTGGATGTGAATACGTTGGAGAAGGAGATTGAGAGTCGAGTTGCATGGACCCATTCGGCCTACAACATCCCATCACGCAATGAAATCCCGAACTATTCATGGCTAATATAGATCCGGAATAGATGCTGGAACAGAAAAAACAGTATATTAAGTTAAAATTACAGCACTTAATAAACAAAGTAGTGGGATTTAGGCCGGCATTTAATAAGAAGAGTATTAACTAATTTGGGTCCCAAGCACGTTAGGATAGGTATCCCTCAAGGTCTATATCCCGTAGAAAACAAACTAGTAATAATTAACCGTGAATCATATAAAATTCTATATAATAGTAGCATTTGTTTCTAGAACTATTGTTCTATTTAAGTATATCTCTTACCGTGGTTCGCAGAACTGCTTCACTAAACCTGGTTGTTCGGTGACAAATAAGTTGCTTCTTGACAGAGGAACCTTCTATCCGAATGCTCAATTGCAAGTGATGTGCAAGTATTTATGAGTCGCTTTTTATACTGGTCTGTTGATCTGTTGTCTTGTTTCTAGCAAACGTTATCGCTCCCAACCCGCGCCGAGGGGGTGGGCAGCGCAGGGGGTAGGCAGCGCATACAAATTGTGGTGCGCTGCCCTTCCGCTTCCTACCGCTGCCCACCCCCGCTGCACGCCACTGTTATCCCAAACTAATCTGTTTGGCATTAGATAAATAGGCGTTTAAACTAAATCTATACTAATATTATAAAAAAGTGATAGCTTGTGAGGTTGTGGGCGGATAATCTTTAATTATCAATAGAATACAATACCCCACTATTATTGTTTACTAGGCAGGCCACCCGAAGGAGCCATTTTCATTGAAATTAAACATCGTTATCAATAACAGATTCTTAATCTTTAGGGTGGGAATAAGCTGCAAATATCGGGTCATTAGGATTGTATCAATAATGAGCCTACTATCTGGAATTTTATTTTAACAAACAAGGAAAGTAATTATAGGCTCGGACCATATAAAACCAGCCAACTGAGGGTTCCGTACAAATTTGTAGATAAACCAATAATAGTTCGGCGAAGAACAATTATCAAGTGTTAGCAGAGCCCTGCTTCTAAGGAAAATTTAGGCAGTGTGCGGTTACTTTAGAATGGATATTTACATAAATAACCGATAGGTAGTATCAAATTACTATTTAATTTTGTAATTGTGTCGTACAGACACATGATTCAAACAGATGACGCTTAGCGACAAAAATTCGCATAGTAACAAAGTCACGTGAGAACTTGGTACAGAATCAGATAGAACAATTCGAAGGCTTACTCATCTCATGATCTAAATGATGATAATCCGGGTTCGATTCCCGACCATAGCTATGGTTTCCGGATTTTTCTATGTGTTGAATTTTCAGTGTCGTTTAAAAATTTAATAGACAACCGACTTACAAATATCACATTTTTAAATTTATTTCATTAGTTGTCCTAAAGCCACTTCATACCAAACTTTAAATTAAAATTTCTAGAACAACTGGCAGTAGGTACCTACCCCTATAGTATGGGAACATGGCAATTTGTATTGAATTACCTTGTCTAATGAATGCATATTTTCGTTGAGTTGACTTACATGGTTGATTTTTTCACAGCTTTAACGGGCTACCGACCTCAGTACATGTTTGGTATTCATTTCAACTTTATATCTATACGAGTTTCTGCGGATAAAGTGATCTTATAAGGATACCATAATTTTCCTTTCTAGGCATGAACCCTTAGAATCAGGAATAAGATCTACCTTTTTTTAAGCAGTGAAAACTCTTTACGAGTACTACCGAGCCAGGGAATGCCCGGATGGTTATTTATGTGGGACTCTCCCCCCAGCCTCTTTCCGCACGAATAGGCGCGGGGAGCATACTTTTATACCAAATTTATTTTTTTATGGACAACTAGGTCCACCATATTTTCAATCCTCGGCCATTTGTAAGAAAACCCTTCTTCTAGTGACTGTTTTATTTTATAATTGCTCATAAAACTAGCAAACTTATTTTTATTAATTGATTTCAGTTTGAGTGCCTTCCTATTCACACCGTTCACACAGCAAGGCGTGGTTTCTAGCGGTATCTGTCAAAAAACAAAAAAATGGCCAAGTGCGAAACGCTCGCGTTTTTCTTATGGAACACAAACAAACTTCTTATTCGGGGGGCCTCCTGTCTTTTCATTTGTGTTATGTTTGTCCGGATGGAATCTTACAACTCAATTTTGAAGCAGTTATCAACAACCGACTGAGCTGAAATTTAGCACACTTGTGTTGGTTGGATGACGATACAACAATCTGGTAGTGAAATTCTGGTAGCCCAGTCAGGACCGTCTCCGCAATAGTGAACTCTTCACCGGTTAGTCCGGTTGACTTGAAATTTCGTACACATAATGTAGAATGGATAACAGCGCAATTATAAACAAATACAAATAACTCTTGTACTTACAATCGGGAATTGCTGGACATGTTTCGGATTATTACTAAGTCTGAACACTACGCACCAGTTCTCGGGTTGCGCGGTCTCTCGGCACAACCAACGGCGGTTCCAAACTACCCTCTCTTTTATCGCCATTTTTATGTCTATGCTAAGTTTTTGTTCGTCATGACATTGTCACTTGAAATAATATTTATGTCCAAATCTGAATGACTCGATTTCAATCAATAAAAATATATAATTGGTATCATAAATGATGTATTACAGTTAAGAGTAACTCTGGTTAAAACTGTGACAGAATTATTAACCGTAAAAGTAAGAATTAATAAGTTAACAAAGCTATAGTAAAACAATTGTCACACTTCATTTATTTGAGTATTTACGGTTAAAAAAAGATTTAAAAAAATATCATGGGTAAAATAGGAAACAAATTGAATACAAATATTTTTTTCACCAATGATTTTTAATACCACTTATTACAATAAATTATCCTTTAACCTGGGAAAGTAAGGATAAGTTCAAAGGAAGCAGAAAAGATGAAGGCCAAGAAGAACGTATCGTGAAGAGTCGTGTTGTATCTGGATGTGAAAGAAAAGGCCCTGAAAAGGACTGTACGAAAATTGCTCCATTGACAAAAGCCCAGCTCCAGGGTTGCTACAGGTCACCATGAGTAGGTACTACGTGAAGCCTTGGTCAAAGTCATGGGAGCGATACAACACCGACAACGATGCAAAAACTGAAGGTAGACCATCTTCGGCGGTCTCGTGGCTTTGCTCAAGTTCCCACACAGGATTAGAATACGTATTCATGTTTTGTTGCGGCGGTGGATACGTATTCATGTCTTGTTGCATAAAAGGATCGCCACTATACAGCTCGGGTTGTGCCGTCGCCACCGCCGCCGCTGGCAACTCTTGCATGGCAAATTCAACCACTGGTGGCTCTATGCAACAATTGGGAACTGGCATTTCTGGCAACAGTATCTTTTTCCTCTCGTTCTTCTCCTTCATCCGTCTGTTTTGGTACCACACTTTAATACACTTCTGAGTGATATTCAACTGTTCAGAGAGGCGCTTGCGATCGACGTTGTTAATATAACGGCTGTTCTTATATTCATTCTCAAGCTGCCTTATCTGCTCAGTAGTGAATGCTGTTCTCACTCTCGGTGATTTTTTTATCTCTTTATGTGTTGTGGGTAGCTCTGGATGTGAATACGTTGGAGAAGGAGATTGAGAGTCGAGTTGCATGAACCCATTCGGCCTACAGCACCCCATCCCGCAATGAAATCCAGAACTATTCATGGCTAATATAGATCCGGAATAGATGCTGGAACAGAAAAAACAGTACATTGAGTTAAAATTACAGTACTAAATAAACAAATAAGTGAGATTTTTCCGTCATTTAATATGAAGAGTATGAACTAATTTGGGTCCCAAGCGCGTTAGAATAGGTATCCCTCAAGGTCTATATCCCGTAGAAAACAAACTAGTAATAAGTAACCGTGAATCATTTAAAATTCTATACAATAGTAGCATTAATTTCTAGAACAAAACTATTTAAGTATATCTCTTACCGTGGTCTGCAGAACTGCTTTACTAAACCTGGTAGTTCGGTGACAAATGTTGTTCGAATTTTCGAAGTACACTCAAGTTGCTTCTTGACAGAGGAACCTTCTATCCGAACGCTCAATTGCAAGTGATATACAAGTGTTTATGAGTCGCTTTTTATACTGGTCTGTTGTCCTGTTTCTAGCAAACGTTATCGCTCCCATCCCGCGCCGAGGGGGTGGGCAGCGCAGGGGGTAGGCAGCGCATACGAATTGTGGTGCGCTGCCCTTCCGCTTCCTACCGCTGCCTACCCCCGCTGCACGCCACTGTTATCCCAAACTAATCTGTTTGGCATTAGATATATAGGCGTTCAAACTAAATCTATACTAATATTCTAAAAAAGTGAAAGCTTGTTAGGTTGTGGGAGAGTAATCCTTAATTATCTTACAATACAATACCCCACTATTATTAGATTTCTTAATGTCAGTGAAAATTAGAACACATAGAAAAATCCGAAAAGTAAAGCTATGGCCGGTAATCGATCCCGAATCCTCGTCATTCCGTGACGCCTGCTATACCCCTACACCACCCATAGCTGCTATGTGCTATGTGTTCTAATTTTCACTGACATTTAGAAATTTAATTTCTAACGGTAAAACCGTAAAAGTAAACATAAAAATCAAGAAATGAAAATTTTTGATTCATTTGATAGTACCCACTATTATTGTTTACTAGGCAGGCCACCCGGAGGAGTATGTTTCATTGAAATTAAACATCGTTATCAATAACAGGTTCTTAATCTTTGTGGTGTGAATAAGCCGCAAATATCGGTTCATTAGGATCATATCAATAATGAACCTACGATCTGAAATTTTATTTTAACAAACATGAAAAGTAATGATAGGCTTCGGACTATATAAAACCAGCCAACTGCGAGCCTGACTCGCACACCGAGGCTTCCGTATAAATTTGTAGATAAACCAATAGTTCGGCGACGTACAATTATCTAGTGTTGATGATGTTGTTGTGTTTGGTGAATTTTTGGAACTGCCAGAAGTTAGTTCTTTTTTTTTGGGAGCACGGTCATTTAAGAAAAAACATTTTGGTGACTGTATCTTTTAATTCATTTGACTGAGAGAGTTGGTTTTTGTACAGTTTCAAGGGACTAGTATGTTCAATTTCATACATCTACGCATTCCTGACAAAAAGGGTCTTGACGGACTGACGGATCCTATACGAGTTTCGTTTTGTACTTTATGGGTACGGAATTCTAATAACTTTATTAAAATTCCGCTATTTTACGCCGATTCCTACAACTTAAACAAATGTAATTTTTAGCTGCATGCATAAATCACGTCATTGTCCCTTACGGGTTAGACAGAGCCTAAGGTAACAAGACCTAAAGGCCACGTTAAGCATGATTGTGGGCGTATAGGTGGAAAGGGGAAACTACACCCACCCACGTATTACACATAAGCAAAATGTAACAACTATAACAAAATTCAAAATAAAAGAAACCCCTACGCAACTATTTTATACCATAAATGCCTTATTTTGGAAAAGGCCTGATTCTTCAAACTGCTGTTCCGATTCTTCCCAAACATGGTTAAGAACCACACACACACACAACACGCCCCTCTTTTTGCGTGGCGGGTTAAAATGTGTTTTGTTTATAGTGTTTGTTCCTTCTTATTGCCGAAACACCTCAACCAATCTTGATGAAAATTAGTTTGCGCTTAGGCTTAGCCGATGATGCAGGAAACGACATGGGGACTAAGAGTACATCCCGATTCCTGAAGTGTGTACAAAAATGAGAATTGCCCAGGTATCTGTGATTGGATGGATGAGCGATGTATGTTGTGATATGTGCGTGTTTTGATTGGGTACGTCGCTATATAAAGACAATTAAGTTTAATCCATATTATGTTATGGCTTAAATTAAACTACCTATACAGGTTGTTGTGACTCTTGGTGGTGATCATTTAACCTTTGTAAGTTGAACTTGTCGATCAAAAATCAACCGCGGAAGCCGCGGGCAATAACTAGTTGGCGATCTCATTTTCAAAGCAGACACACATACATAAATCACATATTTATCCCTTACGGGGTAGACAGAGCCTAAGGTAACGAGACTTAAAAGCAACGTTTACCATGATTGTGGGCGTAGAAAGGGGTATTCAAAAATAGTGATGGGCTGCTAGCCGCATCGCCCATACCGTGACTCCTAAAATAATGCGCATTCCTTGCTTTCACATCTGCGCGGGAAGAGAGGCAACTGGTACATTCTATGTTTTTTCTTAGCTCCCAGACCAGCATCGAAGCATTTTAGAAGCAGTAGAGTCGATATTCGTACTGTTCCCCAATCTACTGTATTTTATCCTTGACTGCGGCGAAAGCCAAAAATATTATTATCGTCATTATTTTCGACGTCGCATCGCAAAAAGTTTCCGATTTTTTGGTGAGTAGTAATTTTTAGTATAAATCTATCAAGATTTCTTCATTCCAACACTCATATCGCTTCTCCTGCTTTGAAAACAAAAGATCAATAATTACTTTAGTCATCAATACAATACAATAGGCTTACTATTATTATTTACTAGGCAGGCCACCCGAAGGAGCATGTTTTGTTGAAATTAAACATCGTTATCAATAACAGGTTCTTAATCTTTGGGGTGTGAATAAGCTGCAAATATCGGGTCATTAGAATTGTATCAATAATGAGCCTACTATCTGGAATTTTATTTTAACAAACAAGGAAAGTAATTATAGGCTTCGGACTATATAAAACCAGGCAACTACAAGCACCGAGGGTTCCGTACAAATTTGTAGATAATCAAATAGTTCGGCGAAGAACAATTGTCTAGTGTTAGCAGAGCCCTGCTCCTAAGGAAAATATAGGCAGTGTGCGGTCATTTCAGAATGGATATTTACATAAACAACCGATCGTACAGACACATCATTCAAACAGAATAGATGATGCTTAGCGGCAAAAATTCGCATAGTAACAAAGTCACTTGAGAGCTTGGTACAGATAGCAAAATTCAAAGGCTTACTCATCTCATGATCTGAATGATGAGTCTTCGGATTTTTCTGTGTTGTAATTTTCAGTGTCGTTTAGAAATTTAATAGACAATCGACTAAAAAATTCCCATTTTTAAATTTATTTCATTAGTTGTCCTAGACTCTAGGAACTAGAGCCACTTCATACCAAACTTTAAATTAAAATTTCTAGAACAACTGGCAACCTCCCCCCATAGTATGGAAACATGGCAATTTGTATTGAATTACCTTGTCTAATGAATGCATTTTTTCATTCAGTTGACTTACATGGTTGATTTTTTAACAGCCTTAACGGGCTACCGTCCTTAGTACCTGTTTGGTATTAAGAGTTTCTGAGAATAAAGTGATCTTATAAGGATTCCACATTTTCCTTTCGAAGCATGGAACCCTAAGAATCAGGAATAAGAGCTACCTTTTTTCAGAAATCAGAAATCAGAAATCATTTATTTGTCAAACATAGGTCAATAGATGTTACAGTAATGAGTAGGTATCACTATGTCTCGCCCCAGTGGCATACAAATAGCTACAGATTCACATGAAGCATGCATTAAGTAATGGTACACAAAAAACTAACTGCAATAAGTACTTACTAAAACATTAAAATATTAAAAGGAGTCTGTCTTTTTAAGCAGTGAAAACTCTTTACGAGTATATACCACCGAGCCCGGGAATGCCCGGATGGTTATGTATGTGGGACTCTCTTCCCCCGTCTGTTTCCGCACGGATAGGTGCGGGGAGGATATTTTTATACCAAATTTTTAATTTTTTTGGACAACTAGGTACACCATTAAATTTTTACAATCCTCGGACATTTGTTTGAAAACACTTCTTCTAGTGACTGTTTTATTTTTTTAATTGCTCATTAAACTAGCAAACTTATTTTTATTAATAATTTCAGTTTGAGTGCCTTCCTATTCACACCGTTCACACAGCAAGGCGTGGTTTCATGCGGCATCAGTCAAAAAACAAAAAAACGGCCAAGCGCGAAACGCTCGCGTTTTCTTATGGAAAACAACCTTTTTGTTCGGGGGCCCCTTGTCTGTTTTTTTGTGTTATGTTTGTCTAGGTGGAATCCCACAACTAAATTTTGTAGCGGATATCAATAACCGACTGAGCTGAAATTTAGCATACTTGTTTTGTTTGGATAACAATACAACAATCTGGTAGTGACATTCTGGTGGCCCAGTCAGGACCGTCTCCGCAATAGTGAACTCTTCACCGGTTAGTCCGGTTGACTTGAAATTTCCTACACATAATGAAGAATGGATAACAGCGCAATTACAATTAACAACAAAGAGCTGCAGAGTTAAGCTGTAGCAAAAAGCTTGTATTAAAAATGTAATTTTTGACACAAACTAATTTTTGTTTTAGTGGCTGCGTATTATTAGGTCCCCACTTTATTTAATTTTGGAGTCTGTTTTTTTATGGTTTAAAAAATATAAATGATCCGCCCCTATGACAGAATTGTAAACAAATACGAGTAACACACAAGTGTACTTACAATCGAGAATTGCTGGACATGTTTCGGATTATTACTAAGTCGAAACACTACGCACCAGTTCTCGGGTTGCGCGGTCTCTCGGCACAACCAACGGCGGTTCCAACTTACCCTCTCTTTTATCGCCATTTTTATGTCTATGCTAAGTTTTTGTTTGTCATGACATTGTCACTTGAAATAATATTTATGTCCAAATCTGAATGACTCGATTTCAATAAAAATATATAATTGGTATCATAAGTGATGTATTAGAGTTACGAGTAATTCTGGTTAAAACTGTGACAGAATTATTAACCGTAAAAGTAAGAATTAATAAGTTAGCAAAGCTATCGTAAAACAATTGTCACGCTTCATTTGTTTGAGCATTTACGGTTAAAAAAAGATTTAAAAAATATCATGGGAAACCTGGGAAACAAATTAAATACAAATATTTTTTTCACCAATGATTTTTAATATCACTTATCACAATAACTTATCCTTAAACCTGGGAAAGTAAGGATAAGTTCAAAGGAAGCAGAAAAGATGAAGGCCAAGAAGAACGTATCGTGAAGAGTCGTGTTGTACCTATCTGGATGTGAAAGAAAAGGCCCTGAAAAGGACTACGAAAATTGCTCCATTGACAAGAGCCCAGCTCCAGGGTTGCTACAGGTAACCATGAGTAGGTACTACGTGAAGCCTTGGTCAAAGTCATGGGAGCGATAGAACACCGACAACGATGAAAAAACTGAAGGTAGACCTTCTTCGGCGGTCTCGTGGCTTTGCTCAAGTTCCCACACAGGATTAGAATACGTATTCATGTTTTGTTGCGGCGGTGGATACGTATTCATGTCTTGTTGCATAAAAGGATCGCCACTATACAGCTCGGGTTCTGCCGTCGCCGCCGCCGCCGCTGGCAACTCTTGCATGGCAAATTCAACCACTGGTGGCTCTATGCAACAATTGGGAACTGGCATTTCTGGCAACAGTATCTTTTTTCTCTCGTTCTTCTCCTTCATCCGTCTGTTTTGGTACCACACTTTAATACACTTCTGAGTGATATTCAACTGTTCAGAGAGGCGCTTGCGATCGACGTTGTTAATATAACGGCTGTTCTTATATTCATTCTCAAGCTGCCTTATCTGCTCAGTAGTGAATTCTGTTCTCACTCTCGGTGGTTTTTTTATCTCTTTATGTGTTGTGGGTAGCTCTGGATGTGAATACGTTGGAGAAGGAGATTGAGAGTCGAGTTGCATGGACCCATTCGGCCTACAACATCCCATCACGCAATGAAATCCCGAACTATTCATGGCTAATATAGATCCGGAATAGATGCTGGAACAGAAAAAACAGTATATTAAGTTAAAATTATAGCACTTAATAAACAAAGTAGTGGGATTTAGGCCGGCATTTAATAAGAAGAGTATTAACTAATTTGGGTCCCAAGCACGTTAGGATAGGTATCCCTCAAGGTCTATATCCCGTAGAAAACAAACTAGTAATAATTAACCGTGAATCATATAAAATTCTATATAATAGTAGCATTTGTTTCTAGAACTATTGTTCTATTTAAGTATATCTCTTACCGTGGTTCGCAGAACTGCTTCACTAAACCTGGTTGTTCGGTGACAAATAAGTTGCTTCTTGACAGAGGAACCTTCTATCCGAATGCTCAATTGCAAGTGATGTGCAAGTATTTATGAGTCGCTTTTTATACTGGTCTGTTGATCTGTTGTCTTGTTTCTAGCAAACGTTATCGCTCCCAACACGCGCCGAGAGGGGGCAGCTCAGGGTGTAGGCAGCGCATACAAATTGTGGTGCGCTGCCCTTCCGCTTCCTACCGTTGCCCACCTCCGCTGCACGCCACTGTTATCCCAAACTAATCTGTTTGGCATTAGATAAATAGGCGTTTAAACTAAATCTATACTAATATTATAAAAAAGTGATAGCTTGTGAGGTTGTGGGCGGATAATCTTTAATTATCAATAGAATACAATACCCCACTATTATTGTTTACTAGGCAGGTCACCCGAAGGAGCCATTTTCATTGAAATTAAACATCGTTATCAATAACAGATTCTTAATCTTTAGGGTGGGAATAAGCTGCAAATATCGGGTCATTAGGATTGTATCAATAATGAGCCTACTATCTGGAATTTTATTTTAACAAACAAGGAAAGTAATTATAGGCTCGGACCATATAAAACCAGCCAACTGAGGGTTCCGTACAAATTTGTAGATAAACCAATAATAGTTCGGCGAAGAACAATTATCAAGTGTTAGCAGAGCCGGGTGAATTTCAAAATCGAGTTTTCTGACTGTCCCACGCTACCAAAAAAAAAACTATGACATATATGTACCAAAAAAAAAAAGATCGTATTCTTTGCAATCATTTATGACGAGGCAAAGCCTTGAATAAATGATGATGAGCTACCAATCCCCGAAAAAAAATATTGAAAGTTCGAAAATCCACGATTAGCATAGCTGTGAGGTATGTCACACGCCAAGTTTAGCTCAGAAAAATGAATACAACTTCGTCTATAATTGTCGTAATTTATTTCTGTAAAAAGCATTTTAAAGAGCTCTTCCTGGTCTATATTATAAAACAAAAAACAATGCAAAAATCTCGTAATTTAAAAATACAGGGATAGAAATGTGTTTGTCCCGCGCGAGAGCGTCTTTCGATGACTCGCAAATACCTGCTGGTTACTGATTGGTTGAGCTATGTAACGCCATTTTTAAGTTATTACGTCGAAGACATGCTAGTTCGCGTTCGATTACCGAGCAAAGCAGACGCGTAGTCTGCGCTGTGATTTTTAAAAATAGGTAAGTTTGTGACACGATACTTTTGGTCAGCCTATAAGGTAATTTGTGTGGCTAGTAAATATTGCATGTTCAACTACTTTATCGATATGTCTATTTAAGTGTTTTATAGTTTAGAACATCGAGAATGAACAGTCCTATTGTCATTTACCTAAAGCTTATACTTTCGACAGAAAAAAATAAATACACTTTTGCCGTAATTTGTGTGGCGTAATTTGTGTGTCACTTTTGCCCACGCAAATTACAAACGCGCCACACAAATTACATTTTATGTCTTATTTCAATAAAATGAGCATTTTATGATGGTTAATAACACTTGCTATCTTTAAAAAAACAACGTAAATACAATTACAATACTTTCTACTATTTTACGTTGTATTTTTTAATTTATTATTTTTGAACAACTTACGTATCATGATACTGTTTAATTTTGTAATTGACGTTTAGTTTAATTACAACTTGCTTTTAGTTTTTGATTTATACCTTTTCTGTTTAAGGTATTTCAAAATGCGTCAAAAAAAAGAGGATAGACTCGAGAAAAAGAAATTGGCGGAGAGAAAAAGGAGACAGAAAATTAAAAACGATGCAGAAAATTATGAAAAATATAAAAGAGAAAAAAAAGAGAAATATCATCAAATGAAAAGAGAGAGAAAAATTCTTCCGATGTGTGAGCAGTCCCAGAATACTAAGCGTATATTGAGCCTTAGAGAACAACCTTAAGACTGATTTGTTTAGAAAGTGTCTTTTTCTGTTTTTATGAATAAATCGGAAAATCAAAAAGTTTAGTTTTATTTAGCAAATTGATAGTAAAAAATTAAAAATGTAATTTGCGTGGCAACAATGTAATTTGTGTGGCATGAATTTTTTCGCCATCGAATTTTAGCTAAACTATTCAACACAGAAGAGTGCCTCTTTTTGCGTTTTGTTCATCATTCCAATCTCTACCATAATCTATTATCAAAATACAAAATAAAAGAAAAAAAAAACGCGCCACGAAAATTACCAAAAAACGTCCCGTTCAGAAATTCACCCAGCCCTGCTTCTAAGGAAAATTTAGGCAGTGTGCGGTTACTTTAGAATGGATATTTACATAAATAACCGATAGGTAGTATCAAATTACTATTTAATTTTGTAATTGTGTCGTACAGACACATGATTCAAACAGATTCGCATAGTAACAAAGTCACGTGAGAACTTGGTACAGAATCAGATAGAAAAATTCGAAGGCTTACTCATCTCATGATCTGAATGATGATAATCCGGGTTCGATTCCCGACCATAGCTATAGTTTCCGGATTTTTCTATGTGTTGAATTTTCAGTGTCGTTTAAAAATTTAATAGACAACCGACTTACAAATATCACAATTTTAAATTTATTTCATTAGTTGTCCTAAAGGCACTTCATACCAAACTTTAAATTAAAATTTCTAGAACAACTGGCAGTAGGTACCTACCCCTATAGTATGGGAACATGGCAATTTGTATTGAATTACCTTGTCTAATGAATGCATATTTTCGTTGAGTTGACTTACATGGTTGATTTTTTCACAGCTTTAACGGGCTACCGACCTCAGTACATGTTTGGTATTCATTTCAACTTTATACCTATACGAGTTTCTGCGGATAAAGTGATCTTATAAGGATACCATAATTTTCCTTTCTAGGCATGAACCCTTAGAATCAGGAATAAGATCTACCTTTTTTTAAGCAGTGAAAACTCTTTACGAGTACTACCGAGCCAGGGAATGCCCGGATGGTTATTTATGTGGGACTCTCCCCCCAGCCTCTTTCCGCACGAATAGGCGCGGGGAGCATACTTTTATACCAAATTTATTTTTTTATGGACAACTAGGTCCACCATATTTACAATCCTCGGCCATTTGTAAGAAAACCCTTCTTCTAGTGACTGTTTTATTTTATAATTTTGCTCATAAAACTAGCAAACTTATTTTTATTAATTGATTTCAGTTTGAGTGCCTTCCTATTCACACCGTTCACACAGCAAGGCGTGGTTTCAAGCGGTATCTGTCAAAAAACAAAAAAATGGCCAAGTGCGAAACGCTCGCGTTTTTCTTATGAAACACAAACAAACTTCTTATTCGGGGGGCCTCCTGTCTTTTCATTTGTGTTATGTTTGTCCGGATGGAATCTTACAACTCAATTTTGAAGCAGTTATCAACAACCGACTGAGCTGAAATTTAGCACACTTGTGTTGGTTGGATGACGATACAACAATCTGGTAGTGAAATTCTGGTAGCCCAGTCAGGAGCGTCTCCGCAATAGTGAACTCTTCACCGGTTAGTCTGGTTGACTTGAAATTTCGTACACATAATGTAGAATGGATAACAGCGCAATTATAGTTAGCAACAAAGAGCTGCAGAGTTAAGCTGTAGCAAAAAGCTTGTATTAAAAATGTAATTTTTGACAAAAACTAATTTTTGTTTTAGTGGCTGCGTATTATTAGGTACCCACTTTATTTAATTTTGGAGACTATGTTTTTTTATGGTTTAAAAAATATAAATGATACGCCTCTATGACAGAATTGTAAACAAATACAAATAACTCTTGTACTTACAATCGGGAATTGCTGGACATGTTTCGGATTATTACTAAGTCGAAACACTACGCACCAGTTCTCGGGTTGCGCGGTCTCTCGGCACAACCAACGGCGGTTCCAAACTACCCTCTCTTTTATCGCCATTGTTATGTCTATGCTAAGTTTTTGTTTGTCATGACATTGTCACTTAAAATAATATTTATGTCCAAATCTGAATGACTCGATTTCAATCAATAAAAATATATAATTGGTATCATAAATGATGTATTACAGTCAAGAGTAACTCTGGTTAAAACTGTGACAGAATTATTAACCGTAAAAGTAAGAATTAATAAGTTAACAAAGCTATAGTAAAACAATTGTCACACTTCATTTATTTGAGTATTTACGGTTAAAAAAGATTTAAAAAAATATCATGGGTAAAATAGGAAACAAATTGAATACAAATCTTTTTTTCACCAATGATTTTTAATACCACTTATTACAAAAAATTATCCTTTAACCTGGGAAAGTAAGGATAAGTTCAAAGGAAGCAGAAAAGATGAAGGCCAAGAAGAACGTATCGTGAAGAGTCGTGTTGTATCTGGATGTGAAAGAAAAGGCCCTGAAAAGGACTGTACGAAAATTGCTCCATTGACAAAAGCCCAGCTCCAGGGTTGCCACAGGTCACCATGAGTAGGTACTACGTGAAGCCTTGGTCAAAGTCATGGGAGCGATACAACACCGACAACGATGCAAAAACTGAAGGTAGACCATCTTCGGCGGTCTCGTGGCTTTGCTCAAGTTCCCACACAGGATTAGAATACGTATTCATGTTTTGTCGCGGCGGTGGATACGTATTCATGTCTTGTTGCATAAAAGGATCGCCACTATACAGCTCGGGTTGTGCCGTCGCCACCGCCGCCGCTGGCAACTCTTGCATGGCAAATTCAACCACTGGTGGCTCTATGCAACAATTGGGAACTGGCATTTCTGGCAACAGTATCTTTTTCCTCTCGTTCTTCTCCTTCATCCGTCTGTTTTGGTACCACACTTTAATACACTTCTGAGTGATATTCAACTGTTCAGAGAGGCGCTTGCGATCGACGTTGTTAATATAACGGCTGTTCTTATATTCATTCTCAAGCTGCCTTATCTGCTCAGTAGTGAATGCTGTTCTCACTCTCGGTGGTTTTTTTATCTCTTTATGTGTTGTGGGTAGCTCTGGATGTGAATACGTTGGAGAAGGAGATTGAGAGTCGAGTTGCATGGACCCATTCGGCCTACAGCACCCCATCCCGCAATGAAATCCAGAACTATTCATGGCTAATATAGATCCGGAATAGATGCTGGAACAGAAAAAACAGTACATTGAGTTAAAATTACAGTACTAAATAAACAAATAAGTGAGATTTTTCCGTCATTTAATAAGAAGAGTATGAATAATTTGGGTCCCAAGCGCGTTAGAATAGGTATCCCTCAAGGTCTATATCCCGTAGAAAACAAACTAGTAATAAGTAACCGTGAATCATTTAAAATTCTATACAATAGTAGCATTTGTTTCTAGAACAAAACTATTTAAGTATATCTCTTACCGTGGTCTGCAGAACTGCTTTACTAAACCTGGTAGTTCGGTGACAAATGTTGTTCGAATTTTCGAAGTACACTCAAGTTGCTTCTTGACAGAGGAACCTTCTATCCGAACGCTCAATTGCAAGTGATATACAAGTGTTTATGAGTCGCTTTTTATACTGGTCTGTTGTCCTGTTTCTAGCAAACGTTATCGCTCCCATCCCGCGCCGAGGGGGTGGGCAGCGCAGGGGGTAGGCAGCGCATACGAATTGTGGTGCGCTGCCCTTCCGCTTCCTACCGCTGCCTACCCCCGCTGCACGCCACTGTTATCCCAAACTAATCTGTTTGGCATTAGATATATAGGCGTTCAAACTAAATCTATACTAATATTCTAAAAAAGTGATAGCTTGTTAGGTTGTGGGAGAGTAATCCTTAATTATCTTACAATACAATACCCCACTATTATTAGATTTCTTAATGTCAGTGAAAATTAGAACACATAGAAAAATCCGAAAAGTAAAGCTATGGTCGGTAATCGATCCCGAATCCTCGTCATTCCGTGACGCGTGCTATACCCCTACACCACCCATAGCTGCTATGTGCTATGTGTTCTAATTTTCACTGACATTTAGAAATTTAATTTCTAACGGTAAAACCGTAAAAGTAAACATAAAAATCAAGAAATACAAATTCTTGATTCATTTGATAGTACCCACTATTATTGTTTACTAGGCAGGCCACCCGGAGGAGTATGTTTCATTGAAATTAAACATCGTTATCAATAACAGGTTCTTAATCTTTGGGGTGTGAATAAGCCGCAAATATCGGTTCATTAGGATCATATCAATAATGAACCTACGATCTGAAATTTTATTTTAACAATCATGAAAAGTAACGATAGGCTTCGGACTATATAAAACCAGCCAACTGCGAGCCTGACTCGCACGCCGAGGCTTCCGTACAAATTTGTAGATAAACCAATAGTTCGGCGACGTACAATTATCTAGTGTTGATGATGTTGTTGTGTTTGGTGAATTTTTGGAACTGCCAGAAGTTAGTTCTTTTTTTTTTGGGAGCACGGTAATTTAAGAAAAAACATTTTGGTGACTGTATCTTTTAATTCATTTGACTGAGAGAGTTGGTTTTTGTACAGTTTCAAGGGACTAGTATGTCCAATTTCATACATCTACGCATTCCTGACAAAAAGGGTCTTGACGGACTGACGGATCCTATACGGGTTTCGTTTTGTACCTTATGGGTACGGAATTCTAATAACTTTATTAATATTACGCTATTTTACGCCGATTCCTATAACTAAAACAAATGACATTTTTAGCTGCATGCATAAAGCACGTCATTGTCCCTTACGGGTTAGACAGAGCCTAAGGTAACAAGACCTAAAGGCCACGTTAAGCTTGATTGTGGGCGTATAGGTGGAAAGGGGAAACTACACCCACCCACGTATAAGCAAAATGTAACAACTATAACAAAATTCAAAATAAAAGAAACCCCCACGCAACTATTTTATGCCATAAATGCCTTATTTTGGAAAAGGCCTGATTCTTCAAACTGCTGTTCCGATTCTTCCCAAACATGGTTAAGAACCACACACACACACAACACGCCCCTCTTTTTGCGTGGCGGGTTAAAATGTGTTTTGTTTATAGTGTTTGTTCCTTCTTATTGCCGAAACACCTCAACCAATCTTGATGAAAATTAGTTTGCGCTTAGGCTTAGCCGATGATGCAGGAAACGACATGGGGACTAAGAGTACATCCCGATTCCTGAAGTGTGTACAAAAATGAGAATTGCCCAGGTATCTGTGATTGGATGGATGAGCGATGTATGTGCGTGTTTTGATTGGGTACGTCGCTATATAAAGACAATTAAGTTTAATCCATATTATGTTATGGCTTAAATTAAACTACCTATACAGGTTGTTGTGACTCTTGGTGGTGATCATTTAACCTTTGTAAGTTGAACTTGTCGATCAAAAATCAACCGCGGAAGCCGCGGGCAATAACTAGTTGGCGATCTCATTTTCAAAGCAGACACACATACATAAATCACATATTTATCCCTTACGGGGTAGACAGAGCCTAAGGTAACGAGACTTAAAAGCAACGTTTACCATGATTGTGGGCGTAGAAAGGAGTATTCAAAAATAGTGATGGGCTGCTAGCCGCATCGCCCATACCGTGACTCCTAAAATAATGCGCATTCCTTGCTTTCACATCTGCGCGGGAAGAGAGGCAACTGGTATATTCTATGTTTTTTCTTAGCTCCCAGACCAGCATCGAAGCATTTTAGAAGCAGTAGAGTCGATATTCGTACTGTTCCCCAATCTACTGTATTTTATCCTTGACTGCGGCGAAAGCCAAAAATATTATTATCGTCATTATTTTCGACGTCGCATCGCAAAAAGTTTCCGATTTTTTGGTGAGTAGTAATTTTTAGTATAAATCTATCAAGATTTCTTCATTCCGACACTCATATCGCTTCTCCTGCTTTGAAAACAAAAGATCAATAATTACTTTAGTCATCAATACAATACAATAGGCTTACTATTATTGTTTACTAGGCAGGCCACCCGAAGGAGCATGTTTTGTTGAAATTAAACATCGTTATCAATAACAGGTTCTTAATCTTTGGGGTGTGAATAAGCTGCAAATATCGGGTCATTAAAATTGTATCAATAATGAGCCTACTATCTGGAATTTTATTTTAACAAACAAGGAAAGTAATTATAGGCTTCGGACTATATAAAACCAGGCAACTACGAGCACCGAGGGTTCCGTACAAATTTGTAGATAATCAAATAGTTCGGCGAAGAACAATTGTCTAGTGTTAGCAGAGCCCTGCTCCTAAGGAAAATATAGGCACTGTGCGGTCATTTCAGAATGGATATTTACATAAACAACCGATCGTACCGACACATCATTCAAACAGAATAGATGATGCTTAGCGGCAAAAATTCGCATAGTAACAAAGTCACTTGAGAGCTTGGTACAGATAGAAAAATTCAAAGGCTTACTCATCTCATGATCTGAATGATGAGTCTTCGGATTTTTCTGTGTTGTAATTTTCAGTGTCGTTCAGAAATTTAATAGACAACCGACTAAAAAAATAAATATCCCATTTTTAAATTTATTTCAATAGTTGTCCTAGACTCTAGGAACTAGAGCCACTTCATACCAAACTTTAAATTAAGATTTATAGAACAACTGGCAACCTCCCCCGATAGTATGGGAACATGGCAATTTGTATTGAATTACCTTGTCTAATGAATGCATATTTTCATTGAGTTGACTTACATGGTTGATTTTTTCACAGCTTTAACGGGCTACCGACCTGTAGGCTTATTACCTAACTCGCTCGCAATCGCCATCGTGTTCATTCTGACAGTTCTTGTATGAATGTGACAGCTAGCTGATTCCGATGCCAATTGTCAGGACATACATGAACTGTCAAAATGAACACGATGGCGATTGCGAGCGAGTTAGGTAATAAGCCTAAAGTTTGGTATTAATTTCAAATTAATTCCTATACGAATTTCTAAGAATAAGGTGATCTTATAAGGATTCCATATTTTCCTTTCGAGGCATGGAACCCGGGAAAATCAGGAATAAGATCTACCTTTTTTTAAGAAGTGAAAACTCTTTACGAGTATATACCACCGAGCCCGGGAATGCCCGGGTGGTTACGTATGTGGGACTCTCTCCCCCGGCTTCTTTCCGCACGGATAGGGCTAGGGAGCGTATTTTTATACCAAATTTCAATTTTTTTGGACAACTAGGTACACCATATTTACAATCCCCGGCCATTTGTATGAAAACAGTTCTAGTGACTGTTTTATTTTTTTCATTGCTCATAAAACTAGCAAACTTATTTTTATTAATTAATTTCAGTTTGACTGTCTTCCTATTCACACCGTTCACACAGCAAGGCGTGGTTTCATGCGGCATCAGTCGAAAAACAAAAAACGGCCAAGTGCGAAACGCTCGCGTTTTCTTATGGAAAACAACCTTCTTGTTCGGTGGCCCCTTGTCTTTTTTGTGTTTATGTTTGTCCAGGTGGAATCTTACAACTAAATTTTGTAGCAGATATCAATAACCGACTGAGCTGAAATTTAGCATACTTGTTTTTTTTTTTGATAAAAATACAACAATCTGGTAGTGAAATTCTGGTGGCCCAGTCAGGACCGTCTCCGCAATAGTGAACTCTTCACAGGTTAGTCCGGTTGACTTGAAATTTCGTACACATTATTTAAAATGGATAACAGCGCAATTACAGTTAACAACAAAGAGTACTAGTGCAAAGAGCTTGTATTAAAAATGTAATTTTTGACAAAAACTAATTTTTGTTTCAGTAGCTGCGTATTATTATGTACCTACCCACTTTATTTAATTTTGAAGTCTGCTTCTTTTTAATTTAAAATATAAATGATACGCCCCTGTGACAGAATTGTAAACTAATACGAATAACTCTTGTACTTACAATCGAGAATTGCTGGACATGTTTCGGATTATTACTAAGTCTAAACACTACGCACCAGTTCTCGGGTTGCGCGGTCTCTCAGCACAACCGGCAGCGGGTCCAAACTACTCTCTCTTTTATCGCCATTTTTATGTCTATGCTAAGTTTTTGTTTGTCATGACATTGTCACTTGAAATAATATTTATGTCGAAATCTCAATTATTCAATTTCAATAAAAATATATAATTGATATCATAAGTGATGTATTACAGTTAAGAGTAACTCTGGTTAAATCTGTGACAGAATTATTAACCGTAAAAGTAAGAATTAATAAGTTAAAAAAGCTATCGTAAAACAATTGTCACGCTTCATTTATTCGAGCATTTAAGGTTAAAAAAAGATTTAAAAAAATATCATGGGAGACCTGGGAAACAAATTAAATACAATTTTTTTTTCAATAACGATTTTTAATATCACTTATTACAATAACTTATCCTTAAACCTGGGAAAGTAAGGATAAGTTCAAAGGAAGCAGAAAAGATGAAGGCCAAGAAGAACGTATCGTGAAGAGTCGTGTTGTATCTGGATGTGAAAGAAAAGGCCCTGAAAAGGACTATACGAAAATTGCTCCATTGACAAGAGCCCAGCTCCAGGGTTGCTACAGGTAACCATGAGTAGGTACTACGTGAAGCCTTGGTCAAAGTCATGGGAGCGATACAACACCGACAACCATGAAAAAACTGAAGGTAGACCTTCTTCGGCGGTCTCGTGGCTTTGCTCAAGTTCCCACACAGGATTAGAATACGTATTCATGTTTTGTTGCGGCGGTGGATACGTATTCATGTCCTGTTGCATAAAAGGATCGCCACCATACAGCTCGGGTTGTGCCGTCGCCGCCGCCGCCGCTGGCAACTCTTGCATGGCAAATTCAACCACTGGTGGCTCTATGCAACAATTGGGAACCGGCATTTCTGGCAACAGTTTCTTTTTTCTCTCGTTCTTCTCCTTCATCCGTCTGTTTTGGTACCACACTTTAATACACTTCTGAGTGATATTCAACTGTTCAGAGAGGCGCTTGCGATCGACGTTGTTAATATAACGGCTGTTATTATATTCATTCTCAAGCTGCCTCATCTGCTCAGTAGTGAATGCTGTTCTCACTCTCGGTGGTTTTTTTATCTCTTTATGTGTTGTGGGTAGCTCTGGATGTGAATACGTTGGAGAAGGAGATTGAGAGTCGAGTTGCATGGACCCATTCGGCCTACAGCACCCCATCCCGCAATGAAATCCAGAACTATTCATGGCTAATATAGATCTGGAATAGATGCTGGAACAGAAAAAACAGTATATAAACAAATAAGTGATATTTTTCCGCCATTTAATAAGAAGAGTATTAACTAATTTGGGTCCCAAGCGCGTTAGGATAGGTATCCCTCAAGGTCTAACATCCCGTAGAAAACAAACTAGTAATAACTAACCGTGAATCATTTAAAATTCTATACAATAGTAGCATTTGTTTCTAGAACAAAACTATTTAAGTATATCTCTTACCGTGGTCTGCAGAACTGCTTCACTAAACCTGTTAGTTCAGTGACAAATGTTGCTCGAATTTTCGAAGTATACTTAAGTTTCTTCTTGACAGAGGAACCTTCTATCCGAATGCTCAATTGCAAGTGATGTACAAGCATTTATGAGTCGCTTTTTATACTGATGTGTTGTCCTGTTTCTAGCAAACGTTATCGCTCCCATCCCGCGCCGAGGGGGTGGGCAGCGCAGGGGGTAGGCAGCGCGTACAAATTGTTGCGCTGCCCTTCCGCTTCCTACCGCTGTCCATCCCCGCTGCACGCCACTGTTATCCCAAACGAATACATATGTTTGGTATTAGATATATAGGTTTTCAAACTAAATCTATGCTAATATTATAAAAAGGTGACAGTTTGGTGAGATTGTGGGGGGTAATATCTAGATCAACTGAACCGATTTTGAAAATTCTCTTATCAATCGAAAGCCTCATTATTTGGGGGTGACATAGGATTATTTTTATCCCGCAAAATTGCATAGTTCCCATAGGATAGCGATAAGCAAATTCTCCGCAGAGGAAGAGGCAGTCGCGGGCAAAAGCTACTAAGAAGTAAGGATGGAGTTTTGCGAACGCCTCACCTATATGTAGCTTAACTAGTTTGCTAGTCGATGTGTAATGCATGGCGAGGCGAGGCGTAGTTTAAACCAACCTCAATTTGCTATTCGCAGAATACACTTCCTTTTATTTGGTCTGTGGGTTAGCTTAGCGATCAATTACTGTTGTTCTAATACAAATTTTGCATACTCTTACTTTGTAGAGGGATGTTACGGAGCTTCGACTCCGGTTCCGTTAAGTCGGAACTTCCGATTATTATTACACCTTCGGTTCCGACTTCGGCTCCGACACTTTTAAATCGAAGGTTTTAATCGGAGGTCGAAGCATAGCATAGCGGCGGTGGCGGCCTGTGTCGACTGTTATGAACAGGTTCATACATGTCGCGCGGGGAATCCCCCCCGACTCCCACTACGTGCACTCTATCGTCAATTATCCGACCCTGCCTCCGACTTTGATTCCGAGTCCGGTAAAGCAAATTTAAAAACTCCGACTCCGCCTTCGGTTCCGATAAAATTACCTCAGTTACATCCCTGCTTTGTACCTACAAAAATTGAATGAAAATACAGCAACCTGGTAATGAGATTCTGGTGACTTGAAATTTGATAGATATACATAATTTGAAATGGATGACAAAGCAAGTAGGCATAGTTTACAGCAAAATGTAGATACAGTCAGCAACAAAAGATGGCACTAAAAAATACATTTTTGACAAAAACTTATGCATCGTGATTTTGATTCTAAATTAAGTCACCCCTTCCTTAGACCCTGTATACTTATATCTGGATGGACGGGTTCGGATTGTAGGCGGGATCAGCATCAATAATTAAGTTGAATTTTAAAAGCAATATCGTTTAATTCTTTCAAAGCTTAAGGTCGTATTTTATAGTATCAAAATTAAATAAAAGTAAAAAACAAAATCAGTGAATGCTGGAT
This sequence comes from Pandemis corylana, assembly GCA_949127965.1. Classification (NCBI taxonomy): domain Eukaryota; kingdom Metazoa; phylum Arthropoda; class Insecta; order Lepidoptera; family Tortricidae; genus Pandemis; species Pandemis corylana. The sequence continues at coordinate 5,639,339 of OX421859.1, read as the reverse complement.
GGTGATGCGTACCCTTGTCACTGAGAGTCTTGACCAATCAGAGCAGCCATAAATGTTTTAATACAACAAAAAAATACAAGATTAAAATTATTTAATGGAGTTGTTGGGTATACAGTCAGTGTCATTTAGTTTAAAGCACCCAAGTTGGCCAAAAAGTTCGGTACACCATAGATACAGGATGGCGTGCCGAAGTTTTTGATCACTCTGGATGTTTCATACTATAATGTGACGTTGTGCATGCAGTCTCCGGTTGTGAAAGTTGAGTTCGGGAGATCCAGAAAACGGTCGTCAGGATTGCAGAAATTTATCCATTCTATGTGTTTTATGTTCTCCTGCTGTTGAGTTGGAGGCGCAGGCGGCTGCTCCAGATACTGCTGCTGAACCAAGCCACCAGTTTCAACCAAAGAGCTGTCGACGTACACCATTTGTTGTGGTACAGCAATCTGATAGATTTCCGGCGCAGTTAAATTGGAGGCTGCTGCTTTTACCTCCTTCTTTTGTTTCATACGCCGGTTTTGGAACCAAATCTTAATGATACGCTCGGACAAACTCAACGCGGCGGCCAATTTACGTCGACGTTTTGCGTCGGTAAAATTGTCGAAATTAAAAGCGTCTTCCGTTGCCAAGACTTGTACGAACTCTCTTTGCTTTGGTTGTTTTGCATTCCTGGTTTGCTTGATTTGGCAGCAGTTCAGCGTGGACTGTCCCGTTTAAAACCCCGTAGCAAGCCCTGTTCTGCACCCAATTGGATCCCAATACGTACTGTTGTATAGGCTAGAAAAGAAAACATTGAAATAAGTATATCGCAGTCTTACCGGAGTAAAGTAGGTAGTCATTCCATTACAAGAAATATCTTTGAACTTGTCCATCAAACAATCAATATGACGCGAGCGAAGCCGCGGGCAATAACTAGTTGAACCTCATTTTCGTAGCATACATAAATCATGTCTTTATCCCTTACGGAGTAGACAGAGCCCAAGGTAATAAGACCTTAAAGTCACGTTTAGCATGATTGTGGGTGTAGAAAGATGAATTAAAAGAGTGATAGGCTGCTAGCCGCATCGCCTACGAAAATAACGTGATTTTTAAGATTTACGCTCATTCACTCAATGGTTTTTTAACATCTGCGCGGGAAGAGAAGCAACTGGTACATTCTTTGTTTTTTCTTTGCTCCCAGACCAGCATCGAAGGGCAGGCCCACTATTATTATTTACTAGGCAGGCCACCCGAAGGAGCATGTTTCATTGAAATTAAACATCGTTGTCAATAACAGGTTCTTAATCTTTGGGGGTGTGAATAAGCTGCAAATATCAGTTCATTAGGATTGTATAAATAATGAGCCTACTATCAGGAAAAACAAACAAGGAAAGTAATTATAGGCTTCGGACCATTTAAAACCAGCCAACTGCGAGCCAGACCCGCGCACCGAGGGTTCCGAACAAATTTGTAGATAAACCAATAGATCGGCGACGCACAATTATCTAGTGTTAGCAGAGCCCTGTTCCTAAGCAAAATGTAGGCAATGTGCGGTCATTTTAGAATGGATATTTGCATAAATAACCGATAGGTACTATCAAATGACTGTTTAATTTTGTAATTGTGTCGTACAGACATCTCATTCAAACAGATGATGCTTATGGACAAAAATTCGCAAAGTAACAAAGTCACGTGAGAGCTTGGTACCTACAGATAAAAAAATTCGAAGGCTTAGGTACTCGTCTCATGATCTGAATAATGATAATCCGGGTTCGATTCCCGGCCATAGCTTTAGTTTTCGATTTTTTCTGTGTTATCATTTTCAGTGTCGTTTAGAAATTTAATAGACAACCAACTTCAAAATATCACATTTTTAAATTTATTTCATTAGTTTTCCTAGAGCTATTTCATACTAAACTTTAAATCAAAAATACAACTGGCAGTACCTACCCTATAGTATGGGAGCATGGCAATTTGTATTGAATTACCTTGTCTAATGAATGCATCTTTTTATTGAGTTGACTTACATGGTCGATTTTTTCACAGCTTTAACGGGCTACCGACCTTAGTACCTGTTTGGTATTAATTTCAACTTTATTCCTATACCTACGAGTTCCTGAGAATAAGATGATCTTATAAGGATTCCATATTTTTCTTTCAAGGCATGGAACCCTAAGAATCAGGAATAAGAGCCACCTTTTTCTAAGCATTGAAAACTCTTTACGAGTATATACCACCGAGCCCGGGAATGCCGGGATAGTTATGTATGTGGGACTCTCTTCCCCCGTCTCTTTCCGCACGGATAGGTGCGGGGAGGATATTTTTATACCAAATTTCAATTTTTTTGGACAACTAGGTACACCATTTTTACAATCCTCGGCCATTTGTATGAAAACACTTCTTCGAGTGACTGTTTTATTTTTTTAATTGCTCATAAAACTAGCAAACCTGAGTATTAATATTAATCTCAATTTGAGTGCCTTCCTATTCACTTCGTTCACACAGCAAGGTGTGGTTTCAAGCGGCATCAGTCAAAAAACAAAAAAACGGCCAAGTGCGATTCGCTCGCGTTTTTCTTATGGAAAATAACGTTCTTGTTCGGGGGCCCCTTGTCTTTTTATTTATTTTTTGTGATATGTTTGTCACAGTTAACAACAAAAAGTACTCTTGCAAAAAGCTTGTAATAAAAATGAATTTTTTGTCAGATACTAATTTTTGTTTTAGTAGCTGCGTTTTATTAGGCACCACCGTGTTTATTTTGGACAGTCTGTTTTTTATTGTTTAAAATATAAATTATACGCCCCTATGACAGAATTGTTAACAAATACGAATAAGTTTCTACGTAACTTGTATAAGAAACTGTACAAATATTACCCCTTCATGTACCCAACGAGTTTCCTGCAAGGCTACCTGGGATACGATTGTCTGGAGCTACGTAGGAATGTTGCCTTGTGTAGTTTTTTTTCTCCGCATATTGCGTAACAAAATTGATAGCATAACTCTTTATGCAACTTTTGCCAATTTGAATGTGCCTAACGAACAACTACATCAACAAGCGCTGTAGAGTTAGCCTCCTGTGTGGGCCGCGCGCCCGCAGCCGCCTGCGCCGGCACTCGCCTCACCCCCGCGCGGTCGCGCTCATCAACTCCGCGCTCGTAGCAGCCCCCCAGTGTGATCTGTTTGCGACCAAGATAGCGAGGCTGGAGATGGAATGGAAGAGAGTGCTAGAAAGGATGCAGAATGTATAGGAGATGCATGTCGCTAGTATTTAGTTTAGGTTAGCGTATAATTATCTAATATAAAGTATCTCATGTAACGCTATGGTGTCAACTGTCATGTAATATATTAAAAGATAATAAATAAATAAATAATTCATGTACTTACAATCGAGAATTGCTGGACATGTTTTGGATTATTACGAAGTCTAAAAAACAACGCTTTCTCGGGTTGCGCGGTCACTGCACAATCGACGGCGGTTCCAAACTACCCTCTCTCTTTTTTGTCGTGACATTGTCACTTGAAATAATGTTTATGACCAAATCTCCGATTTCAATAAAAATACATAATTGTATCATAAGTGACATGAGTGAGTGAGTGAGTTGTATTACCGTTAAGAGTGACTCCGTAGAGATACTCGTATTTGTAAACAACGTGTCAATCTCATTGTAGTTTTACGGTTAAAACTGTGACAGAATTATTAACCGTAAAAGTAAGAATTAAAAAGTTAACAAAGCTACCGTAAAACAATTGTTACGCATTATTTATTTAAATTAAGAGTATTTACGGTTAAATAAAGACAAAAAAATATCATAGGAAATCTAGGAAACAAATTAAATACAAATATTTTTTTCACCAACGATTTTTAATACCACTTTTTACAAAAACTTATCCTTAAATCTGGGAAAGTAAGGATAACTTCAAAGGAAGCAGAAAAGATGAAGGCCAAGAAGAACGTATCGTGAAGAGTCGTGTTGTATCTGGATGTGAAAGAAAAGGCCCTGAAAAGGACTGTACGAAAATTGCTCCATTGACAAGAGCCCAGCTCCAGGGTTGCTACAGGTCACCATGAGTAGGTACTACGTGAAGCCTTGGTCAAAGTCATGGGAGCGATACAACACAGACAACGACGAAAATACTGATGGTAGACCTTCTTCGGCGGTCTCGTGGCTTTGCTCATGTTCCCACACAGGATTAGAATACGTATTCATGTTTTGTTGCGGCGGTGGATACGTATTCATGTCTTGTTGCATAAAAGGATCGCCACTATACAGCTCGGGTTGTGCCGTCGCCGCCGCCGCCGCTGGCAACTCTTGCATGGCAAATTCAACCACTGGAGGCTCTATGCAACAATTGGGAACTGGCATTTCTGGCAACAGTATCTTTTTCCTCTCGTTCTTCTCCTTCATCCGTCTGTTTTGGTACCACACTTTAATACACTTCTGAGTGATATTCAACTGTGCAGAGAGACGCTCACGATCAACGTTGTTAATATAACGGCCGTTCTTATATTCATTTTCAAGCTGCCTTATCTGCTCAGTAGTGAATGCTGTTCTCACTCTCGGTGGTTTTTTTATTTCTTTATGTGATGTGGGTAGTTCTGGATGTGAATACGTTGGAGAAGCAGATTGAGAGTAGAGTTCCATGGCCCCATTCGGCCTACAACACCCCATCCCGCAATGAAATCCCGAACTATTCATGGCTAATATAGATCCGGAATAGCTGGAACAGAAAAAACAGCACATTGAGTTAAAATTACAGCACTAAATAAACAAATAAGTGGGATTTTTTCCGCCATTTAATAAGAAGAGTATTAACTAATTTGGGTCCCAAGCGCGTTAGGAGAGATACCCCCGAGGTCTATATCCCATAGAAAACAAACTAGTAATAATTAACCGTGAATCATTTAGAATTGTATATAATAGTAAGTAGCATTTGTTTCTGAAACAAAACTATTCAAGTATATTATCTCTTACTGTGGTCTGCAGAACTGCTTCACTAAACCTGGTAGTTCGGTGACAAATGTTGTTCGAATTTTCGAAGTACACTCAATTTGTTTCTTGAGAGAGGAACCTTCTATCCGAATGCTCAATTGCAAGTGATGTGCGAGTATTTATGAGGCGCTTTTTATACTGGTCTGTCCTGTTTGTAGCAAACGTTATCGCTCCCAACCCGCGCAGAGGGGGTGGGCAGCGCAGGGGGTAGGCAGCGCATACAAATTGTGGTGCACTGCCCTTCCGTTTCCTACCGCTGCCCACCCCCGCTGCACGCCACTGTTATCCCAAACTAATCTGTTTGGTATTAGATATATAGGCGATCAAACTAAATCTATACTAATATTAGAAAAAGGTGATAGTTTGTGAGGTTGTGGGGGGTAATACCTGGATCAACTGAATCGATTTTGAAAATTCTTTTATCAATCGAAAGCCACATTATTTGTGAGTGACATCGGCTTATTTATATCCCGCAAAATTGCATAGTTCCCGCGGGATAGCGACGAGCAAATTCTCCGCAGACGGAGTCGCGGGCAAAAGCTACTAAGAAGTAAGGACGGAGTTTTGCGAACGCCTCACCTATGTGTAATGCATGGCGAGGCGTAGTTTAAACCAGCCTCAATTTGCTATTCGCAGAACTACCTTTTATTTGGTTGTGTGGGTTAGCGATCAATTACCGTTGTTCTAATACAAATTTTGCATACTTTTACTTGTGTACACAAATCGGATGACAATATAGCAACCTGGTAGTGAGATTCTGGTGACTTGAAATTTGGTAGGTATACATAATTTGAAATGGATGGCAACGCAAGTATAGTTTACAGCAAAATCTAGATACAGTCAGCAAAAAAGATTGTACTAGAAAATACATTTTTGACAAAAACTTATTCATCGTGATTTTGATTCTAAATTAAGTCACCCCTTCCTTAGACGCTGTATACTTATATCTGGATGTATGATTGTAGGCGGGATCAGTATCAATAATTAAGTTGAATTTTCAGAGCATTATCGTTTAATTCTTTCAGTATCGGTAAATTAAATAAATGTAAAAAACAAAATCACTGCATTTGTGCATAGGCGCTGTAAGATGAAAAAAGCGAATGCTTGACGGTGGTGCCCCTGTCACGGTGAGTCTTGACCAATCAGAGCAGCCGTAGATGACATGATATCGATTTTGATTAGTTCTCGATATCGTGATATGTGTACGGTGGGAATCGCGTGTTGAGATATGCAATTTTCCATGTCATTGTGTACAGTGACCCACGTAAGTTGTGCTGAGAATTTTTCAATCCCGATTGAAATGTCCTAAGAATATGGTCTTCAAAATTTGTAAGTTTTGATCCCACTTCTAGTCGGATTGACTTAGAATTTGATATGCATGTGCAGGGTGGGGTGGATGCAATACAAGTACAGTCAAGAGAAATCTGAAGAATTTAGTTTTTAATTCAAGCTTTCTTGCGAATTCTTCTTTTTTTAGGTTAGCGTAGCACAAAAGGAAAAAAGGAACCCTTATAAGACTACTTTGAACAATATAAAATGACCTGACACTGTCTACCTTTTGCTTAGGAGCAGGGCTCTGCTAACACTGGATTTTTTATTCACTTGCCGAATTTACGCGGAACCCTAGGTATGCGATTTTGACTTGCAGTTGGCCTGTTTTTCGACTGTACTAGCATTGTCATCCATCTTACGTTATATTAATCTTTCAAGTCAATCCGACGAATCCACTTGGAGTTGGTCAAATTTTACTTGTAACATTTGACCCACAGAAACATACACGTGAAAATTAGACAAGACAGACATAAAAATATTCAGTTTTTAGTATTTGTTTTATATTTTTTATTTATTTATTTATTACATCACAAGGCATCACAGGCTACCCTAATTCGATATTGTGGCATTTAACTACTATTGACACTATAACCGGTCCTAGGTGGCATAAACAAGCAATCCCTATAACTACCAAGACATACATTACTATACATTATTGGCATAACATAAGGCATGTAGGGTCACCTTTGTGAATTCATTCAGAGTACAAGAAAAAAGATCCAACTCGATGGCTCGATGGCCAATTGTTGTAAGCTATGGCCGGGTATAATATACGAATCTCTTACTATTTGTTACTGTGTGTGTGTGTGTGTTTGTGTATGTTTGTGTGTTGTGAATGGTATAGTAACTGTGCTCAAGTTCGTGTGGTCGCGCTTTTGTATGGAAATTGTCCGTCCTGCCTTATTCCGTGCCCAATGCCCAAACTTTTATTACCATCCTTGTACATCCCAAATGTTCAACTCAGATACATTGCGTAACATCCAGAAATCATTACAGCGGTTGCGATTGACGAATGTGGAATATTTCGCCAAAGTACCTACTTACTTTTACTGTGGCATATGCCTGAGTTTGCTTATATTGAATAAACGTGAGTTGAATAGTGAGACAGGGTTGCCACTAATGCGGGGTATACTTTTTACAAGCTTTTTTTATTTAACGTTATTGTTGGTTGGTGTTGGTACATACTAACACGGCAAGCATACATTCACGCTTATACATAAACTTCATTACTTTAGGCATTTAGGATTATTTTAGGTTTCGATCGGTTCTTTTACTTTTTCTGTGTGTCTAATCTTGTTTCATACTTTTGTCCAGTCAATCGTTCAAAAGTTAACTGGACGAGATCCCTTTTAGGGATAAGTTCGCCTTTGTGCGCGTGTGTTATCGTGTATTCATCTTTTTCTTGTGTTTTATGTGCAATAAAGAGTTATACATACATACATACTTTACTCATAAATTCATCAGGAAGTTTTCGCATTATAATTAATTACTAAGTGCCATGTCGACGTATAAACACAGAAAATAAAATGAAATGGCCATTATTTTTCAGGTCAACTGTAGCATTTATCTTAAATTATTAGGTTAAAAATTCACATTTGTTAAGCAGTTTTATTACATTAGAAAAAAAATGATAAGGAAATGTTTTATGAATAAGACTTTTTTTTTATTACTATTTGTACTAATTATATTTATTTATATTACTTAATATCTTTAACTTGTGTCAATTTAATGAGCTTTATTCTACCTGAAGCTTTCTCTTATTATTCTTACTTACGTTACTGAGGGCTCATACTGAAGCTGCCGTCCATCTGTTTTACACTCCACTTGTAAGAAAGAGACAGAAATAATAGGAGGGTCCAAAGGTTACACATATTGTAAACATTGTAAAGAAACGTCAAACAATCTGTGTATAGTAGAGGGGATAATCCTTATTTAGTACTTCCCTTTATTTTTGTACCTACTTATCTATCCTTTGTTCAACTTTTATCACTACTTGTTTTGGTAGCTTAGTCATTTGCTTACATAGTAGTTTTAACAATTCATTTTTAATGACCTGTTTACGTTTAGGTACATATTTGGTTTTACATTAAGTTTACAAAGCTAATTTTAAACTATCATTTAATTTGTAATGTTGTATACTTATCTACGTAGTTTGTTTGTTTATATATTTGTTTTGTTGATAATTATTGGTAAAGTTATTGGCGACATTAGTTCGGATAAAAAACAATTTTAGCAGGAACTATTAAGTATTTGCACGGAGAAAATGTTTATTCATGTTTTGTGTGAATTTAACACAAATTCAAGTTAACGAATACATTTACCAATTGAGAGCAGATATTTTTTCAATTTCATGTTGAAGTCACCATACAGATCTCTCTATAAGAAAATCTATCGAGTTACTTTTCGGAATCAATAATAAATACATAGGTGTTAAATTCGCTAAGGCAGCTATTTGATTAGGAATACCAACAATATTCTCTTAAATTCTCTGTAATATTTATATTAAGCATAACATTAGTTTGGTGGGAGCCCTGCGGCCGTCGGAGATCATCAATCATCGCGGCAAGACAATCACAACCGGTGGCACATCTGCCGCTCGTCGCGCCGCTTCCCGCGTTCTAAGCGACTGCGCGCTATTTTGTCGCTGCTATTGCGCTATGAGCGACTGCCGGCGGAATTTTATCGCTTCTATAGCGCTTTTAGAGAGTGCTCGCTGTTTTGTGGACTCTATGGTCCTTCTGAGTTGGGGCTATTCCCCATTATCCCTTCCTGCAGTCTGAGCGAAAGCGCGCTTTTTTGTCGCTTGAATAGCTCTTTTGAGTTTGAGCGCCGTTTTCTAGCCGCTTTTCTAGTTCTAAATGATTGCGCGTAATTTTTCGCTTCTATAACGTTGTTTGAGACTAAACGCTAGTAGTTATTTTGCTCAGAGGATAGCGTCCAATTTAGAAACTGTCTAATAAAGGCAATGTTATTGGGGTAGTTCGAGACTGTTTACAAAGGTATCGCAGCTGTTGTAGGTATACACTACTTTTTTACAGACATTAAGTATAATATTATGTCGTAATATTCACAACAACCGCTAGCTTGCTGAGAACCAATTAGTAACGCTCAGCGTAGTATTGTCGCTGTTTGAGTCTGCGCGCTCTTTAGCAACTGCTTCTTCTGCGGTGTTAGTAATTGTCGCCGTTTTTAATTTTTTTTGGCTGATTAGGTTTAATAGTTCTGTTTAAAGGAGATCTAAATTAGAACTGTTTAGTCTACTCGAGACAGCACTTCTAGGACCTTTATAGACCTATAACTCCATGGTTTCCAAGTAAAAGTAATCTAGGTTCACAAGTGCGTAGCAAGGCTTTAAAGGAGCAGAATAGGTGCGGGAAACAAGTTTAATAACAAGCCTAACCCTCTCACGCGGCTCGCTTTTAATCTCACCGTTATTCACCTTGTTATTTTCTCGTAAAAAATCGCTTCCCATATTTCACTGAAGAGAAATTGTAATATCGCGCTCCTCGTCTTAATAAACATTTTTTTCGTCGTATGAAAATGACATTCAGGCGTCACGTGTGACATTGATGAAAAAATATAAAAGAAATGACGGGATCGACGCGGCCCGCGCCCGGACTCATACCTACTCCAGTGGAGATTGCAACCGACGGACTGAAACTAGAAATTATTTAAAAAAAAATTGTGTATTTATATGCATGCTTATGCAAACAACACAAGCTATGATTTTGTTAGTAATTATATGTTTTAGTGTTTGATACCTCTAATAATTTTCTTTCCTCGTTTTCTTAATCTACAGTCTACCTTAACTACAAGACTTACGCGTTGGTCAAGCGCTGTTAGCGCTAAGTTAGTGAACATTTTTCAATTATTTATAAAAAATAAATCGACTTCAAACAAAAAAGATACTGAATCATTTCTTGATTGAAGTCGGTTAGAAAGATAAAACTTCAAACTACCTACCGCGAGGGGTAAGATACGCAGCCAATTCCAATCAACCAACATCTACGTACGTAGGTACTTTATCATTAAAAAAATTAGAGATTATAGATAGGTCGACTACTTGCCGACTTGTCGGGGAAACACTATTCGAGGCGCGGTCATTGTAGTCGGTGACTATTCGGCAAAAAATAACGACTAGTCAGTGGTTACATTTGAACAACAAGGGCGCATAAATAAAACCGGTCAAGTGCGAGTCGGACTCGCGCACCGAGGGTTCCGTATCATTATCTATAAATATCTAAAACCAGTGTAAGCAGAGCCCTGCTCCAAAGCAAAATGTACGCAGTGTGGGGTTACTTTATATTGGTCACTGCTATTTACAGACATACATAGACATTTACGGTTTTCGCAATTATTCTTTAATCTGGGCTATAAGACCTACCTTCATACCAAATTTCAAGATTCTGCGTTTACGGGAACTACCTTGTAGGTTTTGATTCCCTTGAGAGTTGAAAATTTGCGGAAATTTGCTGCATAAACGGCTGTATCTTTTGATTGCGTTGGCTTAGAATTTTGATTTTTTCACAGCTCCAAGGGGCAGTAGACCTGAGTATTTGATATAAATTTCAGCTTGATACCTCCACGCGTTCCTGAGAAAAAGGGTCTTGACAGACGGACAGACGGACAACAAAGTGATCCTATAAGGGTTCCGTTTTTTCCTTTTGAGGTACGGAACCCTAAAAACGAAGGTGACTATGTTAAATGTCGTATGTGTAGCAATGATTTTAAACAAGGTAAAAAATAAATTAGAAATAGTTGCAAAAACACGGTAGGTTGAAATCAAATGTAACAAGAACTACATTTTACCCACAAGTATGCGCAAGTGCTGTCAATTAGTCGAAGGCGGACGATTATATCCGATCGGCTGTGAATACGAAGTGTGTTGATAAGCGCCCATAATGATGGGCGATTGTCAACTAGACGACCGAATATGCGGCATTTTTAAAACAAACTAGTCCGGTAGTCGGGCAGTCGGCAAAACAGGTAGTCGGCCTATCACTAAAAAAAATTAATGTCGTGGATCTGCTCATGCAAAATCTCACAAAAACAGTAGGTACGCCGATTATTCTCCAAGTCGCGATAAAATCCTAATTCTGCAATAAAGACGGCAGGGACGTCGATCTTGTTTGACAAATGAGCATCATTACACGACGCGCGATCGGCCCGCGACATGTTGTCCTTTGTTTTATTAAACCCCCCTACACGCTGCGGCCGGGTATCTTATTAATGTGAACATTGCTTTATTAAATTGAAGTGGTTGAATTTCAACCAAGTACCTGTATTTTTTTGATACGCCAAGAAAGGCTAAAGGAGGCATCTGCACAAACAGAATGTATAGACTGCTACAGTAGCCCTAAAGGACACTCTTTTCCTGCTATTTTACTTTCACTGTAATTCAAATTACGAGTAACATTTTGATCAGACACTTAAGTGACTGTTACGTTCTTATTATGCATCTTTGTCTTATATTTTTGACACTACTTGGTAGTAGTACTAATTTTTATTTTTGTAGAACAAGTTCTCTAACTAGCAAGTGGGTTCATTCTATAAGTCTAAAAAAAAATTCTCGTGTGCCAGTAATTTCTCCGCCTGCCTTTTCCTTCACTCCAGAACACAGCAGTGCAAGTACTGCTGCTTAGCGCCCGCGGCAAGATTAGCAAGTAAGATGGAGGATTTTCTTGAGACTGCTCACAAAAGCACACCACATCCGTACCTAATAAACCTATCTACGACCCGGCTTCTTTCCGTTTGGTTCGGAAACAAATAGTCCAAGAGACATCCAAAACAGCTAACATTTCCAAGACACGAATTCATTACAATATCGAATCATCGGCTGTCTATTACCGAGGGTTGGCGTACCGCAAAGCCACGGCCAACAAAGGAAGGCCCCGGGCGAAATCTCGCGGCCCATAAATCATACAGCGCACGGAAACATCCCTGACGCGATTCTCGTGCTCAAGGGGTTCATTTTAATGTTAGCTTTTCTAATAATCCATTATTTGGTTTTGTAATGCGATCTAGGTGCGTTTGGGTTTAAGCCGGGGTTAAACTGTTGCCGTGGTATAATGGTATAGGTTTTTATTTTACAATTAAGTCGATAGACATCAAACAAGCGCATAGAGGAATAAAATTAAAAAGTACAATGGAAATGTGATACAGTTTGAAGCACAGTTTGAAGTATAGTTCGTAATTTGAACATAAGTGTACATCTTTTTAACCATCACTTGTGACTTGAAAAATATTTTGCCGAGCTACTGCGGCCCAAATTCAAGCAAACACTACAGATAACAAATATAAATAATAATCGATATCGATGGTATGTGTTTAGTCATGTGTGTTACCTATAGAATAGATAGTCGGCGTAGTTGTATTAGTGAATAAAACTTATTTGTTATTAATTTAAAAAAAAATGAAATTAATCATAATTCTGGCATCTGAAATAGGTAGCTTTGTTCCATCTAGGGTATGAAAGATAAAAGTTAAGAAAAACGTGCTAGTACGTTACTAGAAACAAATCACTAATATGTCGCAGAATTATAGTTAACCCATATTACTTCTCCATTGGGTATTCTCATGTTTTCAATAAACTTTATATTTGGTAATGTAAATATTGTCAACTCCCAAAATCTTACAACATTAACATTTGGCATGCTTCTGCTTTCCATGTGTAATTAATATAAATTAGTTAGGTCGTTACTTTACAGCGATAATTAAATTAATCCCACTCGAAGTTAACTTGGTTACTTAGGTACTCATACTGGTTTCGCAATGAAACGTGCGCGGTTTGGTTGCTTTTTTAAACATAATCGTAGTTAAATGTAAATTCTTGCAATTCTTTACTTAATTTCATTTTAATTACACGTGATTTCATTGGTTTTAGCTTACTAATAATTCTACAAAAACTAGTTTATTTTAAGCCAATTAAGCCAGTTACAATTGGAACATTCCTAATCAATGTTTAGAAATCTTTTCAAATTACTTACCATTAAAATGTTTATTCTCGATGATTGCTTTACAAAAACAAAATTCTGTGGAAGCCTAGTGGTAGAAAATATTTGCATGGGTTCGAATCAATTCGATTTTTTTGGAATTTATGATGACTTTTTTGTGAAGGAAAATACCGCAAGATGAAGAGAACCTTTGATTTTTTTTTCTTCGGAGATAAGTAGTTATCTCTAAGAATTTTATTTTTTTCACTGATACCTTTTTTCCAGTTTTTTAACAGTTATTTAAGGAAAATCTGTTCCTCTAAGATAACTGGTTATCTCTAAGGACTTTATTTTCCTCGGCGATAGCTGTGTTTTATTAAACAGTTATCTGTAAGGCCAGCTATCCAACTTAGTATTTTTGAAATACTTCCGCAAGGAACAATTGAAGGAGACATATACACACTGTCAAGCAGTTCAATAGTGTGTGTGAAGCTTCCACTCCGCATTGGGTCTGCGTAGAAAGTACAACCGAAGCTCTTTTGTAGCAACCCAGCGCCACCTAGACATCGGCTACATAAACTGCTAAGACGCACGAGTAGCTAGCGCTAGTAACATCACAATGTTCTACATAGCGCCAGCGAAGATTCTCAACGCGGATGCATAAATACAACTTCTAACTCTCTTCCTTTTAACTTCGGTCCCCAGACTTAATATCTGCTGGAGAGAGATCTCTCTATTGTGGCATCTGCCTACACTTTCATTCTTATAGAAAACCCCTGCCTAGAAGTGGGCTGGCCTGGAGACCAAACGGCTTAGCTAAAGACTACAATTCGGGTATAAAATCCAAGCTACTTTCTATCTTCTGTATCGAAAAGACCGTAACTAGTTTGATAAATTCCCGCTTTTAAACTTGGGTTAAGTCGTTGGATTTTTAGTTACTTGATATTCAAGTTAAATTTATATTGTTTTATTTTCAATGAAATTACTCGTCTGTGCTGCGTCAAATACAAAACTGAGCAAAATAATAGGCACTTACATCTTTACAATGATATTTTGAGTTATATCTATAGCTACTGGGACAAATAAACGTACGGTGCCATAATACATTGCTTACATCATTAATTAGAATCACAAAACCCGCTACAGAATGAGCAGTAATAGTCGCGCAGATTTTAATGCGCAGCTTGATTTATATCACACGGAAAATCATGCTCTTCCTATAACAACACGATCAAATTTACTGCAGAGTGTAAGTCGCATGGAGTTGTTATTACCACCCTCGTGTATTTTTGCTAAACTAAGAGACGCTGTGAAAATAATAATAATATTATAAAGACAATCCGAATAGTAACTACCTTTTGGATGTCCTTTGGGTTTTTATCATTTTACGTCGAATGTGTTTTTTATGAATGTGACATGATTTATATATACACTGATGAATAATAATGACAGGTTTCTTTATATACAAACTGATAAAATTTACGATGTTTTAGAATATGATATAAAACTGTAATTTTCGGCAGTATCGACATGGTTATCGACGTATTCTAAAAAGATATAGGTATTTCGGATATCGACCACACTCCCTAGAATTTACAATCTCTATTTGCAGGGTTCTAGGGCTTAAGAGTTTGTATTGGTATTTCATTAACATGATCAAAAAGAACGACAGTAGGTATTCTCGAGGTTTTGATGTTTAATTTCGTTTTGGGTGGTGGCACTTAAAAATACAGTCAAAATTAAAAATCAAGCAATCGTCCTGGGATCGTTGTTATGATCACAGTTAATGAATGGATATTACATTCTTTTCTTTAACCTTCGTCACTTTTTACAACATTTTTTTAATACCATTGACTATACAGATATAGACACCGTTTTTATGCCACCGTGAATGTACTCATAGGTACCTGCTAAAAAAAGATAGATAATACCAAAAATTACTCAATATTGCACATATTTATCAGTTCCGTAATTTTCAATAATAAAATAAGTCTTCCAGTATTTTTTTACACTATAAGACATATCTAATTACATTTTCTTAATCACAACAATAATAGTATATTATTATAGTATCATCTGCTCTATATAGATCCCTCGTCAATGATTAGTATCCTTGTAAACCGTCGGGCGAGGAGAGCTCTTGATAAATAGTCGAACGCTGGCGATAGGCCAACCTCGCGGAATAATCAAATTTTGTACCGAACGTTGCCTCTTGCCTCGTATCATGCCACTGCCGTGTCTTTTATGGATTTCGTCCCCCTAACAAGATGTTCCCGGTTCGCGGTTGCCTGAATTAAATTGTCGTTGATAAAACTTATTTACCATAGACTTTTTATTTCCCCGTGGATATTATAAATGGGTCGGAAATTAAGGTTTCGCCTTTAGCAAGAGATGCTTCAAGTAAAGCTTGATAAAAAGTCAGTGTGTTTGAGTAATGTGAGCTTCATTACGCTAGTTTTCATGCTAGATTAGCGGCAACGTTATACTTGGATCAAATTAATTCGGCGCGTCCCACAAAAATCTCAATTTCTATAGATGACGTGTTTATTTTCATAGCACAAGTTCACTGAGCCCGTGTTCAGGGCTAACAGTCTTTATAAATAAAGCGAGCCCATTGCCTATTCATGACCGGGCAGAATTTGCCCCCCTCCCCGCTGTCAGTCGCCCCCGTATCAAACAAGCCCCTTCATGTCAAATACTCCGCGCCCCGCGTCTGTCAAACTCTTCGCCAGCGTTTGACAGGGATCCTCCCTCGCCCGCGGGGGGTGGGGTGCCACCTTGCACCGCGTTCAGGGAACTAAAAAGACTTTTAAAGCCCGAGGGTTTAAGGTTTATTTTTGTTCGCAGGTCTTGTTCCACCCGAAGCCGCCGCTTGGCTGTCACTAGTCTAGGTGCAGGCGCCACGTCGAATGATGGATGACGTCAGGGAAGGTCGGCAGCATCACGCGTCATTCATGTGTACACAGGCGTAAGGGATACGTTTTTCGCGTGACGATATAATATCGGTGATATGCAAATTTGCTGTCGGGCTCACGTACTGATGCTGATCGGAAACAATAGTATTCCAAATTCGTTTTTGTTTTGTTTTAACCGTTCCCGAATTTAATAGTAGTCGGTGCTTTTACCGGCAGCCTGTTCACTTAGTTTATCTGTATTCAAAATGGGGTATAAAGTTGTGCAGTTCTTTATTTTGTACTTATTTGTAAAAATTATGGTTTTGATTTGGCCCAGATAAATAGAAGGATTGCAATGAAAAACATACTGTACCTACGTAATAGTTTTATCTTATAATTAGTCATTTCTAAGAAATTGTAAATTAGCTACTTGGAGACTTTAGAAGCTTATCTTTGTGCCTTTTTTAATAAAACATGTTTTTCGAAGTAAATTTTAGTTTTTTTATTTCCGTCTCCCAAACTTACTGGTACTAGTGGTGCTGGTGGGTTCTTACTGGTAGAGATCCCTTATAGGGATAAGTTCGCCTGTGTGCAAGTATTAATGTTATTTTTTCTGTGTCTTTATATTTGTACAATAAAGCATTTACTTACTTACTTAGTATTTTTGATTTAAATTCATGTAGGACTCAGCATTACGTTTGGTTAAAACGTTCACGATGAATTTCTTTACTGCGTGAAGTTATAACACAGACGTCAAGTAAATAAAGTAACTTTGTTCGGAACCGTCCTATAATCCGAAGTAAGCAAACAACTTCGCTCCCTCGTGTTCTAATGTAAACTTTATGAAAATTAAATATTTCACTCAGAGCCAGGCGAGTGCCGCGGAGTGGGGATTACAAGAATTTGCATCGGTTAATAGATAGCGCGCGTGAGGATTTGTCCTCAGCCACTTCGGTGAAATTGTGCTAAATATATAGGTATCACGTTTGCGGGATTTTATGAGTTTTTATAACGAACTCTGAACACGTTTTTGTGTTTGTATAATGTACTATTGGACGTTTTAGCGATTAAATTGGTGTCGTCTCTTATATTTTGGGTAGGTACCTAAGTACCTATGTAGTTTACAATCGGATTGTTATAAAATTATACGAGTGTTTTTAGAGAAGTGGGCGTGTTTTTGTACCATGTTTTTCTTCACTATAAGGGTAACATAAGCAAATGAAATTATGATAGTAAATTCCACTCAATCTGTAGGTATAGAGAGGTCACCATAGAATCCACGTACATTATCTATGTATAATTGAGAGATTACAAAAAGTTAGCACGCTTGTTAGGTTAGGTTAGCTAGGTTTAAAAGCAGTGCGATTTTAGGATTTAATACAACTTTAAGTTGTAATAACTTTTACGAAGTACAAAGAAAGTATTTGGCATTTCACATTTTTCCCTTCTTTATTTTTCATGAATAAAACAACAGATTTCTACTTCCGCCGGGTAACTTCTCCCTCCCACCTTCGATTTATTCGTCGGATAAAGAAAAGTTCCTTTAAAAATGTAGGTAAACTTCCCCTTAATATTTTCCTTCTGGCTGCTATCGCGGTGCGCCTTTCAAATTATGTGCATTTAAAATTGCGTGTTTAGTTTGTTTTTATGATTTTGATAATTTATTTTATCAAAAGATCTTTCGCGTGGATGATGGTTTCAAATTATTTCTTAAGAGGTGGCTCGCTAATCTCAATTTTTACGCAGAAAGTTTGAAATTTCGGCTTTTAATATTGTAAGTCGTACAGCGACACACAACTGCAATGCCTAGGTATGATAAACGTAACAGCGTAAGTGCGACTTACAACATTAAAAGCCGAAATGTCAAACTTTCTGCGTAAAAATTTACGTAAAAGTTATATTACAATTGTGATTTCAAAGTATGTTAGATACTGAACCCTCGTCTAAGCAATTTAACTAAACGTTATTACATAGGTATGTGACTTCATTAGAACTATTCATTGATCGCGTCCGCGCAATTGTGAGGGAGTGATACAATCGGTGATCTATCAAGCTCGCAAAGCAAGTGACAGTTTTAGATAGAAGCGCAATTTGAATTTAAATCCTAGGCAACCCTTCCAATTTAAATATTGCACCGTCCGATCTGATTAGCGCTTAGTTTTTTTTAACTAATGTACTTTTTAAAAGGAAATGGAAGCAGACCTACGAGTACCTAATAGGTATAGCTATCATAAATGTTACCAGCTTGTTATAGCAACATGTATGAATTGCCGGTGTTTGGCAAAGGCAAATGTCAAAGTGGCGGGAAAAAAACAAATGATTGTTATGAACAAATATTGTGTAATCTTTAACGTACCTACTCATGAGAAATTAAATAAGCAACAATCGAAGGTTAGGCATTGAAAGTAATCCTATTTATTAAATACAACTAGTTGTTGCCCACAGTTTCGCCCCCGTTCCAGTATTTTTTACAAACTTTGTCCAAACAGTAACAAAGACAACTAAAATAGAATTATCCAATTCGGTGCAATCGTTTGGAAGTTATGCGATGCGCGTACACATATTTCGACGATTTATTTTTATTTATATAGATATATAGAATATTGGCGAATCTAAAATAAATATCGGGCGACCCAGCAAGCTTAGCACGGTGTATTTCAAAATAGTTCCAACATTAGTCAATAGATGGCGCACGTTAATTGAAAAATACGTAATTGAAACGTTTCCCATAAATGAGACCTAGAGAGATTGATTTTCACCACGAAGATCCAGAAATATTATTCTCATTTCAATAACAATATGCTCAATGTGTATGTTATTTTTTTACAAATATCATTATGTTTGTGTCTCACAGCCACGTCGTTGGAACCTTTCTCAAATGTATTACAGCACATATTAAACCTACAACTACTGATCCCCGCGTGAAGGTGCCGCGTTGTTTTTGAGCCCAAATCGCTAAATAATGACACGCACGCCAGGCGGCGCGCGGAGCG
Source organism: Pandemis corylana (assembly GCA_949127965.1). Lineage (NCBI taxonomy): Eukaryota > Metazoa > Arthropoda > Insecta > Lepidoptera > Tortricidae > Pandemis > Pandemis corylana. The sequence continues at coordinate 5,620,221 of OX421859.1, read as the reverse complement.
CACGGATTTACCCCGCATGCTAATATAGCACATGAATATTTATAAAAATACGAATATAAAACTATAGGTATTGAATTTGAGGTTTACGAAGGTTCAGAAGTAGCCCGATATTTAATGCTTCATTTTGAGCATTGGGAAGAAATTAGTTAAAATAGGTAGATTACTTTGTGAGGAAATCTATAAATGTTTCCTATACTAAACGGCAAGATAACAAAATAAAGAATGGCAAACAAATGCAGACCAATGTCCACATATTTAGTATTAGAATTGTACTGAATACTTTATCAGTTTATATTTACTATTGACTGCCTTCCATGTAATTAAAAACTAGTTTGGTAACTTTTGATAAAGCAGTTTAAATTGCCAAACAAAGACAGCCTACTGTTGAGATAACGAAAGAATCGTGTTGTTTTTCTAGGGGTACGGCATTACCTCTGACGTCTTAAGCAAAAGAAGGGCACGGCCGTACCATCCTTTTCTAGAAACCATTCAGCAAGGCTAACAACTAAAATGCTCCTCGGCCTTGGCGGCGTATTGGTCACCGAATTACGCAACGACACAATAAAACTTCGTCGGCTACGGCTGATTATTTTCTATGTTAAAAACCGCAACTTTATATTTGTGCGAACTAAATTGGCGGTTTTGGCCGATAATGAGTAGGTTCTCTGACACCGATGCGGCATACGTTTGATGACGAAGCAGATTCTCCGACGTTAGATCAGCCGTATTTTACGGAGTTACCAGTGAAGATATGTTTACATCATACCACCAACGACGACCAATAAGCATGACAAAATGATCATACTGTAATTTTTAGTCCACCAATGCATAGAAAAAATAGTATGGGCACTAGTAGGTAACAGGTCAGGAAAATTAGGAGGATAGGAGAAGTCAGCAAGACACTAGGAAATATGAAACGACGTAAATCGGTGGCAGCAAAATGTTGATATATCTGTGTTTATGTCTGGCAAAGCCAAATGTCAAAGTAACATAATTATAGGACAAACGAATGCCGAGTAAACAGGATGTTATAAGTGTTTATGCATAAAGTGCATCTAGGGAATGGGTGAAAATCGTAGGAACCATGGTAATAGGTGGTGCTGCTAGCAACCCATCACTATTTGGAATTCCCTTTCCACTTTACGCCCACAATCATGCTAAACGTAGCCTTTAGATCTTGTTACCTTAGGCTCTGTCAACCCCGTAAAGGACGGAGACATGATTTATGTATGTATAAAAGGCAAAATGTGTCCATGAAAGTGTTAGGTAAGTTTACCTCGATGCGGTTGAACACTTTTTACTGCCTCCACGCTTCTGATATCGTACGCTAGTAAAATAAAATCAGTAAAAGAAACAGTCTCAAAGAGCCGTCACCTTTCAACCCCAGTATTGATTAGCTGTTAATAAGGGTATCTGCATGCGACGGAACGGGAAGTGACGGCGCGCTATCGCAGATAGCTCGTAAACCCACTGATAACAGGTTCACTTTTAACCGGAGCCATCCTTGAAGAGCTTTGTGTGTTCGTGTGGCTTGTTGAAAGATCCAGTGATACGGAGTAATGGCGGCGAACGTTTTTAGGCGTAGGAAAAACCTAGAAAAAGGAATGAGCTTCTTTCAATTTTTTTTTGACACATTTAGAATGTAAGCAATTATCAAACTGTCCCCGGACACAACACCGGAGTATTGTACTCGTAGTGTCAGTAATGTTGTTGGCTATACTTTCCATATCGGAGCACAGCTGCCCAGGCAACGCTGCCTGGCGACAGGATCCGTGATTAAAACGGTGGTAGCAATCTACACAAAAAGTTTTATCACACGTTTAAGTGTTCAAAAGAGTTATTCTTCTGTGTAGTTGTGTTCAACTCACAGGTAGGGTTGAAGTTGAATGGCAATGATTAGTATAAAATTAATAGCTAATTCGTACAACCTATGATGGTTAGAATGGAAGTCATACTAGTCAATCTCAATATCATCTTTACAGCATGCTGACATGGCAATAAAATTATGTACTATCTGGTATCTGGTGGTGGTATTTCATGCTGGTCTGGGAGCAAAGAAAAAACATAGAATGTACCAGTTGCTTCTCTACCCGCGCAGATGGTAAAAGACCATCGAGGGAATGGGCGAAACTTATAGGAATCATGTTATAGGTGATGAGGCTAGCAACCCATCACTATTTTGATTCCATTTTCCACCTAAACGCCCACAATCTTGCTAAATGTGGCCTGTAGGTCTTGTTACCTTAGGCTCTGTCTACCCCGTAAGGGATAAAGACGTGATTTGTGTGTGTATATGTGTATGTACTATCTGGTATCCGCAACTTTGTGAGAAATTTGCGGGTTTTAAACTTAATAAGGGTCCTATTTCAGTCAGGGATGATAGACTATCCCCAAGTAGGTAAGTGTAATAATTGTCGATTATAAAAAAAAACTGATTTCATGCCATTAAATAAACAATGTAACTTCAGTTGTAAAATGGAGCGTCAAATTAAATAAAAATGGAGATATATTGAAAACCTCTTTTTTTGAAGTTTGTTTAAAATCAAACCGATTTGCTCCAAAGGAAAACGACCCGGATAACCCTGAAGACTTCCACAACCAGCTGTTACAGATTTATGAACGGATTTAAAGGGACAATAAAAGAGTCCATAACACGACTCGCTTTCAAAGGAGGGACCAAGGGAAGAAGTGTGGGCCCTCCGCCCCAGTTGCGTGCCTGCCCCGGGCTCATTGTTTTAATTTCACTCGATCTACTAATTGCCGGGAGGCGCATTTTAAATTTCCCCGCAAACGTTTATACAACCACCTCATTGCATTTTAAAAGAAAGGATTATAATTTCCTTTACCCTTTTCTTGGGCTTTCTTTTATTAATTCAGTTAGTTGTTTAAAAGCGTTTTTGCCCAGTCTCCGTTGTCTTTATTTTTCTTCAGGGACGAAATGTAAATTTTGTTTAAGGAATGTAATGGAATAATCTGAATAATTATTTTTAATTTGTGTATTCTAGTATCAGTTATTTATTTTCAAATTATTAAGCGTGTATTCATGCGCCATCTATTAGAATCTATCTGAATTACATAGTATCACACATCTGTGAGGCACGTACTGCCCTGTCCAAAAAAGAGATGGCACTAATATACATAAATCGATCAATCACTAGTATCACAACATAGGAAATTACTACTTTCCATTCTTTGCTTTTTTTTATTTCTTTTACTACAGCCCATTTCAGATAAAAACTATTGGATAATCATTTTAAAAATGCTATTATTTTTAATCCAATTGCATTTACTTTAAATAATCAAACCAATTAATTTATTAAAATAGTTGATTGTTTGTAGCAAATTGTCACTTTACATTTTAGTGTGAACACTTCAGAAAAAAAAATATGTACATAGATTTAAAATTGAAAATGTTGGGGGTACTTCTTAAGAAAAGCAATGCCGGTAGTTTCGATTTGAAAGACAACGGGAGGTGACGGAACTAAGAATGTAGTAAAATTTACAAAGAACTTAAAATGTCGTTTAAACGACAAGCAGTCGTGTACTATCTTGTTAAAAAAGGTAATACTTACTCGACATACATCAAAGTGTTCAGTGTGGTGTTTGGTTTTGTCTATACATACATAGCTTTGTTCAATCTTAGTAGAACCATTGAAGAATGGACCCACAGGTAGTATTGCAGAGAAGTAATGCTGACTGGAACATCCAGCAAGGTGAGTAGTTCTCATTTTTGAATCTTCCATATTTATATAGCCTTTTTTTATTCCGAATTCGCTACAATTTCATTTTTTTGTTGTTGTTGTTGTTGTTTTTTTTTTATTTTTTTTTATTATTAAATTGTCGCGTAATTCGGCGTGCCTCATGGCATAGGCCTCCTCCGTGTATTGGAGGGTTTGGGCTATAGTTCCCACGCGCGCCCAGTGCGGATTGGGAACTTAACACACACCATTGAATTTCTTCGCAGATGTGTGCAAGGTTTCCTCACGATGTTTTCCTTCACCGAAAAGCTCATGGCAAATTTCAAATGTAATTTTCGCACATAAATTCCGTAAGTCTTCCATAAGAGACTTTGATACTTGAATCGGGCGTGTGAAGGAGACAGCAAAACAAAACAAACGACGAGCACTCTAAGAGCGCGGGCTGTACTTTCTTGAAAATGTTTAAATAACGTTTGTAAGTCCCAAATGCTTCTTACTCAAATCTGTTCCCCGTTATCTGAGGCAAGGGCGCAGTTTAGTGACGTCATCATCGTCTCTGCTCTCAATTGACATTGTTCGTGTGTTTGCACTGAGGTAAAGTCGTCATGTCGGAAATTGGCCCGTGTATTTTTTTTTATTTAAATGCGTCGGTGTCAATTTTGTCATAATATTATTGTTTTTATGTTGACAAAACCAGTAATTAAAGTAATAGGTTTGAGATATTTTTTTTCTATTAATATTGTCGATCCGTAAAAAGTACTGGCCGTATTTTAACTCAGGCAATAAGGTTTATATAAATTATGATGTAGCAACCAATATACCTTTAGTATGCGAAAGGAAGAATGAATTCACAGCAGGTACAATTTCATATTAACATTTACTTAGACTTGGTAGGTATTTGCCGCAGGGCAAAAAAAGCATCTTTGGGTCACCATCAACAGCTACGCACCATGTAATTTCTGAGACTCGTGTCCTATACTATTCCACTCCCGTAGGTCTTGCGTTTCTGAATTGGCAGCCTAAGATTAATAAGATTTTATTCGCCTAAATTACGGAATGAAAGCTTTCTTTTACTAGCAAAAATGTAGACTTATCTTATAATGATTTCATCCTTGTATTTTTTTTTTAAAACAATAACAGTAGCATCTACTCAAAGGTTAACTGGTAGAGATCCCTTATAGGGATAAGTTCGCCTTTGTGCATGTATTAATGTTATTTTTATTTTTTGTAAATTGTATCTGTTTCTTTATATTTCTACAATAAAGCATTTACTTACTTACTTACTTAGTAGCTATAAAACGTGATAATGAAAGATATAATAATATAAAACAATATTCAATTAAAAATAAACTCGCATCTTATGCTCTGATATTCTAAATTGGAAGTTCATAATGTGACGTCTCGCTTACACTATTAGAGAGTGAGAAGAAATTTGGGAGTAACCTCGTCGGAAGAGACTTTTTAGTGACTGAAAATGAATCTCAAATTATGGTCATGTTTGTGACTCAAACAAATTTTTAACATGTGATTTGCTGCTGACAGTACTTAAATATTACATTGTTATAATGAGTTCTATACGTTATTTGGTATATATTCTTTTTTGTACATCTGTTTATCTGGTAACCTGTATTTTTTTTGTGTTTTATGTACAATAAAGAGATACATTTCGTGGGTTCTTAGAATGTCATTTGGGTTTGTCTTGCTGTCTCACTCACTCTTACAGGTTTGATTTTTGATACTTGAATCGGGCGAGTGAGTAAGATAACTAGATAAACCCGGCAAGTATTCTAAGAGCTCACAGACTGTATGTACATACATTTGGCCGTAGGAAGTGGGTCAATATAACTTGAGTTTCAGGGTCAAACAGGTCATTATTAAATAAATAAAATCGTTAACTGAATTGGACGTTACGTTGCGGAAGTCCACTTCAATAAACAAAATAACATAATTTACATTGTTCAAGTGCAAACAGTGCAAGTTACAAAAGCTTGTAATAAAATGACGAGGGGGCAATTTTACGCGATCGTAGTCCGCCGTCGACCCTCGGGCGAGGTGTAGCGCCGACGTCATTTATCACGGCTGCAGGGCGCATCCGTAATAACAACTATTGTGCATCGGGAGGGAAGTGCATGTTTTCTGTTCTCTGTTTACTCACTTTTCTGGCTTCAAGAATTTTCTTTACGTTATACTTTGAAACGAAGTAAAATGAAACTACATATTTAGACATAGGCAGTCCACCAAGGAACTCCTTGGTCACCTTAAGTTTCATTGTGAGTGCACATTAAAACATCAAAGAATTAATCATTGATTTTTTTTTCTTACAAGTCACATAAACAATATTAAACCGCTTTCTTGTCGTTTTTGTCCGGTCGTTTGTAGTCCAGGTTCGGATTATTCTGGTTAAAAATATAACTAAAAAAAAAAATAAGATTGTCAAATCCAGTGTGCTACTATTTTGTTTTGAAAATTTTTCTCACACTGTCTTCGATGAATTTTAACTAAATTAAGTTAAAAGTTTATTGGAAAATGAATATATAAATAATTTATGACTATTTGGCCATTTTTTTGACTGACTAGTTAAACTAAATCAAAAAAATGTAGACGTGTCCGAGTTTCGAGCTCCAAAATTCGGCAATTGTACGTTTTTTGTCCTGGTTAACAAATTTTAGAGATGGCAGTCCTACTTATAGCGTGTCTATAAAAAAACACGATATAACATTAGTCACAGGACCCACCTTGCACGTTTAATAAAATTGCAGTAATTAGCTTGCCTTAACATAGGCTGTAAGACACGCTTAGCGCTTTTGCATAATTGCTTATTACTTATGGTAAGTAGGTGAAGGTAGATGGAGGCCGTGAAGTCATTACAAATGTGACAGTAAAAAAACAAACAAAAGCAAAACATACAACACCAGTTAGTACCTACCATGACCGTGTACAGTTGCTTCTCTTCCCGCGCAGATGTTAAAAGCCCGTCGAGGGAATCGGCAAAAATCGTAAGAATCATGTCATAGGCGATGCGGCTAGCAGCCCATCACTATTTTGATTCCCTTCCACCTATAGGCCCACAAACATGCTTAACGTGGCGTTTTGATCTTGTTACTTTAGGCTTTGTCTACTAGGTATCTATGTATGTACTTTTTCGTGCTTGGAATCAAATGACTTAGCGCTTAAACACACACGTCTCTCAGACATTGCCCCAATTTCTTTAGTACCTACTTACCTCTATGCTTAATTTTGTGTGAAAGAAGCCTAGATATGGACGACTGTTAAGATTACACTAACAAAGTATTATGTAATTGCGATCATTTAATTGTATGTAGGTACAATATTAGTAGGTACTTTATCCTGTACATTATATTGTAAGTTTGGAGCTTAATGTTTCGAACGCGTTTGCGTAAACGTCTCGTTTGATTTGGACATATTGGTAGCGCCAACAACGGCCCGGTACGGCAATAATCTATTGTCACAGTATTTAATATTCTGACACGAACGCGTTTCAGATGATTGCAGCGGCGAAAAACTTACACTAAGCAAGAGTTGCACCAAGTTCCTTTAACAATAACTTCAAGCATTACTGAGGATTTTAACCTATATTTCATAGGTTTATGTCCTTCAGCATGAATTTAATGATAAAGGAATCACATCATGTTCAGCTTCCCGGCTTAGTTCTTTCCATTATAAAACAGGAGTTATATTGGTAATAATAGTAAACTTTCCGTCATAAGATGGATTGTATTGAAACCTATTATTTTTGTTTGCCCACCGGCTTATCTTTCATCTTTACTCGATGATGTTATTGGCATTGTATAAAGTAATGGAATGCCACATAGTAATTGACCAATAATGTTATTTCCAATTCCGGTTATTTTACACGTGTCCTCCCCGGATCAGGCTAATTTCATACATTTACAAACAGAATAATAAAGACATTTTTATACAGGTAATTGTTTTAATGGCGGCCTATTATCTGAATTGTCATGATATCTTCTTTTATGCCGCGTATCATGGCGCGGGCGCTAGTTGCCCGATTATTATTCGAGATTTTTATCGCAAAAGCACTGTATCATTGTGAGATAATAATGGCGGATGACATCGTATTATTCGCGGTTATTCATTCCCACGGCGGTTCGATTCAGCCAATCTCAGCGGGACTTCGGATTTTCGCGAAAGGGATCCGAGCACAATTGGATTTTTGGTTAGGAAACTGGAATAATACAAACGGGTATCCTGAAATCTCTGATTTGAATCGTTGGGAGGCTTTGCCCCGGATCGAGGAAGATGTGCCGCGTCACGGCCGAGGCCGAGTGAGACGCAGGGCTCACGCGCCCAGAGAAACGAATAAATGTATAATTAGGGACGAAGGCTGAATAAGCCAAGGCTAAGGTAATTTGAGGAGTAATAACACATTCATAAACCTTAACATTAACAACAAATATACATAATTCTATAGGTAATATGTAAGTAAGTACAATGTTGCGACGCGTTTGCAGGATTATACTATATTGAACACAATTTTACTTGTACTGAGACATTTAATGAGCAAGTAAATCATTTCACAAGATTTGAAATAGGTGTAGATAATCTTAAGATGGGAACGTTCTGTGCTAAGCTAACATCTAATTGAAGTTTGAGAAACTTTTATCTCACTGAATAATGAAGACATTATTATGTTGCTTAACATTAGATCACTGCTCACGCACTCTCACAAAACTTTATTGTTCACATCGAGAAGAGATTTGTGTAATAACCATAATTATTATAAAACAACAGAAAAAAAAAATCTGGCCAAAAAGTTAGCCTGGAGCGTTGTCTCCTCAAAAACGCATGTTGAGATTGCATTGAAAGTTCAGAAGTTATGTAATATTTATTTTATCACACTAGCGTCCTCGCGAACAAAGTAGCAGGCGCTAGATAGTTTAAAATGTTATTATATTCCTAAATACATTAACTTTATTTTGAATAAAATCTATCCAAAAGCTAACGTTAGTTTACGTTACATACGGCTGACGAAGCATTCCTCGGTTTGCAACACGTAAGTCCCAGAGTACTTATAATAGAATATTCCGGCATTGTGTGTTTATCTCGAAGGCGCTGGAGTGGGATAAACGGGCTTTGTTGCGGTGCCGATTCCGTAAGCTCGCCTTATCTATTAAACGAGGATAGACAAACGTACTGAAGCTGCTTTACTACAAAGGAATGGAAAAATCTGAGCTTTTTGTAGTAGATTTCAATCATAAAGTCAGTATTCGCGCAAGCTTTTGCGTTCCAAATCGTTTCATTTGAAGAGTGAAAGAATTACCTTTCTACTGACTTATCGTCGGGGAAAGTGCAATACCGCGTAACTAGCACTAGTAAATACTGCGTATTTGCACAACACCCATAGGGAAAAATCCGCGTAACTAGCATTGGTTAATACCGCGTATCTAACAAATGTAGCCAAATTGAGATTTCTCACCAACGAACGTAAAATCCTGATTAGAATATACCAGTTCAAATATTTTATTGAATCAGGCGTTACTTTGCGGAGGTCCATTTCAATGAACAAAAAATTTTTACCTTGCTACTCCGCTACTCAAGCGGAGTAGCAAGGTAAAAATTGTTTGTTCATTATACCAGTTCAAACCAGTATAAAGTTGGGTGTTGTGTAGATACGCAGTATTTACTAGTGCTATTTACGTGGTTTTTCATTATGGGTGTTGTGTAGATACGCACTATTTACCAGTGCTAGTTACGCGGTATTGCACTATCCCCGACGTTATCTAAATGTTAGTAAATAATCCAAACCTCATCAAGAACTAGCTTAAATATGTCCGCGGCTCCCGTGTAGGAATAAAAAGCTAGTTCATTATCCCTTGGGAATTTTAAAAAATCTCTCCAGGTTCCCCACATTTAAAGTAGGTATATATCTTCAGTAGTTTAGGTTACACGTTGATGTCAGTCAGTCACGTTACTTTAATATAATAAGAATAGGTTTGTGAAGGCACAGATTACCCTTTAAACCTGTTATCATTTAACCGACTCAGAAACTTAACTAAACGAAGCTTAAATCCAACTTTAATATTGTTCATCTTCCTCACCATTTCATATTTCCTAAGGACGTTTACTTCGTTCTGCAGTATAGAACAGGTATGATCGCTACCCTGGCTGGCCCTGGGGGCTAATCCTGCCGCCGAGTAGCAGTGCTTGCTTTACTGGGTCCTGACTGTTTAAACTGAAATTACTAGCACATGATGTATTCCATCTCAGCCCTCTGGGCTCGCAACACATCGGCAATTATTTGGTGTTACGGATGTGCATGACTGGTAATGCCCACTTATCATTGGGTGAACTAATTCCTTTGTACTCACGTCTACTAAGTATGTATAAAACATTTCCATTACAACTTCTTGCCCGGTGTTTAATCCATTTGAATGCCTTAGAAACTCAATACTAAAACCGTTAAAGTAATTCCATTATTCAAGATGCGTGAATTTGTGAGCGGTGGTCAGACGAGGCGTGACCTCAAAGGCTAGCCGTGAGAACGCCGCGCCGCCCGCGGTCGCCGTAGAATACGTGTTCAAAACAGTAGAATTTATTTAGATACTTTTTTACTTTTATTCGAAGACCACGGAAGATCAGACCGGGTCCACGTTGACGCGAAAAAAAAGGAGTTTTGGGAATATACAAATGCAAAAAACTTTGAACGTAACGTATAGCTACTAAACCTGATCTATTCTACCCGTGACCATGCTGCATGGAACTGCGGCCAAACATCGGGAGCACTTAGGTAAGTACAAACAACAAAAATAATGCCGTTTTCTGTGCTCGTTAACTCGGCAAAACCAGCAACGCCCTCTCGTTTGGAAGGGCTGAACTAACAAGAGTCACAGCTAGCTAAATTTCAATTAATATTCAATAATTAAGTATTCTTTTGGTAGAATATTTGAGATTACTTAAATATTGTTCGACTTCTGTCCCTTTCTTTAGTAAAAATAAGCTGATTCTGCAAAGCTTTGTTTCGCCTTAGAATCAGTTATTATCGTGTCATCAGAGATGGCGTTGCATACGAAATTATAAACACGCATCACGGATATCAACCCGAGGATTCGATACTATTCCCGGCCATAAGTTTACTTTTCACATTTTCCCATGACTTCTTGTTTCCAGTATCGTTTAACCGTAATGGGTTTACCTTAAAAATACAAATCGGGAAGTAAAATGTTCAATGTATTGATGTTTTCACATACCTATCTATAATTGAAAACAGCGCCATCTCTCGACCTTAGTAAGCAATAGACTTTCCACGGGAATTTGTAATTGTGATAATGACATTAAAGTTGGTACACAAGGAAACATTTGAAGCCCAAATTACTTGCTAAGGGTGGTGTAGTGGTAAAGCACTCATCACGAATTGATGAGGATTTGGGTTCAATTCTCGGCCATACTTTAACTTTCGGAGTTTTCCATGTGGTCTAGTTTTAATTTAGTTTTAATTATGTTTTAAAATGAAAAAACAAATAAAGTGTTACTGGTAATTTTACTAATCAATTATATATTACCTGTACCTGACCTGGTCTTCGCTACCTGGGCAACCGGAGAAAACGCATTTTCCCTACACACCTAGCTAGATCCATTGGTCACCCCTGAAAATCTGTAGAGTAGCTGCTTAGTTACGACGGAAGTATTAATTATTATCAACTCTGGTTGATACACCATAGTCAGTCAACTGATTAAAATGTACCTACTGTTTTAACTCTATTTACTGTTAGTAGTCGCTCCTCCCCGTGGCCCGCCTCGCATAGCACAGCAGTCACGAACCACGGGAACTATCGCGCCACAAACAAAATGGTTTCTTATGGAAGTACTTGGTAAACGGAGAGAGGAAAACTTAGTGTGAGGATATCAGCCGTTTTAAGTTTCGGTTAAAACATTTTTTAAACATACGAACGCAAGGTCAAAACTTGCAATGCAAATAAGATTCCGTCGAACAGAACAGAAACCTTAGGTGGTAGCAGTCTGTAGACACTTCTTACCGCCACTTTTTTTTTGGAACGAAAAGTCCATCGACAACTTTCTTCCTCATTAACTGATTCACTGTTGAAAGCAATTTAGAGCTCAGTATCTTGCTGCATCTAATATTTTGCGCCTCTTCAGACGGCATTCGTTATATTTGCTAGAGGCCAGTGCTTGTGCAAGCTCAATCTTACGTGTTAAGAGTCTGATTTAAAATCATAAGGTATTTGTGAACATCCTCATTTCTGGTAAGCCATGGCGTACTGCATATCGTTTTCACCACTTCTTAGCACCAAAATATTGCATTGAAACTGCACCCGCCACGTATTTTATTTGTTCTGTGGCCATTTCTAGGCATTTTTTCATGTAGAGCCTGATTTAACAAGGCGCAAAGTATTATAGGCTTGCACAAAGCCATTCCAGTTTACTATAAAAGCTAATACGAGTAGATAGGCTGGTAGGTGATATGTACATACAGAATATATAAGCAGGCACTTAACTCTCGTCTCGTCAAAGATTATCGTACTTTTTTAACTTCAGTCTGTTTACCGTCGTCAGTGCCCAAGTGTCATTATACTGAATAAAATAAGTGACATCTGTATCTCCTTTTCCTCGCTTTTAGCAGTCGTTTTATATGTAGCAATACATGCCGTGGTAAATTGCATAGTAAAAGCTTGAACGCATCCTAAACGTTTAATTCTATTAAGCCCTGTCCGACCTCATTAGACCGGGTTAACATGAGCGTGCGACGCGTATTGATGACGTCCATACGTCATCGCCCGCGCAGCTCCGTGAACTAATTACGATTGAATTAACATCCAAATAATGTGGTTTAAAAAGGTTTAGAAAACGACTTACCAATCTAGAGATTTGTGGCTATACTAGCCAAACTAGGTTAAGCCAAACCTAGTAAAAGCATTGAAATCTTGAAATTACAGTTTTGAACTTCGATTGTGCTACACTAGTACAGTCACGGTAGTGTTCTTCCTCAATATTCCGCAGTCAACATACTACGAGTACGGGTATACCGACTGGTGAGAAATGTTTAAGTTCGTCTTAGTCATGCCTTACCAGGAACATCTTTTTAACTTTTAATCCAAAAAAACGTTTAATGCGACCGTGACGCAATATCCGCATTCTGTAAAAAATTGTGCGCTTGTAAGTTGGAGTTCCGTGTTTGTATCAATGGAAAATAAAATTTAAAGGTGCATAAAATTACCTGTTGTAGACCACAATTAATTAGATAATGTAGTTTTATGTCTTATCTGTTATTCACAAAAGTTATACAGTTTTCAGTACAGGCATGTAAAAATCAGAAACAAAAATTAGTTTAATACTTATCTACTTATTCATATCATGTAGATATGACCATAAAGCCTTTAACTTACTTTGTGAAAGTTCACACAAGCTTTGAACTCTGTACCGCTTAAAAAATCTTCGCTCTCCGACATTGATAAAGCGGTGATCTGAAGACCCCTAAATATTTTACCGCGGCGTATTAATCGAGTTAGTGCCGGTCGCTAGACAAATGCGTTGCTTGACAGTTAATGTTTTTATTTTATTATGTTCCATTTAATTCATGTTTTTGTCCGTCCAGCCAGAGGTGTCAATATTTTGTCACGAATCCCATTACCGGTGTGGCGTGGACGAATGTTGTCATTAATTTGTTTCTAACCAAATTAACCGGCGACTTTGATGTCCTTTTACGGGTATATTGTAGTTAACGCGCGTGTTAAAACAATAATGTCGGTGTTAACTCGTGAACGTGGGCATTAGCTCGCACCTGTTTGGAGTTTTACAAGAGAAATCACTTAGTAATGACTGTCGTTCCGACCGTCAAATGTTCTGATCGGAATCTATTGGAATCGATCGATTCAAACGTAAATAATAGAAACTTTTGATAGTCGACACCGCGCTGTTAATTTACGTCAAACTTTGAAAATAAAAAGTGATCAAAAGGTACCTATGCTATGTAATGTCGTTGGCCTGCACCGAGCATCTTTACAACTTCCAAAGGCATGCGAAGTTCAAACCGGCGGCGATGTCTCCGGTCTATAAACCGGTACGTCGGACCGTGTTGAACTTGCACTAAATTTATCTTCTTCGGTAGCGTTGGCTATTGAACTAAGGGCTTAACCTGATCCGTAATTAAATGAGAACAATCTGTCCGGCGTAACCACAACATATCGATAGTCATTTGTCTTGTGCAGTGCGTACCAACTATACCAATTACATTCTACGCCTGATACATTAATAGTCGCGTGTTGCTCAACTCCTACCTTTAATTCAAATAGTATAAAGATTAAAATTCGATGATAAGACAGAGATTTTGATCGAATTTCGAATAGGTCCGTTCGTTCGCATGGAACGAGCGGGCACCGAACACAATATTTTAATCGCACGCCACGCCCTCTGGTCACGCGAGATCGCGTTTCCGAATGAATGCCGAATCCGACGCAGCACTACTAGAAAGAAATACTATGTTATTTTATTTTTAAACGATTGTATGTTTCTTAAAAGTTAGCTGATTAAAGTTGGTTGAAACCTTACTTCTTTAATAAGCTAGTTTTTCAGATTTGAAAGAAATTTTCGCTTGTTATTTGTACTTCAATTTCAAGATTTAGTCTATATGAACGTGTAGTCAACGACAGTTAACATTATCTACTCAAAAGTAATCTTACTTATTTACTCAGGTAATAAGCTCGCAAAAGTGCATTGTTAAAATACAGTACCTACATCTCAAATTCCAATACAAGACCAAATATTACTTATCAATCGGGTACATAATATATTTTTATCTTATCAATTCTTCGTGTCTGGATTTGAGAAGCATCTTAAATATAGAATGTTGCGTAATCAAACGCAGCCATATGATTGGTTCTGCGAGGACCAATCACAGCGATCAATATCCGATACAGATCGATACCTTACATAATCAACCTAACCTATTACACCTGCTATAAATTTTATTTCATGTCTAACAAAAAACTCAATTTTCTTGGAGCCAATAGAAAAAGACTATCAAAGGTGGATCGGAAAAAAAAGTAATAAATAAAACGACGCAAGCGCAGCCGCTGGGGGCGGATCGAATGTTCCTCGGCTCGGTTTCAAACTCGTTTTTGTTTTATAAGTAAATTGTACCATGTTCGTACTCATACAGCTGCCCTTAAACAACAGTGGGATACAAATTCTCAGTACTAAGTCAATCTTAAAAAAAATACTAGACGACTTACTTGGCAATCATATTCTTTTCTTATAAGTACACTAGTTTTATTCATTTACTTATTTTAACATGAGACCTTAATACATACATAAGTAGGCCACATAACATATGCACACCTATTGTAACCTTGAATAAAGGACTTAATCGTGAATTCTTTTATATGACACTTTAACAGTAGGTACCTATAGTAAGATGGTTTATCGCTTATATGTAGGTATACTTCCACAAGACCACGCCAGTTTGATAGACTGAGCCCAAAATGGTCGTATAATTTCGAGGCGTCTCGACGACACGCCACAATTTACCAATTAGATCGATAACCGGTCAAACCATTAGCTAGGGCTGCAGGAATCTAGCCCGCTTCGGATAAAGACTGATGGTTGAAAATTATAGATAATTGGCCGATTACCGCGCCGCCCGAAGCCGAGACTCCGGGCCTACGTAATGTACTGATTATAAATGGGACGGGATATAATAATAGCATCGATTTCGATCCAGGATTCAGCGAGGCTTATTATATTAAGTGGAGAACGAATACGAGATTGGTGACGGCGTAATCATCCGTAATCATAGTGCGGAACGCTACATGTAAAGTGGCGGTCTGCGTTCCCAAGCCGCTATTTACCTGCACCGTAAATGGTCATGTCGTTCCTTCTATTATGTGAAATTTATTACGTGGGACTGGTGAAATGAAAGGTATATTGTACTCGGCTTTTCTATTTCAAATAAGTACTCTATTATAGTTGGTGTTGCTTGACACGATTCGGTGGGATTGTGTGAATGCTTTAAAGGTTTCGGGTCAGTAGAAAGTCTAGGTTGCATTGAAGGAAAGGTTAGAGAGGGCGATTTTAAATGCAAGGTTTGGCAAGTTTAAATAATGATCAAAACATATCCGGTACGCCAGCTATTTCCATTACTAGCGGAGTAGCAAAGTAAATGTGTTTTGGTTCACAAAGCAATGCCAGATTCAATAAAGTTTAAATAAGTTTCAAATGATATTAGCGTGATAGGAATAAATGATAGGCAGACACGAGTTGGTATAAACACTTGGTTTAATAAATCTGGATTGCATTTTTTGTTAATTGACATGATCTTGATCTTATTGGAACAGCACTGTCCTACGTATTACTTCGCACTTTAAAATCTTTTCATTTTTTGTATCAC
The DNA here is from genome assembly GCA_949127965.1 of Pandemis corylana. Lineage (NCBI taxonomy): Eukaryota > Metazoa > Arthropoda > Insecta > Lepidoptera > Tortricidae > Pandemis > Pandemis corylana. The sequence continues at coordinate 5,604,141 of OX421859.1, read as the reverse complement.
ACATTTTCCTCTGCAAGTTGTAAAGCAACTCCTTGCGGAAGTCCGTTCCAATAACAAATCTCTACTACCATGATGAAATTTCCCTAGAAAAACTTCTTATAAGATCCTTTGGCGTATTTAAGTAGACAAGCTCTCGGGGCCGGCGTTCCCGAAGGGTCATCCCTTTATTTCTGCAACAATCGCTCGGAAATTGATATTGATGCGGATTTCCATAAAAATAGGGTTTATTTGAATAAAGGATGACCGGCCCGTGAGGGACCTGATAGGCGGTACTTTATAAAATTGTCTAGTCGCACCCTCATGACCCGCGAGTGATGCATGGCTCGCGGGATGACGGAGATGTTACTTATACCGCGAGAAATGACTTGACGTTTATGGGGAAGTTTGTCATCGCCGGTGGCCCCGTGTGATGTATGGAGAGGCGCCAGCCTTACCTCTTTGACCCAGTTTAATGTCATTGTAGGGGGTTGAAACAATTTTGCCCAACATTAGCTATATTAATCGACACCTAAAATCGACTGCACAATTATAACGCAGTTCCATTCTGTTTAACTTTCCTATGATTTAAAAAATATATATTATCCACCCTGAGGAAACATGATCTACTATATGAACACGGAAATATCCAAAAGCTTCACCCGTTACTTTTAATCGATTCATTATCATTGTAATTGGAACTTCAACAAATAGATCTAATGAACTCCCAAATGTCCAGAAATTCGAAGAATATAATATTGACGTAGAAGATATATCGACAGATAATAGGCGTGACATTGCTGGCGTCCCTCGGGAACAGAACCCGGGCCCGCCACATGGCGAGGCTGACCGGGACCAATATTACTTTTACCCCATTTCACGGAACTTTGTTATGCCCTCAGCTCTTAATGCGGTTTAGAGATGCTTGAGACAATTCTGGATGTGCCAGGATTTTAAAAAAAGCAGGTTTCTTTGGTGATATTAAAGAACCAAACTGCTTCTGCTCAAAAAATACATTCTAAAAGTTACCATCAAGGATAAAATCAAATATTCGGGTTTACCTTGTGTGAATCGTTTTCAATTCTGGCAACAGTTTGAATCCATTTTATAAACAGTAGAAAGAAATAATCTGTACGTAAAAGATATTCGAAAAAGCTAGGCCGAGGATTTATTACAAACTTAAATTACAAATTAAAAAAATCGAATGTCAGAATGATTACATATTTTCATAGCAAAACTTTTAATTCTATTGAAAATTCAGACTTTCCCTAATGTGAAGACCAAATTCGTTAATTTATCACATGAATAATTTATTTTCTAAATTTCAGCGTCGTCGTGTGAAAATCAATCGCCCGTAAAAAGTATTACTTGCACTTAAACATATGTGTCCTTTTTTCCAAAAATGAATGATCCTTTGTAGAAAACTTAAAAAACTGCGGAGGCTAGTAAAAGTTACAAAGTATTGAACTAATATAGTTTGATATTATGTAGGTGCTCAACTAAATAATACAAAGATAAATTAAACGATGCACACGTAACATAGCGTTTATGAGGTGCGGGCCGGCGAGCAAACAAAGCGTGTTTACAGCGATCGCCTCCGATTCCGATAGCTCAATTCAGGACTTCTGTAATAATGGGTTAAGTTTCATGAAAACTTTGTAATGGAGAGTGGAAGATTTCCTGTAATAATACAGGTTAACATCGTGATATCACGACCAAAAAATATACTAGTTTTTCTACTCTTTGATGAGTTACACTGACAGAAAAAGACTATAGGATGTTGTGGATTCTGATCTTGCGATTCTTCCTGAAACAACCGAGCGAATGCTCTGTCCCTTTAGAGTTAGTTCAGCCGTTTGCCAAGAGATGATGCCACAAATAAAATATCTATTAATTTTTTTCCAGAAATAAGACTTAAGATCGATTTTGAGCTCAAAATACCTCAAATAGCAAATTTTATCTAAATCACTCGTAATATAAAAACCATGATGCCTCAAAACGTATTTATTTATAGACAAGATATTGCTGGTAAAATAATAAAACAAAAATCACAAGAAAATTTCAATAAAAACGAAAGCTTTTCTGACGAGTGATACTTGGTGGACATAGGCAGAAAATTCGCCTTGACTGAAAGATGACAAACTGCTTGTCAAAAAACTCAATGAATTCAAACTAACAATATAAAATAAACTAAAGCATTGCTTGATTTATTTATTGTCAACCAATTCTTAATTCTTCAATCAGTTGGGTGCTTCTAAACTGTTTGTTTACGATGCGCATTAACGTAAAACACTTCCGTCTTCTGTTTGTTCGTCAACAACATGACATGTCATTTCGACCATTCTCAAGTAAACATTGACCACTTGACTAATGTCTCTATTTGGAAAATTATAGGAAACCATTTCAGAAAACTTTGGTAACTTATTTCCATTTTCAAATGCGTCTTTTTTTGTAAACCAATATGTTAAAACCTTAATAGGCCTGCTTCGTGGCAACACTTATGCAAAACGGGACAAAGTATGCCCCTCGTATCATTAACATTGTTCGAACTTAATCTAAATTGAAGTACGCGAAATCCAGTTCACTTTCTATTGTGCTAGAGTTTGGAACAGCTCGTTCTCTGTGAGGGAGCAAGAGCAAAGAATTGACATGTACACCGCAGTTCAATTAGGCTAATGGGATAGGGCTCAAAGGGATTAAATTAATTAGTAAGAAAGTTTCGCTCCATTTCATGACGTCGCCTTTGTTTGTGGCCGTGTCTTGGATTTTTGTTTTTCCAAGAAAATTAATATGCCATTTCCCAATTAGATTTCATGGTGAGTGGGAACTTTCCTTATTTTATGGAAATATGTTTGGTTTTTTACATATTTCTATTTATCTTTCAATGTATGTTTTGAAGTCAAATTTGATCTAGTTCTAATAGTCGGATTGATTTGGCATTTGTTACAGGTATATAACATGCAAGTAAAGTCAGCAAAAAGTTGTGTTAAACATGATTTTTTTAACAAAAAGTTATTAGTTCATCGATGGTTTATAAAACTGATTTGTACTTTATTTTATCTATTAGTAGCCAAAGATAAAGGCTTATCTGCCAAAGATAAAGGCTTATGTGCCAAACAATTTAGTTTTTGTTTTTAAAAACGGCTGGATGACAGATTTTGTATAACGGTCCGAATTAGATTAGAATGTCAGTAGAAACGAGTATAACCCTAAAAATATATTTATCAATGAAACACTTAGCTTCATACGTAAGCTCCCCCATTTAACAAACATTTCCAACAGTTCAAAACACAACGTCCTCCCATAAAGCTCTCCTAACACCTAATTAGCGATATAAAATACGTCCCCGGCCGCAAAGGAGCATCATTGCATCGCGCGCTGCCATAAAACGCAAGCGACCCCTTATTTATACGAGTGGGATTTTAAATTAACTGTGTAAAGCACCCTGTACTGTCCGGCTGCTGAGGTATTTTGGTCGGGTCCTCTTGCCTAACATTAATTCGATCCGGGAAAACTGCATTAAGTGTAAGTTTAAAAGATTTTGCAAAAAATCAATGCGTGTAATAAAACAAAGTGGAATTAACAAAAAACATTTACCTTGCTACTCTGCTACTTACAAAACAAAACAAAAAAATCCAAGTAATCTCAATAAAACAAAATAGTTCAAACGGAATAGTCTACACAAATATGAATTGTGAACTATGTTAACAAACTTTTGATAAAAGATTCCAAGCCCTTTCACTCTGAGAGGAGGCCTGTGCCCAGCAGTGAGACGTACGTAGGAGAAATATCGGCTAGTGGCAAATAGGTTTCTTTACGTAGTTGTCCACAATTTCCGTTTGTGTAGACCTCTCCTTACTTTCGATGAGTGTTTTAGAGTCTGTACTACACCAATAAACATACCTAATAATATCCGCACGAAGCTGTAAAAATATGTGGGCTTAATAAATCTAATAAAATCCGTGTACATTATTCTTGGAAGTTGATGATCCACCTCAACTGTAGGTACATTCATCTCATTCAATACGAATAAGTTATATTATAAACATGTCAAATTAAGTTTTACTTTTATTAAGTACTAAATCTAATGTGAATATTTTAAGGACCAAGTGGAACAGCCCAATATTCGCCAGCGGCGCCATTCTTGTAAACAGCGACGTCGCAGATATATCTTGGCGCGGTCAGCGGGGCCATTAAACCTTTTCGCAATGTGTCGCCGGCTAATGTAAATTATTGTAACAATTATGAGAGAGGACTATTTGTTTAATTGCGCTGTGGTGCTTGGGACGGTCGTAATCATTTGTTTTAAGTCATTGACATGGTTTTACTGGGTCTATTGACACAAAAAACATTTTATATGAAAATTTCAGTTAGTGTAGTATAAGCATATTTTTTCGGTCAGGCCTATTCATCTCATTGCACCTACAGGTGTGCTTTTACATTAGTTGGTCTTCTTTTCTTCAAGGTCGATACACTCTTGATAGCGTGATTATGGTCTTCGTTCAGGATCTTCCACATCGCAGTGTTGCAGTCCCGAATTCACAGATGGCAACAGAGAGCGCTGTTGGCCATTCTCACATCAGGGGCCCGATTTTTGAAAGCACATTTGTGAAAATACCACTCGAAAGTGGTATAAATCTGTTTATATCTTCAAAACGACAGCTCTAATCAAATTTTTGACCAGGTCACAAGATTAATGAGTGCCGTAAGTATCTTCTATGCTACTCGCTTTTAAAATTCAGCACAATTTCTCACCACATTCAAGTGGTATTTTCACACATGTGCTTTCAAAAATTGGGCCCCTGGTCCCAAAGTCGCATTTTACTACACCCATGGAAAGAGACGGGCCCGTCCTATTCTTCAATCGGTCACGGCACGGTCTTTTGTTGGTAAATACCTGCCTACACATATTATTTACTTTAATCGGGACACTGACAATGGGGTAAAGAAAAAGTTGTCCTAAATTTTTCAGAAGTACAAATTTTTGTGTCACTTTTCGACGACCCATGTAAATCGTATGAAAAAAATGTCTCAACACTGACCAAACAATGAAGGTCATTTAGTCAAAAAAAGTAAAGGGTAAATACATTTTTTTTAATCGCTCTCGTTACGAGTTCTGGCAGTTGATAAACTATAGTTTTCATATATTTTATTGCTCATTCCTATAGACAAACTTGTTATATGCTCAATTTTTTGCAAACAAAACACCCTTTAAGTCTTTCATTCAGTGTTATTGTCCCAGAGTTCAAGATCAATGATCCATTTCATTCGCGTCGCGCTGCAGTCGGCTCCTATCAATCATTGAAGGCTTTTTTTTGAATTTAATAAAATAAAATTTGTATTTTGTCATCGGTGCTCCCTCGTGTTTTATTCCAGGGCCGGATTTGAGCGGCGCATATTTATTTGTTTTGTTTTATGATAAATTGTTTGTGGTTACGTCGTCCGTTATGATAATTCTTTTGCAAATACAATGCTGGTATCTTGCCGTTATACCTATAAATAAAGTTTTCTCATACAGCACCAATATGCCTATTGAACTGAACACGGCGTACGCCTTACTCTTAGTTGTGGAATAGTTGTTGGCGAGCTCTTTACTTGAAAGACGAAGGGACACACCATTAGACTCTATATTCTTCGTCTCGATGTCCGCAACTTTGACTGCACGGGATTCTGTCATCTGTATCCCCGCAGGAAATTTCCTATTTTCCCACATAGGAAGCAGGATATTTCATTTCTTAAAGTACAAATTTTCTCTTATCAAATTTCATATCTATGGTTTCACTATAACTACTTAATAAATAAACAAACAGCGAGGCAGTTACATTAAATATTTAATAATGGGTTGTTCATTTATTTCGAATTCACAAAATCCGTCCCTGGGTGGTGGCGGGAGTGCCGCGGCGGCAATGCAGCGCATCTGTTACCGCGCGCCCCGCGCCGCCCACGTTGCGCGCTCAATACCGCCAATGTTACATGCGAACAAGCAGTAGTTCAAGAAGCTAGTAGATATTTTGAAAAAACTGTGGAAATGCAATTAATTTCACTTATTAAATTTAAATGATTACTGTTTGTTTAAACATGACGAAATTTGCGGTGTGAAAAAATTTGCGGTACCTATAGTGTTCGGGGTCGTCAAAAAAGGAAGGATACCAGAAAATATCGTTATTCTACCTAAGACTCGAAACAGTTGTAGATGTTTATTTTTTTCCTTATGGACAGCGCAATATTTTGAACAGTTGTTAAATTTTGACTACTCAGCGTGTTATAAATATATATAAGACGTACTCATACTTTTTATAACGTTCTAGACTTTATAAATAAACATAAACCGGGAGGCATCAATACGAGAACACATTCGCGTCGCAGTCGCAACGCTTCGAAGACTTTATTGTCGGCGCGAGTTCAGAGTGTCTACGAATATACGAACTGGGGAAAGCCACGAAACTAGCGGATATTTCACATGGGTACACCTATTCAGCTCCATATTAAGTTAATAAGTAAACTGTTTAAAAAATAATAACTACAAATTGCATTACTAAGGAATCATGATATTGGCGATGCGGCTAGCAACCATCATTATTTTTGATTCCCTTTTCCACCTACACTTACGAGCAAAGTTGGATGAAAAGTGACCCGTTATTTTTGCTCGTTAGTATATATGCCCACAATCGGGCTAAGGTCCACAGCCTTTAGCTCTAATTACCCCTACGCTCTGTTTACTTAACGCCTAAAACTCCTTTGATGAATCCTTTGAGAGTATGAGAAATATTCTTTATCGTTTTGTTTTTAATCCATCCAGGCATCGATGTAATCAATAATTACTCCAATGTTGAGATCGAAGATATGACCAATTCTTATGTGAAAGTTGTTCAAAACGATTGTTCAACAGAACCTCCGTTTTTAAGACCGGTTAAAAATAAACGCCACCCTCTATTTTATAGCTACCCCGCCGGTGGTGTGACTCGAGCTAGATATTGCGACTGCACCTGCAGTTTAAGATCCGGTGCAGTTTTACTACCCAATCTCACGTTAGCAGATCTTTAAATCCTAATATTGCTCTACCACTTTAAAAGAAAAGGTTTGTGAATTATTTTCAGAAACAGAATACGAAGAAATAACAAACTCAAAGCATAGCTTTAAAGGTTTACAGAACATCTTGCTTGTTTAAATTCTATTTAACTATTAACTATTTTTCCCTTATAATTCAGGAACTTATGTCCAATTCTCATTTTGAAATTTATCATGCAATTTTCTGTGAAGGAAATCATGAGGAATTCGTATAGCCCAAGCCCTCACATTATGAGAGGAAGCCCTGAAGGGAGACGTATAGAGTCTGGAGACGAAAAATACGTTTGAGCGGGGTTAAGCTTTATGTCCAAGGTATTTCCATAAGAAAGTGTTTATATTAAGAGTATTCTCACAAGCTTCCATGCTGGTCTGGTAGATGAGAAAAAAAATAGAATGGACCAGTTGCTTCTCTTCTTGCGCAGATGGTGAAAGCCCCGGGAATGAGCGAAAATCTTAGGAACCGTTGTTATGCAGCTAGCAACCCATCACCGACTTAATTCCCTTTTCCACCTTTACGCCCACAAACATGCTAAACGTGGCCTTTAATTCTTGTTACCTTAGGCTCTGTCTACCCCGTAAGATAGACGTAGGATATAGACGTGATTTGTGTAAGTATGTATGTATCCTCTCAAATTCTTACAACCTGCAGGCAGTAATTACTTAATACTCAAATGCAATTAAGTGGCCCTCTTCGACCATTATCGGGAAGTTCTTGCAATCAATGTGCATTATAATTTATTCATTCCTTACAAATTGCCGCTTTACCTAAAGTAAGAACAAGAATGTTTTCGGAAATTTGGACGGTTTAAACACTTAAGTGTTGGATTCGCTCACTTACGCTGATAAAAGAAACGCAAATCATAGATTTGTTAATGCGAAAATGTGTTAAAAATGTACGTGAGTACTTGAAGTATGCGATGTATCTATCTTGTAAACTTTACCTATAGGCACTTATCTACTTATCTGCACTTAGGTATAATTTTTGAAACATGTAGGTAGATAGAATTTATGTAGATTGTGATAAACGCATATTAACTTGCTTCGGAACTTGTAATTTAAATATTCTTATGCCCCATCGCCACGCTCCACAGGCCCGTATTATTGCAAACTGTATTACAAAGTACAAAAAAGGGTTATTTTCTCAAATTGTGAAGCGCATGTCGGTGGAGCGCTGGGCCGAAATAATGATTAATGATGGCAAATAAGCGGGTGAGCCTCGAGCATAAAAACGGAGGCCAAGCCGCCTGGTGCACTGAACCCGCTGCAAGTTGATGCACCACGCGTGTACCGTGCAATCTCTGTGTGTATGGCGGTTATGTGGGTATTGTATATGTACAGTACAAAATATTATGAGGTTTGTATTGTACAGAACTTTATTTTGTACATACATACATAAATCACGTCTTAATCCGTTACGGGGTAGACAGACCTAAAGACCACGCTTAGCATTATTGTGGGTGTATGGATGGAAAGGGGAATCAAAATAGTGATGGGTTGCTAGCCACATCGCCTATAACATGATTCCCAACATTTTCGCCCGTTCCCTCGATGGGCTTTTACCGCGGAAAGAGAAATTTATTTTATAGATGATTACAAAAGTAGTGATACAAATACAAACTATAGCTACCTTAAAAATAAAACGTATGCTAAAAATTTAAAATTTAAATATATTTGGGCCCTTAGGTAGGAAAGTACCTACCCTAACGTGTACCATATGTTATATATCTCCGTCTATGATGTCGTAAGATCTAAACATTCAGACCGATTTTATTCTAAGTAGTATTTTAACAACTACATCTGCACGATACATAAATCTGTTACAGTTATCTTTAGAAACTCTCAAATTTACTTTAGAAATATGTATTTACATGGTCATTCTAGTTTAATTTATAAAGGTGAAAATCATCAATCGTTTAAATCACTCGGAATTTTTGGCGTGAATTATCTGAGTAACCCCCTAAAGCTTCGTGCTTACAAACAACATCTCAAATCTCTGAGACATTCAGCATATCTTATTTTTGGCTTCTTAGAATGTTCTCGAACCTCTCACCACCAAGATTGATCGTCTAAACAGTGACCAACGGGACCGCGAAATAATTTCTTTAATTATTTCTGGCCTCAAACTGGAGTATTAATCAATTGGTGTAATTAATTCTGGCGGCGAAGTGCGTCAGTCACAGGTACCGACAGGTGGGCCAAATCTACCAGGAAGCCGGGTTAATTAGAGGATGTACCTTGTACTACCGGAAATAAACAGAACTAATGCTTCGGATATCGGTGGGGATAGTGCTCTCTCACCTGCTCTGACACCTTGTAAATTGGCAGTTGGAAAATGGTTCTGCTTAATATTTGCTGGCCCTACGGACAGAACCGAAGCTGTAGAAATTAAAAAAAGAAGGCATGCGCTTTTTTGCATTGCGTATTCTGATTTTTCTTCGATGCTATGTGGGATTGGGAGATCTGATACGTTTTCAAAATTGTTAAGTATTCCAAATGTCTAACCCATATTGGTGTATCTTTGGTTGGGCTTACTCTGGTGTGTTAATTTTATTTTTATGTTTAATTATTTAGACTTATTAACTTTAATAAAATAAAATTAAGAACAAAGTTATGTCTTTACCTTGACAGTAGCCAATTGGGATCTAAAGACAATTATAACCTTTTCTTCTGACTCCAAAAAACAGTTTAAAACCTTCCAAATCTTTTTTGAAGCAACTACCGAAAATGTTTCGTCACACCTAATACTCTTAGCCATCCTCCCGCTCAGTATGCAAGATTATGACCCGTCACCGGTCTAATTTATGACAGTTTAACAGTTGACAGTCTGCGGCGTCTGTGGCTAATGAGGCGCAACCCTTCGGACACATGTCGCGGCCAAATTACACCTTCTCACTTGTGGTGACCGAAGAAATCATTATTTTGTGATGAGCCTGTTACACTCTCGCTTGGACCTCGTCAATGAAAAACCGTTACGAGTAACCCTAGCTACGATACTTTACTCTTTATTGGTATGCTATTTTTGGGCCACTGATCGATTTACGAATTGAACCTGGAATATTTATTTATTTTATACTAGCTTCTGCCCGTGACTTCGTCTGCATATATACATAAAAACCTTCCTCTTGAATCACTCTATCTATTAAAAAAAACCGCATCAAAATCTGTTGTGTAGTTTTGAACATATAAGCATACATAGGGACATAGGGACATAGGGACAGAGAAAGCGACTTTGTTTTATACTATGTACCTAGTGATTATCTTTGCCAACCTTATGTTTTGTTTCATTTGGAACAAAAAGTGATAATAGTATAGATTTTTGCTTTAGTGTACATTGATTATTAGGATAGCAGAACGATGAACGATCTAACTTAACATTTCTCACCTGTCAATAGACACCACTTCAGAAATACAAGTCTTATTCGTTCCCAGCGCGCACAATTACAACCGTAATTTTCCCGTAATTTAATATCTAAGTGCACTAATTGCAATTCACACCGCGCCTAATGCGATGCTTACAATAGTAATTATAATTACTTACGGCATATTACCCTTTAATTAAGAATCTTGCGCCGCGATAGAAACATTAATCACGGCACGAGCTACGATTACACTTACAATTACTATAAACGATCGAAAAAGTTGAGAAATAACAGATTCTTTGGTTCCGTAGAAAACCCGCAGAATGCCACTGTTACCAACACAGGGCTTCAGTAACGTCACGCAGATATGGAAGAAAAGACACAACAATCTTAAACCTGTAGGCTTATTACCTAACTCGCTCGTAGTGCCATCGTGTTCATTTTGACAGTTCATGTATGGGCTGACAATTGGCATCGGAATCAGCTAGCTGTCACATTCATATAAGAACTGTCAATTATTTCCTTGCTGCTGCTCACTCGTTGACGTGGACAGAATCAACCGCACACCTGTCATTTAAACTGACATTGGCCCAAGCCTTACGGCCGCCATTAAGGGAGAATAGAATAGAATAAGAACTGTCAAAATGAACACGATGGCGATTGCGAGCGAGTTAGGTAATAAGCCTACTGGGCCATAGTGCACAAATCATTGAACAAAGCAAGTCAATGTTTTATGGTCAAGTCGTCGTAGTTTCAAAAGGTGCAATAGTTACATACATAAATCACGTCTTTATCCCTTACGGAGTAGACAGAGCCCAAGGTAACAAGACCCAAAGATTTAGCATGAGGGCGTATGGATGGACAGGGGAATCAAAATAGTGATGGGTTGCTAGCCACATCGCCTATAACGTAATTCCTAAGATTTTGGCCCATTCCCTCGATGGGATTTTACCATCAGCGCGGGAAGAGAAGCAACTGGTACGTTCTATGTTTTTCTTTGCTCCAAGACCAGCATGGAAGGAGGCATTAGTTACGGTCGGACATATGTGTCGAAATAGGTATAAGTAGGTAGTGATGTCATGTAAGTGGGTAATTTAGGTGGACAGTTTTTTTTGTTTAATTACCACAAAAAACCTGAATCAGAGCCTAAAACAATTGGAACGGACTGTGTGAAAACCTACGTTGAAACTCATTTAGGTTCTCAGCTATACACCTAATGGTTAGAACGGGTTTTGAATACCTTAGCTGATGGGCGCGGATCTCCGCTCCGTGGAATACTTAAATAAGTTTTTAGCCTTATTTAATTATTCCATTTAAGTCTTCTCGTGAATATTCAACAGCTGGGCAGGCTACTGGATTATTAACATTTTATTTTATACAGCTGCTGACCACTGAAGAATGCCTCTTAAATGATAACCATTTTCTCAAACTTGCCACGGAAATTACGGATAACGAATTTTTTTGTGATATTCGTATTTACATCAGGGCTATCTCATCCTGAAGGTCCCACAAACTCGTGCATTGGGTAATTTTGGCTTGTCGATGAGCATTTTTTATGTAATGTGGCATTGGTTATGATGTCATTAGTTACAATCCCTGAAGTAGCAAAGTAATAGTTGTATCGTATCAGTTTAGTAGAATGTACCAGTTGCTTCTCTTCCCGCGCATATTGGTAAAAGCCCATCGAAGGAATAGGCGAAAATCTTAGGAATCATGTTATAGGTGATGTGGCTGGCAACCCATCACTATTTTGATTCCCCTTTGCATCCATTCACCCACAATCAAGCTGAACGTGGTCTTTAGGTCTTGTTACCTTAGGCTCTGTCTACCCCGTAAGGGATAAAGACGTGATTTATGTATGTATGTATGTATCAGTTTTTTTAAACAGATTTCTAATTAATTTATTTGATTTATACATTTTTTGAGGTTACGGAATAATTCATCACGTCACTATTACGACTAACTATTGACTGTCACTGACGCGCGCGACATAACATATACACACATACATACATACATAAATCACGTCTTTATCCCTCACGAGGTAAACAGAGCCTAAGGTAACAAGACCTAAAGACCAAGTTTAGTATGATCGTAGGCGTATGGATGGAAAGGGGAATCAAAACAGAGATGGGTTGCTAGCCACATCGCCTATAACATGATTCCTAAGATTTTCGCCCGGTCCCTCGATGGGCTTTTGCCATCTGCGCGGGAAGAGAAGCAACTAGTACCTACATTATATGTTTTTTCTTTGGTCCCAGAACAGCATGGAAGAAATATATACCTATTATGTCATAATATAGATACCTACTATGTCAGATACAAGTGCTAATGAGTAAGTATCACAATCAGGATGTTATCGGTTCGTCTGTATCATTTGTGCATAGCTATATGTACGAGTATATAGGCAGGTATTAATACGTGTGAATAGTATGCGAATAGACAAATTGACGTTTCAAATTATTAGAAAAAGAAATTTAGTTCCAAATCAACGGATACCTACTTTACACTACTTTATACATCAGGTTATTTTCTTAAGTATTTCACCTACACCGAATTGTCTAAAGAGGACAATTTAATTCAATGTCGAATTACCTCCTGTAGATAAACTTAACCATACATACATACATACATACATACATATATCAAGTCCTTATCCCTTACGTGGTAGACAGAGCGTAAGGTAACAAAACCTTAAGGCCACGTTTTGCATCAATAAGGGCGTATCGCATCGCCTATAACATGATTCTTAAGACTTTCGCTCATTCCCTCGATGGGCTTTTACCATCTGCGCGGGAAGAGAAGCAACTGGTAAATTCTACATTTAACTAAACTCCTAGACCAGCATGGAAAAGCTAAACCATGTCTATCGTTATCCGTTCATTTGGCATTGTCAATGGGTTCAGAGATCCTTGAAACAGACCTAAAATTACCCGCTCGACGTAAAAACCCAGTAACCCCGAATTCCTACAAACGACTATTGATTTTGCTGAAATGTCCACAAACGAAGGTCAACAAACTCTATGTTCGAGTTGTATCCGAAACGCTGTATCCAGGGCCTGAGTCGTACAACGGCCGAGAAAAAGTCCTAAATCGGCGTAGGGTGTAATTAAGGCGGCCACCCACCGCATCGACCTCGAGGCCTTGACCGACAGGCCTAATGAGTTCAACCGAGACGGCTCAGTCTTGGCTAACCGGTGACAGTGGCGCTGCACCTTTACTGAAGGACGACCTGCGACTCACTTCGGGAAGGAGAGATCAGCTGTCAAAGCAAAAGTCAAAGGAAATTGTTCCTACTCAATATCCATTTACAATCGTCCTGTTTGTGTATTCCGATTTGATTTTCCAAGTTCTCGAACAATGTAGTCTATTTTAGTCCACAAAGAAATGCGACGCCATATTGTTGCATTGCACTTCTCATACAATACCCCGAAAATCAAACAACAAAAGGAAAATACCGACAAGCCGGTTACTAAAGTTTTTTACTTCATTTCAGCGAGACCGGAGCAGCGTGCCGCGACATAACGACGTATGTAGCCTCGGCGGTAAACTTAAAGTCCACGTACATAAAAGGCTTAAGTTTCTCAAAACAGGTTTTCTTTAAAGACATTCTGTTTTTCAATATAGATGCTCGAACACGAGAGCTCCGCCTACACTTGATTTAAAATTAGAACTCTTGCGTGACAAACGCCGGTAACTTCAAATTATTATGCTCAAAAGTTAAACTTTATTCACAAGCGATAGAGCGCATTATTCCGCTGTAGTTTATCTGCCGTAAGGTGGGTTGCTCCGTAAATGCTATTGGCCGAATCATGCAACGTGAAACAAACAAGAAACACGAGCGCGAAAGAGACAGTGCGATAATACGCGCGAAGCCACATCGCTGAACTCTTGCCTGCAGTTTTAAATATTAATTATTTTATCCCTCATAAATATATGACCTAAAATTATAAACAAAATCTTTATTGGAAGGAAAATCTGTTTTTAGCAAATCAATTCGATGCTTCGAACTAAAACTCTAAAACGTCAATGACAAAGACGGAGCATTAACATATGCATTAGTGTGAAGAGTAGAGACGATGTAGTACGCGGACGTTCTGCTTCGTTTGTCAGGCGTATGATGCAAGGAGGCGGGCTGATTATATTTCATCCTAACCGGTTAGTGGAGAGATGAGTTTCGTTTTTTTTGTTTTGCGAGTTGTTACGCTTTGGTTCGCGGAGCGCGCGGCAGTGGGCATGGCGGCCCGAGCGCGGTGACGATTCGTTTAGTAGACAGTTGACAGTCGCCACGCCACACTGACATTCCGATAGCACTGATAACAATTTTCTATAGATGAATATTTTTTGCTGACTGTCCCCTAGTGCCGTGTTTGGATGCATGGACGATATTGAACTCAGTGGATTTGTTGTACAAGGAAGTGCATAAAGTGAAGTGTTGTGAAAGTTGAAAATGACATTGCTAATTAAATTCTTGTGTTGACTCTACATAAGTGTGAAATTTAACATTTTTCGAAACGTAAGTGGTTCATTGTAGTTTGCTAGATTATGTTTGCATGTAAAGTGAGTGAAAGATTTTGGTAGATGAAGTGATTTGAAAAACCGTATGATACATACAATATATTTAAAACAAATAGAATAATAATTATCTACTATCTGAATATTCTATCAATATACGAACATTGTCAGAAAGTTAGACATCGTGTAATTTTGTAATACGGAAAATTGTAGATAAGGTACCTCATTAAATCACGATTGAGGTTTTAGGGGTTTTTATATGCCTAGTAAAATAATTAAAACATTGACGACGGGAAGTACAACATTTCGCAATTATGTACAAGAACCTTATAAGAAATTACCAGTTTTAGCCGACCATTCTCGTTATTTTTTCTTTTTTATTAACTAGAGACAGTAGGTATACATATACCTGTATCGTATATCTATATAGGCAGATACCTATACCGATCTAGGCTATTTACTAGTGCAGGATTGTAATCATCTATTTATAAGAAAATTCTCACGACATTCATTTTAAAACATAGTGATAATGATAGTATGATAATATTAACTAGAATCAAAACATATGGGTCTAATTAATACATAAATAAAAATATATAAAGATATAAACATGTAGACTAAATAGGTACATAATTTTCTTGAGGACGCTGAAGCACCATCGGCAGGTCTCTTGCTACTACTCTGTGGCATCAAAATAACTCGACCTGTTTTTAAATCAGTAGGTAATTCGTTATAGGTACGTTTAATAGGTAGCAAAACAGCTAAATTATTTTTCACGAGTTGATTTTACAGGTAATCATCTAAATATAACTGTCTGAGAGATCTCTACACATATAAGTGTCTATCACTTCATAGGTTCAAACATTTATCAGTAAGCTTCTGTACTGGAAGGTTTTAAATTTAAACACCGGTATGTTACTGAATTAGTAGAATAGTTACAAAGTCTATCATTACGCCGCTGGGATTATGTAGGTACCTACCTAATTTATATTATTTTTATCAGAAACCAAGGATCGCGATGGAATTAACAGATATCACATAGAGTCGCAGTTATACTAATAAAAACTTCAATAGGTATACCTACATACCTTAAACATAATTATATGGAGGTTATTTGGGCCTTGACATGATGAAAAACTTAAACAATGTCTATTGTAGCAGTTAGATTTCGAGTTATAGCCAATAAGTTTATTTTAAATATTAAAAAATAATCGTCATTATTGACTCTCAACAATACCCCAGCCGAAACTCTTAGACCAAAAACACCTAAATTCCATATAGACTGACATTTCATTGAGGTTTAAAGGAATACAAGATAGAAGTTTTGACAACAGAGCGAATGCTACTAGTACGAACGCAAGCTAGTAGGTATTTGATTTTATTGTATGTACAAAACTTAAAACACTTCACGGCCCAACGCAGCAACGTAAGATATATTCAAATTTCATTACTTTAAATAAAATATTGAGTAGGTACACACAACTTATACGATATTTCATACGATTATTCCAAGTCCCCGCATATGTGACATTGCGTCATATAAAATACCTACCAGACAAATCCCGGTCTAGCCCAAATTCGAATATCTGGAGCCTCATGTAGGGCCCGCCTCCCGTCGCTGGGCGTTGGAAGGACACGCCCACCGACGGGGTATATACAGGCAAGTGTGAATGTGGATACCGACGCGAATCGCTAAGCGTCACGTTAGAATAGCTGAGAAGTGGAAAATTGAGGCTTCACGGTAAAATTTAAAGTAGACGCGTAACCTTAAAAGAAGTAGAGGTGTCCTAATATAGTGTAGCTAGTCGTATTTTGAATGCGAGAGTGCCAAAAGATGGATGCCCGTTATTTTGAATAGATTTCAATATAATTTGTCACATAATCCATGCTCTATAGGTATTTCTGAATCTATTTATCTACTCGAACTGAACTGAACGACAGTTGAGTAAAAATTACTGTAATGAACCTATTCTTCTCGTGCTTTTTTACTGTTTAGCGAATAATGGGGCTATTTTATAGTTGCAATGAGGACTATCAGTTTAGTTAGATTAGTTGGGGGCAGTATTTTGTAAAGCGACCATCTGTTATCGGTCTGAGTAAGTGAAACTACTACCAGTTTAATGTTATTTTTATCTCATCTCTTACAAGGCCTGTAACAATGTTTAATGTTCGTCAAAAAGAGCCTTGCATTGATTTGATTGAAGTTGATTTTGAACTTAAACGGTTCGTGCGTCGATTTTCCAGAACGGATGACTTTTACGGCACGATGCGCAATAAAAACTGCCTCAATGCTAAAAGGAACTCGTCCGCGAAGTTATCGTTGCGCTTGGTCTGACAATTGACATTTGCACTTGATCCGTTCACTGGCAGTCACTATACAGAATCAGGAGTCTTGTGTTGTTGGTCGTGCGTCGAGTTGACCAGCGACCAAACTCTATGACTCCATATAACATTATGAAAGTACGGGTTAATTTATGATTGTATTTTGAATTGCAATAAAAATGAAAATTTTATTTTGCAAATTGGCCGCCATTGGCTCTTTACATGTCTTTTTGAAACTACCAGTCGGAAAGACCATCATTGCCAAGAAGAATGCCAGTTATTTTACAGAATCAGGAGTCTTGTGTTGTTGGTCGTGCGTCGAGTTGACCAAACACATGACTCCATGTATCATTATGATAGTACGAGTTAATTTTTGATTGTATTTTCGCTTGCAATCATAGCTTGACCCGTTCATTGGTAATTATTACACAGACTCAGGAGTCTTGTGTTGTTGGTCGTGCGTCAAGTTGACCAAACACATGACTCTATTCCTAATATTTACGAAAGTTCGAGTCAAGTTTGAAAGACAATCCCTGCTATGTCACCACAATTTTACTACAAAATTCTTGTATTGTCACCAGATTTATATAAGTATGTCAAATTAGACTTCAATCCGACCATTGAAATCGGGTCAAAAGTCACTTGCAAGATTTGATTAAAGATACTCATTAGAACAGGTAAAACTAAATAAAAGCTTGTAAAAAGCTATAAGTTATATATTATACTTGTTAAAACTTCAGAAAACCTGAGGAACAGTTTCCAAGATTAACGGAAACGAACAGATAGAATGTCAAAAATTCCAAGTCTATAGAAATATTTGTAGAGTTGTTTTTTGCTCAACTTTGCTGTATGAATAATAAACGTTTTAGTAAAACAATTTACCAAGTAACGTCATTTATACTTAGTTACAATACCTAACCTGAGTACAATATGAAAATTATGAGTATGACGGAGATGAAGGAGGCTCATGGTCTGCTTGAGGATCACCGGAACACTTTTCCGCACTAACACTGCCATCATAGCGACCATTTGTATGACCGTCCATTATTGAGGGTAGACGTGCACGTGAGTGACGAAATAAAAACGCGTCCGGATAGCAAAAGGTTGACTTTAATTAACAATATTCACTTCACATAAAAATCACACGAGATTGCCTTAATTTAAACGGATTCAATTTGATATGAAAGGAAACGAGGTGATCCCAAAGATAGCGTTACGTCACGACCGCTCGGTTCGACTGTCTCCACCATAATGGCGCCTGACCGGCCTGCTCCCGCCATACTCCGGAACGTGACGCAACGCCATCTCTGATTTCACCCGAGCAACTACCCGACGTTTCCTAGTAAAACTTAATAATCGAAACAATCGAAACAATCAAACTCGTAGTACGCCAGCGTGCCACCAGATGGCGACACTTGGTATCGTCATAGCCTTCCGATAGATGGCTCCACTCCGACACGGCCGTCCTGCGCGTCACACGTCCTCGTGGGACTCATCTGTGAAGCAAAACAAACAAAGAGCCTCTGGCACGCTCGGCCCATTCTGACCCCAATCGAGGGATAAGAATGAACAACACACCATTACAGAAAACACATTTTATTTCTATAGCACACAATACAAAAAAATAAACATCATCGTGAGCACACGATCATCTATAGGCACTCTCTTATCATCTACAACCTGAGTTAGGTATGTAGGAACACCATCCACAGTCAATAACCCGACTGTAGGCACACATTACACGATCAATCATCATTACCTCGGAGGTAACGGAACACCACCCTCATTACTTTTGGACTGGTAAAGGTATACTTCGTCACACAACTCCCAAGACACCAGCACACCTGTGCTCTTCTCTACCATCCAAAACGTAATGGCATACCAACAACACAATCATTATACAACTTGAAATCACAATTATTTTCATCAGAAGGATTTTACTATCACTTGGGATCAGACTCTTCAATATCAATTTCCGGTACTTCATATCCTTCTGGCATACTTCGTAAGCGATCATGGGCATACTTATAGCTACGCTTGGAATTTAGCGCCTGCAACCTATACCGGTCGCCATCCAAAATCTCTACAATCTTAAAAGGCCCTCTAAATTTAGGATCTAACTTGGTCTGATTGCGTTCCTCATTTTTTAACAGAACGTATTCACCTAACGTGAATTTATGGACTTGAGCCTTTGTTTTATCAAATCTAGCCTTATCATACGTCGCGCTTTTGTCAATATTATCAACAGCTTGCTCCCTAGCCTCGGTCAAATCAAAGTTTGAGTCAGCTTCTTCCACAAACATAAGATCAAGAGGCCTAGCCACCTTACCTACCATCAACTGTAATGGACTATACTTCGTGACCCTACTGACAGTGCAATTTAATGCTAACTGTATGTCGGGAAGAGCATCTTGCCACGAGCGCTCACCCTCAGTCTCTACAGCCGTTAACATATTCTTTAAAGTACTCATGACCCGCTCGACCTGGCCATTTGCCCGCGCGCTACCCGTTGCTATCAAGTGCAAGTCGATATTGTTCGAGTTACAAAACTCTCGAAAGTCAGCACTCGCAAAACAACGGCCTTGGTCAGCGATCACGCGAGTTGGAGCTCCAAAAATCGATACACTCAATCTCAAAGCTCTTATGCTGCTTGCTGTATCGATGTTTGAAGTATGATGCAACAAGACAAACTTAGTGAATGCGTCAATTAAAACGAACACATATTCCTTTTTATCGTTTTTCCCACTAAGTTTGCCAGTGGCATCAATGTGCACCGTATGCCATGGCACCGCGACTTTCGGGATCGGGTGAAGCTCTGCTTGCACCTTGCCCGAATTTGATTTGGCTACTTTACAAGTAGCACAGCTTTCGACGAACTTTCGAACATACTTTGTCATATGTTCGAACCAAAATTGATCGAAAACCTTCTCAAGGGTTTTCTCCCACCCTAAGTGGATCAGTGCATTGTGAGTCGAGCTAATAACGGACCAACGCAACGCTCTAGGGAGAATAGGCAAACACCTAGTCCTACCGTTCCTTTGTACCTTGCGGTGCAGCACACCTGACCGGAGTTCGTACGTTTTAGCTAATTCTTTACTAAGTGTATTATCATTGATATCTGCTACCAACTTCGCAATCTCCTGGTCACGCTGCTGTTCCGCGAGGAGCCAAGAGTCCGACAAGTGTGTCACGTTAACCTCTCTATGCTCTACTTTATCAATTTGTGCCTTTGTGTTTGATTCTGGTAAAGGATTCCGCGAGAAATAATCTGCATGTGACATTCGACTACCCTGTACATGCACGATATCGAAATCGAAAGCTTGTAGGAAAGCCCACCACCTATGTACCCTAGGACTCAGATCTAGTTTCTTTCGGGAAGCTTGCAGCGAGCTACAATCGGTCACGACTGTGAATTTACGTCCATGTAAATAATGTCGAAAATGTTTCACTGCGTTGACTACCGCAAGAGTCTCTAACTCGTACGAGTGATATTTAGACTCTGCGGCAGATGTGCGCTTACTGAAATAAGCAACTGGATGGCGCTTATTTTCATGAACTTGAATCAGCACCGCCCCGTAACCGATTGAGCTTGCGTCCGTGTGCAACTCGGTTGGCTTTTCAGGGTCGTAAAGCATTAACACAGGCTTGCTTGTTAACATTTTCACGATTTGCTGCCTCGTACGCTCGTGCTCAGGAGACCAGTTGATTCGGCCTTTTCCTAAGCTAGTTAGTGCATAAAGAGGCGCCATCACTTGCGAAAACTTTGGTACAAACTGCCTAAAGTACGACGCAAGACCGATAAACTGACGAAGCTGCGTCACTGTATCAGGAGGAGGTAGAGCAACCAGAGCTTCGACCTTTCTTGGATTTGGGCGAATTTCACCGCGACTTACTTCAAAGCCTAGGTACTCTACCTTCTCCTTCATGAAAGAGCACTTTTTCAGGTTAAAGGAAAATCCTGCATCAGTCAGAGTTTTTAATACCGTGCGGACTCTATTTAGCGCTTCGTCTACATTAGATCCCCCAAGTACTAATATGTCATCCATATACACCGCAACATATGTGTTAGCTAACTCTCCTAACGCCTCTATGACACCGCGTTGAAAAACAGCCGGCGCGTTTCGGAGACCAAAGGGCATTGTAACATACTCGAAATGTCCCTCTGGTGTCACGAAAGCCGTCTTTTCTATCGAGTCTGAATGCACGCGTATCTGATGATAACCGCTTGCCATATCTAGGGTCGTAAAATACTGACACCCTTGCAATCGATCAATTTGGTCAGATATCAGAGGAAGCGGGTACCTGTCAGGCACGGTATTATCATTCAGCTCTCGGTAGTCTACACACATGCGGTCTGTGCCGTCCTTCTTTTTGACGAGTAAGATAGGGCTAGAATACGGTGACGTACTGGGGCGTATTACGTTAGCGGCGAGCAATTCATTAATCTTACCCCTAACTACCTTGCGTTCATCCGGACTTAACCTATACGGGCGGCGGCAAACTGTTTTGTTTGGATCACATAATTTTATTTGCATGGGCTCTACATTGGCTGTTTTAGTGGGGGTACCTTCGACAAAACTGGATTTAAAATCATTCAAAAGAGATACTAGTTTTTGTTTGTCTTTATCTGAAATGTCTGTGTCAATGTTATCGAATGAGATAGGGGCTTGAGACTCCACACACAACTCTACAATTTTAACTTTATTCAATTGCAAGCGATCGGCCGTCATACTAATACCTAAACCTTGTCCAAGAATTTCTCTACCTATCATGACATCGCTACGCAAGTAATAATCGGGAAGAACATGAAACAACACTTCGAGTGTAATAGAATCGATTTCAATGGTAGCCAAAATCTGCACACAACTATTTACGCTCGATTGTCCAATGCCAGTTAAGGACACAACGTTATTGAACCGCTTTCCATGTAGTTTAGCACTAGTCGATTCTTTAATGAGTGAGCATTCTGATCCGGAGTCATAATAAAATGAAATGCGCTCACCATAGTGACTTAGAGTCCCAGACGGCGCGTTGACGACGCATAAGTCGACACGTCGCCCCACTGAAGCGCTGGAGGCAGCCCCGCCTCCCTTGGTGTCCGACGAAGTGCAGCGTGTAGCGATATGCCCCGGCTGTCCGCACTTGAAACATGTGAGGGTAGATGCAGGCTTGAAATGTCCCGATGAGTTGCTTGAGCTTGAGCTGGCAGAAGGTGATGCGGCGGCACGGTAATCCTTTCGTCCATCCTTCTTTATCCTACACGAAGCCGCTCGGTGGCCCATCTTTCCACAGTTAAAGCATTTCAATGGCGTCGTAGGCTTGAATCGCTTTGCGTCTGGTTCAGTCTTCTCAATTCCATTGCTTCGCCTTTTCAAATAAGTCACAGCCTTCAATTCACGTTGCATCTCACTCCTCGTCGTAATATTTGAAGTGAATGCTATTCTTTGTGCACGTGGCTCGAATTGCGCAATATGTGACATAATGGTAGCTATGGCTAGTTGTTCAGTTGACAAACCAGACCATCTTGACATAAGCGAAGTCATCATTCGTGCTGCGTATGCCGATAGACATTCGTTATCTTTAGGTTTACTGGTACTCAAATTGATTAAGAATGCAGCGACTGTATCTGAGCAATCGTATCTGGATACAAAAACTTCTTTAAAGTCAGTCCACGTCATGCCTTCAAAGGATATTTGAGAAAGCCATGATGATGCCTGTCCTTTCAGCGATCGACTAAGCGTCATCATAAGCGAGGCACCCGTAAGTTGTTTATCGGCCACACACATGTCTGCCGTAGCTATCCACGAACGAGGATCCACGTTAGCTTTATCAGGATCGAATTCAGGTAGAATAATGTTGGTACTCACAGGTGACGGCTTGATTGCATCCAATAAAGCCATCAAATTTTTATTCTGCTGCTCCATGATCATCTTCCACATATCCGTGTCTTTGTTTACATCTCCTGGGCGCTGATTACATCCCACTTCTGATGACGGAGATGAAGGAGGCTCATGGTCTGCTTGAGGATCACCGGAACACTTTTCCGCACTAACACTGCCATCATAGCGACCATTTGTATGACCGTCCATTATTGAGGGTAGACGTGCACGTGAGTGACGAAATAAAAACGCGTCCGGATAGCAAAAGGTTGACTTTAATTAACAATATTCACTTCACATAAAAATCACACGAGATTGCCTTAATTTAAACGGATTCAATTTGATATGAAAGGAAACGAGGTGATCCCAAAGATAGCGTTACGTCACGACCGCTCGGTTCGACTGTCTCCACCATAATGGCGCCTGACCGGCCTGCTCCCGCCATACTCCGGAACGTGACGCAACGCCATCTCTGATTTCACCCGAGCAACTACCCGACGTTTCCTAGTAAAACTTAATAATCGAAACAATCGAAACAATCAAACTCGTAGTACGCCAGCGTGCCACCAGATGGCGACACTTGGTATCGTCATAGCCTTCCGATAGATGGCTCCACTCCAACAAGTAAAATAAATAAATATTTACTCAACTTCCTAACATTAAAGCAGTGAAATAAACAGTCATTACCATTGTGATATATTGTAGATATTACAACTTAATAGCGTAACAGAATGATACACGTATATTACTTTAATATAGGTACGTTCGCCTCCACATACAAGTTGACACAGAACTAACTCCCGCAAAACATACGAACTACTCTCATACATTATGTAACGTGTCGCATGGAGCACATGTTCAGAATTTAAGCTAGGACGTTCTCTACATGCCGAGCGTAACGCAACTGCGGTATATTACATAAGGCGATGGATGAATGTGAAACGTGGAAGCCTAATGTTTACTTAGGTGTATTTACTTTTTATCGAGTGAGAAATTGTATTTGCTTTTGCAGAACATTGCTAGAAATACATCGATGCGAAAATTAAAAAAAACCGACTTCATTCGGGTCTGTGGGAAAACCCAATCTCCTCTACTGCCACTTGGAAAACCTAGCTCACCTAGCTTTAACAACACTGATCAACGCACGAGTGAAAATAGTCGATCAGGAGTCGGTGACAAGTTATAATTCTGTTTACATTATAAACTCGACAGGAATCTACGCCGATCGGCTTCATATTAACCACGCATCGTAATTCGAATTGTCACTTGTCACTGACAATTGTCGTGTTGGTGAAATAGGGACCATGTTTCCTAAACGTGGCCTGCGATAAGTGACTGTGACAATTTTGAATACATTGCTAGCTTGAGAAGTTCCGGTTTGATCTGGGTTTCTATTAGGTACGAAATGTAACCCGAAATGTCAGTTTCGCCTGTCGCTTGTCATGTTTATGACCACACAACCATTTTGGTCATGAGAAATCTGACGTTTCGCATTTGTGAGACGGTGTTGATTTAGTATGAGTGTGTAGGAACATGACAAATCGTGCGTATTCCACAGTCGAAAGATGGCAGAAAAGTGTATAAAGATGAGCCAAAGGCAAGTCCTGTTTTAACCGCTTTGTGGTTCATGACAGTTTCTAAATCTTAATAATCTTAATATTTATTTCTAAATTTCTAAATCGCGAAGAACCGACAACCGCTGGGGTAAACGTGTTCTTGAGTGGAGACCGCGACTTGGCAAACGTAGTGTAGGACGCCCTCCAGCCAGGTGGGATGACGATCTGCGAAAGACTGCAGGCAGATGCTGGATGCGTCAAGCTAAAGACAGGGCGCTATGGCGCTCATTAGGGGAGGCCTATGTCCAGCAGTGGACTAACATAGGCTGATGATGATGATGATGATGACGATTTCTAAATCTTATTGTTTGGTCCAGTTTTTCTTTCACTCACTACTAACACTGTAAACATTAAGCATGAAGCCAATCATATCAAACACTAGGCAGAAATGCTACATAGGCAGACAACAGACTTAGGGCCAATTTTTCAATCCTCAGATATGCAGCACTTATCTGACAGTCTGATACCCGTAGAGTTATACGTCTAATAGCGCCTATCAGACGATTAAAAAATTGGCTTACAGTCACCTTTTCATTTCTGATATCTATATCCGTGAGATTTACGATTTGTATAGTCAGATTATTCTCAATGGTTTGAATGCTAATCTGTCATTAGTTGCTCCTTAGTTTTCAGTTGCACATTGTACCTAAGCCTCTTAAGTTAGGCTGTATTGCTAACTAATTCTAACTAACGACCTGTCAGATGAAACGTAACACGTTGTTCCTAGCCTAGCTTCTTATTTCACCCAGAGCTTTGGCTGTCGTTACACCAAATAATCCGTCATTTTATTTTAATTTTATTTGGCCACGTTTCAAGCAGCGATTCATATTTCATACCCAGTTCATACTACTAATATTAGATATGCGAAAGTTTGTGACGATGTTAGTGAGTGAGTGAGTCTGTATGTTTGTTCTTTCTTCACGCTGAAACGACTGAACGGATTGGGTCAAATTTGGAACGAAGATGGCTGGTACCCTATATTAAATTAAAGGCTACTTTTTATCCCGGAAAATTGGATAGTTCCTGCAGGATAGTGATAAACATGTAGATTACTGATTCTACGCGGACGAAGTCGCGGGCAGAAGCTAGTGTGAAATATTTTTTTACTTATTGAATGATTTTGCGGCTATTTTAAGTAGATACAGAGAGGTGGTGGGGTTATCGTGTCTGAAAAGCTGTGTAGGTAATAACTCTTTAAGGTTTTTTGTTGTAATAATACACACACAAAACCTATAGTTACATTTATTTACAGTAAAAGTAACATCCAAAGCAAATAGTAAATTCCATTAAAATTGTTCGCTGCTCTATAAAAGATAAACCAAATACAAGATCTCTTGTAAATTGCGAAGCGTGGTACCGTGGCATGGCAATGCACCCCTTCGGTGATCCATCACTCTTCAATCTGAAAGGACACGCTTCTTACGAGTAATTACTGATATTGAGATACAGCTTGATACAAATACTCGGTGAATTTTGTCATCTGTGCCTAGATTAATGAGGATTATGAGAACAACGCAGAAGCGAACTTCAATGACGCCACATCTCCAATTGTTCTAAAATAAAAATTTAAATAAAAAAGTTTTGTTACAAATTTAATTTTGTTTACTGTGTCCAATCTACATACGTGTACCAAATTTCAATTCATTCCAGCTACTGGGAGTTTATGAAGTTTTATTGAAAACGTTTTAAGATGAATTGTTTTTTAGGTTTTTTTTATTTTAAGCTACCTATATCAAACCTTTTACTACTTCTGTGTTTTTGTGTGACACAAGTCCTGACGCAAACATAAATATAGGTATTAGAAAAAATACGATACGTGCCACGTCCAATTTCTAAATAATTATAAGCTTCCAATTATAGACAGGATTTTGAATTCACTTTGCACCTAATGAAGACACAATACATTTAAGAAAATAACGAACTCCCAACAGAAAAATGATCTTAATATAGATAGTTAGAAAGTCAGTTGATTTTGATCTGAAACTTTGATGAACATAATTTACTTATATTTTGCCTATCCATTCCAATCACATATAAGACACGCTAAAACTTGTGTCCCGTTCTTTAATCTACCTTTATCTGTTCGCAATCACATAAACTTTCACTAGAACACCCTACAACCCACTCAACTATCACCTAAATGAATTAAATCCCGCCGTGGTATCACTTCGAGATGCCTTCACCCCTGGCGATCCATCAACATCCTTACTGATGCTCCCCAGACGTTTACGACCAGAATTATGACGTATACTTTCCGCTACACCCTGTACGCCACTTTGTCAGTAGTTGGCGTTATATGGCTTGTATGTATTATTTATGGTTTTGGTTTTACTATGGTTAATAAAGTACTACTGGTGTTACCATGTTAATTTAGTGCATTGGGATATGATATAACGATGCGTCACTCGGCATGTTTAACTTTAACTTCCGTGCTGCTCTGGGAGCAAAGAAAAACGCAAAATGTACCAGTTGCTTCTCTTCCCGCGCAGATGGTAAAAGCCCATCGAGGGAATTCGCGAAAATCATAGGAATCATGTTATAGGCGATGCGGCTAGCAATCCATCACTATTTTGATTCCATTTTCCACCTATACGCTCACAATCTTGCTAAACGTGGCCTTAAGGTTTTGTTACCTTAGGCTCTGTCTACCACGAAAGGGATAAAGACGTGTTTTGTGTACGTGATGTGTGTATTATCCTTTAATCCACATAAATCTTAAGTATACGCATACACATACATACATAGCGTCACGTTTCTTTCCCATATGGGTAGGCAGAGACTACTTTATTCCACTTGCTACGATCCTGACGTACCTTTTTCGCTTCGTCCACATTCATCAACTCTTCATACATGCTCGTCGATTTAGGGTACTCTTGACGTGGGGCCTTACTATGACGTCTTAATGCGATTCAATTCCGATTCAGTTTAGGTTCACTCGCTGCCAGATCCATACTAAAAATCATCACTACATAGTCACTACATAGTATAAAACAAAGTCGCTTTCTTTGTCCCTATGTCATTATGTCCCTATGTCCCTATGTATGCTTATATCTTCAAAACTACACAACGGATTTTGATGCGGTTTTTTTTAATAGATAGAGTGATTCAAGAGGAAGGTTTTTATGTATAATTCTACGCAGACGAAATCGCGGGCAGAAGCTAGTATAAAATAAAGTCGCTTTCTCTGTCCCTATGTCCCTATGTATGCTTATATCTTCAAAACTACACAACGGATTTTGATGCGGTTTTTTTTAATAGATAGAGTGATTCAAGGGGAAGGTTTTTATGTATAACTTTACGCAGATGAAGTCGCGGGCAGAAGCTAGTAACAGATAAAACCTGAACTGAGTCAGAATTGAGTCGCATTAAGACGTCGTGGTAAATAAAGCCCCTGAACGTTTGTCAAAACAATACATCCCCAATTTGATCACGGAACGTCCGTCTAGGCCTTCCTCTCCCAACGCACCCACTCACACTCGCCATATAAATCTAAATCTTGCAGTTGCGCTTAGAATTGTAAGAACCAGCCTACTTACATGTAACGAGCTGAGATTTATTCAACAGACCAAAGCCGGCCATTAACGGACTTCTTAGAGCAGTCAGTGCCAACAGCTTCAAGTTGTCGCTGTTATGGCAATTTCAATACAAAATTCTCTACGGCATTCTTTTTAATCCTGCAACTCCTCATTACCTCAAAGAGCGATTTAAGTTACGTTACCTCTGTAAGATGTTCTCAAAAATTTCTCCTTACTGTACTTCTTTCTAATTTCAAATTCTATGTCTACTATTATACTGTTCAGGCTTTACGGTTGTGGAATTCCATGCCTTGCGCGCTAAATCTTTACCCATATTTAAATCCATGTTGAAGGAGCACTATCTGGCATCTTGTGCATGAATCTTGTAGCTGTCTTTTTTAGGATGTGTCTATTATGTATTTTCAGTACTTAGTATATTAATATATATTCTAAATTGCACCACCTGCTCAGATCTGTTCTGCTCTCCAGTCCATTATGGTTGCCTGGTAGAGATCGCCCTGTAGCGATGAGGCCGCCTATTGTTACCTTGTAATATTCTGTATACCTTTTTTTGTTTTGGTGGTTATATGTGGTGTTTAACAAAGAGTTATTGTTGTTGTTCAGAGCAGTAGTCGGGTTGAAATCGAATCCGTCTATATCTGGGCTAAAAGACCATAACAGTGTCCTCATGGACGCGATAGAAGTAACAACTCGGAATGTACGATCTGGAAAGAACGGTCTATTAATGTATGACCTGATAATTTGTTTAATGCACTTATAAGGTC
Organism: Pandemis corylana; assembly: GCA_949127965.1. Lineage (NCBI taxonomy): Eukaryota > Metazoa > Arthropoda > Insecta > Lepidoptera > Tortricidae > Pandemis > Pandemis corylana. Next base: position 5,575,106 of record OX421859.1, on the reverse strand, counting down.
GTCCATTCCGGACCGTGCATCCCGTACATTGGTCTCGCCCGTTCTCATGATGTCACTCTGACGCAGCATGAGGTACTTACCAACCTACCTAAACGTCTTTGGCACGCAATGAGTCTACGCTCAGACAAACCATCCTACACGACGATTAACATCGCTGTTAGTAACATAATGACACTATTAGGCATTACATATCACTACCTCACTGTAACAACGTCCTATGATACATTTTAAATCACTCTAAAACTGACTCTTTTAACTTCACGACAAGGTTTAATTTGTTAACAAAAAAATCTGGCATAATGCCTTTTGTATCTTGCACCAACAATATCTTCTGGAACACTTTAGAATCGTTCATTTGTTTTATCAGATTTTTTGACGCTAGTTTTTTTTTATAATTTTAGACTTGTAAATGCCATAAAAGAGACATTATGATGATAATAGTGTCTGTAAAGTGATTTATAGCAGGACTTTATGTACAATGATTTCTTAAAAATTATAGGCATTGTGGCAGTAAACTACTATACTTATCTATTACTACATACGAGTACATACATACATAACGAAGCCACGTTTAACATAATATAGGTGGAAAGGGGAATCAAAATGGTGATAGGTTGCTAGCAGCATCGCCTATAAAATGAATCCTATGATTTTTGCGCATTCCTTCGATGAATTTTTACCTTCTGCGCGGGAAGCTGCTGGTACATTCTATGTTTTTTCTTTGCTCGCAGACTAGTATGGAAGATACCTATTACTAAATATGCAAATATAAAGAAACAGATACAATTCACACAAAAAAAATATTAAGTGCACAAAGGTGAACTTATCCCTATAAGGGATCTCTACCAGTTAACCTTTGAGTAGGTGAGAGGAACATTAAACGAGGGACCGACAAAGAGTGAGTTTAGTGAGTTTGTCTGCTGAGTTTTTAAAAATAATTATTGTTATTGGAGAATACTTAGTAGGTAGGTATCCAGGACATAATATATTGTGTTGATAATTATATTACGACACATGCTTACTGGCAAAAGCAGGGAAACACACACCACTACCGAGCTAATATTTAAAAAGACTTACCTACCCAAATGTCAACCATATCTCCTCACCTGTGGTACTCCCATTACTGTGTGTACAATAGCTCATTATTTTTACAAACGTAAACGTTAGCACCGACTCAGCAGCAAGTATCGCGGCACAAAGCGGAGTAAATAACCTCTAGTCTGCGTGTCCGAACCTCTAACTAGTGGTTAGGGTCCAATTTGCTGTCCGTAACGATTTCCTCTTCGGGGAATCGAATGGCGTGCGTCCGGAGGCCGCCCACTGCTCCATATACTTCTTTATACAAGTACATAAACCATGTGCTTTGGTTTATATACCATGTGTGAAGCTGAGATCGTGTTTTGTTGGTTTCAGGTGAACTACAACAGGTGTAGTGCATAAACTTCTTCCATGACATTTCGTTGAATTTTATCCGGTTTTCAACTGTCAGATTAGCAGCTGTCAGATTAAATTGTTTTATAAATAAGAACCTCATTCAAATGTTGTTACAGTTGAAAACCGCATGGGATTCAACGAAGTGTCATGGAAAATCATTTTGCACTACACCTGTATAAGATATGGGACTATTTTGTATTGTAGCATGAAAACGCAAATACTGTATTGTTTGTTCTGAATATATGTACCAAAGACATTTATTGACCCCAATACACGACAATACAGCGGGTTAATAATAACTAAGAGATAGGTATAAACAATGAGTCAACATTAGTCTTATAATTAGAAGACAAGGTTAGAGCCGGTTCCATCGCTCACTGACAAATTTATCTAACAGATTCTTATTCTGTCTCCTTTTGGTCCAACAAAGTAAACAAAGCCGTTATTGCAGATATCTGTTAAATACATTTACCAGAGAGTGTTAAAATAAACTCTAAATTTATAAAACCGGTCAATAAACCTCGCAGTAACCAAAACCAGTAAACACTTACTTTATTTGTTCATTTCAATAAAGATTTGAACATCAAATTAGTTATACGGCCGTTTCATAAGCCGCCAGATTTTACACTACACGTAGCCTCTAAAATGGCGCCATAAACAAATTCATAAGTAGGCTCTGCTCCCGTTTTTATGCGTTTTTAAGGGCCCCCAGAGGGAATTCCGGAAAAGTGAAACGCCACGTAAAACCTGCACCCCGACACAAGAGGGATCTCGCCAAATTTAAGAGCACCACGCTATGCAAATAGGAATGCTCTCGGCACAGCTAGATTCTTTCACGGGGAATAATTTAGCCATAGCACAGCTGGAGGCAACATGTTACAGTTCTCCGAAGCATTACGATTATACAAACGGTAGAAGAAACAGGCAGAGAAACGGTTCCACAAGGCTATGCGATTCAAGGTCTTTGAATGTTCTTACGTAAACTTTTTATTGCATACAAGTTACTACAATTGTTGAAGACTAAGGCGAACTATATCCTAAAAGAGATCAGCTTATTTCAACTGAATTAGATGAATTCCAAAAGAGAAAGCAGGCACTAAGTCATGAGTAGAAAACGAAGATTGTAAATGTGTAGCTTTCATCTTCAAAAACATTATGCCATAAGCTACGGCAATTTTCGTGTATTGCCATAGGTCCTGCTGGTAAGCAGTGCCAAGCTCAAAATATGATCCGGTGGTTTCTTTTGTAGTTAAACCCAACTTACGTATCAGCTTCGCATTATGATGCAAAAGGAAATTACATTTCATTGCCCGTTCCCACACGCTGCCGCTAGCAGGCGGTAAATTTTAATTCAAAACACAGACCAACCCATACGCATTAAAATAGGTTTAACCGCCAGCCGTTCCATTTTCAAAAAAATAAAATAAAACAAAAAGGTGCGTTCCCGCCATTTCTCTCGGGCGCTCCGCAAATTCCAGTGGAAAAAATCGTATTTCGAACGCGGTTTGAATTTTAATTGACATTCGGTCTGGGCGGCGTTCGGTGGGGAATCGAGAACGTTTTCGAGTTTACATCTAGGCCGGAGGGTCTGCGTGTGGGGTGTCCACCAGTTGCGGGCTATAAAAGCGACGCCACACGTCCGCGGATCGGGCCCTAGCGGGGTTCGTCGACGTGATAAGAAACCGCTTGTCACTCATGTTGGAAGAAGTAAATACTTCACATTAATAAAGTCTTAAGAATGTTCATTAAATTAAACTATGACACGATATTATTTACTCTACCGACAAACTCGTATAAAAGATAATCATCACGGATTTAGCTGCCTATTTGTATGCCTCCATGTCAAATGACACACTTTTGAAAAGATGTTGTATTCATTAACGCAACATTATGTTTATGACATCACGTGCTACTTAGTGAAGACTGCATTCCGTTCAACTGTATATAGATATACCTAAGTTTCTGTCAAAAAAAATTTTTTTTTAGTAATTACAAGGTGTTTTGCTGACTGTACTTTTTGCTAACTGTACTTGCATTGTCATCGGTCTTACATATCTGTGTACCAAATTTTAAGTCTACGGGACCAACCGTTGAAGAGTTCCCTCCTGCGGGGAAGATCCTGGCTAGGTCACCAGAGCTCCACCACCAGATTATTGTATTGTCATCGAACTTACATAATTATAATCCAGGTCAATCGATTGAAGATTATCTGCTTCAAAATTGAGTCTTAAGATTCCACCCGGACAAACATACATACATACGTTGCAAGTTAAATAAAACTTGTAATAATAATAAAAAATGGTAACAGTTTGGATTGTAGTTATATAATGTACCTACGTAATAAATAAGGCAATTCGTCAAAAACTGTTGCCGTGCAACATTTATAGCCAGACACCTTTCATGAGCATTAAATTGTAGCCTATTCAGACATCGAAGGCCACACATGCGCTTAACGCCCTCGTGTAAAACAATTTGGATAAACCTGACCGGACTCATCAGGCTGCGGTAACGCACCTCATAACAATTATAATAACTTTATTGTTGTCTCGTTTCGCGCTTTACGCTTCATAACGCGCGTTATTACAACAATGAACATCGGGCACTCATTACGGGTTCATCACGAGGCGACGTCAAACGCCCAAATTATTCGACACAAAACCGCGGTAATGACGAACGTCCGCGGATAATTGCGGAATAACCGAGACAGCCTCCCGCTACATTCAATTTAGCAGCTCATAATTTGGCGCCGAAGTGGGGAGAATTAGGGCCTTGTCCTGTCCTACCCAGTTAACAGCTCGATCGAGCCTTGAATAAGTAATCACAAACTAAACATGGCCCTTTGTAACCACTCTACTAATCCCATTCATACAGGCCTGAAACAAACCGCTTAGTGTTTCGTTTAATTTTGATATTGCTGTCTTTTTCAGATAAAATGACGCTGTCATCGGAATCCAGTGCAATAATAGCTTTACAAAGCGTTCAAACCAAACACACCAATGCGTAAGCGAAAATGTTAACGCATGCGAAACGGAAGACTCAATCGTCACGTGGATGATCACGCATTGGTCGAGGGGCGCGCGCTCCGGCACCGACAGCGATGCAAGAGATATGCAACACCACCGCACTGCCGCTCGACAGTAACCCGCTTGTGCGCAAGATAAAATGCGAAGAGTTTCCCCTCCGAGGCAAGCCCGTGAGAGTCGGCATGGGGGTGCGTGATGAGATGGAGGAGGAGTTCGCGGTGAAGAGCCGCGGAACACCGCCAATAGGGCCGGCGCCGGACCGCATGGAGCACGGCGGCAACGGATTCTGGCTGGCCGCCGTGACGGCCGCCGGCGCGCCGCACCCCATGCTCGAGACCTGCACCGAGACCGGCTTCATCAACAGCCAGCCCTCCATGGCCGAGTTCATGACGGCGCTGCCGCAACTGGGCGCGGGCGAGCTGAGCCCGCAGCACACGCCGCCCGGATACGCGCCCGACCTTCCCTCGCCCGGCGGCGGCCTCAACGTGCCCGAGTACCCTTGGATGAAAGAGAAAAAAACCACTAGAAAAAACAGCCAACAAGGTTAGTACCATTCGCATTGTCCGAGCGTGCTTAGAAGTAATATTTATCAATCCGCACCATCGTGCGGCGGTCACTTAACAACAAAATGGCTCCTCCGTCACGAAACGACGCTTCGTTTCGTAAGCGCCTAACTGCCGCGTGAATAACTACTTCGGAATTATTATTGTACCTTTCAACGGCAGCAACAAATGGCCATTCAACCATTGTGTTCTGGTTCACGGTCCCAGAGTTTCTTTAATGAACATCAAATTACTCTGAAATATATTGAATTGTGAGGCCCACGACGTTTTGTGTCGGTAACTGTTGTCGGCGGTGGGAGCGCGCGCACGCCGCGTGTCCGGGCGCGGCATTATCCGACCCACCGAGCCGCCGCCGACTCTCCACTAACGGAACGGAACACTCGACATGCACTATAACCACAAATTATAAGTGAGAACTTTTTAGATCATAATTTACATGCTGACAACCCATATAACATGGTATCTTGGTATCTAGGATTTATGTCTCTTCGCTAATGATGTCTTAAAAAACAGAAAGCCATGAGTCATCTGAATTTCCTGAGGCTAACTTGGTAATCTTTTTGACAACTTGCCTTATAATGTATCGGTTTCATCAATTCAGGCTAGACCGTGTGGTACCGTTACTTCGTGGTACAGCTTTAGTTATTGCCAACATACCACGACGTAATACAATATTTTAATAAAGCACTGTTACAATCGTTTTTTGCGGGGTGTTTTAGTACAATTAGTAACAATAGGCTAAAGCAAAGACGGGATGACCCTAAATTTGACGCTGGGACAGACGGCGGGGCGGCAGAACAAAGCGCGGATGATCCATCATCATCCGTCGCCTGGGAACGTGACCTCACCTGAAGCCGATACATCATGCTCCACATGCGGCAAATTACAGATTGCTCCTGGGTCAATCGTCTTGGGAAGATTTAATATAGGGGTCATGTCAATACATCACGGGAGCAGATTGTCTATTTGGTTGCGCAAAAGGTGAGGCAAATAAAACCAATGAAGCGATTCGATAAAATAAACGCCATCTAATGTGTTCTTGGATACTTAATTACGCTTAACCCTACTAAACGCTTTGTTCAGAACTGCATCAAAATCTCCATTCAAATGAAACTCAAAACTTCCTTTAATACCTCTTAACATCGAAGTTTACACAATCAATCTAAAAATTTATTCTCTAACAAAAAATCAGGTGATTTACCGTGTCATAGTCTATATTAGTTCCTTTGCCGGATTACCTACCGCTTGTTGGGAACAGTGGCGGTGACCCCTGCTGGCCGCGGCGGGGGGCCTGCGAGACATGGTGTTAACACGCTAGTCCGGTCCCAATGGCTTTACATTACGAAGTGCTTGAAAATGCCAAGACGAATTGCTCCATGTGTTTGTTTTTCATATTACATAGATAATGTGGTAATAAATAAGTAATGTTTTGTTCAATGTTTGTCGTCTCCATTTATGCCAATCGTAATTTGTTCTTACAAATTACGATTGCAATCACACATTCTTATGTGTGAAGAGTTTTAGCCAGACTTTCTACAATAATTTCAGTGTTTCCAACACAATTTAAAATATACACATACAATTTCCACTTCGTCCAGACCAAGGCTTTGTCGTCTCTCACCACACCAGCAGTAACTTAGGAGTAATACTTCGGACGATGCTTAGTAGCAGGCTCAGTACCGTACTAAGCTGTCTCTAGTTACCAGTATAGATAGATATTATTATAAAACCACAGTAGCTTTTCAAAATTATTTTCATATTTATTTATCAACAGTAATCTTTAAATTCAAATAAAAAAACAATTTAGGTATCTTCAATAAGTGTATCCACAATAATCATCTCTTTAAAGTATCTTAGCGAGGAATTGGCAAACACCACTGTTTTTAATTTAATCAGTGTGCAGAAAACAAATCTCTCGATACCTTAAATGTTCATAAATGTTAATTTTAATTTTAAATTTTAATTCGCACCTGGCAGGACTGTAGGAGTAATAAGTCAGGGTGTCGGCTGAAAACCAGCGCTGCGGGCGTCGCCCTCGGGACCGGCACCAGCAGCTTATGCTGACGCCGACACCTTTTGTCACAATACCGTTCGAGTATTCTTACCTAATTTGTTTTTTGTAATACTTTTTTTGTGGCAATAAATTGTTTTTTCTTTCTTTCTTTCTTTCTATAAGCAAACTTTATACTCAGATAGTTGGTCCGGCCGTGAACCGGCGGTGATCAGTCACTGTCGGCGCTATCGAGCGATGCAGCGGTGCCGGCCCGCGGGACAGGCGGCAGCGGTTTATCAGCTTTTGTTTTTGAGGCTTCTTCTCCTCAAAAAAAGGAATCCTTGTAAGATGTTTTTATCTAGGTATCTGTCAAATCTATGGGAATCAAAACACATGGGCATGGGGTGATTTCCGCAAAATTTGGCAAGTAAAGGAAAAAGTCTGGAATCCACTGATCCAAAAGAAATTACTTCATTTTTTATGGAAACACTTATTTTTGTACAAACTAATGAAGTACAATATTATTTTTAGTGTGCTAGTCCGGCTCGTGCTTTACCCATTTTTAAATTAGCATTACTTGTCACAGTACTTGATGTTATTTACCTAGGTTTAGGCTTCGAATACAAGAGAACGGAGAATTTTTTACGGTAATCGAGTACCTATGCAATATACTTAGTTCCTCGTTAAGGGCTAACAGAGCCTTCTGCATCTTTATTTTTTTCCTATAATAGCGCCATGTACGCGTTTCCGCATACAATAAGTATTTATATCTTATATCCCGCTCCATTGCAAGTAAGGCCTCAGCCCGCCCCGCTGCGACCAAGGCCCCAGCCTCCATGCAGCTCGGCGCGACGTTTTGTGCCCCCGTTCTAAACTTAGATATTGGATTTACCAAGTTTTGACTGATTCCGTTAACTGACAGCTCCTCGTCTATTTCAACCGTTTCCGCGCTGGATATCCGGCTTAATTTTTTTTTAAGGAATTTAAAATATAATATTTTTTAAACTATTCCTACATCTCGCCGCTTTGTATTCATGCCTAGAATAGGTATATTTGACACATCGAAATATATTTTGAAATCATTCTGGAATCTTAACTGAATTAAAAAATACCGTCCTGAGATTTCAACATATACATCGCTAGCTAAATTAAGCCTGTTCTACACACCCTTAAGTTGCTAACCTCTAAGTAGGTAATTTCTTGAAACGCACCCACCCACTATGTTATCGACACAAAAAGAAAAACTGAAGACTGACACACCCTCACTACGAGTGCAAATACTACAAACAATTGAAACACAAAATACGCCACAAGCTTAAAACTAACAAACCCGTTGTTTTTACCTTTCAGTACTCTATAAAATGGAATGAAGCACACCTAAACCTACAGCGTTCCAAACTTTCCCATCGCGCGATGGCATTTTTTCCCGTACAGCTAAAACAAATCGTCGTGGGCCACGCCTCCGGCCGTCTCCGCGGGATTAAAACGCCCTGCCTCGATCGATCATCCCGATTTGATACAATACCTTGTACTAGCACTGTCTCAATTTGTTCGGTGTGTCTGATGTCTGATGAATTCTCAAACAGCTGTCGGTTAATGAATCACGGAATCATGCGTGCATTTGTTTCTTTATCTTTTTAGCAATTTAATCTGTTCCACAAATAACTAGTCACACTGTTCAATTATTGTCTCTGTGTGACAGCAAAAAATCGTGAATATGATCGCAAATGTGCGGGCATTAGACAAAGTACATATACAGGTTCCTTTCTGACTTGACAGCTCGCGTTAGTTCGCGTTACCCGTTGAGTTTCCGCTCTCCCATAATACCTACCAGTTTTCTAAAGGATCATATCTCCTTAATATATAACTATAGGTACTGCCAGTAACTAGCTGCATGGACTGTACCTATACATAAAGCCAAAATAAAACCTTGAGAATCTAATATTTTAAAAATGCGTTCTATTTAGGTATGAGTTGTTAATTACTATACCTACCTACCAGTATTTTACATAAAAAATATATCGCATAGTCTGCATTCTGAGCATGTATTCGTCCGTTGTGTTGTCTACAGCGTCAAAACCATCGCGTGCGTCCCCAATTAGATCACCGTCTGTAACTAAACAACTGAAATATTCACTGTAATACGAGCCCATTTATACGTAATGATGATGACATGGGAACTCTGTCATTTGGCGTCTTTGGCTGCCAGCATTGGCACATGGTGCGCTTATTTATTTAAATGTTCAATTGGTAATACGGCAGTAACAATCAATATTTAATTTGATACATCACATTCTCTACAACACCACAGCAGTCTTTGGCGTACAAATGGAACATTAATCCGTTATTCATGTGTCTTAGATTGTCTCTGAGGTTGTGGTTATTTGATTAGAGATTGATCTCTAATACCAACTTTACTAAATATACACCTGCACTAGCTTATGTCCATAAGTTTGCCAGATAGACTCAGGTCACCACACTAGTTGATACACTAAACTCAGAAGTTGCTTTCTTGAGTTGAACACAAGCCGAATATGTTTCGGGTTTAATCAGCCACAAAAAAGATTTGAAAGACATAACCACTTCGTTCTCAATCCTACCTGGACCGATTTAGTGGACAAAACCACGGTAGCAAAATAAATACATAAATAGTCTTAGAATGACTTACACCCGTGAAAAAAAATGAAGACCACATTGACGTTTACACTTGCGCTTTCGTTGCAAAAGTAAGTCATAAATCGTCCAAATTCGCAATGGGTATAAAAAGGTGGTTACGCAACAGCTCAGGTAGTTCGAGCCTCGGTCATTGTGGATGTGACCGCTCATAATAAATCTCCTGGCCGGCTCTCTTTGATTTATGTGAAAAATGACCGTAAATTGAAGGTTAAGAACAAACGTGAAGGTCCTGAGGTTCCTATTAGGTTGAATTAAAACGGGACCGGCAATCACTGGTTACGCAACCTGTAACTAATCATCTTGATGAAAGACCGACGGGTTCAACGAATCCTTGTCCTGATTGTTAACTAAAACCGTAAAAGTAAACTAACGTTTAACGAATTTGCAAAGAAATATTCTTTTATTTTAAAACTGGACTTGAATATGTGATATAAATGATATATTCGTTTTTTTATTTAGCTATCTGTACGTACTAATAGCGTGTATGTTTATAATTGTGATCAAAAACTTGTTTTACCAAAAAGCTTTTAGATCGCTTAATTAGTTTAAAAAGCTGCCTATCTTTACACGCCATACAGATGAAGCTAACGCACTATAAATTTTGTTCTAATATATAGGTAGAGATAGGGGAACACCAACGTATAAGCGCAGGGTGATAGTCGACAGTTAAAACAAATGATTGCACAACGCGCCACGCGCCACACAATCAAAGCGATAAAAATCGCATATAAATCTTTCAAAAAAAGTCTGCCTAAGTCAGCTTTCCACACAGTAGCTAATAGTCGCTCATAAACAATTAGTTCGTGTATAATAACAGTATTCATGGTCTGTCAATACATCGGCGCGGTTTGATTTACGCGTCGGGGCACGTAACACTTTCACCTCGGCCGCTACATCATCCGGGGCACATAAATCAATGGCGACGACTGCCCCTTTGTGCCCTTTTATCACCGCTCTCGGGTAATATACGTCCGACAGATCGCGGTGCATTAGGTCAGGCTACTTGGTCAGATTTGCAGGTTGTGATTAGGAAAATTATGTGTTTTTTAAGTTGGGGTTTTTGAATATAAAAATATTTTGAATTATAAAGGTTTGGAAACGGTCTGGCGGCGCTAGCCTGAACTCTTTTGTGCTTACCGGCACGTTTCCTTTTTTTTTTAATTCAATGAAATTGCATTACAGGAGTGGCAATGTTAACACTCAATCAGAGTGTATATTCTCATAAAGACGTCACAGCTTGGACAGCTGAACACTATAGTTTGTAATCCTGCTACGAGTACCTACACTAAGCAAATTTTATTCTACTTCTGAACGATTTTGTGTTTTATCTCAACTAAGACTTGTGAGTCATTATTTTCTTCTATTTTCGTTTTCTTCGACGTAACCTGTTTATTTCGAAACGCGTCCAAAAAATATAAAAAGTGAGATCTACAAAAGTTTTAATAGTGGACGTTTCATCATGACTTACAACTGTTATTAGGAACAGGTATCCTGCTCTCTATCTCCCCTGAATAGAGTCAAACGGGAGCCGCTCGCCGTCTAACAAACAAACAAACAAAGCGTAATCCGCCGACTAAGCCGACATAAAGAACGCCAATCAATAAATCACTTTCACTAAGGGCGGCCGCGCACTGGGCGCCGGCTTTTGTGCTCCTTATTGTCGGCGTAGATTTTTACAGCAATTAGCGACACTTACCTGCCACCGTCTGCGGTAATCCTATTAGGACGAGGGAGATGGAGCTAGCCGCGTGGGCGGTCGTGCGACAGAGAGCATTGTTGCTCAGCGTTTTTCGATCGGCTTCCTCATTGGGATGGTTTGAATGGACGTAGAGATGATCTCGGTTTTGGACCGGTTCATACATTGTATTACGATATGTAACATTTTATTTTTTATATGTTTAGATGAAATGGTTGCCTTGCTTTATTTGCGTATCCTTTATTATATTAACAAATTGAACATGACTTTATAAGAAATATTATATTAATATTACTTTGTAAGTAAATTGCTTTTAATTACCTAGTCGAATTTGTTTCCGCTTTTTAAGAAAGTCCTCTATACAGCATGTTAATGTGATCCGAAAAATCAATGTAGCTATTGTGTACTTTTACGCAGTGTATTTTTTTTTAATTTGTTTATTTCACTTCGTACAATTTGTTTGCAATTAAATTTTGACCCTGTGGTCGAATGCACATGCAAGTAGTCCTATGGCAATGCAAATTTTATAGTGCTGCTGATAAAAGGTTTAATAAATATTAAAACTAAAAGTGAAACTTATTTCTTACAACGACACCGTTGAATTTTATTAAGACCTTGCGTGTTGTATATCTAAAAAATAAATACGTTATATTCAAATAAGAGGTTGCATATTCGAAACTCCTGTATTTTCAATCATTTAAATAATGAAGTCCCCCTAAACAATTTAATAGAATTATCACTTCAAAACGCGATTGTTCATTTACGTTGCTCCTCGGCACTCCCCTCGGCTCCCGATCTCGAGTGAGCTGTTTGGTGGCTGTAAACTGATTTATCATATCACCAAGAGTTCGCCAAACAAGCATCATCTTACACGCATAAACCCCATATCGCCCGCAACCATTGTCAAATCAACACAATACATTTTGAACAATATGCTCTTAAAGTTTCAGTACATATTCGGTGAACATAGATTAGGTGGCTGTTTACCGGTTTAATGTAGCATGGCAACAGTTTAGGCGTAGGATTTTGCGCTTTGAGTGTTCACGTTTGAGGTTGGTTGTTGGCGCAGTCGGTAGGATGGTTTTAGTAGTTAGTGCCGGCGCGGGAGACATGCACAAGCTTGTCTGAGACGAGGGTGGCTGTGTATCATGTTGTCCGGTTTCCGGGCGCAAGTTGCCGGCCCGTAATTAACCAACTTACTACGTAAATGCTTGTTGATAAAACTTAAACTATCCCTTGCGTCGGCTGTGCATAGCTAAGTTGCCTAAGTTACAGAGTTTGTGTTTGTTTTTCTAGAAACTTTGCTTCATCGAAGGCAATTTCAAAGTACAGGAATGAGTTGTTATTTCGGTCGTCATGGTAATTTTTCCCCAAAGTTCTGTTCTCACGACTCTTACCCATATCATATTTTATCTGAAGTCTCAACAATATCGACAGTAAACTTTCCTTCAACCTTGTTGCTAGAAATGATTATAATTAAACGTTTGCGCAATCTGTTTTGTTTTGCAAAGACTGACCACAAAGTTTGTACTGTTACGGTCCCCGTCACATTCAACCTTCACAGCCACGTCTAAACTAGATTCTCGCTAAAACTAGAGCAATCAACAGCGCCGCCATAAAACATTCACGCAATCACACATCCCCGAACCTCAACACCGCATATTAAGCTTCCCACTATAAATCACCGTCTTCGCTAGAGATTCGTTTAATCATCTCGCGTTATTAATAACTTGGCTTTGAAATTAAACAATAAATTTGGAGGCTAATCGCGCGTCGCGGTGCAGGCTGAGTCAACGTTTATAGAGACAAATTGTTGCTGAGCCGACCGATGTATTAATCTTGGCGTAGCGATAGCTACGGCGTAGCACTATTGCTACGGGTGTCAATTGTCGATTTGAGAAAAATAAAAGTTTTTTCTACAAAGAAATATATTCAGTCTTCAGTGTCAGTTAAAATGTAAAGACTGAACCAAGAGCGCTTAAAGCTCCAACATCCTCGTTAAAATTTATTTGTTTTTAAGATCGTTTTGCTAACTGTTGGAAAATTCTCAGCTACGATGTTTTTTGACTGGTATGACCCGTTCCAAAGTCGAGTTTGCTTAAATAGTTTCTACATCAGTCAATAATTCAGATTTCATCCTGTCTCAACTTACAATTAATACAGCTCCGCCAAAACCATTATTAAAAGTCCCCAAAACTGTTACGAATATCTAAACGCGTACGAAAGCGTTTTATTTATGCTAATGCCCTCGCTGACTGGCGCAGACACGAATGTCATTTGTTATGATGTGTGTCGTTATATTAATGCTCTTCGTGATAATTCCTTATTGCATCCATTTGTAAACTATGTGCGAGCATGTTTGCTATTGTTTTAAATGGGGCCGCTGATTTACGCGCTGTTTACACATGCTTTGCTTTTGAATGGGGTCAGTTGACATTGAATTTTCTTCTCTTGTCTATACATTTGCCTGTAATATTTTTTAATTCTATCCTACTTGTTTTTGTATTTATAATTTATAGCGATGTCTACGACACAATAATTAACTATATACTTTAATTGAATTAGGAAGTGTATTGAGATGAATCCGCAAGTAATGTCTGCGTCTATTTATGAAATACACGTCTTACTAGTCACATGATGTGATATTTATACAATACTAGCTTCTACCCGCGACTTCGTCCGCGTAGAATTAGCAATTGACTTGTTTATCGCTATCCCGCTATAAAAAAGTAGCCTATGTGTTAATCTAGGGCACCAGCTATCCTCTTTCCATATTTCATCCAAATCCGTCCAGTCGTTTCAGCGGGAAGAAGGAACAAACATACACTCTCACATCGTCACATCCATCCTCACAAACTTTCGCATCTATAATATTAGTACGCAGAATTCTTATTGCAACCATCACCCGGACAAGAATGTTCAACGCACGCGATTGATTGTTACGCACTAAACAGAAGCAACTGGCCGCGACTATATCTCATTCTCAAAAGACAAATGAATCAATATCCACGTAACAAAACGTGGAGAAACGGCGGCGTTATCGTCCCCCTCGCATGACGTACGACGACTATTAGTGCATCCGTCATTAGTCACCGTCAGCGCTAGCCGACGCTGCATAAACTCGACCCTTCAAACGTTTTGGCTACTACGTAAAGATCTATGAGTTCTGTCACTTTTTTCAGACGGGAGAATAATTTCAATTGTTTACATTTTATTGAAATAACGAAATCATTTAGAATGTGTTAGTAGAAGTTAAGTAAGTTTCACGTATGAAATGTTGCCACTATCAAACATTTTAGGTCAAAATGTGACAATTGCAAAGAAATGGCGCCAGTATAGTCGTAGTCTAATTTATGTTTTAATGACTTCGGCGTAAGTAATTGTAATAACTGTTTTTTATCGGTTACTACCTATAGCCACTAACCCGGTTAATAATACGGGTCTAATCAAAACATTTAGATCGCATAATTTCTAAATGACACGAAGAAATCTTTCATTGCACGTATCTGTAATGTACGAGCAAATAACAAAGATAATTTAACTGCAACAACTACAACCACCATTCCCAGGATTCTCGTCTTGGGCTCCAATAACGATGTTTCGGTGCAACCATAATTAACAAGGGCAATAATGTGACAGCGTCCGTAGGTACGTCTAAGGGCTGAGGGTGTTAATTTGCTAACGCCCTCTCTAATGAAAGCCGCGACTTACCGCGCTGACGTCTCCGATCCCCGCCTAGATAAACGCTCTCAAGAATTTAGCAGGAAATTGGCGTTTTCAGACAACTCCCAACTTGTTCGGAAACTTGCGCGATACCATCGCGTAGTTAATCGCTACTGGCCGCTGAGAAACTTGAAGAAAATATGTAAAATATTTTACTACGATAACAATAAGTATAATTTTTTTTATATCGCTGGCCAATGACACATTTATTAAAAATGTCACGCTAAGTATTTTTTACTTTGGTAATGAGCGCGATGCCATCAAAATTGCCAGGTGTGAATTCGACGTTGGTCTGAATTAGTTAAAAATAAAAAGGAGTCTTACATTTATAAATTATGCATCATTCATTATTATTTTTCATTTAATTTATTTCTACTTGCTCTTGGAATTATGAGAGTCGGTGATAGGAAACTTTAGAGACTTCTGCAATTTGCAAACAATATTTGAATAACAACGTCAGCTTGTGACTAAAACCAACAGCCATACAAACCACGATAAAATACACTGTTTTAATAAAAGGCACGACACGACACGTCTTCAAAAGGCCCTCGCAATATCGAGAGTGCGATCGATTGCGAGGGAATCACTCCGCTTTGGAACTAATTTGATTTTAGCATATTAAGGGGTGGTTACATCTAGATATAAGACGCGTCTTGCGGTCCCGCCCTTCAGGTAATAACGCAAATGATGTAAGGTGCGCCCTAATATCCATCACACGCGGGTATTTGCTTATCTATGCAAACACGGAAGTGTAAAAATTGTCGTGGAAGGAACTAAGGGCTCGGCGTTTGGGCGCTGAATTATTTGAATTAATCGTGTGATTATGAAAGTTGTTTTCAAATTATAAGTGGAATTTTTAGTGGATCTGTGCCAAATGAGTCGTTGCATTATGTCGTTGTATGTATGTTATGTCGTTGTTTTTCTTGTGTTTTATGTACAATAAAGAGTTATACATACATACATACATACATTATATTTGTCCGACGTTCATAGGACACCCGACTAGTGAAACATACATATATTACGTCTTTATCCCTTACGGGGCAGACAGATGCTAAGGTAACAAAACCTTAAGGCCACGTTTAGCATGATTAAGGGTGTATATGTGGAAAGGGAAATCAAAATTGACATGGGTTGCTAGCCGCATCGCCTTAACATGATTCCTAAGATTTTCGCCCATTCCCTCGATGGAACTAGTGAAAATGTGGTTTAAAAACAATTATTTGTAAAGCGGAGAGCTTTTTGGGAAAACATTCATATAGTCGAATTTTTTACCCAAATATAATTAACATTTCTACGACTACGTTGTACCATACAACAATTATTAAAATTCGTCGAACAAAACAAGTGACCTCGGCGGCACGGCAGCGTGAAACAAAATTCTAATATATTTTTATCTGATCCAGCTACGCAACAGCCTGATTGCGATTGCAGCGAACCCATTTAACTTTATGAATGTCCCCGTTCAAAAATACCTCTCGAATATTCTCCGCCTCGATTTTATTGTCTTCGGCATTCCTTTTTTACGATACATTTACTTTATTTAACAAAATCGTTGAATCAGGCGATTAAAGCGAATCTATGGAGGTATCTTTTCGAACTTTTTTCAGAGATATTTCAAAATACATGCTAGCGTAGTTCGTAAAGGTGGGATCACAATCAAACGGTAGGAAGCGCGGTACGGAAATAAAATGTAAGCGTGGAGGGTAGATAAGTGAGCTCGTGCAAATGTGCCGGCCTCCGAACAACTCCGAGCACCTCCGAAGGGCCCGAATACCTCCGACGACCTCTCAATCGGATGCCGGCTACATAAATAAGGCTGGATGAAGGCCCTTATCTCACTTGTCGCCTCACTTCTTACCTTTGATTATGCGGTAGTTGAAAAGTTTAAGTGCTGGGAGACAATTTATCACGAATGCTGATGTGTATTTTTCTGTTTATTTCACAATTGGAAAACGACGTGTGAATGATCTTGGATGATAATAATTTTCGATTCGCAACGATAAACATGCATTTATATGAAGCTTACTTATTAATAGCAAGAAAATATAATACAAGTAGTTGCAGGCCTAATGCAGCCAACCACCTACTAATCAATATTTTTACGTTCACGTCAAAGTTATTAATATGATGTGGCTGCTATCTCACTTTTATCCCGAAGTCCATTCGGTTGTGTAGTTATTTAGGCAATTCATCGAATTCGTTGGCTTCCTCCAGTGGTTTGTTTATTGAACCGCGAAGCATTTGTAATCGTTTAATACCCTCAATTCTTTATCAGCGGAGGGGATATCTGCGCCGCGCCACCCCGCCGGCTCTAATGTATTACTTGACGAAAGCTATCTGATTATCACCGATACAATTTCATTATACCCGTGGAACAATCTTTCTAAAACTTGTCCCTTTAGCCATTGTAAAGTCGTAAACCTTTCATTTGCCCAGTATTTATTAGGTCAATCACGTTCCGCCGAAGGAAATGAAATGAAACGATACAAACTAAGCAGCTCGATAACGACGTCATTTGCTTATCAGTTGACCATTACCGAAAATCGAACGTCACATTTCCAAGAGTCCGAAACAGTCCCGGCGTCTCCACTGACATAAAAATACCTTATCAAAGGACCTCCATTGAAAAGTGCCATCGATTCCAATATTTACTTTAAAAGGAGACATAAATTCTGGCCATTTACAAAAATAAAAACATTTCGACCCTTATCGAATTCGATTTTTAAATAACGGTGCGCCATTGGTAGAAGCTGAGGACAAGGTTTTTGTCCTCGGTTCCCCTTTTTTCCTGGGGAGGAATTTCTTTTGGGGCAATTTAGAGGCGAGCAGATAATAAAAGGGCTCTAACTGCGTCGATCGCGCCCTAATGAAAAGTTGAAAACTCGTTTCTCTATCAATAGGTTACATTTCATTTTCGTAGATAAATAGGTACACTTTCCACGGTAAATTTCTGAATGGTTATTTAACCCTTAACCAAACAAGGTACTAAGAGGACCACATTATTTTGAAGCTTTTAAGCCTTATCATAAAAACATAAGAGTTCAAAATTATTTGGTCCTCTACAGTACATTGCGGCAGTCTTAATTCATAAATCTGGTTTAGTTTAAACACAAAAAAATACGTTAAAATTTACTTAGCCGGCTGTTACCTTATTGTTATGCCATATTCAAAGTGTTCTGTGGGTACCTATCAATTTCCGGCGGATGGTAGAGATACAATGACAGAAACGCGAATTCCAAAACACGTCATCTAGTGTTCCATAGGCGGGTGGTGGTGCTCGCTCACTTACCATCAGGTACCTTAGTGCAAGGAAAACACGTTTATACGTAGGTACCTAAGCGTAGAGACAACGACGTGTACCCTCAGACAGCAAACAGCCAAACTGGCAGTCTTAGCTAAAAAAGATTTGCGCTAGCGCGTTGGGTAGGTACCCAGGAACTGTGGCTATAAAATAAAATCGAGTATGGTAGAGCCAAAAGGAATCGTTTTCATTGTAGCCGTTTGTATTTACTTACGTATGTTCCACTGTAACACCGAAACTATTCATCCGACTTTGATTGACTTTTGGGTCGGATATCATAAGCTGGCTTGTTTTATAGGACGTGCACAATCACCAAAAATAAATTTTACATCCGAATAACCAATTAAGAAGAAAAATGCGGATATTTTTGTACACGATATTATAAGACATCTCTTCATTACGTGATTCGGAAAAACATTTTTGACTAGTTATAGTGAATATTTGAGGAAATAAGAGCTCCAAAATTCAAAAGAGCCCTCGTATTTTTCAGAATACCAAGTTTTCTGCGGATGGGTTTTGATTTTAAACTTTACTAGATTTTTCACATATCAGTTTCTCAGATATATCCTGGCACGCATAATCTGGCTGTATTCGGCTGATCAGCCTGATCCGGCAGCTCTTGACCCAGTTCGGATGCACCGGGAGCAAATCGAAAATCGATGTGCCAACGACCTCGACTCCCGCGCTCTTGAGCAGCCTCCGCATTAGCATGGCGGGTTTATACGTCGCAGCTTCAACAGGGCTTGCTATTGGTTATTTTATAGACGAAAAGCGGGTTTTCTATCATGGAAATTGGTTTTCTGTATTTAAATAAAGGAAGATTCAATCACGCGAAATATTTCAAGGCTTTCCTCTACCCATAAGGGATAAAGACGCGATTAATATGTGTACCTATATGTAAATTTCATTTCAAAGACTTTGATAGTCCGTCGATTTTTAAGATCACTCCTACAAAAACATAACCCTCCTTCTGGCGCAGTCAGGTAAAATACCAAGTGAATGTGGTAAATTTAATTTAATTTAAACGGCGAGTGGAGTACCTGTCACAAAATTACCGTTATATCTCATCATATAGTCTAAAATTAAAATATACAGGTAATTTGGTAGCATTGAATACATTTTTACCAAGGCATTTTAACGTGTTATTTCAAAAATAGATTACAATTTTACCTCGGTATTGTTAAAAGCCTACTGGCCTGTGGAAAATGTACAAGTTTTTTTTAATCGCCTTTAAAAAACCTAGCAAGTAAATATGTATTACTAACTCTAAACTATAAGATATGAAAGTAAACGTTCAAATAGTTTTTACCATCGATAGTCACAACAATAAAGCTCACATAATAAAAGCGTAACTTAAGGAACATTGTTATATTAATGGATCCATACTCATATAGAGATAGGTGTAGTGAAGTAGTGATACGCACGAACACGCGTTTTTTGTCGCCGGTTATTCCCCTCGCCACGTGGTGGGCACTAATTACTCAGCTGGGACCCCCCCAAATGTGAATTTTCCACTTAAAACAAATATTTTATTACGTAGCGTCAACCTACTTCTTTGATACGAGACATAATTTATATAACTTACAAAACAGGATTCATACTTTTGTATGTTTATTACCGGAGCGTGTCTTCAAAGAAACTGTTAAGTTCTTTTGTGATGTTGTTATTCAGCTTCCAGTAAATATTTATTTCTCTTAATATACTTTTAAACTTCGATAAAAGTGCTCAAGAATCTTGTGACATGGTAAATTAAATGGGACGTTAAAAAAGCTCAAATTAATAGATAAGTTATATTATTGTAAGACAGTAACTGCTGCCTACAGTCACAATAAACAGTACGAACATAAAACCTAATCGTATTTGGCACTCGAATACTAACTTAAACGAAGAAAAGCGAGTGGAGCGTCGTCCCGTATTCAGCATCTGCCAACATGCTCCGCCGCATGTTACATCAGACGCTGAACGAGAAAATTAACGCGCCCCGCCATATTGAGATTGTTTAAAGTTGGGAATTATGTACAAGCAACCGCCACGCCACATGTCCTTTCTCGGAATTCGGGAACTTCGCCACGCGTATTCGAATTTCTGTATGGAGTAGAAATACGGCTTTATAGGAGTAAAATCATACTTTCTCCTCAACGGCGCGCGGGGTTCTGCCACTAATGACCGCGCGGGGAGAGGACGCCAACCTATACCTACCTACTCGTACATGCCACCACGACAACCACACTTTATATTGCGTTTAGCTGCCTACCCACACTTACACACACAGCTCCGACTCAGTTTGTGTTTTTTATTCTTTATTCAACGTGCACGTATATTTTTCGACGGCCAGTGTTGCAGAATTTGTGGTTTTACCTCGGAATACATATGTGTTTTGCGAAATTTACGTGAAACGTCGAGTCATACGGTAATGCATTCTAAATTTCGCCAAACCACATTCAGCTTTCCACATATTGTACGCAACACTTGCATGATATCATTTTGTGGTAGAAGCAAAACTAATGTTTATGCAAAGCAGAGTATAAAGTAGGTACCTAATAGTTATCAGATTATTACATGGAATCTGCACTTAGAGATTTTAGAGGAACATTCAAAATTACGCGAAAACATATATCCCGCAACTCATTATACAGAAACAAGATTGCAAACCACATTCAACTTTAGAAACAGAAAAACCGCAATTGAAAATCTTTACGAAAAAAACCTTGTCCCTTACTGTGTCAATACGTGACAATGGACTATCGACGTTCTGGGTGAACGTAAACATTTCCAGTAGCGAGCCGAATCGTCCAAAGCGTCATCAGTTTCGGCAAGTCACTGCCCCCGCCTGTCATGCATGTGTTAGACTCACGGGTTCGGCAAAAGTTGAGCGAAGCGCTGAATCACGCCAACCCCTGGACAGCCCGCCTGGTTAACATGTGTGAACTCTCGACTCGTCTGTCACTACCCCGAGCCCAGGAATTAAGACGCGAGCTGTCACACCACTGTTAAAATGAGATTTGTCGAAAATGAGACGTGAGAGTCAAATTTTGTTTTTGTCAGAGCACTTACTTCTAAGGTTTATACCGCCCTAGTCACACGTTAGCATTTTAATACGCTTTCACTTCGGTTTCAGATACTTTTCATTTTGAGCGGTTTGTTTTCATACAATTTAAGAAAAACAATATTGTATGTGTTGATCTGTGTGATAGCTGTAAAGTTTCCGTTCGCACGCACAGTCGGGCCGACAACGGCCAGTTATTACGGAATTGTCGTCCGCGACCTATACTTACCCGCGCATACTTTGATGACTACATCATGCCACGGACTCCGCTCACTTTGAATACTTTGATACATTACGTTATGTATACAAATAAAACGGTGGCGTTAGAACAAGTAACTATGCTCATAGTGACAACAAATAAGCTTTGGATAAACAGACGATAAATAATGACGTGAAATACCTACCGTGTTCTGACTGTGTTACTGCGTGATCTTTCAAAGTTTAATAAGCAATTAAAGTACGTCTACTGTACGCTTATAATTAAAAATGGGTTCCACGCCAGAAGTACTCTCAATACCCCGATGAAAATAGTAAGTTCCCATCCCAACTTAAAGAGGAAAATTAATCGCTGGTAATTTATAAACCAGTATCGAAAGAGGTCTAGGTTGAAGGTATTAAAACGAATTTCATGTTTGCCGCTTGACTATTGGAAAAGGGCGTAAGTGAGCATGTGTTCACATAGCTATACAGCCTTTTGGTATGTGGCTTCAGGTTATGTTGCGACGCCTGCGCCGGCAGGGATCATAAAGAGTCCGCCTCTCGACCGCGGGCGGGCATGGTCGGCAATCATTTTGATTTTATTGGTGCAGCGCGGCGCGCGCGCAACTTGGACCGCGAGTGACGCCTTAATGACCGCTTCAAGTTCATTGACATCCCAGCATTTATTAAAACATCACATACCTACCGACTGTATAGTTACAATACATAAATTCAAATACAATTTGCGAGACGGTAACAAAATTACCTACTCGTAAACACATCAGGGATATCGAGCGCATCAAACACATTTGTGTGGAGCACATCTTTCAAACATTCAACATAGATATCCAAATTGTTATTGGAATAACGCATCATCCATCAGACGGCTCCCGTCACTGGGGTGCGCGAAACATTCGCGCGAGAGGGACAGGCTGCTCGCGCCCGCCGTAGCGCGAGGGGGATAGGGTTTAAATTTTAAGAATTTGCATAATCTGCTTGGGCACTTTATCATAGAACCACGTGGCAGTGACTGGTGCAGTCGCGGATTACGTACGCCGGATTAAACCATCGGCGGAGGCCGCCCGAGTCACGCGCTCGCGACCACTTTCGTAGGGAACGCACAGCACTCAAGTGTGTCTTAGAGTTTCATGATTTATAGTCAAATTAGACATATGTAATGACCGTTACTCGTGTACCTTCACGTTTCGTTTTCAAGAATGTTACAAAATTTTATTCAACCAATATGGTCGCCTATCAAATGTAATTCTGGCTTTAACAAAGTTCCTAAGTATCTATCTATGCGACTGCATTTCGTTTTATCGGCAAACTTCTAAATGAAAATACCATTCTTTGAGTCGAAACTTATCCATTGGTCGAATCAACGTAAGAACACAATTGAAGATCTAACGTTTTTTACGAAATGATAAATATCACACCGCGAGGCACGGTCGTCCAAAAAACGCTTAACTTGTCCCGCTACAAAAGGAAAAAGCCAGCGTCTTCCGTTCGGACGGAGCCAAAGAAAAAATCTTCGCGAGGGATCCGGGCCTTCCATTTATCATATTCCATATTCATTTATTCGTCAAGTTCTGGATTCATTTATTCGTCATGTCTTGATTTCGTCTCATTTATTATTAAAAATGAACTGTCCGGAGCAGAGCGAGCGCGACATCGCGGCCACTGTTTCAATCTTACGATAATTTCATGCTGTGTTAGGTCCCCGCCAAGTTTTTGCTACAAACTTTTGGAATAGAATATAAGGAAAAAGTCAATTGAAAAGAACTAAAACAACACCAAGGCGGTCCGAATCTGCGGCTGCAAAAGCAATTGAAAATCTTTCGATTATGTACCTACTCAATTGTGAGTTCGATTGCGATAAAAAACGGTTCGTTTCTATTATTCATGCGAGTCTCGGAAACAACACAATTGTTCAGGCTTTACAGTGCCTTTTACAAATAAGATTATCTTTTAGCACAAGCCCCCAGTTAGTTAAGCGATGGCGATCGTAAGGTCAGTGGAGGGTCTATCCGGCTGCTGACCGGGCTTGGTATGATGGATGGCGCTCCCGTATCCTGCGGTATTTCATTCACACGCCTCTTAGTTACCCTGAGGCTTTTATAATGGTTTTAAAGTTTCTAGGTGGCAAACGAAGTTATTGATTTGATAGGAAGGCTTTAAAAGAAAGTTACAAAGTACATTAGTTGAGTTTTTGAATTGCTACCACAGCCACTCTCGTATCACTCACAACTCTTAGTTACCCTAAAACTTATACTTACCTAATGGTTCTTGTTACATTTCAGGTAAAGTTCACGGTTTGGTCCGCATTTACGTAGATAGTATTTTGTCTTTGGTATTGCATTATATTAATGTCGAGATGATGCTTAAACTTGCTGTTAAACGTGACTCCGTTAATACTATTTTTTACACGCACAAATCACGTCTTTATCCCTTACGGGGTAGACAGAGCCTAAGGTAACAGGTACCTGCAGGCCACATTTAGCAAGATTGTGAGCGTATTGGTGGAAAATGGAATGAAAATAGTGATGGGTTGGTAGCCCCATCGCCTATAACATGATTCCTATGATTTTCGCCCATTCTCTCGATGGGCTTTTACCATCTGCGCGGGTAGAGAAGCGACTGGTCCATTCTATGTTGTTTCTTTGCTCCCAGACCAGCATGGAAGATATTTTTTAATTATTGAAATGAAATGAGTTTATTTTGCTGGAACATACACAGGTTAAATTTAAATATTTAATTAGATACCTACTCAATATGAGAGGCCCTAATGCCCAGCAGTGGGTCTCCCCTAATACGAGATCCAATATAATGTGACACCTGGTCAGTGGAGTGACCCGCGGTCAGAGATTATCGTTCGTCCGCCAGCGGGCTCAGACGTGATCGATGACGTCACGGGACGTGACGTGACGTGACAGACGTCACGACCGCGGGATGGCGGCTCTATTAACACCCTTACTCAGCGATTCTGTTTCTGTTTAATGTATTGATAAAGTAATTAATATTTATACCAACGGATTAATATCAGGTAAACCGTTTCATGAATTATGTCTTAACCTTGTAGGTAACCCGTCATTGGCAGACAGAAATCGTTTATGGTAAAAGTTTGGTTCTAACATTATGACTAAGTTAAAATAAAGAAATACCGATGTCAAGTAACAGAACCTTAAAAGTGTTATATGAATTAATGAGGTAAATTTAAGATAATGAGGTAAAACTAGCGTGGGAGTGAGTGAGTGGGAGCAAAGAAAAAACATAGTGTGTACCTGTTGCTTCTTTTCTCTCGCAGATGGTAAAAGCACATCGAGGGAATGGGTGAAAATCGTAGGAATCATGTTAAAGGCGATGCGGCTAGCAACCCATCACTATTTTGATTCCCCTTTCCACCTATACGCCCACAACACAATTGCATGTTAAACGTGGCCTGAAATCACAGTGAGAGCTGTAACATAAAGGTAGCCATTTCTATTGGAATATAATTGTATAATATATTACATTGTGGCCACCATTAAAATCCCAAACTCCCAGAATACGCCCGAAGTTGGATATGCGATCCATTTGTAAGCAATCCCAACAATAAAACGTAGCTATTCTTTGGCGGTTGTCGGCGGACCATTCGCCATAACAAATGAGCGACATTACGCTTGCCCGCGGCGCTGCCTACGTCACCGCCGTCTCCGCCACTGTCGGAATATCATATTTATTATGTTACAACCATCGTGGAATAAGTAGGTAGTCACATTAATTGAATAAGGTTAAGGAATAAAACTTTGACTAGCGTAACTAAATACTTGTGGCGCCATCTGTGATGCTTGTACGAAGGTATCACAGTTTAATTTAAATAGGTACTTTGTTTTCAAAAGCAGAAGACGCTCGTTCAATTTCGTTTATGACGATAAGTTCTGTCAAAACTTTCATTTTTTAATACAAGCTTGTTTTGCTGACTGTACTTGCATTGTCATCTGTCATACATATGTGTGGGCCATATTTCAAGTCTATCGAACCAACCGTTGAAGAGTTCCCTCCTGCGGAGACAATCCTGGCTAGGTCTCTAGAACTCTTCTACCAGATTATTGTATTGTCATCCGATTTACATAATTATACAAAATTTCAGCTCAATAGGTTGAAGATATCTGCTTCAAAATTGAGTCCCAAGATTCCACCCGGACAAACATATGTAGGTACATGCATACTCGTACATACATACGTACAAGTACATACAATGTTGCAAGTTAAATAAAAGTTTGTAACAAAGTGTGTAAATTTTATTTTAGGCTGTTTCATTTCATTCACCTTAACTGCATGTTTGGGTTTTATCGAAATGTTTCTCTATGACAGCCTGTTAAATTTAACTTTATTGACAATCAGATAGCTGGATAGTGGTTAGTGAGCCTAAATGCATGGGCATTTTAAATTTAAAGTACAAATGATACAATGAATTAAAAATTGTAATCCAAACACGAGGCTTGAGAGGTTTAGAATTCTAATCCGTATATTTTTAATATCAAGTAATGTAATTGTTTACTTTTGAGCAACTGTTTTTTATGCATATTTTGATACGAGAAAATAAAATTACATTATTTAATTCACTGTCCACTACGTTTTAAAGAAAATACAAAACCCTTGCATGTAAGACGAAAGGAAGAACTGAGTACGTCGAGTTGCGTATCTTCGCCTGGGTTTTGACACTTTTTCCAAAATATCTTTCAAATTTGAAAGCATTTTAGTCCATTGTGGCAAAAAAACGTTTTTTAGTACTCGTGGCTATCAGTATAAATCATTAAAGCTTTGAATTTCATTGGTTAACTTGGAAATAAATGGCCCTAAAGGAATAGGCGAAGTAAGGGCATTTTTCCCTATCTTCGCCTATGGCATGCCTCGCCGCTAATAATAAGCTTTTCTATGACTTACACATGTCAAGTCTTATCTACTTGGAGTGTGTTAATATAATATGAACCTTATAACTACACCAGGCTAGTCATATTTTAAAGAAAATGTGTAGTAGGCGAAGATTGGCTGCAGTCTGAGGTTGTTTCATACATTTTCTAAAACGATGCTAGGGCTGCCAAAAATCAACCAACATGCCAAACAAAGGGGAGTAATGGTTTACAGTAAAAAAAATATTTTTTCAACATTTTTTACAATATTTAAACAAAACGTATCTCTTTTCGATTAATTGAGATCCAATCAACCTTCGGCTATAAAATATTTATATGATTTAATCTACTTATTAACTTTCCTCCAAATCGTTGAAGCCATTTCCGTAAAACAAAACAAAAGAAAATATTTAAATTTGCAAACAAGTAATGTCATCCACTAATTAATGTGGTACAACAAATTTGACAACCCTAGGGGTAGGCGAAATTTGGCAACAAGATGAACGAAAAATACCCTCCCCAACGTTTTATCCAATAGTGATTTCTAGACGTAAGCTAGCCATTAAATAATAGTTTCACATGAAAAAGAAATAGTTAGAGGATATAATCATGTTAAAAGTTTAACATTATCTGGTCTGTATCACTGTTTAAAACCAAAGTTAAAACACGAGCATAAAAAAACACGTGGTCGGCGTCGCGAAAAAATCCCACTGAACATCAACTGTGTGAAGTTAGCCGCAGATCTTTCGAATAATATTGACCGCCATTAAAAATACTTTGTACTTAGCAGTTTTACGTAAGGCTAGCACTAGAAACATTTCGGTAGTGTTAACTTATGTCAAATTGGGCGAAGATAGGTAGCACAGGCGAAGATACGCAACTGGACGGTACCTAACAGCAAAGAGTTCTCAAGTAGTCTCGTTTAATTTGAACTCAGGCCTTATACTCCAAAATTCGATTTTTGAAGTTCATATGGCGACATTCCATTCACACTAACAGTTTTCAATATGAGAGCGAAAGAGACGGTACGTTACGAACTTCGAATTTCAGAGTAACCCCTCAGATTCGTCACAGTACCTCAGTAAGCTCCTCAGCGCGCATCGCCGCCGGCGCACGCCCCGCCCCGGGCGCCGGCGCGACAGCAACAAATGACCCCGACGCATCATAATAAATAAAACAATTTGTTCTTAATTAGATTTCGTGAATTTAATTTTCATGCCAGTAATTGGTCGGTGGCCACAAAGAACCAGCCTCTATCGGTGATGGATGATCGAACGGCGCCTTCGTACTATTTACCTACGCTCGCTCCACCGTAATTAGAGGTTTCGGAAGTTTACTTTCATTATTGCTTATGAACCTATTACTGTTTCTAATATAGATTTCATTTCGTTTCGATTTACTTTTATTGTCTGGAGCGTGAGACCGACGAAAATTAAACGTAAATATTTTGTAATGATTATCTTAAAAAAGGTACTTACGCATATCTACTTGTGATGTAAGAACAAAAATATAAAATTAATGAAACATGTAGGTTAGTGTAAGTTAGTTGTAATCGTAATGAATGCATTTTTTGCAACAGGGAAGTCCTAATAAAAACAAATGGAACGGAATACCGACACAAAAGAGGAAAACAAAAGACAAATCGAAAAACGTTTTTCTTTTATATACGTACGTACTGGCAGCGGAGGCGAGCGTAAAGTTTAAAAAATAAACGTCGAAAAAATCTTGAAAAGTCACGGACGCTTAACTTTCTTCCCCTGTTTTATTTTTCGTTCCCTCTGCACTCAGCTGTTCTTTTTCTCCGCATTGTTGTATAAATGATGCCGTCTCCCTCTTCAACTGATAAGTTCCTTTTAAAACTGCTGGAAAATCGAAGTCGTACACGGTGTAAATTAAAATCTGGCACAACCCAAGCATAAGTCATAAAAAGAAAATATGGCCGCCGTTTATCACAGAAGTCGTTCTCCGTTGTAATTGTTTCTTATTTTCAATTCGTGTCTTTGGGAGAAGTAGGTATTAT
The DNA here is from genome assembly GCA_949127965.1 of Pandemis corylana. Classification (NCBI taxonomy): domain Eukaryota; kingdom Metazoa; phylum Arthropoda; class Insecta; order Lepidoptera; family Tortricidae; genus Pandemis; species Pandemis corylana. Next base: position 5,546,538 of record OX421859.1, on the reverse strand, counting down.
TTTTCTGTAAAGCGGCATGCATAATCCGTCTGCACATTTACAGAAAGCTAACGTTAATAAAGCTACTTTTGTGAATGGAGTTGTTAATCTAAGGCTTATTTTGTACATTTTTACAAATACTTATGGGTTTACATCACTGCATTATTGTACCTACGTAGGCTCTAGCTGGAGCAATATTCGATTTTTATTCGCAAACAGAGAAATCTACGCAACACGCGGGGTCAAAAGCGCACACTCACCGTGATACAAGTAGTACGGTAAGCAAACAAAACCGCCGAATTTCTTACTTCTTAACCAAAAAAAGCCTACTTCTACAAGCAATTTTTCACTTACTTTACTGTTTGTTTCCTTTCTGAGTCAAATCTTGGCAGTCGAATTTGAACCACTTCTAATAATCGAATTTACTAGAAATTTGGTACACATATATAGGACGCCTAAAGTACGGTCAACAAAAAAAAATTTTTAGTGCAAGCTTTTCTACTGACTACAAAGTATATTTTTTACAAAAACTTATTTATATTTATATACATAAATCACGTCATTACCCCTTACGGGGTAGACAGGGTAACAAGACCTACAGGCCACGTTCAGCATGATAGTAAGGGTATAAGTAGGTGGAAAGGGGGAATCAAAATAATGATGGGTTGCTAGCCGCATCGCCTATAACATGATTCTTAAGATTTTCGCCCATTATTATTATTTATACTTAGGTACATTTTATCTCGTATAGATTCTTGGAAAGCATCATATCAAAACAAAGGTGCAAAACATTCACAAGATATGCGAGGAACTGTAAACCATCATTAGGCTGCGGACGGTACGATGCAAATGTAACGGGGCCCGTCACAAACTACGCATTCAGCAGCTCTGTACTGAGATACTGTAGCCGCATGCCAACCTCAGAAGTCTCAGAACGCTTAGTATAAGTTTTTTGTCGCAACAAACGCCTCGAACTCGTTCGCGTTGAAGTTGAAGTGTCAGAACTATGAGATTAATTTGTTGCCCATTGTGCCGCTGGTGACGCTGCCAATTTAGCCATTTTGATTGAGACATTTACGCGTACGCATTCGAGACGGTTTTGTGTTAAAATCTTATACTAGAACTTGGACTTAAATTGGACTAAAATGCTTATTTCAAACAAAAATTACATACGGATATGACGAAACTACTCGTATATGAATCTTCGGGCAAAAGTAACACAAGGCAGTACTTACCTAATAATTAATAAGAGCCCGTATTCGTCAACATCATAATAAGTCGTCATAATAAGTACAAGTATAAGCATGTACCTAAACACTCACTGCACTATACTATAATACGGTGTCATTGAAACCGTAATAAATGTTTTCTTGCGGCCTGTCATTAGCCCACGAATACGAGATCTTGGTGAAAGTCCACAAGACATAATATGTACTTGATACAGTCGTACGGTCAACTCGACGTTTATACAAATGCAATGGGAATTCATTCACGAAAAAAAATGTTAAAGCGTTTGCTGGGATGTAATGAAATGACGTAGTAACAAATAGATGAATGGAACACAACGTCTTTATTTTTTTAAATAGTTATTGACACTATAACTCGCACAACGCACAACGCATAACTTTGTCTCTCATTTTCAGGTGGCCAGATTTATCTTTTTATTAAGTTAAATAATCGAATCACCTTAATAGCACCGCTTGTAAATAAAATTAATTGTAGGTAATGAATAATTTAGGTAGGTAGCCTAACCCAACTATGTTTTTGGAGTTTTATATGCATATAAATCACATATTAGCAGAAAATATCAAACACCGCAGTAGTACCCCTTTATTCATAAACACTTGTTAACGATATGTGTAACTAACATTCATTTGTCTTTATCTGTCACTTTGCCATTTAAGTACCATTGCCAGGCAACAAAGACCTTATTGTTTGTGCCATAAAGGTATATAGATGTTTTTGACGTCTTGGTATCGTACATGTATTTATGCCCTTGACTGTACATGAAGTTAAAATCGGTGATCTCACACGGACCTTCGTTTATTACCTTTGTTTTGGAAGAGCGAGGTCTCCTGACACAGGTACCCTAAAGTACCTACTGGGAGGTCTCAACCTTAACCATTGTAACTCATCTTTAAATCAATAAAGTATTATTATTATTATTATTACCTATGTATGTAACTCCATGTTCTCTTCTAACCCTGGGTTAATTAGTAGCAGAATTTCATCAACTGTCATCCCTAAACTAGGTATAAAGATTTCATATTTTAAATCTAGACCGCGCAAGCGGCTCGAGGGGGTTAGAGAGCAAAGAGCAAATAGCAGCTAACCAGCCAGTTTGTACTCCAAACTAGCTTAAACTTCGGCGGCAAAAACTGAAACAAAAGGCCTGGGGCTGATATTGATACCCATGACTTGCACTAACCGCCCCTGTCTCGCGTCATGGACAACTACCCCGTACCCCCCTTGTTGGCGAAACGTTGTCGCTAACTTTGTATTTAAATAGTCTTATGGTTAAGATTATGCACTGTGTGCTCACAAAACACCTTACGAAAGGAGATGATGAAGCACGATTTCTTTTTCTACAGTAAAGAAGGCAAACTAGCAATAGCAACTAACGATAAGTAATCGCCACGTTCATGAAAATCCGTAACACTAAAGCTTTACAAAGTCGTCAAAAAAATAACCACACACACCTATCGCGAAGTAGCAACGTGATTGGATTAGCTGCTGGTTTAACAAGATACAGCAGTTGAAGTTTCGTGGCGCTACCCAGAAGTACTACTTCAAAACTGATGATCACAAATAATGAAGTATGTATTAGGTTAGAAAATTTAAATGGTGAGGCGTAATAAAGGGCTTAAAACGTAATAAATAATAAAAAACCTATAGAGTAAAACGACGTATCTACGGTAAATTCCGCCACACTGTTTAAATACTAAAATTGAAGTCCTTCACAAACAGTGCTAAATCTTATCCGGCGACAGTTAAGAGGGCATGCGCTTGAAACTTGTGAACCCACAGAACCGGGACTAAATTTACCGCAACGGCAATAAACAAGTGGACGAGGCGCGAGAGGAATATTCAAGAGGAAAGTTTGTCCAGCGAGTCCACTCAATGGAGCGACACTTGCGCGGAACGGGCCGAGTTCGCCGGACGCCGTACGTCATCGGCACATGCACACCCCTTAATGAAGCTTAGGAGGCAAGTTTAGGACGATTCGCTAAGTTGTCGTCATCTAAACACGTTTTGATGTCCACTTAAATGGTGCGGGTCCTCTTAATAGTTTGCTGGAGTTTGGTGGTGGATATAGTTTAAAATATTGATTGCCAAAATATACATAAGACATAGCTATGTGCTGTTAACTCGGTGCTTTTGTTTGATAAAATCTTTCAACTAACCTTTTCACATTTTACAAGGTATTATTTGACTTGCAGTGTTCCACGTATTGTATGTTTTTTAGGTCTAACAATCGGACTGACTTGAACTACATGACATATAGAATGGACGATAATGCAAGTTGTACATTTTGTTATATTTTTAAGTTTCTGTTAAGTACGTATTTAAAGCGCAATTTAATTTTATAAACACCACACCACGTGCTTAATTATAGATACAGCACCTACGTCGGGGTTTGCATTTAACTTATCTTCGCACTAGGTACGTACCAATATAGTTACGCCAGTTTTCGTCGGGGTCGCAATGTAACATATAATTTAAGTCTACGCATCTGTAATTCCTGCAACTCCGACAAAAACAAAACGCACCTAGACAAAGAAATCAAGCTTTGTGATCATTGACAGCCATATTTTTGCAGAAGGAAAAGTGCGTTACCACGTGTCTACGCCTCTACACTTTTTGAACAGCAATCTTCATGAAAATTAACTATTTCGCTTTTTGTTTTGTATTCTTTGAAATAGACGCGTTATACCTAAAATAATATAAAAGTGGCACGCTACCGCCGCGGGTTGCACGCGACTCGGGCAAGTTGTAACAAATTTTACAAAAGTTTCGGACGATACGATATCACCGCGAACTCCGGAGCAGCGCGCCCTGCGTGAACACTAGTATTATTTGCCGCAGTAAAAAGTTTTTTATAACACATTGAGGTCGCAACTACCACGTAGAGTAAGGAACTAACTGGCTACGTAACTATATTGGTCTGGGGATCGTAGAATATTGTTATATGAACAAACAGACGCCCGCAACTTCATTCATGTGTACTATCACTACATAGTATAAAACAAAGTCGCTTTCTCTGTCCCTATGTCCCTATGTATGCTTATATCTTAAAAACTACACGACGGATTTTGATGCGGTTTTTTTAATAGATAGAGTGATTCAAGAGGAAGGTTTTTATGTATAATTCTACTCAGACAAAGTCGCGGGCAGAAGCTAGTTATTTTATAAAAATTAAATTTATTTTCAAACATTTTCTGACAGTATCTTTTCTTACTGACATTTGATTTTGGTGAGACAAAGCCTATATTATGTTGGAAATGTCATGAAAAGTCCTTCGTTAGTCATGATTTTGGCTGTACCCTACAACAGACTCTGAAGAACTAGACAGGGACAGTTTAGAACTATAGATCCTAAATTATATTGTTGATTGGTAAACTTTGTATTGCGTTTTCCTAAATTTCTTTTCATACTATTTTTTTACATACATACACAAATCACGTCTCCATCCCTTAAGGGGTAGACAGAGCCAAAGGTAACATGACCTAAAAGCCACGTTTAGCATTATTAATTTTTTTTTTGTACTTTTATATAAGTTTACTCTTTAAAAGAGAGTTTATAGACAAAATTATAATTACGTATAAGTATAATTTTATTTAAGTTTACATGTATTAACGCAGAATCAAAACTTATCCAATGTCTATAACACAAACAAGACCCAAATGTCACATTAAAGTGACACGTTGAACAAACAAATAATAAGCTATTGCCACGTTGCGATCGCGTCGATCAACACATCCGACGTCGCATGCGTCGGTCGGGCCACGCAACGGAGCGACAGCACGCTGATAGCAACGACATGGCTTGATACACATGTCTTATGTCAGGTGACGACTAAAATGGATACTATTGCGAGAATCGTATTAAATGAACAGTATTTTTCTAACGCTTTTTGTTCTTTACAATCATGCTAATCGTGGCCTTTGAGTCGGGTTACCTTAGGCTCTGTCTACCCCGATAAAGGCGTGATTTATGTATGATGTATTATTTTTGGATGGATAAGGGAAATACTGCAAATTGTCGAAATGTTTAAATACTGATGATTGAAAAACTGACCGAAAATTACGAGTATTTATGTAGGTACATTATGTATTTCATTTTTCACCTATACGCCCACAATCTTGCTAAATGTGGCCTGTAGGTATCTGTTACCTTAGGCTCTGTCTACCCCGTAAGGGATAAAGACGTGATTTGTGTATGTATGCATGTATGTACATTATGTCGGCGATTTGTATTCGAATTCGAATTACCTACTGGAATAATGTTTTGTGTAATTTGGCAAAAAACATTCGCTTAAATACACATCCGCGATTGATTCCCTACTCGAGACATACAAAGTTATACGTTTTCTCAAAGGTTGCTTTTTTTCAAACATGTTTATTGTAATACAATATAACGTGTTGTCGTGTCCGCCGTCCTCCCACGATAGTCCGCTCCCGCGCATCAATCGACGCCTCGCCGAATTTAGAACACAGAAAATACGTTTCTTATAATAAACAGGTCGGATATTGATGTAAAATGTTACTTTAGAACATCACATTCATAAAAGTTATGCGACAAGTGTCAGGCAAATCATTCACGGGTTATGGCTGTCAATCAAATAAATTGTCACATCGATATTCAAAGATTAACGACTGCTGTGGAGTAATAATAATAAAAGGTACATGAAGAGTAGGAATTGAACGAGAGTGCCACTTTCTTTTTCACATCACATCACATTTTAACGCAACATTCTTCCATCTCCTTCTCTCATCTGGTCTTTAATCAGTTATCATGTCTTTATTGTAAGCTGTATCAACCTCTGTAGGTAACTAACTGTAAACGTTGTCTTGTAAGATTCCTACGATGGATTACTATCTCAAAACGACTCCAATTATCACATTACAATTTTCTACTTTTTCTAATTCTAATTATCTCATTAGACTCCTTACTCACAATTGCACTGTCTGAATTGTCTCCTCATTTTCTAACACGTCCCCTATCTCTTTTCTTTGGGACAATCAGACAGAGAAGCTCATAGCAACAAAGCTAGTTACAGCCTCTCATGCTACCCGTCGGTAGATGGCTAATTACAGGTGCAAAAACTTAGCAACTATTTAACCGCAGCTATTTGCCGACTATTATTAATTTAAAGACAAATGAAGTGAAAATAGATGAAACGTTGCATACCGACTCTTGTATAGACTTCCGTTCCGTTGTCCGCAGACAGTAGTCGGATTGTTTCTTTTAATCTCGCGCTGTAGCCGCCTAATGACCGCGCCGGCGCATAACGGTGCGCTCATTCATCAGAACTGTCAACGACATCTATTGACAGTTTGACTTCTAGCGCCGTTTACGGGGAACACGGTTGTCGCTACTCTACTCGCTATACGTGGAATGTTAGGCTATTTTTAAAGGTAGGAATCCGAATGTGGAATGAATTTGAAAAAAAAAATGTTTCTCACATAACAATAATGCTAGTGCAAACTTAACCTCATGAAACCTACGTACGTTTTATGTTCGGTAAAGAGTTAAGTATACATACATACAAAACAATAAAAAAAAACAATGAACTCTACTACTTAACTACTATTATTAAACTACTTCGATTTGGTTAACTGTTTTAATATCAAAATTTCTAATTTACATTTGTTAACAGTTAGGTAAATCTATAAATTGACCTTAATTTTAAACCGTCCATCGTTGACCTTTGGAATTAGGTATTGTGTTCTTTGCGCCATTCATTTTATCTCTCAGCATCATTGCTCGCCGTCACTTCAGTCCACAATCGCTCGAATCGTCCGTCTAACTTATTTACACATTACCTACTTTATTTAGCCGATACCGAAAACAGCTTAATGATCGCCTTGCATGCCATCGATAAGAAATAATATGCGCGGTAAGAAAACTCCAAGAATAAATAAATTCGACCTAACTAGACGCGCCCTGACGGTAGCCGTTCAGAAAAAAATCTTTTATGCGGTCCGGGGCAACAAACTACAATAGTTAGTGATAAGAATGTTAAAGAAAAATAAACCATTAAAATATCATCAGTCATCGCGCGACCCCCGCGGTGGGCAGGTCAGCGGCTAAGAAAAAACCTTACAATTCAGAGCCGAATTCAAATGGAGAATGATTCATTTATGAAAATGAAATGACAGATTGAATGAATGTGGAGGACGGTACAAAGGAGATGCGGCTACTGGCCATTGCTTTGTAGCTTTGTGCCACGTGCTCCCACGCGGTGCTGGGTCTCGCGTGCGAAGGCCATGCGCAAGCGTTGCTTAACTCTGACAACTGCTAAACCCTTCTAACCCTGTGGGGAAGCAGAGTTCCATGTGACTGAGACAAGGATTTTCAATGTCAGTTGTGAGGGCACCGAAACCGGGAGGGTCGTGAATCAGTTTAAATATAAACTACTTTTGCTTAGTTTAGTAAGTAACTAAGTACAGACAAATTTCGCAATAAATAAACATGCTTCTTGTGTTACAAACAAGGTCTGTGTGAATTGTTTAAGTATGCACTTTTTATCAATTACAACTGATGAGAGTCATGAGAAGCTTAACTAATTTGGGTCATACACAATGATATAGACGAACACTACATCAGTTCCAATATATGACCTAAGCAACAATTTTTGTACAAAAACATATTGTATTGTACTCCAATGCATATAAAACGAAGATACACTAATAATAAAGTAAAAACAGGCTAATTTAATGAAAATTTAGGAATTTAAAACACGATCCAGCATAAACACTGTACTTTAAACAAATTAAAACAATCATAAATCTGAACAATCTTTTTAAACTTCTAATACCCGGTAAAGTGCGTCAGTCTCGAGTATTGTGACCTTATCTCGTAAAAATGGCAATTACTCGCTACCCTTCCAGCCCAAATACTAGGAAAGAAGGAGCGCAATGAAATTAAAAATATGTCTTAAGGGCAATTAGCCTTAACTTTAACTTTTACACCAAGTGCCCTATCTCGCCCCTCGCTCTTTTCAATTGTGGGGTCCGCTTCTGGTTGAAGTAGATTTTATTAACAGGAGTTCTGACTTTTGAGAGTTCACTTGCCCGCTTGAGTAATGCGGCAATAAGAACAAATTGCAACTTAACTGAGCTGAATGCTTCTTTCAAGAATGATACTAATTGTTTTCGTTGTACCCGGGCCACACCTGCCTATCATCAGAGCCAAACCAGTTCGATCTCCAAAAGTGATTAATTTAAAGACTCTACATAGAGTCCTCGTAATATAATGTGGTTTAATCAGTAGTTTTATTTTTACTGACTTTCCTCTTTTCACTCCCTATTTTCATTGTGCAAATTAGGTACACACATATTCTTGCAAAAATATTGTATTGACCAAAAAAACTGACAACCTATGCAAATAGTGGGTATCAGTAATATTTGGGGGAAAATTTTCCATTCTGAAAAGTGTGACCACAAAATTATTTCCTTAAACAAAGGACGCTGCCCCAATAAACACAAGAACAAAGGGCCGAGTGATCAACATTGTCGACCGTAACTAGGTAAAATAAAAATTCCTAAGCCCGCTACTTCGGAGCATTGACGAAGTGTTTAACAATAAATTTCCATTTAAAAAGCCACAAGCAGAAAGGGAGGGGGGAGGCGAGGGGGCCGCAGCTTCCGCCGCTTTTTTCCTTCATTTCCTCTCGGCCGGTAGGGTGCGCCCCAGTCTAATAGTAGAATTAAAACGTTACTTTGTTTTTTAAATGCACGGTATGGGTTGGTTAATTATTTACGGGGATATTCGGGTATTTGGGAAGTCACATAGGATGTGCACAGCGTGCTTCTGTAGGTAGGTAAATTAACAAGATGATTGTGTTTGTTCATGTTTATGAACCAAAAATAATTTTTTTTGTGGAATCTATATGATATTAAAACGCAAACTATAGAAGATAAATATAAAAGAATTTTGTACTTCTACGCTTAATACCGGCGTAATAAGGTCGCGGCTACATGTGTATAGTTTATTCGTTTTAACTGTATCCTACATCAATAAATACTTAAATATACTTACTACACAATTCAAATAAAATAAAATAAAGCTTGTAATCACATTCCCTAGTAGTAGGTAAGTTAAGTACTGATTTAAACAGCTATAAGGGCCCATAGTGAGCGTCGCATAAAATATTGGCGGGATAATAATTAAAAGAAGCGATAATGTCCCTCCGCGGTGAAAAACGACTGCGCCATCCTTTTATTTGATAAATAAAATTTATTCCACCGCCACACCGCTTCTTAGGGGATCGGCTTGCTACTCTTAACTGATCATCCTGAGATTTCAAACATGAGTTAAGTATTTACGACTAACTTACGTACATGGACGTGACAATTACACTATTATTTTCTAAACAATAGCCACAATTTACCCCATGACCTCGGAAAAGGAGTGGGTTCCCAATTCGATGGTTTATCAATTACGGCAAGGCATTTGTTACAATTTCAATCCTTACGATGCAGGAAATTCATAAGGATAGATACAGGTGCACATATAATATTGGAAAAAAAGAAGTTGAAGTCTAGACAACTATGTAGCTTCAGATAATATATGTCACTGTAGGTATTAAGCAGAAAACGAAGCAGTGTGTTTATTCAATTGCATGCATCTTGCTTTGCCCCGCATAGCTGCATTTGCCCCGGAGCGCCGCGCGCCCCTCACCCCTTCCCGCCGCCCCGCACTTTACTGCGCACTAAATATTCTCCGAGCGACAATTGCGATTATGAAAAGTGCACCGTTATTTATGTCCCACGGCCGTTTATTTTTTGTCGCCCCTTTCAAGGGCAATTAAATACCACCGTCTTAAAGCGCTTTGCATATTCCGCGAGGCGACTTTATTATGGTGCGCTAATAAATAGTAAAGGTCGCGTTTTTAAATGCGATGTGCGATGTCAACCTTGGCGGATTCGTGTTGTCTAATGATCCTTATTTTTTTCGTAAATCTGTAGAACATTTGCGAAAACACCTACTCGATATCCACAGGCGTCCTGTGGACGATGGGGCCCTCTCTGAATGTAAAATGTTGAATAATATGTGGATTTTTGTTTATCTTCTTTGTTTCTCGGTCACAGTTTTTGAGGTTCCATTCATTATAATTATCCCAAAGTGCCCAGGGCCTGTTAACTAAAGACGGTCCCGAATCGTGTATCGATTTCAAAATCCGCAGACTAAATAAATAACCCGAATTTAATTTTCTATAACAAAGTTAAGCGAACACGAATGCCTACAACGGGATTAGGAAAATAAACTTTTTAATACGGGATTAATGAAATTTTCTCGTTGACGGAATCGAACCGGGGTCCCCTGGGACGGCCTGTCAAACTCGTCCAAACTTGCGCCGCCTGTCTGTCCCCGGACAACTTTTAATAACCTTCTGTATCAACCAAATGGATTTGGGAGCAACAGTAGCAACAGTAACCGTTCGCTCGTTCCGTTGTAACTACTAGACTGGGGTTGGGGCACCACGGCCTGTTGGGGTTCCAGGAAATCGGCGAGCGCATGCAACGCTTACCTACACGGCAGTGCAGTTAATTTTAACTCCGAATTAATGCAGAACACAAGCGTTTTATGCAAAATATAACAGCTGAATAATGAAGGTGGTGCAGAAAGGAACGATTAGAGGATTTGTTGTAGTGTACTCTAACTGCGTATAAGAAATATATGTTAATGCTTGATTTTCATCTTGCTATTATAAGTTAAGATGTTAAATTGTTTATACATACATACATATACTAGCTGTTGCCTGCGATTTCGTCTGCCCAGAATTAAAATGTGTCCCGAGCAGCGGCTTCTCCCGACACTTCCAAAAGTTATCGTTACATTGCAACCAATTTACAAAAAGCCTTGGCAATTTATACATACCTAAACCATCCCTTCCTAAAAGTGAATCTATTGGTGAATCTAATGGTTATTTTCAGTTTATCGTAAACAGACAGACAGACGATGAAAGGTACCTAGTTCAATAAATGAAATCGTAGCACGACGCAAAATCAATAAGTAGCTAATGCTTTCATAAAAACCAATACATATTTCGAATATGCCCTTCGATACCTATCTCTCCTGTATCGTAAGCATTCATGTAAATATACAGAAAATATTGGAATGCTCCGTCTGCGGGGAGTCGGCAAACCTTCATCGTATCAGATGCTCCCGGGATAGCGCCCGCGAAATTGAACCGTCTCACAAACGTCTCCCGTAATCCGCTTATAATTGATGCGACAATGTCAAATACGCCCGATACAACTAATCGGAAAAATACAGCCCGTGATCGATTGAAGACGAACCAGGCGTGTTGTGACAGGCTGCTATTGTGGAGATGATTCGATTAGGAGCAAAAGCTTGGATTTTGGTGATGGATTTAGTTAAACTTTAAAAATAGACCAAACAGTAACCTGCTGGTTTTTTGTGATTAGGTATTATAAATACTCATTCACTTAATAGGTATCTCTCGGAGTTCGCTGCAAGCTGGGCTAGATAGATACTTAAAACTAGATCTTGAATACAGTTTCTCTTCAGATTACTTAATTGTTTAAGTGAAATAATCATGTCTATCCAAGGGCGTTAACCAAACTTGAATAGAGTTTTTCTTTCAGTGTCGTAACTGTAAAGTCTGGGGCCCATGGCGAATTCTTCAGATGGGCGTCCTTCCTCAATATGAAGAAGTGCATCATCGTTCCTTGTACGCTCAAGGCTGAGCCAGTTGGAGACCCCGTAGAGGCCTGTGGCAATTTGCCAGTTCTTCCACCCTGCAGTTGCGCCACTGGTTTCTCTTCAAATTAATTCTTAACGTGAAATAAACCTCGTCTATCTGAGAGCGTAAACGCTTTTCGCAGTTTATAGGTAACTCAACCTTGATAACGAGCACTTCAAATCCAAGGAATCATAAATGTACTTAGGTATAATATCGGTCGCGGAGTCGAAACGACATTGCGCACGACACGAAATTGAGGAAAAATTTACTTTTCGCCCGTTTGAAATATTGAATTTTTACATTTATGCCTTTCACACCTCATAACGTAATATTTCTCGGCAAGCTCCCTCCCTTCGGTAACTTTTCTGTTGCAACAGCAACATTCAAAATAAATGTTAGGTGCTTTGTCAAGGCGGGGCCGTGTGTGGCGGCTGTACAACCTCAGTGAAGGCCATTTAAAATTTAACATTTGCGTTATTTATTAAACGCAACTGCTGTGCAGGATTACCTTTGTCTATGGTGCATAAATACCTTGTTATTACACACACAGTTACTCGTTATTGACCGAGAGTAGGACAAATTCCTAAAAAGTTATTTAATACAAGATAGAAATTTTAACTAAGAATGAATGAATAACAAATAAACACTTAAATAAGTATAGGTACATATACCTGGGGCCTGATTTTTGGAAAGCACATGTGTGAAAACACCACTCGAAAGTGGTATAAATCTGTTTATATCTTCAAAACTACAGCTCTAATCAAATTTTTGACTAGGTCACAAGATTAATGAGAGCCCTAAGTATTTTCTAAGCTACTCGTATCTCAAATTCAGCACAATTTTTCACCACTTTCGAGTGGTGTTTTCACACATGTGCTTTCCAAAAATCAGGCCCCTGATCGAGACAACTCTTATATCCAAACTAAAACAGCAATTATTATTAGGTGTACGGTATCTATATAGCTCACAGTAAAAATACATAATAGTTATAATAATATACCATGTGAATAAGAGTTCGTAAGTCACAAGTCAGTGCCGAGCGAACATTTCTTCAACTTATCACACACGAAGACTGGCCAATTTCAAAGGTAGTGTTAAACTGTGGTCAGCGGATCCCTGGAGGTCCGTTTGTACTTAGCTATACATTATGTATGAAAGTCCCCAGTCATATGAGATGCATGTCTTAACTATTTACTTATCACAAGTGTCGTAACCGCTGCGCTTACTTAACACAGCCAACTTTTGTTTTATTTGGGGACCCTGAAAATTTTACTTGATTTAGGGGACCGTGGCTGAAAAGAGGAAAACACTGGTCTACGGGTAATGGTAATTAGTTCCACAGCTTAGCATAGTGAATTAAAATTGTAATATGTAAAGGCAAGCACGTTACAAATGTGGCCACGACATTTAGTGCGAGGGGCTTCGATCGGCCTAATGGGGCCCACCGCCAACTGCCCACCGCACTAATTAATCCTTTACCGGCTCTTGATTAATTATTTAAACTTGCCCCCGGTGCTCCTTGCTGATAGTTTGCACTTAATTGAAACGATAGGCCTCTTTATTATTGTAAACAAGAACTACCAAGATGTGCATATATACCTCGCCTACTTTAACTTGGCATTGTTCCCTGGAGCAGGAGATGAGTATGCTGGGGATGGGATGGGAGGGAGGTGACCGAAACTGCCCAAGGAGTCGGTGGAGAGAAATTATACGAGCCCTATACCCAGCTGAGGGTACCTAATAGCAGAGATGCGATTTATTTGAAATACTTCTATTTAAAATGCAAATACAAAATGCAAAATACCTATTTTGTATTTTGCATTTAAATGCCTTTTAGTAAAAACCATTTTGTATTTTATTTGAAATACCTTTCGGGATGTATTTTGCATTTTCATATTCATTTCAAAATGCAAAATACTTTTTGATTAAGTTCAGCCAACATTACCACTCAAACAAAATGAAATGAACGAATGACGCTTGTATTGCCGCACTAGATGCACAATCAACCGAAATAAATGGCCACACAATTCACAAAATGGAGCCATGGCTCTCTTTTCATTAGTCTACTTGCCTTACATTATTTTAAGTGAGTATTATTATTCATTACACATAAACGGATAACTCACGTATAAAAAGTCGAGTGATGCTCGACATGTTTCGGACTATTTCGTAGTCCTTCTTCTCAGAGCGCTCGCCCCGGCGGCAGCGAAACGAACACAAAAAAACGTTAAAAATGACGATGAAAACGAGGGTAGTTGTGCGCCGCTGTCAGTTGCGTCGAACAGCCGCGCGAGCAGAGCGCTGGCGCGCAGTGTTCGTTTCGCTGCCGCCGGGGCGAGCGCTCCAAGAAGAAGGACTACGAAATAGTCCGAAACATGTCGAGCATCACTCGACTTTTTATACGTGAGTTATCCGTTTATGTGTAATGATGATTAAGTCTCACGGTAGTTTCATGTTGAAAGGAGTATTATTATTATTAATTATTAACGTAACAGAATTAATTGATACGCGTACTGATAAATTTGACCAAAATGTCATGCATAAGGTGCCATGTTATTAGACGTTTTTGTTCGGCTCGCCATTGTGTCTCTATTTCTCATGATAAATTCCTAAAATAAATAAAAATGTCTGATATTTGATCAAAAGGTATTTTATTTTGAAAAAGTATTTTGAAAATACCTATTTTGCATTTAGCATTTGAAATACAAAACGCAAAACTATTTAGTATTTTGCATTTGAAATAGTAAATCTGAAAAGTATTTTGCATTTTGTATTTAAATGCTTTTTTAAAACCATTTTGTACATCTCTGCCTAATAGGAACTAAAAAAGAAGACACCGCAACAAGACACTCTCTTGCCCCCTCATTCTAGAAGATATAAGCACCGATATAAGCAGGTGAAATGAAGCCTAAGACTTCCCTACGACTGCAATATTACGCCGTGTGCAGGCCTATCTGTCATATACTCTCCATTAGGGCTTCGCCGCAGTCGGGTGAAAATTCAAGCAAATTAGGAATCTTTAGGAGCGGGATCTGAAAGTCGGTACGACGTCTTGGGCAGTAGGTACGATGTAACGTCATCAAAGTCTCATCTAACTAAAATTCATTTTTAATTAAATTGATTTTTTGATAATATACCTCTATCGACACCATCTACGTATATGTTTCCGCTAATGTCGAGATTGAAGAAGACAAGTTGTTTTTAATCGGTCGTTGTTGGATAGGATTTATTTATCTTATGCATTCGTTTATAGTCATCTGTTACTTTGCCTCTTCCCTTTGTCGTAAACAGACAGAAATCGTGCTAGTTTAACGTTGCTCTGTAGGTAGTTGTCATGTTTAACAGCACCATATCTACTCAGATACAGCGGCTGACCGTACCTACCCTTAACATTTCAATAAAACCACACCCGGTGATAGCACGGACTCTTGACTTAAGTGATGTAGTGACCCTTAATCGCAGTAAATCTTGTACCCGAGGGGGAACAAGCCCATAACACATCATTTATTACCTGCACCGCTACAGGGAAATTTAAATAAATTTAACACTGTTTCACATTTAATTTAGGTTAAGCAAGGTATTGTTTGTTACTACTGTTTAATCGAATGTAGAGTTAAGCGACAAATAATAAAGTCAGGGGGCTATAGAATTAATTGGCAATATCATAAAATTTGTGTTACGCTGAGATACTAAAAAAATACTGTTGAAGACTACAATTAATTTGGTTAGGTACCTCTTTACAACGGACGCCATTTTGTATCCGTCTGACTGAACTGTCTCTATATTAACATCACGCCGACTTTTTGACGAAGCGTAGCGGTAACTTTCGTGATAGGTGCCACAACTCGACAAATTTGGCAAAACTAGACCGCAAAGACACATTATGTCTATTTGCTACGCTTTATGGCATGTCAAACGACATACAACCAAATTCAAATGTCGTCATAGTCATAACGTGCGTGAAGCCAACGGGGCTCTATGATTCAAACATCGAAGTTGCCCAAGTGGTCAGTGGCGCGGAAGTGGATCGCGATAATGTGAACATTATACGAGCCTCTCTCGCCCCGCATAATCGTGCCTATTACAACCGGCAAAAACTTACCGCCAACTTGCATCTTTTGCACATTCATCCTCCGCACCCGCGCACGAAAGTCGAATTTGTTAGAGGGCTTGCTGTCGTAACGTATATATCAACGTTGGAACCATTAATTGCACATCCGTGTGTGAATTATACAATCTATTCTGGTTTTAAAGTGTCTGGGCAGAGAATAATTTGTCAGGTGTCCGGTTTTGAGATAGTTTAATAACATTTAATTGAAATTGCCCGCGAAGAATGCGTGTACCTATTGGTAAATAAATAAAGTCTTAACAGGCTCGAAGAATGAAATAAGATGATCATCGATCTGCACATCATATTTTTGTGCCATAGAGACATCAACAGTGTTCAATATTGCTACATTTAAATGACATTTTACCCATACCTACCTATAGGTACTTACCTAAGCTACGTAATCTTATATTCATATATCAAACTACCCGAACACTTGTGCACCTCTGTATACCCGAGCTGACCAGGGGCTATCAAGTTTCAGCCCCAGTAAACTTATAATTTACTTATGTTGTTCAACTTTATACAGTTCCGGACCAAGTTACAGACTTGACAGTTGAATAACAGGTACCTAAAGTCATCATTTTTGCTAACATGTTTTGATCGACTTAACAAATGTGGAGGGATCGTCGGGCCGGTCGGATAAAATTTTGCTGTGCCTTTTCAATAATATTTACATACGTAAAGCCCATTATAGCTAGGTTCAATTGTATATGCCGATGCATCCATGCGAAACCGAGGGCAGTGCTCAGTTTGAGTGACAGCTGGCGTCGTCCAATGGCGGCCGCGCGACCTGACGCTTCGTGTCAATCATGCGTCGACGCCAACCCCACCACGCTAACCAACAACCTACACAAAACAACCCTTATCCCTCCGTAATTAAATACCATGTCGACCGCACGAACGCCACGGCGATTCCTGACGACTCGTCACGCGAACGCGATCGCCCCATTATTCGCCGCCCTTTTGTAATTTGAATTTCGGATTCCAATTCGTATTTTGTGGTAAAATAAAAAACATTGTTTCGACACAATGGCGTCAAGGGCGGTGCTCCAACATGCGATCAAGTTATTACATTAAAGGAAAGCGCACCGCGAACCGCGCAACCTATTATTGAAAGCTTCCAGGAATAATATTTATAATGAATACCTACAACCTTTTACTATACATACATATTATATACGTAGTACCTGTATCAACTTGGTTAACACATTAACACTATACTATACCTAGCTAAAGGTTCATTTCGCCTTGTTACAGAAAATGGTCTGCCGCGAAGACTGCGGACCGCGTATACGAATACGCAATTGCTGGAATTGGAGAAGGAGTTTCACTTCAACAAGTACCTGTGCCGACCGAGAAGGATCGAGATCGCTGCCTCCTTAGACCTCACCGAAAGACAGGTAGCTATATTTCTCTATAAAAAATAATAAAGTAAAATCTACGAGTACGTGCTATGTAATCCGACTTAGCATGAACATACTCACTTGCACGCTAAATTGTTTTATCTCTTGTTCTAGGTGAAGGTCTGGTTCCAAAACCGGCGCATGAAGCACAAGAGGCAAACGCTCACTAAGAGCGAAGATGGTGACGATAAAGACTCGACTACTTCTGAAGGCGGCAAGAGTTCCAAAATGGGACTAGACAAATTCATGGACGACGATGGTCCTCTATCCGGCAAAAAGAGCTGTCAGGGGTGCGAGCTGCCGCCGGGAGCGCTCTGCTCTCCGGCCGAGGAGCTGCCTGAACTGGCTTCCCGTACACGCAACAACAACACCCCTAGCGCCACTAACAACAATAGCTTCGCCAGCGACGGCGCATCCAGCGTCGCCTCTTCCTCTTCCCTTGACAAACTAGCAGAGGATGACTCGAGAGATGCGCACCCTCAGTCTACCGTCCCCGCACCTCCCAGAAGTCTAGCCAAGAGAATAAAACAGGAATCCAGAAAACGTTCCCCCTCACTAGACACTACTGCGTGCAAAATATCTCCGTCGTCCTCCAAAGACGGCCTCGGTTCCGTCGGCTTGCCAGACGGAGCCAAGTTCTCGTCGGTGAGCCTCACTCCATCGTCGACGCCGGGCACGCCGTCCAGCATGCACCAGAGCCCGCTGGGCCACTACCCACGCCCGTCGCCGCCAAACGCCCCGCCAGGCCCGCCGCACCCGCAGGCCGTGCCCAACGCTATGCCCTCATACGTTATTAGAGGCAACGCACCTCCTGGTCAGTTCGTGCCTCATCCAGACTTCCGCATGGATTCGAAGCAATTCGTCGGGAAACTAAGCCAGTACCCGCAAAATCGTAACTACGATAACTATGGGGCAGCAGTGCACGCCGAGCAACACGCGTACGCTCGGAACCAACAGCACGCGCGGCAGGAGGGCTCGTCAGCGGGACGGCCGGCCAACGGAGTCGCGTCGCGGCAAGCTTACCCTCACGAGATGTATCAAAACTACGGATACCCGGCAACGTACGGGAAGGATCAAGTGGGGTACGGTCACCCCGGATACGACCAAACACAGGGCTACCCAGGAGAAGCCATGGCTTACGCCAACAGCCATTACGGGTATCACTACCACGAGGGTCCGCAGCACGAGCACGCGCACGGGTACTACGGGAGCGACGCGCAGAAGAGTGCCCACGGGAACGAGTACGCGAAGAGCGGGTACTATGACGCGAGCGGCGTGTACAGCGCGCAGCAGGGCAGCGCGGCGCAGTACGCGGCAGGCTCGGCGGGAGCGGCGGGCGCGGCAGGCGCGGGCGCGGCGGGCGACGCGTACGGCGGCGAGTGCGCCGGCGAGGGCTACGGCTCCTTCCAGCAGTTCTACGAGGCGACGCACGCGGCGCCCGCCGCCGGAGACAACTCCAACTCCTCCTCGGACTTCCACTTCCTCAGCAACCTCGCCAACGACTTCGCGCCCGAGTACTACACCATATGAGACAAGGACCTCGCCGAGCAGGCGAGCGATCTGTTCGTTTAACGCTGCACGCTGCGCGCTGCCGCGGCGCGCCTGCAGCGGATATTATACTGTACAATAAAAGGCTTATAATTAAGGGTTACAGAGTCTACACGACGAGTGTATGTTCGCCTAAGGCAGTTGTATTTAAGTTATACCTACTATAGTTAAAGTTGATGTAATAAAGTGTACATAATTAGCGACCTATCTAGATTAGGGACTTTAAATACCTTGTAATACATATTTTTAATGAATAATATTGATTAATTAATTTAGGTGCTGATATCAGTCGATATTCGTAATAAAAATAATCTCGGTAGATCACTTCTACAACACGAATGGCTCTAAATGATGTTAAGTATATACTTAGCTGGCGCTCTAACTCTTTACGCTAACTAATAATATTTATGGTAAATACATTATTAATACGCTAGGCATTACGTTTACGAATGGAATACTGCATGATGCGCCAGACCTGTACCTACCTGCCTGGTAGGCGCGCCAACTACCCTTCGGCTTCGCCGTCTACTGCATACATATTGTTCGTAATTGAAGCTGATATCAATGTAAATTTCTTATTACGAAGTAATTAAAATTTATCTTGTATCCAACACCTTTACACGTGTTCATGGTAAGAAGCGTTGAATTAAAATTTGATTTTACTACACTATTAATAGAAAATCGTTTACAAACTTAAGGAATAGTCGTTGCCTTATTTAGGTAATATTGTTTTGTGGGTATAAGACGTTGTAGATACGTATAAGATAGTTTACAGTAAGTCATTATATTGTAGATATCAGCGGTATCATTTTGGCCTATTAAAAAATAAATCATTTGGTGTCACAACGTTCACAGTCTCCCTTATTTATTCCTTTTCCTTGTACCCATCCCGTCACAAAACGTAACTATTTTAGGTTATCTGGAAGAGATCCCGAGTCGCCTAAGGATCGCCTGAATCTAGAGAGCCTAAGGTAACAAGACCTAAAGGCCACGTTTGGCATGATTGTGGGCGTATAGGTGGAAAGGGGAATCAAAATAGTGATGGGTTGCTAGGTACAGCCTAAATATACCATGATTCCTAAGATTTCCACCCATACCCTCAATGGGCTTTTACCATCAGCGCAGGAAGGGAAGCAACTGGTACATTCTGTTTTTTTTTTTTTGCTCCCAAACCAGCATGGAAGAACATTTACAATTAGGGCTAGGCTAATCTTAAATACTGGGGCCGATTCTTTAAAACACATGTGAAAATACCACCCAAAAATCTGGTTTTAATTTACTTTCGTAATAGTCGTTAAATTCTGCTGAATTAGAAATATGAGTTTATTAGAAGAAAGTTACAGCTCTATTTAATGTAGACAACCAGTCAGATAAATCTGAGCTGTAGATTTGTAGCAATACACAATTTCTTCCACATTCAAACGGTACTTTTGAGTGATGTGCTTTCAATAATTGAGCCCCTGCAATAATGGCATGCCATGTATGAGTTCCCGGATATTTTGGCCAGTTTCAAGTAACGCGAGTAGAATACCTTAGCACTTAGTTTGCTAAAAACCACTGCAACAGCACCAATGCCGCATTATATCTATAATGAGGTTGTATTCAGGCTACAGTGTGCGCCGTAAACTTGTAAATAATAATTGATATGTAAGTAAATATTATTTTATTATTTACTCAATAAAGAAGCTAAAACAAATGAGAGATACAATTTACTGCCTTCAAATAAATCATACATCAGTATGGATTCCATTTTTAATTACAAAAACAAGAAACAAAACTCGTGTTTTCAATTAGCATTGATAGAGGTATAGTAAATTAACCACTAATTTCATTGGCATAAATCAGGGGTGGCCAACAGGTCGATCGACCAGGCGATTGTGACTGTTAGTCCAGTCGTTCGTGGCAAGGCAAAAAATATAAAAACATAGACCAGACAGCGCAACATAATCACCAACTGCTGATTTAAAGTTTCACAAAATATGTAATTGTTAGATCGCACAGGGTTTCGTTAGTGAACAGGAGATCTTGGGTCTGATCAAGTTGGCCACCCCTGGCATAAATGGTCCAAAAAAATAAGTGACTGTGGAAAGTAATCACTACAAATATTACTTAGCCATTACAAAATACAGGCTTAAAATGTGTAGATAAACATCTGATTTTCTTGCAATTGTGACAAAATTAGATAATATTTTTTCATTTGAGATTTAATACAGTAAGTATTTAAATATGTTACCAAGCAAGCATGTTATTTGAGGTTAGAGTCCAGTGTTATGAGGTGGAGGCCTTCTGTGCCTGTGCCTGCGCCTGCATTTTCATTTCCATCATCATGCAGATTGCTTCACGGATCTTCGACTTCTCAATACCCATCATTTGGATTTTCTCCATTTGTTCTGTCACAAATTGGGTTTTTCTTTTGAAATAGTCTTTTGCACCTTCTATATCCTAAAACAAAAAATATATATTAAACTAATCCACACTGCGTTAAAACAATTTTAAATAACAGGTTGGCTTCTGCTTACCTTTTGTGCATAATATCCTGTGCCTATGTCTATAACTACATGTTCAGTATCTGCTATAGTGCCAGGGACATACATGGATCCTGTAAGAGGCACCAAAATACTCTTGCCTTTGGATTTAGGAGTAATCTTATCCACACTCTCTCCAGACTCGACAAATTTGCCTTGCGCCATCTTTAGAGTTTGCAGTGAATCTTGGAAGACATTTAGCTCCTGAAATACATATATAATTACTAAATACAAATACATATGAATAATTTAACTTGCGCTTATGTTTATAAATAATATTTCAGAAGGTATGCCACTTTGAATACATTGTTAGATGTAGTAAAATTAACTCACCTGATCTAATTGCTGTTTCAGTTGGGCCAACTGCTGCAAACTTAACTTAGATAAGTCGATTTGATGCATACCGGGCGCTGGAGCCGCAGATACCGTCGCCATAGTAAATAAATATGATTATCTCGATAGGTTTGTTTAGTATAATTAATGTTTTCAAATACTATTTCGCTTTAATATATGATAACCTCACACAAAAGAAAAGCCGTGCAGTGTTAAGTGACAGTTGAGTTGACAGTTGATTGATTGTTGTTGTTTTTAAAATTCATTCCGCAAGGGAATAGGCGAGGGTTTTACACCATACAGCCAAGTCTTCATTATAGTAGTTTCTCTTCATGGTAGTTTTTTGTAAGGCCGAAGCCAAGTCTTAAGTCAGTGATGTCTTCAAATTTGAAGTTGTAAAGGCTTTTTAGCCTCGTCTTTAGTGGTAAAATCCGAGTAGAGTCAATTCAGGGTATAAAGTACAAATCCGAGTATTTTGTCAATTCCAAGTGATGTGTCAATTCCGGTTTCATTCGAATCCATTTTAAATTGTTCGTATAGTTGAACAAATGTAATCATAAATATAAATGTAAGTTTCTGTATTCTTGAGAAGCTCTTGAGTGCCGCGCGGGATCGGACTCGATTGGTAAATAGTCAATAGCCCATCAATGAAGGCTAGACGTTGAATGTTATAAATGGGACATTCAAAAATTATGTGATCCAGTGTTTGATCCAAGTTTAGATTGCATTCCTTGCATTTAGGTGACAGGGCTATTTTCATTCTATGTAAATGTGCATTAATACGACAGTGACCAAATCGTAAGCGAGATAGAATAGTGTAGAATTTTCTTCCTTTATACAGCTGAGCTTTGGAAAACCAGGGTTTTTTACCAACAACTTGATTAATCGAAGCATACCAGGCACCTTTATGGATTTTTGCATTGTTCCAATAAGAGGACCATTCGGAAATAATTGATTCTTTGATCTTGGCTATTAAGTCTGTATAATGGACGCCATATGAAACAGAGCTGCCCTCATCACTGCCCTGGCATCCACTGAAATTGCATGTGGTCTTCGCAAGAAAATCTGCGCTCTCATTGCCTTTCACACCAATATGAGCCGGAGTCCACATAAATTCAACAAAAACATTATCACAATGTAGTTGCCACCACAATTGTTTGATGTCATATATAATGTAGTTAACTTTACTGTTGATGGGTGTGTTTTGAAGAGATTTTAAAACGCTCATGCTATCTGTTATTATTAACCATCTATTAGTGTGCCTTCTTTGATTTATAAACTGCAGGACTTTAAATATAGCCAGAGATTCTGCATAGAAAATACTAAAGAATTCTGTTAACTTCTCTCCATAACCGAATTTAAAGTGAGGTACATAAAAAGCAGATGAGCATGCAAGGGTAGACTTTGAACCATCCGTGTATACTGGTATAAAGTTTTTAAAAGTTGAAATCTTCTGGTATACTTCTTGTTTAATTTTCAAATGTGGGTCAATATGAACTGGGATAGTGGTATATTTGCTTTCATAGCTTCCATTAAAACAAGCCCAATTTTGTTCGTTTGTAAATAATTTGCTACGCAATTTTAATTCATTAAGATATGAAAAGTCATGAAGAATATATGGGACGGTAGAAGAGTTACCATTAGTAATAGAATTATGTAAAGAAAAAATCTTTTTGAAGAGAAGATTGGAAGCTAATGAACTTATGTGAAGAAGAAAATTGAATTTTAAATATTTAAATCTTATTATCAAAGGGGGAGTATTACACTCTACCTGCAAGGAATTAATTGGAGTTGTCCTGAAAGCGCCAGTGATAGCTCTTAAGCTGTGATTCTGAAGAATATCCAATTTCTGGACCAATTTATCATTTGATGCAAAACAAAGAAAACCATACTCAAAATGGCTGCGTATTAATGCTTTATATAAATTCAATAGAACTTTAGGATCTGAACCCCAGTATGTTGATGATAATGATTTTATAACATTCAAAGCCTTTGAGGCTCTCAGCGTGATGTGTTCGACATATTTGTTCCAAGACATGTTTTTCATAAAAGTAATTCCTAAAAATTTTACAGAGTCAGTAAAAAATAGTTCAGCATTATTATAAAAGATTTTGTAAGCTTTTTGTTTAATGCCCACTCCATTAAAAATCACTACTTTAGTCTTATCTGCATTAATATCTAAGTTTAAATATTTGAAATAGCTATTTAGTTTTAGTAATGCAAGATTTAAGTTGTTAATTGTAACGCGTAGGTCAGAGCCTGAGGCGTAAACCACAAGATCATCGGCATATTGCAAGTTACTAACTTCTGATCCTAAAATACAGTTAAGCTTATTTATGTACAACAGAAATACTAATGGACTTAGTATTCCACCTTGACAAACACCTTTATAAGACTCTCTTGGGCCAACTAGATAGTTTTGAATTTTAGCATACACTTCTCTACCATGCAGAAAATGAAATATCCATAGTACGATTTTTTTAGGCAATCCTAGCAACATTAATTCTTTTGACAGTATCTGTAGATTTACGTTATTAAACGCACCTGTAATGTCAAAAAACACCGCAAATAACGCGTTGTGTTGTTTATATGAATTAAAAATATCTAATTGTAAATGGGATATGCTCTCTCGAGCAGATCGGCCCTTTCTGAAACCGAACTGATTGGAAGGTAGAATATTATTGTGTTCTACATAAAATTCTAACCTCTGTTTTAAAAGTTGCTCGAATATTTTTCCCATACAAGATGTTAAAGTAATTGGCCTGTAAGATTCGTAGTTATCCTTATCTTTGTTAGGTTTTAAAGCCGGAATGAGGCAGTCTGTTTTCCACTGAGTTGGTATTAAACCTTTATGCCACAAAGAATTAAAAATATTCAGTATTACTTTTCGGACTTTATTACTGGCGTACTTCAGCATCTTGTATGGAATACCGTCGAGTCCACAAGCTGTATCTTTTCGTGAGGAAATGGCTGCATTAAACTCTGCTAATGAAAACTGATTTGTTAGGTAATCAACATGAGAAGCTGATGTAGATTGTTCACTTAGATTTAAAGGAGACTCAACGGTGTCTGGTGTATATTTCTTAAGAAAATTGCTGATCAGGTCTAAGTTAGTTGTAATATTATTGCTTTTGGGTTTCTTATTGAATTTTCTCATCATGGACCATATGTATGACAAAGGTGTTGTTCTATTAAATTTTTCAGTCAGAGAATACCAACTTAGCTTTCTCTCATTATTCAAAATGAGTTTCCTTTGAGCTTGCTTATGTCTAAAAGATAGGTAGTTTGTTTCAGTTGGGTTTGCTTTAAAATTCAAATATGCTTGTTTGGCAGAATTTACAGCATTTGTGCAGTTTTGATTCCACCATGGCAGTGGTATTCTTTGTTTTTTTTGTTTTGTCAAGGTGTGGTTTATTGTGTTTGTAGATACTAATTTGCGAGGAACTAATGCACATTCCTCTGCAGCAACATTAATAAATGCAGTTAATTCTGCATATGATTTTAATGGCTCAGACAGGTCAAAATCGTGATTTAATACTAAACTATCCAATTTTTTTGTATATTTTTCTAAATCAATGTGTCTGCAATTTAACTGTTGTGGAAAGGGTTTAAGTGTCTTACTGTTTAATACTCCAGAGTCATGAAAATTGACATTAATAATTATTTTTGTCATTACAGGTAAATGAAAGCTACCAAGTGGATCATCAGTTACCATCCAGTCGCAATTAAGGGCCAGAGATGGTGAAACGATGGTTAAGTCCAAAGCATTGGGCTGCCAAATATGGGAGCCAACAGTTGTAGGATGTCCATTATTGAGAATGACTAAATGATTTTCATCAGAACTTTCATAAACATCTCTGCCCCTTGCATCAATAGATGAGCATCCCCAAAGCAGGTGGTGGGCATTAAAATCGCCTGCCAGGAAGATTGGTTCAGGAATATTGTGTATAAGTTTATTTAATTTTCTCTTGGAAAACTGAGGTGTGCAATTACCAGGACTATATAAACTAACTATGGATAATTCTTTGTTGTGATATTGTAATCTAATTGCAATATTTTGAAGTGAGTCATCATATTGAGTTTGTATACTAGTGTAATTAAGTTTAGTATGTATAAGTATGGCTACACCATTATGTGTGTTGCCTGAATCTAATCTAACCATATTATATTCTTTAAACTGTAATTTGTGATGAGGCCTGAGCCATGTTTCACAAATTACAGCAACATGTATGGAATTTTCATATAAAAATTTAGAAAAAATATGTCGATGGCACATTAAACTTTGAGCGTTCCATTGAACAATGTTCAAAGAATCCATTAAATTTTTAAGTTATTTTTCTCTACATTAAATGTTTCTATGAGGACATCTTTAATGGATTTTGAGTTGATTTCCTTTTGATTCGATTTGTTGAGGGATATTAATTTAACTATTGAATTAAGAAGAATGTCTAAGATTTTGTCTGAATTGAGGAGGGACATGAATTGGTCTGTTTGAGATAGTGGAGGAAATGACTTATCATTGACTACTGAATTATAAGATCTTTTTTGAAATAAATCTGTGTTTTCTTTTAATTTGCGTATTTTTACTGGGCAATCTCTTGAAATAGATATATGCTGACCCTGACAATGTACACATGTGGCATTTTTAGTATCAATTGTACAAGTTTTAAAATTGTGATTGTCTCCACATACTGAGCATCGTTCTGCATTTTTACAAAATTTGCCAATGTGGCCATACCTTAGGCATCGCAGGCATTGCTTGATGGGTGGGATGTAAGGCTTTACTGTGAAGCGCCAGCTGTTCAGGTCTATGGAATCGGGCAGGATTGGGCAGGAAAAGGTAATCGATACTGTTTGGGTAGGTGTAACCTGAAAATCATCAACAGTCTTATTACGTCGCATAAATCTTCTTATTTGCACCACATTTTTAGTGCTGGAGATGGCATCATAAATTTCTTGATTGGAAAGGTTTATAGGCACGTGCGTAATGACGCCCGTGACTTCTGTGGCTCCGGCTGGGATGGATGCTCTCATTTTGTATGAGTCCAGATATTTATTGTTTATGAGGGCAGCATTTGCAAATGAAGCTCGCTCAAATATCACTCCTATTTTGTACTTATTTATTCGAATCAGTTGTTTTACTCCCTTATTATATCTCTTAAGGGTTGATGACATATTCATCAAATCCCTGTCACCTAGAGGCTTCCCGGCGTCAGTGGATTCAAAGAAGACAATGTATTCAAAGTTACCGCCATTTTCTGGGTAATTACGAATATAATTCGAAACTCTAAATGGTTCATATTTGTTCTGGTCTTTGGTAGAACTATCCGAGGATACAGAGTCGTTGTCTGAATCTGACTTTTCAGTTAGAACTTCTCCTCCCTTTTTCCTCTTCCTCTTCCCCATTGCAAAACCGTCCTAAATTGACTATTTAAACAGTTAAATAATCCGATAAGATATTATTAAAAATTTAAAGATGAAAAGATACGTTCGCTTCGTCGTAACTTCCCGCGCTTTTCCTTGTGATCGACAGTTGATTGAGTTGACTTTGACAGCGTGCTAACAGCTTGCAGCTGTTTGAGATTTTAAATAAAACGCTGTAATGATTTTACGATTACAATTTCATTGGTAATGTTGGCTAACTAGATTTACCGTTCAATTTATAGCAAACAAGAAAAGTCAGAGAGTACAGATATGGTAAAGACAGACACTAGACGTGACTGAAAAAAACCAAACGTCGTCCTCGCCTCGTTCTCGCTCGCTGTCTGTCTGTCTTAGTCAAATGCATGTCAGATGTTGTTTTGCTAGTTAATTAAATTCGAACGAACTAGAAGTAATTTAGGTATTACTTTAATGAAATATAAAAATAGCCAGCGTGATTTGATTAGGCGTGTGAAAGACTAATTTTAGCTGCACAGAGTTCGATTTGTGTTATCCGGTTGTATAAAAAATAACCTAAATTAAAATGTCTGTTATAAATGTTGATTCCGTCGAAAACTTCCAAAATTTTATAAGGTTTGTAACATTTTCATTATACCTAGTGTACCGTTAATATATGGACCTGGTGTAAAGTCAGTAATAATTTGCTTGTCATTGACAACTTTCACAATCTCAATAAGGCTCTCTTCTGGAAATTAATTCGGATATTAAAGCCCGTTTCATTTGTATCTCTACAGCTACCGTAGTAAATTTCTTGAGGGTCGAATGACGTTGTTTTTATCTCTGAGGTCACAAGTCATTCCAACCATTAACCATTATGTAAACATACCACTTTTACATAGCACTTTTGTGTTTTTCTTGTTATATCAGTGACGTGAATATGCATCTATAAGCGCAAGTTTTGTTTTACTTGATGCCGCATTTTAAGGCATATCACTGCTATACAGCCTAAACTCATTCCATTTCAAAAACAACATGTGTATACCTATTCATTGAATAATTTGAGCATGACTGCTATTGACAGAAGTATTTCGTTATAAATAGTTGTTTGCAGAGTTATCCGTGCCATCCACACTATCCACCCTCAGCTGTAGTAGTACGAGCAAATGGCAGGCAGATAGTGTTGATTGTGTGCACAGATAGTTTTGTGAACACAGCTAAAATCTACATACTACACTCATTTCAGATCACCAACATTAGCGGTAGCTCACTTCTCTGCAGAATGGGCAGACCAATGTGGTCAAGTAACTGAGGTGCTAAAAGAATTAGCAAAACTTCCAGAAATCCAGGCCAGTAGTGCTAAATTCTGTGTCTGTGATGCAGAGAAACTGTCTGAAATCTCATTGAATTATAAGGTATGTTTTCTTACAATCCTCTGTAAAAAGTTTATGAACCATGAGGAAATGTATAAAAACAAAAATCAATCATTGCAATTTTAATTAGTAAGCAGAATATGTGGCTTGCTTTCACAAGTGCCATGGTCAGTTTACACTATTTTATACCTACTGTATTTTGAATCATCATAAAATTTATTCTTTTACAAACTGAATTAAAATATCCAACATAATTTAGGTACTTATTGATTATTTATTACAGAATAGATACAGAATATCTCCGTTATTCCTTATTAAATTGTATTTATCATGAGCTTTTATTTTTATTATACTTAAGTTATTGATTTACTACTACAGAATATAGCACAAACAACCAAATCTTATCTTCTAAATGCATAACTTTAATACAACTTTTTATTTCTTCAGGTGGATTCAGTCCCAACAGTAATACTGTTCAAAAATGGAGTCCAAGTGGATAGAGTGGATGGTGCCGACGCCGCCCAAATCTCATCTAAAGTGAGAACCCACAGTCTAGGAAGGGGTGCTCCGGTCACAGCAACCCCCCAGCAACCACTGGAGGAGAGGCTAAAGGCTCTCATCAACAAACACAATGTGATGGTGTTTATGAAAGGCAACCGAGACACACCCAGATGTGGATTCAGCAGGACGCTGATACAAATTCTAAACGGCTCTGGGTAAATTTCTATTAACCTTAAAAATTCTTTTAGTTCAATGAAAATTTTACAAAGAATTTGATAGTTTGTGTTTTTTTGGCACTTACTCTGAAGTTCAATGTAATTTTTAACTTAAGCTGTTTAACAACAAGGTGCATCTTCACTGAAACATTCTTGACTGAGCCTGTACGAAATATTCTTACGGTTGAATTTTTTGTCAAAATTGGTGGATTTAGAGTTCCCAGACAACTTTAAAAATGTGTAAACTTATAAAAAAGTTAGGTAGGGCTCTTTTAATATGCTAAATAGCGTTAGTATCACTTGCTTTTAATTTACCCCAGCTTTAAAATAAGGAATGGTGAATGAATAGTGAGTTAATAGCACTTGACTCCATAAATAAAAAGGTCTTAAGGTGACACATTTGCATCCGGCTGCTTCATGATTATGTCTAGAAAAAATCAAATATTTAAAACAAGTTATCATATCTTTTGAGCATAATTGGACAGATAATTTTTTGATAAAGCCATCATCAATAACTCGTTAAATTGAGATAGAGCTGTGACTGATAATGGTAATCAATGCTTAAAAGTAGATAGCAAATTGAGTTCATACTTGACCTACAAAGAGACCTTCAACAACTCTAATTTGCTTCAAATGTAAACCATTCATTGAGCATGCATCGCAGAATATTCAAGTTTTTGTGTTGAAAAAATTTAGTTTGAAGCCATCATTTAAAGGACTGTTACCAGCCCAAAAGGCTTAGGGGCCATTGCTGGCTGTAGGACTTTCCACAGGATAATCCCGTTTAATTATGCCTGTTTAGGTTGAAGCTGTCATTTACCTTTACAGTTTTATTTTCCAGGGTACAATATGGCACCTTTGATATTTTATCTGATGAAGAAGTCCGTCAAGGCCTGAAGGAGTATTCTGATTGGCCGACATACCCTCAACTTTACGTCAAGGGAGAATTGATTGGAGGATTAGACATAATTAAGGAACTACAGGCTAGCGGGGAATTAGATGAGACACTTAAGGCTTAAGTTATTATTGAATTTCGTATGGTGCGTTTTTATTTATTGCAATAAAGCTTTTGCAGAACTTATTGTTGTGTTTGCTCATTACATGCAACTGAAAAGTGAGATTTTTATTATTTTGCTGATTAGTATAGATAAGCGTACCTATTGATCAAAATGGACTGAAGCCTGGCCTGTGCCATTAACCTGCGAGTGCTGGTATGAATTCCACTGCACCGCCTATTTGGGACCTACGATGTCACAGACGGACACTTAAAACCCTTCAGTTTACCTTGAGTGGAGAAATAGTGACATTTTAGAGCAGTTAAATGTGTATCTTAAACGGCTTCGTTTCTGAGGTTGGAAGCATTGGGTGTCAAATTGGCAATTGACAGTTTGACAGTGAAAGGTTAGTGCTGAGCAAAACTGCACTCGAAAGTAATGAAATCGTTGTGCGTCATACTATTTAGGTCTACATTAGCTTGTGATAAAAAGAAAACCAATATAAAGTGCTGTTGTTGAAAGCATAAAATAATTTGTAATCCATGTCGTGTTGTGAATATTTATAGTAGTTTGTCAAAATCATTTTTAGTTAACTTTCAGTAAATGCAATCATATGTTTATTTCACTAAATGTTGACAATTCCTTGCTACAAATAAGTAAGCCTTTTTAAAATCTGGTTGTTTATCCCTTTCGACTATTGCTACTTCTCGATTCATGGACAATCTAATCACTTTCAACTCTAGTAAGTATACTTATTTATGCTCTGCTCTATTTATTCATATGAAACGTCTGACTCTTCAGTGTTAGTTACTCGGTTCATATTTTCCGTTTACGTGTTTTGCAGAAATCATGAGTAAGACACGAACAGCAGGAGATGGAATGGAATCCAATGAAGTTGCTTCTGAGACAATTCGGAAAGTCAGTCTTAAACCCACAGTGCGTTCTGTAAGCAAAGAAACGCTCGTCCCAGGGAGGCTCATACAAGTTTATCCAACCAATGTACTTACAATGGAGAAGAAAAGGACAAGCATACGGTCTAAAAGCCCTAAGTTTGTCCCATATGAGCCCTACCCTGGTGCGGTCAAACCAATAGTTCCTCAAGCTGTATCAAAGAATAAAAAATCCAAGAATAACATGGATATAAACACCCTTATATCACAGATGTCTCAAATGGATACTAAACTGAATGAATTTAAGCCAAGGCCAAAGTTGACTTCTACAGGAGATAATCCTGCCATAGAGAATGAAAAATTGAATCCAGAAAAGGCTGAAATGCAGGCCACCATTGAAAAATTGTTACAGGATAATGAATCTTTGAAGGAGCAATTAAAACAACAAGTTCAGGTATAATAAAATACTCAGAGCCAGTCTTAGAATAGTGAAAAATAGTACTCAGCGATGATGTGTCAAACCTCTTAAAATTAGAGGATTTTTGCCCCAAACACAATCATGTACCCTAAACCGACAAGCATGTATGAAGAGATTGATGAATGTGGATGAAGCGAAAGAGGTATGTCAGGATCGTAGCATGTGAAATTATTATTATAATTGTACAACTACTTTAAACAAAGTAAACATACAAAAATATTTTTTTAGTTATCGAAATGTGACTCATATTCAAAATCCATTTATTTATGTTAGATGCCCTGTTCGGCTTGCAGAAAACTATCTAACTTAAAATTTTATGAACTTGTTGCCAAAGGTAAATAAAGAACTGAAGACAATGTTGGTTGCTTCAATGGGTGAGGACCTGGAGATCCAAGTCCAGTCTCTCAACGAGGACAAGAAGCATCTGGCAGATGCTTTACTCAACTCTGCTCAACACCTGTCAACACATCAGGTTTGTTTAAAAACTATAAGCCAAAGATTTGGTTTGTTTAGTGGAGTAGGGTACTTGGCTTTCACTGCCTAACACACATCTAACATTAACAGCTACAGTAGCATATAACAACCATATATTAAGTCACAGAAACAATTAAATTGTCTTTTCTAGTTACTTCCATGAGCAATATATTTATTATACTCTTGCACAAGTAGTTGGTAACCTTAATGGTTGTCAAGTCAATGCTTAGATTTGAGCCTTTACCCTATCATATGGAGTTGATGTTTGGTGTGTAGTTCTGTGATAATAGTGGAGTTCAAAAATCAGTGGCATCAGGCCAGCAAGTTAAAACAAAAAGGAAAAAAAAGTTCTTGTTTTTAATTAGTCTTGTTGTGTTTTCAGGAGCAAACTGAGTGGCTTGCAGGACAGTGCGAGGTGTGGAGAAGCAAATTCCTTGCCAGCAGGTATTTGATATACTATTTTAACTTACTTGTTGATTTGTATATTTAATTTTGAGTGCTGTGCGACCTACAATAAAAAGTCTTCTCTTTATTGACGGACGGTCTAAAGTGTAATTCATACTTTATGAACATTTTTTTTAATTCAAAATTCAAACTTTTTGCAAAAGTTGGCCGCCAAGGGCTCTTTCACATGTCTTTTTTTGAAACTACCAGCGCATTCGGAAAGACCATGAAACTTGGCAGAAAGCACTTTTTTTCAGAATAAAATAGATTTACAACAGCACTTAAATTCTACTTAACTTATAATACATTTATAAAAGGGATGTATAATATATTTTTAGCCTAATGGTAGAAGAGCTAGCCAATTGGAAGAAAATATTAAATGAAAAGACAGTCAGTTTACAGCAAGCTATCAAACAGTTGCTGGATGAAAGGTGCAGAACTAGAGACATGATGCTCTGCACATATAAGAACCTGTACTGTTTACACGACAAATGGCTGGAAAACATAGCCATATCAGAATATGTGGGCAACACCAAAGTGTACAATCAGCCCATCGGGAATCTCAACTTAACTACCACAATGCCCCATTCATCCAATATTATTGACTTAGCATTAGTAAATTTGAAGTTGTCGGAAAATGTGAGCAGCTCTTATGAGAAACCGGATATCAGCCATCTTAATAATTTGCCAGCCGATACTGATGGGGAAAAACATGCTGAGAATGTAAGTTAAAATGCTGATTTACTTTAGGTTAAACCGCATTATAGCGGCGCGGCTCGACTCCTATTGGGTATGGGAGAATATTTTGCTTATTTGTAACCAAAGTCATACCCAGAACAAAATCGCCGTCCAGTTTAGTTTCTGATTTTTATTTCGTAACGTTCATAATTTCACTAAGAAATTGTTATGTAGAGTTATCACGTAGTTTTACGTTGTGATTTTGTTGCTCCACGCCACACCGCTGCCGCTATTTCTCTCAAGTGCATGGTATAATGATAAGTAAATCATATTAAAAGAAAACTAGTGAAGTAAAATAGTCAACGCAAAACGCTTTAAAACGTCACCACGCAAGTCTATATTTATACTGTCTAATTTAACATGCATACGCAGGTACATACCTACATATTAATCACGTATTTATCCCTTGCGGGGTAAAGACCCAAGGGCAAGACCTAAAGGCGTTTAGCGCTATTGTGGACTTATAGGTGGAAAGGGGAATCAAAATAGTGATGGGTAGCAGCATCGCCTATAACATGATCCCTAAGATTTTCGCCCATTCCCTCGATGGCTTTTACGATCTGCGCGGGAAGAGAAGCAGCTGACAGCATCACCAGCATGGAAGAAATTTAACAGACTCATTTTAACTCAATCTCTCTCACTCTTATGCCAGGGCCCAAAATGGTCCAATACTTTGTGTATAGTCCCTATTAACAATTAATTATTTACAGATAATGGCAATGCCTTTGGACGTGAAGCGAGTCAGTGAGGAGCCAGTTAACGCACTGGTGCACCACGCATACAATAGCAGCGGAAGCCATCCTCGACCAATAGCCTCTTGTGTACACTGCAATGGCAAAGTACAGTTGTTATAATCAAGGTATAAAATTAATCAATCATTTTGTCCATTGGATGACGTGACAATCAGTCTTTAGCAATAATAATGTTGACGATTGTACCTGTTATCTACTCGTAATGTTATGGCAAGACATTAATAGTCAATTATCCAACATATTTTAACATTTTACTATGTAAGAACATATTATTATTTATTACTTGCATTTTTATTAAGCTGTATAACATTATTTTATGTTATTGCTAAACGATGCCAGCTTTATATATGACGGTGATAAATGACATTACAACAGTTTGATAGCAATACCTACATGATAAATATTAAGGACCTCTTGACCTGACTAATAAAACTTTTCCTTGTTATATGGTTGCAACGAGTTATCGTTTTTACGAGGAAGGCCATAGATTGTAACGAGATTTATATGAAACGCAACAGACGACGCTGACATATTATAAAAAATATCTTCACGCTACCAGTGTAGGTAAAGAATCGCTATTTTATACAAAGACAAACCACCTAAGAGACTGTTTTTATTTGTTTGTGAAACTTAGAGAAATTGATTGATGGATGCAGTGTATCCCAACCCCATATCCATGGCCAGTCTTCCTCGATTTACTGTTAACTTCTCAATTCATAACCTCTACTTGTGTTTAAGATATAATCATGTTAGATAAGTACTAAACGCACAAGGTTGTATGTTAGAACTGTCTCCACATGGTCGGCAAAATATGAATAGCTATTAAGGGGGTATTTAAAGCAATCTAGGTTTTAAGATAGTAATAATGGCTTATAATGCCATAACATAATGTTCGGACTCTCGCCTCTTGGGCCGATAGCCAAATGGTGCTTTATTTTCGTTATTATTATCATTCCAAATGTATAACATGTTGTTTAATAAAAAAAAATACAAATTTAAAATCACCTTTTATTGTAAAAACCGCTTACAAAAATAACCTCTAGGTTCATCTTCGTAATATCACAGTTGTTTTACTTTATCACGTTTAGGTATAAGCTAACAGAACTGTCAACATGTTTAAAAACATCGATACACAGTTTAGGTTCAGAGTTAATGGTTCACCAACCCGCTCGAATACACTTTATGCCACATAAAACATAATTTATTCTTATAAGAATATTGATAGACTATTTTAGGCATGTTTAATTTCTTTATGGTGTGGAAGCGATATCGGTGTAGTTGTATGCAAGGTAGTCCTTAACGGGGATGTATTTGGCACCGCCGAAATAATCCACCATTGCGATTTGAGCTATCTTTAGCTTCGCTACGAACCAGTCGTGATCTGCAAAAAATAATGTACTTAGAATTATGTTGTATAAACCTATTCTTTTGTCTACACTAATATTATAAAGAGGAAAGATTTGATTGTTTGTTTGTTTGAATTGAATAGGCTCCGAAACTAATGGACCGATTTCAAAAATTCTTTTGCCGTTAGAAAGCTACATTATCACTGAGTGACATAGGCTACTTTTTACCGCGGGAAAATACCTTTTCCTACGGGAAAATTAATTTATCGCGGGCGAAGCTGCGGACAGAAGGCTAGTTTCAAATACTTTCACAGAAACGCAGGTGTGGGCAATTTTTACTACCAACATTCAAAGGTGAAAAAGAAAACTTTACATACAGTACTCTTTAAACTTCACAAATTGACAAAAAAAGTTGTTCCGAAAAAAATTGCGTCGGGTAACAAAATTTTTCCTTTATTTCCCGTGGCACTACTGAGTGGTACTACTGTCCAAAGATTTCTATTTCAAAATCAAGTTTAACATAGCATAGTCGACGGAGCTCCGCTTTCGCGGAGCTCCTACTTTTGGGTATTTTTGGCCCTTCGGGCCTGCTCTTCATCTAACATAACCTAAACCTACCTCCCATTTATAATATTTATCTTGGTCTGTAGTGCCACATAGTAGTGGGTAATACACCAATTTTTTTTTGTATAGATAAGTGATGGAGGTGTGACAATGCGAAAAATATTTAGGCCAGAGTATACTAAGTGGTACACGATAAATTAAAATATCTAGTTCTAAATTTACAGATATTTAAAAATGAACAGATATGTGCACCTACCAGGAGGGAAGTTAGCCATTGCAGGATGCCTTTCGAACAAGCCTCCCTTTGCAAACGCATACTCAGGAGTGCCTTCCTTGACCTAGCAAAGATAACAATTATTAGACAAACCCTCGTTCATACATCAGCTATTTTAATACAGAAGGCCTATGTTTGCCAGGAACAGATACATATTCATTTTATCAGACAGCACATTCAAATATTTTAGAATCTTTTCGGACTCCTATAAGTAGTGCAATGTTTACATTTTTTTTAATAAGGCTCTCAATCATTTTTACCACTCCTTTCTGTTACCATCATAATTTACCATTTGACATGATCAATGGTGAATGTGTTAGGCCTTAGTTAGAATAAACTTCAATCTGATTGCACTATAATTATATTAAGTTCATCTTTATACTTCCAAATAAGTACAATTAGTTTTGATCTAAGTAGCAGTATTTACAGGGTTTTTTTCTGCTTACCTTTTTCATAATCCCAGTAAGCATAAGCCTAGTGCACCTAGGGTCTTCTGGGTCCCATTTCTGACTCTCGCAGTACCTGGTCTCCTCCAAGCTTACAAGTACGGTAGCGCGGCTATTTTTCTGGTAAAAATAGTTCAATATAGGTTTTATAACTGTCTTTAATTAATTGCTAAGCTTGGGACATGTCGAATTGTCCACAGTTGTGACTATGTATGGGTGCCAAGCTGAAGACAGGGCGCTATGGCGCTCATTAGGGGAGGCTTATGTCCAGCAGTGGACTAATATAGGCTGATGATGATGATGATAATGGGTGCCATATTTTATCTCCCTTTCTATCCTCCTAAAGCCCAAGGTAAAATACAGCTCATAGTCATACCAGTAGTATAATTTTTTTAACATTATGTTTTTCCTTTTAACATACATGTCAATATTGGTGGCACCAGCACCAATAGCATTTAAGCATCTTTATAATCAGTTTACAACACTTTTGGAGTGTTTTAAGAAGTGCTATATATTGGTAAAACTATTGAATGAAGTCAGGCGACTTAGGAGGATATTGCTGTTCCATTATTTTCCACCCCAAAAAATATATAAATATTCTATAACAATTTTAAGACCTATATTAGCATGATATTGTTATTAATGATCACTCATAAGCTCAATATGAAATATGAACATACTGCCAGATCCTTCGCCGTAAAATCCAATGGTGACATGTAGAAATAAGGTATGCCAGTTGAGTTAGCTATGTAACCATCTGCAATGGACTTGACGTTAGAGAATGGGAATCCCATGATTGCTGGTTGTACTGATACAGTAGCTATAGATGCCCAGTCTGAAAACAAAAATATAACATAGTTGGATAAATACACCTAAATTTTATATGACATGTCAATATTAACAATAATTCTGAGAACATTTAATTTGAACCACATATTTATATTTTATCTAAAGTTTTTTTTATTTCCAAGAAATGGTGCTTTATCAGCTAGATTTTTCTTTTCTTTTGTTCAACTTTTAAGGATGTTTTAGTATGACCATCATTTAAATAATTAAACATCATATACCTTTTTTTAAAATTAAAAAGGTACTTTTTAATTTTAAAAAAAGGTGATTCTATGAGTGCCTATACAAAGTAGTGTTGAAGTTAATGGAAATAAATAAAAAATTGTATTACAAATAAGGATAAACATTAATTGCCTATTTTATTTACTTTAGTATTTTAAGCAACTTTATGGAGGTATTAAATTAATGTTGATAAAAAGGCACTACACTGGAATCAAAATAGATTATAAAAGGAAAAATCGGAAATTTAGCCATCAAAACAACCATAATTTTATTGATTTGTTGATTTACCTTAAATGAGAATTGCCTGGCTGGATATTAACTGCACAGGCATGATGATTATTATATGAACTTATCATACTGAATTTCACACTAAAAAGGTTGGTATAAAAAGAATCTTACCAGCATTGTGTAAAGTGTATCTGGCCATGGGGATCAGCTTGGTATGGTCCGGGGGATCAGCCCTATACATCTGTGGCCTGCGGGTCTCGATTTCATTAGTGGTGCTGCTGGCAAACCAATCTTCACCCCTTATTGATGTCCATTTACAGTCGACGTTAAACTTCAATAGACACAGTGAGACTAACAGAAATATCTCGAACTTCATTTTTCTATTTTTTATGAGCTAAAGTGAAACCTGAAAGCCAAAGGAACTACTTACTACATATAACTTTCGTAAATACTTGCTTACTTTTGTAGTCAAGAGTTCATGACAGTATCACGCACTACAAAAATTAACTAAAAACTTCCATAACTAATCGAAGATTTATTACTTTTAATGATAACTTTCACAATTTATTTATAGAAAATAATAGTGATAAATCACTTTTAATAATATTATAATGAAAAGTATTAACCGGTCTATTGGAAGCGTGTGATGTTAATTATGGTAATCAAAACACTGGGCAGTGCCAAAACGTGCAAAGTCATATAATGACCACGAACGAACTATCGCATACTTGTCGAATGTCGCGCTATATTTTTAAATCGAAATCAGAATGCGCTGCGTCAGCTGCGCTGCGTGCGTATGCTATATGACACTTCAAAATGTCATTTGGTCAAAACAAAACAAACGTCAAACTTACAGTCGCGTTCATAAATAACGCCCCATTTGTATTAATCATAAAATTTCCATTTCTAAATGGATAATTTATTTGCGGGGATAATTGCAATGATAGAAATAAGTTTACATCCGGGATCATCACCTCACGAGACATGGACAAACTTTGTCACTAGTGAGCTTTAACACAAAAGGATGCGTAATCTGTTTTCTATATTAGGAAAATAATAACAGGGAAATTTTATATCCACGATAGCATTATGCCTTTTCCATTATGATATGGGTAGAAATCACATCACTAAAGCATAGGGCTCGTCCAGAAATCATGTGATCATATTTGGCCTACCCCTCCCCTCCCCCTTGGTGATATTTGGTGACTATAACGCTAACGCAGTATGAATTAAGTTAGTTAATTAAAAAAACAGCAGTAACTTGTTTTTCTTTTAAGCCATATTTTTTCACCATTAAATTAAAATCTTATATTACCTACCTTAACTCTGCTCGGACGAAGTCGCGGGCCAAGGGGTAGTGTATGTATACTTAAGTAAAAGGATGGAGAGACCTTACGATCACTTTAATTATTACTTTTTTACTAACTTAAGTAATTATTTTTTACTAGCTGCTTCCCGCGACTCCGTTTGCGCAGAATTCTCTTATCGCTATCCCCCAAGAACTGTGCCGTTTTTTGGGATAACTATCCTGTCCTTCCCCGAGACTAAAATGAATGCCTATAGTGGTTTACTTGGATCAGTGGTTTCGGCGTGAAAGCGTAACAAAAGGACAGTTAGATAGGTAGGTACTTTCGCATTTATAATATGTATTAGTACTTAGGTGGGAATTAATTCTAAAAATTGTTATGAGAAATTATAAATGACTACATTTAACGTATGTTAAATATACACACACACACACACACACACACATACACATATAAATCACGTCTTTATTCCTTAAGGGGTAGACAGAGCGTAAGGTAACAAGACCTAAAGGCCACGTTTAGGATGATTGTGGGTGTATATGTGGAAAAGGGTATCAAAATATGGCAAATATTATGTTAAGTATGGGCAAAAATATTACAATTTTAAGTATATGCACTAATTATTCCCTCTTTAGAAGTTTTAAAAATTACCTTTTGTACTGAATGAAATGTCTCGTGCTAGCCACACCCCTGTGGACTGTCGAAGTCCTCCTGGCAAAATGGCGAAAACCCATCTTGTTTTTTATTTCGTAATCCAAACATACCGGTGATAAAGACATCACGTACGAATGATAATAACATAATAAGTCAATGAGATTGACCTAGAACATGATAATTGTTATCGCATTTATTAACGTTACGCTTAAACATACTTATCATAGAAAAAAAGGTAAATTGTTATATTTATCTTAATCTTTGATCAACCAGGCAAGTATGCGTCTTACCTAAAACATAGGACCATTTGAGATTTTATAGGGCTGAAACCATGCTGGACCCGTAAAGGAAAAAAATAAAATGAATAAAGGGTATTCTTGGTGATAGATACATATTCATGAATATGTCAGTAATAATAATAAATGATAGTAGGGTAGGTAACAAAAAAACAGTTTCAGTTAAACACTATTTATTATTTTAGTCAGCCAAATTAGTTGACAAGGGCGGCGTTCGGAGTGACAGCACAGGACCCGTCATAAACACGATGGCGGCGCCACCATCTACGCTAAAGTACCACAGTATGCAACAGTGCACAGTACCAAGCGATTTCCAAGTTTTCGGCACAGATTATCGTTGCTGTGTGCTTTTGGCGATTTGCTCTTTGAGCATGAGTATACTGGCGCGTTGCTCAGGAGGCAGCAACGCGATC
This sequence comes from Pandemis corylana, assembly GCA_949127965.1. NCBI lineage: Eukaryota > Metazoa > Arthropoda > Insecta > Lepidoptera > Tortricidae > Pandemis > Pandemis corylana. The sequence goes on along the minus strand of OX421859.1, from coordinate 5,505,869 downwards.
TGCTCGTCGGATAACTGCAGGACTTGCATTATCAACGCAGCCTGGAACAATACATGATATTAATTAAAGATGGTTCAGTTCCACTACACCATGCCATACCGATACTGTAACTGTTCTCAACCAAACACTTACACTCAAAGATTCATACGTTTTCAAAAAAAAAAAATAAAAAAAATCAACCAATCAGTCAATAATGATAAGTAATGATACTAATGATATTTCAAACGTAATGTCTACAGTCAATATGACATGATGAGCTTCATCGTTTTATTCTAATGATGTACGAAGCGTTAAAAATTGGAAAACACCTTTCTTGGTCGACTATAACCGTCGAGACTTACTCAACGGTATACCTGGTTCGTTATCGTACGCAATACGCAGATGAAATTTCGTTGTGCAAACGTCCGATGAAACGGTGATTATATTAGAATGTATCGGTGCAGTGGGCTGAAACCTTACAGAGCAAATATACCTTTTCTTGGTCCGAGGCACCAGAAGGTATGCCCTGAATAGTCCTAGCCTGCGCCATGCTCGGCATTCCTGGCGGCATTTCTGTAAACAAATTGTACATAAAGTTGTTGATAATGTTGAGCTTTCGTAGTTTTCTTCTACAAATTCTTTTAATATTCTTCTATCTATATCTATCTGTCTTTTTTTTCCGGCAACCGAAATTGTGAGAGTAAATTTTACATTTGAGTGGCAAACCATCTGCTCATTCAAGCGTTTTAAATTTTGTGGAATAACTAGTGTTACAAAATAAATGGTTGAGCGTGTGACATATCCACTTAAAAAGGGCCTTAATTAATTAAAATTATATAGTTTTAAAACTCTTATCTAAATTCTAATATCGAAGTTTACCAGATACACATACAGATTACATATACAGATTACAGATTTTACCAGAAACTGCCTGAAAGGCCAACCGAGAATTCACGAACGCTAATAAACTTACGAGGCGGCATTTTGGGCTGGTTGCGCGGGTCGTTGGAGCGCATGCGCGGGTCCGAACTGAACTGGTTGCCGGCGAGACGCGGGTCGCGCGGGTACGCACTGCAAGAATTACATAACATACATTATTAAACACAGTGTTTTAAAATAGTACATACCGGAATACTTCAGCAGATGGGTGTGTTAGTTTGCCTGAACACACCTGTAAATTGTAGAAAGAATTTTGTAGTTGTCAAATGTTACCATACATTGGAGGATGTTGAAAGTGTACGGCGGGTTGGCCTTTGAAGGGGTGACTTAGTTTTGAATCAAAAATTTACAGGAGTGTTGAATCATCGGCTTTGTGAGATGGGAATTGTGCGTCAAACAACAAAAATGTAGTCTCAAAAAGCATTAAAATAAAGTTAAAACTGTATCTAATCGGAAGTATTTTGTCGAGGGACCAAATCTTAAATTGACATAAATACCTAAACTTCGTTTTTTTGCATTAGAAAAAGATAAACAATCTTGACATGTCTTTTTATTGAAAAGTTTTAAAAAATAAATAAAAAGTTACAATTTAAAATCCCTAGAATATCGTGATTCGTTTTGTTATGGTTTTTCGATAAAAAGACATGACATATCAAAATTTTCAACACACGACGATTTTTTTTAGACATGGCAACATATAAAAAAAACGAAGTAGGTATGTATACGAATTTTCAAATGATATATAGATTGGAAAATTAGATTTAATAAGATTTTTAACGATAAATAACGAATATTGAATTAAAAAAGGAAGCAGCAATAAAAAAATATTAAAAATCTACGTAAATTATGGGTACTGTGATGTGATTACGTTTTTTTTAGAAACTTACATTTCTGTTTCCAAAAGGAGAGCAGAACTTGGGACAAAAATTATAATCATCATATTAATTAAGGTTCAAGTAAAGTGTAATAAGAATCTCTTTTTTTGTTAACTTAACAGTATCGCACTTTTACTGTAAGTTTTTGACATAAACGTACGCGTTATTTATGGCTTAATATAAAAAACACCTAAGTATTTACCCATCTTCTTCCATGAAGAAAAACTCAGTGAGAATAGAGTTCTTAGGTCGACTCGCCACTAAAGTTACGTGCAAACTGGCAACAAATTGACAGCATTTTTTTTCAATACATAGTGTACCTAAATGTCATTTTAACGCGCTTGCGTTTGAGACGTACAAAACTTACACTAAAAATCCGTCTAGGATGTCCAGTACATCCAGGCGCCGTCGCTGCTTAAGAGTTTGGGAAAGTCGGAACTTCCGTAAATACTCTATTTTCAAGACTTTGGTTAATTTAAAGATTGAGCACGATTTTGGGGGTCTTTAACCCCCGTGGCTCCCTCAACTATCCCGAAAATCCTATATTGTAAAACAGTGCTCAAAAAATTTTAAACCAAACCATAACGCATTGTCAATAGTGAAGAGCGTGTTCAGCAGGTCCACTTTGAAGTTAAAAATTCTAATTTCATTTCGTGCCGTTCCCCTCACACTCACAACACGAGTAATTAACCTTTTCGCCGACACGTCATATACAAGAGACGTCAGCCATACGCCAGACTTCTTTATTGCGATGCCTCAAGTTGAACCAAAATCAATTGAACGAAGGTCGCTTTTGCATTGAAGTAATTTCTACTATTTCTACTAATTTTCTACTAATTTTCTACTACTATTATAAATGCGAAAGTAACTCTGTCTGTCTGTCTGTTACGCTTTCACACCTAAACCACTGAACTAATTTTAATGAAATTTGGTACAGAGGCAGTTTTAGTCCTGGCGAAGGACATAGAATAGTTTTTATCCCGAAAATCACATAGTTCCCGCGGGATAGCGATAAGCGGATTCTACGCAGACGGAGTCGCGGGCAACCGCTAGTGGACATATATATTTGATGTTTCTAAACACCAATGAATCTGAAAATTGCAATGTAAGTATTTTTTTAAAGTATTGTGTACTGACTTGTCGCTGTGCGGCGGCGGCACGGGGTGCGGCATGGGCGGCAGGCTGCGCATGTCCTGGTCCAGCAGCGCCGGCGCCGCGCGGGACCCGCGCAGGTCGATGTCCGCCATCGCCGCCGGCCGCGCTGCACACAATACCCACACACACGTCATCCTACTAGCGAGCGGGCGACCCATTTGGGCGACGTGGGTAGAGGGCTACTCAAAAGCCCTCAAAAGAATTGACAAGAAATAAAGACAATATTGTCTATACTTTTAGTAGTCGCCCCCCCCCCCCCCCCCTTGATCACCGGCTGGCAACGCCCTTGGACCCATTCACGAGTAAATAAGCTAGTTCTTCCGATCGATAAGTGCATTAATAGAGAATATCCATAAATGTTTTCATGGTTTTAATTTAATTAAAGATCATTTTATATAGTAAACAGCATAAAATAGTACATTTTGATGACAGTGCGGAAAGTAATAACATTTCCGCACTAGCATCGAATGACGTTTTGTAAGTTTAAGATCCTATAATAGCTTGACTGACGAGTCGCTCTTCGGCCGAGTAAGGAGAGCACGGTTTTCTGTTCGAGCTTGTCTACCCGTGAGAGAGCACTCCCATAAAAGACAAAGTAAATATTAACTTACGGACATACTCCCTAGTAGGCGGCGGGACCGGGTTGGCCAAGAGCGGCTGAGGTTGCGATGCTGAGAAAGAAAATATACAAAAAATATAAGAGACTAAAAACTCTTTCACTTTGCAGTCAGAACAGAAGGAAAATAAATAAATAATAAATAAATATCTTGGGACAAATTACACCAATTGACCCAGCCCCAAACTAAGAAAAGCTTGTACTATGGGTACCAGGCAACGGATAAACATACTTATATAATGTAGATAAATACTCGTACATACTTAAATACATACAACATCCATGACTCGGGCACAAACATTCGTATCCATCATACAACTGTCTGCCCCTACCGGGATTCGAACCCAGCACCTCTGGCTTCATAATCAGGGTCACTAACCACAAGGCTATCCGGTCGTCAAATGAATGAATGAATGAAATGTCTTTTTATTTTTGTAAATAATGATTTATTACTGACCTGTTTGAGGCATGTTGGGTCCACTGGGAGTGTATGGGTTAGGCAGGGGCATTTTTTCCCCGGGGTGATTGACCGGCGGTACAGGATTGCTGGGATGTAGCATACCCTGCAAGACACATAAATTTGGCATTTAAATCTACTTCAATTTTATTTTAGAGACATCATTGCTGTACTTACTGCACAATAAATTTAATAACTTCACGTAATTGAACTAGTTTCTTAAACATCCTGTATAAATAACTTGTGAACTCACTACTGCTGTACTTGGGTCCACAATCCTCATGATGACCTGCGCTTGCAGTAATGCGTAGGCCAGCTGGGGATTCTGTAGCAACATGTTCCTGGCTTCAGTTGGGTTGTTCTGAAACATTTGTAGAGGACATTTTTGTTAAATGTGAGGATTGGCTCACAAGATATAGGAGTACGGGTGCAGGGCTAATTGATTTGCCAAGATGTTACTGTCCTAAAAATACACAAAACACAAATCACATCTATATCCCTTATGGGGTAAACGGAGCCTAAGGTAACTAGAGCTAAAGGCCATGTTTAGAATGATTTTGGACCTATAGGTGGAAAGGTGAACCAAAATAGTGATGAGTTGCTAGCTGCACCACCTAACATGATTCTTTAGTTTTTAGCTCATTCCCTCAATGGGATTTTACCATCAACGCGGGACCAGAAACAACTGGTACATTCTATGATTTCTCTTTGCTCCCAGATCAGCATAGAAGTACACATTCTGGCGAATTATAATAATTTATTGGGGTACAAGTCTAACCTAAATCTAACCTTTAAGGGGGAACAGAGTTGGAAAATTATATAACTACATTAGCAAAATTGTCCTCCTCTAATAAATACCTGCACACATAGTTTCATCTGCTTCATCAGCTCGAACATCTGTTCCGGGGGAAGAGTGGCCACGGCTTTGCTGATAGCTTCAGGAGCCTTCTCAGGTTCCACGGCATCTCCATATGGATTCTCTACCTGGAAAATAGTATTATATTATTTAGCAAAATATTTATATTCTTCACGAACACACATACACACAAATCACATCTTCATCCCTTATGGGGTAGACAGAGCCTAATGTAACAGGTACCTACAGGCCACATTTAGCATAATTGATTGATTTATATTCTTAAAATAGTTCAAATTCATGAATAAGGAATTCGGTGATATTGTAATACAACATAATTAGCTCTTGCTGTATGGCAGTGTTTTTCAATGTCTAGGTAAAAAAGTATCAAGTTTTGAACTATGCAAATGCTTAAATCTTTTGTTAGCATAAGCTAGTTATGTGATATCTCCGTATCAGGAAACATTTTATAAAAGCTGTTCTCACCTGTGGTCCTTGCATGAGAGCTTGCATTTCCATTCTTGACTTCTCAGTACAAGCATTATCAACTCTCAACGACCTCCCACCTATCTCATATCCATTCAAATTTCTCATAGCACTGAGCGCCGTTTCCTGATCTTTATATTCACAGAAGCCATAGCCTTTGGGCTTGCCTGTCTCACGATCAAACACCAGTTTGAAAGACAATACGGGCCCAACCTCACTGAATATGTCTTTCAGTTTTTCTTCAGTGGCTTCGTAAGGTATGTTGCCGACTAAAACGAAGTAAAATACATTAAAAACCTCAGATTACCCAAGAACAGAAGTACGCAACAAGTATTCAGTATATTGTTTACTTACCGAAGACAGATCTCATGGATTTATCCATGATACTCTGTTCCTCTTTTTCTTTGCTTTTGTCCATTTTGAACGATTCTTAGAACGAAAGTTACGGAAGAAGCAGCGTCCACTTCCAATCTTCTGGATAACCTGAAATCAACTGTAAATTTCACGGCCAAAAGTATTCACACACGCGGCTACGCCATGACGCTCGCGTGATACGCCAAAATGTTATTCATGTTCTATTTCTACAATGATATTTAACTTACAATACACAGAAAGAGAACACAACGCTAATATAATCCGGCTTTTCTGCCAAGCAAATAGACAGGACAGATTGATTATTTGGCTGATTTGGTTAGAAGCTGTCAAACAAACGATTGTGTTGTATGTAAAGTCGAGTCGACATCGACGAAAGTTTAGGTCTCTCTTTTTAATAATCTGTATTAAAAAGAGATAATAGAAAAAATAAAAAAACATCTCACTAAATTTTTTTACGTTGTTTAAGTCTATGCTAAAGACGCGAACTTATGTCGTGAACGTGAAATGGCAAATGCCCCGGAATCTAAATTGCCATAACGCTGGCTTTCCATATTCGTGGGAATAGCAAGTACGCATTTCTTTCTTCCTTACTTTCTGGCTACCCATGTGGCTACCAATTTATTAGTGTCACATAGAGCATTAATAACTTACAGATATGTTTAATGATAGTCACTCTAAATTCTTTTATACAGTTTAGTACGATTATGTTCTTGTTGCTTTTCAGCTTTACATGCATTTTCACCGTTAGGTAAACTATTAATATTACGACCACCGGAAGTGATTTCTTACACCGAATTGCGATGCAAATCGGAATAATACCCATAATAGCGCTCTCTTGACAACCAATTGTCATATTCATGGTTTACCTTTATTTACTGTGCCTTTATGTTTATGCGCAACTACACTAGTTAATCCAAACATCAAGTTTTAAGTGTCGACAACTTACCTCCACCTACCTCACTCACCTTACCTCCTTCCGCACCTACCAAACGTAATTTTTGACACTTGAAACTTGAAATAGTGTAGGAACGTCGTAATATTTTTCTCATGAAGTCCGTTTAACGACCTTATGGAGATAAACTTAGAGAACTTAGAGAAGCAGAATCTTTTTAATTATTTGTGGGCAAAATAATATACGTGAATAGCAAACACAGCATACGTTTAGTTATTATCTCGGCACGTATTTTTTTTTTTATTTACTGCTATTTCCCAGGCTCATCTTTCGTATCGTTAATATAATAAAATAACATTGGCGCGGCGAGCACGCATATGTAACCGCTGCATGATTATAGTTCATAATGTGGCTATTTGAATCAATGCTTAAAACGCGCAACAAGCCTTACAAGATGTTCCATTAAATTGGCAAAAAAATGAGAATCCGAATATTCCAAATGAACACATCAAAAAATTTCGTTCGTTCGTCGACTTCGTCCGTCGTTTTTTCACCGATGCGATGTGCGCCTGCCCGTTTTCAAGTCTATTTTCAATGAATTTTCCAGTGAAGTGAAGCTAATTATGTGAAGTTATTAAATTCACGTAAACCAAAGAACACGATTTTATTTACTTAATCTTGTTACTGCGACGATACAAGCTATAGCACGGACGTAAACACATCTCGAAAATATTGATTGTTGCCTATCCGATGAGATGACAAATTATGTCAAGTGTGTTTTAATTTACTAATAAGCGCAACACATTCAAGCAAAATAGTGACAAAATCCAACGGAATGAATTTGGATAATTCATCAAGAGAAAATTCAGAAGCTTTGGATTCCATCGGTACTGTGAGCCCGCGGGAGAAGTGTCACGGGATGAGGGAGAAAAAATTATCAACGGCGTCGCTGACAAACGCCGAGGGCGTGCGCCCGAAGGTGGTGACAGTGAAGCATCCCGAGTCCAACAAGCCCAAACCCACTGCGAAAAAGAGCAAGCCGATCCAGGCCGATCTCGACGTCATCAAGGAGTTCTTTCGATGCCGCGAGGAGGGCGTGCGGAGACTCGATCTAAGTAAGTCTTCCATCACCTCACTACCGCCTAACGTCCGGGACTTGACTCACTTGGTCGAGTTTTATTTGTATGGAAACAAACTGGTTGCACTGCCAGCAGAATTTGGATGCTTAACCAACCTACAAACATTAGCACTAAATGAAAACTCCTTAACCAGTCTACCAGATTCTCTTGCTAATCTTAAATGTCTGAAGGTTTTAGATCTGCGTCACAATAAACTCAGTGACATTCCAGAAGTTGTTTACAAACTGACTTCGCTCACAACATTGTTCCTCCGCTTCAACAGAATCAGAGTGGTCTGTGACGGCATAGCCAACCTCACTAACCTGACCATGTTGAGTTTAAGGGAAAACAAAATCAGAGAGTTGTCATCTGGAGTTGGCAACTTGGTAAATCTAGTGACATTTGATGTTTCACATAACCACCTGGAGCACTTGCCTCAGGAAATAGGGAATTGTGTGAACTTGTCTACTCTTGATCTTCAACACAATGAACTGTTGGACATACCTGAGACTATTGGCAACCTACAGACTCTAAGTCGCTTGGGCCTGCGCTACAATAGATTGACAGCAATTCCCTCCACTCTTAGCAATTGCAAGCATATGGATGAGTTTAATGTGGAAGGGAATTCCATATCTCAGCTGCCTGAAGGCCTTCTTGCAAGCCTCAACGAGCTTACTAGTATCACCCTGTCTCGCAACTCTTTCGCTAGCTACCCGTCAGGAGGCCCAGCACAGTTCACCAATGTTTTTTCCATTAATTTGGAGCATAATCAAATTGATAAAATCCCATATGGAATATTTTCTAGGGCCAAGAATCTAACTAAGCTTAATATGAAAGAAAATTTATTGACTTCACTACCCTTGGACATAGGAACTTGGGCCAACATGGTGGAGCTTAACCTGGGTACTAATCAGTTAACAAAGTTACCTGATGACATACAATGTCTGCAGAACCTGGAAGTTTTGATACTGTCCAATAACCTACTAAAGAGAATCCCTCCGAGTATTGGAAGCCTCAGGAAATTGCGAGTGTTAGATTTGGAGGAGAATAAACTTGAAGTATTGCCAAATGAAATAGGCTATCTTCATGATTTGCAAAAATTGGTTGTACAATCAAACCAATTAACAACCTTGCCTCGCTCCCTTGGTCATTTGACTAACCTTACATCCCTAAGTGTAGGAGAGAATAATCTTCAGTATTTGCCTGAAGAAATTGGCACTCTTGAGAATTTGGAGTCTCTTTACTTGAATGACAATCCTAATTTGTCCAACCTGCCATTTGAACTAGCTCTTTGTGTCAGTCTTCAAATTATGAGTATTGAAAACTGTCCGCTGAATGCTTTGCCTCAAGAGGTGGTGTCCTCTGGCCCTTCACTGGTTATCCAATATTTGAAGTCACAGGGTCCTTACAGGGCCATGTGATATCAGGATTACATGCCAAGCAGCGGGCAGCAGGCAGATGACACTTAAGCTTCATTTGTATTTGATGGGACACTTCCATGCATATGACAAACATGTATACTCAGGAGAATTCTTTTTATGATTTTAAAACAAATGTTTTATTAAAACGATAACAAGATTGTGTAGTATTAACTGTTAGGTATTTTCTAGTATCAATAGTTAGATGACAATCAATTTTTTATAAACTTAAGTTGTTTACTATGTTCATTAAAATGTAATTCTCCTCATATGAAATATAAATTGTTTTGAGCTTCCTTGATACTAAACAAATATGGTCTTGTTAAGTGTTAGATCTTCCCAGTTAATTATTAAACTTTTTAATTATTTACTAGGAATTTCAAAGAAAAGTACTGTATATTATTATTTTATAAGAAAAAATTATATAAAATTTAAATTGTATAATCAAATAGTGTTGTATGTGTTTATTATGTAATTCTTTGCACAATAGTTATATACTGATGTATTGTTTAACTATATATCAATTCAGAACAAAGTTATTACAATGTGAAAGATAAAGACAAAAACTTTTCGCACAAGGTATTGTGGACAGCATTGTTTAACTATTTTTGTATTTTTGAATGGATTAGATTGTCTTTTTGAGATAGTATTTAGACATGCATTTCAACTGTTAAAAAAACATAACTAAATGCATAATTTTGAAGTTCTTATTGATCTTCCTTGAGTAGTCATATTTTATAATCACCTGGATCTCACCATGTTGTCAGATAGGTAGCAGTAAGTGTAACGTCATAATGTGTTGCTGAGGATATTTTTGTTAAAAATTATTCTTTACTAATATAAGTACACATAGGTATCATACATAGTAGACCTTGCTCATGACTGTACAGCTATTTTTTCTGGTGTTATTTGTGTAAGTACAGCTTCCACTTCGGGACTTGTGGATTGTATATTTATAAATCAATTTATTTATTAGCAATTTTTTAGTCCAATGGACTTGTAGTTAATGAGTGTTTACAAATTCAAGACCAGTCATTTTAGTTCTTATTAAACTAAGAAAATATTAATTGGATTGTTCACAATTATTAGATGCTTGTGATTCAGGATTTAATCAAAAACTTTTTTTTAAGTGTACCTAGGAGATACTGTCCCATTTTATCGCATTTATTTTAGTTTTTACTTTTTAATAGTTAGTATGAAACTATTTTTACCGTAGTTTTTACTGAGTTAGTAACAAATGAGTATGAGACATTCTGGTTTTGGTTGATAGTTGGCGATTTCAATCATGATTGTCTGTAAGATTTTTTGGGTTTTTTTTTTTTTAGTTAAACTGCGATTTTTCATTGTAAACGTGCATTTTATAAAATTTAATAGGTAATTACACTGGAATATTATGTTTTGAACCAAGATTTTGTAAGCTTATTAATAACAATCTTTAGTGGACTATTATTGGCATAATATTTAAATACCCTTTTTTAATTATCGTCATATCATAATCAGCTACTACTCATGGGCTCCAACTTTAGCAATAAATGCGCACATAATAATGGTAATCCCGAGACCATACCAATGTCTAACACCATTAATTATGACAAATGTGGGTGGTAGACAAGTGTGGCTCAGCCATTATAGCCAGACTCCTTAGTTCGGTCATATTCTGTGTATGTTCTGTTGGTCACATCTTGCTTTAAATTAATTGTTTTACTAGGTTAAATATTGATGTATATTATAGTCTAGTCATTGAGTTTTTGTCTTATAAATATGATATCATTTTAGGGACTTGAAATGAAGAGCTCTGACGTTCACAACATTTGCCGTGTGATTGCATTTATGTCGTACAGTGTTCATTTGTCTTTTATAAAATTGACTGCGCTTGTGCAGAATGTTATTATGTGTAGATACCATAATTACGATTAGTCCACCGAGAAGAGCTAGGCTTTGAAATTATGGTGATGACCATGATTACCCAAACTAGAGACAGGACAAGCAATTCAACGACATACCCAGGGGGAGCGGGTACAGGAAGTCTGACACCTCGCCGAAAGTGTTACAAAAAGCAAAATAAATCCCTAAATACAGCAATTCCGGTCTGCGGGCAGAAAGGTTACCCCCCCCCCCCCCCCCCTCACCTGGCTAATTTTCCTGGGTATGTACTTGAATAAATTATATTATACGATATATTCCCTCAATGTGTAATACCGTTAATGTTTAATATTGTGCGAATAAGTATTTAGACCATAACAATTTTTGTTTTAGTTATAAATCATCATGACAATGTTTCGATCCAAGATTTAGGGAAGTATTCCTGTTATAAAATTACTTATGGAAGTTTCTTGAAATAAAACTCGTTCTAATGATGTTGATCCGTGTGTAGGTAACAATGTTTTGAATTTATGTAAACATGATTATGTGAAATAAAAATTACATATAAATTTAATTTGTATTTTTATTTGTTAGGTATGAACTTAGTACTTACCTCTCCTTTATTCGTACAGGCCCACTCGCTAGTGAGTGATGATTTGAACGCTGTATCTAAAGGAAGGAATTCTCCAAATGTGGATGGCAACAATAATAATTAGTAGTTACCCTATCATTCTCCATATAACCAGATAACACGAGAGCGCGCGAGATAGACTAAATAGTAAGGAAAAGACCGTTAGTCTTATATCTTGTGCTAGCCGTGCTTGCTGAGTGGCTATTGGAAGACGAGACAAACTGTGATCCATGATGGTCCGGGAGCAAAAAAAAACAATGTATCGGCTGCTTCTCTTCCCCCGCAGATGGTAAAAGCCCATCGAGGAAATAGGCGAAAAACCCTACCCATTTCTACTTATACGCCCATAATCCTGCTTAACGTGGCCATTAGGTCATGTAACCCTGAGGCTCTGTCTAAGTAAGTAAGTAAATGCTTTATTGTACAAATATAAAGAAACAGATACAATTCACAAAAAAATAAAAATAACATTAAAATTGTCACAAAGGCGAACTTATCCCTATGAGGGATCTCTACCAGTTAACCTTTGAGTAGATGAGAGGAGCATTAAACGAGGGACCGACAAAGTGAAAGTTTAAAATTCCAGGTAGTGAAAGCCACAATAGAGCGTAGGTACATAATCTAAGTACAATAAACAAAATAAACTACTAAATACAATAAGAGTACACACATATGTATAATATCTAAGATAGTGTGAGCCATATTATTATTTTCCTCAAGCCTTCCTTGAACGACGCCACCCCTTGCCTAAGGGATAAAAACTTAAGTAATATGTATGTACTTATCTCGTTCAAACGCCCATGTCGGAAAGAGGCTATACTTACTAATAAAATTATGACTGGTTATGATTTATGAAACTAAGTATGCTGTCAAATAAGGAAACGGAAACAATAAATTCAATAATTTATTAAGTGCAGTTTTACACATGATTTAGTATTAAATTGCGCATTTTGTTCTTATAATTATAAATAATTGGATACCTATTTATATACATAATATTTATTCTGAAAGCTTTTCCTGTAAACCAAAGCAGCCTATATGTATATAAAACGATTTAAGAAATCATAGAACCAATGCGGTATGCGTAACGTTACAATGTAAATGCTTTGTTATTCTTATTCTAATTTTTCACATGCATACAAAAATATTCTGCCCTACTGAATGACTATAATAATTAATTAATAATAAACACACTTTTCGATCACATACTAAAAAAAGGAAACTGGAGTTAATGTGACATGACATCAACACAAATACTTAAGGAAGCAGTCGCGTTGCACAATGGAACCATATTACTATAATAAATAGTATTATAATCGCGACACGACCAGAATAAGAACCCAGTTAGTAACCACCTCAATGTTCGGTTTTGATTACTTTTGGTGTGTCTGTTCTTATTCTTTATTTGTTTTTTGAGTGTTTTCATTACTAAATAAAAGGACACTATATTTATTTACCTTTATACCTCCTGAATAGTCGTTAACATAGTTTTATTATACTTCCTGGCGTTTACCCGAAATTCCTGTAATCGCGACCCGATAAATAATACTAGTTAAATTAATAGAACCGCTCACAATAGCACGGCTTATGTAGTTACTGTATTTGGATTTACATGTCAATAAAAATGTTGACTGCCTCATTCCACAATGAAATAATGAATACTTAACTCCAAGTAATCAAAACTAAGGTTTTTGCTTGGAATAAAAGTTAAGGTAGTCGCGCAGGATAATGTCCATTCGAGAGCGACCCAGTTCACAATAATTGTCACATCAAATACTTATTAACAAAAAATCAAAACAGTTAAACATTTAAGTAGCTGCAATGTATATTGTTCATTAGTAAAAATACTAAGTCGATAAATATCAGTTTTCAAAGATCCTTAATTTATCTGGAGCATTCTCATACAAATTGTTAGCTACTAAGCTAGAGATTATTTAATAAAGCACATAATACACTCCTAAATAACCACAGTAAATACATTTATTTAAAATCATATAAATGCTTAGTCTGTGTGGGTAATGAACAATGGTAAGACTTCAGAGTCAGACTGCCCAGACCCAGGTGACCAGTAGGTAATCAAAAAAAAATCTTGACTAGATCCTCCTAAATCAGTGCAGTGAGACATGTCAGTATTAGGAATGGGCAAAACCCAATTTAGTTTCCAATTCACAAGACGACAGAACATTGAGTCGATATCGCGCTGAACATTCGGCAATGTGGCTGCTGGTAATTGCATCAACAGTTGGAGAGCTTAAATGCTTGAAACAGTTATAAATGTAACTACTCAGCTCAAACGTTGTGTCGTGTAGCGAAGTACAAGTGAATTAGCTCTGCCGATTCCAGACATGGTCGTCAACTACTGTCTTTAGATGCTTCACTTTCCCGCACCCCACGGTTCTTTCCCACACATGTTTTTACCTTTCAAATTATCATCGCAACTAAACAATACATTACAAATTTGAGTATGTCATTATATAACTAGCTTCTAAGGTCAGTCCTTACTCGCGAGTAGCATAAGAATATAACATCTCAAAACTTCCCGCCGAGGTTCATTTTTCATTTGCATGTACAAAAATAATAGTTTTCATTTTATTTTATCCTTAACAGTAACAATATGTTTCTAACCATTGGAGATTCTTTACAATAATATCTATAATATAGCTACTGAGACTTATACCTACACATAAATCTTTGGCATAACCGTTTGCTTTCAGTAAGCAGAAATAAATAATTCTTGTGATGATACAGATATCACGTTTGTGTAAAAATTAATGAAGTCTATGGCACATAATTTTAAATAAGAGCGTATTTTTTCACGTTCGAATAAAGAGAAAATATTGTGATGTAAAAATGTAAAAAGATTCTTCAACAGTAAGACTGTTATTCTATGTATGAGGATAATTGTATTGGTGTAGAAACAGATTATTACTGTTGATTTGAGATTCATCTGCATGTTAGTGCTAGTGTCATTGTTTCAGTTAATCCTGTATGCTGGTCATGGAGCCTTGTTATATTTACATAATTAAACACTTCCTCTGATGCCTCTTTTGAGGTTCTGGTCTTAATACAGCTCGCACAGCCTCATCGAAAACCTGCAGAGTTAAAACATTATGTCAAAACTGGTTGGTGGTTTAGTAAATTACAATTAAATAAAGTTTGTTGAAAAGTGTTGTTTACACTATTTTAGATCATTTTATTTATTTATTGGCCAATGTCATTGCATTGCATCTATCAGACATCAAGCTCAATTAATAAAACATCTTAATTTACGTTAAAGTAATTTAGAACTACATAAATTGACTACTGAACTGATACATGTAGTTTTTGTGAATTCATTAAAAACAACAGAAAACATCAGTTTGAGTGTCAACTTGGTTAAGCAGGTGCTCAAAAATATCTGAACAGTATTGTCATGAATACATAAGTATTGTCATAATACACATTATTTAATGAGATATTTTTGAGCTCCTAGATTACTCTGACGTATCTGATGTCTGGCATCACTACATCAACACAAGCACTGCTATTTGTCGGCAGGATTACCGAGTAAGATGTTGGTTGTGTTCAAAAGGCAGACCTTGCACAAACTTGTATCACCAACAACATATAATTAAACAAAATTAAAAGTGCAGCGCAGGTGTGTATTTACCTGTTTGAGCCCGCGTTGCGTTAATGCCGAACACTCCATATACTTGACTGCTCTAATTTTGTTTGCCAACTTCTGTCCTTGCTCCCTCTTCAATGGCGACATCCCTTGCTCAGAGAGGAGACTCAGCGTCTCGCGGTCATCTCTCAAGTCAATCTTTGTTCCTGGAATAAGGTTAAAATTGTTAAAGCTACACTATATTAAGCCGTGTATTTAGACATACACAAATCAAATCTATATCCCTTACAACCCTGTTCTAAGACAAAGCGTAAGGTAACAAGACCTAGAAGCCACGTTTTTTTACCATGATTAGGGGTGTATTAGTTTAAAGAGGAATCGAAATAGCTACTGTATTTATGTCAAGTTGATTAGATTGCATGGTAGCGTTTACAAAAGAGAAGCGTCTATCGTGACGACACTTGATACCAGTGGCAGCCAGCGCATGAATCGTTCCTATTTCTCCAGTTGATCGTGGTAAGGCCTATGCCAAGGCCAAGAATATGTATAAGCTTCTATCTTCATGAAAAATACCGATTATGTAATTGGTAGTGCGCGTAAAATATAGTCCCTAAACATTAGAGTATATTTTGGATCTAATGAAGTTGGCCACCTGTAGCCTATACATAATTTATGCGTGCGACCAAAAGTTCGAGGGTCTTATGAGATGGAAATCAGGGTGGATGGAATTTAGATATTTTAGAAAACAAAAAAAAAAATACAGACTAATTGAGAACCTCCTCCTTTTTTTGAAGTCGGTTAAAAGAAGATGTTACTTGTTGTGATGTGTATCATAAGCTTCATCTAATGGTGGAAGAAGAGTAAGAAGTATACTTATTTAAAATTCTAGGGTGGCTTTAGGCAATAGCCAACAACACAGCTAGCATACAGCATTTACATAGTTGAAATACTTACCAACCAAAATAATTGGAGCATCAGGACAGTGGTGTTTTATTTCAGGGTACCATTTGGAAGTCACATTTTCATACGATGATGGACTGTAACAAACAAAATAATTTTATTAAATATTTCAATAAACAACTTGCATCATTAATCATTATTATATTAACACAATTTATAATTACCAAGTTACTTTAAAAAAATAATAAGATTGATTCCTGTGGTTGTGTGTTACAACTCTTTCACCCTTACTGCAATGGAATATGTATTTTTTTTAAATGGCTACTAACTAATTTACATCCTACAATGGCTGGATTGTTTTGGCAAAATTTCTAGGCAGAATATTACAGTTTTTTTTAAGAATTGATTTTGTGCATAGTTAGCTAGCTTGAAGTCATGTTCATTTGAGAGCAAAGCCAGGGGCTGACCTTGGGTTTGTAGGGTCCTGGAGTAACACAACTTGAGGAGCTGTTTAATTAATCAACTTATTGCCATATTGTAAAAATTACATATTAATCATATCTCTATCCCTTAGGTAGGTATGGGGTAGACTATTTATTAGCCTACAGTAACAAAATCTTAAGGCCACATTTAGCATGTTTAAAAAAATTGTTTCAGATAATAATGCACATGGTCTTCGATGAGGGGTAGGAGCTATGAGATGCAACTCAAAAATGTCTTTAGATCCACCTTTATGCCACAAGCAGAAGCCTAAATCTAAAATAATACTGTAGTAATGACAAGTTACCTTGTAACACTAAAGCAAATGAGGAAGACATCAGTCTGTGGGTAGCTTAAAGGCCTAAGTCTGTCATAGTCTTCTTGCCCGGCTGTGTCCCACAGTCCCAGGGACACCGCCACTCCATCCACCACCATTGGTGCTGAGTAATTGTCAAAACTGTAGGAAAGTCAAAATCATTAGCAGAGTATAATCATTCAACAATTTAAAAAGTGCAAAGTTTTTACAACAATACGTTCATAATTTCGAACAATGTGCAATCAATATTAAATCAATATGAAATCAACCCAACATGGTTTATTATATATTAATTTATGTAAATTACGATTTGGACAATAGTTTCTTGGGGTAAGTCAAAAAATACTATCATGTTTATATTTTCATATTACAAGCACAATGCTTGAGGGTGGATGGCAAAAATATTGACTATCAGATTTTAGTAACCATTATTTTCTTCCTTCTACTGTGATGTTATAGTGTGTGGGTATACTGGCCATGGATGCCCAATATTTACGTTTGAAATCCAATATGATTGTAATTGCTACTCACACTGTGGGTACATATTCGCCCGGAAAACTGTCCGTAGTGTACGATATAAGCATACAAGTCTTTCCGACCGTGCCGTCGCCAACCACCACGCATTTGATCGGTCTTCCTGAAGACATCTACGAAGAAAATACATTTAACACACCAATTCCCAGCTATGAGTCATTTCAACTAAAAATTGAAGAAAATAATCAATTTTACCTTAACACAGAGTTTCTAGTTAACTTCACAAACACAGTATGCTAAGTAAGACACCAAAATTTATACAAAATCTATAAATAGGGATAAACTTCACTTTTTATTTAAAGGAAAGGAAACGCATCAGCAACAGGAACAGCAAAAGATGGATTAGTTAGTGGCGGACTGGTTGGAAATCCGAATTTCTATAATCTGTGGATTAAATTAAATGACAAGTCCATAGGTACAGAAAATGAATTAATTAACTTGTCTATGAGTAAAAGCTAATTAAATGAAAAAGACATTAAAAATGACAACCGAATTTTAAAACCATATTTAAATCTGGTAGAAAGAAACAGATAATATTAAATTGTTTTCGAAAAATAACTACAATGTAATACTTTTTGTATACACTTCAAATCACTTCCAGTCCAGTAAAAGCTCAACGCTTAATTATTATTATTATTATTATACCAAATTTATAACCAATTTTACCTTCTGAAATTTTACATGTAGCTGGATTGGCAACTTAAAATCTACTTTACGTGCATTTCATCTATGCTATCTGTGGTGAACTGTCCTGTCAATCTTTGTATGATAGTGTGGTACTGGTAGGTATAGTATAGGTTCACATACACATACATAGTTCAGTTTAGTTTAGTACGTATTGAGTACGTAAATTTACGGAATAATTAATTTCATTACAAAAACTCTTGTTCCGCCGGTTCCGCCCATCAAATCCAATGTGATTTTATTCACTAAATGTAAGTGAAGTTTGTTCTGTGTTAATATTGTGATCTGTTGATTGAGTTGATAAGATTGGTTAAATGTACAATGCTGTTGTTGTTTTAGATGAGCGAGTCATGTGTTGAAACTCCTGAAGCGCCGGCTTGGCTGTCGAAGCTTGAAAGCCAGCGCGAGAAGCTGAGTAAAGCCCGGCTTGGACACGACAGCGGCGCTGGAGCTCCATGCAATTCATGTGGTAAGTCGTAAACTACATTGTTACAAAGTAAGAATGCCGATCATATGTATAGTTAATATACCCTGTTCTTAACTTGCGCTTTCTAAAGTTATTAACAACGTGGTAATAGCAGTTTATTATTATTATTTTAACTTTTTTTATTAGGACCCTCATGCCCTGGACTGGATTTGCACTTCTGGCGCAAGGTGTGTCGCTCGTGCCACTGCAGCAAGGATGTGCATGATGTACAGGATGATGACCTCTCTGGCTGGGCCCAGTTTGAGCTCCTTGGAACTGCTAAACCCAAGAAAGCCTCAAGTAAGTATTAAAAACTTCTTTGTATCATTTTCTTATTTTGGTTTGATCAGTACTACCAGTAGCGTATACTTTGTAATACTGGCATGACAGGTGTAGACAAATGATTGAAAAAACTGTTAGTTAGAACACTCACATAAATATAGTATATTAATACTGTATGCACAAAATGTAATATCTAAGAGGATTATAATGTGACCCAAAAGTAAAGCATAAGTTATTTATTTTCTGGGAACAAGACTGTTTTTAAAAGCGCTAATGTATAGTACAGCAGTGATTTTATTGCTGTTAAACTTCTACCATACAATTTGCTTGTGACTGCAATTTTGATGAAGTTATCCTTAGCAAATATAAATAAAATAAATAATAAAAAATAAAAATAAAATGTAAAAAATAAAAATAAAATTTTTATCCTTAGCAAATAAATTACGCTAAAACCATTTTGATGTGGCCTTGTTGACTTCCCCTTTATATTTCCAGTGCCGCTGATAAAGATCCGGGGAGTTACGGATAAACCCGTAAAGCTTGATTGGGTGCCGCCAAATGCATCAACAGAGCTGGTATGTAGCATTATTTTGTATCGTGATTGTGACACATGCCTATTTTGCATTAAAAAAATGCTTATGCTGCTGTGTTCGAGCATAGAGATTCAGACAGCAAGTAAAATTACTGGCATCGGAGGTATTGTCCGTACCCTCTAGGTTAGAAATGCATCGTATGATGGCTGCTGTCCTTGTTCAAAGGCTTTAGTTACAATATTAATGTTACTTTTTCCTGTGTCTATTTTAATGAGTTGGAAATGTTCTTTATGCATAAGGATGTATAATATATATTTTTTTTGCATGATGTTTTCAGTTTGCCAAGATGAATCATTCTGGGCTCCAATAACCATTTCCTTGAAATTCCATTTTCTGG
This sequence comes from Pandemis corylana, assembly GCA_949127965.1. Classification (NCBI taxonomy): domain Eukaryota; kingdom Metazoa; phylum Arthropoda; class Insecta; order Lepidoptera; family Tortricidae; genus Pandemis; species Pandemis corylana. The sequence goes on along the minus strand of OX421859.1, from coordinate 5,486,013 downwards.
GGATGTAAAAAGTCCATGAACTGAATATTGTACAAAGTTGTCGATTACATTTAGATTAACATATTTATGAATATATGTATTTGCTGCTCACACTATAAGAGAGGTATAATAAATATCTTCAAAAATATCTGAAATAAGATTAGATAGAATAGCAGGACTTATTTTCATATATGTAGTTGATTACTTGTTTGTTCTGATATTGTTTTATTTTTGTTTAGTCACTATAGTTGATGGAATTTGATATAAATATCTTATCTAATGATATCTGGGTTTCTCAATACCTTGGTATACAATCCTAAAAACACATCAGAGGTTCATAAGGTGGTTGATGTTCATGCATAAATTATAAAATATGCCCGTGACTTTGTCTGCATAGAATTATACGTATAAACCTTCCTCTGAATCACCATATATTTAAAAAAACCGCATCAAAACCCGTTGCGTAGTTTTTATGATTTAAGCAGACATAAGGACTGACAGACCAACAATGGAAAAAATGTAGTGTTTTTGCATTCAGTGGTAAAGAAAAAGACATAAAAAAAACCCTGGTTTTATCTTGAAAAACTTGTAGTTCCATCACTAAACCATTCATGTTAAAACCCAGGTTGCATTTTTGCATGAGTTACAAGAGTAATCTTGAACTTGAGAATAATTTAGGACTAACTTTACCCTGCCTGACCTTCGGAAAAGTACATATGTACATACATACATAATATTATCAAGTCTTTATCCCTTACGGGGTAAACAGAGCCTAACGTAACAAGACCTAAAGGCCACGTTTAGCATGATTGCAGGCGTATAGGTGTAAAGGGGAATCAAAATAGTGATGGGTTGCTAGCCGCATCGCCTATAACGTGATTCCTCAGATTTTAGCCCATTCCCTCGATGGGCTTTTACCATCTGCGCGGGAAGAGAAGCAACTGGTACATTCTATGTTTTTTGTTTACTCCCAGACTAGCGTGGAAGAAATAGTTGACAAAACGATTTCACATGTTGATCGATGTTCAAAGTGATCCGCGTCAAGGGCGGGGCTAGATTTTTCATTCAAATTCTGAATTATTAATTTAAACCTTCCATGCTGGTCTGTATGTACCAGTTGCTTCTCTACCCGCGCAGATGGTAAAAGCCCGAGGGAATGGGTGAAAATATTAAGGAATCATGTTATAGGCGATGAGGCTAGCAACCCATCACTATTTTTCCATTTTCCACCTATACGCCCACAATCTTGCTAAATGTGGCCTGTAGGTACCAGTTACCTTAGGCTCTGTCTACCCCGTAAGGGATAAAGACGTGATTTGTGTATGTGTATGTATGTATGTAATTTAAATGAAAAATCTTTCTAGCGGTGTAAAGTCGAACTAACTCAACCATATGCTGAAATATTAGGAAAAAATTCTGAGAGACCATGGATGTCTCAGTGGTTGTATTACTTGCACTCGTGGAGCATTGTTGCCGGGTGTACTCGTACGTTAACGGGTGTTCCGTGCAGGTGTCGGAGTACATGTCGTGCCTGGGCCCGCTGGCGCCGGTGTCGGGCTCGGCGGCGGCGCGGCGCCGGCGCGCGCAGCTCCGCACGCAGCTGCCGCCGCACGACGTCGCGCCCGCCGTGCGCAGCCACGCAACAGACCAGGAGAAGTCCGAGCACACCGTGAGTACCAACACCAACGTAACCTTTCGATTTTTATTTTGTCCTAGAGGACAATCTTTGTATATCTGACACCTTGAGGATGCCAGGGTGGTGCCAGGTTACGTACGATTATTTTTTATTCTTCTTAACCACTAAGACCGCTCAGTTGTAAACGAGTTCACGAGTCCAGATTCCGTCTCGGAAGATAGTGTGGTACGCCCCTAATTGGGAGATCTGTGTCGCGCGCAAGTTAGCCTGCCTGTCCCTTTCTAGGACGAACTGTAAGAAAAAGACGGGTAGTCTATCTCGCGTGCTCTCGTGCTAGTCTTGCAGTAATGAGAGTGCATGGCTGATGAGACTCCTCAGTGCCCCTCATGATTGTACCGTCAATGCTTAGGGGCATGATTTTGAATTAATTTAAATTTGGTAAAGCTGAGATCCGTTAGTGGATCCTGTGTCCATAGCTGCTGTGGTATTTAAGAGAGTGCGCAACGCACCGGTTCGTAAGACTATGCAATATTTTACGACTGTCTACATAAAGCCTAAAGTTAAATAAACTCACATTATTAGGTAGTATTCAAAGTTATGAATACCTTATTAATAATACTGTTTTCCTTTTAGTCACAACTCCCTCTAAAGACGTTACACACTTTGGTATTTGTTGTTAAGTATTATTTATCTAAAGTTGTTATTGCTTACAGGAATACATCACGAGGATCAAAGAGAATGTCGTGGGTATGGGGAATGTGGTTCGAGTTGGCCCTCTACAAAGTGGAGAAATTTACTCGGTAGAGAACAGCAAGTCTCACTCAGCTACAAAGTCATACGCATTGCCGTTGAAGATATCTAACGTGTCTAGAGGTGTTAAGTACAACATTGTGCCCAAGAATGCTTCAGACAAGAAATTAGTCCTTGACTCTCAAGGAAATGTTGTGAGCAGTGCTGCCAACTTGCCAGATTACAAGAGTAGTCCAATACTCAGCCACGTCGTAAAGGATAAGCTTAACGTAATGCGCATTGAATCTGACAGGATCAAGAGTGCTATAGAGCATGGTCCTGTCTATGATAAATTACTCAAAAGTCTAAATGACCTCAACATTCCAGTCACAAATGATGTATATCTTCAGCCTATAAAACTATTCCGTGAAGAGTACAACAAGAACCCGCTGTTTAAAGATGAAACTAACGAGTTTGCTAAAGCGCTCGGCGCTCACGTGATGCCAGATTTATGGCCGTCCAGCAACAACAATGTTCTCGGGTCCGCGAAGTTGCTGGACAGCAGGCTGCAAAAGGGCACAATTTTCGCTCCAAATGGGGAGATTTGGAGCTGGAAGCATGAACCTACCACTCCAGAACACAGCGGCACTATTTGCTCAACGAAGATTAACCCTCAGTATTCAACAACTACAAAACCAATGAATCAAGTAGAGCCCCAACAGACTGCTCCCTTGAGGGACTATCTCAGAAGTCAGTCGGAAGAAGACGTGCCTCCTCCTTTGCCCAACTACAGCACTTACCCCGGGGCCGTGCCGCCCGCGGCACCTCCCGGCTCCGACTGGAACAATCCACCAGCTGGCAACGCTGTTCCTGACAACATGACGTACCAAGTATCACCTCAGGATAGTCTCTATGGGGAACAGATTGATCCCATTATAGATCAACTCAGTGACATGACTTTGAGCCCAGCAGAGATGGAATTCAACAGAAAGCTATACAATGAGGGTGTTCCATGTCAACGCTGCAAGAAATCGATGTTTGCGGGCGAGGTGGCCGTTAAAGCCGAAAGGGCAGGTCAGGAGGCTATCTGGCATCCGCAATGTTTCACGTGCAGCAACTGTGGAGAGCTGTTAGCCGATCTTGTGTACTTCTTTTACAAGGACGAGATCTATTGCGCCAGAGATTTAGCTAACGTGTTAGAGATCCCACGATGTGCAGGTTGTGACGAGCTGATATTTACGCGACCGTATACGGCGGCGGAAGGACGCGCGTTCCACGTGCAGCATTTCTGCTGCTATCACTGCGATGCGCCGCTCGGTGGCAAGAAATATGTACCTGATGATAAGACAGGCTTGCCAATCTGTTTGTCCTGCTATGATCAGTTCTACGCGGAGCGATGCCGCGCGTGCAGCGGGGTCATCGGCCCGGAACAACAAGGCGTATCGTGGAGCAACATGCACTGGCATGCAGATTGTTTCATATGCTCCGGAAGAATGTGCGGTAAAAGCCTACTCAGTGGACGATTTGTAGTGAAACAGGAAATGCCATTTTGTAGCGTGCCCTGTGTTCAGAGCAGAATTAAATAAATTTGAGGAATTTAAAAAAAGCAAGTATTAAATTAACACATATCATTATGACTGTTATGTGCCAATTAGAGTCTTGAGATAGTATTTCTTACTTTCTATACATGACAATTTACACAAATTTATGACTTAGATATTATTCTTGTGATACAATATTACTAATTGGGACCAATTTAGTCATGAAAATTTACTATACATGGCAGGTTTTTGCTATTGAAGTATTATAAAAAATAAACATATTTTTACAAATATATATTTTTGATACAGATTTATAATTTGGGGTAGTTAAGTAAAGTATGATTAAGCAGAGTGAAATTGACGATTCCATATAAAAGCATGTTGCATAATTATAGTAATATATTTTTGTACTACACTGTTCTACATACTTCATTGAACTAAGACATTGTAAGGTGCACTAAGTATAAGTGGTAAGCCATGGCAATTTGTATGTGATAGATAGTGATATTATAAAGTGAAGGTTCCAATCATTCCTTTGAAAGTGCCATTATGAAGTATTTATGAATGTTTTGTAAAGTACAATAAAATATCTATACTCAATTCCGATTGTTTATTGCTCTCCTTTTCAATTTTCCTTTGTTGATTTTACCTATATCATAGTTACCTGCCTTTAATCTGAGCAGCCTAATCCTTGCCTGCAGTACGGGCCCTATAAACATGATCACTGATCAGGGTAAGTGTAATCTATTTTTCACATAATGTTGTATGGACTGACTATTTCATTTCAGTCACTATCCCAGAGCAGGGGTCGGCAAATAGTTTTAGATTAGGTCCGGATAGGTACTGTGAGAAAATTATAGAGATCTGTAAAAAAAGAAGTATACCTTACCTCTATATTAATTGATAGTAGGTATATAATGCATTACAATATGTGGCAGTCTGACGTTCGACCTTTTGCGGTCTGCAAACAGACTGTGGTCCACCAGTTGCTGTCAGTTGCACTAGGGCCAATACTTAACATATTGTCTGCGAATGTGTTTTAATCATCATTACCTATACCAAGTCCCTTTCCACACATGCTGTTAGACTGTGGAACCGTTTACCGTTGAGATGTGTACCAGTCTGTCGGTTGTCACCCTGCAAAATCGCCTGAAGAAGTATTGGCTTGATAAATCTTCGTAAGTGGACTTAGTATGTTTTGTGTGTGTATATTTATGTAGTTTATATTTATTTATGTAATATAAGTTTATTATATATTTCATATGTATTGTTGTGTAGGTGTATTCTTATTATTATTTTAATACTCTATTTGTATGTATGTATGTATGTATAACTCTTTATTGTACATAAAACACAAGAAAAACATTTGTTTAGGTTAAGTTAGGGTCTTTGCTCTTTTAGCTTTTTAATACCTATGTCTACTCTCTATACTCTGGTTTCTGTTGTCCTTCCTGTCAATCGTTGGAAGGTTAGCTGGAAGAGATCCCTTTAAGGGATAAGTTCGCCTTTGTACATCTGTTTATCTCATTTACCTGTAAAATTTATGTTTTATGTACAATAAAGAGTTATACATACATACTGGGATGGGAGAGAACTATAGAATATGTTCTAAAATATGCAATGACAAAACTTTCAAATTACTTGTCAAAAATAACCTAACCCAGTATGACAGTCACAAAGGTTGTTTTCACTTGGTGTGAAATTAATATTATAAATGTGAACACAGGTTTGTTACACTTTCATAATGTATACTACTAAATTGATCATGATAAAGTTTGGTTTGTGAAGGAGATTGGATAATTTTCATCCTGGAAAATTATATAGTTCCCACGGCAAAAGATAATCAAATTTTCTGCAGACAGTTGTGGGCAACAGCTAGATAACATAATAATTGAAGAACTCACTTAACATGACAATCATCCATACCTACCCCAAAAATGACTTAATACAAGTTCAAAAATTAAACATCATCAATAGTTGTTAATACTAAGCATATATTTCGATATAAAATACAATTTAGCAGTGTTGTACATTATTAATAGTTAAGTGTGGGCAGACAAATATTTTATCAAGCTTTGACCTTAAGTTTGCCAAGATCATTTCTTAATTTATTAAGGTTCTCCTGTAGCGCCTCTTGTTTATTTTCTAGCGCTGAAATGTGACCGTCAGATCTTTTGATCTCTTTTGTGATGAACTCCATTCGCTTCGTAACGTTCTGCCTTGCTTCTTCTAAGTCTTGTTTAACCAGTACTGGTCCAATCAGCTTATAGACTTCAGCATCTTTTTTAAGCAACATTAGTTCTTCTTTTACTGCTTTATTTTCATTTAACTGGCTATCTAATTGCTGCTTCTGGGCGACTGCCTTATGATACTCTTTTTGGACACTGGTGATAGTCTCTACCTCCTTATGAAGTTTTTTTTGTATTTCTTCGGCCATATTTGCGAAAAGTTTACTTTTAAGTTATTATAAACTGTAATTGATTTAATATAGCAAGTTTTTAACTGATTATAAAGTCGAGCTTTTTAGGTTAAGTCAAGACAAGACTGATGAATATTAAATTGTCTATGGTAAAACAATATGACAGTGACATTGACAGATAGTTTTTCTTTTACCTGTTTGAGTCACAAGAAAAAGCATTGTAACCATGTTCCGAAATGTAGTTCCTGATTCCCTGCTTTTTCGAAAGACTGTATACCTACTTAATAACAAGTAGAACTTAATTATTTAATGTCCTAGCCTAGAGTATGATTTCTTTTCATCAGAAACTGAACATAACGTTAAAATAAATAAGGAATAAAAGTAAAAATTGCCGATCGGATACCACAATGGTTAGAACTTGATTGGAGAAACTTAATGCACAGTAAATAAATAGAGCAGTGTGGAAACTAGGCTTATTTTTTGAAACAAATACCTACGCTTCAATAGGGCGTTAGGGTTGTCGATTTAATTTTTGTAAAATTGAAACGCTTTTCGTTTGGTTAGCGCTATGTCAGCTAGTAAGGCTTGTTCTAAAGTAACTAGCTACACTTAATTAAGAGTATTAGGGTTGGCACCCTTAATTTCCGTAAAAAAGAAACAAACGTTTATTTCGGTTCTATAATAATTAAATAATCGACTAATTAACTCGTTTATAAATAAAATAGGGTATTTAAAAACTTCAACAGTTTAAATTGTTTTTATTCGTCGGTAGGTAAGTACTACTTACTGTAGTGGTAGTATTACTTACTGAAAAATACTTTCGCCTGCTACGACGTTCGGAAAGCTGTATTATTAAATTTTATGGTATGAAAAATTCTCATCCGAATGAATAGCTTTCTTAAATAAACTATTGGGAAACATGGACACACTGCGCAATACACTCTTGGAATTTCAACATGAAACTACCTTGAGACTTAATCATCATTACACATAAACGGACTTTTTATACGTGAGTTATCCGTTTATGTGTAATGATCACTCTTGGAATGTTTAAATCGAAAAGATCGCGGACTGTCTGGGCGCACGTAACAGACGACCGCTCGTCTCAACGCGACACTCGCGACTGACGGCACCGCGAGATCCGCTTAGGCTTGATTTCGTCAGCGACCGACGTCAGCGTAGGAGGACATCAAGCTAGGGGCCTTGTAAAAGCGCGCGCCTATGTGTGCGTTTCGACCATTTTGTTCGTAGTTTTCTTACTGCTTTAGCTTATATAATTATATACTGTGCTTAATACCAACACCTTCAAACTTCAAGTTTCAAGTGTCAAAAATTCATCCCCGCCCATGGACTGCCGCATGGATGGCCGCCTATCTCCCGCCTCACCTACCAAATGTAATTTTTTGACATTTGAATACAAAAATGCCTGTTCTTGATTCTTGAGTCTTGGATATTTATTATGTAGGTATTTAAATACCGATAGCACAAGCTTTATTAGTACCTACTTCGGAATGGGTCTATTGGTGTTTTGAAATATTTTGAATTATCATTTATCATGACGATTATGTAGGTACTAGAACCTTTCCGCTGTGAACTGCAAAAGAATCTTTCTAGCAATAAAATTCGTATTCAAACTTCACTGATGAGAAGGAGTAACAATGGGTCACTGCGATAAGGTTGTATAGCGCAAAACGCATCCTAATTGAAATGATTAGGTTATAAAAAACAAAATACTGATGTTGAAGTGACTGACCTGAGGTTACCGACATTATTAGGTAGGTATGTATTATTATTTTTGTGTTGAATAGAAAGGTACGAATACTCATTTAACAATAAATAACTCGATCGATCGAGACAATATTACGCTCCCACATTAATCGCTATGTTTAATGTAGGTAACTTTTTGTCCGAAAGTCCGAGCGTCTCGAGCATTTGCGTTTAAGTTTCAAATACTTTGAAATTAGTTTGTTGCCGTATGCGCTGCTCTGCTAGTGGGCTGCTAATTTTTCCATAGTAGGTGCAATCACCTACTATGGAAAAATTAACGATTCAATAATCGTTTACGAGAATGCGTTTTAGACGTTTTTGTCTTAAAACTGAATAGACTGGACAAAAAAAGGGTGTACAAATTTATAAATAAATTCTAATTTTGATAATTTATACTTCTAATTTATATCTACCCAGCTCTGACATAAAATAGGTCTGCTACACGCTACACAGTAGTTCCCACGTTGCAGCAGAAATCACTGGCAAGGTATTTCATTCAGATTGTAGTGTATGCGGTTAAGCCAATAGCTTCCATAGCATACATGCGCTGTCTCGTATGTCACGGATTGGCGGGAAAAGTAACTGTCACTGGCTGGAGGAGCGGACAACCAAGGCTGAGGCTGGAGTACGTGACGATAAAGTGAAGTTATTGCAATTCGTGGACACTGTCGAGCCAGTGTTAGATTTTATAGGCTGTACAATAAAACAATACAAATACTACACAGATCAAAGATCGATTTATGTAATAGGTAGTTTTATTGTGTTGTGGTAATCTATAAACTATCAAGGCGGCTCAGATTCTTAGCATTCAATGTTAAAAAAACCAACATAAGTAAGGAAAGATCGCGTTAGTAGCAACACTAAAATGAATTATCTAAAAATAAATAAAAAAATAAAGTTACAATTTCTTTATTGACCCTGGTGCAGTCCATATTCTAATTCTAATGACTACAGTTAACAATAATTTTACCTACAAACACCTATTAATAACTTACACACGACGCTTTGGTTAATAGATAACATTATTACAACTATAAGTTTTCACCGTATTCGAGCGTCCACATGTAGCCGGCTTTTGGATCTCCACTTTTTTCAGCCTCTTTTCGAGTTTGATCAGACTTTTTAAGTAATTGCTGTATGGTTTCCCCTAACTTGGGGTTAGATGGCCTGAATACTTCGTTCCGCAGAGCCTCTGACCTTTTTTCGAATGAGCCTCGCCTTCCAAACCTTTCGCGTACAAATTTCTCGTACAAATCCTCATTGTCATCGTCGTGCTCTTCACTGTCTTTGTTCTGTTTCTTTCTATAACTTTGTTTTTCTTCTTTAGGTTCATCGTTGTAATAACCTCGGTCATCGTCGTATTGTGGTACATGTTTTAATGGATTTTCATCACTGTGTTCGTCGCTATAGTGGTAGAACTTTTCTTTGTCTTTTTGTCTATTTTTACCTTTTTTATCACTAGTGTAAGGTGATTCGTAAGCGTATGATAAAATGTCATCAGGTAATTTTATTTCTGGTAGTTTTATATTAACATCATCAAATTTAAAATTCAAATTCTCGTCATAGTTATGATTGTTTGGCAGTAAAGTCTCTAATGTTCCATCAGCTGGAGCTTCTTTATTGTTTTCTGCGTTTTCTATTGGTTGATCATTATTATTGTTTTTATTTGTAGGTTTTTTATCGTGTTTGTAGTTTAATGGGATACGTTCAAATTGTTGTTTAACATTACCATTTGTTTGTTCTTCATTCTTGGCAACAATCTTTTCATTAGTTTCCCCACCTTTGTCTTCTTCGCTTTCTTTCACACCTAATAGTGTTTCAAGGCTTTTGTCCTCCGAATGCAAATCAGCTTTCTGTGGACTATTATTTTCTTCACTTTCGTCACTAAATTCATTACTATTACTACTCTCTGTGTTTATTTCCACTACGGGTTTAATATCTCCGTTGTTCTTTTTCTCTATGTAGTCAGAACGAGGATTTTCTTCGTGGGTTTCTTTTTTATCTACCTGTTCTTCTCGGGACTCATTATCGTCGTTATCATGTGTATCCTTTGCTGATTCTACTTCACCTTTATCATTGACTTGAATTCTTTCGTAACTAAAATCGCTTAAATCGACATCACGAATGCCTTTTGAGACACCTTTGTCTAGTTCATCAAAATCTAGTTGTTTAAGGTTATCTTTAGGCGGTTCTCTTTCTTCACTGGAATCATCACTTCGTGGAGGCGGGTAGCTTGATTTTGTTTCTCCTTCTTTGCGATCCTCATCCTGGTATTTTTGTCGTGGTGCTGGTTCCCGATCATTAGAATGAATATTTACTTCGCCACTATCTATATTTCTACCACGAGGTTCAATGTACTCTGACTTATCCCCTTTCTCGTCACTCCTCTCTCCACTTTCTTGGCTTTCATGGCTGTGGTAGTTTTTAGGTGGCGATTTCAGGTCTTCATTTTCATGACTTTCATTACTATCATCAGGCCGACGTTTATGTGAATCATGTGTTATTTCCCTGCTGTCGTCATCGTCTCTTTCATTAGTTTCATTACTCCTATCTTCTGTTTCAAGTTTTCTTCTGTCATCACTCTTTTCTTCCCTCTCTTTGCTTTCACTACTGTTCTCTTGAACAATTATTGGTTTCTCTGACAACCTGTGAAAGTTTTCTGTATCTCTGTTATCATTTAAATCTTTGAGTATTTCTCTCATGGGTTCATGTAACGTTTCGATGTTAAAATCAGCTAAATCGGAACTTTTAATATGGCTATTACGTTCCAATAAAGGCAATGCAATTTCTATGTCTCTAGGTGCGTGTTTCGTTTCATAGTTTACTATTTCCGGAGCACTGTAGCTTTTTACGCTATCGGCTTCAAGTTTTAAAGATCGCCTTCTTCTTTTAAGGCTGTTTCTTATGTGTCCACTTATTTTCTGGGGTATAATTTCATCGTTTTTGCCAGATACATATTTCATGACTGTATCTTTATCGTTGACATCATTAGTTACCCCCAAAGATTTATTTGTTTCAGAGCAATTTTGTACAACTTGTATAGCTTCATTATTTTCGACACAGTCGATAGTTGCACTTACATTCAGTGCTGCATTTTGAATGTCTTTATTTACGGTGTCTTGTGGTGCTGGCGTAACTACGTCAGTTTCTTTGACTGTAGTGTTACTTGCAGTTTTGTCATCTTCTTTAGGAGAAATAAAGGCTTCGGTTATCTGCAAATATTAAAAACGACATAAATGAGCAAGACGGGTTTAGTCGAAAATGATAAATATTGATGGTTATAAGATATACTTACGGTTTGAGGCTCATATTTTTAGGGCAAGTAAAACAACTTCAAGTTCATTGATATTTTATATTATTTTTTATTTACACAGTAATACATATTTGCATGCATCGTTTATACCAATTTGTTCGCTACTTTGTCTAATAAATACGAAATAACAAAACGTTAAAGACTACTGTGCTGGTGCATAAGATACTATTTTACATGGTACTTGGGAATTTAATTTTGGTCTAACAACATTATCCTTCCACACAGGTCGGTAAGGTTTTGGTGCAGTACTTTCCTCAATTCAAAACTGTGCCAACTTTATTGCAATAGATACGAAAGCCAGATTTAAACGTTATCGTTACGCGTAATAAGTGATGCGTAAGAGTAGAATAAAAAACGGACAGTATCCCGTAATATAGCTATAGTTGCTAAAAACGGGCGTCGCATCGGTTAGGTATTTAATCATTTTGGCATGTCTACACGGCGCTAACCGATCACTTTTTTCACTTGAAGCTTACCGACCTCTGATATACTTAGTGGGTTCTAAATACATGATAAAAGCAGGCAAGAATTCTACTAATACTTAAAATACCTTAACAACTATCTAAAGTTATGTATGTAAAATAAAAATAAAAGGTGATACATACTTACTCCACATAATATAGTACGTGAATCACAGAACAACAATTTGACTTAGTGAAACAGTGAAGAATGTATAAATATATAAAACATAGTAACAGAATAGGTACTATATTGTGTGTGTGACGTATGTATCAACCTGTGCAATTGTATGCTATCAACGAATACAATAAAATAGTGGTAAATTAGCCAATTATACAACGATCGTCCTATGATAAGATCATAGGCGTATACCATCGGATTTCTATTTGATAATTATGTTCTTAACGCAGTTTGTACAGTCCTATAATTAAATTGATTGTAATGTTTTTTTTTTCAGGTTCTGTACCTACTTATTCCAACATTATTAAAAGTACTAGCGACCCTTCACTGTAACAAATAAAAATCCGACTTACGCTTTTCTACTACAACAATTCTTAACTATGATGAATCATGCAGGTTACGTTTCTACACGATTCAAAATCTACGTGATTATTTGACAAGTGCTATATTTTCTTTTTTTTTCAACTACAAAAATATGGCAATCAAGCATTTGGCCTTACGCCATTTCTTAATTAATTTTGTACAAGTTACACTATTCTACGTATAAATAAATTCATTTCAGAATGAGTATGTGCAGGCTATCAAAGTAACCCATCGGTAATGAGCACACTTAAAATACTTGTACGAGTATCTAATGATTTAGAATTCTTCATTAAAGTCCTCCATCAATCCTCCATTTAAACTGACAGGCTTAAAAACTTCAAATAGTTGACTATATTAATTATTTTGGGAGTGTGTCTCTCCAGAGAATTGAAATCAGTTCTTTCTTCCTCTTTTTTTACAATTCTCTTAGTTATTTTTATATACTTTTAATTATTATAACAAAAAAGTATAAAGTTTTATGTGAGTACGTGTAGGTATCTACTTAATTACAGACTGGTGTGATGACTATTTCATTTTGAACATTTAATTATTCTTGGCAACTTATGTTAACTTCGAGGAAATTAGGATCTTAAAAAAGCAGAGAATTCTGTTTTATGGTCAAGCGTAGATATGGATAAACTAATTAGTCATAATCCGACTGAAATACTTAAAATATAAGTCATCAAGTTGCCAATACGAGTTAAATGTCCATCAATACTCTAATTAATACTTGGTGCTGGTGACTACTTCTTGCCCAGGAAGCGATCGAACGAGAAGCTACTCACGAACTGCTTGGCGGCGCCTGCGAAAGGCGCTGGCTCGGCCCACTTAGTGAAGTCCATTGACGGAATGATGCCACTTCTGCACGGCACTCGAGGATTTCTAAAACAAAAACATTGTCAAGAATCAAGCACGCCAGAAGAGTTTCGTTAAAGCCTTGGAATTATACCTAACGTTCATTGATTGACTGCCTATCAATCCAACTACAATTGATCAACTCTAAATTAGGATATGCAACTTACAGTTCATGATCTGGCAAGACCATAGGGTAGAGCTGAACTGTGTCGATGATGTCTGTGTTGTCACAGATGACTCGAGCTAGCCGCGCTTTTCTGATCTCTGCAAGCTGTTCTGGCGTGAACGATGATGGCTGGTTGGGCAATTCAAACCTGGAGAAACATGAAACGGTTCATAAAGAAACTATTTTATCAATAATACTACAATGTTCAATGATTGAGACTTACCAGAATCTGTCACCTCTCCGTGAATATGAGAATTGAGTAGCGATTACGCACGCGAAAGTCGGTCCTAACATTGAACCTGGCAGCGGTCTTTCAGACACTCCTCCAGACCACAGATCCACATCCACAGGGTGCTCAAAGATGGACTCATATTTACGTACAGTACCATTTGGCATAGACCCGAACAGGTCCTGGAAAGTGTCAGCTCCGGATAGTCCGCAGAACTTCCTGAATTCCATGTATCCGGGAATACCGAATTCACGACCTCTTTGCATGTTGAAAGATACCAAGTCCATGCCGAAGCGAGCGCCGACCTTTTTGAAGAGGTGGTTTGTGACTTCCTGAGTGATAGAGTCGTCCATAGCCTGGGCTACTTGGTTCATCAGTCCCATTACGTATTCATCAAGGACACCAGCTCTGTACAAATCGTATGGTCTACGAATCAAATCGGACAGTCTCTTTGACGCTGTAAAATAAACGTTAAATAGCAGAGAATGATCAAAATAAATTTATGATTATAATTTTTTACCTATAGTTAGCTTACCTATGAATTTATGAGCCTTGGACCATCTTTCTACAGCAGTAGGCAGCAATGAATGTCCAAATCGATACGCAGCGGAAGCGAACGCATCGATAACGTCGGGATTTACACTGGAGTCATATCCATCCCAGTAGCCCTAAAGAAAAGATGTTTAAATAAAACATTAGAAAATTTATAGTTTAGACCAAAATATAAGCCATCATTGCACATCCGCTAAGGTTTTCCGCAAGTAAATTAAGTTTTGCAGATGGGTGGACTGCTCCTTGACATTAAATTTTCATACTCACTTCTTTCTCTAAAACCAATCCGAATTTGTCCATCACATCTTTACCGAGGAGTATAGGAAGGAACTCGTTGTAAGTTATATGCTGGATCTCAGCGACGTTGATGCGTCGCGCCTCTTGGTAGAGGGTCTCATCGTCCCAGTGAGGGTTGACTTCTGCTAGGGCCTTGGCTACGCGGTTGTGTTCACGTGCCATCAGCGTGTGCATCACGGTAAGTACCAATTGTTCGTTTACTCGAATTTCACCTGAGGAATTAAGGATGATGCTATTGAAGTAATCTTAGAAATACTGGGTATAGATTACAGAACTGTAGAGAATGTAGAGCTTCATGCGCTTCTATTTAGAAACATTCCCCAATCTTGTGCGAAAGCATCATCGTATTCAACTTACCGGCTTCAAAGCAGTACATGTTCTTGTTCGGCCTGGTGCAGCCCTCATCAGGGATGTCCAACTTCAGCGGCAACAAGTCCTTCAGTCCATATTCTTTGAACACGGGATTCATGCGCAAGAGACCGCCGTAACCGGTACGCAGCTTTCTGTTGTTGAAATAATATTCCGTTAATCTTATTGCCTGTTTAACTTTTAGGTCCCTGTGGAAACGTGGAATTACATGACCATAGAGAAATTTCGTGCAGATGCTGCTGAAGTAAAAAAACGTTCAATAAACCAGAAGCAATTAACTACTCTCACAATAAATATAATTAATAAGTAATCACGTAAGTTGACATCCACATCAAAATGATTATAACAATGGGAGCGAGGCAAGACATGGATTCAATTTCGACTAATAATGGCAAGAAGCGGCAGTAGCCCAGCGGTTTGAGTTATGGGTTCTGAAGCTGAAGGTTCGAACCCGGGCTAGCACCTCTGAGTTTTTCGGATTTTTTATGTCAAATACTGGGAGGAAGTCCAAATAATATTTACACAATATATACAACGAGTTTCTCGGTGAAAGGAAACATCAATTCAATGGTGTATGTGGAATTCCCGATCGGCACTAGGCCCACGTGTGAAGTCCAAGCCTTATCATCATGAGAGGAGGCCTGTGGTCATAAGTGGGACGTATATAAGCTGGAGGTGAATACGATAAGACGGATTACTCATGCCTCCACTCAGTTTCAACGAAGGCGCACCCTAACGTTTTAATTAGATAGGTACCTACAGCGTTCCGTTTTTCGTAAGTTTCTATCGCACTTACATACATCTCAGTAGAATTTCGGGAAAATCTGAAATGGTTTACCTTGCGAATTTCTCAGTAACACCGTAAACAGTGTTTCCGTCGATAGCTCCGGTCAGGGTGTTGAAAGGCACTCTCGAACCTGTGGAGAAATAAGATTTTGTTAAAAATTCCAATGTGAATACAAGATTTTTGCTGACTGTACTTGTATTGTCACCTGTCCTACATAATGTGTACCAAATTTCAAGTCAATCTGGCTTACCCTCGAAAAGGTCTCTTCAGCGGACGGCCTTGGCCAGGCCACCAGAATTCTACTATCAGATAATATTGACAAACATACATACACGGCAAGTTAAATAAAAGCTTGTAAAAAAATACAGTCCAGTAATAAACACATACAACAACTTCACTAAAAGTCTGCTCACTCATCATCACGGTTATTTTAATAGACACCAGAGGACATTAAATTAAATTAAATTGAGTTTATTTCAGACTTTTGTAGTCCATATTTTGTTACTTACAATTGTTGACCTTAGTACGTAATCCTAATAAAAACAATAACTAGCTCAGATATCTTTTTATTTGCTTTTAGTTAGCTAACCTAATATCGTTATCAAGCATGTGTCATTTAAATGTGATTGCTCCCCTTTTGCATATTATCTTAACAGGTGGCAAGGGTGGCAACATCTTAACTGACCTGCCATGGCATTTAATTTGCATTAAAATTATGTAAATTTGCAGTTGTATAATATTCTCATGGAGTGAATATGTAGTAATATTATTTAGGTATCCTATATATTTTAATGGCAAAAGCCGGTTTAAAATGCTTAAATTAAGTTTACCTACATTATGCATTTAACATAGAAAAATTATAAAGCATGTCCGTTTGGTAATGCTAGTTGGTAAGATAATACATTAGTGAATGGCTTGTGATATAAGTTGTTAAATATTATAGCTGTTTGATTGTAATCAATTATGCCTATCATCATCTAGAAAGATAGTTAGTTATTTGATGCGTTTCATTATGCCAAAAGTATACGCTACAAATATACTTAGATACATACAAATCAGCCTAAGGTAACAAGACCTAAAGGCCACCTTTAGCATGATTGTGGGAGGATAGGTGCAAAGAGGAATCAAAATAGCGATGGGTTGCTAGCCGGATCGCCTATAACATGATCCCAAGATTTTTGCCCGTTCCCTCGACCGGCATTTACCATCTGCGCGGGAAGAGAAGCAACTGGTTGTTAGAAAGAGGTTTTCGCAATCGTTGACAGACTGGCCGGTATGAAAGGTGACGGATGTATTCAAGTTTGATGTTTGAGAAAAACGTCTTATACTTTTGTTTAGCTGTCTAACAGAAACGTGTTCTTTTACTATGGTATTGTAAAATAAATAAAATATCTTTATTTTAAAGATTCCTTCATTTCGGTTGACACCGCAAGCTCTGCTATATAGATTACAATCTATAGATAAATAGAAATTTTATCAGGTAATGTGCCTATAGACACAAATATGTCAACCGGAAGCGGAAGTTTAAATTCTCTTGGAGGAGGGAATGGAACTACTATACACCAGCAGAGTAATACAGTAAGTGGTGGTATCTCGATTGATAAACTGGACGGAAACAGTAATTATGCCACTTGGAAATTCCTTATGGAGCTATATCTACTGGAAGCAGATCTGTGGGAGTACACGAGTGCTACTCCGCCTGCATCTGATATACAAGGAAACAAAAAAGACCAAAAGGCACGAGCGAGAATTTGTTTGATGGTCAAACCACACTGCTTAGTACACGTACGGAAGGCTAAGACAGCCAAGGAAGCCTGGGAAGCACTGAGGTGCGCTTTTGAAGACAAAGGTCTAAACAATCGGTGTCGACTGCTGACAAGGCTAGTAAGCTTCAAGCTAGAGCAGTTCTCGACAGTAAGAGATTATGTGACAAGTGTCATGACGACGTCACAGGAACTTGCGGACTTAGGGAAGGAAGTTGATGATGAACTATTGGCTGCATTACTTCTTCAAGGTCTTACCGCAGAGTTTCAACCAATGAGATTGGCACTAGAGAATAGTAACATTGTACTCACAACTGATTATGTGAAGACGAAGTTATTCCAGATGGAAGATACTCACATGGCAAGCTCGAGTGCATGTCAACCGAAGCCAGAACAAACAGCATTCACAGCAAAGAAGTATAAGGGCAAGAGTGCTCCGAAAAACACCAAGAGAAAGGTGAAATGCTTCATTTGTGATGGACCACACAAGGCAAATGAGTGCCCGGACAATCCTAAAATAAAGAAGGAAGCTCATCAAGCATTTGCACTTGGAATGATGTCGAAGAACAACCCAGAGGACTGGATCATCGACTCGGGAGCGTCGTGTCACATGACGAATCGAAGAACTTGGTTTAGCTGTTTGAAGGACACACCCCAACCCCTTAGAGTAACTTGTGCGGATGGTAATGAGGTGTTTGGTCGAGGTAAGGGTACGGTTGTATGTGAGTCAGGGCTATCCATCAGCAATGTTACGTATGTACCTGATTTACAAACCAACTTACTTAGCGTAAGTGAAATTGTCAAAAAGGATAATGTAGTTGTATTTTCTAAAAATGGTTGTGACATTTACAGGAGTGAGGAATGTACGGTACAAGGCACTGCTGCTTTGAAAGGTGTAGAAGAACGAGGTGTTTATAAAATTAAAACTGCTTCTCAGGGTTCTGCACTCGCAACGACTGAAGGCGATCAATTGATGCTTTGGCATCGGCGGATGGGTCACTTGGGCAAGTACAACCTTAAACTCCTGAGAGATAAGATGGCAATTGGGGTAAGTTTTCCAAATTCTACTTCTACACTCGAGTGTGTATCGTGTATAATGGGAAAACAAACCAAACAACCATTTCAAAAGCGTAGCACTACAAGGGCAAAGACAATTCTTGGCTTAATACACTCAGATGTATGCGGACCAATGAACGTAGCTTCTGTTAGCGGTAACATATATTTTTTGACGTTTATTGACGACTTTTCGCGTGAAACTTTTATTTATTTTTTGAAATCAAAGAGTAATGTATTCGAAAAATTTTTAGAGTTTAAAGCTTTAGCTGAAAATCAGACCGGCAAGAAAATAAAGATTCTGCGTACTGACAACGGCACCGAGTTCGTCAATAAACGAATGGATAGTTACCTGAAGCAACAAGGAATCCTACATCAATTAACAGTGGAGTACACGCCTGAGCAGAACGGCGTTGCTGAACGCGCAAACCGCACGATTTGCGAAAAAGCAAGGAGCATGCTACACGAAGCTGGCTTAGAAAAACGTTTCTGGGCAGAAGCTGTGCAACATGCAGTGTTCTTGAAGAACAGGTCACCTACAATCGCTGTAAATGACATGACTCCTGAAGAGAAATGGTCAGGAAAACGATGCGATTTGAGCATGATAAAGACTTTCGGGTGCAAAGCCTTTATGCACGTTCCAGACCAGAAGCGGACAAAGTGGGATCATAAAAGCAGAGAGCTGATCCACGTCGGGTATTGTGACAATGCTAAGGCATACCGGCTTGTTGACCCCGCTACTGGAGCCATATACAAGGCGAGAGATGTGATATTCTTCGAAAACCAGAAATACCGAGAGGAAGTTGAACCACAACATGATCCGGAGTTGGTAAACAACAATTCCACGCTTGGAGAAGTGAAACTTAGTCCAGTCATCGTCAGTAGAACAACTTCCGAGGTTCCATTCCAACCATTGCAGGAAATAGAGTTTCCTAGAGAGGAACAGCTAGACCCTGAATTGGAGAGAGAAGCAACTGAAGCACCTAGAGAGGAGCATGAGGAACCCGAACTGCAGAGAGTACCTGAACAATCTCAGACTGACGAAAACGATGAGTTTGAAGATTGCGAACCTGGACCGGCTCCCATTGCGGAAAATATTCCTAACCAGAGTGAACGGAGGTACCCGCTCCGGGATAGGAAGCCCAGAGAATTTCCGGATTATGTACTGTATCAGGCAGTTCAAACACAGGAAGATCCAGCAACAATACAGGAGGCTTTATCCAGAGCTGACAGCGAACAATGGAGAAAAGCAATTCAGGAGGAGCTGGATGCTTTAAAGAAAAATGGCACATGGTCTTTGGTTAAACCTAACGAAGCAACTAACATTATTGATTCTAAGTGGTTACTTAAAATCAAAAAGGAGGCCGGGAATAGAACTAGATACAAGGCACGTTTGGTTGCAAGAGGCTTTACCCAAAGAAAAGGCATTGATTACGACGAAACTTTTTCACCAGTGGTGAGACATAGTTCCCTGAGGCTGTTATTTGCTTTAGCTGCAAACCTGCAAATGAGTGTCGACCACATGGACGTTCAGACTGCATTCCTCAATGGGAATATAGACGAAGTGGTGTATATGAGACAACCACCTTTCTTTGAAGAAAAGGGAAAAGAACAGCATGTGTGCATGTTAAAGAAGTCATTATATGGACTAAAACAAGCACCACGCTCATGGAATATTAAACTTCACACAGAATTAGAGAGTCTGAAATTTAATAGGTGTAAGAATGAACCTTGTGTTTATACTCGGACATCAGGAAAAGACAGGATTATCCTAGCTGTGTATGTGGATGACATTCTTATCTTCTATAATGATCCACAACAAATGCAGAGGGTAAAGGGTGAACTGATGTCGAAGTTCGAAATGAAAGATCTCGGAAAGGCAGAGTTATTTCTGGGAATGAGTATTAAACAAATGGATGGTCGAATCAAAATCGATCAAGAAGAGTATATAGACAAACTTCTACAGCGGTTTGGAATGACAGACTGTAAACCAGTTAGTACACCAGCAGTTCCTGGTCAACGTTTTACTAAACCTGAGGACTCTCACAAACCAAATGAATCAGTTCCATACAGAGAACTGATTGGTTCATTAATGTACGTTGCTGTCTGCACGAGGCCAGACATTGCACACTCTGTAAACTTTATGAGCCAATTTAACAACAACTATAAAGAAGTACACTGGTTGGCCGTAAAGAGAATCCTGCGATACCTAAAAGGTACGAAGAATATGGGGCTAGTTTTTGAGAAGGATACCTGTAGAGCCATTCAAGGTTTTGCTGATGCTGATCATGCGGGAAATCTTGTGGATAGAAAATCATACTCTGGAAATGTGTTTATAATGGCAAAAGGAGCGGTATCGTGGCAAAGCTCAAAACAAAGAAGCATAGCCATATCCACAGCAGAAGCTGAATATGTTAGCCTGTCTGAAGCTGCTAAAGAAGCTATCTTCCTAAGATGCTTTCTAAATGAGCTGTTAAGTAAGGAGGAGAGAATTACAATTCATACAGATAGTCAGTCTGCTATGGCTATAGCGCTTAATCCGGTGCAACATCAACGGACAAAGCACATAGACGTCCGCTACCATTTTATTAGGGACACACTTGAGAGTGATGTACTGACTTTGAAATATTTAGAGACAAAGTATATGGTTGCAGATATTATGACTAAGGCAGTGCCTAAAGGGAAGCATGTGTTCTGCCGAAGTAAGATGGGTGTTTTGTGTTAGTATGTTTGTGAGAGGTATATGAGGAGCATGTGAAGCATCTGAAGTCTGAAGGAAACGATTGAGGAGGAGTGTTAGAAAGAGGTTTTCGCAATCGTTGACAGACTGGCCGGTATGAAAGGTGACGGATGTATTCAAGTTTGATGTTTGAGAAAAACGTCTTATACTTTTGTTTAGCTGTCTAACAGAAACGTGTTCTTTTACTATGGTATTGTAAAATAAATAAAATATCTTTATTTTAAAGATTCCTTCATTTCGGTTGACACCGCAAGCTCTGCTATATAGATTACAATCTATAGATAAATAGAAATTTTATCACTGGTGCATTCTATGTTCTTTCTTTGAAGAATTTGTCATGGAAGAAGCTTAGGAATATATAGATATGTGCAAAGTATAAATTATTCTGCTCTTTTCACCAACTTGATACTTGTTTATTATTTAGAGGAATTCCTGATTAAGTATAAATTTTGCAAATAATTTCATTAAAGAGGGTCAGACAGACACCTACGAGTGCTCCTTAAAATAACAGTCACATTTTATAATGCTCGCTGCACGACTTACCGACGTGCGCTATGGAATTCAAAGAAAGTTGATTAATTGTCTCAAATCTCACTTTATAAATAAACTAGGTCAAAGAATGGGCTTAATGATATTTGCATAACAGTTTCCTTTCAGTCAAATAGTAGTTTGGCGCAGAGCTGCCTTTGGACAACGATAACTATCAAGACTAAGTGATATGAAGAGAGAGGTGTTAGACCGGATATGTTTACAGATATACAAATAACACGTCTTTGAATTAGTTATATAATTAAGGAACTATCACTCGGTGTACTTTTCCAAAGCGAAGCTTCTTCAGTGCAACATTGGATTTTTATGCAACAAAATTATCAGTTTAGTAAATGTGAGTTTGGTTGTCATTCAAGAAGCTACGAGTAGGTTAGCGTATCAATGGGATTGCAAAACAACCGCAAACTGACCGACTTTGGTTGCTATACCCGAAGTGCAATTCTGATTAAATTCATTGTCTGACTTTATGAGAAACTTATACTTATACTAGCTTGTGCCCGCGACTTCGTCTGCGTAGAATTATACATAAAAACCTTCCTTTTGAAGCACTATCTATTAAAAAAAGCCGCATCGAAATCCGTTGTGTACTTTTAGGGACACATAGGGACATAGGGACATAGGGACAGAGAAAGCGACTTTGTTTTATACTATGTACCTAGTGATGTAGTGATGATGCATAAATAAGAATCCAATTGTGTGCGTTGGTACAAATGAAAACGGGTAGGTGACTTAGCAGGAGCTCCCCTATAAAGTCACAGTACCTATAGGTGAAAAACTTAAGTGAATGACCTGGTGTAAGTGTGAGTAATGTGTGCGAATAGTTGTCTATTATTGACGTTCCAAATTAGAAAAATGACTTAAGTCACACTACTACATACATTAGTTCACTTATTTAAGTTTCTCACCTATAAGACAGTGAGCAGGTTGAATGCGTAAATTATCATATTTAAAAATTTGCAGATGTCACTTAACTGTTGTTCGTCGAAACACAAATACAATACAATATTAATGTAACAAATATATTGATGACCTGTCACTATTCATAATAAAGTTTGATAAAAATAGACCCGTTATTTTTGCTAGTCTGTATAATTTATTCAAACTAAAGGTTTGAAAACAATAATTGATTGACTCTTATTACTAATGACATGTAATTAAGATATTTGGCGTAGGATGATGAATGTTGACACTATGGTCATGAAGTGGAAAACATAACTGACCTTTGTGCGACCGGTTGAGTGAGTCTACTAAGTAGTCTGATGAAATATTTTAACTATTACAATATTACGACACTTGTAATTGATGGCGGTAATTGGCCTTAGGAATAGACATAATGTTAAAGATGCCTTTGGTAGAGAGGTTCATCTTGTTGTTCAGTTGGTCACTTTTTGACATTTTGGTTTACCCGAGAATATTTCAAGATATTATGGGGCACCAAATAATGATGAACAACCAAAACTTTGAAATTATAATAATACAAAAGAAGTGGGATTTGGTCTTATCAAGACAGGATTCAAGGTAACCAAAGCAGCTGGAGCTGTGGATTCTAAACGACGGGTATCTGATAGGTACTTAAGCAGTAGATAAATACATAGGTACAACATTGACGAGTCGAGATTTGAAATATAGGCCTACATTTTCTGCCTTCAGAGTCAGTGATGACAGAATAACCACCGGATCTTTTTGATCGTCTTATCTCGATGATCTTTCTTACCCAGACGGCAGCCAGGTCGTGGTGAAGGGAAGCCTCTGACAAAATCGATGCACTTGACGCCGAAGAGGCGGTAGAAGTAGTCATCATCGGGTATGCGGATCTCGTTGCAGTAGGGGTGCTTGAGATGAGGAGGTCGCTTGCAGCATTCTTCGGGGTCGTTACGGTTGATGGGATCTGGATAGTAAGTATATGGACGTTGATTACGGTAAAGCGAAAACGTTGTTTTGATGTCAAGATAGTTACATATTTCATTGGATAGAATGATGAGTTGAAAGAAATTGAAGTAAATTTGACGACTGCACTCTCAAATATGTCGCAGCAGCACCTAATGGTAATAATGTCGCTTAACTTACCCAGCGGTGTGCCAGTGAGCGTATAGTCGTGATCCATGAACTGTCCCCAGGCGATGACCATGACGGTTCCCGCGTGATCATGGAAACCTTCATCAGGGTGGACAGTGCGGGATACTATGCGAGATAGCGGCAGGTCGCGGCCCGTGTGGGAGATACGAGGCGCGTTGATGCCGTCCGCAAAGAGAGGACCGATTAATCTAGATGATAAAGAAAATCTTAGTTGCAGATTCGTCGTGTTGGTGCTGACTGGTTATTTATTAGGGTTTCAAGGTTTAAAATAATTCGGTCATTCTCCAAATTTGTGCGTCCTATCTAATTACCGCGGCACAGTTTTTTTCCACTTGTTCGGCGCATTTATATACATAGAGTATAGAGTGCATCAAAGTTGGAGAATAATGCGGCCATTCTCCAAATTTATGCGCCCCGTCTGATTAAGCGACTAAGGACGAATTAATTAGATGGGGTGGGGTGTATACATCTGGAGACTTACCAAATTCAACATAAAAAAAATCATCCTATATTTCAGTAAATTAAAATGTGGTTTTCGAATCAGTGTCAGTTTATCCGGTTGACTGTTAAAATAAATCAGTCCCAAGGGTTTATACAGACACCGGAATCCTTAGTGTGGTCTTAGGAGCAAAGCTATCCTCATGAAGTAAAGTTACACCTGGAAGTACGGCTGCTCTTGGGAGTAGAACTACTACTGGAAGTATGGCAACTTCAACTCAACTTACCTCTGGAAAGGTGCATTAGTAGCTCCCCAGGTGGGGTGTTCCAGGTTGTTGCAGAGGCCGTCGAGCCGGCGGTATTTGCCGGCGCGGCACTCCACGTGCGAGAACACCGGGGGACAAACCTCGCGGATCAGCGTTCGAGATGTGTCGATCAGAGGCAGGCCTTTCTCAATCTCTTCGTAAGTCAAACCGTATCTAGAAAACGAAAACATTTTATTGTATGCGAAGGTTTTTAACGTGTTTATATTTTGTTTTTGTCCCTCACAGAGAGGATGTGGGGGTCATTTTAAAAGTTTCTGGAATTCTTTTGATAGTTTTAGATGTGTTGTTTTGTCATGAACTTCAAACGCGCAGGTGGAATAATAACTGTACAAGTCTGTTTCGCTAACGTTTAACGTGGTTTAACTTTGTATAAGATTGCCGTTTTATGTAGGCGATGTGTTTGTTTCAGCTGTCGGTTGTCAAAGAGCATGGACTGTTGTTTTGTAATTAAACAGTGTTTTAAAATAATAAGCGATGATATAAATAACTGCGCTTTAAGCAACTTCCTTTTCTTATTTATAACTGTAACTAGCAACAGTAGCAACCATACAGGACACAGGAAGATATCAATTCGACATCAAATACAGATATATAGTAGGTATACAGGTGAAGTATTATAGACCGGCCTAGCCTTACTTCAAAAGCGTCGGATGTTAACAAATACATCGATGCCCTACTTTGCTGGGAATTGAAAGGCAGGATATTGGCAAATATTTTAGCCTAATATCTGTATTATGGTCAAATCAATATCAATTTCATAAGAAGGCCTAGAAATACTCAGGAATGAAGAGGCGTAGTCTATACATATAATAAAATCGTTGAGACCAAAAAATCTGTACATTGAAGATTTTAAAAAAAAAACCGACCAGGGTGACTTAAAATCGGTAACTGAACATATTAAAACCATTTTTAAAATTTTTGTTTGTTTGTTTGTTTGTTTGTTTGACTGAGCATCACGTAAAAACTACTGAAAGGATATTAATGAAATGTTCACAAATCGATTCCAATTAATTCAGAATAGGATATAGGCTACAGAAATTTTGGAAAATTTTGGAAAAAGGGGGTGAGAAGGGGGGTTAAAGTTTGTATGAAAAAAGAAAATTAGATTGTTCTAGAATCATGAAACTCAGAATAAATGCTTAGTAATAAAAATAAAGAAATACCTGTTTTAGCATTTTTTTTTAATCTCATCCAGAGATGCAAAAAAGAGGGTTTTGTGTTTAAAATTAATTAACTTCATACACCTATACAATAAAAGCCAATGAAGTGTAACCTTTTAAAGTTACTACATAATACTTCCAATTTAATACAGGTAAATATAATTTCTCAGTTTTCTTGAAATTTGATTTTTGAGGTCATTACGCACAAAATAGCGGAACTCAAGAAAATCAGCTTTCCTCGGTATAAGTAGTTGGTAATAGTTACAAACATAATAATACTACGAAGAAAATAGATAGATACAAATGTACATAAGACATATAGCCGGAAAAGCGTGTCAATTGTGAAAAAACATTAATATAATAATTACATGCTGTACAGGCATTTTTTCAACGAAGAGATTTTTGTCAAACCTAAATCAACCTAAATTGGCGTCCTAAATTGTGTTCTTTACCTAACACCTAAAGTTCAATATGCAATACCGTTACTTTTGTTTTTATTTATTGCGCAATTATTCACAACGCGTTCGGTTTTTGAACGCACTCTTATTTGATAGCCTGATATTAATATGAGGGCGGCGTGAAACGCTTGGCTGTATGTTCTTGGTACCTTTGCCTATAAAAAGCAAAATCAAAGGGCGCGTTTACGCCTGCGCTACGAACATGTCAGAATTTTATTGTGAAAAGTTGGTGCTTTTAGTATGAATCTGACAGCGAGCGAACCTAAACTGAATCGCATTAAGACATCATGGCAACTATGGCAAGGCCCCTGTAGGTAATTAATTTGTAGAATGATAATAAGTGTTAATAATCTGTAATTACGTACCTACTTAAACCAAGAAAATAAATTAAAAAAGCTTCTGCTAGAAAAAATTTAGTCGCCAAATATTAATTAAAACGGATTAGTAAATGAATTGTTAGTCGTAAGGTAAAAACAGGTAAACATTTATGTATTATTTGGTTAGAATAGATTCAATTTTTTAAATTAATCAGGGTACAAATATCGTTAAAGTGAGCGCAGTATTCGCCAATAAGCGTCATAGTTTGGCGAAATTAATAGTGATGTAATTAAAACTGTACTTAGCTTTTTTGAATAAAGAAACTATAAACAAAACTATAAATAAAACTATTTGTAAAATAAAGTATAAATAAATGTGACGAGTCATTAACCAGTTTGCACTTGATTTTTTTTTCAAGATTCCGTGTCGCAAATTATTATTTTCATGACGTAATTCTAAAAGTATAGTTTCGTACATACTTTCAGTGGTTCATGTGACGAAGTTAATAGTCATAGTAATAATAATTTTGATATCGAGAAAAGCCGTAAGTATCACAAAAACACACGCGGACGAAGTCGCGGGCAACAGCTAGTTAATTAATATAATTTACAACGTAACATTGCTGTTTATTCCATTCCAAGCGAAAGATACACAAAATGCCAAGGCTCAGAATCACGTGAATTCGCACACCAGCAAATACTTAAACTATAAGAAAATAATTATAAGTGTAACATTGAAGACCGCGATGCGTGAAAGTACTAAAAGGATTGCCTTATTAATTAAAAATCCACTTTATGCATTACCGATGTTAAAGATTACCACTTCCTTTAATTACCGCATCTTTGAAGTAGGTTTTGTAATGGTCTGGTTTATTTTGGACGGTTTTTTTTCGATTAATGAAGTCCATTCTTTTACAATCTCTTTGTTTTGCTTAATAACCGTGCAAGGTAATCCTTATTCAATGCTTAGTCCAGATTAAAAAATAAACAAAAGACTTAATTAATTTGATTATTTGTGTTCAGCTATTTAGGTATACTTATCAAGGTAAACGCCATTGATCATTTCGATCCACGGTTAGTTTCGGTGTAATGTTGCGGTTAAACAGTAACGGATAACTCACTATGGTATTAAATTAAACTTCTGTTCACGACTTTCAATTATAATTCATTAATATATGCTAATATCGAGGTCAAGACAAATATTTTCAATGCAGTTCAGGGTTTTATGGTATACGAAGTATGTCGTTAAGTCAACGGTCAGCGTAAATAATTAACCCGTTAAAGTTGCATCGATATTAAAATCAAGTTAGCGACTTCGAAAAAGCCGTGGTAGCCTAGTGGTAACCTGTGGCCTCTCAAGCAGAGCGTCGTGGGTTCAAATCCCGGGCGCGCACCTCTGAGTTTTTCGGAATTTATGTGCGAAAATTACATTTGACATTTGCCATGAGCTTTTCAGTGAAGGAAAACATCGTGAGGAAACCTTGCACACATCTGCGAAGAAATTCAATGGTGTGTGTCAAGTTCCCAATCCGCACCGGGCGCGCACGGGAACTAAAGCCCAAACCCTCCAATACACGGAGGAGGCCTATGCCATGAGGCACGCCGAATTACGCGACAATTTAATAATAATAATAAAAAAACAACAACAACAACATACTTATTAAAATTGTAGCGAATTCGGAATAAAAAGGCTATATTATTATATAGCGACTTCGAAAATCTGAGCACTTGAAGTTATTTAAAAGTTACGTAGATTTAATCCAAGCTTACTTGATATTTATTTTTATATATTAAATTAATAAAACTTTGTCCAAAGGTTAGATTGAAATTTGATCGAAATAAATTAAAATTTGCAAAGTGCAGTACAAAAAAGTTAGTTCAAATAATCAAGCGGTAAACGTGGAACAAATATGACAGGTCATCATTACTCTTATCATAGTTTGTTCATTCATGTTGCATTGCATCCCTTGAAATCGGGATCGGGACTTAAAAAAAACGACAACTATAATATTCCTCACGGTTTTGTTTCAGTTACCTACCTTATTCGTCTTAAACTCAATATGATTTTATGTATGTTTAATTTCCAATCACTATTCACTATTTAATTACGTCTGATACAATTAAAAGTAGAACAATTGGACCATTCAGTAGTCGTGTGACAGCTTTATAGTTAACAATAGATCTAGCATTTGACGTGCCCCAGAAATGTCAATCAGACCGACTGAATTGTTCGAATAACCACTAACCTTCGCGATGATACGGTACGGTTAATTTAGATACACATATTACGAATTACAATAATTAGATGCTCTTATGATAATGGCCTTGTAATGCAATATGGCCCAGTGAATTAGTTTAAGTGTGTGCTGTTCAATGCTTAGCTGATGCAACTTGTTGAATAATATTGCAGTTTTAGCCTTCTCATCCAGCGCAGTGTTATTCAAAGCGGAATAAAAAACTTAGAATCGGGTTATGGAACCTTCTCGATTGCTTAAGGAAGGAAGAATCATTACGGAAATGGAATAAGGTCTGGGACATGAGAACCGGATATCAATAGCTTGATCATCAATCAGAGACCGGCAAACGGCATAATATGTAACAATATAAATATGTAAACACCGTATAAACGTGTAGGATTTCCGGCGATTAAGGAGCCCGTCAATTCAAAGCCTAAGGGTTTTCATATCTTAGATGTGAGGTTAAGTCAAATTAGTTGGCTATGTGCTCGTGACCGGGCTGCCCTTCGGAAGAGTAACATTCGAATACCACGCATTGAGATCTAGATTGCTGTTCTTTATGGCCAAGATTTATTGAGCTATGACCATTAATTTCAACATGTAATTTTACGGTCGTCCTTTATATTGATTTATTTAATCGTCTCTTGCGATGTGTTGACTCTAGTGAGTCTAATGGTATGTAATTCGACATTAAGTAATAAAGTAAGAAGCTGTTCTTAGTTCATTTTAGTTGAAATGTGTACTAAAATA
Source organism: Pandemis corylana (assembly GCA_949127965.1). Classification (NCBI taxonomy): domain Eukaryota; kingdom Metazoa; phylum Arthropoda; class Insecta; order Lepidoptera; family Tortricidae; genus Pandemis; species Pandemis corylana. The sequence goes on along the minus strand of OX421859.1, from coordinate 5,456,505 downwards.
AAACAAAATGTACATATATTATTTATTTAGTTTCTTCATTGCTGTAATAATTTAGATTGTATGATGTAGACAAACTCTTGCCTTCCAAGTTGATTTAGATAGGTGTCGAATAAATAATATACTTCCCAAAAGTCTAAAAGTCGTCTCACAGAATATCAAAGTTCGAATACGATCCATTCAAAAAATACCTACTTAATAACAGATTCACTCCCTTATTCATAAACGCTCTTTAGGCTTTTGCTAACTTAGCAATCGTTTGTCCTTACCTGTCACTTTGACATGTACCTTTCACAGATAAGGATAAACGATTGTTAAGTGAGCAGAAGCCTATAGATCGTTTATGAATAAGGGGGAGAGTCTTACACCTCCGATGCCTGAACCTACATAATTTCTAAAGTACCTACTCCATATCATGAAACTGCAGTGACTCCACATTACACAAGTCACGTAGAGTATACATATAAATGTGGAATAAATTGACTACTAAGTCGACTGAAGGAACCCGTATCACAATTCACTAACTAGTCCAATGGGCACTGTCTCTACATACTGATGAGAAGAGGTATATAAAGTCGTATGTGTGATAAATATACCTACGCGTGAATGCTGAAAATTGGCACGAAATACTGCTTGAAATAAAGTTCTAATCTACTAAGTATTTTAGCAACTTTGAATGTAACACAGATTAATAGGCGTGTCAATTAACCCGTTTGCTGAGATAAAATAGAGCGTTCACTAGGAATTATAAAAGGTTAATGACAGTGTGATTGAAGCCTAATTTCCGGCTGACTCAGGCTACCGACTGTAATGAGCGAGCTTGATGACATTTACACTACGCTCGCTCTAAAGGCCAATTTGCAGACATGTTACAATGTATCTTAGATCAAGTATAATACACCTACAGCGCGACATTCAGTTAATGGCTCAATACGTGTACAATAGTGCATTTGATCTAAATGTTATGTCTTGCTATCAATTCAATGGAGCTAAACGGCGATTGGCAAACGCTGAATAAATTCCTTTACTGCGGCTTTATCGTTTAAAGTTAGGGCGTGATTGTTTTAACCATAAGCGGTTTGACATGTGGCCAAGTCCGGGTCAAATACGCTCAACGTCTATGACGGGCCTTCGGTGTAGCTGGCAGTCGCAACAATTGAAAAGCAAATTGAAATGACCTCATGTCCCTTGAGTTAATTTTGATCTAATGCATCGGCGTGTTAAGTTTAAACTTGAGTGATTTTGTAATGAAAATAAGACCTTTCGTAAAGTCATTTGGCGTTTGTTTGATTTCATTCCGCGTCGTGATGTGGGTCGACCATGAATGGGCCGGAGAAGACAAAAGAAGCACGGAACTGGCCAGAAGACAGGTCGACCTTGTGATCCGGTTATTTGAACTTTTAGAATCACCACTCTATATAAGAATAAAGAGAGCACTCGTTTATGGAAGGTCATTAGCAGTTCCGTAACCAACGAGCCATCAGTCTTCGTGATCTTTAATAACTTGATTCTGTCATCATTTGTTTTTTTTGAGTCACAATGTTTCGTGCAAAATTGTCTGGACTCAAGGTTTGTTACGTATGTATGTTGACTCGCTTGATCAGACCAGACTGTACCTACCCGCAGTATGATACAAATTAAAGCGATCTTGACTAAAGGTTCGTGAAGTTTGTCTTTAGGGTACCTAAGTGCAACTACTGGTTCCAAATGTTGCCATGCATATTTAATTATTTTAATATAAAATTTCTGATAGTGTAAATAATCACCCCAATAAAATTTGTTCGAATAAGCCACATATTCGAACACTTTAAGAGGTTTACCATTTGGCATCAAAGTAGGTACTTAAAGTCACATGACTTCGAAGTTAGGTAAGTCACGGAGGTTTACATAACATTCAGTTTACAACCTGTATCATCACATCAACTAATATGGACATGTAACAATTGCAACTTTAGCGATTATAGGAGGTTGTTTCTGTTAATTTGTCTGATACCACAGGGATCCGATTGTGAAAATGTCACTCAAAAGTGATGAAAAATGTGCTGAATTCAGAAGAAAATAACAGCTCTAATTAATCTAGTGAACTAGTCGACAATTAAATTGGAGCTGCAGTTTTGTAACAATACATAGATTTATATCACTTTCGAGTGGTGGTTTCCAAATTCGGGCCCCATGTCAGGCAGACATTAAAAACAGTTATATTTAATGAAGATCGGTAGTATAAAAACAGAGTATTTCAGTATGGTGAACACACATGAAGTGTACAAGTAAAAACTTACGTTCTCGCTAAGCTGATAGAGATGTCCAGAACCAGTTCTCCGACGCTGGCGAAGTCTTCTGGCTTCCAGTCTCCCTTGGGCTGGGAGACCACTGTGAGAAAAAAAAACTTTTATCAACAATTAATAACAAATTAGTAAGGAAGAATATTTAAATAGCGAACTTGTCTGTAGTGGTAGTTGAATTGCAGCTTAATCAAGTAAAGCTGGTAATTTATTATTTGTAATTTTTCTTTTCTATCAGTAAGTGACAAAAGAAGATTTTCTGAGAACATTGTGTAAAAAGAAGAAACTTTCAAAGTCTTGTGTCTGTGTCTTATACATGGAAATATCGTTTGTAACTTAACTATTGTCTGCAATTATCAAACATTATTCCGCACTTTTGTGAACTTTTCGCAAAAAAAGTTTTTCATCTTATTTTGAAAACAATAACCTTCAGACCCATGAATAAAAGCTGAATAAAGTATGATGCGAGGGTACTTGTAGATCGATTGCCGATTACAATAAACCAAGATCAGTGTAAAATCTCTGGAAACCTTCGCATTTGACAAAGGGACCTTACCTCTATAATAATAGGTATACTCAAAGGTATACGGTAAGCATTGAAAACTTACAGATTCTCTTCCTGGCATCCAAATAGGCTTGGTTGACCGCATCGTAAGTGATGCAGGTGTGCTGCCCCTCGTAGCCACTGCAAAGAAACAAAAAACGCTTTTAACTGGAAACAGTTGCACAATTTACTGCTCTGCCGACTGCCAAGTGACTGATTTGGTAAACAATGAACTAGCTCATTTGGGCTTGTAAGCTTGTCTGTAATAAATAAGCCAAATGTGCCTGCGCATATTAAAGACGGTGAAACTGTTATGTAAGCTCTCTGTAAAAACTTGTTGCTGACTGTGTACTCGTATAGGCGCGATAAAAAGTTGCGTCTGTGTATTTATAGAAAGAAGGACGTCTCATAGAATGAAAACACGACAGAGAATAAATAATCGATAATAAGTGAAATAGCTAACGTGTAATCTGTAAATATATTACACGGTGAAATACCAAAACCTTTATAGAAAAGATTGACTTTCTTCAGTTTTTTTTATATGTTTTGTTTCAAAACTATTTATTAGAATTGTTAGCACAACTTTTAGATTGTGTCATATATCCATTTGTTTACAAAGTAATTATTGGATTTTCATGGCGTTCACAAGTAGATTAGTTTTAGCTAAGAGCCACCAATAGACTACATCAAAATTAGATGTCAGAAGGAAAGCTTAGTATCATTAAAAATTCGAAAAACAATTTAAAATGTTTCAATCTCCTAAAAGTGAATTCCATGTTAATGAAGTCGCAAGATCCAGTTATTAGGTAGTTAATAAAGTAGCTGGAGGCATAACTTAAAGTCGTGATATCGATGACAACTCAATGATGCCCTCTTAACTAGTAGCAATACTAGATTAAGTATTACGAAAGTTGCAAGGACTGTCCAAAAACTAGGTCAGTGAGAAGTATTCATGACAGGGAAGTATCGACAACTGTTTGAGGTTTCAGAATCTGTCAATCATACGGGCTATTTAATCTCACCCGAGGTATTGTATGTAGGTACTTTAGTAATTGGCTTATTGGATATAACTTGTATCTTGTTACGTGTAATAGTAGCTGTCATAAATTTACATTGAACAGAAGTTTATGTTGTATGCTGTCAAGTTGTCAATTGAATTAATTTTATCTTTAGGGCGATTTTGCCTTCAAAATTAGATTGTTGCCTTGTTGAAGAACTATCACAAATAAACTGGCTTATTTGTCTCTTTAAATGTGTAAAAAGTTTCAATGCATGCATAATTTTACACCTGACTGACCCGTATCCCGATCGCTAAGCTTTTCATCACTATCACTAGTATCACTACGTAGTATAAAACAAAGTCGCTTTCCGCTGCCTGTCCCTATGTATGCTTTAAATCTTTAAAACTATGGAACGGATTTTGATCTGTTTTTTTTATAGATAGAGTGATTCAAGAGGAAGGTTTATATGTATAAATGTACGCAGACAAAGTCGCGGGCAGAAGCTAGTTGGCTGTAATTTATTATTCTTGGTTAGAATTTCAATTTATGACGTTGATATTTCACTTCAATTTGACTTCCAAGATTTGACCTAGGTACCGTAAAACGGGGCGAGTATGGACAAAATTTTTGTTTAAACTTCGATAAAAAAATGTTTTCATAAGTGGCAAGTTGACTTTTAAAGATAAAAAATGTTCCGGTGGTATGAATTTTAGTTTAATTATGATTATTTGTAGTTACGTTTCATAGTTTAAATAATAAACACTAAAATATAGGCAAATCCCAGCTCACCCCGTAGTGGCGTCAGAAGGGATTAAGAAAGCAATAAAAAAATACGATAGTAAATTACCAGAAAAAAGGTGATATAATATGTCTAAGCATTTTACCTAAACTACTTTTAGAGCAAGCTGAACCAGACATTTTAAGTAGCGAGTGAAAACACAAAACATTAGTTCTATCCCTACTCCCCCCGCAATCCCTTCTCACCCCGTTTTACGGTGCCTACTCGACCATGCGTTGCAAGCATAAAGCTTGTAAAAAAAAACTGCGCACGCGTTGATGTTTTTTACATTAAAACGGCAAAGTCCGCTACGTCAACAACTTCAAAATGTATGTAGGAGTGTTCAAATAAAGGGCAAATTTGGCTTTTAAAAAATAAAAATGATGTTTGGCTTCGTGGCCACGAAGGTGTTGAGTTGTAGAAGGCTGGTTTCGTTATTGCCGGCCTTACTTCAGTTACAGGAAGCCTTAGATGGGTTTTCTTCTTGGTTTCTTTATGATTCAGAATTCAGTTGCAATGGAAAACCTTTCGGTGGGAAAGTCTTCCAGCAGGCAGGCGAAAGAAGATGAACAAGTGACGTAAAAGAGTTATAATTGCTTCACAGTCGATTTAATCCAAAAATGCAATTAACGCAGTTACTACACCGCAATGCAAGTGGAAAGATTCGCGCGGGAGGGAGTTTGCATGTTTATTAGCGATACGATATGCAGGACCAGAGCTCGCGCTGGTGATGTCATCACGCCTTTATCTCTTACGGAGTAGACGGAGCCTAAGGTAACAGGTACCTAACAGGCCACATTTAGCAATAGTGTGGGCGTATAGGTGGAAAATGGAATCAAAACAGTGATGGGTTGCTAGCCTCATCGCCTATGACATGATTCCTATGATTTCGCCCATTCCCTCTTATATTTGACCAAAATAATAATATCAGAAACATCTTGGAGTCAAATACTTGTTACAGCTTCCTCAAAATACCGATAAGCCAGGTCAACATCCGAATTTGAATAAAAATATTTGACATTTAAGATTATATCAATTCATAAACCCAACTAGCGGTACTATCTGGGCTACGGAACTCATGGATTCCCACGTGCCTGCCGGAAGCGCGCGCGCATCCCACCGTAAAACTTGTCACTTGTTGCTTATGCATTTCGTTGAATAGCTAAACCTCTGCAATGTCCCTAATTTTCTTCCAAAAGGTTACTCGCGGCGAGAGTCATGATGACGCTGCATTCAAATTTGAACTTTGCATAGCCCGCTTTAGTATTTGCACGTGTATTCACAGTAAACATGAATGCCGAGTTTTATTGACCTATTCCATTAGGTACACCCACCAGCAACAATGACCGCTTCTAGTGTTGGTCACACAAGCTGCTAATGGACCCATTGGGACCGTTAGGTCTACACGACCCGTATTTGACGTCGGTCAAGTGATGGGAAAGCTAGATTAATCGCTTGTAAGGTGTTCAGACTCAAAATTTACTTGATAGGTCAAAATCCAAGGGAACGAAGGTACGAAACATGTATTTTAACTTTCAGAGACATGAAAATGTAGCGGCATCCGCTTCTTCTTACCAGACAAACGACATAATCTAAAACAAACACTAAATGTGAGTGTTTATAAAACAACATTCATTGGCACAGATTCGAAACAATTTTTTTTTGACGGCTGTGAATCGGCGGAGATTTCTGTGGTTCTATTTTCATTAGACAAAATGCTGTTACTTAATACAGTAGTTACTTATAACTTTGTACACATTTAAATTCACTTGATGTTTCTGTTATAAGAAAAAAAACGATTACTCTCGAGTATACTCAATTGGCATTGTTAATTTTTTTTAGTATGCTCCAATTCGAAAACCATTTCGAGGAAAACCATCAATTATCCGATTTATCTTGTCCGACTTCAAAAATACTTTATGATTGCAGATATTTTTGTAAAAGTACTTTGAACCTTTGTTTGACCGAACGACCGGGTTTTTAGACAGAATCCAGCATCGAATGTTTGCCACAAAAATGAAAAAAAAAGTTTGGCTATGGCAACTGTCACGTGTAACTGTCAAATCTAACAAAACCATAGACAAAGCCGTTTTTTATATAGCCAGCCGAACGAAGGCGATTGGGATTCTGTCTAAATTCACGAATTATCAAACAGCGAAAAAATATTTATTATTAATTAACAAAGCTACGTAAAAGCATAATATTCAAATTAGTTGCTTGAAATAGTCCATTTTATCAAATAAAGGTGTTAAAAGCACAGCTTAAAAAAAATGAACAATGCCAATTACTCATTTGTCTCAAAATTGCATTAAATACTTAATAGAAAAAAAACAAATCACTGCTATACTATAGCTTGTTAGTTGTAGGATAAAGCCACTGCATGGTGAAGTGGCGATCTGCGAGAGGCCGTTAACTCTAATAGCACAGAGCAAATGTGCACTCAGTCATGCATCATTGAAGGTGACCTCCATTTCCCTTTGCTCTTGAATGAAGACGACACCAAAACGGACCTGCAACGTGGGTAGACATCAGCCGTTTGGAAATCCCTACTTCCCTACATTATAGACGCGAAAGTGTGTTTGTAGGTTTGTCCTTCTTTCACACAGCCATAAATAAATGATGATGGGCATGGAAAACTGATAGTTTCCACCAGATAGGTATAAGCGAATTCTACTTTGATGAAGTCGGAGGCAATAGTATCCAGAGATTAGGACGAGATTTAAGGCTATTGTCCTTTTGATAAAATTTGTTTTTAGAATAGTAAAATACTACCTAAAGTAACTGCTCTGCTGAGCTTAGATATTCTCACGGTCCTGTACCAGTTTAAGTTTATTTAACTATACTTTCAATATAGAACCGTTGGGTTATTACAATGTTAAAAATTTGAATTCGACAAGTCAGTTACATTGAACCAATTCCATAACTTAATGTTTTTAAACGTGCTTAATATAGCCAAGGAATCGAGGAACCTCTTCACATAAAGCGTCATAGTGACGTCGCATTGCTTAACAAGGAAAATCGATATTACGGTTAGGTATAATAAAAAGGTTTCACGGTGGGTTAGGAATTAAATTCCTTGACTGTACCTACTTTAATAACGTTATTTGATTGCTACAACTACTAGCCAAGCAAGCTTCCTGCAAACTTTTGCTACCATTCAAGATACTACTAACTCTACCTAAATATAGAGATAAAAAATGTGATACACGTGAACAAACTTATTTTAATCACTGAATATCACTAGTATATTGTAGCTTAGGACAACGAATGAATAAATAAATATCATATCGATTTAGTAGCTTTTGAAGAATTAGCGTGATAAATCGCGGATAAAATAAATATTGGCTAACAGCTAAAAGAATTGTTTTACATAGACAACAATTTCCTTCTATGTGGACTACCTACGGACACGACCTACCCTACCACAGTATTGCACCATGGCGTTGCGAATTAAGTATTTGAAGTTACCATGTTTCCATTAAAGTCACATCATTAACGTTTTATGAGACAGGTAATCGAAAGGCATGAGTTAGCGAAAGGATTTTGAAAGTGAGCGCAAACCGTTGCCTAATGCGATGCGTGAGATCGAGATGAAAGCAATTGTTGATACACTACCAGCGTTACAACACCGGCGGGTCAATCTGCCTCGGACGGGGAACGGGAAATCACAGTTTAGACTCTAGCCAACCGACATGATCATCCATAGGTACACACGGCAATATAATCAGGTAAGCACCTACGCACGCTCGCGCCGTATCTATCCTGCTTACCGAATAGCTTTGCTGTGTGTACATAGTTTTCGCTAATTCTAAAAATACGTCGTTTCAAAGCCGAACTGTTAGCTTTTTTGTTATATTTTCTTATTTATATTATTGGACAACCAGATAGACTAGTAGTCAGAGAAAGTGACAATGAAGTTTTAGGTACGTTAGGTGTTCTCGAGTCTTGTATGTTTTAATATGCTTTATCCTAGTACAGGTTTTGCTCTGTTTGGGACTGGGTCACTTCGTATTAAATGCTCGCAGATATTTACTTATTCACAAATTATTAATCAATTAGCTAAACTGTGACACATCTAGAATTTACCCAAACCCAACATAAGTTATCAGTCATATGACACAATGCAGTTAACCCCTGAGAAAAAAAATGGTAAGGAGAATCAACGAGAGCTTACTTGAAAGATCAACGGAGATAATTGCGTGACGTAAGCTTAATCCCAGGCTTGTATTGTTACCGTTTCTCTTATGTCATGACACGGCAACAACAAACACTGAGGTTAGACCACCGCCGCTCACAAGTTTACTATGCTGCCTTGTGCCCGCATTCTTGATTCCACTGTTTTCCATTGTAAGATTCCATTAAACTGCGTATACACCCTATGCAATCTCACGTTAAAGATCCAACTCGATGACCGAGAACCAAACTTTAGCTTTGGAGTTCTTAGAAAACTGTAGAAGGGTTGTGAATGTGGTCGATGGATTTGGAGGAACGACGCGATGTAGGTGCATTGGCAATGGATCGAAAGACAGGCCGGAATAAGGAGTTTGTTTAAGTGGACCTTCATTTCATACCAATTTGTTGATGTGAAAAATAAACATTTGCAAATTATTACAGCACACAATTGAATTCGTTTCGCATAACTATGCAACGTTTTGTTTGGCCGTGCTGTAGTTATTTTTTATTTTCAAGTTCAGAAGGTTTATTACAGAATCAATACCTACATTTGATGTGTATTTTATGACTTAATCAGGCCTGTTACAAGAATAGGCTCTTTTGGTTCGTGTCTGACAATCACCTGATCTCCATAAAAAGCGATCGTTAGTATTATAGTCAATCCTTGGTATTTCTCTAATCTTCTTTTTGACTGTCTTAAAGTTAGACCTCCAAAATAATGCAAGTAAACATGACCCTATGACCTATACTCACGAGTAAAAATAACGTGTTGCTTTTCATACCACTTTCTGCGAAAAGTGACCTGATATTTTTGCTCGACAGAGTATTATGATGTTTCAATGCTAAGCTTGGCCTTTTGGTCTCGATACCTTAGGCTCTGTCAACCCCGTAAGGGATAAAGACGCGACCTATGTATGTATGTATGTATTGACGTGATTTTTATCTTTTACTGCAATTTTATTCACAACTTTTTCTGAACAACCTTATCATGCATACAATATCACTCAGTATCGACACAAAAGAGCATAAAACATGAAAAGATGCGAGGCAATCAATAATTATAAAATTGTTTACTTTTGACTGTACTTGGACTTGTTCAAGTAGAAAAATTGGGCATAAAGAAAAGGCTCGAGTAATCGGTGTCGGGCAAGTGTGTCAAGTTTGCGGCGCGAGCGCAGCATCACCGTGACGCAACCACGGAAAGACGTCGCGTCGCGGCAGCCAGGGTTGCCGACTTTATTTCTTTATTTTTTAAATTGCAATATAAAAAAAAAACTGTGCTATTTACCTTCAACTTCGAAATGCGCTCAATGAATACAATTTTATTATAAGTAATCTACACTTACGTATGTCCATGTGTATTTTTATGAAACCAATAAACCTTCATGTAACACAAACTCAAGCTAACGAATATCTTTTTTTAAAGTAGGTATCTAAAGTAAAAGGTATGAGTAACACAAACAAATAACAAGTGTTTTTATGTAATAATGATTCCCACAAGTTGCCAACCCTAGCAACAGGTGACATTGCACCCAACGGTATGCATATCGGTGGTTTACTTTTAATAAGGCCCTAAGTTTTATTTAAAGTGTACGCGAAGTTGAACCCTGAACAAGAGGCATTGAGTATGATTTTAATAACTTTAGACTTAATTTAGTCAGCTAAATCACAAATATTTTCTAAATTCTGGAACGTTGATGTATAAGTAGGTTTAAGAGGTCACGAACGATTGGGCAATGTTTTTTTTAAACTATATGGTGTCAATAGTATTTTTAAACACACAAACATAATTAACCCGTCCAAACTGTCAACCTATGAACCTGTCAACTGACCTTTGCGCATCGTATTGTATTTAAAATAGCATCGTGTAACTGATTTATTGTTAAAGTTTACGGAATAGTAAAATTTATTGTTCGTGTCTTTCCACTATCTATTTGTTTACGAATCATGAATGAAATATGCCATATGAGAACGGCTCATTTGATTTCGCTGTATGAACTGTGGGGATGAGCTCGGAAAACTATTGACTTACAAAAGAAAATGCACTTTAGATTATATTATAACTTTGGTATTTTAATATTCTTTTAAATTCAAGATTTGAAAGCCCTAAGCTGAATGCTCCTTTCTCCTTGCTTATTGAATACTTTATTTTTCTCAATTTAACTTAATTATTCAAATTAAGAATTCAATGAGGAGTAAAGAAAGAGTCTTTACAGTACATTATGTGTATGTGTCTACTTTTATAGTAACCTTATTGTACAAATACAAAAACAACTGTCAAATATAGATACGTGTACAAAGGCGAACTTATCCTTAATAGGGTCAACCAGTCAACCTTTAAGTAGATGGGAATTGCCAAGACATCACTGTTTTATGAAAGAAAGAGGAGCCTTGGGTGATATAATATGCTACGGGAGCGTAAACTAGTGTAAAATAATGACACTATGTAAGTTGACACATACATGGACACTCAGTGACAAAGCAAGAGATCGATTTTATCTCTGCCACCGTAACTAGTTCTGACACTTGTCTACAGTGCCATTTACATAGCAGTGCCATTGTCATTGACAACTGTTCTCATGACTTATTTGAATTGATTCAATACTGAATTAGTTCACATTACCAGTTGAGATAAGTCGTCTTATTGACAGCTGGCATTGCCAAAGATGGTAGACTTAATTTAATCTGATAGTGTTTTATTTAAACAAAGAAAGGTCACGAACAGCGATCCCTGTCCTTTTCGACTCCCACCTGCAGTTTGACATTAAATTGCACTTTTTAAATTGTTTCGGCGATTCAGTGATATTGCGTAATTATTGCAGCATTTAAAAAGTGCAAGGAGGTGCAACGTGATTCCTTTTACGTATCGAATCTGTTATCCAAGACCGGTGGAGCGTAAAACCGTCCAAGAAGTCACTAATTATTAAAAAATATATATTTAATTTTAACTTCTGAATCACCATCCGTGTATATACCTACCGCTTTAACGTGTTACAGTGGTGGATGAAATAAAAAAAAATCTGACGCGTTTGACCACGCAGCTCTCGATATAAGCTTTTTAATGTGTACTTTCTAAAAAAATTGTGGCGACAGACAGGCAGCCAGACAGACGATAGGAATTTTTGCGAGAAATTCCGCTTTAAAATTACCATGACTTTTGAGTAGGTATATGTATAGTAAGTACGGTCAAGTGCAAAAATAAGTACCTATCGATACGAACTTCTCAAAAATATGTCCCACGACCTTATTACGCCGGTGTAAGAGCGTATGGTACTCATTTTTGAAACTTTGACTAGATACATATTATTACACTTGACTGTAACATATAGTATTAGGTATACATTTTGCGAATAACGCTGCGCCGGTAATCTGAATATGCCCAACGCACAGTTAATTGTAATGTAGGTATGTGAAGTTCCCAATCAGCACTAGGAGAGTCCGCATTTTGAGAAGAGATCTGACTCAGCCGCTGCTCCCATTGGACGTATGTTTCAGCAGATGGGCGTATTAGTTTGACTGAATATTTACTAAAAATTTTACGGTGTCATTTTGGATTCAAAATTAAAGTGACCTCTTTGATGCAGAAGTGGCTGGATGAAATAATGTCTGTCACCTATTGCATTTAACCCATTCAATGCAAATAAATTATTATAATTTACACTTTGAGTATCGAATAATACTTAATACTACCTATAGTATTGAAAAATTCGTCAGCCACAATTTAAAAATCCTCAAAAATATCCATAGGGGTCAATCAAACTAACCAGGTGTGGAATAATTTTGAGATACGGTGTATAGATTCTTAATGATGATGTTGATGACTTACAAGTTGCCCCTCAGCAGGTTAAGGCTGTAGTCAAAAGCTGAGGTCCTCCCAGGCCCGTTGAGATACAGCGCGCAGTCGTTGTCATCCGCAGCCGCCGAGAGCGGCGTCAGAGCACCGGCGCTCGCACACAGCGCCAGTAGTATCAACCTGCAAACAAGTAGGACTTTAGGAATGATAGGTAGGTATTTAAGACTGAGACAGCTGGGGAAATTTCATCACAGCATTTCAACTTAATGTTTTTCATATCTTAGGATTGTCACTCCTTAAGCAAAAAAAAGTAATTACGTATATGAATCCATACTAATATTATAAATGCGAAAGCTACTCTATCTGTCTGTTACGCTTTTACACTTAAACAGCTGAACCTATTTAGCTGTAGTTCGTAATATAGATAGTTTCAGTCCAACAGAAGAAGAAAGGATAGTTTTTGTCCCGCAAAATCACACGAGTTCCCGTGGGGATAGTTATAATTATAAGAATTGTGCGCACATTTAGAGTCGCGGGCAACGGTTAGTTATCTATCATGGAAGAAATAGAGAAAACAATCGAAGTTAATATATCACGACAAAAGCACAACCAGAGAGAAGTAGATCATCATTAATGCTGTAGTTTTGTAGTAATACACAGATTTTAGCCACTTTCGAGCGGTATTTTCGAGCGATGTGCTTTCGAGTATCGGTCCTCTGCTTGTTTGCATATCTGTGATTGATTTCGCGATGACGTTTTTGCATCGTCCAATGAACAAGTGAAGCGCGGTCGGCCTTGCTGCCGCTGAATACCTATTAAAATAACACGATTTTCGCATTTACATTAAAATACCGATACCTAGTAATAATTCAAATACTAAGTCAACGTACGAGTATTAGAGTTTATTGGTGCGAGATAATCGTTCATGACGCGGTATCACACATCTAAAAACTATTAGATCCTGCATGCGTTCTCGAAAGTAGTTCTGGTTACCTAATAGATTCTAGAGTGGGAAGTCACTGAAGCATAATTTAGCGGGATAATAGGTACGGTTTCCATAGACATTCCCGACGCAATTTACACATACATATGCATAAGGAATTAATTCATGTAAAAATTGCAAAGCTGTGGTAAAGCCATGCTGAAAACACGTTGCTTTTCTTTAGGTTGAGATACACCCCCTTCCCGTATTTTTTTTTTCAAATGTTTATTTTATACAATACTTGTCCAAACAGTAACAAACAAAACTAAAAAAGAATAATCCAATTCAGTGCAGTCGTTTGGAAGTTATGCGCGTTGGTACATACATTTCGACGATTCATTTTTATTTTTATAGATTAATTATATTAAATTGTAATTAGGTATACATCTCCTCCATGAGCTTTATTGCAGAAAAACTATGTTTAAAATTGAGAGTAAAATTTTATAAATCAACAAAGTTACTAAAGCAGAGTACGAGTATGTCCAAAGTGATAACAAATTAACAACGCTAGCACATTGGCTCTCGCAATCTCAAATTAGCACTTGGAAGAATGACTGAAATGCCAAAATAAGACATTAATGGTATTAGAATCCAGTCGGCGACGCGGGCAACTTTTTATTCTGCACGCGTCGTCTAGAATCTAGATCAATAGGTATGTACCTATACGTATGTTTATATTATAGGTTCCTTTCAAAATGTTCTGCAACGTATGTAATGTGCGGGTAAGTGGAGCAGGTGTGGCCTGTGCTTGTGCGGGTTTCGCAAGCTTCGAGCTTTTACCCAAGCCTTCAATCTACTGTTAACAGGCCCATTAGGTTTCCTGACGCGAGTTAAATCTTTGTTTAGTGCCGGTATGTTAATAGTATGTTAAGTAGACACCGTTAATCTCTGTGTGGAAACGGTTAATATGATTATTGGTTTCAAATTAAAGTGGCTTTTTGCCGACCATTATTAAGAGCTTTAAAATTTTCCTTAGTATAATTTTAGGGATCCAGATCTCAAAAAAATTGGAATTGTTATAGCATTACTCGGTTGTCTATAAGCCCAATGTACTGAGCTACTTTGTTCTGAATCAAACCAAACCGGAATACGTAGAATTTGGTACACTCATTCATATCTCTGTATTTTAACATATAGTCCAAACCACTATAATTCTTCCATGCTGATCTGGGAGTAAAGAAAAAACATAGAATTTAGCAGTTGCTTTTATTCCCGCGCAGGTAAAAGGCCATCGCGGGAATGGGCGAAAATTTTAGGAATCATGTTATAGGCGATGTGGCTATGCAACCCACCACTATTTTCATTCCCGTTTCCACCAATCATGCTAAACGTGGCCTTAAGGTTTTGTTATCTTAGGCCCTGTCTACCCCATAAGGGATTAAGACGTGATATATATATATATATATATGTATGTATGTACATATAGTCAAAATAATGCCACCGGTTACTTTTACTTTCTTTTTACTGTTTAAAGTATTGGAAAGAACACGTGGAAGTAATTCTTAACACGTCTTCCAAGATTGTCGTAACTTTTTACTACCGAATAAGGCCTTATCGGGCGCTGTTTAAAGATGTTACGATACACATTGCTCAATAACGTCTGCGTCAAAAAAATATTAGTATTTTATTGAATCAGGCGTTACTTTGCGGAGGTCCATTTCATGGGTTTTGCATGTGTAACAGTTGTGTTCATTAAACTTTGATAATGATCCCGTAGAGGGATCGAAACGCGTCAGTGTTTGTGTGGTGTAAGGGATAATTAAGTTTGTGGGATTTATATGTGTTTTATTGGCAGCAGTGGAGGGAGGGTTTGCATGAAAAACATATATATTTCACACAGGCTTGGTTATCTTGCACGTGAGTAGCGGAGTAGCAAGGTAAAATTTTTTGTTCATTAAAATATTAGTAAATGAAATAAAATGCTTTGCTTTTCATCTAAATCATCAAGTGTTTTATTATTTCAAAATTTACGGGAGATCCTCCAGTGGATAAAAAGGATTAAATCTACATTAAAAATTTTATGTAGGTAGTATGCATAGTCCGGGCTAGGCACTAGCATATATTAAAGTAATGTGCTAGTTATTGGTTGATTTATATGCATGTGTTTTTGCGTCTGACAGGACTATTCGTCGACCTGTTAGCGCTTAGTAATTGAACGATTGACAAGCCATTAATGAGAAACTTGCCTCTAACGTACGACCGACATTGTGCAATATAATATTGACTGTTTATTTAGTAAATACATTTGTACCCAGCGAGTAATACAAAAAATAATACAAAAAAGATCTCTCTTCTAATTACTTTTATAACTTGATGATTATAAATCCAAAACTATCCTAAGATTTAAGACAAGAGTTAATATAGGTTATAATTTTACCTAAAAAAAAAATTATTTCCAATATTGTAAGGAATAAAATATATTCAGTTTTAGCTTCTTCAATATCAGGATACTTAATTATTTTGTTCATAAATAAATGAGTTAAAAAAAAACAATTACCTATAAGCTTCATCACTATCACTACATACTATAAAACAAAATCGCTTTCCACTGTCTGTCTGTCCCTATTGTATGCTTAGATCTTTAAAACTTTTAACTTTAGATTTCGATGCGGTTTTTGTTAATAGATAGAATTCAAGAGGAAGGTTTATATGTATAATTCTACGCAGACGAAGTCGCGGGCAGAAGCTAGTAAGTAATAAGCTTTAACCTTGTCGACGCCAACGACACATATATCAGCACCAACGACCTAATTATATACGTACATCACTTCAATGCAAAAGCAACATTCCCTTCGTTCAATTGGGTTTAGGTTCAATTTAAGGCATCGCAATAAAGAAGTCTGGCCTATGGATGAAGTCTCTTGTAACTTACAATAGTCCTCCAGCACTTTGCACATTGATATGCCAGCCTGTTGTTTTTGAACAATTTAGTTTTCCGTCCTTTTTTAATTTTTTGTTTATTGTAAACTATTTAATTAATTTATGTATTTTTTTAATTACACATAAGTCGGGTTCTATCTATTTTACCATTTATTTGTTCTATTTGTTTACGTAAAAGTTTATGGATTATGTAGTATATTTTATCTGTGTATCGTTTCGTGAGTCACGGTTCTGGCTGAAAATCAGTGCTGCAGGTGTCTAACGCCTCAGCGTAATGCTGAGCCAGCGACCGTTTCACTTTTGCGAAGACACACACAACGCTCATGATCTATTTTTTTGTCTTGATTATTTTCTATAAAATTGTGTATATTCTCTTTTATTTGTGTCTTGCAAAAAGGAATAAATGTCTTCTTTCTTTCTTTCTTTGTATTTTACGTGGCGGCGAAAAGGTTAAACGCTTTTGACAGTACGTCAGTCGGGTCTATGCTAGGTCTATACGTACTGTTAAGTAGGTAAAAATAGAACCGTAAAGCCGATGACTCATAATTTCCCGACAAACGTGAAGAGTAAACGTTCGTTGCGGTACGAAGCATCATTAATTTTGATTCGAGCTTACATAATGGATGATTACCGCCCCAGTGACCGCTGCGTTAGGGTTGTCAATTTTAACAAAAGAATACCTGTGGTATAGCCGTAGTAAGATTACTCTTGTTTTTAGGTAGAGTGGACACTTCGCTACACAAATAATAAAACATAGGACACTGTTTGAACAGTGTAAAATAAATCAATGCCGGTGCTGTTAGTTAGACGTTTTTGATAGAAGCTTTAAAAGACCTACGAATTAGCAGTCGCGTGTGATGACAGCAGTAATCAATTTGTTAGCCGATATGCTTACTTAGCTTCTAGGTCTTATTCTTTGCCATTTCTGTCTAAATAATTAAGTGATAATATTTTTAACAGTAGATGTTGACAACCCTAACAGCATTGAACTGTTGCGCGGGCGACTGATACGACCCCTGACCCGATGTTTCGAGATCGCGAACTGTTTCAAAAATAACGTCGATTTGCTACGTAAGATTTTGAGATGGACTATAATTATTTAATTGTTTATATTGATGGTGGAAAGAATAACCAGTTGGCACAATAAGAGCTTTAATACTTAGCATAAAAGAAAGAAACTAATAACGTTAATAGAAACGTAACAAGCGTTTGTGAGTACTTAAAGGGACAAAGTGGGAGAAAGTCGCTACCAATAAAATTGTTTTGGTGCTACAGAGATTAAATTAGTTATGAATAAATAAACAAATAGTCACGCCGTCAGAACTCTGCAACTGTCTCATTACGAGCACAAGTACCTACTCGCAGAACGCATATATTTTTTATAGCATGTTAATTACTTAATACTTAATTGCCAAAGATGCATTGAAATCTTCAACTTTGACATTTAACATGCTCAATGAAATGAAAAATTCTACTAATGTTCACAGCCGCGGGGTAGAAAGCTCGTTAAATGGAGACTACACTCGGACCGATTGCAGACTCGTCCAATAAAACATGTGAAACATAATTTTCTAACTTTATCATTTCGCAACAAGATTAATTTAATGCCCACTTAAGTCTAAACTTGTTCGTGAATTACGCAGTTAAGTATAGCGATCGGGTAGATGCCCGACGACCAGAAATTCGACGGTGGCCAAGTGATATATTTAGGTGCTCTTGCTATAGCAGGAGCGCTCAAACCAGGAGTTTAAATATATTCCAGACTAAAATCTAATTTCAGGCACGTTGTTTCGTCGTTACACTTTCCGCAGCTTTTTTCGAGATCAAAAGATTTTGAACACATACCTATATCAAAATCAAGTATAGACATAGAGAAATTGTTCTATAATGTCATGTGGAGGTGAGGATGTATTATGGTCGAAATAAAATAAATCAAGAGGAATAAGCTACAATTCACTAGTCATTTGCAGCTTGCAGCTGCTACTATAAGTTATATGATTACGATGTATATAAATGATTACGTCTTAAAGCCATCCCGTATTCTTTGAATAAGCCGCCAACTACGAAAACTGGTACTACGAGTGCGTTACGGACACCTGTCTCGCCGAAGGATCCCTGGTAACTTTCTTCCTTATGTAATCTTTATGAATGGACAACATTCCGAACCTTACATGGATGTTGTGGCAGGCAAAAATGGGGATTGTGAAGAATATGAATTGTTAAGAAATGGGATTGTGAGATGTTGGCATTACGAAAGGTGGGGACAAAGAATTGAGATATTTGGAATTGTTAAAGAATGTACACAAACCTTTGCAAAATGGACTTATTTTATAAATTAATAACATAATTCTCATTACTAATGTAAAATAGTGATTTTTGGGGTATTCCTTTTACTTTTGTTGTGATACTTGTGTCAGATAACACGCGGCGTTGTTGGTTGCGCAAGCGCCGGTCAAGAGATGCGCCGCGTTGCGTCACGCTGTCATCGCGATTGTGTTTAATTCGAGCGGGTGAAGGTGCGGTTCATTGGTAATGTCATCAGAGAAAATCGAGCTTGATAATGATTCGGATGCGTGAGCAGAACAAGTTTATTTTACAAGCTTTTATTTAACTCGCAATGTAAATAATGTATGTAGGTTGTCCGGGAATCTAGCAAGTGAATTTTGACCCATCTCCAGTGATCGGACCGACGTGAAATTTGATATACTTATTTTTAAACTAGGTATTGGGTAGGTATATTTAAGCTTATGGATTTTCGGTTTCATTTTTTTTTTTTTTTTTACTGTTTAGTTGCAGGCTAACGACGTCGAAGTTCCTAAAACGTTCCCATAGTGTGCCTGTGGGGACGGAAGCGAGACATGCTCTCGGTACCGCTCTGCTTTCAGAGCAGGACATGAGTGCGTGGAAGCCAACATTGGGGGCGGCAGACGCAAGCTTGCCTTCGGAATCCAAAAGCTTATTGGTTACTTACTTGACATGAAATGTATATTTCATAATTTTGTTTTATATATTTTTTTTCCTGCGACATTGGAGACATCTCCAACTAATTTATTTGACGGTAGAGGCGTTTTACACCTCCACTGAACTTATTGTTATTATTTTCTTTTCTTTGTTTTTTATTTTTGACTAGTAGAGACTTTATACATCTCTACTATTTATAGATTAATATAATTTAAGGCTCGGGGACCTTATACATCCCTTTTATAAATGTATTTAATTTAAGTAGAACTGAAGTATTTTTACTGTATTTAATTTTGAAAAAATGACTTTCTGCCAAGATTCTTGCGGCGCATTCTTCTTGGCAATGATGGTCTTTCCGAATGTGCTGGTAGTTTCAAAAAGACATGTAAAAGAGCCCCTGGCGGCCAATTTGCAAAAATAAATTTTCATTTTCATTTTCATTTTATAAGTCCGGTGTCAATAAAATAATCTGGTAGTAAAACTCTGGTAGTTCAGCCATGATCGTCTCCGCAGGGAAACAAAGAGTACAGTTACATTTTTAAAAGAAAATATTATTAAAACTTTTCTTATTTTGTCAAAACATGAAGTTAAATACCTAAATGTAAAACTGCAGCCACCATCGTAATAATCTCGATAGTTTATAGATTTTTGTTTGCTCTCGAATATTTTAGGACGCAGAAGCTGCTTCGTTAAAAACAAAAAACACATTTCGAAATAAACCTTAAACTGTGCCGGCCTTGAGTTTTGTAACCTCACGGAGTTTACTGTAGAAATATTAGGATTACCCAAAAACTGTATTGACGTCAACAATTTCTTAATTTCTTTGTCAATGCATATTCTTAATTGTTTATTTTTTGCAACGATTACCAAATTGTTTTAAAGTAAGTACTTAAATCTGTTTTTCATTAACGGCAATGATAATGTGAATGTCAGCGTCTCTAGCGTGAATTTTTGACACAAGAACGCTTTGGACGTGTTTACATCAACAGAACTACACTGAGTAAAGATCGGCAAAGTTAAGTTAAATAAGTTTCACTGTCAAATAGTTCGTACTTGCTTCGTGGCACCTGTTTAGGTAAAAAAATACGTCTTAGAATGCTGAATTAAAAACAAAAGCTCATCTAATGCCCACAAGCGATGTAATATTTAATTTAATGTGGCAGCTACAAGCCCAAGTATAATTAGGTGCGACGATGACGTAACAGGTCAAACGGTGGGCAATCCATCATAATCAGTCAAGTCATGCTCTCGCTTTCAATGAGGTTCGACCATCGCTTTCATTGAAGATTTCGGTACCGGTGACATAGAAATTGGAGATTGGCTCGGACGCCTAATGTCGATGTAGATACACCTCAAAAAATCTTGTGTGCTCTTTGATGTTATTTCTTGTTTAAAAGCAGAATAAATGTTCTTTTTTTTATTGAAACGATGCTCATTGAGCAAGTGAACGAACATCAGAGGATTGCAGCTGCGTTGCCAACCAAGTCAACTAAAATATAATACCTTAAGCTGGCCCTAATTTCACCGGTTGGATCTGAGTAGCACAAGCACTGCTGCTTTGCTGCAGGTGCGAGTAAAGGGGCAGTAGCGACCGGAACAGACCTTGTAAAGGGTCATACCACCGAAATAAAACAAAAAAAAACAAATACGCATCTGATTTCTGTGCCATGTAGACGTGAAATACTAGACATTTATATTTCAAAAGGATACCTAGTAGGACGCTCAAGTGAAATGTGTTCCCCATAAATCATGTCACAAGAAGCATTTGACCGCTTCCTTTACATGGTTTTTGAAAGATGCTGTCAATCAAAATCTGGACGGTCTACTTTCTACTGACAATAGAGCTTCAATGACCCTACATTCAAAGGTAAATGCAGTTTTAAAGGAATGAAATGAGACTTAACCAAAAGAATTTATGAATATTTATTATTTATTTCTAATCTACCTACCAGCAAACTACAAATTTTGTCCAGTAAAATATTAAATCATTTCACGTAGTTCTGAGAATTTGCACAGGTTATTTAAGTGGGTATGTGTAGTAATGTTAATTTAATATGCACCTGTCAGAAGTTAATATTTTATCTAGAATTGCATTTCGAAATGTGAATGTTCAACCAGCGGTCAGAGTTATAAACCCAGCTGTGCAAATTTACTAATTACATCTATGAGTTCAACCATTGCTCAAATTTTGTAACATATGATATAATAAATTTCAAAAGCGTATGAAGGTCCTGTATAATCTAGTTAAATTTACAGACAGAAAGTGTTACAGGTTACTATAGATATTGAGGAGTAGAAAACAGATGAAAGAGGTACAGTCAAGTGTAATAATATGTATCTAGACAAAGTTTCAAAAATAAGTACCATACGCTCTTACGCCAGCGTAATAAGGTCGTGGGACATATTTTTGAGAAGTTCCTATCGATACTTATTTTTGCACTTGACCGTACTTAGTAAAAATGTTCACATAGAATTGTTCGCATTTCGAAGAATTTTACATAAACTTTGTGGATTTCGTAGAAAGTGGCGCTCTCATTAAATATATATTTTTTGCACTTTATTTGTCTGAAATTATTTCTACATTTTTATTAGAGGTAGGTTTATAATAATTAGTTACTGACCAACCGGATTTTATCAGAGAGAATTCAATTATTCTTATATTCTTATTTTCCACATTCCCCGCCGTCATGGTTTAAATATAAGAATAATTAAGAAATACGATTTTTCACTATAAATCAAAGTCCCGTGACCTTGGAATTAAAACAATTTATATACAAAAACAGACCACCTGCCCGATGGACATAAGGGAGACAGCAGGACCATTCTGGAAGAGGGTAACGGGCAACCGTTCGGGATGGAGACGGATTGGAGAGGCGTATGCCCAAAGAAGAAGAAAGGAGATAAATTGAGGATTTCCTCTTCTATTTTAGAAATCTACAGTTTCAAAACTATCGGACATGTCTTGATAGGAATAAATTATTTTCGTTCGGCCAAATATCTGTTATTGTTGGAATTCCTAACGTCACATTTTAGGTAACGTTCCTGCTCCTTTTAAGGCTTCTATTATAACTCACACCTTGACACGTGACGTACAGCTTTAAGTATCACAGATGTTCTAGTAATTTATAACAGTTATGACCAGTAAAATGATTTATAGATCAAGTTTATCATAAATGTTTCTAAAGCAATGTTCATGCAATGTCACAGTTATCTTTGATATTCTCAGTAAATGTACAAGAGCAAAAAAAAATGTCTCGATTTGGATCTCGACACGACAGAATACAGTGTAAAGTGTCAGTGTAAAGTTTAGAATTATAAAAATAATTTACACCAATTGACCTAGTCCCGAACTAAGCAAAGCTTGTAATATGGGTACTAGACAATGGATAAACATTCTTATATAGATGAATACATACTAAATACATATGAAATAACCAAGTCTCGAAAACAAACATTCGTATTTTGCATATCTGCCCCGACCGGGGATCGCACCCGGGACCTCGAGCTTCATAGTCAGGTTCTGTAACCCTAGGCCATCCGGTCGGTATTTGTCATAATTTGGTTTTAAAACTGATTAAACAATTCAAATCGCGAAATAACTAGCAAAAAATATAATGCTTCACTAAGGTCGTCGACACGACCAAATGTGGGTCGGAAGTCGAGACGATATAAAATTCCCACAGTTAGAACACTTTTTTAGACAAGACTAATATCATCTTGTACAACGGTATACATATAAGTACAACAGATAAGAACTTAGGTGTGCTTTCCATTGAGGAATACTATTCTAACAAATTTTATTGTGTTTAAAAATAATAGTCAGTTTCTCGTATCTCTTTTTAAAAACCGTGGGTGTTATTGTCGCGTAGGTTCTATAACGGTTACAAAATGACTATAATGTATTAAATATGCGCAACAATTGAATCAAATTAACATACATTTCATTTAAATATTTCTTTCGTTGTAACTTTTTATGCTCTTTGTGTTATTCTCTCAGTTGAAGTAATTTATGCTGTAATAAAAGTACTAAAAGTGTTGATTATGCGAATGAAACAAACCGTTATTTACCAAATATATTAACATATTTTAGTAATTTGTTCACAGTAACACCAAAGTCTACTAATTACCTTTTCAAATTACTGTTTTTTTACGAATGTGTTTCATAACGTACCGTTGATAATGTTCGACATGAGCGAGAGTTAATTAAAATTACAATAATTGTAAAATTAAAGTTCATGTAAATTAACATAATTTTACATTACAGTTGCATAATTTACAAGCAAAAAGCTACGAGCTATGCTACGGTTCGTAGCACTTGGCTACGTATGCTAACACTAACTTATAAATCTTTCTTATTAAGTATTACAGTTCAACGATAGTTTATGATGGTAGTAGTAAGAAAATAAGTTTTAAAAATAAAAATGAATTTTAAATAAAATTAATTTAATACAGATTAAATATAGGTAGATATAAAAGATAGTTTTAAATTTATTTTGAAGTCAAAACCTTTTTTTTAACTTTATTTAAAATCCAATCAACCTTTGTAACAATACCTTTAACACAATAAATGAAATTAAAAAAAAAACAATACCTCGATATCATCGTTCCCTTCCTCACTTGCCACATTATCTTGAGCACAACACTGGCAGCATAGATCACTGTTCACAAAACTAATTTAAAAAATAATTTTAGTTTTTTTCGCGGGAGCGTGCTGACGGCGGATCGCCGGCGAGAGCACTGGCCGTCGGAGGCTGAGCGGGCGCGTGGAAGCCTGCGTGAAAGTACCCCCAACCCTCGGCTACTTGCACTTGGACACTCGCCGGACGGCGCGACCTTCAACGCAAAACCTCAAACCTCTGAGGATCTACGACCAAGTCTGAAATTCGATGTTCGTGTCATACCGATCCTCTCACTCTCTATTGAACTCCACTTGTGTGAGCGGGAGGGTATGGTACCATGTTTCTTATTTATAACTGCAGAATATAAAACCAAGCTTTTTCACATTTACGTATGTTTCTGCTACGTATATGAAGTTGTTATTTTACTACCACATTATCGAAATTAACAATCGCTGCAGATTTATCAAACGGTAGGTACAATCGGGTACAACCGTACATTGAGTAACTCAAACACAAAGTCCTAACCTCAGACTTGCCATTGATAAGATCGAGCTAACCCGCCAAAACAGTTCAATTTATTAATTACCTATTGAGCTTCTGGGTGAAGGAAAACATCGTGAGGAAACCTGCATACGTCTGCGAAGCAATTCAATGGTGTGTGTCAAGTTCCCAATCCGCACTGGGCCCGCGTGGGAACTATAGCCCGAGCCCTCTTGTTCTGAAAGGAGGTCTGTGCCCAGTAGTGGGACGACTTTATTGATGATTACTTATTGCTTGCTACAGTGGCCATAGTTAAAATTTAAAAGGTCTACTTGTGTACCCTGTGATCAACATACAGACAGAAGAACGAAAAGCCAGCGGAACCTTTGTAACGGAATCACATGGCAATCAAGGAATACATTTTTTTCTAGCTGTAATTAAATTTCTAAGCGATACTGAAAACTAGAACACATGAAAATCCGAAAAGTAAAGCCATATCTTTAATGTATACATACATTTGTGCATACATTTAATGGCCTTTTTTGTGATTTGTCTCTGTTTCTTTATATTTGTACAATAAAGCATTTACTCACTTACTTACTATGGCCGGGAATCGAACTCGGATCCTCATCATTCCATGATGCGTACTTTTACCCCTACTCCACCCATACCAGGTATAATTTTAATGTATTTTTTTTGTGATTTGTCTCTGTTTCTTTATATCCTACTAATATTATAAATGTGAAAGTTTGTGAGTTTGGATGTTTGTTACTCTTTCACGCCAGAACGGCTGGACAGATCTGGATGAAATTTGGAACATAGATAGATTATAGTCTGGAATAACACATAGGCTACTTTTTATTCCGGAAAAATGAACGGTTCCCCAGGGATATATGATGATGATGATGGTGATGAATATATTACTACTAAGTGGGTACTATTACTACTATTACGTTGAGATTTGTGATTGCAGGTAAGAAATCAAATTATTAGTAAAATTAGCAAAATATTAGTAATATTATAAATGTGAAAGTTTGTATGGATGTTTGGATATTTGTTACTCTTTCACGCCAGAACGGCCGGACAGATCTGGATGAAATTTGGAACATAGATAGATTATAATCTGGAATAACACATGGCTAATTTCTTTCTTTCTTATTCCGGAAAATTGCGTAATTCCTGCGGGATAGCGATAAAGATAAAGCTAGATAAAGCTATTTAGGATATATTTTAGGACAGCTCTATAGGTTAGGTTGGGTTTGTTTTATAAAAATCCTGCAATATTTAGTTTCAGAAAAATTAAGGCAGCGGGGCAATGCGGGGGCTTGCTTGCATGTTTGCTTGAGTCCTTGCTTTGCATGCTTGATTGCATACTTGCTTTCATGCATGCTTGCATGCTTGCTTGCATGCATGCTTGCGTGCTTACTTGCATGCATGGATGCTTGCGTGCTTGCTTGCACGCTTGCTTGCATGCTTGCTTGCCTGCTTGCATGCCTGCTTGCATGCTTGCTTGCATGCCTGCTTGCATACTTACATGCTTGCATTCCCACGGGATAAGGAAAAAAACGGGATTTATATATTCAGTTCTTACGGGAACGGGAAAAACGGGAAGCGGGGGAAAGTTGAAATTTGTCACGTAGGTTTATTCGGGGGTATAGGAGAATACTAAGAAAGGATTTTCCGAAACGCCCACACGGACGAGAAAAAACGGGATTTTACGTTTCCAGACGAAACAGCGGAAGAAAGAGACTTAACATTTATAACGTGTGTTTCTTTAAAGGCAGTGTACTTCAAAAGCACTCCCCATAATTTCCACGGGAACGGGAAAAAACTTATTTTTTCGTTTTACACCTTAGCGCGTACGAAGTCGCGGGCAAAAGCTATTTAGGGTATATTTTAGGACAGCCCTATAGGTTAGGTTAGGTTTGTTTTATAAAAATCCTGCAATATTTACAGTTTCAGAAAAATTAAGGCAGCGGGGCAATGCGGGGGCTTGCTTGCATGCTTGCGTGCTTACTTGCATGCATGCTTGCTTGCACGCTTGCTTGCATGCTTGCTTGCCTGCTTGCATGCCTGCTTGCATGCCTGTTTGCAGGCCTGCTTGCTTGAAGGCTTGCATGCCTGCTTGCATACTTACATGCTTGCATGCATGCTTGAAAGCTTGCAGGTTTGGTTGCTCACTTGCTTGATTGCTTCATGTTCAGGTTCATGCATTCTCGCTGAGTGCTTGCTTGCACGCTTGCTTGCATGCTTGCTTGCATGTTTGCTTGCATGCTTACTTGCATGCTTGCTTGCCTGCTTTCATGCCTGCTTGCATGCCTGCTTACATGCCTGCTTGCATACTTACATGCTTGCATGCTTGCTTGAAAGCTTGCAGGTTCGCTTGCTCGCTTGCATGCCTGTTTGCATGCCTGCTTGCATGCCTGCTTGCATACTTACATGCTTGCATGCATGCTTGAAAGCTTGCAGGTTTGGTTGCTCGCTTGCTTGATTACTTCATGTTCAGGTTCATGCATTCTCGCTGAGTGCTTGCTTGCACGCTTGCTTGCATGCTTGCTTGCATGCTTGCTTGCATGCATGCTTGCTTGCCTGCATTCATGCCTGCTTGCATGCCTGCTTGCATACTTAAATGCTTGCATGCATGCTTGAAAGCTTGCAGGTTTGGTTGCTCGCTTGCTTGATTGCTTCATGTTCAGGTTCATGCATTCTCGCTGAGTGCTTGCTTGCACGCTTGCTTGCATGCTTGCTTGCACGCTTGCTTGCATGCTTGCTTGCACGCTTGCTTGCCTGCTTTCATGCCTGCTGCTTGCATGCCTGCTTGCATGCCTGCTTGCATGCCTGCTTGCATACTTACATGCTTGCATGCTTGCTTGAAAGCTAGCAGGTTCGCTTGCTCGCTTGCTTGATTGCTTGCTTCTTTGAAACGCTCATGGTTCACGCGTGCGAAGCCGCGGGCAAAAGCTAGTTTGTACAATAAAGCATTTACTTACTTACTTACTATGGCCGGGAATCGAACTCGGATCCTCATCATTCCATGATGCGTGCTTACCCCTACACCACCCATAGCAGGTATAATTGGAAAACATTGTACCTAATTACACAAACAAGAATATTATTTATTATTGCATCTACAGATGCGTGAAAGATTTTAAAAGGGTTAAAAGTGGAAGTTTAAACGAGAAAGCAAATACGATTGATGTTCACAGCGCATCAATTATCCGGTTATCAGTCGATCGCTTGCGCAAGCGCCGATGACACGTCTCCCAACAATTCAGGACTTCATCCACATACACATAGAGTCTAAATTCAGATGTTTACTCACATGCTAAAGTGCAGTATCAAGTGATGCAACGGCGACTGCTATGCGAATTTAAATGCTCTTAAATTATTTGTCTTTCGGTGCTTTTGATGCAGTTGGCTTAAAAGTGGCATAAGATGTGTAAATTATAGTGGTAACGTAAAGTTAAAAAGTTCAATATAAGTATGTGTTTGAAATATCAGATGTAATTCAAAGGCTTGCTTCTTTTTCTGGTATAATATACATACATACATATATCACGTCTTTATCCCTTACGGGGTAGACAGAGCCTATGGTAACAAAACCTTAAGGCCACGTTTAGCATGATGAAGGGCGTATAGCTGGAAAAGGAAATCGAAATAGTGATGGGTTGCTAGCCGCATCGCCTATAACATGATTCATGAGATTTTCGCCCATTGCCTCGATGGGCTTTAACCATCTGCGCGGAAAGAGATGCAACTGGCAAATTCTATGTTTTTTCTTTACTCCCTGACCAGCATGGAAGATAATATTATATTATATTAAAATTAATATTAGTATAATATTATACTAAAAAATCAAAAATCTTAGGAATCATGTTATAGACGATCCAACCCAACAAAACACTATTTTGATTTCCCTTTTCACTTATAGGTACGTCCTCACAATCACCACCACTATTTTCATTTCCCTTTTTACCTATATGCTAAGTGTGTACGTATATAACATTATATTCGACAGAGACAGTCCATGTTACCGTAGTATTCTGGGTGGGAAACACATCCCTTTAGTGTTGTGTAGGAGAAATTCTGATCTGTAAACACCTACCGTCAATAACCCATTTTTCTCTTATGCTTAAAAAAACTTGTTACTGTCCATTTTTGCAATCACGGTGCTTGAAACGCTTCGGAAATGTTTTTTTAACATTCCAATTACTATTACTTACGTAACAACTGATGAAATAGAGCAAGTATCAAATTCAGCCAAAAACGTAAGCAATACCGGAACTTAGTGTACAGTTTCATTGAAAGTCAAAGTTGCTCTTCTTATTACGACATTATGTCGTCGCTTATAATTACGTGACAGAGAGACAATTGAAATTCCTACTCGTACCTCACAAGAATAATCCAATCAAATGTTTTTGATATAATATTCTTAAGTTTTCTTAATAATTAATCGTCAGCTCTACATTTTTGTCAGACCAATAATTAAATTGTACTGGTGCCCATTCCCTCGATGGGCTTACCATCTGCGCGGGAAGAGAAGCAACTGGTACATTCTATGTTTTTCTTTACTCCCAGACCAGCATGGATAGATTATAGCCAACAGTAAAACATCGGTTGCTTTTTATTCCAGAAAATATCGTAGTTCCCGCGGGTTCGCGATAAATGAATTCTTTGCAGACAAAGTCAAAATTCTAAATTTATTATTGCAAATTGGCCGCCAAGGGCTCTTTTACACGTCTTTTTTAAACTACCAGCGCATTCGGAAATACCATCATTGCGAAGAAGAATTCGCCGCAAGAAAGTTAGCAGAAAAACATTTTTTCGAAATAAAACTACAATACTTAAATTCTAAAAAAGGTACCCCAGCCTTAACTTATATTAGTCTATAGTAGAGATGTATAAAATCTCTACTAGTCGTGAGCAACAGCTAGTATCCTAGCTACTAATATTATAAATGCGAAAGTTTGTGAGGACGTGACTGTATGTTTGTTCCTTCTTCACGCTGAAACGACTGAACGGATTTGTATCAGATTTGGAACGAAGATAGCTTGTATCTTAGACTAAAACATATATACATCTATTTCAACTGGATTATCAGTGCTGTTTGCGGATGACACTACAGTGGTTGTGAGTGCCCGCTCATACGAACAGCTCGCTGAGAAGATACGGGAGGCTTGTCAACAGTTGCAAAAATGGTTCACGGTCAACGGCCTACTACTTAACGTATCTAAGTCACACATAATGATTTTTTCTGGTCGCCGCGTTGACTTGCCTCCTTGCTTGCTTAGCGGTCCTATGCCAGTGTGCAGTGAATCCAGGTTCCTCGGTTTCATGATAGACTCGAATCTAAACTGGAAGTGCCATGTTGACAAGCTGTGTGGCAGACTGAGTAGTGCAGTATTTGCGTTGCGAAAACTTAAACCCCTTATATCAGACGATGCTTTAAAGCAAGTGTATTATGCCCATTTCCACTCCCTGATGTCGTATGGAACTATTTTATGAGGAAACTCAACAGACTCTAATCGGGTTTTGTTGCTGCAGAAGCATGCCATACGCATATTAGCTGGAGTCAAGCCTAGGCACTCGTGCAGGGAACTTTTTGTAACGCACCGAGTTATGACTCACTACTCATTATACCTGTTTGAGGTGATAATGTTTGTAAGGACCAATTTATCCACGTTTTCACGGGTAAATGTGGTCGGCAAGCAGGTACGTTGCACAGGACAGCTGTGTACGGTTCCCCGTCGCTTAGCGCTTTCGGTGAAGAATCCACGCGTTATTGGCCCCACGCATTATGAGCGTCTTCCTGCAGAACTGAAGAACGACCAATCTGACGAGGCATTTAGATCCAAACTGAGAAACCTTTTGTTGGATAAACCATTATACTCTGTTGGTGAATTTATATTGACATGATGTGCACTTCTTTTTAATATTTTATTGTGATTTGACATTGAATTGTACTCTTGATATTAATTTTTTATTTTACTGAACATTGTTATTTTAATTATTTTATGTATTTTAATTGGATGATCCTTGTTTGGTGACATCCATATAGCTATGACGATCCTGAGTGGAGAACCTATGTAAATGTAATGATTTGTTGTTTCTTTATTATTTTATACAATTCCAAAATTTTGTGACATACAATTAAATTTTCAATTTTAATTTTTTAATTTATATGTGTAATTTTTTGACGATTTCAATATAAGTTCTCGTAACTTGACATTGTACAATTTATGATGTAATTTTATATTGACTGAATAAATAATCTAATCTAATCTAATCTAATCATAGGCTACTTTATATCCCAGAAAATTGCATAGTTTCTGCGGGACAACGATAAACAAGTCAATTGCTAATTCTACGCGGACGCTAGTAAACAATATAAACATCGGCTTAATGGTAAAGATGATTTAAAACATCGTTACAACTTTCTCTGAAATATAACTGGCTCGCTAATGCCGTTTAAACTGCTCATGACCTCATCATACCGCAAGATAAAATTAGCAATAGACAGTTCTATTAGTTTTCACGAATAATCTACATTTACGTACGTATTAACCCCCTTATTCATAAACGCTCTGAGGGGCTACTCCGAAATTCGATTTTCGAAGTTCGTTTCGTTCCGTTCCGCTCACACTAATAGTCATTAATTTGAGAGTGAAAGGGACGGTATGACACGAAGTTCGAAAATCGAATTTCGGAGTATAGGGCCTGTAGGCTTCTGCTAACTTAGTAATCGTTTGTCCTTATCTGTCACTTTGACATTTACCTTTCACAGATAAGGACAAACGATTGCAAAGTTAGCAGAAGCCTACAGAGCTTTTATGAATAAGGGGGATTACGCGGCACACTAGATTAACAATTGACTGGTCGCATACAAAATCGATATAAATTTAAATGAATCGTCGAAATGTATGTACGCGCATAACTTCCGAACGACTGCACCGAATTGGATAATTCTTCTTTAGTTGTGTTTGTTACTGTTTGGACAAGGTTTCTATAAAATAAAATTAAAAGAATTTGCAGCGGGGGCGAAGCCCCGGGCAACAGCTAGTCAAAGATAAATAATGTCCGCGTGAACATATGCATGCCTGCATAACCACACACTAGGTCCATAATAGCCCAAACCTGTACCTAACATAACTTTAATATTTAGTAAAACTGTCACAAATTTTCCTAATGGAATCCTATCTTAGAATTGCGATCTTTCAACTGTCAAGAACTTTCAAAATTAGATCTCACAATACAAGTGGGGCGTTATTGTCCGAGACGACTTTTGAGCGACAACTAGTCATCTAGAGTATAACTGTAAATCTAAGATGCACACGTAGCGTAGATATACGTAACTCAATATTATTAAACTCTTAATATTAATTATTAATATTGTTACCAATTATGAATGTGATACTACTTAAAATATTTCTAACTAGCTGTTGTCCGCGGCTTCACCCCGTTCCTGTTAGATAAATAAATAATAAAATAAATTAATCATACGAATAACCATATAAGCGATGCGGCTTCCGATAGCAACCCATGACTATTTTGATTCCCCTTTCCACCTATACGCCCACAATCATGCCAAACATGACCTAGGTCTTGTTACCTTAGGCTCTCTCTCTACCCGAACCCCATCCCGGGGTGGTCGCGGATATATAAGGCGCATTTTCCACACCATAAAAAAAGCTCTGTCTATCCCGTAAGGGATAAAAACGTGATTTATGTCTGTACGAGTAGGTATGTATAATATAAATTAATATTAGAATAGTATTTCTAGGTCACGACGTCACCAAAGTCCGTCACAGAACATGTTGTAAACAAATGAAAGTTGTCTTCATTATTTGCGCGACGCGACGCAGCGTAATGAATGAGCGTATGAATATTTTAATGGTTGTAAATTCGGACAAGTTCATCTGGTGGCAGTGTCACACGTTTCAAGGTTGTTTCGTCACAGTGGGGTCGCGTGGTGTACACACATGTGGGTGAAAAACTTTAGTACTACGTTAAATGTTAGGATACGTAATCAATTAAATGAGCTCTAGTTATGAAATATAGACTAGATACTTATACTTAGTCATTGTTATTAAACGTGGCGTAAGGCTCGTGAGTCATATAAGACGTTATTATATTTAAGATTAAGTTTAGGTAAGTATATGAAAAATTTAATTTTTAATGCACTCTTTTTGATGGCGTTATGTATGTTGGCAACCCCAACACTAATAATTATTAAGTTGGCACTACTGCCTAAAATTTTCTCCGCTCTCCGTTTGTACCAATGGCGAATAAATGCGTCTTAATTTTAATTTATGGTGCTTTTAATTATTAGACCAATGAAGCTCCCAAAAACAACCAGCTCTCCAACGAGTTCTCGGCAATGTACTTATTTAATTATTGTGAGGATACAAAATCTTTATGCTGCATGCAAAAATGGGGTTCCCACTAATAAAAATCCAAAATAAAGTTTTCTTTACCTGCAGTTATGTAAAAAAACTTAACGCTTATAATTTTGCAAGAGGCATGATGCTCTTTAAATGAGGAAGAGCGGTTAAGATTTTAACTTATTTTTATTACTACCATAACAATCTAGAAGAATGAACTGGTTGCACAACATAACATCAAATTATATAAGATACTCTTTATACTCCTAACGAACACTTGTAAAAGTAAAGAGTAAATAAGTCACATGATGTGTGGGCTTCTATAGTAGTATAATAATTATACTTAATGAAGTCCTATCTCTATGATGTGTTAGGTTCAATTCATGTGCAAGCGAATAACATTACCTCAAATAATCGTTATGCCTGTTTGCAACACTTTCTAGTTGGGTTTAGGCGGCAAAGCCGATATACTTTTGACAGTTGCTAGCTTGGGGGATTCTGGATTGGAAACTGATCATGAAACTAAACGCTTATGTATTGTTTATAAATGCTTGTTATGCTGCTGTTAACTCAACTTTATTTGTCTTTGTTAGTTACTTAGACATTAACCTTTTAGTCTAGCCGTAAAGTTCAAAATGGTCTAAAATAGAGATACTGCTCTTAAAATTATGTGCGATAGCTCATTGGATCCGGAATGACGCCTAGAAAAATGTGCCAAAAGAATGCGAATAACGAAATGCCTTTTTTTTCATCTTTAATTGTTTATAACTTTTGCAATTTTTATGTGCTAATACACTCTTTTGGCACATTTTTCTAGGCGTCATTCCGGATTTTTCGACTAGTTGACTAGATAAATAAGAGCTGTAATCTTCTTGTATTTGAAATGCAACAAAATTTTTCACCACTTTCAAGTGGCATTTTCAAAGATCTGGCTCCTGGCTCCTGCCAATCGACTCGTAAACAGGTATCCGAATATCGGTGAATCTCGCAGTGTGGACCCGAGTTCATATTGTCCACCGTCGCATGTTCACATCGTCGTTCGGCATACAATTAAGCAAATCACATTCTCAGATTATCGTCTTATTTAGAGATATACA
The DNA here is from genome assembly GCA_949127965.1 of Pandemis corylana. NCBI lineage: Eukaryota > Metazoa > Arthropoda > Insecta > Lepidoptera > Tortricidae > Pandemis > Pandemis corylana. The sequence continues at coordinate 5,422,537 of OX421859.1, read as the reverse complement.
TATAGACTAGTGTATTTAGAAACTGGTGTGAGAAACCATGGATCAGGTATAATGTATGGATGTATGAAATACGAGTTCAAACTTATGATTGCGACACTGGCTCTATAAAATTCTTGTCGCTAATTAAGTAGGTGCTAAAAGTATCGATTGAAATTGTGAAATGAAAGATACGAATGGATAACTCTTAAACATTTTTTGTGTAAAATTGCGCGCCTATTTTGTCGGTCTTGCTTCATAATTCCAATGTCATAAGAGAAAAGAAAATGAACTTAATTAGGCAAAGCAAAACTATACCTTGCCTTTTAATTTTAATTAAGTCCATAAGAATTATGGAAATTTAAATACTTCAATTACAGTTATTTAATACAGTCGTAATAATTATCAGTTACGAGTGCTACATTTTACCCTGAAACTAAAAATACCTTTGCAACTTTTTGCCTCCGCAACTCCCCGCTATGGGCGTTATGTAATGTTACTCACTTATTGTAGGTAGTCGACGCCTTACAAAATAAATAATAATAATAAATATTATGGGATAATTGTAAATAATTGATATAGTCCCAAACTAAGCAAAGCCACTATGGGCATCACGCAACGGATAAAAATACTTATATACATACTAATATAGTTTCCAAAGTTAGAGAACAAAAATCGTATTTTTCGTACATAATATCTGGCCCGACCAGGTTAGGGCTGGGTTAGGGTTAGATTATCGAAGCACACAGCAATCCAGTTGTTCCAATTAAAGGCCAGTCGACGTGTTTAAGTATCTCTAACATTTAAATAAAAAACCGTAACATAAGTGTAAAAAGAAAAGTTGAATATTGCTGACCGAGTCACCTCACCGCTTATCGTTATCAACGCTTAGCTTAAATACTCAGATTTTGGAACTCAAAAGTTTAAATCCCAAAGACATGTATATAAGTGTAAGCTAGTTTTGGATATTTACCTTATAAAAGTTTATCAAGACTACCCAATTTTGGTAAAAGATGTCACAGTCATGGTTCTGAAACGACTGTGGCTAATCGCTCTTCGATCGAGATGAAACAATGCGTTGCATAAGGATTAGAGAGGAATCTGTGATGAAACAGTCTCACTAGTTATATCTACGGCATTCTGCTCGAAGTGTACAGAGGTATCTATCATTATTTAAATATCTCTTTGTTAAATTACAAATTAGTTGCAAAAAGACATACATGCCTAAAAATGTTCTGTGAGATTGAGCTTTACGGTTTCAGCAACCAGCGGCGTACTTATGTTATTATTATCATTATTGTTTTTTCCTTATTTCTTTTAATTTTAGTTGATTGTAATGTTATTGATTAAGGTATTTGGTTTCTCGGCGTATTGGTTCGCTGTAATGCCGTGTAAATAAATTGAAAAATAAATAAATAAATAAATAAATAAATAAATAGAGTTTAGAGATAGCAAATTAATAATAGGAGCTCTCAAAACTGTCTTTTAATTTCAAACCATCCTAGTATGCTCGCCCTGAAATTGTCAGAAATGAATTTTAAACGTAACACAACTGACAAACTACAATAACAGCTGCAAACATGGGGCTGCTTTTTCTAAATTGACCACTATAAATTATAACAGTTATTCTTATCTATAAGTCGGATAAATAAACTTGGTCTTACAATAGGTACCTATTTTAACCAGGTCGATGGATATAAGCTTGACACTAATAGGGATATAGACATCAATAAAATGTTGACTAAGTGCGGGTAGTTAAAAAAAGTCGCTCGTCTTAACGGTTGTGTTACCCCGCAGTCTGCTTATGACCACGGGCGTTGCATCGCGGTCGAAACGTCGAGGTAATTTAATAATTAACTATAACGTGATTAAGTAAAAGGAGTTTTCTGGGTACGTCTGCCTTACAGTTGACCCCGTCGCCACTCACACTCTAAGGCCAGAGGTGAGCAAAAAACCCGAACATTTGAATGACACCTGACACAATGTTCATGCATTCAATGCTAAGCAGCATAGTTTAGTTATGTTAGGATTTCTTTCCGATTACGCGAGCGTCAAGTTGGTTTACCAGGCGCTGATAATTTTATGAACCAAAATAACATTACCATCTTTTAGCCGTAGTAGTTTGAAAGTCTGCATATTTCAGAATTTGGTTTCGAGCGCCGAATACAGAGGGCATCCCACAATTCGTCTTTTGTTTAGAGTTATTTCCAGAGCTAGAAATTTTTAGGAGTGGTAGTAGCAACACCCATCAGTTCACCGCTACATTGATGACTATTTCCCAAATTTAAAAAAATTGGATATTATCGATGAGTCCGCTGTCTTAACGCTCACCTGTACGCTAAGTCTGATAACAATGACACTTCTTATTCGCGTATTATGTGCATTATGCGTTCCGGACGTGTTTTGTAACGGTGTTGCGAGTGTGTAACAATTGTCTCACGCCGCAATGAAGCTTAGCTTATTTGAAGTTACATGAATGGGTGAACGGTGTTCCGAGTTATAATCACATACCGTGTTTAAAAACGTATAACAAGGATGGTTAATCTCTTTGGTCATAGAACTGATTGCTGCTGTTCTTATCATCTAACAGCGATTTGGTCCTCTTTTGAGATCTATCCAAACGATGCAATAGATTTCAAGGCGGTTTGAATCAATAGGTAAGACTGATTCATTGAAATAGGACGATAATTGTTTAAGATTTCGGAAGATATCAAGCCAAAGCTATTATCAACATTGTGCAAGTATTTTGAATACTAATCAATTTTTAGGGTTTCAACCTTTTTGGCGGTTGGGAGCTGGCTGGCGCTAGTCCATTGCCACGCGCCGCGGCACTGAATAAAAAGAACAATAAGGCGGCTGTCACTTGTTTTTAAATTGTCGGTGTACGGTCGGTCTTTTATGCGGATTTATGTTTAAATTATTGTAAATATTAATTAATGTGTGTAATGTTTGGTGTAAAAGTGTAATTAGTGTATATAACATCACGGATAGTCTTCGCGGGTGTATATTTACTAAGCGGCGGCAGTGGCTAAAATACTCTACGGACGAACTCTACACAGCGTTGGTCGAAGCCGGCTTCCTCAAGGTTTGTGGCTCTGAAATTGATTGTTAGACCTAATACTGCACAGGGGACAGCTAAACCACGGCCTTGGTAACAGTCACTATTTGTCTATCGAAGGATATATTAAACAAACATTGTCTTCTCTACATTGGTCCCGTGCGAAGACGGAGCCGGTCGCTAGTTTACTATGAGTTGTTGTACCGCTTAACAGAGTTAAGTTGGATTTAATTAATGTGTACGACCTGTCACCGGCTAAAATGGTTTGATATGTCGATGTCTAATTTGACAAGTATTTGTGTACTTGCCCGCATGATTGACAAGTGTGTCGCAAGTATCCTGACTTTGAAATTTCAAAATATGATACGTATTAAGTACATTGTATCGACAGATCTTTAATATTGATTCTTATCCTAATTGTGTTGCGGTTCAGCTGTCATAGTAACAGTTCACTTCAGCCAGTTATTTTATCTCATTTGTCTCTCCCTAGATCCCGCGCTGCGATCATGAGATTGAAGAGCACCATCAAACCAAAGACTTTATAACAATGCCACGTGTTAAGTTGCCTTAATTCGACGCCTGCATGTGTAATTTTAATTTAAATAGCTCACACACGACCCAATGTAGTCCGAGGTCGGTGTTAGCCTGTTAAACGTCGATTTGTCTTATCAGCTGTCGGGTGTCGCAATTGGGACTCCTGCGCACATTAATCAAACGGCGATAAGGCCACCAAATATGCTAATGCTGCGAGCTTAAGGAAAATAATTAGTGAGCCTAAATTAGAGCGCATTCCAATAGTTACGAATTGAATTAGAAATGTCCTTACGTTTCAGAGGAATACTGATTATAATGTCAAGTTTACACGATGACCTTCAGGTGACATTGGGAAGTTTTAATAGAAAAGACATCAACGGGTACGGAGCAATGAACTTCAATTGATTTAGCCTTTTGCTGGGAAAAATTACAACGCGTTTGATTCGACTTGTCTTTACAGTTACGACGTAATAGAGTAGACTATCTCTCTCTGTAATGTGTAGAATGTTTTCTCCATTATCTATTTATCCATTTATAATAACTATAATCTGTTTTATGAATCATATAAAGTAGCACTTATCACATTTGATATGGGAGAGTCAATCAATATATTTTTTCTAAGTAACCATAAGCATGTGTTAAAGCTATTTGTATGGCTCGATATCTCCCATTAACGTCCAATTACCGTTCAATGTCGTGCATCGTAAGCAGTCACACCGAAGCTTTGGGCGCGGCCGCTCCAGTTTCATACAAATACATACAAGTTGTATGACCGCAGGGCGCGAACTCGCGGCCCGATGGCAATGACACTATTCGACAACTATATCGTAAATTAGCGGGTAAATTAAGCAAAACAAATTGTTTTTATTACAAGTGCATGGACAGGGTGTTGTTTGTGTATAAGGCATTCTTTAACATTAAAAAATATAACATGTAATTTAATGGCAATGATGGTCTTTCCGAATGCGCTGGTAGTTTCAAAAAGACATGTAAAAGAGCCCTTGGCGGCCAATTTGCAAAAATAAATTTTCATTTTCATTTTCATTTTCAATTATTTTAAACAAAAATTTGCGTGAGAATGGAAACAATTTTGTGTGGTACTAAATTAATATTTCTACAGTAATTTATTCGAATATTCTTTTTCTCACTCATTCATAGCCTCATAAGTTCCGTTTTACAAGTTGATTTGCAGAAATAAAATCCTGTATAATATTTATTAATTTCTACCCGCTTAAAGCGGCTTAAGTAACATAAAAATATTGTATTTGTTCGCAGATTATTATGAAAAAAATTTAATACGGTTAAAAATGAAATATTATAAGGAAAAACTTGAAAGTTTAACAGAGATATACTGCACTGCATAATAAATTCACCTTGTGTATCAAAAGTCACAGATTAAATAACAATTCGGCGCGGCTACAGCAATTACTGTTTTGCATAACATACAACACAACGACACTTGTACGGAGTGCTCTAGCTGTTTTGAGCATTTAATTGTCAACTTTATGACCCATAATAACGCAGGCATGCTAAACGGGCTAGCAGTAAAATTTGCAAGTTTAACATGCCTTTTTAATTACACAAAGTTTACTGATACGTTAAACATGGATTTTAGTTTTAGCAAATGGTTTGATGGTCATACTTTTGCGGACATTTATATCGCAATATGTGCGAAATTTCAAAATTTAGGTTAAACTGGTGTCACATAAAATGTCCCAGATTTCTTTACAGCTGTGCTAAAAGTATCACTACTTAATACTGTTAGCTGTTCCCCGTGACTGTTACGTACTTTCTGACTATATACCAATGAAAATATAATAAACAAACAGTACCTACCTAACTGTCTTATTAAGATATTGGATCTTATAACTTTTAGAGTAATTACCATTTTTTAATAGAGCATGTACCCAAATCACACGCGCTGCTTTTCGACCATTGTTCGACCTTACGGGTGCGCAATGTGACTAGGGTAGGAAGGGGTAATGGGGATCAATTAAGCAAGAATTAAAATAAAAAAATGGCGGCCGCCCTGAGCTGGAGCATACTTCCTTCCCCGATAGTGCCACTTTAGGATAAATACCCAAAGACCCACATTGGATTTCCTAACCCACAAGATAGTGATCCCCACCGCCTATTAAAATCAGAGGCAGATGAGTTGTCGTCAAAGTCCTACGGCCCGGGTCAGCTTTGAGGACAGTAATGGATTGCTTTTTTATTTCTCACTACCCCGACTGCGATGATTTATAATATGCCTCAATAAAAACAGCAATAAATCACGTCGTTAATCAACATTACCTATTTAAATGTGAACTTACGTAAAGAACTAATTGCTTTATCGTCTGAACTAATATAATGAACGTATAATTATTTATTGAACTTGCTTACCATGGCCGATGATTTGACCATTATCCTGCAACAAACGGCCCCTGTGTCCGCTGAAACAAGTTTCATTAATCCGCTTCGAAAGTAATAAAACAAAGTGGCTGTCTATGATTGATACCTGGCAAAGGCAACGTGCGACAATTTCGCAATGTACAGTCGGAGACAGAATTGGAGCTGAATTCGACTCCAAGTGATCTCGCAGCGCGAGCCAGATTGGTCACTCGTAGTTATAGTTACATACAGTCAGCGACGAACTATCGTAGTGGCGACAGAGTCTGATTATTTCGATATGAGGTTCTTTATTATTAGGCTAGCGTGTTCTGATATGATTGGCCACTTCCGTCGCTAAGATACATCGAGCCTCTAAGTAGTGGAAGTTATCACACAAAAAACTAAGGAAAAAACGAGGCGTATTTTTTGATCAAAAACTTTTACACTGTATACCTAATACTGAAGCTGACTTTATATACGCAATTTGTGAAAATGTGACGTAAAAATGTATCACACTGTATTGTTGATTTGGGAAGATATTTAGAGACGGTGACTGTACTTTATTAACTTCATAGTGTTACAAACAAACAACTAAAAATTCGTCACTCTCCAGTGACGTCCTTGGAATGCCAATAAATGTACGCGCCGCAATTCAATTCCTGCATATTTAATTATTCGTATTTTTTATTGTTTGTTTTTAAAATAAATAGTATATTATGAATTTTGTAAAACAAACGATTTAGTTAAATTTTCCCCGTTGTATTTTTTTCACTTAACCCGTCAAGCGTCCAAGTGACTACAGTAGTCCCTAACTTTTTCGGGACTTTTTTTAGGGACTGCAAAATGCATTTATGTACCGCACAAGACCAAAGTTTTTTGAAACTCGTGTCTTTGCATCCCTTGCTGCACTCCGGATTCTAATCTAGAATCATTCGCTACGTTCGTGATTCAATTATAGAATCCTTCGCTTGGTCGGGATTCAAAATCAACACTCGCACCAGACTTTGCTCTCTTGTTGCACAAATAACTATTGTTAAACCGGATATCATTTTAGCGGCGTGTAATACGTTCAAATTGGAAAAAGAAACTTCGTATTGAAATTTATTTGAATGTAGTTAATTTGAATGTAATGACGGGTTAAATTTCCCGGTCTCTTTTTATTTGTGCAGTTATTTTCCGCCACAATTTTTGGAGAGATCATGTCGTTGCGCAAGAGACTAAACGTCTGTTATTATGCAAGATGATCCAAGCAGCCAGTGAAGCATGACTCCTTTGTCCGCTCCTGCAATGGACGTGTATATTTAGAGAAATGTCAGCGCTGATGGGACCACGTAATGACTACTTCTGTCTGCTATCCTTATTCGTAAACTGTGGAAGTGAAGTACGTAATCTGATTTGTAAGGGACATGATGACATTTTGGCCTGGAAGCTAAAGCTGCTTATTTGACGAACTTACTCCTAACATAATAATAGGTAAATAAGTTTTCGTAAACAAAAATAGATGATTTTTTGACGTTTTTTTTATGATTGTACAATATTAAGTAGTAACAAAGTGAGGTTAATGTATAGGTACGTTTGGTAAAAACCAAGTGACACATTCTAAAAAATCGAAATATAAAAGCAACTTTTCTCTAAGTAAATGAAGAAAATTATAATCGCCCTTTTTATACAGGCCGGTAAACTATAAGCGTGTACGCAATATGCGTATGTCGAAATGTCTCACGTATATAAAAACTCAAGTATTTTTCAAATATTGGACCCTCAAACTGTCATACGAAATGTATCTAGTTCACACGCTGACATTAACGTCCGCTGAGCACCCATAAAAAAGTTCTTTGACTTACAGCCTTCCTTGACATTAAATTAGTGAACATTTTGTTGGTAGTTTTTACGGATATTGTGTAAAGGTTAATTGGGCTCTACTTGCTCTAGTTCTGAGATATTTATTTAATCAATTAAGTTCACCGGTTACAAATTAAGCGTACAAGTTAATTAGAAATACGTAGTTACATGCTTGATTACAAAGTAAACAGGTAATAAGATGTCTTTGATTGTCGTTTTATGACAGTCTACGATCATGAAGGTGGATTGAGTTAGTGTTAGATGGGTTTAAAGCTAAGTTGAACATACTAAACTGAAGTTGTGTTAAAAAAACAATCCGAGCAAGACACTTCCATACTAGCATTGACGCTAACGAATTTACATCCGTCTAACGATTTCTATTTTTCTTTTACGAACATTATCTTCCTTCCGATTTAGAGTCGGACAGAAACTCGCTCGCGTTGTCTTTTGTTTACACCTTTTTCTATACTGACTTTTCTATTTTCCAGGAAAATTCGGTATTGAAAGTTATTCTATGATTTTTTGTTCTAGTTTGCACCACTCGGCATACTTCAGTTGAATTATGATCAATCTTGCACCGCGGAGCCGTATCACGACACGCAACTATACATTTTTTAACTTTTTCGCATTCCGCTGTAAACTGTAGCGGCTCAGGTCCGATAATTACCTGGTTTTACGCATAATTAATTGATATCGGTAACGGCAAAAAATTATATGCATTCGCGCGCGTGCCTGCTCGCTGCTATCCGCATGAAGATATGCCGTTCCTATACTTGCATAATTTATTGGTTATAAATGCAGTAGAACATTGCAATTGGTAACTTGTTTTAACTTTTGGTGGAGTAGCCTGTGCTGTCGTCGAGATGAGGTTCGATTGAAATAAACGCTGGTAAAAAGGGCGGTGTCCCATAGGACATGATAGGGACAGGATCAAGTCATATCTCGATTTTAAAAATTACTGAGAAAGAAAGAGTATCAAAAGTGAAAATGATATTTTCGGAGCCCTAAATATTCGTCGTTGTGTTTTAACTCTGTATTATTTCTTCTACAGACCCGAGCAAATTGAAACAATATTTTATAGTTCTTAATAACAGGAAAAATAATGCATTTTCATAATACTCAGTGGATACATTTGTTTGATTTGCATAACGTTGTAAATGTAACACATAAAACGCCGGGAATTAATAACTGTGTCACGTGAAATTAAAATTACATGCGGCACTATTCAGAATTTATAGGTCCGTAGGTGCACATGTGTGGCACACTATCACTCTTAGGAGTAGGTTTCTGTAGAATAATATTAGTAGTGTGGCGAACTGGTGGACTGTATTTAGAAATGGAAACGAATCATGATAATGAACTGGTATTTAATGAATATAAGTAAAAATAGGAAAACATGAAAATGATCGGCCTCGTGGCAGCAGCACCTCCTACTGTGGTTCGTAGAGAACTGCCATCCCATATAAAAAATGAGATGCTGCTGTCACGAGGTTTACAGCTGCCAGCTACCAAAGAGTACAAGATTTGGCACTATAAAAGAGTTTATCCTTCACATTGCCCCTCCAGTGATGCTTCACGATAATTGCTGGTCGAGGATAAATAGGTGCTGGTCGGGAGCAGAACTTGAACCTCCTTCGCGGCGGTGCACGGGCAGAGGGGCTATCTTAGTCACGGGCCTCTTTAAGGTGATTCCACGAGTCAAAACGTCAACTACTCTCGTGACCCCGTCTCTGCCTGGGTACATCTGGGTGATTCTCCCAAGGGGCCAAGTGTTCCGTGGCAGGGCTGGATCCGCAACAAGAACCAGATCGCCTTCTTTAAATTCGGTGGCAGTGCCACTGTAATGTGGAGGCCGAAGAGATGGCAAATATTCTTTGACCCACCGTGCCCAGAAATGGTCAGCGAGCCTCTGGGCTTTTCTCCATTCCTTTCTGAGGATGAAGTCATCATCATTTGTCACGCCAAAAGTCGATTGTACGCCGGGCGCCGATCCCAGAATGAAATGCAAAGGGGTAAGTGCTTCGATATCATCAGCTTCACTGGACACGTACGTCAATGGTCTCGCGTTGATAATGTGTTCGGCTTCGGCTAAGAGAGTTGCCAGCGTCTCAACACGGGGGACCCTTTCTTTTAACGTAACTTTAAGGGTTCTTTTCACTGACTGGATTAACCGTTCCCAAGAACCGCCCATAGATGGCGCTGCTGCTGGTATAAACTTCCAAGTGATGTTATTATTTATAGCAAACTCTCTCATAGCTGCATCCGCTTCGCTGCGCATTCGTTTTAACTCCGCGTCTGCTCCCCGGAATGCAGTGCTGTTGTCGCTGGAGATAGTAGCAGGGCAACCTCTTCTTGCTATAAATCGACGGACGGCCATAATCGCTGCATCTTTCGATAGGCTGCTGACCATATCAAGTGTCACCGCACGCGTCGTGAGGCAAGTAAACAGTGCTACCCAACGTTTCTCTCGACGACGACCAACGCAGACTAACACCGGGCCGAAGTAGTCTAGCCCGACGTGTGTGAAGGGGCGCCTGTGATGAGCCAGGCGCTCGGTGGGCAAAGCGCCCTCCGGCGGGACAACGGGAGTTGCGCGGCGAATCTTGCATTGCAGACAGTCACGCGCAACAGTGCGCACGACATTTCGCAGTCCAATGATCCAATAAACCTGCCGACAATGGTTAACTACAGTTTCATTGTTCGCATGACCGTACCGCTCGTGGTAGTGCTGGACTACCAGTCGAACGGCGCGATCCTTGCCAGGTAAAACAAGAGGGCGCGTAACCGTGTCGACATTCTCGACATTGTCGATTCGACCTCCTAGTCGTAGGAGGTTGTCCGCGTCAATAAAAAGATTCAACCTTTTTAATTTTGAATTATTCGGTATAGGGCCCGCTTTCAATAAATTCCCAACCTCTGCAGAGAAGTGTTGTGCTTGCACTCTACGCCATATTACAATTTCCGCGGCTCGCAAATCCTCAGTGGACAGAATTTGCGCTGGCGGAGAGTACCTTTGGTTGGGAACTCTTGTACTTGTTTGTCCTATACCGAGCGAATGATCTCTACTATCTAACAACAATCTACAAAACTTAACTACAATACCAGTTGATCGTACATACTTCATCCACCTGCTAAAACGATTTACATCGGGCGTGACTGGTAGCGAGACCGACGAGTCCTGCACCTGAGTGACTGTTACCCTCAACTCGTCAGCAACCGCTCCTGCCTCTGGCGTTGGCGGCTCCTTGCGCCATGTGTTCTCAGACCTGTGAATAAATTCAGGGCCGTTAAACCACACGCCGTCGCTAGATAAACATTCAGCAGCATTTACTTTTGTTAATAAATCTGCTACGTTTTCATTTGATGGCAACCAGCGCCATCTTTCGACAGATGTAAGATCCAATATTTCCGCTACTCTATGGGCGACGTACGGTTTGTAATTACGGTGATCGCTCCGAAGCCAAGACAAAACAGTGCGCGAATCCGTCCAAAAGTAAAATTCGTCCGCTTTTCTTCTTTGCTCTCGCGCGACATATGTAGCCAATCTACTTCCGAGTAATGCCGCCTGTAATTCAAGCCTCGGTATTGACACAGCTTTTAATGGAGCTACACGAGACTTGCTAGCTATCAATGCTACACAAATATGACCATCTTCATAAATAAAACGCCAGTAACAGATAGTTCCGTACGCATTTTCTCCTGCGTCACAGAATGTATGCAGCTCTCGTCGTACTGGAGTCAGGTCTGTTCGATACCATCTGGGAACTTTGATATGAGCCACATTGAATAATCGAGGAAGCCAATGAGCCCATTTTTCTTCTTCTTTCGGCTTCAGTCTCTCTTCCCAGGTTATCTGACTGCGCCAAGCGTCTTGAAAAAGCATACGGCCCTGTATAACAATAGGCCCTAAGAGACCGATAGGGTCGAAAATGCTCATGACGATGGAAAGAAGCTGCCGCTTAGTAGGCGGTTTTTTGCCAGTGCTGACCTCTGGTGGGAGACGACTCAAATTAAGAGTAAAACTTAACGAGTCATTAGTTGGGCTCCACAGTAACCCTAGAATTCGCTGAGACGCGTTCCCATGATGATTCAACTGTACCATCGTTGGATCGCGACGATCTTCTGGCACGTCTGAGAGAGCTAAGAGGCTGTTGGACGCCCACGCTCTGATCTCGTATCCTGCTAACTGATGAACGGTAGTCACATCTGCTGCCAGCTTGGCAGCCAGGAGCTCATCATCCAGGCTGGTTATGCAGTCATCGACATAATGATCTTCGATGATCACCCGCGCGGCCTCAGGATACCGACGAGCATGTTGTTCTGCGTTAAAGTTTTTGACGTAAATGGCCGAACACGGAGATGAGGCGGCACCAAAGATCATAGAAGACATCTCGTACTGATCAGGCGCGCGCTCTCTATCTTCACCCCTCCACAAAAACCGTTGAGCCTCGCGATCACTCTGCTTGATCTTCACCTGCGGAAACATTTCTTTAATATCCGCGGTCAAGGCATATTTCCCTTCTCTAAATCTAAGCAGGATGCCCAACAGAGGTTGAATAAGGTCCGGGCCGATAAGTAGAGCGGAATTAAGACTAACACCTTGTACCTGTGCCGCCGCGTCGTGAACAATACGTAGCTTATTGGGCTTATTAGGGTTTATAACGCCGAAGTGCGGCAAATACCATCGACGACCACTGTTAGATTCTATTGTCGAATCAACACACTTCAACGCGTATCCCTTGGCTAACATGTCGTTAATCTGCGCCGTGTAACGCGCTGCGTAAGCTGGGTCTTTATCCATCTTTCGCTCTGTAGAGCGCAATCGCGACATCGCCAAACCGTAGCTATGTGGAAACTTAAAATCATCTTCTCGCCATAACAACCCGACCTCAAACCGCCCTTCAGGCAATTTGTTTATAGTTTTCTTTAGAATTGTTAGAGCTCTCTCATCGGCAGTACTTCGTAATTCCTTTTTAGTTACACCAATTGCGTCTATAGCGTATTGACTTTTGATGAGAGCCTCTAGTTCTACGTCACAAGAACAAAGTTTAGTACTAACATGATGGCTGCTGTAGTGAACTGGCTGTGCTGTACTGTGACTCGTACCATGCGCAACCCATCCGAGGACCGTGCGTGAAGCTACTGGTTGCGACGGCTTCCCTCGACGAATCTCGGAGCTTACAATCAGCGGCCACTGGTCCTGTCCCAGCAATACGGCAGGTACAGCGCTGTCATAACATAACAAATGTTCAATATCAGCCAGATGTTCGCAATTTCTGAGTACATCTCTGTTAATTGTTTGACCAGTCAATGACAAGTTACTTAATGCCCTTGCCCCATTAATACGGTACACGTCATCGCAGAACTTCCCCTTAATATCAAAATTAACGTACTGCGATTTGACTCCTTTAATTTGGAGTCCGCCAATAGCATCAATAAACAAAGGTTCCGACGGTCCCTCTAAACCGAGGCTCGATGCGACCGAAGCGTCTATAAGTGTCGCCGTTGAGCCTTGGTCTAGAAGTGCAAACGTGTCAAACGAACCTCTTGGCCCGTATATAGTTATCGGCGCCATTTGCAACAAAACGCGTCTATGCAGCGGTGTGGCATCATCAGGCATACTCGCGGCCGTTACAGACTCTGTTTTAATGGGTGAAGTGCTTACACTGACAGTTGGCCGCTCCTCTCCGACTTGGTCGCACTTAGAAGCAGATGGCGTCATATTTGGAGCCGGCGTTATCACATTCACTACCTCTGGTTTGTGTAGTAGCTCGTGATGCCTTTTTGAACATCCCCCAACTCCGCACGGCTTTGCTTTGCAAACAAACTGCCTGTGTTTACCCTTCAAACACTTAAAACAGAAATGATTCTCCTTCGTCCACTGCCATCTGTCATCTATTGACATCAACGCAAATTTTGTACAATGTAATAAATCATGCTCACCATTTTTACAAGCACAGAGCTTAGAAGAGCCAACCGTCGTACAAACTTTCGCGCGGTTGCCTGATGACATCGCTCGAGATGTCTCAAAATTGGTTGAGACAGGCTGGTAAACTGCGCCCCCGAACTTCATTTGTCGATCCGCTTCCCTATTCAAGAAACGGGACAGCAACTCCATTGGTGGATGGCCGCTCGTATCCTCTGCTGCAAAATTGACATAAAGACTGCGCAGTAATGGCGTCATTTTGGATAATACGCTATGTTGCAATTCTGGGCTCAAAATATATTCCGGTCTGTGCAATAAACGTAACGTCGCTAACGCGTTATGTATTTTACTTGCAAAAGTACAAAGATCTTTACCGAAATTTGACAAACGAGGAAGTGACTTAATAATATTCACCTGTTCTGCAACTATTTGATCCGGGTTGGCGAAGCGGCGCTCCAACGCATCCAGTATTTCGTCTGGGTCTGCGCAACCCACTAGAAGCGCGGAAACGGCTTCCAATGCCTCCCCCTTGATCATTTTCCTAAGGCGAGCGACTTCTTCAAGTTTCGAAAACTTCGACCTGTCACTGGCCTCCTTAAAAGCTGCCTTAAAAAGGAGCCATTCTCCAGGCTTGCCTGAAAAACTCAAGTTATTATTTCCTGAACTTATGCTAGAGCTCAAAGCTAAATTATTGATAGCCCTGACAAACTTGTCAACTTCTGACAAGTCACCCGCCGTAGCACACGCTACTTTTTTGTTGTCTGCGTATGACTTGTCGTTCTGGTCGACGGCCGCTAAACGGCTCGCGTCGGCCTGTGCCACACTGTCTGTAGCACCCCTCCTCTCGACGGGAAAGCTCATGTCGACGCCGAACTCCGTGTGATGTGGCCATTCACCACGCCGCAGCCGTTGTGCGTCTCCATTTCGCTCCACATCGATCGGTTCGTCGAACAGAGGAAGGACGTACGCATCCTCGTCCTCTCCATCGTTAGCTAACAAATCATCGATTGCTGCTAGTTGTTGTTCCAGATCAATTTTCTTTATCTGAAACATAAGCTCGTTCCTGCGGCGTAAAAGAGCCGCTGATTTCTCCCTAGGTACGGACCTAACTGAGCGCGGAGACGCTCCGGGAGACGTTATCACGTCAGCCCTTTTCTCTCGAACGTGACCTTCAACTGCAGTGCGTACGCTACACGTACTCGTCACCGACCTTGTCACGAGAGAAAGAGGCTGTTTACTGCTGGTGCTGCCACGAGGACTCTCGTTTGGTTCCTGTTCATGATGCTGCGCAGTTCCGGCCGCGGCAGCGAGCGCTCGCGATCGCGTTACTCTTTCCATCACAACACAAAAAGAAACCACACGAAAATCAAATCAAAATGAATATTTTACACTACGAATACGAATGTGACAGTCAAAAAATGAAAAAAGTCAACAATGACAACGTCAACTTTTTCACTTCTGCATTCAAAGAAAACGAAAGTAGGTCACGAATTATCTACTTTTTTAGTAGAAAATTCAGTGAATGAATTATAATGAATAATTACAAAACTAATTGACTATTGCATGATAAAATAATGAAAAGCTGGTTAATGACGGTGAGAATGGACCAAAATGTGGCGAACTGGTGGACTGTATTTAGAAATGGAAACGAATCATGATAATGAACTGGTATTTAATGAATATAAGTAAAAATAGGAAAACATGAAAATGATCGGCCTCGTGGCAGCAGCACCTCCTACTGTGGTTCGTAGAGAACTGCCATCCCATATAAAAAATGAGATGCTGCTGTCACGAGGTTTACAGCTGCCAGCTACCAAAGAGTACAAGATTTGGCACTATAAAAGAGTTTATCCTTCACAAGTAGGTACCACATTATTTACTAGCTGTTGCTCGTGACTTCGTCTACGAAGAAGTCGCTATCCCGCGCAAATAATGCAGTTTTGCAGGTGTTAGTTACCAGGTAAAAAATAAACAGTGCTTTGGTTGTTTCGAGTTCCCATGGACTTTTGCATCTTTTAAATATGTAGTTGGCAAACGAGCACTTGGCAAAACTAGGGAAATACCAGACAATGGAATGGACCACAAGGATTTTTAGAAATAGGTGTTTTTT
The DNA here is from genome assembly GCA_949127965.1 of Pandemis corylana. NCBI lineage: Eukaryota > Metazoa > Arthropoda > Insecta > Lepidoptera > Tortricidae > Pandemis > Pandemis corylana. Next base: position 5,406,718 of record OX421859.1, on the reverse strand, counting down.
TATGTCATATAATGCCGGATCAATATTAGCATCCGCCAGTTGCAGACCCCAGCGAATAACCCTAAATATACCTACTGGGTGACAAAATACGTATAAGTTGCCGATCTAACCACAGTACAACTGGATAGGCCAGGGCATTCGTTTTGATATCTTATGTACGCTATACATATATTGATTACATTATTTCATGAAGTTATGACTAACCCACATCCGAGCGTCTAACTTTTCGAATCGGTTAAGTTATATCTTGTTTAACGTTAACGGATGTTGCTTAACCGATGCTAAGTATAAGTGCAAAGCGGTTTAGATATGAAATGGAGATGGGCTTAATGTTGATAGGTATCTGTCTGTCCGTACCAGAAATGGCTACGGCGATATTATAACTATCGGTATCGGTCAAGATATTTATGACGGGGTCTGAACTCGTCGCTAGTGTCTCTCCCTTTTTTACTTACAGTAGAACGAACCTCCTATAGTAAATTAATATTAATGAATGATCTCGAATGTCGGTGTTTAGTGACAGGTTTTAGATTAAGTTAGTAAAACCAAATCATATTTTATGTATCGTAATAAGTACCTACGCGTGTCACCATATACGGTCACATCAGGGATAAACGCTGGCTTTTTAATGCGCCGAACGATAATTTAACATAATTTGGTAGATTAAAAGTGAGGCAATATACTTCTTGTGTTTGTGTGAGTAGGATCAGTGTAATACAGACAGGTCAGTCAACAGCAATACAAAATAAAACCAGTTAAGTTTCAAATACACTTGTTTCATGAATTGATTGAAATTAAAGGAAAATACTATTGAAAATATAAAGTAACTTAACGTAACCTATCAATTTTAATATTTAAATTGGTTCACTGCGCAAACGTTAGAGCTTACAAAATTTTCAATAAACTATAGAGAATTATGAAGCGAGATAATAGTTTCACAAGGCGAACAGTCTCGATTATTATTTATGTTCAGTAATAAGTAACCAACATACAAAATAACATCATTTCATTTATGCACCCTGAAACTTAGTTGGACTAGGAATACGTATTTGCTTAAGTTTTACTTGTAATTTAGCTTTGGCTTGGCAATTTGATTGCTCCAATTACTTAAATTAATATAAAAATCAGAAGTTTATTATGCAAATAGGCCGTCAAGGGCTTCTTTTAAATGTCTTTTTTTAGACTATCAACGCAGCGAAAGACCGTTATTGCCAAAAACATGCAGCGCAAGAAACCTTACTGAACCCATCTCGATAAAGATTTCTAAATTGTTAAGCTATTTAGTCCAGTCTTGTGCCGTATAACCGCTTTCGATCATCACTCATCAGTCAACAGTCCGTCTTACCAAATGTTCCACACATCCCATCTCCACTTCATTTGCGTTATTGTTTCCAAAATAAACACTCGCAACGCTAGTCCGTTTTTTAATCACACTATTTCGGCTCAAAATTGGCGTTGCGTAAGTAACGACGAAATCACGGATGGTCCAGCGGACGTCCAAATTAGGACCGAATCCATTGAGGTAACAGAGCAATAATAAAACAGGACTTTTTACATAAAGATAATTTAGAAGTTGCACCAGTGGTTTCACCCAACCGCCGCGTTTCGTCGACCGCAAAAACTCTTCAATTGACTGCACTGCTTGACCCTGTTTGCTAATCGCAAAAAACTCTATGTTCATCAGAATTCCTTCCTCTGTATTTGGAAATCTAGACTGCCATCTACGACATAACTTATTCTTAATTCTCTTAATTGGTTCCAACTTATTTACGTAATATTATAAGGTGTCAGTTAAGTATTTTAAGGTTAGAGATAGCAGTCAATATTTAATAAAGTGAAATTAATTAATTAGAGTGCCCATCTAACAGGTACGTATTGACGTCTCTAAATATGACATTAATTCACTCGTCCATTAGTTTATTATTATTAGTATTGCGCCAATTTACCAAGCTTCTGCATTTAGTAGGTATAATTATCGTCGGGGATAGTGAATGAGATTTCCCGCCAGGAGACGTATATCCCTTTGACATAAGGAATTAGATAAGTAGGTACGTGTTTTTCCTCCCAGAAATTTCAATTCGTTTAAAGTCCGTAAATACCCGGAACTGGCCTACTAATTATACTGCGGTAACCTGGCAACCCTATTTATTAAAAAAAAAACAAATAGAAGCAAACAGTGCAACTCGCAAAACAGTTTAAGTCTTCGGCAACGCCTGGAGCGTTAAGTAACATAATCAAGAAAGATGCGATCAATTTGGTTCATTAAGTTGTACGAAAGCGTTAGATAAGCGGTCGAAGGGCGTTTGGCGCGTTGCGTACGGGATGCGCACGTGAGAAGTGGATCAGTGCGCGGCCGCAGCGAAGAGAATGCCTACAGCAGGCCTACTCCCAAGTTAAATTCAAATTTCGATTCATGCCGTTTCGCTCACACTGTAGGCACTATGTAATAGGAGAATGAGAGGCACGGTCTGATACAAATTTAGCTTTGTGAATATCGGACAAGACTGGGTTTTTAAAACACATCCTTTTAGCATTTGTTGTCGTGTAAAAGTTTTTATTACTGAGATAAAATTTTCATTGTAGAAGTACATGTGTGACAAATTAAGCTTGTTTATATATCGTCTCTCTTTGACGTTGTAGCAGATTTGAACTTTTATTAATAAGTGGTCAGAAACTATACAAAACTTAGACAATAATGTTCTGTCATACTCAGGATCATGAAATTAATAAAATAATAAAACATTAAGTAGCAATCAATTACTCGCTTTATCAAAATCAGTAGGAAGTGATGCAATTTGCTATGCGGCCGTGAAACATTGAATTGTGCAAAGTTTTCTTGCACCACATAACTCAATTTATATGCGAATAATCGTGTGTTAGCTGTGTTTATATCCGCTGTGGCGCGATGCTGCAGTCATGTGACTTTAGAAGGTCGTGTTAGAAGGGGGGTGCAGGTGAGCGCTTACTGCCGGCCACAGATAAAATGTATTACAGCATTACTATACGCTGACTAACGTTTGATTGCGTACGCGCTGCCTAGTCGACACACACTTCGACTAAGTTAGTTCACTCTTCACAGAGCGACCAGAAGGTCGTCGGTTGAGAATCTGACCCATCTAGATGACTTTCTTGTGTTTTTTTTCGCTATTCCGTAATAGCTCCAATAGCCATTGCTGGGTAAAGGTTTAGCTCGAGAAGAGGCCATCTCCGCTTCGGCCGGCCGCGGAGCCGGCAACCATCCTGGGACATCCACTGAGTGGTAACACGTGACTAGGTTCTGGGTGCATGCGGCAGACGTGGCCGGCCCAGTCCCATTTCAGCCTGGCGGTTGCTTTGCCCGTCTACGATAAAAGTTTCGGCGCAGTGTAGTGTTCCTGACTTAAAAATACTACGCTCTGTAGCTCTTTCGCAAATATTCTGTTAGGACTTTTAAATCTTGGTCAAGGATCATGTCGAGATGGGCAGTATACGTAAACATGTGTCGATGAGTTTCCACTCTCTTAAGAAAAGAGTTCGATATTTTCCGGAGGTCGTAGTTGACAATGGAGAGCGCTGCACACTATCACATATATTTTTTGGACGCCTTGTACGAAACCCTTGAAAAGAAGAGAAGTGGGTCCGTCCTATTCTATAAAACTTAAGTCAAAGACCGAAGAAACTGACACACGTATCTCTATGGAACCTTTTCTCATAAAATTACGCATTAATTTCTTTGGCAGGTGTAGCGTAAGTTATCAAAACATTTGCAGCGAAAAGGTTCCACAAGGGTACGCAATTCAGTTTCTTTCACTGTACAATGAATACTCCTCTATCTGACGTAGAGACGACTTTAATTCCGATGCGTTTTTGTTTGATATAAAATACATTATGATATTACCTTGTAATATTCTGTTTACCTTTTTTCTGTTTTGGTTGTTATATGTGGTGTTCAATATATCCCCCAAGACACAGGTTTTTACCTAGTTTGGGGGTCGGAATTTTTGACACTTCATGTGACTTCTCGGTACATTTTGATAGTCCCTAAGTATGTACTTGCTTGTGTTTTGATTGTACAATAAATCATTATTATTACTATTATTATTATTTTTATTATAATAAAGAGTTATTGTATTGTATATTACTAATAGCCATGCTACTAGTTGACGGTGGTCGTGTCAGTTTTGAAAGCACCGAGCGATATTAACGTTAATTATGACATTGACGTCGCTTGATAACTTAATCAACGTAATAATACCATGTGGGAGGATGCATAAATGTATAAGAACGAAATTTTGCATTGGTCGTTGTCCACCGTGGAACCTTTTTACAATAAATAAAATAATTAGGTAAGTGACATCCCAATGAATCGGAAAACAATTTATCTAAGATATTTATTTATTTCTGAGAATATATTGTAGTGGGAGCTAGAGGTGAACTGGTTGGACTGACATACATACATATACAATGATCCACCGTCTGTAGGTAAATAAGCTCGATGCAGTTTTTTGTTTTTGTCATGAATACGGACCACTTTTATATCATAAACAAAGTGGGCTGAATGATAACTCCCAACCTTCATATTAAACCTTATTATGCCTACTGTAGGTATGTGGTGGGCACATTTAATTCAAAAGTTAACTTCGTTAATTCGTTAAATAAAAAGTTAATTTCGAAAAATTAATAAAAAAAAAACAAAAATGAGTAGAAAGAAGAATTAAACACACATTTATTTATAGAAATACTATTAATCGTAATTTTGCACCAGGTGCTGTTCCCCTTCATAAAAATTAGAATATTTATATTGACATCCATGTTCGTTAACTCGTAAAATATCTTTGCCTGTAGAAACGAGACGTTCTATTGCAGCACTAGATGGGATAGCAGTGGTATCACTACATAGTATAAAACAAAGTCGCTTTCTCTGTCCCTAATCCCTATGTCCCTATGTCCCTATGTATGCTTATATCTTCAAAACTACACAACGGATTTTGATGCGGTTTATTTTAATAGATAGAGTGATTCGAGAGGAAGGTTTTTATGTATAATTCTACGCAGACGAAGTCGCGGGCAGAAGTATTTAATAAAATGACTAATGTAACGGACTAAAGTTAACGGAAGATAACAAGAGCGTCAACATTTTTTGAAGTTACTAACTTAAAAAGTTAATCCGTTAAGCAGACTATTAATTTCGTTAATTAACGATTAACGGATTAACGAGTTAATGCCCACCTTTGTATGTGTGCAAGAAGACAATTAGGTATTAGAGTCACGACAAAAATCAATCTCGCACGTCAACTACAATTTGTAAAAGTTCCTTCTGTCATGTTTTCAAATTTAAGCTTGTAAATAATACCCGAAGGCTGTCTCAAGATAAGACAAGGCACGGTAAACGATCGTGACAATTTCGCTCAGCCTATTTTCCATGGCCGGCTGCTATTGCGGCATGATCGACAATAACCATAAAATGGGTAATGTAATTTTTGCCCTAATTACATCACGACAAATTAACTTCACAATCTTCGACTGATTCTGACTTGGCCTAATAAAAGATTTCAGCATAAACATTCTCGGAATTTTTAGTGTCCTGTCCAAATACGTAGTCGGTGCGTGAAGTTGCCAGCTACAAAAACCATACCAACGCATTTTTTTTTGGGTAGTCGTGGAAATGTAACGCAAGTATGACGAGCTGATGATCTAGAGCAGTCGGAGAGTTCCACTATGATCTAAAAATCGGCCAAGTGCGAGTCAGACTCGCGCACCCAGGGTTCCGTACAACTTCGCCAGTTCAATATAAAATCCAGTGCTAGCAGAGCCCTTCCAGCAAAATGTAGGCATACATAGACAGAGAGACATAAATAAGTAAGATATTTAGAATTTGTTGTTATAGCGGCAACAGAAATACATCATCTGTAAAAACTTCAACTAGCTATTACGGTTCATGAGATGCAGCCTGGTGACAGTCAGACAGACAGACACACGAACAGTGGAGTCTTAGTAATAAAGTGGTATTTGGGAGCAAAATCAGGTTAGCTGGAAGAGATCCCTTCTTAGGGATAAGTTCGTCTTTGTAATATTTTCTCTGTATTTCTGTATTTTTAAAATTTTTATGTGCAATAAAGAGTTTACATACATACAAAATAACAGGCACTAGTTTTCGGTGGAAACAAAAGTCTAATCAAAAATAATCTTAAAAACCATAAACAATTTAAAAAGGTAAAAAACTATCTAAAAAGGTTGTGCAGTCTTGCACAGTGGTAAGTAGTAAAAGAGGTTTACGGCATGGTCACTATTTCACGCGACAAGCGGTTGTCCAAAAACTTTTACATTAAGTTACAAAAACATCTCAAATATTTTAAAAATAATTTCTAATTTTTAGAAAATGATCTGTAATTCTCTCGTTGTGATGTAGACTGCGCCAGTATTTCCCTAATCATCTTTCCGATCGATCACTCACTCGATGCCTCGGATTGTCAGTATTTTACGCAATGCCAACCATTATTTTAATCGAAATATAGCGAATAACATGATCTGTGGCCTTGTACTGGTGAGGCAAACAGCCATGGTCAATCATGAACATCATGTAATGATTTTGTCATGATGATGACACAGTAAGTAACGTGGTTTCCGTATTATAATTTTCGAACAAAGCGGGCCTAAGGTTTGTTTGCTTTAAAAGTAGTGTGTAGCCGGTTACATTCCATTGCGAATTCCAACGAAATGAGTATGTAAGTTTCTTTGTAAGCGCCGAGTCCTTGCGGCTTCTTGAACCGTTCCATTTCGAAACTTTTGCTTTTTGGCTAGATAACGAACATAACTTGCCTTTATTTTGGCAACTAATTGCTATTTCGGCGTATGAGTGGGTACATCATTACAACAGACTTTCGTGTACGGGTAGGTTACCTATTTTTCTCTTTGTAATTGTGTAGTATTAATAAGCAGTCAAGTAAAAAAAAAAGTGAATAAGACCGTTTTCTGTTTCCTCCTACTACAAGTACAAACTTAACAGGAGTATTCGTCACCAACTGTTTTTTGTTTTTTTTTCATTTCCTGTGTTTAGAACCGGTTCTATGGTAGAGCAAGTTCGTTAAAATTAAAGGCAACTTGACAGGGGTAGTAAAAATCTTCGATCAAAAGGCAATGAAATATAATTTTGCTGGGCAGGCGATGGCTATGTTTGGTCCACAGATAACGAATACTCGCTTTACAGACATTGTTTTGGTCATGTCAATCTGCTTTACGGAAGCACTACAAGCTCTAGCATCATATTCCAGTGACACAGTTTCGTCCACTGTAATCTTCCGAGTCATAACTATAAGTCATAAAAATCCTAAAATCTTTGACCTACGGTTTTTTATCAAATTATTCCATCCCAATATTTAGACTCCACCTTCCTGTTAATATAATAAATGCGAAAATTGGTAACCATTTATGGATTTATGGATGTTGGTTACTTTGTCTTGCCAGAACGGCTGCACAAATCTAGATGAAATTTGGCAAGCAGATGACAGTCTGGAATAAATAGCACGGAGGCTACTTTTTATCCTGGAAAATATTCGCAGACGAAGTCGCGGGCAAAAGCTTGTCTCTAATAAAAGGACATACAAGTACGTAAGTAGGTAATTTATGGTCTAATTTGTTCTGCTCCGGTTGAAATATGTATTGTCAGGCTATCAGATACATACGTGTCCACAAATATGTGGCCCACGCGCAGGCTAGCTGGGCGCGCCTGTGGGTGGATCTGGCCCTCTTGCGCAAACCGCTGCACGACCGCCTAGGGCCTCCATTCAATTTGGCAGGCATTTCTGCTAACATTAATTCTGATGAAACTGAGGATCTGCCTATTAAAAACGTAAGCCGCTACAATTGTAATCTGAATTTGTAAAATTGAGAAGTCTACTCTTCGGTAAACGAAGAATTATTATTTATCATCAAAATTCCAATCAAAGGATAACCCTGATCTCTTAGGTTTCTGGCGAGGTCATCAGAACAACCGACTAATTGGCTTGTACTAAACCTATTCATAACAACGCATACATACAGTCAGCCATCATTGAAAACGCTCGCACTAACAACATTCTTTGAATAGGTTAATTTGTCTGAGATAATTAATTATGTTATTATTCAGGCCAGACAAAACAAATGAATAATTACCTCATATGGTTTTAGTACCTGGGCTGCCACAGTTCTGCTGTCTGTTGATGTCATAATCGTATCTTGTGTGTGCTATACGTGTCTAAGTTAATACTTATAAATTATGATATCTAGGTAAATAAATGTAAGCGGAGTTGACTGCTTAAATTGGCGCTTATTAAGCACCTACTCCATTACATTTAATGTTTATTGCGTGCGTGGGTAATAAGTAACGGAATTAAAGTTAAATGATTTTCGCCTAATTCTACACTTTGGTCTTAGGAATCAATTAATCATAAAAGTAATTCAAGCACTTTGGAGGCTGTTTTTAATTGAATAGCTTTTATGACTGATAGTGTTTTCAAATTCTGATATTCAACAAATCTTAACTGTTGCAATATCCAAAATTTAATTTTGGGTTATTACGATGGTTCACGATGCTTACATACTGCATTGCGAAACCTTATGCTCGGAACATGCGAACAATAAAGATATCAATCGTATAAACTAATGCTAGTATTGTGCAACAAGAGTCAAGTCAACAGTCGACACATGCTCAGGGGTGTTAGGCCAGTTCCTAATTGGACCGTTTCAGCATCAGCTTAAGAGTATCGATAAGATCTTACACGACTGGGTCATGAGGAGCTGTCAAAATTGTGTTAGGTACTGCCAGGGTCGAAGCGGCGCGTGTCGATGTTCGAAGCCGATAAGTTTCCTTCACGGCGGGATAAGATCGCTTCCATTAACTTCAAAGACGCAACCTCGGCTCGTCTTCGCTTCGGCATGGGGCCCATGGGCCATAAATCATACTCGTATTGACAAATCTTTCAACAACTTTTACGGCCATTCATCATTATACCCAGTTGGTCTGTTGTCTAGACGTCTTGCGAAATCCAGAACAACGCACGCGCAAAGCTTGACCTAAAACCTTTTTACTGTGCTCTATCTAATCTACAGTTAATACAACTGTTATGTAAATTGAGCTAGAGCGACGCTTTTTCATGAGATTTGTCGCGAATTGCGCATCTGTTGATAAGGTTTAATAGGTAACAGCTACTTGAACCGGAGATTACAAATCTAATCAGATTTATTCGCTGATGCAACTGGTACAGTTTCGGCATCATCGATCTGAGGAAAGCTATGATGTTAACAGATGAACAAATGAGTAAGCACGTAACCGATAGGATCTGCACGATACGATAGCACCCTTTGCACAATATTACTTGGTGTTTTCCCAACTAGATTATGTCTAATTGATTGGCAGGAAATCGTAAGCAAAGAAGCCTCATGCACGGTAGGTGTCGGTAGGTCGTTGGTAGTTATGTAATTGCGTTAAGTAGGGGCAAGTACGACGTCTAGATTGTTTAAGCTACATAATAATATTGTAATGGTTCATGAGTGTACTCGTAACAATTTAACTGCTTTGGCGTAGTCAACTTATTTTCATTTTAAAATTCAAATGTATCTTACGTACTTCAGAGATTTTAAGTGATTTTTGGGTTGCATTGTTTTTGTTTCTATTTAATTTGCCTAGTAAGTTGCAACTTAGGTTGCCATTGAGAAATTGCTACAGCATTCAATGTGATACATGAGAACCTGCAATGGCCTATGGCCCCCGTCCGTGAACATTCGTTATCTTATTTATTCCACTGATTTTAAACCGTAGCAACAGCGAGATCGTATGTGTGATTAACTAGGATTTGAGAATGAATTGCATTCGTAGGGCTGAGTTTAGTATCGTAACTCCAGATGGTTTCATTTGATAAGCCGGCGTTGAAACGTTTGTTTAGGCTTGAGATGCAAAATGAGAAATATTAATTGACTTCAAACTCTATTCTATTGTTTGTTTCTTACGTTACAAGTATGTCTGGGTCAAGCGTGGCTTTCCATCAAGCTAAGACAGCAAGCTGCTAAACATTGTTAACTTTTGACTTTAGTGGAACTGAACTACGAATAACTACATTTTTAGACTTGTAGCTATACATTCGCATATCTTAATCGAATCAGCAAATTGAAATGAATCAATCCCGGCTTGTGTACCTCGTTCAAACTGGGAAGCTGTGCTCTATTAGATAGGATGAGACGTTTTGATAAATAGTTATGATAGAGCGTTTAAAAATCCTATTTAATGGGGCGGGTGGAGCTTCAGCGAGCTGATGCGGCAGAAAGATGAGGTATGTTAGAAATAACTTGCAATACGATAGAACGGGTACCTTCCATCAAAAAAAGCAATGCGGAGATCGGGAAAAGATGAGAAACTGGCAACTGGCGTGTGACTCTCCGTCACTACTCGTAAGTATAACCAAACCTTCATAATTAGATACATAGTCAAAACAGCAAGCAAGACCACCCAAATGGGGATCGGTAACTATGCCCACTCACCTCTATTTATTAATAGTCAAGGCAATATCAATAATAATTCAGCACACGATAATTTAACGTGCATTTATTAGCTGCGTTTGCACAGGTGTCGCTTAGCTCAGCATGCCTACCCCGAAGTTACAAAATTGGAAGTTCGTTTCGAGCCATTCCGCTTGCACTAATAGTCATTAATATGAGAGTGAAAGGGACGGTATGCTATGGACTTCGAATTTCGAACTTCGGAGTGGCTCTCCAGCTGCGCAGACGCCGCGCCTGCATATAATTATGATCTAAAGTACGGGTGTTTAAATCTGTAACAGAGGTGTGTCTGTATGCGTAAGTTTGACATATTAATATTAATTTTTAGATCAAGCTTTATGCTCAAAACATGTGGCCTAGTTGCATGTTTGCCGATAAATAAGCATATCACTATTTTCAACCACTTTTCAAGGTTAAATGCTCGAAAAAATATACCAGTACTTTTCTTTGTTTGACGGAAAGAAAGATCTCTAAATGTAATCATATTATGCTATTACTCAAGTGCTTAATGTAAATCATGTTCATCAAATGTTAGTGACAGAGCTTTAATTGGATATACCTACCTAGCTGATTCCGAGAATTGATATTTAGATAATCGAACAGAGATTAGACATCAACACAACATATAATACATACCTAATGTTTGTAAATTTTACAATTAGGCAATATGTATCTGTAGGTAAAGTAAATGGTTTTAGTTCGTTTTAGCAAAATGCTATTTACGAGTGCAGGTAAGCTAAACTAAGTTACAAGATCATTAGACCATGTTTCTGACTTTCTTTTGCTCTTAGTTAGCCCCTTAGTTTGGTAGTAGAGTATTAAATACTTCTGAGTAGACTAGGACCGGGCGAAGTTACTGTTTTAAGAGGCTCTACATTACACCCTTTGTTTGCAATCCATCTGCAATCCAACAGTTTATGACAGCTATGCAGTTTGTATTTACATCAAGCATAAGACGAGTAGATATGATTACAACAATTATAGACTACAGGCCCACGTACAAAAAATGTGGGTCATATGAACCACCACGTGACGTATATAGGACGATATAAGAGCATAAAATAATAAGATTCAGCACTATGCCGTCACTTGTAACCTGTCCAACTGGGTGCTGGTGAGAATTCAAAAGTGCAACCCTCGATTTTTTCCCCTTGTCGCATGATTTTTGTACGGCGTTGCGGAATAATGGATTAGAAGCTGTATTGAAACAGTATGAAACTGATGCCGTACAGAATCAAATGACCAAATTTACCCTGGAAATGGTCAGAAAATATAAAAAAAATACCGACTTTGTGGCGCACCATTTGTACGGCATCAGTTTCATACTGTTTCAATACAGCTTCTAATCCATTATTCCGCAACGCCGTACAAAAATCATGCGACAAGAGGAAAAAATCGAGGGTTGCACTTTTGAATTCTCACCAGCACCCAGTTGGACAGCTTACAAGTGACGGCATAGTGCTGAATCTTATTATTTTATGCTCTTATATCGTCCTATATACGTCACCTGGTGGTTCATATGACCCACATTTTTTGTACGTGGGCCTGTAGTCTATTACGGGCTGATCGAATATTGAAATGCTCGATAAAATTGTCCCATTTACGTATCTCGACATAATGCAAAACCACGGCCGATCATTTGTCAACTGCAGGCATCTCGACGTGATGTAGTAATGCAAGTACAGCCGAATTAATACCTACCTATACTAAACGGGTATTCGTAACTTACTGATCCGTATCTATGCCTATCGACAATCAAATATTTTGTAATAAGAAGTTAGTCAGCTTATATGGTAGGTGTGCTGTGTTACCTTAGCCTAAATTGCCATTTGATTCCTCGAAACAATCATACCCCATGCTGAGAGCCTTGTCATATATCGGTAGTACTGAAAGGATTTGAAAACTAACGACACATGTTTCAAAACAATGGGATGGAATGCGCGATATCATAATGCAAACATTTGACAAACGATTGACGTAGATGACTTTATTGATGATCTTAAGTCGATTGCTGTTTACTAGGTACTAGACAAGAGAGAACCTAATTCCAAAAGCCAGAATTAGTTTAACAATATCGCTTAGCTATTTAATCACTAGCTCTTTCTACCACTATCCTATACAGTTTCAAACAAATCTGATTGCCTTTGCGACGTTCGACAATCGGGCTATTCCAACTTGTGTTTCCAAATTCTAGTAAAGGATTTTGATAATTGATGTGTGTATTATCTAGTAGTTCGGTAATGACTTCTTCAGACATTTGACAGCGATTGAGTCCTTGCGCGTAAGACACTAAACACTAAGCCTAAAAACGCACTGTTCTGTTAGATATTCTAATATGCATTATATCATTGTTTCCGAACTCTATATTTACATAAGTATTTGATAATGGATGTGAGCGTATTAGTTCGGTAATGAAATGACTTTCCCTGTACCTACAAAAAACTTATTAACTGTTCATCAATACGTTCTAGACAGCTCATTTCTTAACAATAGGTAGAGTCGAAACTAGACTTTCGCGATTTCTATACATTCTGTTCGTGACGTTTGCGAAATTCATTAACTCCACACCTAAAGAGCATTGTAATCAAACTTCTGACCCGTGATTTGCCGAGTGCAACAACTCATTGATTCTGTAGATTAATCACTCAGTTCAATCCGCGGCAATCATCTTGTTTTATTTTTAAAACATTCAGCAACAATTACAATGTTACAAACTAAATAGATGTCTGCAACCAGTGTTTAAGCGTTACATCGCGTCCGAAAAGTAACTGTGCGAATCAAAATTAGGTAAGGCCTTATGAAACCGTCCTATTAATTACAATACCTCTTAGGTCGGAGCGAATGCAAATTTTCCGCGAAGATAAGGCAACACGAAATAACGCGGAATAACTCGGTTGTTATGTTTTTTCTCACAGTAGCTCATCTTCTTATAAACGCACGAACCTACTTAGTATATTTAACTGTGTAAGAGTGTGCTTGTGAGCTTGTCCACTCTGCTACAGAGACACCGTACCTATGACAAGAAGATATATGAAATGAACTTGGTAAAATGACGTGACATATTTATTATGGAATCACCTGTAGTTACTTTTCGTACCATTTATGTATTAATTTGACTGCTAGGTGTAGGTAGTATTAAAAAATATCAGTGTAGGTAGGTACGTTCATTCTAAGGTTAGTTACTACTTAGGTAGTTAATAAGATTAGGTAGCTACAATTTAGTAATCTACTGTAGCGCTGACTTTTATCTACGTGCGACCAATTGCTTTCTTTTATTCCTGGTTTCGTATGAAACACAATTGTGTTTATCAATAAATGAGTACGACACAACATGCTAGCAATCTTGAATAGCAGTTTCAGATCTATACAAGTGTCGCAATTCTAGCGCATGCTGACACATGTGTCGATATTTAGACAACTCTACGCCGCCGCAAGCCATATAAGGAATGATATAAGTGGATTGGATAGTCATTCGAGTGACCCTTTCAAACACAATTAAATTGAACTGAATTCAACGGAAAATTTATTGCTGTGAAGGAATGCGAGCTATTGAAATGTATCAATTGGACCACATTTTGACTAATAACATTAATAACACGCTTATAAACGTTTTGTATTTATCAAAAATCTACAGAATGAACTTGGGAATGGGTGGCGCGTCGAGGTATGTCGCAATGTCATTTCTTACACCCAGACTGATGGCAACATATCCGTCGATGCTAGAGATGGCTAAACGCGATCAAACATTTATATAAGGACTTTTAGAGCAGCTGGCGCGTCAATGGGCCCCTTTTAGTCGGTGATGTCAATTTAATCTCCATCTACGGCTGAATGGGCTGAGAGGAATTTACAGGTTACTTCTATTCCTCAATCAAGCTAAGTTAGAAATTAATCCGAATTTGGATTGTCTATTTTTTTACAATGTATAGTCAATCGAAAACCATTTCGAGATAAATGCTTTTTAAATCGTTTTCTGTATTTACTTTATTTTATTTTACTATAATGAATTTATTACATGAAAAATAAGCAATAACCTTCATTTGACATTCCCAGACATGACGTAGACGGTCCAAAATGTACTTTATTTGCAAATGTTACAAAATTATATGCTATTTACGCGTGGATTATACTACGGAGTTCAATTTGGACCCGCAATCTGACATTTCATTCATCTTATGACAGCTGACAAGCAAAATGACAATCTTGTTACTGTCATTCTTGTTTTTTCCACTGATTACTTTCATATTGTTGTATTATAGTTTAGATTTAGAAGCACTTTCGGTAGATAATTAGGCAACGAGTAAAAATAACGCAAAAAATGAATAAAAAATCATGGTTAACAAACGGATTAAAAACGGCATGTAGGAACAAAAGATTCCTTAAAATCGCAAGAAATCATACTAAAAACAAACAATTCATATCCTATTATAAAATCTACGAAAAAATATTAAAGAAATGCGTAAATTACTCAAAAAAATTAAATTTTATAAAACTGATGCAAAAATCAAATAATAAGGTCAAAACAATGTGGAACATTATAAAAAACACTACAAGCCGACACAAAGCCCCTAAACATAACAATCAGTGCTTAAAAATTGGAGATCTTACGATAGATACGCCTAAACAGGTAGCAAATACCCTCAGTGAGTACTTTGCATCGGTGGGTGAGTCACCGCTGCCGGGCGCTCGCGCGCCGTCGCAGGCGGCCGGTCGGCCCGTGATTACACCCCCAGTTAACTCCATAGTACTTAGCGAGGTGACCGATACCGAAATATTTAAATTAATGCGCCAGACAAAAAATAAAACAAGTTTTGGCATAGATGAAATCCCTCCAATATTGATAAAAACATGTAGGAATGAACTCGCGATGCCAATAAAGACTCTTATTAACCAGTCATTTAGGGAAGGTACGTTTCCTGAGGAACTTAAAATATCAAAAATTAAACCCGTATTAAAACCGGGAGGAAATGCTACAGATCCCAGCCAACATAGGCCCATCGCACTCCTTCCTGCCGTTTCAAAGCTGTTTGAGAAAGCTATGACAAACAGACTTTATGCATTTTTTGAAAAATATAACATTCTAGATAAAAATCAATTTGGTTTTAGAAAGGGACATTCTACGACACTTGCGGTCTATCACTATATCCAGGAAATCCTTAACCAGCTTAATTCTAGAAAATATGGCGTAGGGCTACTCCTGGATATGTCCAAAGCCTATGACAGGGTGTCCCATAATATCCTCCTTGATAAATTGTATGGCATGGGTGTCCGCGGCCACGCCCACAAATGGTTTAAATCATACCTCAAAAACCGTAAGCAGTATGTGCAAATTGATTGGCTTAACAAAACCACTGGTCAAATTGAAGAGATTACCTCGGAAATGCGATGTACTATGTGTTCGATCCCACAGGGAAGTGTAACGGGGTGTATCCTGTTTCTTGCATACATCAACGATTTACCGAAAATAACAGACGCAACTTGTGTGATGTTTGCGGATGACGTATCTGTACTTTTAAGTTGTAGTAGTAGCGCGGAATGCGATGCACGCTTAGAACAAGTATCCAAAGGTATCACAAACTGGCTCGCAGACCATAATTTAGAAATTAACCTTAAAAAAACTAAAATAATCCAGTTCAAACCTATACAAAAAAGGCCATTAGAAATGTCATTAAAAATAAATACAGATTATATTGAGGAAGTAAGTGAATTTAAACTGCTTGGAATAAAAATAGACTCTGCTTTAAACTGGAAATCACACGTGCAAAACATTAAGTCAAAACTATCAAGTTTTATATATGCTTTAAGTGTTTGTGGCGCCACTAGCGACTGGCTACGCGCCGCATCACTCCGCCACTAAATTATTTTAGCTGTGCTCGGCTCCAAACCGACCAATCAGCAGCCGCGTACGACGCGCGGCGATCGTCGCTGATTGGCCGGTTACAAGACCGATAAACGCAAACTTCTATTATTGCCCAACACTAGGTTCTTTACCGCTAACCTAGAAGAACCGTCACGACTCATGCTGCGTCGTGAGATCGCGGTTGCAACTTCACTCTCTCAATGTGTATTCACTCTCTCGATTTGTACATATGAATAAAACGGTAGCTCATAATTGTGGACGATCCAATAAAAAGTGTGAAAATCAACGGGTGTTTGTGTTTGCGCCAAGTAACCAAACCCCAAAGTGGTGACCCCGAACAAGAACACGTATCAGTCCATCATAGTGAGTGATTTCTACCACGCGGTCACGCACGCGTCGCCACGCCATAGTGCACAGTGCCACCGCCGCAGCCCCGCGATCCTACTAGAGCCTCGAAGAGTGCGCCCCGCGCCGAACACACCCGGCGCGCGCCTGCCGCGACCACGTGCCACGGCCACGCCCGCCCAGCCCCGCGGCGGCCCGCGCTCTCGCGCGCTGCGCTACCTACACGTGCCCACGCGCGCCTGTTGGCGCCCCGTGCGCCCCACTCGTCCCAGACGCGCGCCCCACGCGCGGCGCCCCACACGCGGTGCCCCACGCGCGCGTGCCACGTGCCTTACGCGCAGCGTCCCAGACGCGCGCCCCACGCGCGCGCGCCACGTGCCTTACGCGCAGCGCCCCAGACGCGCGCCCCCACGCGCGCGCGCCACGTGCCTTACGCGCAGCGCCCAGACGCGCGCCCCACGCGCGCGCGCGCCACGTGCCTTACGCGCAGCGCCCCACGCGCGCTCGCCACGTGCCCTACGCGCAGCGCCCCACGCGCGCGCGCGCCACGTGCCCCACGCGCGCACTCTACGTGCTCCACGCGCGCGCTCTACGTGCCCCACGCGCAGCGCCCTCGCCCGCGCGCCGCTCGCGCACCTGCCTCACCCGCGGCCCCGAGTGACCTCGCCTGCGGAGCGCGCTCCCAGTCGTGCCCTTGACCGCCGCACCCGCGCGCCGCTACCGCGCTGCGATTCGTCGGCGCACTGCCTCCGTGTGCGCGCACGTCACATCGAGCCGCCGAACACGTGGCGCGCTAACAAGCGCACGCTGCGAACGGCGAGCTCACCGTCACCGTGCCACGCCGAACGTGCCCCGACTCGCCGGCCGAGTATAGCCCCGGCGCGCAGTGCAACCACGAGCGCACGCGCCTAACAATTTTAAATTTAGATTTAAATTTTATTTTATTTTTATTTTTAGTATTTTTAGTATAACATATACTTGTAAACATGGACGATATGGAGGCTCGTCTGGCGGCCTTGCAGGAGCAATATGCTGCCCTGCAAGACCGGCTGAACAGCCAAACTATACAACCTCCTACCCCGCCTCCCCCAACTGCAGTTCACAAAGTGGCTGTCCGACTTCCCCCCTTCTGGACAGACAGACCAGCCGTGTGGTTTGCCCAGGCTGAAGCCCAATTTACGTTGTCGGGAATTACACAGGACTTTACTAAGTACAATCATATAATATCACAGCTCGACACACGACTGGCATCGGAGGTGGAGGATATCATCACCAATCCTCCGAAGGACGGAGCATACCAGCTTTTAAAGGCGGAGCTGGTGAGAAGGCTGTCGCAGTCTGAAGCTGAGCGGGTGAGGAAGCTGACCAGCAAGGAGGAGCTGGGAGACCGTCGCCCCACACAGTTCCTGCGGCACCTCAAGTCCTTAGCAGGTGAGACACCAGACCTTGTAATGCTAAAACAACTGTGGCTCTCTCGTCTGCCCAACCATGTCCAAGCCATACTCACCAGCCACTCCGAGCTGGCCCTGGAGAAACTGGCAGAACTGGCAGATAGTATTATGGAGGTGTCACCAGTCAACCCTATGCTGGTACACTCCACAAGCAGCAGTGCATACCCATCCAACCAGCCCATTTACCCCTCCGCTGCACCCCAAGCAGCACCTGGACAACCAGCTCTAACTCCAGCCTCACCCGTTATCACTACGGAGTGGCTGCTTGGCTTAGCTGCCCAAGTAAATTTACTGTGCCAGCAGATGTCAGTGTCCGCTGTGGGTCAGCAGCAAAGAACCAGCAGGCCACGAAATAGGTCACAGTCAAGATTCAGGTCTCAGTCCAGGGGACCATCGGCCGGACCAGCCCAGCCTACCGTCTGCTGGTATCATAAAAAATTTCAAGCCGATGCCCAGAGATGCACTAAACCATGTAGCTAGGTCAACAATACTCCCTTGGGTCCGCCAAACTCCCCCGGCAATCAGTAGCGGCGGCAACTGATTGTCTTCCTGTCGGCCGCCGTCTCTTCGTCACCGACAAACACACTAAGTGCCGTTTCCTACTCGACACTGGGTCGGATCTGTGTTGCTACCCCAAACATCTGCTCACTGATCATCGCGTGGCCACTGATTACGACCTCAGCGCAGCAAACGGCACCCGTATTAAAACTTACGGTATTGTGCAATTAAATTTGGATTTAGGCCTAAATAGGACATTCACATGGAATTTTGTAGTAGCGGACGTAGACCTCGCCATCATTGGGTCAGATTTCCTGGCACATTTCAACCTGCTGCCCGATTGCCGCGGCAAGAAACTATTGGACGGCAATACTGGCAGATCTGCCCCCGCCCCGCTATCTGTAGAACAACAATATAGCATAAAAGCAGTCGCTACAGAAAACTGTCCTTTTTTAAAATTACTTTCAGGATACCCGGACATCACGAGGCCACCAGGCACGATCCGAGCGAGGAAGCACAACACGGTGCACCACATCACCACCACCGATGGCCCGCCCGTGTCCTGCCGCCCTCGCCGCCTCGGTCCCCAGAAGCTGACTGCTGCGAAGAAGGAATTTGCTGAGATGGTTCAGTGCGGGACAGCAAGACCATCGAAGAGCCCCTGGTCCTCGCCCTTACACATGGCACAGAAGCGAGATTCCACATGGCGCCCCTGTGGAGACTACAGGGCGTTGAACGTGAGGACCATCCCTGACCGATACCCCGTCCGGCACATCGGTGACTTCAACCAGGCTATCGCAGGCTGTACCATCTTCAGCTCGATTGACCTGATCAAGGCATACCAGCAGATCCCTGTCTTCGAAGCAGACATTGAGAAGACTGCCATCACCACCCCGTTTGGAATGTTTGAATTTCCTTACATGACATTCGGCTTACGCAATGCCGGACAAACATTCCAACGGTTCATTGATGAGGTCACTCAAGGCCTGGATTTTACCTACTCATATGTGGATGACATCCTGGTATTCTCTCGCGACGCAGAGCAACACGCGGAGCACCTGCGCACGTTATTCCAGCGACTCCAAGACTACGGCGTAGTCGTGAACTCTTCGAAGTGTCACCTGGGCGCAGACCAACTGGTCTTCCTGGGCTACCACATCAGCGCCGAAGGCACACGACCGCCCCCAGAACGCATCCAAGCCCTGCAGGATTACCCGCTCCCGAAAACCATCCAGGGGTTGCGGAGGTTCCTCGGCATGATTAACTACTACCGACGTTTCTTGCCCCACGCTGCTGAACTGCAGGCGCCCCTGATCGACGCCTTAGCGGCAACCAAGGACAAGGGCGCCAAGCCATTTCCCTGGACACCAGAGCTGGAGCAATGCTTCGAAGCGTGCAAGCTGAGCCTCACCAACGCTACCGTGCTCGCGCACCCGCTGGGCTCCGCGCCGCTCGCCCTCTTCACCGACGCATCCAGCACCCAGGTCGGCTCGTGTCTGCAGCAGCGCGTCGAGGACGCATGGCAGCCCATCGCCTTCTTCAGCAAGAAACTCTCCGCAGCGCAGAGCGAGTGGCCCGCATACTACCGCGAGCTGCTAGCCGTGTACGAGAGCGTCCAGCACTTCCGTCACATCCTGGAAGCACAGCACGCCACCGTGTACACCGACCACAAACCTCTCGTATACGCGTTCACCCAGCGCCGCGAGAAGCTGCCACCCTCCCAGCTCAACCAGCTGTCGTTCATCAGCCAGTTCACCACCGACATAGTACACGTCCCCGGCCAGGAAAACATAGTGGCGGACGCTATGTCGCGAATAGAGGCGATCTCGCTCGAGGAGGACTACGCCGCCCTCGCCGCCTCACAGGAAATCGACGACGAGTTGGCCAGCCTTCGTCGATCCAACGGATCCTCTCTCGAGCTGGAGCGAGTCCGCATACCCGGGACGGACTGCATACTCACCTGCGACGTCTCGACCGGTAAGCCCCGCCCCTACCTCACCACGCCCTACCGCCGCGCGGTGTTCAACAAACTACACGGTTTGAGCCACCCCGGCGCGCGCGCCTCTGCGAAGCTTGTCGGCGACCGCTACGTGTGGCCCGGCATGAGCAGAGACTGCCACGCGTGGGCGCGGCTCTGCGTGCCTTGCCAGCGCAGCAAGGTGGCGCGCCACGCCGCCACGCCGCTCGGGCACTTCGACCCGCCGTCGGCGAGACTCCGCCACGTGCACCTGGACATCATCGGGCCGCTCCCGCCGTGCAACGGCTACAACTACTGCCTCACCGCCGTCGACCGCAGCACGCGCTGGCCGGAGGTGTGGCCGATGACGACGATGACCGCGGAGGCGGTCGCCGACACGTTCGTCAGCGGATGGATATCCCGGTTCGGTGTACCGACAGTCGTCACCACCGACCAGGGCCGCCAGTTCGAGTCCTCGCTCTTCCAACGGCTCATGCACGTGCACGCCACCACGAGGATTCGCACCACCAGCTACCACCCACAGTCCAACGGGATGGTGGAGCGCCTCCACCGCCAGCTGAAGGCCGCTCTGATGTGCCACGGTGAATCGTGGATCAGAGCGCTCCCCCTGGTGCTCCTCGGAATGCGCTCCGCCCTCAAAGAGGACATCGGCTCCTCCGCCGCCGAGCTGCTCTACGGCGAGCCTCTGCGCCTACCCGGCGAGCTGCTCGTCCCGCCCGCCGCGCCGGAGCGCCCCGCCGACCTCGCGGACTACGTGAACCAGCTGCGCGACAGAATGGCACAGTTTCGCCCCGCGCCCGCCTCGCGCCACTGCCAGCGAGCCATCTTCACGTACAGAGACCTGCCTTCGGCCACCCACGCTTTCCTGCGCGAAGACGCCGTGCGCCGCCCGCTGCAGCCGCCCTACTCTGGCCCCTACCGGATCCTCCGCCTGAGGGATAAAACGGCGACTCTACAGATCAGAGGTCGAGAGGTAGAGGTGAGTCTCGACCGAGTAAAGCCGGCGCACGTCGTGGCGGAAGAGCCTGCGCGCCCCGGCCCCCCCGCCGCGCCGCCCGCCGCCCCCCCGGCCCCGCGCCCGCCGCCGCCGGCCACACCGGGCCCGTCTGTTTCAGCGCCGCCACCGCTGCCAGTCGTGTCTCCACCTGTGACGTCAGCCGCGCCGCCCCCGTCTGAACCGCAATACTCCACACGGTCTGGTAGGAAAGTCCGTTTCAAACTTCCCTATGATCCCTCTTAATCCTGATCTTATCTTAATCCCGATCCCCACTAACCCTCATACTAGAGCTGACCTGACTGACATACCTATGTTTAATAATATACCACATACACGTATGTATAACATACATACCTATGTTAATTTAGTTAAGCCATAGTTTTACTTCTTTGTGTACCTTTTTCTCTCCGTGGGGGGGTGATGTGGCGCCACTAGCGACTGGCTACGCGCCGCATCACTCCGCCACTAAATTATTTTAGCTGTGCTCGGCTCCAAACCGACCAATCAGCAGCCGCGTACGACGCGCGGCGATCGTCGCTGATTGGCCGGTTACAAGACCGATAAACGCAAACTTCTATACTTCTATTATTGCCCAACACTAGGTTCTTTACCGCTAACCTAGAAGAACCGTCACGACTCATGCTGCGTCGTGAGATCGCGGTTGCAACTTCACTCTCTCAATGTGTATTCACTCTCTCGATTTGTACATATGAATAAAACGGTAGCTCATAATTGTGGACGATCCAATAAAAAGTGTGAAAATCAACGGGTGTTTGTGTTTGCGCCAAGTAACCAAACCCCAAATGTTCTTAAAATAAATACTAACTTAGAAACCGCTTTGTCGGCTTACTTTGCTTTTGCACACGCGTGGCTTCAGTATGGTGTGATACTTTGGGGGGCAAGTACGGACGCTCACCAGCTTTTTGTAATGCAAAAGAAATGTATCCGCATCCTAACAAATACAACAGTTCCAAATAGCTGCCGCCCACATTTTACAAGTCTCAAAATTCTCACGCTACCTTCAATGTACATTATAGAAGTAGCACTATTTGTCAGGAAAAATTCACACCTATTTACGAAAAGGGTGGTCAAATCGCAAAGACGACAACATGAGAATAAGTTAGAATTACCTGTGTCAAAATTAGCGATGTACAAAAATGGACCTTATTACCGATGTATAAGAATAGCGAACCAAATACCAGACCATATAAAAGAGGAAGTGAAAGATGACATATTTAAACAGAAGTTAAGACAATTATTAATTGAAAAATGTTATTACTCAATAGATGAATTCTTAAATGACATGTCACTATAAAATTGAAAATGTATTTATTTATTTTGTTCCTTTTGACGTTGTATTTAAAATAATAATAATAATAATAATATAATTATGTAATGTTATCTCTTATATCATAGGTAGTTATTTAAGTTAGACATAGAAAATTGCTGTGCCCTGCCAGGGTTCATGTCTGAAATTGATAAGTATTTGTATTTGTAAGACCTAAATGTACGACATGATTATAATGCAATAAATAAATAAATAATAAAAAAGAGTGTATCCGCACAGCAATGTGCTTCGCTCACATGAAAGATTTTCCGCTAAATATATTAATGGAATAGCGAAATATTACGTTTTTCGGTTTACTTTCACCTACTGAGTTTACTGTCTTATTTCCGGGTCCTGTTTTGTCTTGATCATACCTGGTATGTGTTTATGGACCTTTCTGCTTCGCGCAGAATGTTATGGTATGTGTAACGGCTGTGAAAATATAAAATTCATAGGAGAAGATCGCGTGAATCTTCCTGTGTTATTGTTGAATCATGTTGACATTGATACTAATGACAGTATTGACAGTTTGCCAACTTCACCACAGATAGAAAAGACGTTAATGGCGGCGCTTCACATACGTTTTATGATCAATTTATCCAATAAGCAGATGTGTGACACCGGCAGTGGAAAATCTGACGTCATCAACCAAAGTACTTTCAATAATTAATAGTGAAAAAAATACCGAGTTATATGAGAAAATATTGAAATTGGTTTCTTATAATTGACTATTCTGCATAAAAAAAATATAAAAAGGATAGGTATTTTTTTTTAGACAATCCCAATTGTGAAGATACGAGTTGGTATGCAGCTTTTATACCTATGCATTCAATAAACCGTTTACTCCAAGAATTCGTTTGATTAAAGGTGAAATAATTAAATTTATCGTTTCATGAAAACTGTAAGTAGGTATGTCTTGTTTTATTTCAGTTTAGTACCTAAATAAATTAATATAACTGTGTGACGATTGGATTAGTTCCACTCGTAACGTCTTTACACAAGAACCGACAGTCGCGACGTTCCGAGCTACTTGCCGCTAGAATGTTACTTTGTCTGGTTTTGTAAGACATGACGAGTTTTTAGACGAGTTTTGTGAAAGGGGAGCTTTCGATCAAATTGAATTCATTGAAATTTAAATTGATTAAAAAGTTGTAGATAAATTGCAATGAGTCTGCACGGCAGCAAATTAAGTAGAGCGGTGGTCACACATGAATGGAATTTATCCCCTTATTTTGTGGGTACAAAATTCGATTGCGGCGGAATTGATACTCAAAAACAAAGCGTGCGATATACGTATAAGTATACATACATATAAGTAGGTACTTAGGTACCTAATAATGGGTAATAATTGCCCAAGGTCTGATTAAGGATTACAAAGGAGGGCTTTGTTTGTTTTTTTTACATGATTGACACAGGTTGAAATCATGCTGTGATTCAGTGATTTTAACATTGCCGGACTAGAAAGACTAGAAAGTTTTAGCATTGCCAGACTAGTACCTATTTAATTATAGCGGACCTGGTGGTGGTGTACCTAAGGCCACGAAACAATTCAGCCGCAGTGTCTTCTTCATCCAAATCGACGAATATTCCACAAAGTAACCAATTAGGTCTCTAAAAGGTGCACGTAGGTACATAGTATGTACTAAAGTACTTTGAAGACGACCACACACACACACACACACAACCGTACTCGTATGAGCACAAACATATACTAGCTTCTGCCCGCGACTTCGTCTGAGTAGAATTATACATAAAAACCTTCCTCTTGAATCACTCTATCTATTAAAAAAAACCGCATCAAAATCCATTGTGTAGTTTTGAAGATATAAGCATACATAGGGACATAGGGACAGAGAAAGCGACTTTGTTTTATACTATGTAGTGAAGTGATATTAAAGAAAGCCGTGTTAGTTACACTATTTATAACTCAAGAACGGGCTGTACCGATTTGGCTGAAAATTGGTGGGGAGGTAGATTAGAACCAGGAGACGGACATAGGATACTTTTTTCGTCATTATTGTCCATCTAACAGTGGCTGCTATTCCAGAAGAAGCATCTGCAACCGCAATGTTGGATCACGCACGAACAGTGGCTAAAACTACTGACATGAGGAATAATCAGAATCTTACCGGTTCCACCAGGAGCATCCAGGAAATATAAATCATCATTTCCATCACTGCGTTATTTGTTCATGCTCCTGATAATAAAACGAAAATTGTCGTCAATCACAATGTGGTTCACTGACTGAAACTGAAGTGTATGCGGGCATTTTCAAAAAAACGTGTATCCTTTTTCCAACAAGATTACCTTAATTTCCCATACAACGTTTTCGTGTCAGTTTTGTGACGCCCCATATAAATCGTATGAAAATATATAGTGTCACAAAACTGACAAAAAAACCAACGGACACTTTTCCTTTACAAAAATAAATAGTGCTAATAATTCTGATTCAGAAAAACCCAAAATGTCATCATTTTGGAAAAAAAAGTCAAGGGTACATGTTTTTTTGAAAATGCCCATGCAACCCATGCACCAAAATACATGGCCAATAAAGAATCATTAAAATACTTGTTTCTTTTATTTAGATTTATTATTCTAATAAAAAATTGAACTTAATAAAACCCAGAATCTGCTCAATTATTGCCTCTAAGGCGGAACAAAATTCGCCGGCTCAGCTAGTTGGTTATAATATTTTAGTTCATACACATTCGTCAATTAGGGCAAAGACGATACGGCGGTTGAAACGCCTCGCGGCGTTACAAATTGTAGGTACCTTCTTTTCATCAAAATGCATCTAATCCCTTTTTACGTTCTCTCACTTGGAGTGTTCGTACTCTTGGGCAATGCTCCTGTAGTAAGTACCCAGAGTCGAATACCGTGAAATTGGCTTAACAGTCCGCGGCCGCAAATCATTGCCAATCGATAATCCTCACTATGTTATAACACGATTTATTGGTTTGTTTGTTGCTTATTGCTTAACACGCAAAAGCTATGGAAGTGTTTAGGTAAAATAAGAATTACATATTTTATATTAATATACATCTCTGGTTTAGACTAATAGGTAATTGAAGGCTCGGGGACCTTATACATCCCTTTTGTAAATGTATTTAATTTAAGTAGAATTTAAGTACCTATTGTAGTAGCTTGATGAATTTTCTTTTGAATGATGATGAATGATGGTCTTTCCGAATGCGCTGGTAGTTTCAAAAAATACATGAGAACGAGCCCTTGGCGGCCAATTTGCAAAAAATTTTTTTTTTTTTAATAACGAGAGAGAAGCGAAGAAGCTTACCATGAAGAAGGCACACAAAACGTTACCTTAATTACTAAATTATTACGTAATTATTTTACGCTGTAAATTAAGATCGACTTATTAACCAAACCAACGTGTTTTTGCCTCAGTAAATACACGTCGTATCGAATCCCTTTTCCAACTGTTACATACGTACATTAAGTACTCGAATAAATCAAAAGTACCCCTTTTTATTGCATCTTGCTAAACGTGGCCTGTAGTCTTGTTACTTTAGGGCCTTAAGTAACAAGAAGCCTAAAGTTTAGGCTCTGCCTACCTTGTAAGGGATAAAGACGTGATTTATGCATGTACCTACTTATGTATGTCAATGTCCCATTGTTTTTGACATGTCTTGTGTTTTTTGATATAAATGGCTTCTGGTAGAGATCTTTTAAGTGATAAAACCGTCGGTGGTCTACCTGGTCTTTTAATTTTTGCTATCCCACTATTATATTTTGGTTGATATAAAAAAACTAGTGTTGTTTATCACATAGACATAGTTTGAAAATAGACTAATATCTATACATTGTGTAACATCTAGAAAAATACATACCTATAGGTACATAGTATATATTAATCAACTCTTGATCCCTTAAAGGTGCGTTGGTCTAGGAGCTTAGTTTCGGCTAGTATTGCAGGAAAATAAAAACAGAATATTCTATTTCACAAGTATATTAAACAAACAATATTCGAACAGACTCGTTTGAATAGGTATTCAAACAATAAGGCACTATTTTGTGACAACCAACACAGTCCATAAAAATGTTATTATTATTATTTTAGTTATTGGGAAAGCACTCTATTTGTGAGCACTCTATATATGAAGGAGGCCTACGTCCAGCAGTGGACGGACAATGGCTGTAGATAGATAGATAGATAGACTCTATTTAATAATAAAATAAGCGCCGTATGTTCTGAGATCTCGAAAACGGCTTCTAGGATTTTGAATAAATTTGCTATATGCATAGCGGTTTTGGGAGAAAAAAATTAGATCCAACTAAATTGATTTAGCATGTATATTTTTAATTATAATGTGGGGCGACTTCTGGCGATAGGCTGAATCACCTCGACGGAACAGAGTTCGCTTACCCGCCCAGTTATAAAGAGAAATTAATGATACCCCATTTAGTGGATATCCACGAGTTTCGAAATACCCCCCCAATTTCGGATTTAACCCAATGCACTATATGTATGTATGTAAAGTGCAACAGTTATGTGGTTACAGCTCACTGATAAGTATCCAGCTTTTGAGAATCACACATGCACGCCAATGCCGCGCAGTTCTTTTTAGATGAGGGGAATAGTAAGCAGACATACTGTGACAGTGATCAAACATTGCATATAGCCTGGTAAGCCTCCAGATGGTCATCAGCGGCCGGTGTGAGCGTCAGTTGGCGGGTAGCCTTCAGGAATATGACGACGCCGGGGCGGGCGGGTATGGGTTCCGTGTCACACGCCTCTCCCGACCCTGAGATTATGATGATGAGGCTCGGACTCTGTCTGATGGCCGTGTTGTAACTGTCGTCTGTTTCCACCTGTCAAATAATATTAACAAATAACTATGGCGGAACACTTAAATTCAGACAGACGATCCCAACGGAACAGTTCGATGGTCCCAACGGAAGACCAGCGCTGGTTGTAAGGCCATTGGTTGGTTGTAGGACCATTTTGTGACAATTTAGTCTAAAAATTTAATTTTCTGTTTTTTTTTTTTAAATACGTGGTTTTGTTTGTTGTTCCAAATGTTATTTTTTTTTCTTTTTTAGTTTTTTAAAATGTTTTTTTTTGTGGAATAGTGAATTTAAAACCTATTTATGGAATAGTTGAACGAAATTCACGCCTACCCTGATCTTAACAACAGCGAAGTCAGGCACAGGCGGTCGCCAAATACAACTGTTGGAGTCTTCCATTTGCGGGCAGAAGAGCAGCTGGTCCATAGTGTAACTACTGTAGTCCAGCATCTCCACCAGCGTCGGCACGTCGATCAGCTTGGGTGTGAGACCTGCTCGCACCACATTGTCCGAGCATGCCATGCATTCTACACAGTCTGAAAAAATAATAAATAAATAAATAAATTTCATGATCAGTGGTGTAACTCTACCGGTGCCAAATTCATCAGACGGGGGGCCTTCGTCAATATAAAGAAGTGCAACATCGTCTCTTCTGTGCTCTCGGCTCAGCCATTTTGCCAGTCCTGCTACCCTATATTTACTATTGTTAATGATATCATAGGCACCAGAATTAACTGAAGACACCATTTCCTTAGAAATCTGAAGGGTTTATTCTTTGCTTTTTTCTACTGGTCCTTTCCTGTCTACCTTTAGCAACCACCTTTTGTCCTTCAGTCTACAATCTGTCCGGCCAACTGCCATTTTTGTTTTAAGGCATATTCAAGAGCATCTGTTAGCTTATATTTTCCTGAAATTTAAGATGATTCTTTGTGTAGTTATTAGCCTGTTTTTAATTTTATTTAAGAGAGCGCCGTCTCCGAACGCTGTTTCATACCCCCGCACTTGCCCCGGTACGATGCGAGTGTAAGGCATTGTATGTCATAGTCCCCTAGCCCTATTAGCCCTATTAGCCTCTTTCCCTCTTTCTGCGCCTACAGGGAAGCTGATACCTGGGGTGGGTATTCTGCACTATGCAAATGAACCTACCTCCACTTAAGTATGCGTGTGGCAAGTTAGCGTTGAGGAATATGGCCTGTCCTGGGCGCAGTTGTAGGTAGTTCATAAAGTAAAGGGCGTAGCATCCCACGTCGCCGGGGAACTGAGAATGCAGCCGAAGCAGCAACGGGTAGTGCAGGCCCGACTGAATTGACTCTTCTGGAAACAAGTAGTTTCTTTTTGAAGTTTTGACAAAATATAGCACAGAGAGAGCTATTAAAAAGTTAATTCACTCTGTCATTTAAGTCACACCGTGACCCGTCAGAGATTTATATATGTTTTATTTCATACACTTGACACAACAAATTAATAAGTACCTTCTTTTTCCAATCTTTCCAGCAAAGTGTTTAGACTGGCGGCAACAACGGATTTGTCACATGTCATCAGGGAGCTAAAAACCTGTTTCAGAGGTATGCCGCTGTCACCATGTTCTTTGTGAGCTAGGATAGCTTTGACACTGTCTTCTGGCAATATCAAGCTTAGTTCTGGTAATTCTGAAATCAATGGATGATTGGTTATTGTTGATAAGGATTTTCCAGAATAGGGACTTTGTTTATTACTAAAGATTGCTAAAACAGAACCACATGGAGAAGCATAGTGCAAAGAGTTATCCTCTCTTCAGACTAGATACAACCTTTAGCAATGAAAATAAGAGAAATACCCAATTCCTCAAATAATAAATAATTTCTTATGAAATAAGCATCTCTGAGTCGCTTTCAAAACACATGTATGTAGTTAAGGGCCTTAATTAAAACAAAAGTTAATTGATTCCTTTGTGTTACGACTTTTTCACCCTTATTGCAATGTAATAAAGGTGAAACGGTCGTAACACAAAGGAATCAATTAATTTTTGTTGTGATTACAAGCCCTTAATTATGTACATTTTTTTTGAAAACGACTTCTATGATTACTGTACAGACTCAGGTTTTACTTTGCAGAGGACCATGTTAAATAAATGGACAAAATACATAAATGTATGATATTAAAAATGATTCACTAGCCATAGGACGACTTATTTCTATGCTTATAATTCATGTTCAAACTTACTATTGAGATTGTCTTGGATCTCCTCGAGTGGTCTGAATCCACACAGTGCCTCAAATGGTGTCAACGCTATGGCCAATTCAGGTTTGTGGTTTGGGTCCTTGTATAAATCAGGAAACTTTGCATGTAGTTCCTCAGCATGCGTCTGTAAAACAAAATATTCAATTTAACACTCTAATACAAAGATTCCGGAATAATGTCCTAAGAGCAATATCAAATGCACCATGGTTTACAAGAAACATGGAGAAAAATGAACCTTAACCTGTATTTAATCATTTTGTTATACACACATAGTATTATCATTCACTCATTCAATCCATTCATGCCAGCTCTTGTGAATCAACCTGTACATGAATACTTAAACATGCCAACCATCTAGGAGGAGATTAATGACTCTATGCCACAAAATACAAGGAAAGGTAAATGACACGATTAGATTGAAACTATGGCAAATACTGCAGCTGGATACAAGACACTGAGAATAGGAAAGAGTATTTACTGGAATACCTCCTGAAACTCCCACTGAATCAAAAAATCTGAATATGGCTGAATAGCCGAAGAGATGAAAATTAGAAAAAAATAGAATTTCATTAATTTGTCATGCATAGATGTCTTTGTGAACATCAAAGTATAAACTAAGACATAATCCAATTTAGTGGCCCTTAAAGTAGAACTGAGATTTTACACTCTTAATCGAGGATTGATTTTGTTTTAATTGCATACATAAATACAAGAGTTGTTAGAAATATAAGAAGAAAGTAGATTACCACATTGTCAAAGCAAAAAAAAAAGGAGAAAGAAAGAATGATAAGTCAACACAAGCTTAACAAGCATTACTATAAGGGTTTGACTTTCTCTTAACACTTTATCAAACCTAAACAAACATATCTACATAAGTTGGCGTTAACCTATCAGTCCACGTAGGAATAATTACTGATAACAAGTATTGTTAAGTCATTTAATTATGGCTGTACTATTATTAATTATTATTTTATTGACCACACATTATTATGTACATTTATTGAAACAGATACAGGCAGCAAATTCTACTCCTCATATACTTTACATTTCACACATGTACTTTACACCATATCTTAAGATTGATCTGGAATAGATACTTCAGGGAATAGTTGGATAGTTTGACTGAACACCCTTGTAAAAAATACAAAAGATAAGTTTCAATCTTAGCCCAATCCTGGAGTAGGCATACAAAAGCTTAACCTTGTATAATAGAGCAAACAATACAATTTTACTCACTTTATTAGGATGTGCTTGAACAGACAATGCCTTGCCTACTGACAAGATCTTGAATAAAAAAGGCACAGCAACTCCAAACCTCTTCTTAACCACAGGTCCAATAGCATCCAGATTGTCTTTGATATAATCCGACAAGAATACATTCCGCTCTATGATGAGCGAAGGTCCATTTGGATGTGTTCCCATCCACAACTCGGCATATGGCTTATCGGGATCAATAGTGGTATTAGGGTCCGCACTAGAGAGTAATTTTGCTACCATACTGTCTTTACCTAATTTGCCCCAATCATAGTTTTGTACTTTGTATTGCAGCTCCATGTTACCCTGTGATACAAATATGATTTCAAAAAAAATAGAGTAAGATTGACTTGGACTATGTATAAAATAATGTAGATTTAAGATTCAACTATTATCTGTAATTTTTATAACTTATGCGGCTATTCTTTTTAACTACAGCAAGAGGCAGTACTTAAGTAAAAATTAAACTTACTT
Source organism: Pandemis corylana (assembly GCA_949127965.1). Lineage (NCBI taxonomy): Eukaryota > Metazoa > Arthropoda > Insecta > Lepidoptera > Tortricidae > Pandemis > Pandemis corylana. Next base: position 5,375,002 of record OX421859.1, on the reverse strand, counting down.
TGTGTCAAATTCCAGAAGAGTATAATAATAGTTTTATCAGTCAGAAGACGTTCAACAATAATTATAAACTTTTTACACAATCGACAGAGAAAGACGCTGTGAAATTGCAAGCTATTTTTATGAAGTGGCTTGATTGGTTGGCAATTGATGATTGATCAATGTGGCTTGTATTCAATTTAGATAAATACTTTACACTATAGTAGTCGTTGACTTACTGAAATAATCAAACCGACCAATAACCGACGGACATGACATGCATGACAGTGACACTGACAGACGTAAACAACTCCAATCCGAAGTTTGTTCTGTGCCGTTTCGCTCACACAAATAGTCATTTCTATTCCTATACCTATAGCTATATCTGTTTTACCTTTTAAATTAATTTAAAATAAACCTTAAATCTAAGCAGCAAAGATCCAAATAATAATAATTGTCTATAAAACTTACAACGTTTCGTCACAAGATGAGCGAAGGCGTTCGATAAACAAAAGAACTACCTTCGTTTCAAAAAGATGTCATTCTACTTTAGGAACAGGGTAATAATGGAGTCGCAATTATAGAAGACAGTAATTTTTTTTTGACAAAGATATAAAACAAACAAATTTACAAATACAAATATTGACATGAAATGAAATGTACTTATAGATGATTAACTAAATTAAGTTAAATAATTAATTCTATCCTACTAATATTATAAAAAATGAGAATGTAAGTTTGTTTGTTACGGTTTAACGCGAAAACTACTCAACCGATCATCATGAAATTTTGTACACATGTTCTTGGAGGTATTAGAAGTAACATAGGATACTTTTTATTTTAAAAAATATATTTTTTTATGTCGTCACTGACGTTATCTGCGCGGACGAAGTCGCGGGCAAAAGCTAGTAAGTGTATAATTGTCAACATTTCAAATTTCTAACACTATGATTTGATTAATCCGTTGTATTTCCTGCGAAAAGAAGTAGACGCCAATATTTGTGTAATTTAGCTAGCATTAGTATTTATTTTACTGTTGGAATTTTTTGACGTGAATCTGCAAAAAAATATATAACGCAACATTATAAATATCATACGAAGTGAACTTGAAGCTTTACGTCTTGTTTAATAATGTAGCTGGACTTAAGTGATAACTCCTTTGCTCCATCTCACCACAATTAATCTTATATTATTTTAAACATTTTAAGTAACTATACCTGCAATTTGGGAATCGCCGTTTTTGTGAACTATGCCTTTGGCTATTTCCAGTTACGTCATTTTTTTAAAATAAACCGAAAATATACCTAGTCGAATTTTTATAAGGCCTATATATATGGTCTTCTTCTCTTTCTTTCGTGACAGTAAATATCCATTCCGCACAGCATAAATGATCACTAGAAAATCTATAAAAAATATATTTTTTTATTTTAAAATAAGAACTACTCCTTAAATTCCTTGTTCCAGAACAACCGAAGATTGGCGAGATGGTTGGCCAACATTGGCCAAACAAAAAAATCTTTGATTTTTAAGTATAAACTGCAAATTTTATCGTCGGGAGATTGCCAATTCTGTTAAGTCTATTCTAGCAAATTTTCAGGAGACAAAAAACTGATTTAGTTACGAAATAATTAGCCAAAATCATTATGTTAAATCAAAATAGCGTCAAAAAACAAGAAAAAAATTGGTTAAGAATAAATAAAGATTTATCTAGTGTAAATTGAGATATATATATTTTTTTCAATTTCAATTTATTGTGCACATTATGGTTATTGGTTTCGCTCTTACTGAACACATAATGTGTTAGTCATGCACATATGGGTATTGATTTCGCTCTTACTGAACACAGGTAGTTATGTGTCAGTCAGGCACATATGGGTATTGGTTTTGCTCGTACAAAACACATATGTGTCGGTCATGCACATAGAGATTCTAATTCATATTACTAAATTCACACATGTGCAGCAGCAGTTATCAATTCATTTGAATTTCTTCGACAACAAAAACCCATAATGCGCTTTTATGCACATACCTATGTGTATTCGAATTTATTTGACAACGAACACCCGTTATGTGCTTTGATGCACAAATGCACATGTGTTATTGGTTTTCGGGCTAAAATCACAAAAGTGTTTTGTCAAACTTTGATCCAAGTTGAATTTGCGTAAATGGGTTTTTGCATAGCCTCGGGAACTCAATTTAAAAGCCAAATCTGCCAAAATCAATAAATCAAAAAAATGCACATAACAGAATTGGCAATCTCACCGACGTTATGAACTTTAAATGAAATACTGACTTGTACCTACTTATCTAAAGAAAGATATTTCATCCGATACCTTAGTAATGTAGTACCTATGAACAATTTTAAGTCTGTATTAAATGGGATAAAATGTATCTAATAAAAAAAGAATTAATTTTCAGCTTTATAGATACGCGTTTCCCTCGCAATGTGGGTCAAATTCAGCAAAAATTAAATTAGGAAGTATTTATTATCCACATCAGGCATCTACATAATATTAACATCACGTGGCACCAATTTTACTTTTCTTCGTTTCAAATAGTTTGATGTCATCTCTGAGGCTGTCAAAAATACGTGAGGACTTCTTGGCCAGCTTCAACCTGTCTTCCGCGTGCCCCGTGTCGGCTATCTTCTTGGCGTCTACGACTGCCTGTCCATGCTTCGAGGGTTGAGGAATAGCGAAACCAGAGAGCCCTCTGTTGTGTATCTCCACGTTGGGGCCATCGTCTATCGACTCGCAAATGCCAGGGTCGCCAGCACCTAGTTCTAGTTCAGGTGCGAACTTTAGATTCTGCCGAACATTTTTCCCGGATGACGGGTGATATTTCAATTCTAACTCTTTTAAGTCCAAGTAGGGATACTTCTTCATGATGACCAACTGCTCGTATTGTCGGAGGTCGTCGTCGCTTAGTTTGTTCTTCTTTGTAGATTTGGTGTTTGTGTATAAAGCGGTGTAGTTTTGAAGCGCGCTGATTAAGCTGAGTTGGGTTGGGTCGTTGGACATTTTCTTGATCCGCTCTGTGGTACCGCGATAGTTCGCACCACATTTTAGAGACCCTATTAAATTTATCAATTAAATCAATGCTGCAGTTAGTCGTATAAAGGTAGCTAATGCACACAATATTTTAATTTTAGATACTTACCTGGTAGAAAAATGGTTTGGATCAGTAAGCCAGTGATTGATGATGCAGTGAAGTTAGAGGAAATCAAATTAGAAACTTCAATACTTACGATTATGATTAGAATTCAAACCAACGGAGTACCACTCCTTCGTTTCTCGATGAAGTGGAAACGTATAATTGAAAGACAAACACAACAAGATACAAACTACGATGAAAGCTGGAGCATATTGATGCATTATGTTAACTATAAAACACTTAAACATTTATCTTTTTTGTATGTGCAATTGTTATGCTCAGACATGGCTCGGACTCATCACAATTAGGTATGTGTGACACTTGACAGGCTGAAAGACAGTCTCAGTCATACTTAAACTAAGAAAATAAAAAAATAAAATGTGGTTCGGCCTTTTTTGGGCGGGGCTTGTGCGAATATATATTTGATTGGACCGTTTCACCCCTTTCCTGTTATTAAGAGCGAGATGGGGTGTCTGGGGCGTGGTCTATTCCTGAGGGATGACGGGAATTCGCACCTGACGCGAGAAGCCCTTGGTCAATCCACGTGTCTGAGAAGTTCGAATAACACGTGTGTAGTGCTTTGCATCCTAATGACGTAGTGAATAAAAAACTGACAAAGCCATTGTAAACTTTAAACTTTTTAAACGCCTCCCACGAAGTTTACCGTTAGATACTTCTTTTTTTTTAACTAAGTACTTTAATAATTGATATGTAACTCAACATGGACATCACATTTGAACACGTCAAAAAGTTAGATAAATAAGTTTTTTTTACAAACATAAAAACAGTAAAAAGTGAGTTCAGTGACCCAATAACTTTAAAATGTCCGACGAGCCAAAAGAACCCGAGACCACAATTCGGAACCCGCGGCCGTCGTCGCCGCGCGAATTTTTCGCGCGCATTTACGGTCATCTCGAAGAGCCCAAGGGCGGCGAAGCAAAGGTTAGCAGTGTGAGCAGTCGAGGCAGTGATTCGGGCTCCGATGTGGAAGTGGGTAGCGACAGGCAGGAGCCGCTGTGGCCGCCGGCGCTGCCGCTGTGTCCGCGGCCGCTGCTGCTGCCGCACCAGCAGTTGGCGTTCGGAGCTGGGTTGGCCGCATTCTGTGAGACTCGCATCTTTATTACCCTATTAATTAGCTATAATAAGTTTCTGTCAAAAATATTTTTTTTAATACAAGCTTTTTTTTCTGGCTGTATTTGCATTGTAATCCGTGTTACCAAATTTCAAGTCAATCGGACCAACCGTTGAAGAGTTCCCTCCTGCGGAGACGGTCCTGGCTGGGCCACCAGAACTCCGCTAACAGATTATTGTATTGTCATCTGACTTACCCAAGTATGCAAAATTTCAGTTGAAGATATCTGCTTCAAAATCGAGTCGCAAGATTCCACCCGAACAAACATACTTACATACGTTGCAAGTTAATTATAAGCTTTTATAATTGTAAAAACTTTGATTAACTAAATAGAAATTAGGCAAATTTAAATAAAATTAAATTTACATACATACATACACAAATCACGTCTTTATCCCTTACGGGGTAGACAGAGCCTGAGCTGGCAAGACCTAGGCCACGTTTAGCAAGATATGTGGACGTATAGAAGGCATAAAAAAATTAGATTAAAATTAAATTACGAAATTTAGATTTTTTTATTGTAACAAATCCGATTTTAATCGCTAATTATAAAACAACGTCCTCCGCTGCGTTCATCTGTCTGTTCGCGATAAATTAAAAAACTGCAGAACGGATTTTCGTGCGGGTTTCACCAATATAGGTATATAGAGTGGTTCACCAGGAAGGTTTAGTTAGGTTATATATTTGCCATGTTTTTGTGTAAATCGGTTGAGATATAACGATAACTGTTTGAAATGTCAAGAAAATTCGAGCTGCTGCTTGGAATAAAAAAATAATTTTGCGCAGGCAGGCACAGAACACAGCTAATACCTACGTATATATACATAATGTAGGTACTTATGTATGTTTGATAGCTGTTTGCCACTGATCGCTTTGATGCGACAAGACCGCCTATTGCGTGCTTGTGAATTAGCTCCGAATTGACATTCACGGAATTGACATTATTTCTTCTTACAGACATATAGGGCGTAAGGTGGAATGGGGAATCAAAATAGTGATGGGTTGCTAGTCGCATCGCCTATAACATGATTCCTAAAATTTGCGGTCAAGAGCTGCGGTTCGTTTTCGGATCCGGCCGGGGAAGAGTAGTGCTTGGTCCGGTGCGCCCTGGGCATCGGCTAATGATTTCCTGGCTGTTTCTGAGGGATATCATTAATCGTTGGCTAAGAGCCCGATAGGGGAGGAAGGGGTCTTTTGATCGTATTACCGTAGGTTGCCGTAGAGGTTGCCGACATTTTGTCACAAAATTTTAAATTTATATTTTTATTACTTTGACATTGGCGAAGTTGTCAACGCTAATAACGACTTGATACGCCACAAATAAGAAGAAGAAGAAGAAGATGGGTTTTTACCATCTGCGCGGGAAGAGACGCAACTATTACATTCTACGTTTTTTTTACTGCCAGATCAGCATGGCAGATTATTTCTTCTTTCTAGGGTTGTATAGTTATTGAAGGGCAAAAATGGAACCCTATAGTTTAGCCACGTCCGTCCGTCTGTCTGTTAGTCTGCGGCCCAGCCTAGAGACTCTTAGTAAGCTAAGCGCTTATTAAAAAGTAAGCTATAGTGAGTTGTAATTTAACAAGGGTATTCATCTTATTTACACCGCTAAAGTGGTAGAATAAAATGGGGATACCTAAGGTTTTTTCTTGCGGCATCAAATACCTTAATTACAGTAAGGTGCATTGAGGTAAATTCGAAATTGGGGGAAATTCGAAAATCGTGGATATCTACTAAACGGGAAACAATTCCATAATCTGGCAACGCTTATTTAGAAGCCAAAGACATTGCAGCATCTAGGTAAGCGTTGCTAGATTATGTAATTGTTCCCCGTTTATATTCAGGAGTTTCGAAATTCCCCCATTTTCGAATTTACCCCAATGCACTACAGTGAATTGTGTGCGGTGTCCAGTTTAGATTTGTTGTAGGTAGGTACCTACCATTTGGTTGTGGTTTACTCATGGAGCCAACAACTGGGTATTTCCTCTGTGGGTTTACTATACCTACCAGTTGAAGTAAACTTAATTAAGTTAGGTACTTTATCAGATTGGAAATCATATAAAATATTTATGTCACGTTTCATCAAGTAGATTTTTGAAAACAAAATAATATGTGAAATACCACTTCAGAGTGGTAAAAAATTGTACCTACTTGAAATACGAGTTAGATTCGAAGAAAATTATAGCTCTAGACAATTTATCCTGTTAACTTGTCAAAAATTTGATTTGAGCTGTATTTTTTTAGCAATACACGGATTTTTCAACTTTCATCTACTCTTGTGCGATGTTCTTTCGAAAATCACGCCTACCTATTGTATGTTTCTTCGGACCAAAAATTTAACCAGGGCTTTGTCGGCTCATAAAATTCTACTCAGTTATATTGTAACCATTTTGCATATTTTCATTTTTATTCCAATCTAGATTCTCATTTAAAAATATAATACATTTATGGATCCGTTATACAGAGGGCTCTCAAAGCAAGATCAAAGATATTATCTTTATGTCGCCGGACCATCTTATCCGTGAAAATAAAATGTTCTCTAGAAAAATATTGTGAATGTAAAAGAGCGTGTTTGTAGAGATAATCCGTGGAAAAGCCCCGTGGACGTCCCAGATACACAATCACAACCCTTTACTGGTCTCCTTCAAAGATATTGAATAGCATTAATGTCTGTTATTCTTTATTTATAAGTATTTTTATACAGATTACTCAAGTATAGATCCCTAAAGGTAGATTACAAGATCAGTTGAGCTATATTTTGTAGGTTGTTAATTAAAATGTGGTGGCAATAAAATGTTGTTCAAATCTTCGTAGCTTTATCATTATTATTACAAAAAGTTATCCCTATTTCAATCAAAGTAAAATGCTGACATGGTCAGAGCGAAACATTTTTGAAAACTGCAGGTCTACCTAGTGGAAAAAGGCGTTGACAATGTTAGAAGTCCAGTTTAATGTCAATCATTCATGACCATTTGTCTTTTTTATTTTTTAAACATTGTATCGAGTTGCGATTGTTGTCCAAAGTGGAAAGCACTTTCTTGCGTCTTACATTGACATTCCTGCTTACTCTAATATTGGGTACGTACCAAAACATGTCAAAAATAGTGCAAAGTAGATAAGTAGGTATTTAGTTACTACATTTTTTTTACTAGGAAGGTAGGTACCTAACTATAAATGTTAAATTTCATCACCAGTAACTGCATATTATAAATAAATGTTTTCACGTCTAGTATAGTACGTTACCACACCACCCATAAAAGAACCATTTGCCTACACCCTTGTGATGAACTTAATGAACAGTCAGTGTTGTCGGTTGTATCTTGCACTAGATTACCCTAGCTTACTTCTAAAACAAACATGTTCCTTGGGCAATCGTGTAAAAATATCCAACCATTCATCAAATAAAACACAAACTGAAAAACATATTCCTCTTCACAGCACAATGAAATACTTCCACGTAACTAACTGGATGTTACAAAATTCCGTCCCGACAACAATGCTCGCGCAAACAATATTCCGTTAAGCTGCTTATTTGAATGAAAATCGTTTCCATCAACAGCGATTCTTATTGCTATGAAAATAGTATCATAATGGTTTGTCGCGTGGTTGAAAAACGTTCCGCTACACCGTTCAAACGTGGCGTGGTGGGAGTGGGAGAGAGTGAGGGAGCTTGATGTAGTGTGAGGGAGTGTGCGGGAGTGTGACAGCTCGCTTGGCGCCGCACTGATGCGATTACGACACCACGACTCAGCGAGCGGCAATGGCTCCAGCGTCGTCCCATTCGGATCCACTCTCACGTGAAAATTGTCGGCACTGTTCTACCTACTCTGCTATAAAATCTGCCCATTGTTCGCAGCTAATAACTATTACGAAACAACAATCCGTGAAACTGAATAGACTCCCAATATATATCAAATTAAATTAGGGATCTTAGAGTATCTTAATTATGATTAACGTGAGATTTTAAAGATAAAAGGGGGTATTTATGTTGAAATGCACAGCGCTTATTAATCCGCATAGGTAATATAGAAACCCATATCAATCACTTATCAGAAAGTATACTATCCCCGTGATCTTTTCGATGAAGGTTAGAGTCACGTGAAACGGACACATGCGAAGTAATGATGTGCAACTCCAACTTAAGCCCTCACATACAGAAGCGTTCTCAGCCCAGCAATGGGACATAATATTAGACAATTTATTCACTAAAGTACTTCTAAGTGTAGCTTGTCGTAATTTTTTTGCACACGTTAGCAGCCAAATCAAAGCTATCGTGCCCCATCCGTGGGAGTCTGCATATGGTACGATTGGTGATTGTGTGCGCCCGCTTGGAAACAACATTGTGAATTACATTAGCCACAATTTGTACAAACCTCGTTACACATCGAATTTGGTTGACAATCGATGTCATTGTCTGCTCATGAAATTTGGTTTTAGGGCGCCTCCACATCCCCAGCAGCGCGGCAACAGCGTGATAACAGCAGATGCCTACTTATTACTATACAGCCATGCGACTTGTTTCGATTTGGATGGCGTAGTTCATTGGTAATGGATTCCAATTGTCTGCATCGGCCGCTATCATGCTGCTGCCGCCGCACTGCTTGCGACTCTTGACGAATCTGAAGGCGCTCTAATTGATCGTCCGTCTCTATGTGACGTGATAGGCGAAAATCAGCAGATACTTATAAGGTTTCTTAATAAGCTTTTACTTTCATAAATCTTTACAGGGTTTGAGTCTCATTCTATAGGTACATTTAGTATTACATAACGTAATATAGGTGGGACAAAAATGTTGCGCTTTAGAAATAGCGATAGAAATGAAACTTAATACATCTTACTCTATATTTCATCTATTTTATCTTAACAGTTATTTGCATTTTAAGTTTTAAAAATAACATCATCCGGATGGCCTCCGTCTTCTCGTAGGCACTCCTGCAGTCGACTAGACAAACTTTGAAAAACTACCCCCCGTAGTATATAGTTGTGTCAGCGAGTTTTTCAAAGTTTGCGTAATCTATTTATTACTGTTGATATTTCGTAAGTGCAAAAAAAATTGGCCCATCCTATATTAGTAACGATTCTTAATTTATAATTATAATCATCATCGTCATCAGCCTGAAGACGTCCACTGTCGAACCTTAATTAAAAATATCAAAATGAAAGAGACGCTTGGCGTGCATGGGCGCACTAGAGCTCTATACAGTTCCATACATTTTGAGATCACTGATCCTGCGTTTTAATGCATAATTTAACTTAAGTGCACGCTAGCGGCCCCAGAAAGTCACATTGGACGTTACCATATCAGCTATTAGATTTTGCAGGAATGCGCCGCTTAGATCGTCCCAATACGGCCGATCCGCCGTTGTTATTGTTACGGCAAATAAAGTACAACCTCCTACTTAGGTATGAAATCTAGCAGCATAATGATTGTGCCTTTGTTTTTTTACATGATATGCGGGTCACCTGATGGTAAACAATCACCGCCACCCACAAACACTTTTAACATAAAAGGGTTGGTGGCACTTTAAGAGTTTAAATAGGAACACCATAAGAACTATTACAAAAAAACAAGAGCGTAGTCAAATGTACGGTAGTAGTGAGTGCAAACGGCTAGACATAGGAAATTGCAATTTTAAATAAATGTTGTTTTCATCTTTTGCAGAACTGTAGCAGACTGTACCTACGTAGGCATATACCTACATATATCCATATCCCCTACAAATCCGCTAATAACTGACATAATAAAAGAAAACGATCGTGATTTCTATCAGAGCGATTGCTCAATTGAAAGCCGGCCAAGCGCAAGCCGCAATATCAATATCTACAGATTAAAACAGAGATATAAATGTAAACAAGTCAGGTGTGGCATTCTCATTCTCCGACTCTCTTGGTCGAGCGGAGTCGTAATTAGGGATCAGCTAATGAATATTAAGGGGTAGCCACCCTAATTTTCTATTGTTAGTATAGCCCATTGTCCAGTAATCGCAGTTTTTTTTATCCCAAACAAAACAAATAAGAGGGACGCCGATCACATCGAAACGATTGCTTACGAGGATTTTGTATTTTGCGCAATGGGCTTGCGTTTCACCCTAGTTCATCAGATTAAGTTATGATGATTAACAAGAACTTGCATTTTTTTTATAATAATGCAATGAGATGTTACAATATTTAGTTAGAGTCTTAAACCATTTGCAAATCACATTTCAGTGAAGAATTTATTATCTTCTTCTGGCGGTGTCATCTTTTACAGAAGGTAGTCTTCGAGGCTATCTGTAGATATCTTGGATACTGCTGCCTATAGATTATTTTATTCTAGTGCTCACTCGAATCAAATTGATCATGTAAGGTTCTATCAGAATAAAAATTAACTCTACATTTATGATACACGTGCTATACACATTATCAGCCCTAAATGCGGTCCAGATTCCAGATTGTCACCCCTCTTACAACCCACTTCCAAGTCTATTGAGCGGATGACAATCTAATGTGACAACATTGGAATAAAATCCGCATTGTTGGCCAATTACAAAGGGTTGGCCACAGCTGACGAATCCCACAACACCCTCTATCACTTTGTGTTAAGTAAACTGAAAAAATCGTCCAAGTGCGTGTCGAACCACGCGTAATGTAAGACTCTGTATTTGGGAGATATAATTAAATAAAACTAGCACTTTATCGGCGTGATTATCATATAGGTACAGTCGAGGGCATAAATATCGATACAGCCAAACGTCAAATATATGTAACACCGACCTTATTGTTTGTGGCATAAAGGTGTATAGATGTCTTTGGCGTCTTGGTAACGTACATATATTTATGGACGTGACTGTAGGTACACTTGAGCCAAATTACATCTTTATGGTAGTACCTACTAGGAAGGTCTTTGCGCGAAGTCGCGGACAAACAGAAGTTCTGTTTTTGCACCTTGGCTAAGGAAGCCAAAAATTGATTTATTTTTGTATCTAGTTAAGATTTACGAAAATCCTGTTGTGAATTGATAAGTTTCAGTTCGGTACGTTTTTGTTTTCAATGCATATTTATTTTTGTATTTATAGAGTAAATTAAAAAACTATAAGGTACCTAGGTCCTGAATCGATTTTAAAAATTCTTTCCCTATTGGCCACGACGAAGCCGCGGGTAACAGCTAGTGTTTATATAAATAGTTTAAATATAGACTACATTCTAATCGAAATCCGGAATAAATAATTGAGATGCTAGGATATCCTACTATTCCCTAACGCCATCTTCTCAACTCCATAAAGAACCAAATTTATTAGGTATGTTGTACATCCATCTAAGTACTTACATTAACGATGACTTGATTAGGTAACAGTCCCTACCTACTCGACTACTCACATCGTTTCATTTATCTATCATTAATGCTAGACATGCCAATTGTTTGCACATAACGAGCACAATAAAATTGAGAACAAAACGAGAATCCCACACGCAGTCTTACTTATCTAATGATGGCCATCAGGCGCAACCTTTATGTTCTTCATAAGATTCATAGCATAACAATACAATAAAAACGTTATCTGCCCATGCTAGGGATATGTACGTGGCTGCTACATTAGAAACAAAAAGTATGTTGCTGATTCTTACTGATTATATTGTAACTGTCAGTTATCTATGACGACGTCTCTGGCTGTTTCGTAGTAATAAATAGAGACGGAATCATAGATAACTGACTCTTAAGATAACTGGAACATAACAGAGTGGTGAAACAGGAACAGGCCCTCAGACTCGTACCTAGTAGGAACTTACTTAACTACTTAATCTTTATTTTCTAAACTATAGGCTTTAGAATGATTTTGTTAACGCAACTAGCAAAGTAATGCAGCATTTTTGTTTGAAGACGATGTTCGCGCTCGCTACTGAAATATAGATATCATAGATATTGATTTAAAAATTAAAAACCTTGAATCCAAGAAACCATTTATACTATTGTTGTGATGCGAGGCTTCAACTTCAACAACCTATAGGTATGTAGTGTAGGAAAGCGTAAGCTTATCCTAGTAAGTTACCAACAATACCCTAATACAACTAATTAAAACAAAAGCTTAATAAGTACCGTTAATTAAAATTTCAGAAAACTTTTTTTAATTCAAGAAGGAAGACAAATTAAGTATGTTACCAGTTACTTAAAATAAAACTAAATAATACCAGATCAGGCGAAGTGTAATCGGTAGCTAACGGGACGGAATCGATCGCTAATTGGTGACTCTAAACGGTGCTGTGACAGCACTGTAATAGACACCGGTAGGTACGCCATATGGCACGATAAAGTGCTTCAATCCTGTCCGGTTCCTGTCGCTGATTTTTATGGGCCATTAAATTAGGACGCGTAGGTACCGAAGATTGTACTTACATCTGTATCGAACAGAGCCTTCGCGTGTTGAAGTGTCAAATACCATGAGCTATGCTGTTACCGTGACGTGACGCTAAATAGTGGGCCCTGCAAATTTATTGTCCTAAAGTCAGTAATTGGGACGTTTACACAAATGCGTTGGAGACGTTTTTAGTGTCAAGAATTCGCACAAGTCACCAGCCAGTGATCTAAATTCCTGGAGGAGATAACGTCTTAATATTTACGCACTTCTGATGAATGGTTAGATACAAGGGGATTCTGGTGGACTCAATGAAAACACCTACTTAAGTAATAGGTACTGTGAATTGTTCTTAAAACACATTATTCAACATTCGACTGCACTGATGAGGAGCCGTTGACTCATATTTCTGCCTAAATGAAATTCGATAGCAGAGATTAAAATTATCGACATTACCGTGATTAACCCTAGCGCGGGGTTTCCGCGCTTCCGCAATATGGCGGAGCTCTTACAAGCTCCTTTTTCTCATGCCTCAATCACCGGCAGGAACTATGAATCCTTACGGAGACCTTTTTAAACTCTATAATAGAGGTCAAAGGAATGTGGTTTTCCGTAGTCTTCTTGTGGTTTGTTCGCGGCTTGGCAAGGTGCGAAAAAAATCAGGCAAGTTCGAGTCGGACTCATATATACTCGGGAGCAAAAAAACGGGGTCACTTTTCATACAACTTTCTGCGGGACGTGACCCGGTTTTTTTTCCAGAGTATAGTTCCATACCATTACTAGGGACATGTATAAAACAAATTCGCTTTCCGCTGTCTGTCCCTATGTATGCTTAGATGTTTTAAACGACGCAACGGATTTTGATGCGGTTTTTTTAAAAGATAGAGTGATTCAAGAGGAACGATTATATGCATGTATTTATGCATAATGTAGTAGATAAATACTTATTGCATCCGTGCAAAGCCGGGACGGGTCGCTAGTCCAATACAAATGTTAAATTTAAGGTAGAGCATAATACTGCCCATAAAATTTTGTAATTTTCGCCTTTGATTGTGATCTTCGATACTAGAGGTAGTTACATTTCTTTCAATCGTTATCTCCGTAAACTGCGTAATATTATAATGTCCTATTACAGCCACAGGCTCTTATCTCAAAATAATAGCGGCTTAAGCTATAGTAGACTACAAGCCCATGGACAAAAAAAACGTGAAATTAACCAGCGTGAAACACGCTTAGAAGGCTGTTACTACCTATATCATAAAATAACTCTGAGCGCTTTGCCGTCTTCTCTGAGCGGTAGATTTTTTCCCATAAGTATACATTGAAAAAAAAAAATTAAAAAAATTGCACTAACTTCCGGCACCACCACTTTAAAGCGGCACTAGGTCTTTCGACATTTATTTTTAATCATCTATAAGCTATAAAAACGCCGTAAATTAATAATTAGTCGTAATTCCCTCACTTGTACCTGAGAAATTCCATAAATTTACCGCTCAGAAAAGACGGCATAGCGCTCAGTTATTTTATGATAATAGTAACAGCTTCTAAGAGTGTTTCACGCTGGTTCATTTCACATGTTTTTTTTGTCCATGGGCTTGTAGTCTATAGGTAAAGTCAGTTCGTTACGGTCTAACTGGTCAAATATATCAGAACACGCGCTCTTACTCCCTTGACGTACCGGCGCATACCGATATAATTATTTTGACACTTTGACAGTTACGATATATATATATGACGCTGACTGTACGTTAGTTCATATGCAGTCCCCAGTGTGGAATGGGAACTCAACACTCCATTGCGTGCACGATTTTTTCCTTAATCGAGAAGATAAATTCAGAGAAATTTAAGTAATAAATCGCACATCTAAATATTGCAAAAGAGTATCAACTCGAAATTAAAACTATTAAGGGTCGATTTTTCAATCGTCAGATAGGACCTATTCGACGAACAACTCTATGGGTATCAGTCGGTTAAGTGCTTATCTGAAGGTTGAAAAATCGGGCCTAAATTTTTGTATTGTTTAAATTAAAATTTTCACCGATATGAAGTCAGTACCTACATGCAGTGTAAAATGCACCTTCATTTGACAAAATAAAGTTGACAGTTGCGAGTGACACAAGAGAAAGCTTGGCGGTAAAAAGGTAATGGTGATTTACGTATTTTGAGTCGATATTCCATTGGTCTAGGCGAGCGAAATAACAATAAACACTATGTGAAAAATTTAAATAGACAATAACAATTAAACATCGGTACCAACGTTAAAATTTCATGGCAAAGTATGGTCGGCATTTTTTTTTTTTTCCACGTATATTTTGTATAATTAAAAATGGATTCTAAAAATGTTTCAAGGGTTAGAATAGATAACTAAAATTTGTTCCATGGAATTTGATGTCAATCTTTGACATCTGCAAGAAAACATCCATTATGACTAAAAGACCTTTCCACACTGACTAAGGTTACAGAAACGTACGCAAAGTCTTGAAAATATTGTTTAAAAGTATTACATTAGACAGATAATTAGATTCAGCTACATGAAACCTAGAACCTAGGCACCTCAAATTAAATCAATATAATGTCACACGAGACGTCAAGGCGTCTCAATCTCTACCTACCTACCTATATCTGTCTAGTTGGATCTGTGTGACATTATGTTGATTTAATAAGGAAGTGGAGAGGAGTGGGCACACATGTATCAGAGACCTAGCAATCTGACGCGTTTTTGTTAGTTCTTCAATAGTTTTCCTTTGCAGTGGCCCGCCGGCGGCGCAAGGAGAGTCGACCGCGGCGTCAGCGCACCACTTTCACGGCTCACCAGACCCTGAGGCTCGAGCTGGAGTACGCGCGGGGGGAGTACGTGGCCCGAGCAAGGAGGTAACAACAATGCCCAATTTTAACAGCTTTCCGAAAAGGACGTCCCACCCATGTCCATGTCTATTCGAGCTTTTATTTGTTCGTTTGTCTTGAATTATTTAGAAAATTAAAACAAATCTGGTAATTCGGATAACTTTATGTATCTAGATTGTATCTAAAATCAACACAATCTATAGCCTGTAGCCAGCCAAAGCAGCTTGTGCCTAGCTACTTAGACATTTTTCCGAAATCTTATAAGTTCATCGATAAGTTGACGGCGACTGATTGGTTGTCTCTGCTTCGAGTTTGATTTACAGGGATATCGAACAGGTAGGTACGTAATAGGAAGCTGCTGCTAAATCTATTTTTTTACGGAATTCCAGATGTGAGCTAGCAACGGCCTTGTCGCTGAGTGAAACCCAAGTCAAGATCTGGTTTCAAAATAGAAGAGCTAAAGACAAAAGAATTGAGAAAGCACAACTGGATCAGCAGTACAGGTAAAGATATAGGTGATCAGTCGTGGTCCACCTGCCTAGTTCACCAGGGTGAACTACGGGCACTTTTTCTTGCCGATGGTCCACGGGGTCCACCCCAGTACCTACACCTATACGAACCACGGGCAAAAGACTATGGACCATGGTACACCTCAAATGAATTATTTCGAATCACTGATTATTATTTTAATACAAAAATAGGTTCGGTTAGGTATCTTCATTTGCCCGAAGGATCTTACCCGTGGTCCACTTGGTTTTCGACCGTTATTTTGGTCATCGGACAACTTAAGATACCAAACTAACCTAACCTACCTATTTTTGTACTAAAATATTATTGAGTCATTTAAAATAATAGGCTATCTATGGGTCGTGGTGCACCCGGAAAAAAAGCTACCATTATTTAGATCACTGATTATTATTTTAAAACAAAAATAGTCAGGTATCTTCATTTGCCCGGAGGGCAAAATACCCAGTGGACAAATTAGGTGGCTCACGGGCAAGTCCCCGACTTAAAAGACTGCCTGATTGTAGCGTTAGGGAACAAAGTAATCGTAACGCTCTGCAATTGTCAGATTTAAAAAGAAGACTGTTTCCTTTTCCAGACAGCTAGCTGCAGCATCAGGGATGTTCCCGACGGTACTCGCCTCTCCGTACTGCCCCCCGCCCTGCCCTTGCCTGCCGACCGCGCCGCCTCAAACATTACACAAGTAGAGGACTAGAATAATGTACAAAAGAAAGTACCAGAACAATTTAAACAAAACTACCGTTACCTACCGTACTCGCTCATTGACGCAACATAACGGATGAGATGATTTTCGAAAACCTATAGTCAGGGGGTAAATCGTTATAATATACCCTACCCTTCGATATCCATTTTTGATATTTCACATTTGGAGAATTATGTCAAAAGAGCTAACGAACATAAGTCAGTCAAACTCATTAAAGAATATCGCATCCTAGTTTCATTGATATATTTCTGAAGGGATCCCATAATGGTATTAGAATTCAACATGTTGACTGCCAACCTACAACAAAAATGGAAGCCCATGGTGACGCGCATCACCTGGGCAGTTAAGGTTACAATAAATCTAGATTTATCTACGAGTATACTTGTAAAAACTAGCATGAAATGCTGGGGGGTCTCAACTCAATTGTTAATCTATTTCATAAGTAAGTAGATAGGTAAACATTATTGTCGTCGCAGTTCTCATCAGATAGGTATGAAGAGCAGTCAAGATTGATGTCCAAAAATATGTGAATACAACACGTCTCAATATGTAGCATATGTTCAGAAAATTTCTAGCATATTATTTGCTCTAAAATAAGTGTCTGTAGCTTATGGACATTCATTGCAGTGAAAGCATATGTATGTACGCGTTTTCTTGACTTTCGCCCAGTGCTGCTGTCTTAATCTTGGAGTCATACGCCATCGCTGCGGCTTAAGTTAACTTGTGATTATCAATACTCATGTGGAGGTCGATCGACCCTATGCCGCAGCGTAGGTGTTAAATGCACAAGCGCGAGGTTTAGCCGGCAGTGAATGAGTTACATAAACCCGGGTACTCGTCTGCGAGCTAAACGCCACGCGCCACACTAGGGTTTTTTGGTCGCTGTAGAATAGACCGTATAGTCTGTAAAATAAACCGTGTAGTCTTCGATGACAGTAAAATAGAGGAAGATAGGCTAGCTTTTGTAGGTATTTCGTGCTTATTGTACCTATGGGGAAATCTAACTGACATTCAATGACTAATGTTTTAAAAATTTGACAGATCCATTGTTAGAGCACGTTATTTAAGAACGCCGACCATCTTCCGCTATTTTGCTTTCATCAAAGATTGTACTAGGTACAGTCGAGGGCATAAATATCGATACAGCCATCATGTCAAATATTCGTGTCACCGACCTTATTGTATGAGGTGTACAGACAGATGTATACTATGGACAACTCATCCTTACGTGTCTTATCATATGAACAAACGTGAAATCAAGTGATAATAGGTAATGTAGTGACGTTGATAAAATATACATAAAACGTGACCGATTATTTCGCATTAAAAATAAATTGAAATTGTGTCAGGTTTTCGATTTTGTGGCGCTACTCAGGTCGCAGATATTCTCGAGTTGATTCATTCGTTCCTCCGATTATTAAAGACAATCTTATTAAAAATGATATTTTGCAGTGGTTACTTGGTCAATTTTAATACTTTGAGTTTCTTTAAGGCTTCGATAAAATAACTATTGTGTAATCCAAGAGAAAAGTCTTTGAGAAGTGTTTTTTTACATGATAAGACACTCAAGGATGAATTGACCATAGATGTTTTTGACGTCTTGGTAACGTACATATGTATAATATTTATGCCCTTGACTATTCCTACCTACCTTATTAATTTGTCCATAGGCTGAGTACATTTACGTTACTTGCGTATAATAGCGACTATGGTGGGATCGGTATAGCAGGAGCCCTGTGTCAGCAATCATTTCCATACGACATTTACCCAAAATCAATATATGACCCTCAACATGCGTCAAAATACGCCTTGGCAGTAAAGCAAAAGTGAAAATCAGTAAAAAAAACAATATACGAAATTTTGTGGGGACTGCAGCTGTCACGGAGCACACGCTATACTTATTGATCCTACTTGACATGAAAGGTAGAACTTACATTAGAAATTTGTGTTCATCAAGTTTAAACGTGAGTACCTACTTATCTTTATTTTTAGGTAGGTATAGTTATCATGTGTAAATATGATGTAAATACTAGTCAATAGTAAACGTAAAAAAGGTAGTATTAACCATTATTATGTTGAGGTATGCATAAGATTATGGAAATAAAAGATATTGGTTGTATTTAATTCATTGAAGTATTTATTTGGGCAAAGTCAACTTACCATGGCCTTTTCCACGCTGGAAAGCTCGCACGCGTATAGAAGAGTCCATGGAAAATAGTTTTTGTTTAATATATTGCACACAAGACATGTAAGAGTAAAATCTACATTAACATTGTAGTGAAATTTAGAAAACATACGAAAACAAACTGACATATAATACAAAAAACTTAACTAATAAATTGGGGATAGTCGCGCGCTAACATGTATGATTGCTGCGGAAATGTTTGGGCAAATTTATGCATTTGACTAGCTCGTCAAAGTTATTTGTGACCCTATCAACTTTTTTGAACAATCGCCAGTGGGCAAGGAGCTCATAAATATAAGATCAAGATTCTAAAGCCAAAGATGTTCGCATGTTTAGATAATTTAGAGCACCTAGCGCGCTCCGCTATACCCAATGGGATTGAATACAGATTAATAAAGGCTTTATTTAGAATGTTTAAGACTTATATAACATCATCTTCATACAACAACAATAAAAATAATTTTACAAGAGTCAATCTTGAGACAATTTTGAGTCAATCCATTCGAATTACAACTGTATGTTCAAATATCGAACAAACATTCACATCTTTCAATGTAATCTGTAATTGATTGCGTGAAAATTTCATTTTTAATATTATATTTTGGAATGTCATTATACAAGCCCTAGCTTTTATAGTTTTTTTAAGTTCAAAAATATAATCATCAGCAACAAGTTTCTGACCAACTCTGATATAGGTCTAATCAATCTTACTTATAAACTAAGAACGTAAACATTGCTTAAAGCCATAGCTTTTACAAAAAGAGACTTCAAATCAACGGTTCCCGTTCAACGTCTCACTGCGAGGCAGCAGGTGCAAAAACCTGACTAAAATTCCGTGCAGATAACAAAAATTGTGACACGTTAAATGTAAAAACTGTGATTTGAGTGCTAAACGACTATGACAAATCTTAAAATAGGAAAAATGAATCTAATGCCTACACAGTACCTTATAGTGAACCAACCTTACTCGGAGGAGAAAAAAATGTTAAATGACTATAGTTATGTAGTCGCTTCGCTAAGTCCGCTTCCCTCACTAGCTAGCCGACGCCCGGCCTACTCCCTTCTACTCTACCGCCTGCCTGCCTAGCTTCAACTAAGCGCAACTTGACACCTACACATTGAAAAATATTATCATCAGTAAACCGGACAAACGTCACCTGAAACTATTCACGGCCTATAAGAAAACCATTTCATTATTGATCACTTTTAACCCTTAAGAGGCCCCACTAGTGTAGACACTACCACAAAATCGATTACAGGCATTCTTAGGTATCCCGAATTGTCGAATTATCATTAGATACTATTAGATTTGTATCACATAACTAAATTAAAAATGTTAATTATCACAGTAATCATGTGTGGTCGATAAATAGCCTCTGCCTTGATAAGGGTTAAAATTGTTTCTGGTGTGTCTGAATTGTGTGTACAGGGACTGCTGATTGTATGCTTGAGTCTGATCGTCACAACGAAACTTATGGTTTCAGTTGTCAAGCCTGGTTTAAATTTTATTTTACACTTCCGTTTTCATACAACTGAGCTTTAATAGATTTTTTTTTTGCTGCAAGACTTTGAAAAGACCAAACTTAAGCATGTAGCACAATTTAATCTTAAATATTAATCAGTCTATAACAAAACATACAGGAAGTCAAGCTAAATCCGGATCTGAAATATGGGGAATTTTGTCATGTATGATTTTTTTCTTGATTGTCTGGTAGCTAGCTCTCAATTAGTTAAATTATAATTGTAATTGGAGGATTGAAAAACGGCAATACTGGGAAAATGCAGATTCACTAACAGCAATCAGTAAAAAAACACGTGAATATGAGTATTAAAGCATTCTCTACTCCTGTCTCGAGTGTGTTCTGTGTTACAATTTAATCAATAATTGGGATCTGCGTTCATTAAATTTCGGCAAAACTAAACATTATCATCCCTGACATTTCGTTACACACTAGACACAGGAGTATGAACCCCCATGAAGCAAATGAACACTTCATAGCCATACCCGAGTCACATACACGAATTCCACTATTCCAAATCCAGAGATTAACTTGCCCACCAGTATGTCCTTTGTGAATTTGAAGGGTACTCACAAGAGGGTGCGACTAGAACCGGCGCTGATTGCCGCCGCCACCTTGTGCGCCCATATTGTAGTTACCGCCGCCTGTGTTGTATCCGCCGCTAGCGCCACCTTGCCCACCTACAAATAAGATTATCTCGTCAACGACATGTAACGCAATATTGATCTACAAATAATACACTGCATTTGCTTTTGTTAAAAGTCTAAATTCAATTAGCTTCATAGCGAATACCTAGCAAGTAATCTCAGAGGCAGAAATCAAAATTATACTGATAATGGCTGCCACGGCAAAGACACGCTCGGCGTGGAATGTATTGATTAAAGTTTAATGACAGGCCATAAAACTAGGTCACAAGTAAGATAAACGTAACTTAAGTTCCTGTTTTTTTGGACGCCTAATCAATTGTGTAGGAATCACAATATTATCAGAATCATATCATTGGTCATTTAAAATTAAATTAGCAGCTATCTATCAAACAATAATGTTAATCGAGTGGCACTGCCGAACCATATTCGTAATTTTTTCTTCACAAAGAATCAAACAATTTTAACCCTTGGATCGATCATATAGATTTAACCTTTAAAATGGCTAAAGGAGAATTGAATTACAAAGATTTCAACCCCTTCCAAAATTAAAAAATGGGTTTTATGTTTAAATTACCTTGATTATATGGCTGAGGACGCGAATTATTGTAATTGGCGCGCATAGGTCCACCAGAGTAGTTTTGCTGGTAGCCACCCCCAAAGTTATCCGAAGACTGGCCCCACCCGCCCTGGTCCCCGTAGCCCTGGTTGCCCCAGCCGCCGCCGCCGCCGCCGCCACCCTGGTTGTTGGACTCCCAGGGATTTTGGTTACCCCACCCGCCTTGTCCGTATCCTGCAATGGTATGGTAATTTTGTTATAGTATTTATGGTTCTTGACTTTTTCAAACATTAGAAGCTAAACAAGGTTGTCGTCAGTCTAGATGGGAGTTATAGGTTCATTTACAGGATACCTATCACCAGAAATGCTTCACAAAATGAACTGTATCCAAAAGTATCTACCAATCTTTGTAGTTTAGGATGATGAGGCTACTAGGAAGAGGTGTTTAATTCAAGCAATAGTGAGGGTTTCCGAGATCGTATCCCAGTCAGTGTAAACCTAAAGCAAGTGCGAGTACCTTGGTTGTTGCCCCAGTCCTGGTTGTCGCTCCCGCGGCCGCCCCAGCCGCCGCCGCGGCCGCCGCGCCGGCCGCCGCCGCCCCCCCCCGGCCCGCCAGCGGCCATCTCGGTCTTAGACAAAGCCTTCTTCACGTCTAAATGACGACCTTTCACTTTGTGGTTCTGTTGCACTGGAAAATTTTAAGTTTAAATGTTGGGTTAGTCTTTGATTACATTTTAAATGATTTTCCCGTTTCTCTGTGAACCATACCTGAAACGTCTACAATATTGTCTATCAATAGTGTAAAGTGATTAAACACATTCTATGGCAAAACAAGCTTATTCTTTTATTAAAGGCAACACACTCTTAACGCCCTTTGTTATGAGTGTCTATGGGCAGTGGTGATTTCTTTCCATCAGGCGACTCTTATGCTCGTTTTTCCCCTAACACATTAAAAAAAGGTGACCCAGGATTTTTGTTTGTCGAAATGTCAATAATGTAATGAACCATTAATTGTTTCAAAATACCTAGTACCATTATACTTCTATCAAAATTCATTAAAATGATACAAAATTCCAATTCTACATTATACGGGTTGGACATCATTTATTACTAATTAGTTGATGATTATTTACTAATGTGTTTTTAATCATTGTATTATGATTCAGCCACAATAAAATTACTCAATATTGTGCATGCAGGATGTAATCAAAGACTGGTATTGTTATTCAGAAAAACATTTACAAAATAATGTTGTTTGTTATTATAATTTTGTTATTGAAAGATAAACACATTGAAAAACAACAATACCTACAAGCAATACAAATAAATAATACCCATTTCAGCAGTTTATCTTTAAATTTATACAAATTCCCAATACACCTTTTTTTAACATTCTTAGTGTTCTTTACCATAATCAAATTCTATACAATCATTGGAAATTCAACTTGATTTGACCTAAATCTACAATCCAACAAACATTGCAATTGAAATAGAAGTTTATAACCTAACAAACAAGTAGTAATTGAAAAGATGCTTTGTCATGGTCTATCAAGAAAAGTAGTTGTTTTTAATACTTACAGCATATCCTATCTACAGGGTCGTAATCTTCAAATTCAATGAAACCAAACCCTCTTTTCTTCCCTGTATCTTTCTCTGTTACCAGACTCACAGATACAATATTTCCGTATGAACTGAAGTATTCCCTCAAATCTTCCTCCTCTATGTCTTGCTTTAAACCCCCAACAAACAGCTTCTTCACAGTGGCACTAGCATCAGGCCTCTTGATTTCTTCTCTGGGCACTGCCCGTTTAGGTTCTACAACCCTACAGTAGAAATAAAACTAATAATTATTGGGTCACAATCCCAGATCTACAGATGCTTCGTACATCTGTGGTCACAATGTTCAAATCAAATGGTATAATCCATTTTGGCAAGTTGAAATCGGGTCTAGGTGTTCAATATTTGAACATGATCTTTTGACATTGCTGTACAGATATGTCAGTGCCTAGACATCTCCAATGTATCTGATAGTTACTGAACAAATAAGTTTGGTATGACATCCATCACTAAGTCAAGTACTAAAATACCATTAATAGTGTGATTTTAACTTTTTCAACGTCATTTACTTATGTCCTAGTGGACACCAAGAACAGAAGAGAAAAACTGACCTGCCATCAATCTTATGGGGTCTGCTATTCTGCGCCTCATCAACCATTTGCGCACGGGAGTAAGTGATGAATCCGAAGCCTCTTGACCGCTTCGTCTGCGGATCTTTCATTACCACCACGTCTACAATTTCGCCCCATTGCTCATAGAATTCTTTCAGAGACGTATCGGTCGTTCGATAATCGAGCCCTCCGATGAACAGCTTACGCATATGTTCTGGCTCTTCCTATTAAAAAACAAAAAAGAACATGGAACGAACATTCTAGAATCAAAATTAAGATGCATGCACAAGGGAATTAAAAAAAAAACTCACGTATTCATCACCACCACCTCCGCTGGGCTTCATGTTCATCTGAAGTAGTTTTGGTACAGTAAGATATTTACTACGACTTTTAATGTAAATGTAGATACTCTAATATCAATTTATTATTTCAGCAAGAATTTGCGGTTAGCGACTATAAAATAAAAGAAAATTGATAACGATGACAACAAATGGTAACGTCATTCATTTTTTTCTGTTGTTCTTTTTTTTAAATGGTCACACTTTTTAAATTTATTCACCTTCATGGAGGTATTATGACTAAAAACGTTAAACATTACTAAATTACTCTTTGGTCTTTGGTATTAAATGGCCTAAAAAAAATATTAGCGTAGGTCAAGCCGGTTGGTAATGTTACATTATTTTACTTTATAGGTCATGGGATGGGGTAAATTTTGCTTCATAGTGGCATTACTAGCAGTGTTAGCTGAATTGTTATTTTTTAAATAGGTTCTGTTCTGGTAATATATAATGTGGACTTAATTTCTTTTACAAAGTTACGTTGCGGTAATTTTTTTAAAATAATCTAAATATTTTAGATGCGCAACTACAATATTTTTTCAATTTTATTGTACCTATATTGTTTCATTAATTCGCAAGTGCTACTTTAGTTAAAATAAAATTTTATTTTTATTACAAATTGTCATTGACTTAAAGTACGTTCAACTAAACGTGCTAAATAAAGGGGAAATATTATTAAGCAATCTGACAACACAGCGTGGAGCGCCAGTAGCGCCAGCGCGCCACGCAAGCGGCGATCGATATAAGTTGAATATCCGTGACGACCATTTTCTTTTATTTCTTTTTGGCGTGGCTTCGGTGTCGAACGGTCGTCTCGTCTCTGAAGCGCCGGAAAGATTATAATTATTCTTTAGATTCTTTAGATATAGTATCTAGTTCTCGAAGTTCTTTTGATTGAAAGTGTTTCCATTTGATTTGAAAATGAGACCGCAGCAAAACGGAGATGATGGCTTTGTAAGTATTCTATTTTCGCCTGGGGTGTGTGTGACTCACTTTTTGTACTTACTATAAAACCGAATGTTTTTTACGTGCTTGACATTTAGTGCGATCTTGACAGTATATTTCAACTGCAATGTTAAAGTATTCCCTAAGTACCTATTTTGGTAATTTTATCTAAGTTCAAGTGCATAATCTATGTTACACCGACCCGGTTCAATAAAATACCACGCCATTCCCGTCCGCCATTTTGTTGACCGAGAGTTCTACTTTCAGGATGAGCCAGAAGTTCATCGTAAGATATTTATCGGTGGTCTGAACTACCGCACCACAGATGATTCTCTAAAAAGTCATTTTGAGAAATGGGGGGAAATTGTAGATGTTGTTGTCATGAAAGATCCCAAGACCAAGCGTTCTCGCGGATTTGGCTTCATTACATACTCCAAAGCTCATATGGTTGATGACGCGCAGAACAACAGGCCACACCGCATTGATGGAAGGTTTGTACCTTTTTAAACTCAATGTATTTCCTGCAGTCCAGCTATATAAAAGTTACATTAAAACTTTTATATCGTTTTAAACTGCATAAATAATTGTACACCACTTGGTGAATGTCTCATGAAATTCTAACACGTGGCATTTTCTGTGGGGTCAACAAGTAGGATATGTATTCAGGAGTGATTTATTTATAAACTCATGTATGCGCGTTATTTTTCAATGTATGTTTTATCTACACAGGGTGGTCGAAACGAAGCGAGCTGTTGCTCGTCAAGATATCAAGAATCCTGAGGCCGGTGCAACAGTTAAGAAACTGTTCATTGGCGGTATTAAGGATGATCATGACGAGGAGCAACTCAGAGAGTATTTCTCGAGTTACGGCAGTGTCCAGAATGTTAGTATTGTCACTGACAAAGCCACAGGAAAGAAACGTGGATTTGGATTCGTGGAATTTGATGATTATGATCCAGTTGACAAGGTTTGCTGTAAGTATAATTACAATATTTTTTTATTTCGTGCCACAACCTTGCCCCAGGATGGATTTTGTATCTAGGTCTGGCTTCTCTAGTTGTGGAGATTAAACTATTGATTTTAGCTATACCTGATTATCAAGCAAATGGTAAATCTGGTACGCAAGTCAATGTACATTGACAACTTTTTTTACTAATTTGGTTTAATTTTATACATAACATTTTAGTAAGTAGGTACATTATTAAGCTTTTTGCTTTCGATTTGTTAACAGTGAATGTCCCTCACAAAATCAATGGGAAGCAGTTGGATGTTAAGAAAGCTTTACCAAAGGATGGATCAGACCAGCGAGGTGGTGGTGGTGGCAGACAAGGCCAAGGAAGAAATGACAACTGGGGTGGTAATGGAGGTGAGTAGTCTTAATTTAAAACTTACTAAGTAAGTTCTTTAACATAGTTGTATTAAAAAAATTATACGATTTCAGGAGGCTACAGTGGTAACAACCAAGGCAGTTGGAACAATTCTAATCCTTGGGATAATAACCAAGGAGGAGGATGGGGTGGTAACCAAGGAGGTGGTGGATATGGGGGTGGTGGAAACCAGCGTGGAAGTGGGGGTAGCTGGGGCGGGAACCAAGATTTTGGAAATTATGGTCAACAGAGCTACAGTGGAGGCCCCACCAGAAACCAACAATATAGCAACAACCGTGCAGCACCCTATAACATGAACCAGGGTGGTGGCGGCGGCGGTGGCGGTGGCGGCTACAGCGGCGGAAACTATGGGGGCGGTGGTGGCAGGGGAGGACGTTTTTAAACTTGGTATGTATGTTTCTTTTATACTTCATTCATTCATTGATGTTGCCACTTCAGTCATAATTTTCTAACAATCGTACCACCTTCATACCATCTTCCGAATGAAACATAGGATGTCTTTAGTTCAGATTAATTTACAGGTCAGATATCTGATTAATTGTTAAATCCCTACATAGCATTAACATGAAGCGTAGGTACAGATAGTAACTACCATGAGTTTTAGCCAACCCAACAGTTACAATGATTAATGCTATGCTGGTAGTGCTTAGTGTTAGTGTGTTTTACATAATATACATGACTTATTAAAGGTTTTTTCAATCTCTAGGTTTCGTGCTAAGTACACTAGTAAAGCAGTGTTAACCGTGCTAGTGTAGGCAGTACGCTCCGGAGCACTAGTTACACACCTCATGGTCCACATGCGAGACCACCTAGGAGAAGCCGTCGGGAAAATCCTTAGAATTTAGCTGGAGTTCTTGTCTCTTTCATAGAAATATGAATTAGAATATTTTAAAATGTGTACTGATCTTTGTAAGTTTTGATCTTCTATTTATTGTCGTACTTAGGTACTTACCGTGACATACTTTTAAGGAATATAGCTATGTAAAATGAAAATTAGAGTAACATTTTTTACAGTAATAAAACTAATAAAGTACAATTTAGGATAATGATGTAAGAACTCCCCTTTATAGTAGATGCTAGGTGTATGAGATCAATGAGATTTGAATGACATAGAATATGGAGAATCATGATTCAGACTATTTTCCTGACTTTTACTCAGTATTAAGTTCTCAATTAGCTGTTAAATGAAAATATAGGCGTATAATTAAAACTGTAGGTTAATTTAATGTAAAATAAAATTTAATACAAACTGTAGGGTTGTTTCTTTAGATCTGTAAATATTCCTTTATTTTTTTTTGTTTTGAGAGATGTAGATGCTAAGAACAGAAGCTGGATAAAATTATTTTCCACTCAAGTAATTGAGTCAAGGAATATTACTCAAACCATAATACCTTTGTATCAAATCAATTATTGGTATTTGTTTTTGTCTTAGTTTCCTTTTAACAGGTGTACCACCTCTCTACCTAGTTGAGGCTATAACTGTATCTTGTGGCCGAAATATTCAAGTGTTTGTATGTAACGGTAATGCTGTAACGGCGCCGTTAGTTGAGGCTTGTGGCACTGTCAAAATAAAAATTCTTTGTCACTAAGTCTTAACTAACTGTAGGTATATAATAAATTGTTTTCGTGAGGATTCACTGCCGGGTGAAAGTTAGCCAATTATACACAAAGGCGTTCTTCGTTCCCATTAGCCATACACCGAAGTACACAATTGAGGTATGAAAATTGCTTTGCTTTGAGGTTACATACAGTCTGACTTGGTAGATATTTTAGGGTAGGTATTTTCAGGCAGCTTCAAAGTCCTGTATGTACATCAGAAGTCTAAGGTAGGTTTATTATATCTAAATACTTAAAATAACTGGCTGGTGGGTACTGGGGTCTAACGCACTCCTAGGTACAGTTTTTGCACTGCCTCATGTATCTAGT
This sequence comes from Pandemis corylana, assembly GCA_949127965.1. Lineage (NCBI taxonomy): Eukaryota > Metazoa > Arthropoda > Insecta > Lepidoptera > Tortricidae > Pandemis > Pandemis corylana. The sequence goes on along the minus strand of OX421859.1, from coordinate 5,346,666 downwards.
CTTAAGATGTCAACCCGCCTGCTGAATATTAATCAACAGCTAGCGAAAAAAGGTACCATGTACTTATTTAGATAGATGAGGCGTACTCTTTTTTACTTTGAATTTCAAGTCTCACCATACTGAAGCTAAAATCATTAGCTTACTTCACAAATCTTATGAAAGATTTAAAGAGAAAGTAAAATATTAATGTGAGATTTTTTTTTATGATAGTGATGTGATAGTAGGTATCAAATCAGTTAAATTGTCAGCGCGCCCATGATACTAGAGTAGTTAAAACCATCGATGTCACTCATTATGATACGAGATATTTGTAAAAAATAGCGTGTGAATGTTCGTAATTAATTGATTTTGTCCTGACCCTTCAAATGCAGTCCTTTCCCACTAGTTTTATCGAAGGCCCCTGAAACATGCTATCGGGAGTGTTCTATTTAGCAGTAGAAAGTCTCCATCCATTGGAATGGAAGTGGACGATGTGCTTTAAATATAAAAGCTCTTTCGTAATGCTCGTTGTTATTTAAATGAGGAAAAGGGTTTATGAGAAAATAAGTCTAGGGTATTTAATTAACAGGCAGGGAATTTGGCACAAAAATTTAAAAGATGATAACTAGGTACCTATCTGGATCTTACCTAATTCTGAAAGAATTTGTTAATTTATTTAACGCTGCAAAAATAACTTGATGACAGTTTTTTTCACGGTTACTGAAATACATTAGACCAGTGATTTTCAAAGTGGGGGGCGCGCCCCCCTAGGGGGGCGCAGTGACCTGCAAAGGGGGGCGTGGGCTACGATACAGGACCTTATAGAACCTTATTAACAAATTCCTTGTGTTTATGCTTAACAGCCTACGGCTGAATTATAGGGGGGGGGGGGGGGCGCAAAGTTTTATCTTTTTAGAGAGGGGGCGCGTAATGAATAAGTTTGGGAACCCCTGCATTAGACATATTTTCTAACGCGAAATTGGCAGAGCGGCATGCTCCGAAAACTTGTGTTATCTTCTAATAACATCACTGCGAGGCAGCTTCGTGAAGCATGACTTCGAGTGTGTCCCGTTCGTCCGTTCGGTTGACCGATCAATCGCTTCAACGGGATTTATTTTTCCCTTTTGACCGACGCTGTCTTTTTAATTATATTAGGATTTAAAGTGATCATACACGACTACTAGAATGACCATCGGGAGAAATAAATCCCGTTGGACCGATCGTCGGTCAACCGATCGGACAAACTGGAAACGCTCATGATATCGTTTAACATAAGGCTATTTAAAGTTTTCGTGGAATGCAGTGCAAGTAGTGTCGCTGATCATTCAATTAAATAGGCAGGTATTGGTACTACTTAACAGAAGTGTATGAATAGTCTTTAAACATGCGTTCGTAATACACACTTTGTTCCTTCAATGAAGTTTATACATCTTGTGTGATTCCAAAAAGCCGTTAGTAAATATCAATAGTCATGTAAACACGGGTTACAAATTTATATATCGGATTAGAAAACTGAAAAGTAATAGCACACTCATTCTTCCTAATAGAATGATATGGAAAGGTTTACTCCCAACATTTTGAGCAATGTCAATGAAATTAAAGATTAAATTAATAGAAGACATTCCGGATCACCATTATGAATACTCTCCACTCTTAGGTTATTTTGGTTCTAATCAGTTTCGTTTTATTTTCCATGACGAACTGCGGGAGGGACTGGGGTCATTACGATCTGCAAAGTTACTATCTATCATCTTCAGGTGAGTACCGTGTTCTTTCCTGTGAAATTGGTATGTAAGTACTTTTCTATTTTTATTATAGCTATTTTTTAAATAAAATTTTTAAAATACCACTGCCTTTTTTATGACATCCCAATTTTTTTTAAGTCTTCTACTGCTAAGGGGAATTTCTATTCTAAAATGGGACAACAAGTAAAGTGTACAAGGGGACTAAGATTGAGCTAATCGGATAATGATCTTTATGCGTCAGTTAGCACCTGAACCTGAATCTATCGGATAATATAAGACTAGAGATTGCCCTCTTGGTTTAAGATTCTGGGAAAAGAAAAAAGTAAAAGGAAAAAGAAAGTAAAAGCAGCATACAGAAAACTGCTGCAACTTTATATTCACGAACAGCGGCGCCGTCGTAGTCCGTTAATTTAAAACTGCTGCACGCAGGCATACCTATTTTATGAACCTTCTCGAGGGGGGACGCCACTGTTATGTATGGCAACCGCAACTATATCAAAAGACGACTTGACAAGAGCTAATTCTATACCTAAACGGGAATTATGAAGTTCCATCACTGCAAAAATGTTGAGCTGTTATAAAGAAAATCGATGTCCCTATATAGATTTGATTACTATTGACGATTTAAGAATTTTTAAATTAGGATATCTTGAACGATGTTGACAAGAGTCCACAACGAGGGTTCTATGGATGACTTTCCCTTCATCCCTTCTATCTGACATTTGAAGCGACATCTCGCAGGAAAACTAAACAAAATAAGTGTCATTGTACGTACTAAGAGTGTTTGCCGTCGGTCCAATCGGTTCAACGGGATTTAATTTTCCCTTTAGTCCGACGCTCTCTTCAATTATCATTCAGTGATCATTCATGTTTTATTATGATCGGACAAATGGGACGATTTCGACCTATAGGTTCGATTAGTATGACCATCGGGAAAATCAAATCCCGTTGGACCGATTCGTCGGTCAACCGATCGGACGAACGGGAAACACTCCTACTTATAGTACGAGAGCCCACGACCAAAATTTTTGTCTCATAGCAATACGGCCAAAACCGCATCAAATCGATAGATACGATTATCCTGAACTCGAAAATACCAATATCAGACATTTTCCGCGTAGCGTTTGATCTGACCGAATTTTCAAAATTGTCAAAGAATTTTACCGAACTGCATCATAGCAATATGTCTGATTTGCAGACTGTAGTTGAATGATAGTTCTGAGATACCGGAAACATATTTTTCAGACGTTAGTGGTGTAGCGCAAACCGGTAAAATCACTTAAAAAAATTAAAAATGAGACAAAAAAAATGTCTCATAGCAATACGTCTGAAAATCTTTTTTATTAGTAAATTTTGGTTATTTGATGCGAACAAAACAATTTTCAGACGGAAATGTGAACGCATTAAATTTTGAGACCGTTTTGAAAATGTTAACAAATTTTACCGATCGGTATCATAGCAACATGTCTGAAAATTGTTGGACATGATAAAATAAGTTGTCCACATGTGCAAAAAATTTATATCAGACAAATTAAGTGTAGCACCTTCTCTATCAGACAACTCTTCGATACTCGATAAAAATCGTATTGAGGCATCTTGAATTCTCTGTTACAAACCAATGAATACGTTGCGACCCTGAATTTATTAGATGATAATTAACAAAGAATTTACCCGATTCTTGAATATCTATGAAGGCTGTAAATTTAAAAAAACATTTAACAGAGGCGTCGGCCAGGCGACTCCGAAACGTTATTTTCGTTTTTGGGAGTATATGCTACACTTAAAGTGTCTGAAAACAGGTTTTTGGTAATCCTGGCAGCAATACGAAAAGGGTAAAAAAAAAATTATCCGTATTGCTATGATACAGGTCGGCTAAATTTGTTGACATTTTCAAAAATGCGCTCAGGCTATATGCTACGCGCAAAATGTCTGAAAACAAACTTTTTCGTAATACAATTATAAAATCTATGTACATTTTCACTATCAGACGTATTGCTATAATACCGACTGCCTTTTTTTTTTGACACAGCAGAAATGGCCTCCCACGCTGTTGCTACACTTTCGACCGTTCCTACACACCTAGTCGGGTTCAGAATCATACAATCTAACGATTTTATAGGGTTTTTGCCGTATTGCTATGAGACATGGTTTTGGTCGTGGGCTCTAGAACTATTACAGTAAGTACTTGACCTTTAGGGAAGAGTAACGCCTTGCTCGGCAGTGGCCATAATAGTACATTATGATACAAGTGTGCTATGTTGGTAATTACACACGAGGCGTATTGTACGCGCGAGCGGTAGCGAGCGCGGGTAAGAGAGCCGAGATGTGTAATTACCAAAGCACACGCGTCGCATACGACGTTTTTCAACACATTTGCGAGGAAAAATAAATAAAATTTAGTTAATAAAAGGACTTTAAGAACTTTAGTTTACCTTTGTTACCAGACATTGCTTACCTGGAGCTGCTTTAGAACTTTACTTTATCATTTGGTAATTAACACCTTGGATTTCTTACTGATATCTGTCCGAACATTGTCCGAACATATTTTAGTATTTCCAGCGACGGACACTACATTTCTTTATTACTTGAACTCGTAATTTTTAAAGTAATAAAAACACAAAGTCTGAATCAACAATATCAGTGAAAAATGGCGGCAGATATTATTTCTCCGCGCCAATCCGCGCGCAGCACTCGCGCATGCGCGCTGTGCACTTAGCACGCGCGTGACGAAGACACTGACACAGACTCCAAACAGCCAAATATTAAAATTATAATAAAAAATAATTAATCAATGCCTGAGATTGCAAATTATGTTCAGTTTTAGATAAAAATGAATAATTTGTCGAAATTAAATGTTTATTTACCATCTTTTCCCTAAAATAGTTTAATATTCACGAAAATATTCCTTGTTCCTATAGATAACTGAACTTTTTGCTGAGATTAAAAAATATATATATTACCGCACTCGTGCGGTAATATATTACAGCACTTGTGCGTAATAAGCGCAATTATGAGCGTAAATGCAGTGCAATAAGACTCAATTTACGAGCAAGTGTGTTGAAAAATCTTGAAACATTACTACCTATAGGAGAAATCACTTAGAGCAAGCAATTGGAGAAATTTACCCCTAACTTTACGGTGAATCATCGTAAGGAAACCTGCACAAAGTAGTTCATGTCAATCAGGGATACTGCAGCCTTCTTTTAATGAAAGAATTTTTAAAATCCGCCCCGAAATTGAATTTACTTATTTTTATCCTACGGGAATTTTATATTTTCCCGGATCAAAAGTAGCCATATATGTCAATCAAGGATTTTGTAGCATTCTATTTGTGAAATATTTTTTTAGATCAGAGCGAAACGTTGAATTCACTTATTTTAATCCCGCGGGGAATTTGCATTTTCCCGGAGAAAAGTAACCTATATCAATCTGGGATAGTGTAGCTGTCTATTATTGAAATAATTTTTGAAATCGGCTCAGTAGTGTCAGAGACAACCTCTTAAACAAAGAAACAAACAAAAGTCAGGATATTTCCCTATCCCGTGGGAATTTCGAAAAATCCTTAGTGCACTCTAGGTACATTTGTGTCTGATTTCAAATCTCTAGCTCCAATAGTTTAGGCTGTGCGTTGTCTGTCAGTCCGTTTCAGTCACGGTACTGTTTTATAGGTATAGATATAAATAAAATAAAATTCAGAGTCCCTCGCCTAGCTATTATGTACAGTCAGCATCAAAAGTTGTCAAACATCAGAAGAGCGCAAAAATATCTGCACACGACTATCGCAGAGGTTTTTAAGAGGGTGTTGTAGATCTTTTTGAGCTCTTATTACTTAATGAATGATTCTTACTCAATCACGTTAGAAGGGCTAACAGATTGGATGAAATTTGCTACAGAAATAAGATTAATTTCTGGAATAGCTCGAAAGCTACTTTTATCGTTGAAAGTTGCGTAGTGCTTAATAAACAAAACAAGCAGGCGAAGTCCCGGGCAACATACCTACGTACCCATGCACAAATCACGTCTCTATCCCTCACTGGGTACTTAGACCCCAAGGTGACAAAACCTACAGGCCACGTTTGGCAAGATTGTGGGCGTATAGATGGAAAATGGAATCAAGTGATGGTTGTTGCTAGCTGCATCGCCTATAACATGATTCCTATGATTTTCGCCCATTCTCTCGAGGGGCTTTTACCATCTGCGCAGGAAGAGAAGCAACTGGTACATTCTATATTTTTTCTTTGCTCTCAGACCAGCATGGAAGACGATATTTCTCATGGCCCCGTGCAACAGTTGGCAATATTTATTAATAAATTTATCGATAGATATCAGATCCTACTCGATTTATCACGGCAATTTCATACGCTGGCGTCGCGTAGGTTGAAGAGTTGCAGTGTTTCTTTTTTCGCAAGTTTGTGTTCTTGCAAGTAGGTAAGTAGATGTTATTATTAGAGGGGATCTCTACATAACCTCATACTGGAGTTGGAGCAAGGAGATGATCCGGGGGCAAGGGAAGTTTGACACTTTTGGAATCCGACATTTTGCGGCTGGTAGGACCTCGTGCATGGTGTGTCCGGATCGCTACCAACGTCTTACTCGCTAATCCTGCCGCCAAGCAGCAGTGTGTGCGCTGCTGTGTTCCGGCGTGGAGAGAACGACGGCCGATGAAATTACTGGCACATGGGAAATTCTATATTAGCCCTCTAGGCTAGCAAGTGGCAACGCATCTGCAATAATCTAATGTTGCGGGTGCTGGGTGGTGGTGCTTTGCTTACCTACTTACCATCAAGTACCACTTGCTGGTTTTCTTTGTCTAGGATATTAAAAATAAGAACTAAGTATACCTATGTAGGTAGGATAATTAGTATGACTGATTTACACACATGGTATTTAGTGTAAGTGGCCCGTATTAAGCACTAGCTGTTGCCCGCAACTTCGTCTGCGTAGAATTCATTTATAAATAAAAAGTAGCCTATGTGTTATTCCAGACTATAATCTATCTATGTTCCAAATTTTGTCCAGATCTGTCCAGCCGTTCTGGCGTTAAAGAGTAACAAACATACATCCATTCATACTTACAAACTCTCGCGTTTATAATATTAAGTAGGATTATAGCATCTTCATGATCGAGAATAACTAAAAGTCGCGGTTAGCTCAGTCGTGTTGCGGAAATGCCATTACACTACGGATTTCACTTTCAGCTCGCTGGAAAATCCAACATCCGTAGCCCGTACCATCGACCGCCAATTGTATCCAGTTGATTCTGTTTATTTTTTCTAAACCCGTATTCAAGACCAAGTAAGCGATATCAAAGCCATTCGAAAGTGATTTTGTTCGTAGCTATACCTACCTATATACCGTCAATGACTAAAAAATTTTGCTACTTAAGTACAAATAGTGGATGGCGTACGCTCTCTACTGAGGTATGTAAGTTTTTTTTTTTTATGTTAGAGAGGCCAGACAAACGAACTAGTGGGTCACCTGATGGTAAATGATCACCACTGTCCATAGACACCCGCAGCGCTTTACGCGATGCCAGTGCGTTGTGAAGTTATGAGTGTGTGTGAAGGAAATGCAGTCGCGTAGCTTACTACCGCAGAACCCAGTCGCAATTGACAGGTCCCATCACTCCAAACTCGAGTGATATGACACCTTGTTGCGATAGGGTTCTATCTACGGTGGTACGTGAATACTGAGGTTAGTTCTCGTGGCCCCACTGTTAAAAAATCCTCAATAGAGATAATAATTATAGTTTAGGTTTGTTAGGTAGGTAGGTACCTACCTTCAAATGCCCGAAGGGCAAACGGAATAGAAATAGGAACCCCGCGAGTAAATAAGTCCTTATCCGCCCCTGATAATTCCTGACGCTATAGCGTTGTTTACACCAACTGATTTTCAAGTCACGCTTTACTACTACAATAGGTACCTACTTAAGTACATCGCATAACTAGTTACTACCGACAGAATAACTACACAATACATGTTAATGCAAGCAACAATGTAGGTAGTCTGCAAACGGGCTGAGTATAGCAGCGCAGGCGCCGGGCAGTGGGGCTGCGATTTTGGCACGAAGTGAAAGCGCGAGTGGTGTGACCGAGGGGCGCACAGCGGTCTCGGCGCCGTCGCGGCCGTCCGCCCGCACCACGATGCCCTGCCTTCACCGAGTCATTCAGTGATCGAGATGCCGCGCTAATAAATGGTGGCTCTGGTTATTGTAGACGCGCTCTCAGCCCCGGACCCTCGCGACAATGTGCCCATGGACAACAGTGGCCATCGTGTTTGTGGTTGTTGTTGCCGACGCCGACGCCAGGGAGATCAGTTCGCCGGACATCGCAGCGCTTGATAACCATGTGAGTTTGTAGTCTCGACGGAATGACCAGCGATGAAAAATCTTCCTGTTTGTTCCTCAATTAGAAATCCTTAAAGCACCTCCTTTATTTCGCAGTTTTAAGTTAGGTTACCTACCCAGCAGTAATTTATAGGTAGGTATATAAATAGCTCATAAAATAGTTTGTCGTAACTGACTGATGAATATAGGAAATCATCAACTATACAATACACAATCAAAACTACTTAACTGTATTGAACACCACAAATCGGTACGAAACAATACAGAAGATGATAACAGTAGAAATGCTGAAATTATTTAAATTCACACGATATGGAATGATATTTCTACTCAGGACTTGTATTAAATTTAATTAAAGCTCTTAGCAGGTAGGTAGCCAGCTTAGCTGCTAGACGTATAAGTATGAGAACCAATTTATACTATTCACCTAAAAACATTGGGTTAAGTTGACTATTGGCCAATGTAGGTACTACACTAGAATAGATGCTCCTTTTTTAAAATCACCAAAAAGTTAACGTTTATTTTACCCATCATTTTTCCCATCTAGTCAAATTCAAATCAAGGTCCAAAAATTAATGATAAGCTAATACCTACTTCAAATTCAAATTGAATTTCGACCGTTGATGTTTAATACTCTAAACTTCCTCCTTTCCTTGTGCCCCTTTATCGTACTACCTAGTTAGACTAAGGTTGTTTATATTGTCTTTTAACACGTGCATAGCTCAGCTTGCAGTGAATTGCACCCGTGCATTGACACCAACCATGCACTTTTACTTTCCGATAGCCGAGCTCCGCCATTTCTTGCCGGTTGGGTATCACTGCAGGGCAAGTGGTAATTAAGTAAAGGACAGGCTATAAGGGTTCATTAACATGTAGTAACTACTACTACTAAGTGGTTATTGTTTATCTAATTGGCATTGTTCATTTTTTTTAGTATGCTCCAATTCGAAAACCATTTCGAGGAAAACCATCAATTATCCGATTTATCTTGTCCGATTTCAAAAATACTTTATGATTGCAGATATTTTTGTAAAAGTACTTTGAACCTTTGTTTGACCGAACGACCGGGTTTTTAGACAGAATCCAGCATCGAATGTTTGCCACAAAAATGAAAAAAAAAGTTTGGCTAAGGCAACTGACACGTGTCACTGTCAAATCTAACAAAACCATAGACAAAGCCGTTTCTTTTTATAGCCAGCCGAACGAAGGCGATTGGGATTCTGTCTAAATTCACGAATTATCAAACAGCGAAAATATATTTATTATTAATTAACAAAGCTACGTAAAAGCAAAATATTCAAATTAGTTGCTTGAAATAGTCCATTTTATCAAATAAAGGTGTTAAAAGCACAGCTTAAAAAAAATGAACAATGCCAATGCAACCATCCTTCACCTTCTTTGGACTTTTAACACAGGTTAACATCGAAAGTATGTAACTTCTATCTTTACCACATAATTATCTTCTGGACACCGGTTCCATGCCCAGGGCCCACGATCTGCAGGGGCCTCGATAGTCCAGGTAGTCTGGCACCAAAATCGTTTTTTTTTACTTTCGAATAAGGCCCCAGGATACTGTAACCTAGGGCCCTGGCTCTTAAAAAGGTGGCCCTATCATCATCACCGCTAGCGTTTCTCAAAGAGCGGTCGCTGAACATCTTCAGACAAGAGCAATTTACGACCGTCAATCAAATTTACAATCTTCCTTCTTTATAGTACAATCGTCGTGGATATCGACCACGGTGTGTTTTGCAGGCTTGTTTATGCCAAATGGGAAAAAATAGAAAGAATCGTAATAACTGGGTCTGATAGATGAAGCGGAAGTGCACCACTTTCGCTTTTACGCGTTGCCCTGTTATGAAGTTACATAAGAACACGTGGTAGGAATGTTTCCTCACGAAATAGTGACCGCATTTGCATATGCCTAAGGATCGAACTTGACTAGACTGACGCCTACATACGCCCGTGCCACTTCGTAGCTTGACATTAAAAAGTTGAGTTAGTTGACGTAAGAACACTGTTTGGATCGTAAATTTCGCATGAAAGGTGCTGCATGAATTTATAATGTAAAACAAATATTATAAAACTTGGATTATAGGAAAATACAGAACGTATCTACTTACAGCTCGAGTAGGTACCTAGCTACTACTTTATTTAAGTACCTCAGAGAAGGAATGACAACCACTTTATATTAATACTGCTGACTTCATCTATGTATTCGTTGGATACCTTAAGGCGGATGCTCGCGTTAGCTCATTGAAGAAGTCCCGTTAGATGGCGCTGTAATCAATGATGTGTGTTTTTTGTAGTTTTTAGAAGATTCTTAGAACACTTATAGATTATCAATTGATTTGCGCACACAGTTTAATACGGCCGATTTTTTGAGACTACACTCAGAAGGTAACAATGCACCAATTCGGAGAATAGCTGCACAAACGCTGGTGTCACTAACGGCCCTATACAGATACTAGTCTTACACACACATGCAAATAGGCGGCAACTGGCGGAAAAATATTGCAACACCTTGCTAAGCTGTTAGCGTAATTTTTCACGTTATATTTACGTTTTTATATCAACTTTACTTTTACCAGAAATTTTACAAATCTATACGTACAAAACTTAAATCGTATTATTTCAACCATTTATAACTTTGGAATGGCTGCACGGATTTTTATGATTTTTGATTTGTTAGCTTTCTCTCTTCCTCGAATAGCCAAATATCTTATCATAAATATGAAAAATGCACAAAAAAAAACTCTTTAATTTTTCGTATGCAGCGCCATCTCTGACAAAAACTGACTTTAAGGCGGAATATTTTTTGCCAGCTCGGCTAGTTACAAATACAGAATAATAATATTATATATGAGTCTAGCAGATGCAAACATGTGAATCAATGCCACCTTCAACCCTTTTTGAATATTAGGGAGTTTTTTTTTGTACTTTGTTAGATAGAGGGCTATCGTATTTTATCGTATTTGTACTCACTAGTTGGCGCCACTGTAGAGTAAGGTATATCATATCAGATTATTCAGGATTTCTTTTAATTTATCTTTAATAGCAAGCTATTTATTACCCACAGTGTTGCACAGTCCCGTTTATCCTCTAAATTAGCTGTCATTTTATTTGCCTTCTTAGTTTGGCTCCTACTTTTCATAGCTTTTCTTTTAACATTTTAATAAACCTGTCGTATGTCTGCGAAAATATTCGGAAACAATGTAAAGTAAAGCCGGAATATGCAACTTGTAGGTAGTACTAATTTTACGTTTATTTATAATACCTCAAGTTACAATAGCGCCTCTAGCGGCGAATTCATATGCCGTCATTGCTAGTATCTTGAAATGTCTATGAGTATTTAGTATGTAGGAACCCGCGATTCATATCTGATATTCGCTCACACGTAGAGACATCATCATCACCATCGTCTGACATTTTATTAATACTCCTATGCATTGCATTACAAACGTTTCGTCTGGGGCATCTAAACAACTAGCGCTGTACTATAGGTATTGTCGTTTCGCGTCATAGGCTTTCGTAAACAGGTAACTTGAGAATCAGCCTGCTTACAACAATGAGACGAAGTCATTCGTGCTAGCCATTCGGATCCTTTCCTTTCACCAAAATGCATTGGTGTATAGGATCACATAAAGGAAATTAAATAATAACGTATAGCGCGTAGGGACTACGTCTGACTGCTTTTTGGCTAGGGATTTCGATAGTCATCGGTCGTGGGCCACCTGCCTAGATCACCTGGGTGGACCACGGGCACATTTTCTTGCCGATGTTCCACCTCAGAACACCTAGGTGAAACACGGGCAAATGACTATGGGTCATGGTCCAAAAAGTGCCCATGGTTCACCTAGGTGTACTGAAGTGGACCATTGGCAAGAAAAATTGCCCGTGGTCCACCCAGGTGAGCTAGACAGGTGGTTTTCGGTTAGATATTTGTTCCGGAGTTGCGACCTGCCTTTTTATGTTATGTCATCATAATTCATATCACTACCTAATTCACGGTACATCGCATAAAAGGAAAAATAGTATTAGATAATTATGATGACTTTGCAATAGGTAGGTACGACAAATAAATAATGACAACTCCAAAACAAATTGAATCCATCTGAACTCACTTTTACTTACTGATACTTACTTCCACAAAAGTCGAACTTCATCCATCGATGGTTTTGAGTAGCGTTACCAACAGTGGGATAAAGCAGATTCTCACGGTGTCTAGTCCACACGCGAAAAATAATAATTGCAGCTCGACGCGAATTATATCAGCGCATGGACCAACTCTATATGCACAACTAGTTGTGCCAATAGGAATTTCGGGCTTATAAAAATAAAAATTCTCATTAGAGATAGTAAAATTAGGTTAGGTTCATTAGGCATCTTCAAATCCCCGAAGGGCAAACTGAATAGAAATAGGAACCCTGCCGTCAATCTTACGGTGGAGTGAAATTCCTAATATAGAGTAGGCCCAGGAGAAAAGCGTCATACATTTAGGCACAAATCGTGTGCATAAAAATGACATAGAATTTAGCTAGCGTCGTGCAGCAATAGCGCCTGTACTATACGCGTGTCGACCAGTGAAACAGGGAACAGAGACGTGCTAAACTACGAAACTCTAGATATTTTTTTCGGTCTGTAACCATGATCCACCTGCAGTTTGGCCACCTGGTTTTTGACAGAGCTCCGCTCCTGGGCGGAGCTCCTTTTTCTGGGTATTGAAATTTCAGTGGTTTTCTGGGTGGACAAATTAGGTGGGCTACGGGTAGACTGCAAACAAACTGCACAGTCGATTTGCAGCTAGCTTGCAGTTCAAATGCTGACCGTCTAGTTTATTATAGGCGTTAGATAAGATCCCACAATAGCTAGGCCAATACGCCACGCAACACGTGGTATGCGCACATAAGGGTTGATTTATCAAAGCACTGATAGTTTAAAAAACTTCGATATTTTTTAAATAAAAGTTAATACTTTTTTTAATGAAAACTCTTTTATGATGTATGTAATCAATCATATTGGCAAAATTCAGGCCATTATTATCAGGGTATTTAAAAGGAAACATTGACATAACTACACACTTCAAAGTCAAGAACATAATATTGTAATGATTAGATGTTTTCTACAACAGGCGTCAGGCTCCAAATGAAAGAGATGAGACGATCACTGACAAGTTAGTACTCTTCTCGGTGATTGTCAACGTCAAGAGATGAGCTTCGCTAGAATCAAAAACACGTCAGGCCATATTGAATCTTATGACGTGTTTATTTATTTTTCACTTGACACGAGATTAAATCTTATACCATTTAAAATAAAGCTCAGTTTTCTAGTGTGTTCCATACTTTTGGATACTTTGGCTACTACTACTACGCTACCAGTGGCGGTGGGTGTTTCCAAGTAAATGAAGGTCTTGAATTCTACTTACTATATAACGCTGACTGTACATACACACATAAAACACGTCTTTATTCCTTGTGTAGTATATACAGTGTAGTTATCACCTATGAAAATAAGACGAAAAATACAAGCCTTTCCAAATACACGAGTATCTCGATACGAAACTCAAAATATTTATTAACTTATCAAAGGATGTCACGAAATTGTAGTTTGTAGATCACGCAACATACTCAATTCATAACTGAATTGCATGTAATGGAAATTTGCCACTTATTTATTGTTCACAAAAAATATTTTTTTACATGCATACAAGAACAATCATAACTTATTTTACTACTTAGAATTATATAGGCTGACTTTTTTTATCACCGTCAAAAGAAACAACACGACGAATATAAGCATTATTTTTAAGTTTGGTGTTAAAATATTGCAAATGGTATCATTAAATGATACCTGTCATCATTATCATCCTCATCATATCAGGTGTGTGACGTCCACTGTTGGATATAGGCCTTCAGATACCGCCCATAGAACTCCAGTTGCCTCGGTTGGAAGTGGCTTGCATCCACCATGAACCCGCGACTTACGGTACCTATACGGTTGCATATGATACCTAGGTCAACCTAAAACTTGGACGGTGATATTAATATCATTCTGTATCATACAGTTTCCTTTTCCTTCTTTCTACTGATCATAGGTAATGGGAACATGAAAGACGGACTAAAAGTCTTCCAAGTCTTCAGAAGAGGGTTGACAAATCTCCGCTGTTGGACATCTGGAAATTCACGGTCTTGATAAATTTCCTAGTAACATAAAGTAATTAACCAATTAGAGTGGTAATAGGGGTTACAAAATTTTGCAACACCGCTCTATGGATACATACATACATACATATCACGTCTTTATCCTTTACGGGGTAGACAGAGCCTAAGGTAACAAGACCTAAAGACCACATTTAGCGTGATTTTGAGCGTATAGATGGAAGAGAGGAATCAAAATAATGATGGATTGCTAGCCACATCGCCTATAACATGATTCCTAAGATTTTCGCCCATTTCCTCGATGGGCTTTTACCATCTGCGCGGGAAGAGAAGCAACTGGTACATTCTAAGCTTTCTTTACTCCCAGACCAGCATGTAAGAACATATATTGATAGTTTGGATGAAACAAAAACAGACCATATCGATTAAATCGAGAATTTTACTTCCCAATACTGTAATTAAGACTTTCTCAGGTTTTTCTATGACAGTTTTTGGGTCTCCTGTGCATATATATAGATATGTATACATACATACTCAGTAAAGCATAACGAGGTTTTTACCTCGTAACGTTATTACAAATTACATCAATAAAAATCAGTGTTTTTAGACCCAACCAATTTTTTTGTCATCACACCAGCAGTAAAGTTCTTGCTCTTCTTGCACAATAATAGCAAGTAAAATCTCGCGTCCAATGGATGTATGATTCACTTATTTCCTGTTAATGCACAAAAATTACCTTCCGAATCCAATGAGAATCTGAAAAATTAACGTACAGTCAGTACAACAAAAGGATAAATAGATACTTTTTAGGCTTGCATACTATGTACATGATATTTCACTAAGAATTAAACTCAATTCAAACGTTTTCTGGATACAAAAATACTTGTTTTGCACATTTATACTAGTTAAGATGATTAACATAGACCAATTGAATGCTATCTCACTCGCAAAATAAAAATAAAACAATTGAAATAAAAATCAGTTCACAACATAGGAAACCAACAAACACACATACTGACACTCACAAACATAAACAGACCACATAAACTTCCGCAAGTTAAATTCAAAGATTATACAAATTTATCCCCACTTTATAAACACTCAGCAAAACGTAACCAAAAAAAGTTACATGATGATAAACTGCTCGGCCCGAAAATTCTTGAAAAAATCTTTAAAAATTAATTACTCGAAAACTACAAAAATCGGCCAACATACATGGGGTATATTCGGATAGCCCCGGATAAGAGGCATGTAAATTTTTATTTTAGACGTCAGTCTTTGGACCATAGCATTATATTTATTGTTGAAAACCGCATGAAAATCCGTCCAAAAGTTTTGAGTTTATCGTAAAAAACACACAGACAGACAAAAAGACGCGGCAGATGACTTTATTTTATAATCATACTATTAGCGACAGGCAGACGGACAAACAGAAAGACGAACGGACGGATGATTGGACGTACAGATTAACAAGCAGACGGACGGACGGACGGACGGACGGACGGATGGTCGGAAGCATAGACAAACAGACAGACAAACCAACGGATGGACCGCCGGATTGACAGTTGGACAAACAGACAAACTGACAAGACAGACATACATACATACATACAGACAGGCAGGCAGACAGATAGACGTACGGATGGATGGACTGCCGGATGGATGATCAGACGCACAGACAAAAAGACAGACAGTCAGAAATATTTAAAGAATTTTTTTATTTATCACAAAAGAAGTTAAAAAAACAGAAGTATCTAAACATAAAAAAGCTAAAAATATAAAAGCCACTAATAAATAAACTGTCGCAAAATGGCCCCGAAGACTGGACAGACGGAAAGATAGGCCGACAAACGGACGGACCTACAAAATATATATGTGCTTCTAACAATGGTTCCTTTTTTCTATATGACGTAAGAAACCCTAAAAAATCAGACAATACAGTCATGTGTGTTTATTTCACCTCTCTTATACCTTTCAATGTACATACGTAGTTTTTAATCATCATTTTGACTTGCGTTCGCCGATTCGGACGTAAAATGTACATTCATACACAAATCACGTCTATATCCCTTACGGGGTAGACAGAGCCTAAGATAACACCTTAAAGCCACCAAGAACAAGCATGATTGTGGGCGCGTAGGTGGAAAGCGGAATCAAAATAGTGATATATGGATTGCCCTATCGCGTATAACTTGATTCCTAATATTTTTGCATTTACCATCAACGCGGGAAGAGAAGCAACTGGTACATTCTATGTTTTTTCTTTACTTCCAGACCAGCATGAAAGGGAGTAGAAGATAGCTACCTAATATGGGTAAAAAAGCTATAGTTAAACAGACGGACAGATAGACGGACGGATTTGAACAATGTGGCCATAAAATAAACCACGATACAGCGTGAACTTAGTAATACATGAGCTCCTCCATTGGTTACTTACATAGACAGATTGACAAAAATATTCTGTTTTAGTATCTGTATAGAGGCCACAAAAATACATCATCTTTGAAAATTTCCTTTATCACGGTTCACGAGATACAGCTTGGTGACAGACAGACGGACAGACAAACATATACACATACAGACGGACAGTGGAATCTTAGTAATAGAGTCCCGTTTTCACCCTTTGGGTACGGAACCCTAAAAATGCTGGTCAATAGCAAGTTCGATTCGAACACTAAAGATTCCTCTAAGTTCTAAGAGTTATAATTAGATGTAAGCGTAATGTATGGTTAGTTGTTACTCTTTCTGTTGATGAGTTTCCAACTGCGGAAGCGACCCTGGCTGGGTCACCAGAATTTCACTTCAAGATTACTGTATCTTCATCAGACTTATGCCAGATTTCACGTCAATCTGATCAATTAGAAATGGGTCAAAATTCACTTGCAAGATTTGATTACATGCAGACACCGGGACTGAGCACTTCAATTGCGTTTACAAAAATAATTTGTACCAATCACACAAACGTTGGAATGTTGTATCTTACAAAAATTTATTATGATTAATTGATAAGTACATACCTGTACGTGTACGTACAAATAAATGTCTACGCTGCGTCCAATATCGTAGCTTGTAACGTCTTTTACTTCCTTCCTTTGACTTCAATTAATTACGAATAAAATGAATAGATTATTTTTATTTTAAGACACCATGTTCTGTCAACCATTAGTTTATGACAATTCATATCATTGTTTTTTTTATTACCTGTCTAACCAGCCAGGCTTTTGACTCGCATGTTTTTTTTAATTGTTCTGCAATTGAGAAAACCTATTTACTCGGCCTATTTTGTATTTAGCACTTGTCAGATTTCACGAATCATTGCCGTGGTATATGGCCGTGATTTGATGCAGAGGGTTAGGGTTCGATTCTCGTGAGAAGCATTAGTGCAAAATTAACTGGAAGCCTTTTTTATTTTTAACTTTCTGTGGTCGAGTACTTTTTTTTAAATATATAAGGCAAAACGTGTTTTTAAGGCGGCAATATGATTGGGGGGCGCCACCATCTATGCTAAATTAATAAGCACGTGTGATCCTAATACTAGAGAACTTACTAGGCATGAAAGCTTTGCCAAGTTTAGGACTGGCAATGCCACCCGCTAAACCATTCAAATTGGCGATGCCTCACTGCTACAAGGTTATACAAAAAAAAAATACGAAATTATGTGTTAGTTTAAAAAAAATCTTGGCTAGAATAAGTTTACCATCACAAGTGTATATTTTATTTTCAACTAATTGATGGTATAGACCATTTATCGTAAACAGTAAAATCTAACTAGGGTAAGCTTGTGGTTGTTTAAAAACCACTTAGGTAGTACTTTCTTTGGTTTAATTTGACAAGAAAAAAATTGAATTTACCATAAAGTTTTCTACATCTCATCGAGATAGTATTACTAAGTAAGTAAGTTATTAAAAACAATGTTTAGAAAATTAAAAAAGAATCGTTCATACGTCGGGGTTTGAACTTGGTCACTAACTATTCAGTCCTTTAAGTCACGATCACTGAGCCAGATTGGAGGTCACGTGACCGCTCGAAATATCCGATTGGTTTTTACAACATGTTTTATTTGACACTAGCTACTCACACTATTGTAAAATGCATCGAAATTTACTGCATCATACTGCAATTTAGGTAAGATAAATGCACTCTGTTTTGTAATTTGCGCAGACAATATATCCATAGCTAACTATCCTCAAAAAACCGCATTGAAATTAAGCCTGTGGACGAAATGCAGCTGCACGGAAGGTTTGTATGGAAGAGCAACCGCCTTAAATTTTTTAACATTTCTTCAACGCAGGAAGCGTCACTTAGCAAAGAATTATTTTTAGGACAGATGTTTGATTTCTTTTTGGGCTATCATACGATTCGAGCGCCGCGCAAGATAGCTAAAGTATTAGCTTTTTCTAAGATTCTATCATAATTTCCGTTTGATCAATAAATGTATTTTGCCATTGCAAAAATATATCTTAGTAATTCATTCATCTATTTGTAAACTTCAGTCCAATTTAATCGTTTTCCAAGAATACAATGTTGCATTGTTGGTTCATTAGTTCCTGACTTTACGCAGCACTAGGTCACTAAACGATGCCGTTACGTAAGCACTTAGTTAGTATTAGCTTCGCGTGTTTCCGTATAGGTTTTAGTAATCTTGCTTGAATTAGATAACTTACAAACGGCCACTTAATTAACAATTGATTTTATGAGTTCCTATTAGGTACCACACCCAGAATTTAAGTCTCCGATACTGGCAGGTTTTTAATCGACTTCAAAAAGAAGGTTATAGCCATATGTCTCACTGTAGGTAGGTTATTTATTTATTTATTTATTTATTCATCAAACAATTTACACAGCATTACAGTAAAGACCAAAGCGCTGGAAAACTTAATTTTAACAAGTACGTACCATTAAATATATTCATCAAATAATTATATTCAAATAGTTATATGTATTTTTTAATACATATGTATTTTTACTACCTATTTAAACTTCTAAAACCGTCAGTTATGTTTCGACAGCTAGGTACAGTCGAGGGCATAAATATCGATCCAGCCATCATGTCAAATATAATTATCACCGACCTTGTTGTTTATTGGCATAAAGGTGTTTAGATGTTTTTGACGTCTTGGTAACGTACATAATATATTTATGCCCTTGACTGTATGTATACTTACCACATACTACAGTAATACCTAAACTTTACCTACTTCGTACTTAAATTAATATCAAATTCAATAAGTACCTAATAAAGTAAATAAGATCAATATGGAAGGCTAGACATTTGATGTTAAAAGGTCTATCTAACTACTCAACATAAAAAGTTAGTCTTCTACTAAATAATTGTATCACTGATCGGTGTTTGATTAAATAATCGGCCCATGTCGAATTTCTCAGCTACCTAACAAATATTTTTAACTGCAGTAATTTTATCACTGAATTACTTACTAGAGCTTCAATCTAAGTCACTCGTTTTGATTAAGACTAAGCGTCTGTCGTCACTACGGCCTGTATTCTAAATAAAATATAGTAGCTATGCTTATAAGGATCAACCCCCAAAATGGGTCCTCACAGTGCCTCTCACAAGCTGCACAAGCACTCCAATACTCCTTAATAATTCTCATCCATCAGACTTTATGCTCTAGTTAACTACAGACCGGTCAGGTATCATCGACCTATTCAAGTACGAAACCCATAAGGGTGAGTGAGACGGCAAGACAGACCCGAAGGTCATTTCAAATATTTTCGCACTGTAATGCTATGCAGTAATAATTTGTAGCTAGCCTGTACCTGTTCTCCAGCTGTAGATCAGGATACTGGTCTATAAGTGCAAGTGACTGATAGTCATAGGGTAGGATGTAGTCTATCGTGGTCTTATTTTTCCGTGGTAGAGATACGATGTTTGGCGTTTCACGTATATGGACTTAGAGCACTGACACACGATACAATGGATAGAAGAGTTGAGTAAAATCGTCTAAAGTTTAGTAGTTGGAGCATAGGTTATTCTTTCGTGATATCATTTTCAACATCAACTATTTATAGTGTGGTCCTGCTTTTATAATATTGCAGTGTATTTATTGTACATTTTTCTCATTCAGTAATACACATCACTAGCGATTCATTGATTCCGGGTTTTACGTAATTATTAAATATCTAGTAGGTACCAGTTCTTTTGCGAAAATATAGACTTCAAGTTACGCAACTGGCGCCACCACACTTACATTATTTTGATCCCCACAAAACGAGGGCAACCACTAGGTATAATTTGCTTGTGAAAGTCCATTTTGAATGTGTTATCGACTGACCTTTTACGCATTCAGAGAAAAAAACTTACACAACAAAACGAATGTGTATAATATGAACGCAATCATACGTTTCCGCTAAAAAAACACTGTTTCGATGTTACGCGAGATAGACGCAATAGTTAATAATTTTATTAACTTATAATTTCAATCCGCTGCAGCTTTGTCTATCTACACTAACACCAATTATAAAGAGGAACGATTTGATTATTTGTTTGTTTGCGTTGAATGGGCTCCTAAACAAAGCTACTGGACCGATTTGAAAACTTCTTTCACCATTAGAATCCTATATTATCGTCATTATATCCTTGATGAACATTTTATGGGCTAGAGGTATATTTAATTCTGCGGGAACGAAGTCTAGGGCAATAGCTAGTTACATATACGAATAATATGCCTAAAGAGGAATGACTTGTATTTTTTCGCGTTTGTAACGAATAAACTCAAAACTACTGTATCCTTTATAAAAAACTAGCTTCTGCCCGCGACTTCGTCTGCGTAGAATTATACATAAAACTTTCCTTTTGAATCACTCTATCTCTATCTAATAAAAAAACCGCATCAAAATCCGTTGTGTAGTTTTGAAGATAGAAGCATACATAGGGACATAGGGACAGAGAAAGCGACTTCGTTTTATACTATGTAGTGTTCTTTCACTGCTAGTTAAACAACAACAACTAAGTACTAAGACAAAAAGAGTCTTAAAGATATCGCTAAAATCATGTATTTATCTTATTTTGTTTTTTAATAATACCTATTGTTTCATATTATAAACCTTGTCATGCTGACAATAACGAACACGAAATAAAATATCCAATTGGGTGCTGATTGGAAATTTTTCGCGTATGTACCTACAATACAATACAATATAATAACTCTTTATTGAACACCACATAATATAACAACCAAAACAGAAAAAACTTTATTGGTAAATACAACATAATTAAAATATAAACTTAGGCTACCTTAAAATAACTTAGAAAAATAAAACTTATGTTAAAAATTAAAATAAATTTGGACCCTTAGGTAGGGTCCCCATCACGCAGGCAGCATTCCCGCGTTGTATCGCAATTGCGAGTCTTTGTGCGAGAAAGCTGCCCGCGCGAGGGTCGTCTGTTGCCTCCCTCAGGCGTTTGCTGAGGTCTTTGTAGAGCCCACGTGCGCCCTTGCCCCACGGACCAAGTGTCTCGACGCCAAATGCGACAAATTCGTATTGGGCGCCGAGACACTGGTATTTTGTCATCTTAACCCGCTCCCGGGTGTCTGCCGCCGCGCCGGCATGCCTGCACGTCATTGGAAGGTAGGACGCAGCCATGGTGTCGGCGCAGGTAGCGTCCCACACCAGTGCACGTCCGTACCTCCATGGAATCAATGACATCCCATCAGGGCGCTTGCCATCGCTCCGTGCGATCTGGGGCTCCAGAGCAGCAGGAACGTTGGCACTGACGAGCGCCCTTCTGAGGATGTCATTCAAAGCGGCATGACGGGAGAGGCGGCCGGCACCCGAGGAGCAGGCGAGCCCGTGGTAGCCGAGGCGATTTACGGGGGCCCCACAAGAGGCACAATTGTGGTCCACGCAAACCTCAGCACCCAGTCGGAGACCGACGGCTATGCGGAGGGTAATTGGGTCTATGTGGGTGCCGGTATTCGGTGAGGGATAGGCATGAAGCCAGTGGCCTGATTCTACTCTGGAGACCGCCAAAAGTCTGGCGCGGTCTCCACCTGTCGCGGTGTCAATGAGTGAATGTAAGGTGTTTTGTGAAGCTATGGAATCCCAGGCCCGTTGAATTTTGGGTCGAGATGGAATATTTGGGCTCGGTCCAGCAAGCCAGGCATTTGAGGCTTCAACCAAGCACGCAATCTCACAGTTTGTAGCTGGTGAGGCTTTAAGGATTTTTCCTGCGAGATCAGAGGTGCTATGGATTGACGCCAAAAACGCCGGCAGAGAAATACTGGAAATTTTGCGTGTTCCCAAACCACCATATCTTATTGGTAGGGTGGCTTGAGTCCATGCCTGCTCGCTAAAACGGATATTTAAAATCGATTCAATTTGGGATTTTAAAATTAGATCAATAGGTTTTATCAGATGGGGGAATTTCCAAACGGGACAGCAGCGGAGCAGGTAAGTAAATTTAGGAACAAGTAGGCAGAACTTCAAAACAAACAAAGCAGAGTGACTGCTAATTTTAATGAGGCGGTCCGAATAACTTTTAAATTTAGTAATTGATTTACTCAGAAGTGGAGGAATGGCCTCATCGAAAATGGGTGACCCAAGGAGATGAAGACTGTCTTTATTTAGAATCTTAATGTTCGGGGCGATTTGGTCAAAATTTTGAATGATTTGTAATTTAGAAGGAGTGTCTACTTTTTCAGAAATATACAATTCACATTTGTTGTAATTTAAATCTAGGCCGATATCCGAAAATTTGTTTTTGATCTCTGAAAGGTCTGCCAGAACAGTCTGCGAGTCACCTCCTAGGGTGCCATCATCGAGATACCACACATTTAATTTTGAATTTAAACCGTGTATTATCGAATTGATGGCCAAACTAAAAATAGCTGGACCGAGGGGATCACCCTGCTGACAACCTACGGCTGAGAGGATCTCATTATTTTTGTGCATTAATTTAGAAGGTGAGTGATAACACTGAAGTAGAAAATTGTAAATTTCAGGAACATGAATTTTAATTTCGTTTAGCAGGGTATCCCTATTGACCGAATTAAAGGCATTTTTGACGTCTAATTTTAAGAGTACCTCACACAAGTCACCTTGCACAAAGGTGCGCACGGCATGGACCGCCGCCTCGCAGCCTCCGCGGGTTCCGAAGCCGACCTGTATGGGTTCAAAAAGATTTTGCAATTTAACAGAAAAAAGGTACCTATACAGAATATTACAAGGTAGCAATAGGCGGCCTTATCGCTACAGAGCGATCTCTACCAGGCAACCATAATTGACTGTAGAACAGAACAGATCTGAGCAGGTGACATACCTACTTACATTTCGATGATTATTTTTTATTAATAAGATACCTAGGTATAGATTGGCCAATTCTTGCAAATTGGCCAAACGCAACAATCTGCATTAGGTACCCCTCTTTGGGCAATTGTATGCAAAGTGTGTTAGGAAAATGCATTGTTTAAATCCCAATACATTGTTCACACAATTATTTTCAATTGGCCCTGACACGAAGACATTGAACTTCGACGGCTGGACTAAGTAATAACAATCAATTGTACTCGACAGCAGGGTCGATGTCGAAATCATCAATCAGGTCAGTGTTTTTGTCAAAAGGTTCCCGAAAATTCTAGATACCATTGTCGATCGACCTTTCAGAGATAATCTTTCAGACATTGACCGCTTTTCATTTGTTATTAAAAAATAGCTGAAAGAATTGTAAATTTTTATCGTTGATCAAATGAAATTTCAAATAAGGATAATAGGTAATAAGTTTGCTATTTATTGTTTCTTTAAAACTTTTTTGTTGTTTATGACCTTCTTATATATTTTTATCTTTATAGGTATATTTATAAATTCTGCTGTTCGTTTGTCTCGCTAAAAATGGAGAATGGCTGCGATTTGAATAATTTTGGTTTTGAAACATTTGTGAAAATACGGGTTTAAATGATTAAAAAAAACAGGAACGGGGGCGAAGCTGCGGGCAACAACTATCAAAAAATGTTTTAGTTTAATTCAGTGAGTAGGTATCTGTGAGTGAGTAAGTATATTCAAATGTGACCTTATTCAAGCCCGTCTGCATACCTACTAGGTACGCATAGATCGGAACTAACCAATATTATTGTTAACATATGTATCTATGACACGTAACTGTTGATTCATGATAGAGTTTCAACCTTAGCCTCATTATTGGTGTCATAAGGTGTTACGTCCTCAAGTGGGTGTCGTTTCGTCACACATTACGTGTAAGCATATTGGGGAAAGCGCATGCGTTGCATATTCATGCATCAGCCGGCTCATGCTATGAATGCGGCTGACAAAATAATGACAAAACGACAATCTAAAGCCAGATTAAAACTAGAGGTTAGAAAAAAAGCCGTGATTAGTGGTTTGACCTCCAGCGTCACAAGTAAAGGATCGAAGGTTTGAATCCGGGCTCGCACCTTTGAGTTATTCGGAACTTTTGTGCGAAATTAAATTGAAATTTACCATGAGCTTTTCGGTGAAGCAAAACATCCTGAGGTCGCCTGCACTACACTTGCATCCTAAAGGGTTCTTATTAGCAAAATTACATCTTTTAGGGCGACGGGTTTGGCCTGAACGTTGGGAGTCAAACAGTCAATCTTCTCTTTTCTTCGCTTTGGTGGTTAAACTCTATTTCACGGGAATTTTGCTTAATTAAGTATATGGACGTTCGGATTGCATTGTGGTTAGTGACTCTAACAATGACACTAGAAATTTTGGGTTAAAATCCCGGGGGACAGGTGCTTGTGTGGTATGATGAATAGGAGTGTTTGTCTAGTCGTGGATGTCGTATGTAGATATATATGTTAGTTTGTTTATCCTTCGCCTTAAATAGAACCCATAGTACATTCTATGGCTAATATAGGTAAGTCTTCAAGGTCAAGCAGTAAGTTAATAAGTTCACGCCTGCTTAGTGCCCACCTTTAGTGTAGGGCGATATTTTGATCATCATCCTCATCATCCTCATCGTCATCATCATCCAAAAACGTCCACTGCTGAACATAGGCCTCCCCCAAAGAGAGCCAAAAAGACCGGTTTTGCAATGCATTCCCACAACCTTCACCAGGTTATCAGCCCATTTTCTAGGGGCCTTCCTACGCTACCTTCTGTCTCCCTCGGCCGTCGGTCTTGCGAGTCATGTCCATTGTCCAATTTAATCTAATATACCTTTCTGAGGACTTTAGTTACGTGGCTGCCATCCGCCAGCATCTTTTGCGGTCGAGTTTCATTTTCATTTTGTCATATTCTTCTAAATTCTATATCTTTTCCGCACAAAGGGTGACTTTAAGGCATAAGTTGGCTTTTTCACATGTATCTTAACGTTTCACGATTGTTTATTTATTTTAGTACAGTAAATTGTTTACATACCTATATTATTTTAGTAAGTATATAAATCGTTTAAAAATAAAAGCAAAACATTAAAAACGAAAATGCGACCACCAATTACATACCTGCAATTCAGCTACTGTTGAATCATCAAATTGCCGGCTCTTTGATGAGAATGAAAGTGTAACAAAAACTACAAAAAAGCAAGCAAATAATGGCATACCGGATCACCGGAACACGATTGTTAAGATTGTGAAAGCAACATTGACATTACGGGTAATTATCTTGGCATTGCGCAATACGCGGTGGCGGCGCGTGCGCTGCGAAAGTGAAGCCGCACTGAACTTTAAATAAACAATGCTTATGTAAGTGCATTTCCGTTGGGAACAGCGGTTATCTCGCCGAATTTATCTGGGTTCTGGCTTTTACAACTTCTCTATGTTGAGGTCATGATGCGACAGGCATCACTAGTTGTGCAATCAGACTCCAAACTTGTCAGAATTACGTGAGCCTATCTGCGGTTATTTGATGTGATGGGCTACAAGTACAGTACCACCTGGTTAGCTTGATATTTCTTCTTCCTAAACATAATAAGCAATATAACTAAGAATGGATGATAGGGATGGGATGTGAGGAAGTGACATTGACTACCCAAGATCGGAGTCGGTGGAGGGAACTGATACGAGCCATACACCCCAGCTGAGGGTTATATGAACTAAAGAGAGAGGGAGACCCCAGAAAACGTGTAGTATTTTTATTTACGACGACCGTTCATAATTTCCAGGTGTCATCAGGCAATCGGAGTCAGCGGTTCCTCTTTGACGCCATATTTGGTTTGGAGGTGCCGCTTCTTGAGGAACAGAGCGTGGAGGACGAGGATGACGAGACCCAGGTCAAGAATTGCTCCTGTGGCAAGTATTCACCACCCTTACCTACGAAATTCTCTTCGCCTACATCACGTTGTTTTGAAGATCAGAAATTTTAAAGATATTTTTTTAATTTAAACCAATACAATACTGGGAAATGTGTTAGACGTCCGCAATCTTTTAAGGTATTAAAATCGTTTGCTGCACTGTTTTTAATTCTACTTAACCTACTATTACACAAAACTTCAATCTTGCAGAAATATCGGTAAAAAGAATTAAGGGGAATTTAGAAACACTATAAACCACCGTAGCCAAGCAGGAACTGAAGGTATTTATTCTACTAGAGAGATGGGAAGGTCTATATTCTAGCCCCTCCAGATTGATCTTGTTGCACCAGGAAAAAGCTCGAAATTGGTTTAAGTATTTCTTAGTCTTTAAACTCTTCAAGTTATGCGAGATTCACTATCTGTTAAGCTATTCCGCAAACCTAACTATGCCTTCGAATTCACATTTTAGAGTGCGGCAGAGCCAATCCTCTTCCTAGAAAGATAGGTAAGTCGTGTTATGCACACATGCACAGCACTCAACGTTTCTATGTAGCACCACTTGTTAGTACTTATGTGTTTATTGTGTAGTGGTTGCACGGTAGATCATACCTACCCATATCGTAATAGATGTAGCTATTCCCTTAATAGTTGTATTATGGTAGTGTTGTTTTAAGCTGAACTTC
The DNA here is from genome assembly GCA_949127965.1 of Pandemis corylana. Classification (NCBI taxonomy): domain Eukaryota; kingdom Metazoa; phylum Arthropoda; class Insecta; order Lepidoptera; family Tortricidae; genus Pandemis; species Pandemis corylana. The sequence goes on along the minus strand of OX421859.1, from coordinate 5,319,529 downwards.
ATGTATGGTTGTAATAAGCGCATGTTTGTATTTATAGCAAATTAGCATTACCCTTATATATTACCCACTTTGTATGTTTGCATGCTCATTTATGGGAAATATTTATGTTACCTACTTATACCTACAAATAATCAGTTTATTTGATTCCTAGAGTAGTCAAGTTAACAATGAATGTAGTGATCCTGTGTAGTGACTTACCTAATGGTTATTATTATTTACACTGCTCGAAATAGTCTTGGGACGTTGGGATGAAACGCGTATAAATACTATGACATGTATTTCATGATCCCCAGGCTTTTTGATACGTGTATGTGATGATCCCTCTCATTGAGTCATGTGATATTTGTAATTTTACAGCCTATTCAAAGTATTGATCCAAGTATAATGTTTAATCAGATGTTAAGATTAGTAATAAAAACTAACAAGGTAATTGTGTATACTTAAGTTGATTTTATGAGAACAATGTTGTAGGCAGCATTGTGGAGTGGTAAGAAAGTGATGAAGACGAGTAAACTGTCATTATCACAAAGCAGTAAGAACGACCCGATGTGCATTGAACTGCATTTGCAGTGAAAGTGGATGAAGCCTATGGTGGTAAATGTTATCGACCATTAACCGCCGAGCGCAGCTAATGATACCGGAAATAATCTGAAATTGATCTTGAATGCCGAGGAAATTATGTAACTATGATGAAGTTCAAGGGTTGTTCTCATAGGTTTCTTAGTCGTCAGATTAGAAGCGTTCACAATCATCCTTACATCTAATACTTACACTGTGTCTTTCATAGTCCATTTGATAGGCACAGCAATTTACTATCGGTTCATTATCTTGTCGTTTCTACTAGGTTACTACCTCAATATTAAATTTCTCTCGCTACTCTCTCTCTAAAATTATTTAAGTGGGCTTTTCTTAACAGTTCACTTCATGCCAAACATAAAAAAATTTGCAAGCGGAAATTGGTTTCGATTAGAACAAAAAAGTGTCACTTAGTCATTGTATAGGTACTCGATCATAAAAAGCATTTTCACCTAGCCTAGCCACCACAAATAGAGTTCGCTAAGGGCTATCTAGATATTCTAGATGCCACATTTCCCGTCCGTTAGGGTTCAACAAACTGCGTTCACTTTCACAGAGTGCGGTGGTTCCAACCAGGAGAACAGAATCGTGGGCGGCATGCCGGCGGGTGTCAACCGGTATCCGTGGATGGCCAGGATCGTGTATGACGGACAGTTCCATTGCGGCGCCTCGCTGCTGACCAAGGAGTATGTGCTGACCGCCGCGCATTGTGTTAGGAAGTAAGTAAGACATAGATACAGACGGTTCCCTAACTTAAGTATCCAGTTTTGTGTGCAGTTACTGATTTTAATGTGGTTGTCATCAATAGATAGAAATGATCGAAGAGGAAGGTCCATACGTATGGACGTATAGTTAAATAAGCTGTGCGAAGCTGGGGCGGGTTGTCAGTTAATTGATAATTCGTTGCAATTTATGCATTAACATTTTCAAGGGGTAAAGTATTAAGTATACTTAATCTGTAGGTATGTAAGATACGGTGGTAAAAACATTAAACTTGTACTTCTTGGTCTTGCGAACGGTTTAAGTTTTTTTTACGACTTCCGCTTAAAAGCAGCGTCTTAATAGGTAGATAGGTACGTACATAATTAATTGCTACTCACTTTTATGTATGACAATTTTATTAGCTAGTTAACTAGAAGTCGGATGTTCTCATGTTTACGCCGTACCTACCTAGTAGTGAGAGTGAAATAATGACGCACGTTTACGAGTATCCTGTGCCGTTTGGTATTCTTCTCCATTTGTTGTTAGGTATTTATCTATTCAAGTACTATTAATGCTAATGATAAACTCACGGATTCATAGTTTTGTTGAATTTAATTTATTTATTTATTTTGTGGTCGAAGGGGACCGATTTTGCAAACATCACTCGACAATACCATGCGAAAGTAGTAGAAAACTGTGTATTGCTACAAAACTGCAGGTCAAAATGTCGACTAATCGACAAGAAAGATTATCTATTTAAAATTCATACCATATTTATCACTTCATTTCACTTTTGAGTGATGTGCTTTCAAATATCGGGTCCAAGCTTTTAAATTATTAAAACCAGAGAATCCAGTACATTTTTTTCGAAATAAATGGTAATACTTTATGCCCCCGGCAAACTGGTGTGATGTCAGCGAACCGAAGTCATAGAACTCGTAGATCATTGTAATACACGAACATCTCCAGTACGATCGATCAATATCACACATTTGTATTGGATTATTCGCAGGCATGCAATAGTTTTCTCGCTCGCGTGCGAACGAGCAACTCGTTTAGCATTGGCGGTTAACTGAGGGATTCGGGTGTTTTTAGTTTTCCTCGATTATGATCCAAATATTAGATAGCTCTTTGGATATTCGTCAGAAAAAAAGCGAAAAGCGAAAAGCGATCAGAATAAGTATTTTTTTTCTGTAACACTGACAGCTGATGATAATACGGATTTCGTCCGCGAAGTGAGCGCTGCGCTAGGGAGATACTGATAACTTAACCTGTTCGCTGGTAAGCGTTATACGGAGTCAGGTGTCTTGCCAAAGGTAGTGCGTTGATGTTGACAACGAGACACCTCGCTCCCTATGATATCTGTACAGGAAAGGGTCAAGTTATAATTGTCTCCCATGCGCTGCGATAAATTCCCGGGCGAGGTTCTTGGTGGTTTTTTCCTCGCAAACCACGCTTACCTGTACAGTTTACGTCGATGCGTGCGTAGCGTTATGCTATGGAGCTGTCTACACACCGCATACTACGCAACAGTGTGAAAGATACGTATCTCTTGCTTGACATGCAATATTGCGACATTATCATGTTTCCAATTATTTTGATTGCGTTTACGCACCGGAAGATGGAAACTGAACGTTACGAAAGAAAATTGTATAAGGAAATAAATTTGTTGCTGCAATTCTGTAAACCATAGAGTACCAATTTTTTTCATTTAAGCTCAGGGCAAATTAAAAGTCAAGACGGAGTCCTGCGGACGGTAAAGTGAGGCCAGTTTAAACTACGCCTTGCCGCGTGTACGTATGCGCGTCTCGACCAACTTGCTTGGTAAGTAAAGTTTGGTTGTGCTTGTGTGCGTGAAATTGTACGGACACGCCAAGGCGAAACAGTGGTACCTGTTCGCCATACGCAGGACTCGGTCTTGACTTTTTATGATTCTGAGGAACTAATTAGCTACCTATAGGTGAAAAACTCAAGTAAATGACCTGTTGTACCTATGTGTGAGTAATGTGTGCGAATGCGAATAGACAAATTGACGTTCCAAATAAGAAAAATGACTTAAGTACCTACCTAAGTCCCAATGTCGGTTCTATACACTGCTGCAAACAACAAGTCATTTTCTTAAGTTTTTCACCTGTACCTATCTATTACAGTCCCCAGCAACAGTGCTCCTCCAATGGTCTCTTTTGTTACATAAAATTCTCATTTTATTAAAGGGCTTGTTCACCACATTTAGGTCCCTGATGTCTTAAGCTTAGTGTCATATTGTCTCACAGAAATCTAACTGTTTAAATGTACTCAGTGTCAAAAAATGTGGCCCTCAACGTTTACAATATAGATAATATTTATCTTATACTAGCTATTGCCCGCGGTTTCGCCCCTGTTAATGTTTTCTCATCGTTTAAACCTTCCCCGGACTTGCACAAATGTTTCAAAACCTAAATAATTCCGAGTTTTACCGAGACAAACGAACAGAAATTATTTTTTGACATATATTATAGATAGATTAAAGATTCCTCACGGATCCGGTTCGATCCGCAGGGATCTTTTGCGTATTTACCAGGAAGTAACAGAGTTCCGAAGCAGTCCCTTAATCTCGTAACGTCTCTCTTTCAGGCTGAAGCGATCTAAAATCCGCGTGATCCTCGGCGACCACGACCAAACAATCACGTCGGAAAGTGCCGCCATCATGCGCGCCGTCACCGCCATAGTGCGTCACCGCAGCTTCGACGCAGACTCGTACAACAACGACATCGCTCTGCTTAAGCTGAGGAAGCCAGTCTCCTTCTCCAAGATCATTAAACCTATCTGCTTGCCACCCACCAGTAAGTTGGCTGCTTAGAGCATTGGCGGAAGGTTGAAAAACATCCAACATTTTCAAATATTTTTTTAGCAATTTGTCCGCAACTTCGTATCTATAGTTAGGTATGTCCTGTAGGCACTTTACACCTTCCTGGAATACCTACTAAAAAAGAGTCCATGGATGTTAATCAGGTATAACTTAGCGTTTTATTACCTACTGGAATAATTTTATGAATTGGTTCAGTTGCTTCAGTCCTCTGTTAGTCGACATTTTGTTTAACTGTGAACTAACCGAGAAAACGTTTCACTCATTATATCGGTGTATAAACTCTTTATTGTAAGTACATAAAATACAAGAAATTTATTGGTACTGGGATAAACAGAAGTATAAAGACGAACGTATCCCTTGAAGGGAACTCTTTCAGTTGATCTTAGAACGATTGACAAGACAACCGAAACCAGAGAAAAGATACCAAAATAAGCTAGATACCAGAAGAAGAAGAAGAGCAGTGACCTAAATTAAACTCCACGTTTGTTTTATATCAAAGACATAAACCCTTCTAGGCAGACAACGTACCTGACGGTGAAGCTCATTTACCATAAAGTGACCCTCTTGCTTGGGCCCTATTTCATAAAAGTCATTATATTTTCCAGGCGTAGATCCTTCAGGCAAAGAAGGTATCGTGGTGGGGTGGGGGCGAACGTCAGAGGGCGGGCAGTTGCCGGCGGTGGTGCAAGAGGTGCGAGTGCCCATCCTCTCGCTCACACAGTGTCGCGGCATGAAATACCGAGCGTCCCGCATCACTAATAACATGGTAATTTTATATAAATCGTTCTTCCCTACAATACATCCCATTTCTTGACCTAATCAACCCAAAACCAAAAGCAGACTGAAACCTTTACCCCTCAAGGCAAATAGAAAAACAAAAAAAAGAAACAAAATTATTTTTTCCGAGTTTTCTGTTTTTTTTTAGTATCGTTTAGAAATAAGTATAATTGCTAACAGATTAGGCGTAAAAATAAAATTTTAAATCGGGAAGTAAAACTCACGATTCATTGATAGTTTCTACTACCTAAGTTATTTGGTTTTTCTTCTGTTATTGTTACTGGTTCAGTAACTTCTGTTACCGTTTCAGTTATGTGCTGGTCGAGCTTCCACGGATTCGTGTCAAGGCGACAGCGGAGGGCCACTGCTTGTGCAAAAAGGAGACAAGTTTCAGATTGTTGGTAAGCTGGTAATAACAATGTATCAAAAGCGACTTTTATTTTTGCATACATCTGTGTTTATACTTAATAGGTAAAGTAAAACTAATGTATCCTGTCCTACCAAAAAACACTATGAACAAACCCAGAAGCGAGGCGATGTTAGCCAGTTTGATTTGAGCCGCTTGATTTGCCTTTGCCTTCATCAAATCTATCTGCAACGAGTCTGCCCTAATGCCAGTACTTGTGTATTATATATTTAAACTTTTATAAAAGTAATCTATCAGTCTCCCTTCCGTCTATGATTGGGAATGCTAATAGAGAATTTTTAGCTGGAGATTTAAAAGTGGCCGAGACAGAAGAATCTCCTGATTTTGACCCAAATTACGTTTCAGGCATAGTGTCATGGGGGGTGGGTTGCGGACGGCCGGGATACCCTGGTGTCTACACGAGGGTCACGAGATACCTACCGTGGTTAAGAGCAAATCTGAAGGATTCCTGCCTTTGTGGGAATTAGTCGAGAAAAAGAATCCAGCAAGGTTCAACACCGCGATATAAACCATCGAAGAAATTTAAGGTGAATGACGAAGAGTTTTTACCCGCACTTCAAAAAGTTTGTTTCGTTATAAGAATTAAGAAAAACTTCTACATATTTAAATGAAGATAGAGGAAAATGAAACTAGAAAGAAATAAGTTAATCTGAGCTAATATTTAAGCTTTATAAGCAATTACTTACCTATATTAGGTCTGTAAATTTTTGACAAATCCGAAATGTATTTAAGTATTAAAAAAAATACTATTTATTGCACATAACTTGATGAAAAAATGCCACTTAGTGTTTCCTGCATCATTTTCGAATGTAAATATTTTTTGTAAGTTGTTTATTTTATAAATAAATTTTATCAAGTAGACAACTACTTGACTGTTGAATTAATTCTAAGTATGGTAAGTAATATATATGTAAATATGCTGAATCGCTAATTTATATGCAATAATTGATTTAATAATTTTAACTGTAACGCTTATGAATAAGTCAAATCGTATTTCATTTCATTCATCAAGCCCTAGTATGATACTCAAAAAATCATTCCATCTCACCTATTTCAATTAACTCGTCATCAAATTAATATAATTCGGAGCGTACTAACACCTATCTACTCATCTATAAAACAAAATCAACCACTTGTTGCTTTGGTATAAATACTTTTTAGTTTCGTAAAACCCTTCACACAAATACTACCTATCTATATTTTATGCGACGTAATACTATTTTTAAGTCACTTTAATACGATCGCACTTCCTTAGTTTCTTCATTTCTCCTGACAAAGGTTTTATTCTTCGACATTCTCGTCTTTTCTTTAAATATTTTCTTTAGCCGTAAACTAATCTTTTACTGTCCCGGGCTTCGCACTGAAAATGAAGTCCGCTATTTAAGTATTTACATCTCATTATCTATTTTACCGCCACCAATAATAGCTTTCGCCATGCATACAATTACAATACAATTGTTCATTTTACTGATCATTAATTATATAATTCATTCATCAACACCATACATAATCATTCATTTAATTTTTCATTATCATTGTAACAGGCAACGAAACGAGATAAAGGGAGCAAAAAAAATCTAAAATCATCTCGTTAGTCTTTCTAATCATTTTCATCACAATAAAAACTAATTTAAATGAACTAAAAATCTTAGATGTTTAATTATTCGACGTTAAGACAGGCCGGTGGTGCAGATTACCAATAGAATATAAGAGAAGGAAACTACTACCAAGTGTTCATTCTATTACTTGTACATATTTAATTGTAATGTTACGTTAGTATTTAAAATATTAGTTTATATTGATTTTGTTAAAAAGTTGTTTTACTTTGTGCAATGGGAGTCATCTCTTGAGATAATTGTAGTGTTTTATCCGCATCTAATCCATCTTGTCGTTACAAACCTATTATTGGTATATGTATTTTTATTCAACTATCGGTGTTCTTTTATCAAATTGAGCAATCCATTACATTTGTCTGATTGAGTAACTTAAAATTTCGATTGTTTTTCATCCTCATAAAAAAATTGTATTAGGTACCTAGATAAATAATTTTCGCCGTAACATTTTATTACGTTGCATTGGAATAAAACATCGTATGGAACCTAAGCTTATATACGTTTAAGTTTATTTATCATGATCTTATGACATACGCAATAGGATTATTTATTCTTTTAATTAGGTAGGTAATTAAGGTCTGTTAATTAAGGACAAAAACGCTCTTTAGGCTGTACCTGTGATCCCTGTCACGATAAAATTGTATTGTTTTGTTGTACTTGTATACTTATTTGTTGTTTTTGTTTTGACATTAATTTAACGTGTGTGTTTAGTGTTTAAGAGTAATTTAACCTCTGACAAAAAAGTATCAAATCTTGTATTCGTTTATCTACATGTACTAGTTTTGGTCTGTGGCATCATAAAATTCATTCATTGCTTCAGCAATGAATTAGAATTAAGGGAAAGAGTAGAAGTTAGGTGTTATTTTAATGTTTTAATGTTAAGTGATTTAATTTAATAATGTAAAAATTTATTTAAGTGTTACATGTTGATGGTGCGCGCGTACCTTGTAAAGTAAGTCAATAAAACACTTTTTGTTTCTGTTTTAGCTGTAACAATGATTTTAGTAAATTTCATTTGGTGCTATGCGAATACTTAATAAAAATTATGATAAAATTGTACTTATACTGAAGTTTTATTTCGGTAGCAAACCAAAGCACCTAATTATCTAATCCCGACATTTCCGCCATTATTATACTATATTATTGTTTGATGTTGGTAACATTGCCACAATCGCCACAATTACTCCATACCTACCATAAACAATTACCAGGACAGCAAATGTCTCATAATTTTTTAATTTACATTATTTACCGGGCTCACAAAATCGTCGTGGAAGCAATTGACTCTCGAAAAAGTTATTAGCAACAGCTACTCATAGGTAAGGACGATGAAAACCCAAACACCAAGATTGCGATTAACATTGATTAAGTAAATAGATAGATACTTATACCTGTGCGTAGACACACTAGCCTCGTCTCACCTTCGCGAAACCACGAGCAGAGCAGGCGCGGCTGCAGAAGCGGCCGAATTAGGCAAGATGAATAAATATAGGGATATCAGCTAGCACCGAATACAACTTTGTCCCTTTCGGTTTTGAGACCCTTGGTCCGTGGGGTCCTAGCGTTATTAGCCTCTTCAAAGATATTTCGAAGAGGCTAATAGACGCTACGGGTGACCGCAGAGCTGGCAGCTTCCTTGGACAGCGTATTAGTATCGCTGTCCAAAGGGGGAATGCTGCCAGCGTCTGTGGAACTATCCCCCTCCTTTTTTAATTATTTCATTTTAAGATTAGTTTTAGTTTAGTTTTTAATTCGTTTTTAATTTAATCATAGTTTAATTTGTTTTTAATTCCCCTTATGGTTTTTTTTCATTAATAAATGTATAACTTATACCTAGTGTATAAACCATTATGTGAATTATTGGTCTTATTGAAAACATGGCGCCTGTATGAATGTTTCAAGAAGTGGAGGCTGTGTCGCTCAAGGACAGTTTCAATTAGGCGCTTATGATAGGTAGGTACTGCTAAAATTGACTGCTGCAAGTAATTAAATCATCATCCCATCATTAATTTTTAAGACTGGCTGCTTGTCTCTTATAGAAGCAGAGGAGGAGAGGACTCCTGTGAATAGGTATTTCACTCTTAATTAGTCCCGCATACATAACACAATGCACGCCAAAGAGGTACCTAGATGCATAGCTTGTACTGGACCTTAAAAGGAAGCTAAACTTTGGAAGTCGCATGGAGTCCCTGACAAAGACCTCAATATCAGCTAGCTGCTTTAGAGTCGATGGAACGGCGAGTGTTGAATGAAACACACCGGCGGTGACTAATGATTCAATGAATTTTCGGCATCAGAACCTCCACCACATCGGAAGAGCCGCATGACTTTCGGTTTTGTACAGGCTACATTTTAGATCACTCGTACTCTTCCCATCAGGCGTCGAGAGCGTCATGGTCAAACACATGACTGTCTCTTTATTTTACGGTATCTGTGGTCTGGCAAAATGTATATAAAAACAAGGAAATATGCTTTTTTAGATAGTAGGTACAGTTTGTATATAGATTTTTCGCCCCGTAAAAGAATTAGACAAGTAACACTTTTCGTTCACGTCATTCTCCAAAAAAATCCTTTGGCATGGATTAGACGGTAAATATGATCGTGATACTGGTATATCAATACTACAGGATCGCGGATTTCAAAACTGGTCTCAAAGCAAAATTCGTACTGCACCTTAATACGTTTTATAATGTTGTTTTAAACGTTACCACCGTTTATTCTTAAGTAATAGTTCATAAATAACTGCTTATTACGTAGCAAGGAAGCCCACAAAATTGCTATTCTCAGCTCGCCACGTGAGTTAAACAAAAATGCAGAAATTGCATAGATTACGACGTCGACGTTGGAAAGTGACACTTTCGAACGCCGGTAACCGGTCGCCCAAAGGACATATACTTGACTCGCTACAACCGCTTGTGGATCCATTATGTGCCATTTGGTGCATACAAATCTATATAAATAAAACAAAAGGCAAAAATATGTTTTAGTAAATAATTGGTTGAATCAGGTGTTACTTTATAAATTACCTTTAAGGTACCTACCAAAAAGTTTTTTCTTCAAAAATATGAACCTCCGCAAAGTAATGCCTGATTCAATCAATCATTTACTGAAATTGTTTTTTACTAGTCAATGATGTTGTTCAGTCAGTAAATGATATTTTCATTGCCAGTATAAAATTTGTCCCACTGGTCATAGGCCTCTTCTCAGAATGAGAGTGCTTAGCCTGGGACTTCACACACTCCATTGAACTGTGTGTTCAGTGTGCTGTGTGTCAGGTTTCCTCAGGATATTTTTATATATAGGAAAACTCACTTACTGTTAAATTTCAAATGTAATATCAAAAAATATCAGGAAATCAACACCGATAGGATGTAACTAAGCTACCGTCTCTCCTTTTTATTTCTTTTCGAGATAGCTTAGGGGCCCTTAATTTTTCGTCTTTTTGATTTGGGTTAGGCATGAAATGAATAGGCGGCGTTGGTTCGACAGAAGGGGAAGCTTTGCCCAGCGCGGTGAGGTGCTTTAAATGTAAATGAAAAAAACTACCCATAGTGCGAATGCTACCACAATGCTATGAAGATACCAAATGTGTAAATATTCGGGTCAGTTGACATGAAGGTAAAGGTAACTGCCGTTCTCAGAGACGTGGTAACTAACTTGAAGGGCTAAAACCAAATCCGCATACGCAGTACGGTAAGGATGATGAGAAAGAGGAGCAATGATTTTTAATAGGTACAGGCACATGCTTTAATGGGTCTGAAATAGGAGCTAAAAAAGTTGCCAAGAAGTTGATTATTAAGTAAGTATTGGGGAGATGAGTCAAGTGTTGAAAAACAAGGTGACATCGTTAATCGCGGAAAAATTAACTGCCTTTAAGAACAGATATCGAAATGATTCCATAATTTTGTCTCGTTAGGACAAGAGAATTAGTGGGGCTGTTTATACTGTCGCACCCAAATCACGTTCGGCGAGTCAGTGTGCGTCCGTTGTCGAACGCGCCAAGTTCAAGAACGAAAGCGCCCGCTGAGCGCGAATACCGTTCCGTTCCAAATTCAATTTTACAAATATTTTTTGTTAACTTTTTTTGTTTTGTGCCAGTAACCATGTGGAAATCTATATTAATTTTAGTGTGTTTGGTCGTCGCTTTCTCTAATTCTGAGGTGAGATAAATATTGTTGATTATTGTTTTATTTTATCGGAGAAGCGATAGATTAAAATATATTTGTTTTGCATATTTACGAAGATTCACAATTTACTAGAGGCTTTAACTAGGAAATTCAAAGTACGTAAGTAAGTAATTGCACGTAATTGTGCAGTAACCAAAATGACGCATACATTTTTTTTTAATTTCTCCTGCCTTTTATACTCCCTCTTACACACAACTTGACAGGTAAATTGCTGGAACAAAAATTAAATAAATTAAAGAAAATCACTGGTGCGCCTAACCACTAACCAACTTACGTATGCTACTGGCCACCTGTTGTCTACCATGCTAAAAATTCCTAACTGTTAATTCTAGGTCAATTTCAATGCAGCGATCTGCCAAAAATATTAATGTTGGGTATTGTCAGTATAAGAATTAATTAATCAAGTAAGAAAAACTACATATTCCCCGTAAAATAGTTTAAAGATAAGGCCCTTTTATCGTGAGAGGAGGCCTGTATCAAGAAATGGCGGGGATGCCAGCATATACAGCGAGTACCTACCTTATAGCCTTCCTCAAAAGTCTAGCACGACTTTGTTTACAAAAGAGTAAGAAATGCTGTATTTTTTGGAAATTTCTAAACCGTAGGTAACGGTCTATCAATAGGGATTTAGTTTTTATAGTAGAGTTCTATAATAGACCATACAGCCAACCGTCCACAAAATGTCTAAACACGCATTATGTAACGGAAAGTAACGTCTATGTCTTCAAAAAATAATAAATTGTAATCTTTTTTAATAATTATGCCCGTGACGTCATTCGCGTAGACTTAATTTATCGGCAATTAACTATGCATTTTCCTGGTAGTACAAAAGTACATTCTTCGACAAGTAATTCACAGTTATTTTTAAATAAAATTTGCAGATAGAGCCACGTTAAAGAGATTTTTGTAGTATTTTTTTAATAATAAATAACTTTTGAATAAATGTCGAGGAATAAATGTCTTCTTTCTTTTTTCTTTCTTTTTTGAATACAGAATGCCTTGTCGCGTGATACTCGAGGGGTGTTCACAAAGAACTTCTTTGGAGGCGTGTGGGGCAACCGTCCTCCACTGATGGAGGTCAACGAGCCCCGAGCCTTTTGCACCTGCAGTGAGTATGACAGACATTACATAAAACTTCTCTCCACCAAAGCTTTGACTGCCACAAGGGGCAAATCTTCCAGAAAATGTGGTCTTTAGCTGGAATAACGCATATGTATAGTTTTACGACTAATAGGCTGTTTCCTTTTGATTTGTGCGACAGAATTAGTCTGATAGCATATATATAAATTATAAGGTTACATTTTGCAACATGCACGAAATCACACGTAGCAAATTGTTGATAGAGTTACCAAACTATTTTCTAGCGCCTCTTTGTAGGAACAAGACATTGGATGCCTTCTACTCAAAATTAAGGACATTTTTAAGTTATATCGCAATCGTTTGTGAGCCCTTTTTGAGATGCATACAAATATTTTTCATTACATTCGATTCCTAAATATTGTGAAATGGCTTCAAATACTTCTTTTTAATTTTGTTTAGATTCAAATTGTAATTTCGCTAATAAAGACACAGTCCGCCGTTCTGGCTGTATGTCAGGTAGTAGGCGCCTGACTGCGCATTTATCATAACATTCTTCCTATTTATTTATCCAGAATGTGGTGAAAGGAACGAGGCGTCCCGAATAGTGCAGGGTGTGGAGGCAGGTCCAAACGAATTCCCGTGGATGGCGCGCCTGACGTACATCAAGCGGTTCTACTGCGGGGGCATGCTCATAAACGACCGATATGTGCTCACTGCTGCTCACTGCGTTAAGGGGTGAGTTGTTTTGTGGTCCTTAGTACAAGCAACGAGGCGTTAGGACAGAGGCCATATTGTCTCCACCCACTCGATATTATAACCACTTGTTTGTGTTATACGATATAGGATAAGGGTAGAAAATGAATTCGAGCGGTAGTTTTGAAAAATAAATAAATAAAAAGAGATAGTGACTGTTAGACAATAGCCTCGGGGTGGCGATTGTTGATTACGTCAAAACGGCTGCGTGGTAATGCGTTGAATTTGAAATAAAAGTAGTGTAGTAGATAAGGGCTAATTACGGCTCTAAATTATTGCTGTCAATAAAAGCAGCAAAAATCGGCCACTCCACCTCTAATAGCACCATTGAAGTGCTAAATTGAAGACCCTCGTTTCGAAAAATCTTATAACTAGCTAATATCTTACTCAGTAGGTCAGTAGGTACTTACTTCAAATATATGTATTGTAATACATTTTCTGAACGTTTACTATTACAACTTTGCCACGTAACCCCAACATTGCCCAAACTGGTTTAGGGTCAATTTGTAGGTTTTTAAGTTTTATCTTTTCGAGTACTTAATTAGGTATATTTAAATCAGATTAGCCAATGCTGGGGAGGGAAGGCAAAGTTGCAGCGGTTCACGACGGTAAAAATTGTAGCGTAACTGCTTCATCGGCTTCACCAGTTGAATGTTTACATATTCATGCTTGTCGTAAGCAAACTGCACTTGTAACGCCCAAGGCGTGAACGCATCGAGAAGAGGCATCAAGTGTTTAGATTGGTATTGTGACGCTCTACACCAATGCCTCTCGCCTGGGCATTTACACCAGCATATTTCAATACATTGACTATTTATTCTATTAGATAATTTTACTGTACTTGTCATTTTGAGTAAGTATTTTACGCTTTTGGGATATTAGGATAGTCTCAGTGAAACATTTTTGCTTCGTCGTGTGCAACGTTGAAGCACTCACCAGTTTTTCTTTGAGAAAAGGTTTACTGGAAGATGTGCACACTACCACAGTAAAAAGAATTTGTGAAATATAAGTTTTTGTGTAGTAGGTATTCATTGCTGCATAAGGTCTTGATGAGGAAGCAATTAGCAACTAATATGTCACGCGCTGCGGGAGAAACAACGTAAAAATTTTGAAAATGTTGTTTGATTTCATTTAAAAGAATTAAACAAGCGTAGGTTTAAGTAAAGTCAAGTTTAGGTTAAATGCACACAGAGAAACGATACAAACAGCTATATAAAATATTAAAAAAAGACGCTAAAGCCAAAAGCAGGGCCGAAAAGTCTAGTGCCAACAAGGGCTTTTAGAATTTGGAAAATATGTTACAAAAATGAATAGTACGTATAAAACACTATCAATAATATAAATAATATCGCCATGGCTGAAAAAATCAATGCAGCGTGATAATGCTGCAACATGTATAAGTTTTAGAAGTATATTGTCTAAGAAGCAGGCTATGAAAACTCTTCGTCAGTAGGTAGGTACTGTAAAAAAACATTGTTCTCTGTCATTCACCTTAATTTTCAGGGCTTAAATTGAGATTTGATTTTCTAGGTAGATACCCGTTTATTACATGCGAGCAAGTTCTACATAATTATATATTTAATAATCACTTAATGATATAATACGAGTAGCTGAGGTCAAGCTGCAATCAAGTAAAAATAGTATTGTTATTTTGAGTCCATTTTAAAACATAAATCTCATTCTACTGAGTCATTTGATAGGTTTCATTCTGATTATTGATTACCTAGGTATTATGATGAAAGATTAGTTTGCCACATCCATTGCGGTTTGGTGCCTGATTTATGTATTTTGAAGTGGTTATTTAATAGCCTAACGATATATTAACGACGTGTCGTGAAAAAAAGTAGTTATGTTATCTCCGTTTAGTATTTAAATTGATGTTTTTGACTGAGATGAGCCTTAATAATGTATCTCTATGACTATATCCATTGTAGATAAGTAACGGTGCACAATGATAATAATAAGTTTTCCTACAGTTCTTTTTATTAAATTTAGGTACTACTTTTATTAGCTGGTATGTACCTACTTTGAAAGAATATCTTTGAAAATGTAAATAAAATAAAAAAAATACCCTGATTACATATCTGTTAAGTGACGAATAAATTAAGTAGATGTATTGTGATTTCTAATTATTTGAGTTACCTATCAAAAAAAGCTGCTTGGAAACGATAGAAAACTTGTACTTACTTTTTTATACTTGAAAATTGCGTATTAACTTAAAAGTCCGATAACCCGAGGACCAAACGGGTCCAAAATAAATTGGTCGGTACAGAATTTGTGAATTCCAATCAGTGGCATCGGGACATTCACCTTAAACCGGCCTGGGGGCGCCAAAAGTTCAATATCCCCGTTGTGGTCACTCTGTATTGTTTACACTAAATTCTGTTAAAAGCCTTCGCGATTTTCATTTCGTTATCCTTAGCAAAAAATCGCAAAATAATGCATCTAATGCACATGATGACTATGACAAGCAAATCTAAAAGTACCGTATAACTTATCATACATGTTTTATCTCAATGCTTGAAGTATTATGGCTGTGTAGGTAATTCTATATTTATTTTAATGACACCAAAATGTTCGTTGATTGCACCTTGTTTCATAAAAAACCGGGTTTTGTTGCGGTTTTAACTCAACGTCATTAAAAACCACCATCCAAATGCATCGTAAAAGTTGTAAATACGCTGACACATGAATACCTACAGTAAGTGAAAGCGTAAATAAGGAGACATTAATAGTATTCATGTCCGAAATGCGCTGTTTGTCACTTTCGCTAACCGATACTCGGCTGCCGTTCCCATTGAGGCATCAAGGAAACGGATCGGTTATAAGCTGAGCTAACCAATAGTCGAACAGTAAATAAATGAATAAAACGGTTCTGAAACTATCAATATACCTAGAGTTATTATTGATAAGAAAATTATCCTGTTCCACTTTGCCAAAACCTATTTTGAAGCACCTTTATCATTCAGCTTATACTTAAACGTTAGAACGTTACCTACAGTCAAGAAATTTAATTCCTGACCCATCGAGGAAACTCTTCACATAAAACGTCATAGTGACATCTCATTGCTTAACGAGGAAAGTCGCTACGACGCTTACTATAAGGTTCCATGGTGGGTTAGGAATTAAATTCCTTGACTATACAAGTGTAGGTACATGTCATTGTAACAGTTTGGTGCAACCTTTCTCAACGAAGGGTATTTGTTTGATTCAGCAGTATTCGGAAGCTGTCGTCCGACATGTCAATAGAGAATTCTACAAACGTCCATTAATTTGCTCCGCACCACACTCAAATCCATGGCTCTATATGTATTTAAGTGTTTTTCGTGTTTCGACAAGAGCTTGGGTTAAAGTTGTGAGACACGAATTCTAGTATCTAATTACAATAGCAATTAGCCACCTGCCCATTTATTTTCTTATCAGATATTGTTCTCAATTTCCAGTTTCATGTGGTTCATGATAAAGGTGACGTTTGGCGAACACGACCGCTGTAACTCGACGACGCGGCCGGAGACCCGATTCGTGATTCGCGCCATCGTCCAGAAGTTCAGTCTGACTAACTTTGAGAACGACATCGCGCTGCTGCGGCTGAATGAGCGGGTGCAGATGTCTGAAGCGATCAAACCTATCTGCTTGCCTACTAGTGATAGTGAGTAGCTGTCGAAATTAATCGCAAAATTCTGCATAGCCATCATTTCATTATTACGAACGAAACGTTTCATGACGTAACCAGGCAATGCCGCCAACATAATGAGAAACTTTGAACAGGTATAAATCAGAGGGGGGAGTCTTTCAAAATAGGTATTCGTTAGTCATGTTGTTTGGAATACGACAAATTATTCACGGACCTCAATTTTCGGTGGCACGGCAGAAGACGATATGTAAATTTACCAAAAAAAAGGTTTATTGAATGCCAAATAAACTTACCCATTTTCTCATGCTCCTAACAGAGGATCTTTACGTCGGTGTAAAGGCTGTTGCGGCTGGCTGGGGCACGGTAACTGAGGAAGGCAAAGTGTCATGCACTCTTCAGGAGGTGGAGGTGCCTGTATTGAGCAATCAAAAGTGCCGCAGCACTAAGTACACCGCTTCCATGATCAGCGACAATATGATGTGTGCTGGATTCCCGGAGACTGGAGGGAAGGACTCTTGCCAGGTATTTTTTTTGTAGTTGTCTGACCAGCGATAGACTTTTATCCCATCTGAAGAAAATTTTCGACTAGCTTTGTTTCGGTTCCCGCCAAGAAAACTAAACGCCAACGTACAGTCAGCGTCATATAGTATGCCATACTATTTCTATGGTGTACCGAACTATTTGGCCGACATGGGTGCTTCAAACTATATGACGCTGACTGCACATAATTAAGTAGGTATTCTATTGAAACTTAAAGAACATTTAAGTACATACATCTATTAACTAGCGCTACTCGTTCAACTTCAATATTTAAGCATAAACTATTAAGGCCATTATATTGTTGCAAAAACACGCGCTGATCCAGTTCCTTAACACCTCATGTCTAATCTGTTTTTGCCTTAAACATTTTTAAAACGTACTTTCTCTAATTTTTCAGGGTGACAGCGGCGGCCCACTTATAACGCAGAGGCCAGACAAACGCTACGAGTTGATCGGTAATGCATATTGATGTTAACATTACACGCATGAGACCTGCGACTACTTTTCCTTGAGCCATTCACTTATTGTTAACGTTGGTTGTAAGTTTACGATTTGGCTACGAGGCGCTAAGACAATTAATCTCACAGACAAAATCTCAGCCACTACTACTCATCAACGAAAACTTCAAACATAGCTGACGAAGTACCAACATAATTATTGCCTAAAAATGCGCTCATTAATTTGCATTTCATTTGCATCTCATTTAATTTAATTTTCATTTGTCTTATTGATCTTATTGAATTAAGGCTTCCAAGCGAGCTTGGATTGGCTCGAATATGGCGTATTTAAATTTTCCTGAACGCATAATTTTTCTGACAGACGTTTTTGTTGAAACCGGCATTTTTCCGGGGTTAACATTGAAGCTAAAGATAACCTATCTTATAATGAAAACGACGACACGTTAGGTCAATTATGAGATTTTGAAAGTACCTAAACGGCTTCTACAAACAGATCAATATTCAGCGATTAGGTACTGATTTTTTCGTCACTATCCTTTCATCAAATATTGTTAGAAAAGATGATACTCAGAGTAATACATTGTGACAGACGATAATGACGATTGACGCGAGCGGTCGAAACGCTCGAATATCCATCCAAACACTTTTTTTTCACGTGAAATAATTACTGTCTGTAAATTTTGGCGCTAGGTATGCAATATATCCTCATGTTCGTATAAATTTCTTGTATTCCAGGTGTTGTGTCGTGGGGCAACGGCTGCGCCCGCGTCGGCTACCCAGGCGTCTACACGCGCGTCACCAACTACCTCGACTGGATCCGGGAGAACACACAAGACGCTTGCTACTGCTCCGACTAATCTCTTAAATAAACATAAAAAATTAAAGGATAATTTATTTGACATCTTATAAGTAGATACAATTTGTAAAACCGACTGGCATTTAAAAATAATTAGGTATATTTAATAAGTAAAGAGTAAGAAATAGTGGCCATATACTAAAAAAATGTTACTAGACCGCGATCAGAAAAGGATAGAAAGATCTGTCATGGTATACTTTCAATTCCATTCTGATAGTGGTCTATTAATACAACGTAGAGTCGTAGAATCTTAAAATTCTTTTCGCAGCAAACCTACCTACCTAATTTTAGGCGAATATTTGGCCGTTTTGAACACTAAAATCGAACGTCATTATTCTCCACGATTATTACCGTAATAGAAAGGAAAATTCGCAACAAAAATTTTATACTCGGCGTCAGTGCTGTCTAACCTTTTCATAAAAAAAACATTTTCTGAGGCTAGTGTGGAACAAAAACGCCGAATATTGACCCTATGAGTATCGGTTAAAAACGTAATCATTATGAAATTTGTTGCGAAGAGCGATTTACTTCTTTAATTAATAATAAAGTAGAGCCAATAAGATCTTTTAAAACCCTAAATAAAATTTTATAAACAATCAACAAATTAGTTAAACGACGAATGTGAAATACTTTGTAAGAATTTAACTAAAAAAACCTAAAAATACGTCATCAAAATATTATCATTTTAATTAAAACATGGTTTAACGTGATTGTAAGGTGACAAACCTGAACTGGTAATCTTTGTAAATATTTATTTTGCACTTATTTGGTAAATAAAATATGACAAAATATATGTTGTTATTATTTAATTATACAGGGTGAAATTTTGAACGTGATACAAATTTTGCTTGCATGTAACTTTTTAAGACTATCGCGTAGGATATACGTTTCCATTTACTGAGAATATTTGGCATTTTATTAATAGTATTTTAAAACAACCATGAGCTTAACTATTTCAGGCTTTGTCTTAAAAAAAAATATTTGATATTTATTGAAAAAAAGCCATGACAGCCTAGTGGTTTCATCTGGGGCTTAGTTTCTCGAGTAAAGAGAGGATCGTGGGTTCACATTTCTTAAGTTTGTCGGAATATACCAATGTGCGAAATTACATTTGAAAGCCGTGAGCTTTGCGGTGAAGGAAAACACTGTGCGGAAACATGCACACACCTAAGAAGCAATTCAATGCAGTTTCTAATCCGCACTGGGCCCGTCTGGAAACTATAGCCCAAGCTCCCTCGTTCTGAGAGGCCAGTGCCAAGCAATAGGAAGTAATACAGGACGGAAATGAGATGGAACAAAAACGAAACGAAAAACAAAGTACGTACGAAAGAATGTGTAAGTATGTTTATGTGGAAGATTTTTTGGAGTATAAAAACTGCAACGAGGGTGAAACCGCGGGCATGAGCAATCATATTCGAGCGTCATTGCCAAGAATTATTTAATAGGAACTTTTTAATTTGAACTCTCAATAGATCCTCCGTAGCTTCAAATTCAATTATTTTTGTGCATGTACCTCTAAGTACTACTCGTGAAGCATGAATATTGTTTGTTTTGGGTCAGCTGACCTATTTGCTCGTTTGGCTTCCTTGTCGTACAAAAAAGTTATTGGATAGGTTTTTCGAAAAAAAAATTAAAATATGTTTTTTATTTCGAGATCCATTTGTTGAATATTAAGCATGTACAGCTCTCGTTCTACAGTTGGTTTACTCGTACCTTAAGTCATTTATAAATAAAGAAAAATAATCCAGGTCAGTTAAAGCGCGAACTTGTCTTCGTATAAGGGATCTCTACCGTTATCCTTTCAGTTGATGAGAGTTACATATTTATGAAAGAAAAACTTAGAAAAACATACATCCACATCTATTCCATTACAGTATAATTATACGTGCATCACTAAACAGTTAGTCACAGCTTACTTTTAGAATTATTAACGTTTCTCCAATGCTTGTTGAAATCGTAAATCCAAAAATTTACATTTAGCTGCGCATGAGCAGTTCTACAATTTTGTCTTCTATTCATAAGGAAAAAGGTTCAAATTATTGGTTGCAGATCGAGAAGTTGAGAGAGTTCATTGATCCGCGAGGTCATTGCCAAATAAACATGTCGTACAGCCTCCGGGGAGATTAAAATGGCGCTTGAGTTCCACTTTAAAATTTCACTATACTTCTTTGTAAGTTAATAATAATTCTTCGCTTATCTAGAAATATAATTTGAAAAGGAATTAATAAAAAAATAGATGGCTTGAGGACCGATTTTCGCAAATACATATGTTCGAAAATAGCACTTGCAGCAGACGAAAACTTTAATTAGAGCAGTGGCAATACGTATTTTTTATATTCAAAAGATATTTTCATAGATATGATTTCAAAAATCGACCACTTTTATGCCATCAGAGAATGATCATAATTTATTTATTTTAGCAGCATGCAAGTAGGTAGGTACATATTACTATAACTATGCTATATAGTTAACAATATAACTGAAAACAGCGACATCGTCTTTAACTATAAAAAAACATAAATACCTGACCTAAATCAATGATGGTCTCCCACCACACAATGAATGGTGCGTCTGGTGGTACGTCTGGTACACCAGACCACGAATAATGAAATGACTGAAATTGGCTGTAATTTTAACCGCCACTGACACCAACTAGGGAGCAAATTAATAATAGCCAGTACTCAGTATTGTGGCGGTATTTCAATAAATTTATTACGAAATTAAAAACCCGACTGTAAAAACATTTCACTGAAATTAAGAAAAACCAGCCTTGCAAGGAAATTTCACGACTTAAAATACTATTAATTAAGCAAGTAAATAAATTTAGTTTTTAAATATTTTTTTGATGAAGGGAAAGAGCCTTTAATATTTTTTCTATAAAGTTTATTATGAAACAATGCTCATCCATTAATCTAATCCAAAACGAATTAAAGCTCGCACTAACTATAGTTAAGATACCAGGTAACGGATACATACTTATAATATATAACATAACACCTATGACTCAAAAAACATTAACCGCAATGATACGAAGTTGCCGATAAAAGCAACAACGCTGTCGTCCATGTTACATTCATTAAAAGCAGCAGCTTAAGCCCCTCTCTTGATCATATTGAGAGTTTAAAGACACGACTTAGTACACATTTAAAGCCGACCACATGATCTCGTGGTACATAAACATTTAATAATTAAAAATGTGTAAAATGCGGTGGGTTTTTGTAATTTTTGTTATATTTGCGTCTGGGAGCAGTGCACTTCCCCAGGTGAGCGGATTTTGTTATCATTAATTAGATAAGGTAGATAATTTGCAAATAGATTTATTTCAATGGATTTGGTAGCGATAAATGCCCTTTGCGTCTAATTAATGTTCACGATCTCTAAATGGAAAATGATTTTTATTACGAATAAAAAAAAAATCAAAGTTTCTTGCAGTGCATTTGTCAATGATAGTCTTTTCTGACGCGTATTTAACAAATAATTTTCGATTTTGAAGCATAATTTGTTGGGACCATTTCTTGTACGATTAAGGGTAAGGTTACTGTGATGAATTTTGAAAGACTACAAAGTTGAACAGTGCTTGAAACAAAACACAAAGAAGCATGTGTGTTACGAAATAATTCCATTTCCTTTTCCTGAAAATGCTGTCATTTATAACAAAATGTAAAAAAAATCATAACATAATTCGTATAACATTTTCTTATGTATTTTGTTTTCATAATATAATAGGTATATAAAAAAACAAAGCACAAACTTCAGTAGATTATTTTATACCTAAGCAAGTTAACAAGTTCCAAAATTCAAGATCATAAATTTCAACAAAGTAGGTAGAATTTCATTTAAAACTCTAGCAGGCAATCACCTTATTAAATACCTACTAGCTTCTACTAATAAGACTTAAGAAGTGATGTTGATAGCACATTCTGCAATAATTATTGACGTTGCCACTCTAGGCAGCTACGACCTTTGAGAAGCTTATCGCTATCCCGCGGGAACTATGCAATTTTCCGGGATAAAAAGTAGCTTATAACCTGGCTGGGGATTTTCTTGACAGAGTAGTAAAGTTTGCATTAATATCCGTTCAGCCGTTTTCACGTGATGTGCTTGCAAATATACAGACAAACAGAGCTGGCGCGTACCTCTCCCAGCGAATTTCTCTGGCTGTACAGAGAGGTAATGCCGCCAGTGTGTTGGGGTCTATACCGCAGGAGGGCCTTTTAGATGGTGTTTTCTTTTTATAGTTAGGTATATTTATCTAGTTTTAAGTTTTGTATATTTAGTTAACTTTTAGATGTTGTAAATATGTTTGTTTAATTAATAAATTATTATTAATAAAAAGACAAACAGATGAACAGATAACAGACAAACACAAAAATCTAAAAACTTTTGGAACGTGTGTTATCAATTCTAAGTATCCCCAGCCAACTTCTTTCGAATATATTCCACGTACAGACTTTCGAACCTCTTAAGCTTTATTATATGTATAGATGACAACGTTCACATATTTTATTGAATCAGACATTACTTTGCGGTGGTCCATTTCAATGAACAAAAAATATTTACTCCGTTACTGCGCTACTTACGAGCAAGATAGCCAAGCCTGTGTGAAATATGTGTATATGCAATCCCTTCATAAAATTTCATCATTCAAATAATTAACAGCACAAACAAACACTAACAAATGCATAGAAGTAAATGTTATTCGAGTCTTTCGTATTTAATATAAGTGTTTGATTTTAGGAATCTCTATCAGCTTCGGAAGAAGCGTTTATGAATGCCCGCGCTGGGCTAGAAGGAAGATACCAACCATCGTGCAGTTCATGCAGTAAGTAATTTTAAATTCTCCGTACTAAAGACACACATGATGATTGCAAAATAATATCGTTCTTCATTTTCTTAAGCCAAAGACATTGGAACTTCTAGATAAGCGTTGCTAGATTATGTAATTGTTCCCCGTTTAGTGGATATCCAAGAGTTTCGAAATTCCCCCATCAGTGGCGTGGCTATAGGGTGGCAGGGATGGCAAGATGCCAGGGGCCCCTAGCTCTACGGGGCCCCGAACTGGCTTGGTTTAGAGCACAGAAGGGAAGCTGATGCACTTCTTTATATTTAGGAAGGAGCATCTGGCGAATTTGCCACGGACCCCAGACGTATATAGACGCCAGGCGTTATAGTTACGCCACTGTCCTCCATTTCGAATTTACCCTAATGCACTATACCTACAGTCATTTGTTTCCTGACCCACCGTAGAACGTTGTCGCAGTAAACGTCACATGATTTTCATTGTCAATTCAATGTAAAGTCACTATGACATTTACTGCCCGTCTGGTACATACAGTCCCCATCAGATACATTGACAACAGTGGTCGGTTAAATCGCGAATTATAGGGACCACGGCATTCGTGGGACCGAAGTAATGGGATTACTTAATTTTTCTTTTGATGGATTTTTCCTCTCGCTTCGCTAAGCAACGTTTTGTTGATGCACAGCCTAAAGCTGTAGAACAAGTTCGATTTGCTGACGTTATAGATACTTGCAGGGATATGTAATGTGCGTATATTGCCAATGCAATTTACCGTTACGACCGCGATGGATCCAAAAGCAACGGGTACTTTTATTACACGGGTTCTTAAAGTTCTGCCGTTCTTAAGGAAACTGGTCCAATCCACAGGTGACCATAGGGCTTGCTCTTTCCTCGGGCACCGTATTGGCTTTTCCATACAATCGCCAACAGATACAACAGTGTTGTCTGGTTAAGACACACTTTTGGGTCATTTCTACCAAAAACTTTACATCGCTTGGGATTGGATAGAAAAGGCACGGATGCGGCAAAGATGGCCAATTTCCGCCATACTACATGACACCATATACATAATTACATGTAGGTACCTACAGTTTGCTGAAGTGTCTTAAAACAGAAAAAATAACCGACTTCAAATGTTCTTGAAACCATAGTTTAGTTCGGAACTAAAAGAAGTAAAAAAATGTACATAAAACACATTAATTTTACAGGTAATGAGATTAATAGATGTACAAAGGCGAACTTATCCCGTAAAGGGATCTCTTCCATTGTAGTTGCATTTAGTTACTCTTATCTTTGAACACGCTACTCTGATTGGTTAGTCAATTAAGTAACCAGGGCAGTCAGCGGCTCAAATTATTTTCATGAGTTATTTCGGTTTATCTAATGTCTGATTGATATACTACTTAGACTCCGATCCTATAGTAGGCGGTAACCTACATTATAATATACATATATACATACATAAATACATAAATCACGTCTCCATCCCTTACGGGGTAGACAGGAGCCTAAGGTAACCAGACCTAAAGGCCACGTTTAGCATGATTGTAGGTGTATAGTTGGAAAGGGGGAATCAAAATAGTGATGGGTTGCTAGCCGGATCGTCTATAACATGATTCCTAAGGTTTTTTGTCCATTACCTCGATGGGCTTTTACCATCGCGTGGGAAGAGAAGCAACTGATACATTCTACGTTTTTTATTTACTCCCGCAGACCAGCATGGAAGAAGAATAGAAGAAGAAGAATAATACGCAGAAATTCGAAAGAATTTAAAATACGTTCGAGTAGACGCGGGTTTCGCCTCGCCGAGTAACGAGAATGTACTTTTTATAAACTCATCGTGTGGCCAACCTTTGTTATTTGCTAACTCATGACATAATCACCATTGTCCATTCTGTAACACCGGAGTATTTTAACACGTTGCAAGTTTAACCGACTGTCTTACTACCCAACGCAAACACGGGAGCCTGCTAGCGATTAGCGAGTATATTATGGTAACTGGTAAATACTGTCTTGAAGAATGAAACCTATGAAAACTTCCAGGTTGCGGTGAAAGGAACGAGGAGCCTCGTGTCGTTGGAGGGACCATGGCGAGCGTAAACGCCTTTCCCTGGCTAGCGAGACTTATTTACCATAACTCTTTTGGATGCGGGGCTTCGTTGCTTAGTGATAAATATGTGCTGTCGGCTGCGCATTGCTTGAAAGGGTACGTATACTTAAGTGAATATCAACGCATCTAGAGTTGTGGATATCGAAAATAGGATAACGCAACCGAAGTGGAGATGGGCGGTGCACATAGCAAGACGGACCGACGAGAGATAGTCGAAGTAGTTCACAAAGTATTGGCCAAAATTAATCGAAAGTGAGTAGGCAGACCACCAACCCCTTGGTCAGATGACATCTGGCAGTCAGCTGGAAAGCTGTGGATGAGACCGGTACAGGCCCGGCAAACGGCGTGAAAATGAAAAGTCAGATGGGGGCTGGTTAGATAGAAGCATCTTTAGCCAGAATAATGAAGACATCAGATTCTTTACTTACCCAAAATAACTTAAGAAGTCCGTCTTTGTTTCTACGAAAACGTTTCTCTCCGATCCCTGCAATGGGCCCCAGTTTTGTTCATGCTAGAATACTCTTCTATTGAAGCTATTATCCCTCTTTCCAGATTCATGTGGTTTATGTTTCGAGTGACGTTCGGCGAACATGACCGGTGTGATAAGTCTCAGCGGCCTCTCACTCGCTACATCACTAAAGTGATAGCGCGAGACTTCTCTCTGAAGGATCTGACGGACGACATCGCCTTATTGAGGATCAGCTCACCTGTGACGTACTCACATGCTGTGAGGCCTGTGTGCCTCCCGACGAAGCCAGGTGTGGACAGTATTGTAACGCCGTTATGTTGCTTCATTACATTAGTTAGGACTACGTTTGCGTTTACACATACTTCTAAGTTTTGTACAGTCCGTGAGCTCTTAGAATGCCATTCGGGATTGACTAGCTGTGTCACTCACTCTTGTTGGTTTGATACTTGGATCGGCCGATGGTACCCGAAACCTAAATAGCATTGTAAGAGTTCACGGACTGTACGTACTTAGCAGATTGCTATGTATGAATGTATGTATATCTTACTTATGACTTCTAGATCAAGTTAAGAAATTTAATCCAATTCTACGATTTTGTTACAGAACAATTATACGTAAACTCCAAATCTATCGTGGCGGGTTGGGGGGCGACGGGCGAGTCCAAGAACTGGTCCTGCACGCTCCTCGAGGCAGAATTACCAGTGCTTAGCAACGAACAGTGCCAGAATACTAAGTACAACGCATCAAGAATCAAAGACACGATGCTCTGTGCGGGATACCCTGCGACGGCACATAAGGATGCTTGCACTGTAAGGGAACAAGTCCGCGAAGCGTCTCAATCACTGTATCTCGTGTGTTACGAATATGTATGGATCAAAACTAATAACATTGCTGGTCCGCTAGTGCGTGTAGTGTCGGGGTGTGCTTTTGAGTAGCAAGGTAGTTGGTTATTGGGCATTGGTTCATTGATACATCCATTGCAGCTATTTTTGTAACATATAGGAGGTGTTTGAGACGCTTTCTGGCCTTACACAAGTATTTCATACTGCGTATCCGACAAGCAAGGCATAACTTATGTCTAGCAAGTGGCTTTTAATTTGGGTTTCGTTATTTCAGGTTGTCTTTATTCTCTTGGGGTAGGCCAGTTAGACCATAAAGATTGCACTTCGGTCTTTGGAAAGAGATAATTGGCGTCACGTAAGTTAGAGCGAGACGAGCTCTATGAAGCTGAAATTTGCTGAGAAAACCGATATGTAAACTTTATGGCCAGTTACTGAACTTTTGTTTGATATTTACATTTTACGGCATTAATAAATGACGAGCAATTCCACTTTTGAAACATCTAACAGCTAATTCGCGTCGACGTTGAAATTCTTCATGGTTGTAGTTAATTCAAAGCCAATCCTTTTAATTAGTAATGGTTTTTAAGTACTTATGAGCTATGAATTCAGAATTTATTTTGACTTACCTTTTCAGGGTGACAGTGGTGGGCCCCTTGTGACTGAGAATTCGGATCATGTTTACGAGCTAATTGGTGAGTGCATGCCATTTACTTAAGTTAAGTTAAGCTAGCCTTATACTCCGAAATTAGTTATTCGAATTTGGCATCATATTGTCCCACTCACACTAATAATCAAAAGGGCACTAGATAAGTTAGATAGCATCAGAGAACCTCCAAATACACATGTAGATATTCAAGATTTTAGTTCTTAAAAAATATGCCTAATCTAGTTAACAATGTATGAACATATTTATTGACTACTAAGGCTACTTCTTATTTTTGTATCTTAGACAACTGCTGGAGGAGCAAGGACTTATTTATTTTATTTTATGTCATGTTATGTTATAGGCGATGCGGCTAGCAATTCATCACTACTTTGATTCCCCTTTCCACCTATACGCCCACAATCATGCTAAACGTGGCCTTTAGGTCTTGTTACCATAGGCTCCATCTACCCCGTATAGGTTATAGACGTGATTTGTGTATATTTATCAACGGGACTTAGACCGCGATTACCTTTAACGTGCTCCCGCTTCAATTCCACCAGTCTACCCGTGATCACGATGCATGCAACTGCTTCGAAACAGCGGGAGCTCGAAAGTCGCGGTCTACTCGTATATCCTGTTGATAATATGTCTTAAACCATTCCGCCCTCCGTATAAAGAGTGCAGTAACTCGTTCAAACCAGTTTTAGAGAAAAAGCGGTTTGAAAATTAATTTTATTTTTTAACTGTATCTCCTAGACTATTATTTTTAGTAGCAGACATCAATCATATATCAAAAATATGGTTATTGTCTACAGAATTTGTACTAATTGCTGTAAATATAAAACCGCATTTGAGAGGGAAAAAAAATACGAAAATGCATTAATTATTACCTATACCGTAGGATTTGACAAAACTATTTCCAACCATAACTGCAGTAAGTAACTGTTTAGCTGCACTTATGATTACAAAAATTACTAGCAGTATCTAAACTTACTGCACTTATGCTTGATATATTATATACAGAATTTTAAGTTACTGCAGTTATCGTTACTGAAAAGTCAAGTTCCTGCCATATTTTTATATGCATGTCAAAGACGAAATTGTAGAGCTCGTATTGCTGATTCCGAATATGTATGTAACTCAATTTTGACAGAAACAAGAGTTACTGCACTCTTTATAAGGAGGGCAGCATTATCATCACCAAATCTCAACTTAGTAAGAATGTTGGCCCAGGAATATCAAACATCAAAGCTCTCATACACATCACTCGCTTCTTTCCAGGGGTTGTGTCCTGGGGCTATGGCTGCGCTAGAATCGGATATCCAGGAGTCTACACAAGGGTCTCCAAGTACCTGGACTGGATTAAAGAAAATACAGACGATGCATGCTATTGTAGGGACCAGTAGGCTGAATGTCGGCTTTGTATAATGTATAAGTGAACCTCGCTTTGACCTTGAAAAGGGTATTATTGTAATAAGTGATAAATAGCTATTTTTAGGTTAATAAAATACGTCGAAAATTATTTTTGTTTTAGTTGATATGTGAGGTTTCGTCAAATGAGATGATTTAGTCAAAATTACAGTGATCTACTTTGATAGTTTCAAAATTGTGGTAAAATCAATATTACCCACAAAATGAATTTTGGGCTTATGTGAAATATACAGTAAATCGATGAAAACAGAATGAGAGTAACATGGCAAATGCAAACAAAAATTAGTCAGTTTATCTTTCAATTCAAAGTATTTTCTACACTTCACGATCACCCCGTTGTACAAATATATGAAAATAATTATACAAATTAATTAAAATTGATAATTAAAGTGATGAAAAAAGTGATATAGTTCCCTTTTTAAAACCAATTCTACATTAAAAAAAATATTAAGTCTGCCACATTGACGTGCCCTTATGTGATTATTTTTTAACTAATTAATGTTGAAACTTAGGGTGGTAAAGAAATTCCTAAGTCGAACTATACTAGTTTATTTTAAAACCCAACAGCTACCTTCTAACACTTGTTTGACCTGCTTAAAGGCTATAATGCGCTGGTTCTATTGCATAGTAAGTGCACCGGGAGCAATGCCCTCGACCTTGCGCGCGCAGGACTCAGCCTCCACTCGGGACGACCACTCGTCTAACATTTCTAGCAATTCCTAGAAAATCTCACCGGTTTCCTTGAATTTTCTGTTTGGTTTAGTGTGAACTTGAGGGAAGTGGTACTCTGTCACAATGTGGAAGTGGACTGTTGTTTTTTTAAGTGCTTGTGCGGTTGGGTTCATGGTAAGATGATTGTGGTATTATTTGAGTTTTAATTTTAGACAGTCATGAAAAACAGACGACCTGGGAATTGTTATCAACTGACCAATGATAAAGTCAATTATCATACCTATCTCAAAACCATTTCTGAAAATTAGAGTTCGAAGAAAATATTTTTTTTTGACTTCTTGGGGAAAACTATTCCACTAGTTTCTTTGCCGTTATGCCGCAAGAGCTACCAGAGGCGAAGAGTTTACTTCTCGACTTAATTTTGGTTCAAAGATCGCATCCAACCCACCAGTGAGACATTAAGAAACTAGAAGCAATTATCCACGTCATTTTATATAAACTCTGCCTGCTTTCCAAGCCCCTGGGTAGATTGAAATGTGTGAAAGGAAATTCCTGCCAAAAATTATTTCGGGAATAGGAGGGACAAACTGGAAACACTTTGAGCCCAATACAACATTGTGAAGTAGTGAACGCTTGTTAAAGATTTACACTAATAATTATTCTATATCCTACTAATATTATAAATTTGAAAGTTTGTATGGTTGTTTGGATGTTTGTTACTCTTTCACGCCAGAACGGCTGGACAGATCTGGATGAAATTTGGAACATAGATAGATTATAGTCTGGAATAACACATATGCTACTGTTTATCCCGGAAAATTGCGTAATTCCTACGGGATAGCGATAAATTATGCACATGAAGTTGCGGGCAACAGCTAGTTATATAATATGGACTAAAGATAGAGCTGTTTACGTCAGGTGAAAGCAGAGGATGAATTCAAGAAAATTCAAGACGACGAAGAATACGCTGACATATCGAAATGCAACTGTCGTAAGTATGGACTATTGCTATATTCATTAAATTTGATATGACTAATACACTCAAAATATACATAATGCAAAGAAAACATACGAAAATCAAGTTGTAAGCAATTAACGTATTTTTCCTTCAAAAAATGATAAAATTTATTGTTTATTTGTTATTTTTATTTCTTGTTAGAAAATTTTAATCTTTTATTATCGTGTATTTATTAGTACAAACAACAAAAAATTGGCTATGGGTAATAAAGAACACGATTCAATTTTGATTTGGTACCGATGACGCAAATTCAGATACATTGAAATAAGATTGAATGAAAATATTTATAAGTATTATTTAAGAAAAAAATCTTAACTTTATTTTAACAGAAATATATTAAGTGTACAACTATAAATAAACATAAAATTACAACTGACATAGACTGAAAGAAAACCTTAGATATATTGAAAATGAGACTATGCGTTTTATGGTTTCCCTGTTGTTTGGAATTTCTTATCGTTGGGAGAGATAGCTATCTGTTCATTTGATATCTGAAATATTTTGTTTATTGGTATATTTTTATTACTTTGCCCTGACATTCCTAGGATGGCAAAGCTTTGACATTAAACACCAAGCTAATCCAAGTAGCTATATTAAGGTCATTACTTCAACCTCGGCTATCGTTTTATCACATTAATTACAAACAAAAACCGTTATCTAAGTACAAGTAGATGCTACGTAACTTTTGCTTTGTATGCCGTTATTTGTGTAGGGTGCGGGGAACGCAACGAGGCGTCACGCATAGTGGGCGGCGTGGAGACGATGGTGAACGAGTTCCCGTGGGTGGTGCGACTGACGTACTTCAAGAGGTTCTACTGCGGCGGCATCCTTATCAACGACCGATATGTCCTCACAGCTGCTCACTGCGTTAAAGGGTAAAAGTCTTGGCTCCAATGGCAGGATGCTGTGGTCACCTTCATACTTTACTTGTCAGTGTTTAATAGAATAGTTATGTTATTTGGAAGGCTTTTCGAATGGCAGCGCCGTCATTAGTCACTTTTGTAGCAAAGGTTTGCAAATTGATTCCTCGCGGGGTACAAGAAAATCAATGTTAGGTCTCATCTCTATATAAGTATGTGGGCCGTGGCCTTTATTTTTTGGTATGTATCTTTATTATTATGCAGGCCATAGCCCCTGGGAGTAAAGGCAACTATCTCAACAAATACTATAGAAGGATGCGGAAAGTGGTTGTTATTTTTTATCCTGGGTGGAATTATTAGCGGGATGGTATCAAAGCTAAGAGTGATGACATTTGTTTAGTCATCAAAAAAATACTGACGGCCTTACCATTACAAATTTAAACACGAGACCTGCCTAAAATGTTATTTTTCTATCAATTAACTTAAACACATACGCAGTAACAAGATAAATGTTTTTCGACTTTTAAAATACGAGTTGATTGTTAAATTTTTTATCTATCTCTTCTGATAGAACTTGTGTTGAAATCACATATTATGAGATAACTTCAAACTTTTATTTCTTTCCCTTACAGGCTGATGTGGTTCATGATAAAAGTAACACTGGGGGAGCACAACCGTTGCAATGAGACTACTCGTCCCGAGACTCGGTTCGTCACTCGGATCGTCTCACACAACTTCACCTACAGCACATTCCGGAACGACCTCGCACTGTTGACGCTCAACCAGCCTGTGAACATCACAGACACTATCAAGCCCATATGTCTGCCGCATAGCGATGGTAAAAGGTTTATGTTTTTATTTCCGTCCATCATATACGACGTAGACTTTTTCTGGACCAAGACAAGGTTTGCGTGTCGTTTATACACAACACTAAATGCACTTAAATTGTCAGTCTGCACCATTTGAAAAGGGATGAAAAAGTAACAAACATTTTTTCTATAAATCAAGGAAGGCAAACGAGGAAGAGGGTTGCATGGTGGTAAGCACTTAAAGAACCACTAGAGGGTTAAGTATAATAGAGGTATGGTAATAATTAAGTATTAAGTAGCTTTCGTGGTATGATTAGCAAGATGGTAGCAATCTGAACAGATTCTCCACCAGCGAGACAAAAGAGATATGTACACATCAGTAAGTATCTATTTTCCTTTAACTTCGTTCTTGAGTTGGCGATGAATTATTATTGAGGATGTGTCCTTCCAGATAACACGTATGTTGGTGTAAAAGCAATAGCAGCTGGTTGGGGCTCAGTCACAGAAGAGAAGAACCACTCCTGTGTCCTCAACGACGTGGAACTGCCCATCATCAGCAATGATGTATGCAAGAAGTCGAAATACGAGTCCGCAATGATAGCTGATGATATGCTCTGCGCTGGATACCCTGATAAAGGAAAGAAGGATACTTGTCAGGTACGTTATAAGTAGGTAATTTTTTAAACGAATGGAATTTTATAATGAAAGGCTCCATTTGTAGAATCGAAAATTTATCTCATCGATTAACCTGGTTTATTGTAACTAAGAAGCTAATTGTTAATAAATATCTATACATTTACACCGTCTTTTGTGCTACAACGAGCATTAAAATATGTGTACAATAGTTCCTTTAATGTCACACAAGCATTTTATAAAAATAAGCTTAAACCTAGGTAAAGGCTTCTTCTCTCAACCTCCTCAATATAACTTATTTTTATACATTTACGTCCGTGCTGATCTGGGAGCAAAGAAAAAACATAGAATGTACCAGTTGCTCTCTTCCCGCGCAGGTGATAAAAGCCCATTGAGGGAATGGGCGAAAATCATAGGAATCATGTTATAGGCGATGAGGCTTGCGACCCATTATTTTGATTTCATTTTCCACCTATACGCCCATAATCTTGCTAAACGTGGCCTGTAGGTCTTGTTACCTTAGGCTCTGTCTACCCTGTAAGGGATAAAGACGTGACTTGTGTGCTTATGTGAATGTACGACTGTATATATTTTTTTCTCTAGGGTGACAGTGGCGGACCTTTGGCAGCAGAAAGGGGTGACAAGCGTTACGAGCTGTTAGGTAAGAACAGTCTGTGAGCTCTTAGTATTCTATTCGGGTTTGTCGTGCTGCCTCACTTACTCTTATGGGTTTGATACTTGAATCGGCCGAGTGAGGGAGACAGCATGACAAATCGAATGGCATTCTAAGAGCTCACGGACTGGAGTATCTATCTATACATAAATTAAGAAACTAGATGACATTGATTCCAGAGAAGTGCACCAAATAATAATAAAATAATATAAATATCTTGGAAAAATTGACACCAATTGATCTAGTCCTAAACCAGGCAAAGCCTGTCTGTACTTCACAATGAATAAACATTCTTATATAGATAAATAAATACTTAAATACATATTTAAACATCCACGACCCGAGAACAAACATTCGTATTTTTAACACAAATCACTCGCCTTGACCGGAAATCGAACCTGAGACCTCAAGCTTTGTAGTCAGGTTCTCTAACCACTAGGCTAACCGGCCGTCAGTACAATTGTATTCTGATTCACACAACTGTCACCTCTTCTTTAAACGCCGCCTGGTTTTGTTTTTAAGTTAAGCACTCTCAAAGTTCCACTTCCAAACTTTCGAAGAATTATCACGCTGCCAGCTTCGTCTGAAGCATTTGGTCAGAGCCTGACACAAAAGCTGAAACTGAAGATTCCAGTCCAAGTCCGAGTCAGACTTTTGCTGTCATTACAATACCACGATTTTATATAGTCTTTCTTTTTATTATTACAGGAATAGTATCATGGGGTATCGGCTGCGGTCGGGCGGGCTACCCCGGGGTGTATACTCGCGTCACCAAGTACCTCTACTGGATACGGCACAACGCACGCAAAGGATGCTTCTGTTCAGATTAAGTCATTTATTATTAGCATAATATACTTAGGCTTAGGACACACTGCAGGTGGGCTGATGACAAGATTAGCTGTATTTTTGTGTCTCTAACCTCTAGCCTAGAGTTCTGTAGTCAAAATTTTCGTAACAACCGTACGTCCTTTTTACAAGTTTCATTTTTCAACATAGCTGATGGCCTTTTAAAAGACCTATGGGCATCAGGAGGTTAAAGGCGGATCCTATCGATGAGATGTGGCCGCCATCGCACCAGAGAGTCGTCAACCCTGTTGATAAATATGACAATGTTATTAGTTAAACATATTTACTCACCGAAGTTTACTGTCTAGATAGACATTACTTATACATATTTTATAATGTGGATAGATTATTAACCCGGAGCAACAAATTTGCTGCAGTATTTAAATGTAATAGACATAGATAGATGAAGACGGTAGAGAAGTAAAGGATTCAGAAATTGGCGATAGATACTTATTCCGTTGTGAAGAGTTTTGTCGACCGTGCACTTATTTTGGTTTAATTTATTAATATAATCTTGTAGTTAGTTAAAAGTGTTTTATACCAAACGTGGTGTTTCCTACGTGTACAAATTCGTGAAGTAAAAAATTAAATGCACTGAAGGTAACTATGCTAAGACCAAAATCTCCCCGACCGTCCCTCAGTGTTTGTAATCAGTACTTACATAAATAAA
This sequence comes from Pandemis corylana, assembly GCA_949127965.1. Lineage (NCBI taxonomy): Eukaryota > Metazoa > Arthropoda > Insecta > Lepidoptera > Tortricidae > Pandemis > Pandemis corylana. The sequence goes on along the minus strand of OX421859.1, from coordinate 5,284,598 downwards.
TAAATGACGTGGTACGCTACATATCTATGTAACTACATAATCTATGCCAAATGTGTTTTGAAACGTAAAGGTATCATATCAGCGTGTCAAGAACTTTAAAGTTATCTAGAAAATAAAGGGCCCGCATATAAAATGGAAAGTTTGTTTTACGTCGCTGCACCTAAATTTGGCTTTAGTTTCATCCAATTCCTGCTAACGGTTAGTGTACTGGTAGCACAAAATGTTCGCTCTTCCTTTGTTATTTGGTGCATGTTTTGTACATCTAGTGGTAAGTTTAAAGCATATTTGGTTATGTCACTTCAAATACAGTCAATCCTTTTTTAATGTCATCATTAACGCTTCAGACGGTATTTGCTATTTGAATGTTTGAATAGACTGAATTATATATTTGTACCAAATTAATCGTGACTATTTGTATTTTGCAGACAGCTTTCCACTTATCGGGCGGATTGTTTGGATATGTTTTTGGTTTCCAGAAAATTTGTTTTTGCCGTAAGTTATAACTCTACCTACTCTTTTTAGTTAGGAACATCCATTTGTCGATTGTAGAGCTAGCTTTAAATATTTTTGCCGCTGTTACATAATAAAATTATTGTAATATACGCAATTGTGTCGAGCGAGCAAGTAAAAACTAGGCAATAAATATGAGTAAAAGTTGTGGTTTTTGTTAGGTAATGAAGTAATTGATTAAGCATGGGCCACTGTTTTAACTTTTTGATCTTGTAGGCTTATAGCTTGCCTTACTCACGGCACGTGCTGTACCCTAAAATGATTTCCAACCTTGACAATCTCAATTCAAACCATGCGAGCTCTAATAACATACGTAGAAATCATATTATAGAAACCTTTTAACTTCTGTGAACCGTTCGGCAGGATGTGGCGTAGCGCATAGGTTTCTTCCAGAATACTCTAGGGCAGGCCGCCTCCTGGGAGGCGAGGGAATCAGCCCCCACCAGTTCCCGTGGCTCGCAGCAGTGACTGTGGGCTCCCAGACTGTTGGCGGTTCCCTGATATCTGACAGGCTCATAGTCAGCGCCGCATCGCCATTTTATGGGTGAGGTTACGGAGATCTCTAATCAGTTTAAAAGTTTACGGAAGACTAAAATACTTACTCTTCGTCATTGCATATGGCAGACGGAATAAATAGTCAAGACCGCGTTCAGCAAACGGCTGAGACCAGTTTAAGCTATGCCTTACCGCGCGCTCGTGTGCGTGTCTTATCTAGTTTGCTTGGCAAAGGGTGGTTGTGCTTGTGTGCGTGCAAATGTATACACAAGCTAAGGCATAGTTTAAACCGGCATCACTGCACCGTTTGCAGGACTCGTCTTCATGTTTTTATTTGGCCTGAGATGCCTGCAAACTCATTTCACTGCTAACTATCGAGTGATGAAAATGTCTCCAGATAATATGTTTTTGTACAAAGTTACGTTTTTGAAAAGCAGATTTGGATGTTTTATAAGTACTCTATTATTATTATTTCTTTCTTTAAATAACATTCTTAAACCGCAGCGAAATGCGTTATCGTTGTGTTTCGTTAATTGCACGAGCAAATAGTTATTTTACGGACAAATCAATTCAAACTTTAACCTTGTATTGCGAAAAATTAGTATTAAAAACAACGGTGTCAATATCATTATATTTATTTACAGAAAGGCTTCTAACGAGATTAGCGTGTCGCTAGGAGCTCATGACCATTGTGGCAATGGAAGTGATCCCGCCTTGAATGTTAGTGTTTCTGCTGTTTACATTCACCCAGGGTTCGCACCAACCAACAAGCACAACGACATTGCTCTGCTAAGGCTGAGGCATGTGGTGCCATTCAGCCGATTTATATCGCCAATATGTATGCCCTATTACGGTTAGTAACACATTTTTTCTTGGTCAAATAGTTTAATTGATTTAGCCATCGCTTCATATATTAAAGAAAACATTATTATTTTTCTAATATGTTTCCATCAGTTTCATGAAAATTTAACTAGGCAATTTCAATGATTTAGAACGCCTAAGCTTAATATCAACTAACTTTCACGGCTTTTCGGCCCAAAGTCGCTTTTATGTGTGACATTACATGATTAATCGCATCTACTATACGACAAAATAAATTGCATATTTGAGTCGCTTAGGTACCTTAAAAACTCGGACAAACTCAATTCTGTTATTTTGAGATTTCGGCATAAAACGAAGATGCGACTTATTACAAAAAACTTTGTTTTCTCTATTTGTTAGGCGCACCGGAATCCGGACAAGTGGCTTGGACGGCAGCTTGGAATGGCGTATCGGGAAATACCTCCTGTACTGCAAGAGTAGTAACCCTGCCCATACTGCCCACAATTTCATGCTTGAAGGGGGCAAAAGAGCCTCAACTCGTTACTCCTGACAAAGCGTGCCTGGGACCACTGGGTGCTAAGAATGTTATTTGTCAGGTACTAGCCTACTTTAGCACAGAAATAATTATTTTCAGAATCTAAAAAAGACAAATTTCGTTGAGCAAATTTTGTTCGCTTTTCATTTTCGTATTAGCTATTGCCCGCCGTTTCGCCCCGTTCCAGATATTGTTTCGTAACCAAAGTAAAACTTGCCCTGACAATAACAAGCACAACAAATAATTAATTATCCAATTTGGTGCAGTCATTCTCAAGTTATGGGGAGACCAAGGGGAATATTATCAATATACTAAGCTTTCTAGGGCTCAAATTGTTGGCGCGCTTAGGCTTCGGTCTGGAGACGTTCCATTAAATAGATTTGCGCATTTGATGAAGAAGGTAGAGTCGCAAAATTGTGATGAGTGCGGAATAGTCGAGATTGTGCATCACTTTTTAATGGAACGTGTTAAGACACGAGCCAAGACTATGAGCTGTGCAGAGTTTGGGGTTTTACTCTTTTTAATGTGGGTCTAAAGACAATATTGGCTAAACCTGTATCTGAGCCGGCTAAATTTGTTTATGGTTTTTTTATAAATAATTGGCTGTCGTTGTTTTTTTAGAATAGGCCTTTGGAGCTGACATGTTCATTTTCAAAATGATCCAAGCTCATAAAAAAAAGATTGAAAAAAAACCATACCATATAAAGTCAACTAGACTTAGTAAACTAGCCAACCTGATTGCGCACGCACTTCCTTTCCTACTGCTGCTGTTGTTCTGCATCATGCCCAATTACAACGCATTTCATAGTATATTTTCAACTACCTATATGATGTTTGCACAGCGCACGTGTAGACGTAAGTTAAGTTTACCCACGTGCAGATATGATAGTGTCTTTACGCTGTTTTTACATTCGACGATTAAAGAGAGCATAGACATAGAAGAATGTCGTCGAGTAGGTACTTACGGACAATAATTTTGTGGTAGGACCTTGTATAAGGTATGTACAACTCTTTATTGTACATAAAACACAAGAAAAAATGAATACAGGACAGCAAAAATGCACATAGGTGAACTTATCCCTAAAAGGGATTTCTTCCAGTTAACTTTTGAACTATTGTCAGGACATAGGTATTAAGCTAGAATAGACACACAGAAAAAGTAAAAGAACCGATCGAAACCTAAAATAAAATACTGCCTAATATGCTGATTGCCGTTCGGATCGTTACTACCACCTTTCTCGCTAATCCTGCCGCTAAGCAGCATTCAGCTAAGCAGCGCTGCTGTGTTCTGGGATGTAAGTACGACAGCAGGTGAAATTACTGGCATATACGGTATATCTTAGGCCTTTATCTGGCAACGCATTTGCAATCTTTCGGTGTTATTTGTTAACTCTGAAATTACAAATTCGAATATTATTCCTTCCTGCAAACACTTGTATAGGTACTTTAAGTAGCAGAAGAGTAGGACGGTATGATACGAACTTCGAATTTCAAACTTGACAGTGTAGACCTTGAGTTCGATACCCAAGCCCAGATTTAACCTACCGTTATTTTCTTTGTACTCGCATACCTACCTACTCGTTATGGTAAAAAATTAAATAAAGTATAATAATTTTCTGTTGCTGTAATCAGGGAGACGTCGGAGCTCCAGTGATGCAGCGTCATCTAAGTTCTTCCTTCAGGCTGGTTGGGGTCGTGTCATCGTCATCGTGCGAGGACATCACTAGCCCTCTGTACACGAGGGTTTTGGACCATGCTGCCTGGATCTACCACCATAGTCACTCGGATTGCCAGTGCTTTTAAGATGTGGCTATAATTCCCGGCTTAATCGTTTATTGTTAAACGGTTGTCATTTTAACTTTTTATTAGTTAGAAAGAAAAAAGAAAGAAAAAGTTTATTTGTGACCAACAACAAAAAACAAAGAATAATAAAAAAAACTACTGACTAAATAGCTGTAAAGAGGATAAAAAAACACATCACAACAGACAGAAAAAAACAATGTTATCATGTATGAAATTAAGTGGCCAAATATACCGTTTGTTGCAATTAGACGCTATATTAATCTTACTAATAAGTTCAGTTTTGTAAATATATATAAATAGATTATGAATCTTGGTCAGTAATTTTTCAGATTTGTGTACCTCGTCTAATTAACGCGTAACCATTGTTCTACTTGTGTGATGCGTTAATAAGAGAAACAAAGACAAAATAAGCTAAAGACCGGAACAGAAAACTATGTAAAAATAATTCTCATAAGTTCCATTTGGTCTGTCATCGTCCAGATTTAAACGTTTTACTAATCAACGCTACACCATTTTTCCATATATATTTTTTGTTAATTTAATGGCCAATGTTAAGCGCACAAATCTAGGAATGATCGAGGTATCCACTTATACTTAGCGACAGTAAAACATTTTAATTTGTCCTTATATTTTATTTAATTTTCATAAATCGATCCAATACAATATCATCAGAAGCCCTATCAACTAAATAACATTAACAAACTACAAACATCACTTAAAATAAGGAGATCAAATACAATTACGCTCGAGCGCTTCTATTAATGAAACTGCTACCAATATCGAAGACGTCTTTTTCGTGGAACAAGGGCAGACCATGGTCTTTAAGTGCTGCTCCTGGTGGGGGGTACGTGACATTATAGAGGGGGTTGAGAGGATGCAGAATCCCTGGAGCTGTGACCGAAGCTTTAGCCTCATCGTTGCCAAGCTCGTAGTGTGTGCCGTCGCCAGTTCGGACGATTCGCTTTGAGATCTGAAATTATGTAGTAAAAATATTAGGGACAACATTTTGTTGCTCACTATACTCTTCGTTTACTGTACTTGCATGTGTACCAAATTTCAATACAATCCGAAGACTAAAGGTGGGTGAATTGTCCATTAAGGATTTGACCTATTGTAAGTTAAATGGGACGTATATATTTAGGCTGGAGATGACGATGATGATGAAATTAAATAAAAAATTGTTGAAAATCACATCAAGTCTAAAGTGCTGAATAATATTGGTTAAGATTAAGGCACCGGTGGTTAAGGACCGGGGAAAATCGATAGGCGATGAGAGCAAATAAGAAATGTATAATGCATTGGGGTAAATTCAAAATTGGGGGAATTTCGAAACTCGTAGATATCCACTAAACGGGGAACAATTACATAATCTAGCAACACTTATCTAGAAGCTCTGCCTTTGGCGTCTAGATAAGCGTTGCCAGATTATGGAAGTGTTCCCCGTTTAGTGGATATCCGCGAGTTTTGAAATTCCCCCAATTACGAATTTACCCCAATGGCACCTTATTAGTTCTACTAGTACACGTATCTACGCTATCTACTGTATTGGATTAGCGTTTTAAGCAGTTAATAATCTATGAATAAATTTTGCTATAGCAGACTTTATTACGTTAAACAAAGCTACCAAACAGCAGAGCTTTGTATTAATGCAAAAGTACGACGCAGAACAATAAGTAAGGAGCAATTGTAAAGCTACTAAAGGTAAAAGGTAAAATTTACCATTTCTGGAGATGCAGTTTTCAAATCATATGCTAAGCCGATATCTTCAAAGAATTTGATGAACTTAGCGGACTGGTTGAACAAAGTTGTTAATTCAGCCGCTTTGTAGTCCCAAGGGAAGGTGTGGTGGTAGTTGTGCCAACCTTCGCCCAAGCTGATGAACGAGACAAACCACGATTCCACGGGTTGCAGATTTCTGAAATAAGACGGTAACATGGAAATACACCATCATCCATCTAAACTATACATTTAAATAAGAGTTATTCTTTAATACTGATGCGATATTGCTGACTTTATTTAGGCTAAATATTTTTATCCTTAATTTTTTTACTATGTATTATTCAATTCACACTAATTTATCGTTAGTTCTGATTATTGCAAAAAAATCAAATACTATATTTTATTAAATCACTAGATATATTTCAATTTTAAAGGCAAATTTAAGTCTTTCTTGCTTTGTACTGCATTCACATTCAATTTCAACCCGTTTAAAAAAAAATGAGACTGACTAAAGATACTGCTTTGAAAGATAACCAATTTACTAACTAGCTGTTGCCTGTTACTTCGTCCGCGCCGAATAACATGTGTATAGCTTATGTTACTAGGGGATGATGTAGAATTCCAATGGTAAAATAATTTTTCAAATTGGTCCAGAAATTTACAATTAGATCTTTCCTCTTTATAATCTTAGTGTAGATTTAGTATGTATAGACTTACTGGTCGTAGGGTCTAGTGCCATAAAGGTGGGCGGCGCTGTTGACAAGCCATGTTCCATTGAGCTGTGTAACGTACCGGAAGAAATACGTGACCAAGAGAGCGTTGAGCCATGACTCCCCGTAACAAAAAATCGGGACCGACACTGGGAGCACAATAGCAAACAGAACGTAAAGTGAGTAGTAATATCTGAAATAAACAAAATAATTAATGGTAGATACCAAATATCCAATAATTAAACTACCTACACCGCTGCTTTCTATAAACGAAAAACAAAAACATAGTTATTGTAGGAAAACCCTGAGGTCTTCCCATCGAGTTACGACCTGGGTGCCTTTAAGAGGCGAGTGTACAATTTTCTGCAGGGCCGACAACGCACTGGCATCGCGTAAAGCGCTGCGGGTGTCTATGGACAGTGGTGATCATTTGCCATCAGGTGACCCACTAGTTCGTTTGTCTGGCCTATCTAACATAAAAAAAGGAAGGGAACGTATTCAGTAATAAATGGCAAAGCATGGTAATTAACTAAAGTCATTTTTATAGCAGCGCGAGTAAACCGCAAATCGTTGCTATCGATCGTTTCATCAGTGTAGTAATCAAAACTAGGCTATAATTCGTAATTAATTAAAACGGCTGAATATGTACGAGGTTGTTGAATAAACTTACTTCTTTTGAAACATGACCATCCAATCGGCTTTCAGGTCGCTCATATCAATCTTCTTCCCTAACTCAATAACGTAAGGGTGTTTCTTGCACATGAGCCAACCAATGTGGCAAAAGAAGAAACCTCGTTTAGAATTGTGTGGGTCAGCATCTGTGTCCGAGTAGCGATGGTGCAGGCGATGGTCACGGACCCATATGAACATTGAATTCTGAAAGTAAAGAACATTATGTACGTCATGTTGGTTCCATGCAGAATGGGAGTTATGCGGCATAAATTATAGTTTCTAACTGTTGAATATAAAACACTAATAGTGATTGGATATAAAGATTCTCAACTGAAGAACAGACACGATACGCGGTGAAAGTTGAACGCCTGCATTATATAGAGATGTTACTGCCATAATTATTTGATCATTGTGACGCTCCCCAGTATATAAATCTGTAGGTATTTTAGAGGAAAACCGGCTGAAATCGCTTGACCTAAAACGTCAAATCAAACAGATAAACAGAAAAAAAATCTAAAAACTGTTGGAACGTGTTCTATTATCTATTCTTAGCCCAGCCAATTTTTTTTCAATATCTTCCATGATTTACAGACTTTCGACCCTCTTCAGCTTTATTTTATGTATAGACGATATGTGTATTTGTTTTGTTTTGTAGATAGGGTCGCCGTCGTCGAAACCGATGATATGATATATACATATTTGCTACAGAGGGGCTGATTCCTGAAATCTCTGCTGTGGCCCCATTACCGGATACCGGAGGGCGCAGGAGACGTACCATACATTTACTATAAATAGCTATAGTCCATTCTAATCCAGTTTAACGCTTTTATAAACAAACAAACCCCCCAGTTCGTATATAATGTAAATAGTATAATTGTTCGAATGATCCTTCAACATTTCGGTGGATGTGATGTTAATTACATACAATTAGTGATTCTGTAGGAATTTAGACGTACCTGGTTTGTTTACAAAGGTACTAAAATGGATTGGAATAGATAAAACAGTTAGATAGGTATTGGTTGACTAAGTTCACTTACTTGTCCAGCAATTGTCTGCAGCAATAGTAACACGGCTCTGAGCCCAGATATGGCCGTAAATGATTTGTGGGAATAAAGTCTGTGAGCGCCTATGGTTACACCTTCGGAGCTAAGAAGTCCGCATAAAACAGCTGTAATAGTTTAAAATATACGCACAGTTAATTATAAAGTAGGCACCTAATTCAATCTTGACTAAGGAGACAAGAAAGTTCTTCCCACAAGGAGGTAGTATATATCTACTTATAAGCGAGCCATATTGTAATCGAGTTGTAAACGTGGATTTGGAGATCTCGAAAGCGACTCTACAGAATAATGAAATTTGCTATAGATTAATGAATTTTTTGATGACAAAATATCGAAAATATGGAAAAACCTTAATCAGGGTAATTTAGAAAACTTACACCACAAAACCGTTTTAAAACACACTCCTCCGGTAACGACGACGCCCAAACCCCACAAGGCAAAGATATGCAGTATCAAAAATCCAATCGCGTTTTTCCATACGATTTCATGTTTATATGAATAATCCGTCCCAATAATCTTCGATAATTGAACAGACTTATTGCTAGGCGGCTTGGTTTCCTTAGTATCTGTGTCCACGGAATGCCTATTTAGATATTTCATAACTCTACAAACTGTGTCAAAATCCGTTTCGGTAGAATTATTATCAGATGCCGTCATTTTGAGTAGGTGTAAAATATTTTGACTTATGAACGCTTGATTGTAGACTATTGAAGGGTGATAATAGTAATGATTTTTGATATGCCAAGAAGGCGTATTTATATAAATTTGATTAAATTGTGCAAGAGAGGAACTTGAACTCGTTCGGCAAAGTTCAGCGCAACAAAAGCAATTGTTTTTCGTGAACTTGTGCGTGTATACCGGGTGTTCTTTGTAACAGAGCTAATAAATTGATATATATTATTAAATGTTTTTACCTTATTTATAATCGTGTACAAACTGTTTTTAGTTTAATTCCTGTAGAAATTGTACTCAATTCATATAAATTTTATCAAATCAATGTGCAACAAACACATGAAAAAATAAAAATAAGACAGCTAGGTACTTAATGACTGACGAGAGCAGTTTATCTTCTTATGCTATTTTATAAAGTGCAGGATATGTGACCATTTTTATATTTTAATTGTGTCTGCGGGTAGTCTAAGGAACCGTCGTTTCAATGTAAGTACCTACCTATTATTGGTTTTACAGGGGACACCCTGTATAAGCTTAAAATTTGGCTAATTTGTTAATAGATTTATGACAATTTATTTTTTAATTAGTAGTAGTTTTAGTATCTGCATGTATTATAATTGTAATTGTTTTGTAACTAAAAATAAAATCAGTATTTATTATAAACATTTTCTTCCACGCTGGTCTGGGAGCAAAGGAAAAACACAGAATGTACCAGTTTGCTTCTCATCTCATCCCGTGCAGATGGTAAAAGCCCGTCGAGGGAATGGGTGAAAATCTTAGAAATCATCGCTAAATATTGATTCCCCTTTCCACCTATACGCCCACGAATCATGCTAAACGTAGCCTTTAGGTCTTGTTACCATAGGCTCCATTTACCCTGTAAGGGATAAAGACGTGATTTATGTATGTATGTATTTATAAAATTTTAGTCTTTTGAAATCTAACACTGGTCAGAATCTCGTACATAGATTAAGATTATTTTTTGACATGCGTCGTCTGTACATAAAAAAATATGTTATGCTCGAACAAAATTTGTATGTTTAAATATGTATACAAGTCATTGTCAGAGATTAATTGAATTCTCATAAGTGTAAAAAAGTTACCATCACATTTTAAATTTAAAAGTAAAGGTTTAAAGATGTTTTGTTAATTTTATCTATTCATCATCTGTAGCTAAATACCTATAAAAATTCAGACGTTACGTTTTCTTAATTTAATTGCATTGGTATAGCTGTCAAATCATCTTTGCTTTAAAAATCACTAAAGTTTCCGTCTAAATGAAATGAAAGTTAAATCAAGCGCAGTAAAACAACCTCCGATCAACCACGGCCGACTCTTAAACTCGATAGCAAGTGTGTTTCTTAATTAAAAATTGCGCGAGTTCAATTTATTGGTATAGAATTGTTTGCAGCGATGCTGATCACGACGGATTTCCTCTCGACTATAAACGCGGTATTATGTTCACCTATAAAATGAAACAAATTTGGGCTATACTTTACTTTTCCGCAGAATTGGTATGTATACTTGAACATATTGTCTAACAGAACAAATAGCAATTTACCGCCCGCTACGCGAGTGGAAATTTTCACTTCGTAGCCAGGGGAAGATGTGAAATGGATTGTGCGACAAATTCCTGCGATCTGACACATTTCTTGTTCCGCCACCCTCGGAATACAATGTACTATTTTATCATGGAGTGCTGAGACGTGGTGTTAATCCTGGGTAAGGCCACAAGGCGTTTCGAGCGCCATAAAGCGTGTGTTATGAATATGTTCATGAACCAATAACATAGCTAGTTACTTTGCGAGCACGTGTAACACTGGCGTGTGGGGTTCAAGTAGTACCTGAGGTTTCAGTCTCAGTTCATGGACACATTCGTCGATTTTAGTAACAATCAGGACGTTACTTTTGTAACTTGTAGTGGCGTAACCCTTTTACGGCACTTCTTCATAAAAAACCGTGGCGTCGCGCAAAAACCGCGGACGTGGCGATTATGTGCTGAATCTTCTTTGATAACATCGCATTTAATGATGCATTCTTCTTTTAGGTTTTTGGACACATCAACAAATCATGCGGTAAGGTTTTACGTCTTTAAGTTTCACTAGAATTTTGATGTTCTCATATAAGCTTCTCAAAGGATGTCACATCCCATGTATCTATGATATAGTCCCAGGAAATCATAGATGTTCTTTTATTGATGTTTATAAGTGGGCGTCCCGTTTTAGTTTTAGTTGTATTATGCCGTTACAATCAGGACTTTGAAATAATGGTGGAAAATTAAGGATATGGCGAAAACCACGTTTAAAATTTAATATTAATGGGAGATACCTAATAATAATAATAATACCTATTTCAATAGCTTATTTTTATTCATCCATGAGTTTGTGCAGGGAGAAAGTATTGTACGACGTTTATGTGATGTAAATGATTTGTGGTTCAGAATGTGGTATAGCCGGCCAAAGCCGTCGCATCGTCGGGGGGACCACAGTACACCCGCATCAGTACCCGTGGCTCGTATCCCTCATGCTGGGCCCCAAGTTGCACTGCGGAGGCGCCATCATCACCGACTTGCACATTCTCACGGCCGGTCATTGCATTACTTTTGGGTAACGACTTTTTAAGAGCCTAGTATTTGGGATCTCAGGGCTTAGTGTAATTTTTCTTTCGCAACCATATAGCGTGTTGAACGTCTGTAATAAATACTAAGAAAAGTTGCTTGTCAATACGCTGCCGGAAGGCGCTGCCAATTTGCATATTTAAGGTAATTGAGGCGTTAACGCAAACGTGTTGGAGACGTTTTTCTGTGTCAAAAACTTAGACTTTAAGAGCGTTACAAAACAACAGATTTTTTCGTATTTGGGTATATAAAAGAAAGAAGACACCAGATTCCGTAGAATGTCTGCTAGCTAACGGGTCAATGATTGCTTCCCCAACGCAACAATTTCTTCACGATTGGTTCGTTTTGAGAATCAGACTCTTGTCCTTGGTACAACAGCCGTGATTTAAGTTTGTTCTTCTCTATAAGACAATACTCTTCACAATGCTGAACATTGTCTTTTCTTTGTGGCTTAATTTAACCAATTTTTTCAAGCGTACATTTTAAAGATCTCACAGTATATGTGGGTATGCACGACCGCCTAGACGATAAGCACTTGAAGTATACCGTCATCAATGGAGTCAAGCATAACAAGTTCACGTCCAACGCAGTAAGAGACATCAACGACATCGCAGTTTTAACTCTGGACAAGAGGATGACGTTCTCTGACAAAATCGCACCAATATGCTTGCCCGATGCAGGTAAACACTCTTTTGTTAACTTTATTTACCGTCCGTGAGGTGATAGATCGGTTTTGACTTAAAACTTCATAAGTCAAATTATTTTGACTATCGTGATCGTGGTTGTCGGAAGTTGCATGCAATTGCGGCACATATCACCCACATAAAACGCAGATGATTTTTCGAGTACATACATGGGTAGGTATAATCAATTTTATAAAAACTCGCTGGCTATGACGAAATCACACATACTGTTGTGAGCGAATCAGCTGATAAAAAAATAAGGAGGAGGAGGAAAAAAAAAAGAAGGACATTTATTTGTCTATGATCTATAATTACACACACACAAATCACTTCTTCATCCCTTACGGGGTAGACAGAACCTAAGGTAACAGGTACTAACAGGCCACATTTAGCAAGATTGTGGGTGTATAGGTGGAAAATGGAATCAAAATAGTGATGGGTTGCTAGCCTCATCGCCTATAACATGATTTATAATCGCCCATTCCCTCGATGGGCTTTTACCATTTGCGCGGGTAGAGAAGCAACTGGTAAATTCTATCTTTTTTCTTTGCTCCCAGACCAGCATGGAAGATAATCTATAATTAATTTTCAGATATGGGGTTTGCACAAATCCCCTTAACAGTCGCTGGTTGGGGCAAAACGAGACAGGGTGCTTTGACGTCGTCCAGACATTTACTAGAGACCAGAGTGAAACAGGTTCCTAGTGATAAATGCATGAAATCAGCAATCTACAAAGACAATCTTGTTAGCGAAACGATGATGTGCGCATATAGCTATGGAAAAGATGCTTGTCAGGTAAGAGGACTAAAAACTGTCAAAGTAGTTCAGTGTTAAATATTTTTTGACAGTTTTTATATAATTTACAAAATTCAACAGGGCGATAGTGGTGGACCACTGTTTTCCACGCATGAAAGGACCCAGAACAACAAGTGGTACCAAGTCGGTATGTGTGCGCGATTTAGTGTAATGTACCGTCAAACATTTGCTTTTTTTTCTGAGTAGTTAATGATTAGTTCTAATTTTTTTTGCAGGAATCGTGTCATGGGGAATAGACTGTGCGATGCCAGATTACCCAGGTTAATAAAAAAATATTTCTCTCCTATTTTACTTTGATTTCTCAGCTTGTATCTAATAATTTCTCATATTTTCAGGGGTCTACACCATTGTGACGAAATATTTATCGTGGATCAAACAACAAACCAGGGATGGGATGTATTGCGTGTAGTATTTTAAAACAAGCTCTCGTTTTAATCAATAGAAAAATAAGAAATAACAATTGTGTTCCTACGTAATTAAACTTCCACAACCTGTCCCAAATTATTACCTCTCACCAAACGTGTTATAAACCACCTGAAAAGTGTAAAGGTGTAAATAAACTGCTGGAATGTTACCTGACTGTGCAACAAAATGCATAGTTGACTTTTATTTGCCTTTTTATGTTTGGTAATAACGCGGAATACGACGATAAGTAAAATATAATTTCCTTTCCATTCACATTGTTTTTTTATCGTAGCAAAAGAACAGAATTCAATTTCCTATGAACATATTTGGACAAAACAAAAATGATTCAACTGTTAGTGCTGGCTTGTTCAAGTTAAGGACATGGTTTGTTATAAGTCATCGTGTATTAGTTTGGATTAAAAGAGCCCCAGCGCAATCAATTTATAACTCCTGGCATGGTGAATTTACAAGAAAATTATCGCGTGAATAATTATCCCGTGTTAAATCAGTGTAGAGCGTAAATAAGTAACAAAGATCGGACGACGTAGCAGTGTTGTGTTTGTGGTTCACAGTAATCCACAGTGAGTGGCCGGAGACAAACACCATGCTTTATGTTATATACTCTGTAATTACTGTGTTGGGGATGCTAAAGGTTAGTATATGAACATAGATGACATCTACTTTATGGCGTGCCATGGGGGTCGTCAAGATAGGCAGCACGTACAGTACACGGCCATAAAGATTGCACCTCGGTCTTCGGAAAGAGACAATTGGCGTCACTTAAGTTGAGCGAAACAACGCTCTAGGAAGCCGAAATCAGCCGAGAAGACTAATGTGCAATCTTTATGGCCGGGTACTGTACATATTGTGTTGCGTTCTGCCTAGCGCTCCCCCTGTGCACGCCAATTGTTACCTACCATTCGGGTTATATAATAAAAAACTTGTGTTATAGGTCGACACTATACGTGGTTCCCAATTAAAAGACTGCGGTGAGTTACACCGTTTATCATGGAGCTAGTACATTATAAGAACAAGACGCATAACATTTAGCTACTTTACTTACCACTCAAAAGCCAATGAACAAAAAACATTTACGTACCTTACTACTCACGTGCAAGATACACGTTTACACATGAGTAGCGGAGTAGCAAGGTAAATGGTTTTGTTAATTGAAATGGACAAAGTAACGCCTGATTCAATAAAACTCAAAAGCCGTGCGTAAAATAGGCACTAAGAGCCTTGCGTCACTGGGACGCCATGGCGACGTCGCCAGCTACATATCCTATGCAAATCAGATATCGCCTAAGCGTCACCAAGTGAGTGACAGCCGATACGTTACATTGTTTGGCTACGGTAGCTGGCGATGTCGCCATGACGTCCCAGTAAGGCAGAGCTCTTAGATGTTCTCCCGATATTTTTTTACCTAGGTTCCATATGGAATGGATCTATTTCTTCCTTCAGTTCTCAAAGATGGCAGACCCGATTGATGTGGTAGAGTAAGACGGGCTTATTTTAATTCATGTACCCGTTGACCTTCGTGGCGGTGTAATGACGGTTTGATTATTAAATTACAAATTCCATACTTTACTAAATTATATACGTACACATCATTAAAATGCTGCACATTTTTTTTTCAAAAGTGAGAATCAAATCAAATCACTACCTACTTGGTATATGCATCGCAATGTATCGTTAGAAACAAGATTCAAGTTATGAATGCCAAATATAATGAGTGATTAAAATGTAAATTGAACAAAATATGCTTGTGCACCTAATTAATTGGTTAAAAATTTCAAGCAGCATGTCACTCATTAATTTATACTACGCCGTAGAGTTTAAACTTTTGCAATTTTCACTCGTAATCAGTGACGGAGCTCTAATCCGTATTTGCGCACGCGCGTGTTACGACCTGATAATTTAAACATGCATTGTGCGCTATGGAAAGAGGCCACGGGACTGAGGCCCGATTTTTGAAAGCACGCGTTGATTAAATTCGCATTCCAACGCATTCCAAAATCATTCGCCATTGCATCTAAAAACTAAAGTCGGTCATTATACGGTTTCAAATGCACCAGTGTCCGATTTTGAAATGTGTCGCTTTTGTATTTAATCAGCGGTATGTGAAAATACAACTCAAAAGTGAATATTTGTAGGTAGTAAGATTAAAAGAAAATAACAGCTTCAATTAATCTAGTCAACTAGTCGAAAATTTGAGCCGTAGTTTTGTAGCAACACTCAGATTTATACGACTTTTGAGTGAAGTGCTTTCAGAAATAGGGCACCAGGGCCCCGATTTTTGAAAGCACATTATTATTTATGCGAAAATGCCACTCGAAAGTGTGAGTAGATTGGAAGAAAATTGCAGCTCTAATTAACCTAGTCAACTAGTTGAAAATGTCATTAAAGCTGTGGTTTCGTAGCAATATTCAGATTTATACCACTTGCCTGTGGTACGGTCAAGTGCAAAAACAACTATCGATATGAACTTGTCAAAAATATGTCCCACGACCTTATTACGCGTAGATAATATAAGAGCGTATGATACTTACTTTTGAAACTTTGACTAAATACATATTATTATTGACTGTACATACTTTCGGGTGATGTGCTTTCAAAAATGGGCATCAGTTCTTTGAAACACTTTGAAGTAAATACGAAAGTTGTGATAAACTGTGTCGATTTGAAACACGAGTCGAGTAGAATAAAATAACAGCTCTAATTGATCTTATCAATGAGATACTTAGTTGATGAAATATTAGAGCTGCGGTTTTACGGGTGGTAGGGTAGGTATGTAAGGTACATCCGGATTGCTAATACTATTTACTCGCTTATCTAACCACCAAGCAGTGCTTGGGCCGCTGTGTTCTGGCGTGGAGAGTAAGACAGCTTATCGGTAAAGTTATTGGCATTGAGGAGTTCCGTCTTAGACCTCGAAGAGATTTTGACCACTTGTGATTAACCTTTTTCGTGTTTCAAACTATCCTACTAAAATAATCATATCACGGTAGCATTGACCGATTTGATAAATTTAAATAAATGTACATAAAAAGAAGGCCGTATTTCTATTGTCTCATGTTTGAATAAGTTATTTATCATAGTCTATAATATGTGGGTATGGTAGGTAGGTAGGTATAATATATGTATACTTATATATATACAGAAATAAGTACCATAGTAATGACATTAACCTTAGAAATAATTCAAATCAACACCTTTGTAACAACTTTTATTTAGTTATTAGTACCTGCCCCGGTGTCTGTGTGTCTGTAATCAAATCTTCAAATCTTATAAGTATGTAGCTAAGTTTGCTTTAACTCTTTTTAAAAGTTATTAATTGGATTTGCCTGGCCCGTTATTTAATTAGACCCATATAAAGAAAGAAAGAAAGAAAGAAAAAAAAGTTTATTCATGACAAGTTTATTTATGTATATAGTAGTCAGATTAACTTGAAATCTGACCTACTTACATAATATTATATACGTAGGATGGATGACAATGCAAAAACAGTAGCTAATAAAACATCTATGTAACATAATTACAGAAACGGTCAATTCACGTATAAATGTCGAGTGATGCTCTACATGTTTTGGATTATAATAAAATTGTGTAAATTATTACACAATTATGGTTGAGTCTCGCGGTAGTTTCATGTTGAAAGTCTATCTATGTTTTTTTTAAAGAAACACTTATATCCTTTTAGAATGTGGCACACCTTCTGATACTATAGTCTCAATGCGTATAGTGGGAGGGCGTCGCGCGGAGCCCTACTCGTTCCCATGGGCAGTAGCCATCTTGAAAGGGGACCGCATGCATTGCGGTGGAGCCCTGGTCACGGACCGACACGTGCTCACTGCGGGGCATTGTTTCAAATGGTAAGACTATCCAACCCTCCCATACCCCCCTTCCATGCTGGTATGGGAGCAAAAAAAAACTTAGAATGTACTCGTTGCTACTCTTCCCGCGCTGATGGTGAAAGGCCATTGAAGAAACCGGCGAAAATCGTAGGAATCACCAGGTGCGGCAAGCTATCCATCACTATTTTGATTCCCCATTCCACTCATACACAATCAAGTTAAACGTGGCATTTAGGTCTAGTTACCTTAGACTTTGTCAATAAGGACGTGATTTATGTAATGTATATATGTATGTAAATTCAGAGAAAGTTATTGCTCCTGGTATTAACGATAACAAGTGGGTAATGTCTCTGAAATTGGCTGTATCTCGTTCCTGGTCATTTTATACTGTCTATTACTTGGCCAAGGAATCCTCCGTCCATTAATATATCTTTTGATTTTAGGGACGATATCTTACAAATGCTGGTTCTCATTGGCCTGGACAACCTCGATGACCTGACGGACGTACAAAAGAGGAACATTACTAGCACCGTCATTCACGAAAAATTCACTTCGACGACTGTAAGGGATGAAAATGATATAGCTATTGCCACGCTTCGTTCTCCAGTACAATTTGGACGAACTATAATACCAATATGCTTACCCCAACCAGGTGAGAAAGATGCAAGCTTTGCCAGGTACTGTCGAGTTCTCCAATATCCATACAGCCAACCGTTCAAAAATATCTACACAAATAGACCTTATTTTCAGTAACTAAAAAGCGCGTTTAGATATTTTTGAAGTTGGCTGCAAAGGTAGAGAACTCGACTGTACAATGGTTACTGAGAGTGAACTGATATTGCAATAAGGTCATTCCAAAATGATCGATTTTAAAAGTGTTGTCTGTGGGGTCCTGGGGGTTATATATTATAGGAGCACGTGATCCTATTGAAAGTAGACAGAATATCCTCATTCGTGTCTTGAAACTTGTTGATCAAACAGTTGCAGTTACACAGATGGACATTATTTATTGACAGCTCGGTAACTTTTCGGGCTTCACTCTTATAGAGTTCTCATTCTATACATTGCAATTTTTGTGGTCTTAACTTTCTTGCCAAGCTTCGGTGCTCACAATATTAATATAGTAAGTAAGGCCACGAAGCGTTTCAACCGCCTTATCGTTTGCCTTACCAAAATGGACGTATATTTATATCGATAAACTAAAACCAGATATTGCCACGATACTGACAGAAGGTGTGGAGTAGCAAAGTAATGGAATTTGAATCATGGACTAATTTAGGCTTCGTATTATTTTACTCAGTAACGAAGTGAGTATTTTCTTTTGTAGGTCAATCATTCAGCAACATGGTTGGCACTATTGTGGGTTGGGGTCGGATCGGCGTTGAGCAGTCATCGTCTAAAGTGCTTTTAAAGGCGTCATTAAAGATACTGACAGACGAGGAGTGCCTAAAATCCAAGTTGGCACAACACCTCAAGCCAACTATGATGTGCGCTTTTTCAAAAGGAAAAGACGGTTGTCAGGTAAGAAATTAAAGAAAAAGTAGAAAGCTGACATCAATAAATTTTGTTACGGCAGTAAAAGATACTCAGTTCACGGGCTTACAAGAGTAACAACACCGCAACGTAGAAAATACGTAATACTAATAATATATAAATAATAAGTACGATTTCCAGATAACTAAATAGGTGTATAGCGGAATTATAACATTTCTGTTTCAGGGAGACAGTGGCGGACCGTTCCTAGTCTTCGAACCGAGTGGAAGATACGTGCAGGCCGGTACGATCTTGGACTTTCATTCCTTAATCTTCTATTATGAAGGACAAACTATTGGATAAACCTTCTAAAAAATCTTCTAATTTTCAGGTATAGTTTCTTGGGGTATTGGATGTGCAGATCCACGCTATCCTGGTAAGTTATGCTTATGTGATGTAAATCTAGTTTTCCTTGATTTATAGGTACTTGTATGAAATTGACATTGATTGATACTTCTATACTGGTCTAGGAGCAATGATATGACAAAGACTGTACCAGTTGCTTCTCTTCCCGCGCAGATGGAACTCGTAAAAGCCCATCGAGGGAATAAGCAAAAATCTTAGGAATTATGTTATAGGCGATGCAGGTAGCAACCCATCAATCACTAGGTACTTTGATTCGCTCACAATTATGGTAAACATGACCTTTAGGTCTTGTTACTACAGGCTCGGTCTACCCCGTAAGGGATATAGATGTGATTAGTGTATACATGCGCGTGTATGTATGCAATTGACAATCCCCGTTTGTTTCAGGCGTTTATACGAAAGTTAGCAATTATATCGACTGGATAAAAGAACATACCGCTGATGGAGAAACGTGCAATAATTAAATAAACAAATGCAGTGAATAATGTTCATGGGATTCAAATTATTTCTACAATAAAACATTTTTATGAGTTCGAATTGAATTAAGCGTCATTAGCGTCATAAGTCTTGGGGGCACGAAAACATAGATGCCTTATAGCATTAAGTATGCCTAGTTAAATTGGTATTCAGAAGATTATAAAATACAGCAGACAACAAAAACAAAGAAAACATACTTAAACAAGAATCTTTATAGTATCAGATACATCAGAGCTCTCTAGATGTATCGTCTATCACGAAAGTACGTGTTCAGATATTTTTGAGCACCTTGAAGGCTCCGATATATCTGATGGCGATAGTACTTACTCGTCATCAGCCATAAAAAGGTTTACAAACGGCCACAAAGAAAGTTCTACATATATTTACTTGCCAGTATTTTTGTCAAATAAGATCTTGCAAGTGTTTACTAGTCTACAAACTAACTATTGAATAAGTCAAAGTGTCTAAAGTAAAAGAGCCCCAGCGAAATCGATTTATTATAACTTTTGCCATGGTGAAATTACAAGCAAATAATCGCGTGGATAACTAATTTTCCCGTGTTAAATCCGTGTAGAGCGTAAATATATGTATCAAAGATCTGACGACGTAGCAGTGTTGTGTTTGTGGTTCACAGTGAGTGGTTATTAACACATAAAGACACTATGTTCCGTGTTTTATATGGTGTAATAGCCTTACTAGGAGTACTACAGGTTGGTATCATACAGTGAATGTCATTTAAACCGCGCGGTTGAAATTAGATACCTAACTATTTCTTGGTGATATTTCACATTTTAGGTGCAGCCGATATGTGCAGAAGAGTGCCGTGAGTTTTATTTTCACATTATTTATACGTAATTAAAAGAAATATATTTATTCATAAAATAACTAGAAAAAGGAAACAATAAACAATATTAAAATCTTAAATATTCATTATTTTAGTTATGATACTTTAGAATAATACAAAAAGTATTTAGTCGTGTCATGGACTAAAACTTAGTAGTGACGAGTTAATTCTTTTAATAAGAGATAATACTGATTTAAAGACATTTTCGGTTAGTTCAATTATATAACTTTGGAAAAGACATCCGTACCTTTCTGGCAGATAGAACACTGCAGTAAAATGACACTCAGTGTTATCAGTTTTTGGCGAATATTAAATTAATTTGTGTCATTTATGTCGAAATAGAGAATTTTCAAAGAGTATTTTAATAAAATGGTTTGTTCAATAAGGTTATTATATGTTTTCTAGTTAGTAGTAGTGTAAGAGTGCGATTAGGAAATGTGCGGAAGAATGTCAAATCACTTACCAGTTTTCCACACATTCCCCATTTTGCCTTAAATAAAACAACGATTCGCCGCTCACCATACATACAGGCATATCTCATAAAGAGTCTTAAATGAGTATATAAGTATAGAGTGTATAAAGAGTCTGTGTGCATCGTGAACGGCGAATTATCACATTAATATTTTTTTTCTACCTCTGTACATTAGTTTTCCTGCTGCTGTCCTTCATAAAATATTTCGTTCGTTCTATAATCAAATCATTCATTACGTGACCTTAGTCGAGCACTAGTGAAATAAATGTGGCATCATTATTTCGTAAAATGACATTTGGAGGTGTCATTTGGCCGCAGTAATTCATCTGCCAGACTTGACTGCCAGACATATATCAGTCGGAGCGCTCTGGACATAATATGCCGATGTCTCCTATGTTCTGGGAAAATTAGATTGACCATTGAAGTGTGTTACTGTGTGTGTGAAATTGAGTCAAATAACAAATTAGACAAGGTGTTTTGTTATTTTTTGAATATAACATGTTTATGGTCTCGTTGCTGATATTTTGTCCCATAAAATTGAAGTTTTTATATAATTTTCGCAAGTTAACAGGCATTTTATTACTGAAACAGTAATTCTGATTTTCATTCGTTATGAAAAAAATATGACTAACGAATAATGTAACTAATGAAAATTATGCTACGAAGAGGGACCCGAGATGATAGAGTTACAAGGCGACTGCGCAATTCAGCTTTATCATAGAAAATAGCTTGTATTAAGCAACTATTTAATTTTGTGCTTGTGAGCAAATACCCACTACCTAGGTACTTATAACATTTTCCCATTTAAAACTGTAATTTGTTGCATAATCAGTATCTAATAGATTTATTTTTTATTTCACGCATTGCTTATATAAATAAATCACGGGTAAACCTACACCTATATTTTTCTTGTGAAATAGCGCAGTATACAATATTTCTCTACATAAAATGAAAATGAAAATACTTTGCGCTAGCAAAAAATTACACAATTGCTTTTTATTGGTATCACACATGCAAGTAGTAGTCTACGTGTGTATCATTTTTAGTATGGATCTGACACCGAGCAAACCTAAACTGAATCGGGATTGAATCGCATAAAGACGTCATGGTAAGGCCCCAGTACCTATATGGTTTGTGTAAGTTTTCGGTCACAAAATACGTGTCGACCGCGTTTGCGTCAAAATATCAAATAGCATGAAGATTGTTTGTTGCCGTTTCGATCCGTAAGTGGCGTTGACAATTTTTTCATGAGCTGTTGACGTGAACGCGTTCGAAACTTTTTTGTGAAACTTACTATTTCAGTTTCAAGTTATAACGCCACAGGTACGTGTCCACGGTACAGTCTAAGGGCATAAATATACGTCCGTATAAATATAAGTACGTTAACAAGACGTCAAAATATCTAAACACATTTATGCCTACGGCCGATGACACATGTATTGTATTTGACATGATGGCTGTATCGATATTTATGCCCTCAGCTGTAAAGGAAGGTATACGACTTAACGTCGCAAATTATATGAGTTAGTATTACTACGAGCAAAAATTAAACTATCACCTCGTATGTAGATTAGGTTCTATCCAAAGTGACCCTTTCTTAGCTTTACCCATAATATATCATACATTTCATTATATACTTTTAAATAAATACATAGTTATATAAAGGTATGAATTGCAGCCAACGTTTTCTGCACATGATTCTGTAAGTGTATCCGAATATAATTCTATTAAGTATAACGCATAATATCATAACTTTTCTATTAAAATGTGTTGGAGACTATATCTAAAACTTTGAATTTTTTACACACGATGTCGCTTTCTGTCGTCTGTGTGTGTATGTATTAACGCCTAACGCCGTTTATAAATGTATAGGTTGATAACCGGTCCTAAGGCGGGTAGCCATTTAATTTATAAATAGTTAAATCAATAAAATGTGTTGAGACAATTGTCAAAAAAAATAACGTACTTAGTCTTAAACTAAGCAAAGGCAGCGGCTATTTATCCGTACAAAGTAAACCATAAGTTACTATTTATACATCACTATTTAAGAGCTGGGGCCCGATTTTTGAAATCACATCACTCGAAAGTAGTATAAATCAGATTATATCTCCAAAACTACAGCTCTAATCAAAGCATTGATTAGTTCACAAGATTAATGAGAGCTGTGGTTGTCTTCTATGCTACTCGTATTTCAAATTCAGCTCAATTTTTCACCACTTTCGAGTGGTATTTTCACACAATATGTGCTTTCAAAAATCGCCCCCCTGGACTCTTGTCGGCGGAGTACCTGCCGCTTCTCCCGTTCCCCCTGGGCACAAGTACTTATTCCGTTGGAATTCCTTTAGAATGCGGTGTGCCTTCCGATGACGTAATATCAATGCGCATTGTTGGAGGTAAGAAGGTGCCTCCCCACGCATACCCTTGGACTGTCGCCATCTTGCGAATGGGCTTCTTGCACTGCGGCGGGGCTCTTGTGACGGACCGACACGTGCTCTCAGCTGGACATTGTTTTCATGGGTAAGGAATGGTAAGGGCACAGTATAAACAGGAATAATGTTAACCTGTGACAACGGGGGACACTGTATCTAAGCCAAACTATTTTCCTGCAACTATGTAGTATCTACACTGCGGCTCTCGATGTGCACTTTATAACTCGTTAGCTCAACGGACCCGTAATAAAATGCTACTCGCATAATCGCAGTAATCGTATACTGTAAATTCGATTTGAAAGAAAGAAAGAAGACATTTATTCCTTTTTGTAATACAGACAGCTTTTTGCGATATAAGAGAATATAGGTACACAATTACAAGCTGCGAAAGCTGCGTATCGACGGCATGCGTCCCATTTGTGAAATGGTTCCACCAAAAATTGTTGCTAGTTAAATTACTAGCATGAGATTGTAACCAATGGCGTTGATAAGTTTCGTCGCGGACCTAAAAAAAATCCCCGAATAGGCAACTAGTAAGATCCTAGTGTGCTACGAGTCAGTGGCATAACTATAGTTTGGGGGCCGTGGGAAATTCATCAGACCAGGATCTGATGGGTCCTTCCGCTATATAAATAAGTGCATCATTGTTCTTTCTGTGATATTTAACTAAAAACTACTGTGAGATTGACACATCGTAACATCTATGGATAACTCACGTAACTACACTCGAAAATTGAACGACTTGTTTCGGACTATTTCGAAGTGCTAAAGCTTCTTCTAGGAGCGTTAGCCTCGGCGTTCGCGACACGAACACTACTAGTAGTACAAACATGTAGAGCAATTTTTGAGTGTAATTACGTGATTTACTTATTATCCGTATAATGTTGACAATGTCCTTTCTGTGCTCACGCCAAGCCAGTTCGGGGCCCCGTAGGGCTAGGAGCCCGTAGCATTTTGCCCTATAGATACGCCACTGCTATCTACTGCTGCAAAGCAAATGTAAAGTACCTACATTGATACCATTTTCTTTTAGCGGTATTTTGCAGATAATGAGTATGGTCGCCGGTGCGGACAACCTGGATAACTTGGAAAATGTAGAGAGGAGGACCTTTTCTGACGCGATCGTGCACGAGAACTTCACCTCTACGGAGACTAGGGATGACAATGACATAGCCATTGCTATTCTCACTTCCCCTGTGCCGTTCGGAAAGACTATAAAACCGATATGCTTGCCTGAACCATGTAAGATTACAATAAAATAATATCCTAATATTTCCTTTTCAGACCTACACCCCCTTGCAAAAAAACGGGCATCCACAGTTTTTGTATTTTATGTGTATAAAGCTTGCTAATTTAAGCTTTAATGTCTAAAAACTGAAACCCGTCCCGATTTTTTTGCAAGGAAGTGTAGAAGGCTAGGAAGAAATTGATCTAAACCTAGACATAAGTACTGTGACGTAAGTACTGTGAATGTGACGATGACCGCATATACTGAGAAATTAGAAATTTGAACTTCATAATGTTGCCTCTCGCTTTGCTCGTGGTTTAATCATAGTCCTTCGGTTGCACGACTTTCAATACAGGAACTCGCGCCAAACAAAAACTTTGCAACCTTGTATAATAAATAACTATTATAGTCTATATGTTTTTATTTCAGTCCAGAAATTCGGCAATTATGCAGGCACTATCGTTGGCTGGGGTCGACAAGCCGTGAACAAAGCAGCATCAAGGGATCTCCTAGAAGCAAAACTCAGGATTTTCCCTGAATCAGAGTGCATGAAAACGGCATTAAGGGAATATCTCACAAATAACATGTTTTGTGCCGACGCTAAGGGGATCGATGGTTGTCAGGTACCTACCTATATAATCTAACCCAATCTATATGTAGGTATACTAATACCGTCAACCGGGGCGACTGATTTACGTGGTGACTTTAAAAAGTAGTTATAATGTCGAAACCATTACTTTGTATTTGCCTTCATCATTAGTTGTCTTCATCGGTCGCCTTTGCGTCTACATGCCAAACATTCACCGCATATGGACACTATCAATTTTATAGCAATTTTAAAACGATTAAAGAAGCCCCAAAATTACCAAAGTCACCCCGGTTGACGGTACTAATACATACCTATCATAAAGAGGAAAGACTTGTTTTATGTAATTGTACCTATTTTAATTGTTAATGGCACCTACTATACATTCGTTTACAGCCAAATGCATTTTTTTTTCAGGGAGACAGTGGTGGCCCGCTTTTAGTTTTGGAGCCGAGTGGAAGATATGTACAAGCAGGTAAATTTTAATTAAGTGTAATCTAGCTTTATTAGCTCGCAGCACAGGCTACGAATAATTAATTACCTACCTACACTGCCGTCCTAATTCAAAAGGACGTTTGTCTTTTATTAAATTTTTGAACAGATTTTAGACATTACAATCTACTATTACCTACCCTACTCCTACTAATATTAAGTATGAATGCGAAAGTTTGTGAGGATGGATGGATGTGACGATGTGTGTATGTTTGTTCCTTCTTCACGCTGAAACGACTGGAAGGATTCGGATTAAAACAGGCTACTTTTTAACCCGAAAAAATGCATAGTTTCCACGGAATATTTGTCAAAGGTTGTAGCTGCCTAGAGTCGCGACGTTAATAATTATTGCAGAATGTACTATCAACATCAGTTCTTAAGTCTATTTCTACGCGGACGAAGTCGCGGGCAGAAGCTAATAGTGATTTTATAAAAATAAATCAAATTTTTTCGACATGCATCCTTTTGAGTTAGCACGGCAGTACAGAATTACCATACATTTACTAAAAATAGCTATATATAGTCCATTCCAATCCATTTTAACGCTTTTATAAACAAGCAAACCCCCCAGTTCGTATATAATGTAAATAGTATAATTGTTCGTATGATCCTTCAACATTCCGGTGGATACATACATACATAAATCACGTCTTTTTCCCTTACGGGGTAGACAGAGCCTAAGATAACAAGACCTACAGGCCACGTTTAGCAATATTGTGGGCGTATAGGTGGAAAAAGGAATCAAAATAGTGATGGGTTGCTAGCCGCATCGCATATAATTTCTAAGAATTACGCCCATTCCCTCGATGGGATTTTACCATCTGCACGGGACGAGAAGCAACTGGTACATTCTATGTTTTTCCTTTGCTCCCAGACCAGCATGGAAGTAGTTCCGGTGGATGTGATGTTAATTACATACAATTAGTGATTCTGTAGGAATTTAGACGTAACTGGTTTGTTTACAAAGGCACTAAAATGGATTGGAATAGATAAAACAGTTACTTACCTAGTTAGGTAATTTAGCAATTGCTGCCGTAATTTGGAAGTAATTTTTCTTTAATATTTTAATAAGTACAATTATTTAGTGTAATCACTCAAATTGCTATCACTACCACCTTATTATTCGCTAATTATGCCGCCAAGCAACATTGCTACGCTGCCGTGCACTGGTTTGGTAAATTTAAATCGCGCCTGAATTTATTTAATAGCAAATAAGCGCTAAACATCAGCTAATTTTCAGGTGTTACGTCCTGGGGTATTGGTTGCGCAGATCCACGGTATCCTGGTAAGAAGTGATGATTAGATTGTGATGCAGGGTGCAGTGCGAATCAAAAACACCGTAATTGAATCACTTAATTTCAAATTTGGATAATCCAATTCTGATTTTTAATGATTTAAACATTTGTGATTAGGATTTAAATCATAAAAACTTCAGAATTGGATTCATCCGACTTTGAAATAAAACCCCTCACTAATTGTGATTCACCTCCCTTTTCGACAAGTAAACCTCTTGGTTGAGCGGCAACCTTTAAATTGGTTTAAGAGGTCGGAAAGACCACTGAAAGAAACCTTCAGATTATAAGTATTTTCTATGCCTTTATGGATTGAATTCCCATGACTCACCTTGTGTTAACTTTTTATACGGTCTAACCATTATGCTTCCATTTTCAGGAGTTTATACCAAAGTAAGCAACTATATAGCCTGGGTCAAGAAACACACAGCTGACGGAAAAACGTGCAATTAAATAAAATAAAACTGTTCATTATTTTATCGCTCATAATACCTAATATTGTTTTATTTTTACGCTACGTAGACGTAGGGAGCTACCTATTTAGAAACAAAAAAATTAACCCTCTGGGCTTAAGCAAAATCATTCATGTAAAGGCGATTCCACTAACACAAAACACCATTAAAGCTAATGTAATAAAATTGACAAATAATCTGAATTCGCTCATAAATCAAATCTAGATAGTGAAAGAAGACAAGTGTGTTCTATCGTCAACATACGATTAATGCTAATTCTAGACTCTAGTAACGCTAGCCTAATCACACTCTAAAATCTGCACACTGATTTGGCGCTATTGCCAGAAAAGCTATAATATATATATATAATATTAGTACATTATGATACAAGTGTGCTATGTTGGTAATTACACACGAGGCGTATTGTACGCGCGAGCGCGAGCGAGCGCGGGTAAGAGAGCCGAGATGTGTAATTACCAAAGCACACGCGTCGCATACGACGTTTTTCAACACATTTGCGAGGAAAAATAAATAAAATTTAGTTAATAAAAGAACTTTAAGAACTTTAGTTTACCTTTGTTACCAGACATTGCTTACCTGGAGCTGATTTAGAACTTTACTTTATCATTTGGTAATTAACACCTTGGATTTCTTACTGATATAACTGTCCGAACATTGTCCGAACATATTTTAGTATTTCCAGCGACGGACACTACATTTCTTTATTACTTGAACTCGTAATTTTTAAAGTAATAAAATAACAAAGTCTGAATCAACAATATCAGTGAAAAATGGCGGCAGATATTATTTCTCCGCGCCAATCCGCGCGCAGCACTCGCGCATGCGCGCTGTGCACTTAGCACGCGCGTGACGAAGACACTGACACAGACTCCTAAACAGCCTAATATTAAAATTATAATAAAAAATAATTAATCAATGCCTGAGATTGCAAATTATGTTCAGTTTTAGATAAAAATGAATAATTTGTCGAAATTAAATATTTATTTATCATCTTTTCCCTAAAATAGTTTAATATTCACGAAACTATTCCTTGTTCCTATAGATAACTGAACTTTTTGCTGAGATTAAAAAAAAGTTTATATTACCGCACTCGTGCGGTAATATTATTACGGCACTTGTGCGTAATAAGCTGTATTATGAGTTTAAATGCGGTGCAATAAAACTCAATTTACGAGCAACTGTGTTGAAAAATATTTTTTAGTTTTTATACTTACAACAAAAATCTTTGCTACATGCAATTGGCATTGTTCATTTTTTTTAGTATGCTCCAATTCGAAAACCATTTCGAGGAAAACCATCAATCATCCGATTTATCTTGTCCGATTTCAAAAATACTTTATGATTGCAGATATTTTTGTAAAAGTACTTTGAACCTTTGTTTGACCGAACGACCGGGTTTTTAGACAGAGTCCAGCATCGAATGTATGCCACAAAAGTGAGAAAAAAAGTTTGGCTACGGCAACTGTCACGTGTCACTGTCAAATCTAACAAAACCATAGACAAAGCCGTTTTTTTGATAGCCAGCCGAACGAAGGCGATTGGGATTCTGTCTAAATTCACGAATTATCAAACAGCGAAAAAATATTTATTATTAATTAACAAAGCTACGTAAAAGCATAATATTCAAATTAGTTGCTTGAAATAGTCCATTTTATCAAATAAAGGTGTTAAAAGCACAGCTTAAAAAAAATGAACAATGCCAATTGGAATACCACCCATTCTAAACGCCATTATAGCGTTATCTCTGTTGCACACACCTAGTTCGCTATTTGTTGTCCTGCTGTCAGAATTAGACTGGAAAGGAAAATTTGTAGCCCGCTTGTGATTTTACTTCGTTTTGTCTCGCTCGTTTCGTTTGCATTTAGTTCGTGGCCGTGTGGGTATCAGTCGTTGTTTTTGCTGGCCAATTAGCTTGGTGTTCAAATCAATTTGTTTGTATTAAATTCCTGTGGTATGATTAAAGTCACTTTTATAACCAATGTAGCAATAAATAAATAATACCAAGAATGTTTGTACGAGTCATGTGTTAAAACAAAAGCATCAAAATGCCTGGAATTAGGAAATATCGACGAGACACCAGCGAAGTCAGCTGTTGTTTAAAATATGTTATTTTCGGTGTAAATGTATTGTTTTGGGTGAGAATTTCTTTATAATTACTTAAATAAGTTTTGGAGAAAAGTATTATTGTTTTATTTATTGCTAATCTGCGAAATATTTTGTCGTCATCAATTCAATTCTACGTTTCGCTAATGCATTGTACCTAATCAGCAAGTGCAGTTCAAGGCTAATAAAAACAAAAAGAAACAAGTTATACGGTCTTACGTATTAGGAACAGTTTATTTCCATATTTACGTAGGTTTTAAGCAGCCAGTGTGTCACAATTTTCTTTTGTTTGGTTGTAAGAAAATGAGGCCACCTCAATTATTCTAACAGTAACTTGACATTACACATCCTCTACTTAATGAACATGAACTTAATCGTAAAAAGAGTTTTGTAAATTAAATGTTCACTTCAACTACTTGAAATAAACAAAAAACAAAAGAAATTACCTAAGGGCTTTCAAAATTAGGTCACTTGATTCACTATGTCTTCTATGCCAACACTAAAATATTTTATAAATTCTTATTGAATATGATTTAATTATATTTTGATCGAAAATAATAGTAACTATGGTCTTTAACTATATTATGAAAGTAGCCACTGTGTATGTATACAAAAAATGGAATCGTAAATCATAGTTTCTTTACACAAAGATAGTGTGAAGGCCTGAAACTGATGCAATTTTTTTTACGGTACCTACTTATATTGTCATCAAATGAACATAATGTATAAGAAAATAAAAGCCAATCCAACCACAAAAAATGGTTAGTGAATTTTAAAGGTGACATCTTACATGAATTACAAAATGGTACATTAAATAAAATTATGTTTTTACATTTAAGTAAATCTTTAAGCTGGTTCTGATTACTATCTTTTAACTTTATAGTTCTTGGGACTCATTGTCCTGGCTGTGGGAGTGTGGGCATGGACTGAAAAGGACACCTTTACCAACCTGTCTCAGATGACCAACATCGCACTGGACCCTGCTTTCATATTGATGTGTGTTGGTACGTACATCATTCACATTGACATTGTATCCCTTTACAACTGAGCTCACATGATTGTTAAGGATGATTACACTTGAATTTGAATGTAATACACTGTTCTATCGAATAAAAACTGTACAATTATTATAAATATAAATGTAATTTTGCGAAATCCACCCTTTACATAATAATATAATCAAAACTTTAACAATCACTAAATTTCAATTCACTAAATTGAGGCTGATTTCAGCTTTTTGTGTACAAGAGTTTGATGTGGGTATTGATTGATGAGTCAGTCATAAAAGAATGAAATTTGAAATAGGTAAATAAATGTGTATTTGTAAATTTTATTTATTTATATAGCCTTTTTATTCCGAATTCGCTACAATTTCATTTTTTTTTGTTGTTGTTGTTTTTTTTTGTTTTTTTTTTTTATTATTAAATTGTCGCGTAATTCGTCGTGCCTCATGGCATAGGCCTCCTCCGTGTATTGGAGGGTTTGGGCTATAGTTCCCACGCGCGCCCAGTGCGGATTGGGAACTTAACACACACCATTGAATTTCTTCGCAGATGTGTGCAAGGTTTCCTCACGATGTTTTCCTTCACCGAAAAGCTCATGGCAAATTTCAAATGTAATTTTCGCACATAAATTCCGAAAAACTCAGAGGTGCGCGCCCGGGATTTGAACCCACGACACTCTGCTTGAGAGGCCACAGGTCAAACCACTTGGCTACCACGGCTATTTGTAAATAGTGCAGGTCAATTTACACCAATTGACCTAGTCCTCAAACAAACTGCTACTATTGGCAATGGATATATCTACTTCTAAATTATAATATTATGAAAAACACAGTACATATGGTGTCTGGAAGTAATATCATGGGGCTAAAAATTGTCATGTACCATATTCCCATACCAGTACCGGTATCAGTATTTCCGTTTTATACTTATTACCTTATTAATAACGTTAACGTTTTATATTATTCTATTAATTTACTTGTTCGGCAATATCATTGTCTACTTTTAGGTACAGTTAATATGCCATTCCAAGTTCGATACTACAAAGCCACAAAGACTTCTTTGTTTAGATACCTCTTATCATGGAAAATATGACCTTTGTTAATTTTATCACTCATTTGTAAAGTTTCAAATGTACACATAAGCTAAGTTTACACAGTTGTAAACATTGGCATACTTAAATCCTCATGTAGAATTCTGTCATAAATATTCAACGCAGCCTAAGGTATAAAGGTAGAAAATTTGATTTCTCGAAGGGTATCATAGTTAATTATTGCATCTCCATACTCTTAATGCTTATTCCGTAGAATGTGAGCTGTTAATTTTGCTAGTTATAAATTTGTGTCAACTTGAGAACTTTTCTTGTTTTCATCAGTTGAAAACTGAATCACATATGTATAACGATTAATCCGCGCGCTATGCGTTTGACCTTTCATTCAGATTACTATGGTTGTTCTTTCCAGGGACCATAACCTTTATAATTGGTTTCACGGGCTGCGTCGGCGCATTGCGTGAGAACACTTGTCTTTTAGCTTGCGTAAGTACAAAAGAACTATTATGCTAGTAATTAGTAACTACATAAATTACAACAACGCTGTATGTTGATGTACAAGTTAGCATACATAATTATGCAATGGGCATGTTATTGGTACATACATACATACCTACATAAATCACGTCTTCATCCCTTACGGGGTAGACAGAGCATGTTATTGGTAGTTACATTTATTGACATAAATGTGTTACAACCGCGCATGAAAACTCTGTTGACTGTTACATGTATTGTAACTCAACCTATCTGTGCCATAAATGAATTCAATCCAATTTTTGCTGACTGTAACTTTTGTGGACTGTAGTTGCATTGTCATCCACCATACTTATAATTATATTATTATATGTAAACCTAATTTCAAGTCAGTCCAACTGCTATAAATACAAGATTTAACCCATAAAACCTACATCGCAAGTTAAAAAAAACGCTCGAAAAAACTCAGAAAAACCTATCTTCCGAACATAATCAATAGATAATGTTCATTGTTACCAGTGAATTTAGCAACTCATTTTTTTTACAGTATGCCGTTTTCCTGGCTTTGCTTTTGCTCTCCGAGATGACCACTGGAATATTGTTCTTTGTATTCAAAGACTGGGTAAGCATAAACATAGCAGAATCCTGTTTATTTCACGCAAGCAACTGAGATGCAAAGTAAAGGCCATGTCTACTGTTTCTGTTATACAAAACACACGTTTGAAATCACTGTAAAGTACCATAACGTAACTGTCGCGTATTTGATGTAAAACCTTTGATTATGGCAACAATTTATGGTGACTGAGTCAAAACTTAAAAATTGTCTATTATTTTCAGATAAAGCTACAAGCGACGACAGGTTTCCAGACTTTTATCACACATTACAGAGAGGATCCCGACCAGCAGAACCTCATTGATTGGATTCAAGAAGACTGGGTAATTCTTTAATTTATTTTTAAATACTGTGCCGTTCAAAATTAATGCGTTACTCATTTCAAACTTAGTTTAATAATGCTAGAAAACTAGTGTTAGTCAGTGCAGATAATTATTGTTGCGTCTATGCTATGGTTATTACATGATAAGGAGTGACCTTTAGGCCTTTCTCACACGATGGAAATGCAACCAAAACTTGTTGATAATGACTTGCGGTCAGCCATGTGAGAATAATCGTAGGTATACCCTTCAGTACCGAAATTTGAAATTCGTTTCATACTGTCCTTCTCACTCTCCTACTAATAACTGTTAGTGTCAGCGGAATGACACGAGCGAACTTCAGAGTAGACCTGTTGCAATTAGAAGCGGCGCCAACTGCCCGAGATAAGTGCTCTTTAAAAATTATCTTTCGACAAGTTGCGTCGTATGAGAACCGCCAAAATTTGTGACAACGGTAATTAGGTTCGATATTTCTGCGTTTAAAGCTGGTATTATTTTAGTCCCTCGTATGTGAACAGCCTAAGTCTTCAAAACTTTATGTTTTCTCAGTTGCAATGCTGCGGCGTAGAAGGCCCCCGCGACTGGGACCGTAACGCGTACTTCAACTGCTCGAGCGGCGCAGTGGGTTCGCGGGAGGCTTGCGGCGTCCCATTCAGCTGCTGTCGGAGCAAGCCACAGGACATCATACGGAACAAACAGTGCGGGTACGACGTGAGGAAGCCATCTTATGTGAGTATGCGTTGTGGGGATGCGCGGTGGGACAATCAAGGTGTTTACGAAGCGATTAAAAAGCCGATTCCGAGATGGAATAACTATATTATTTTAACAACTGTGTTATAGATTAAGCAAACATACGTGAAGGCAGAACCAGCCTGTCAGTCAGGGGTCATTTTAAATTTTGAACTACACAAACAACTCGCCAACATTAAGGATATCTATTTTTCTCTGGAGGAGGTTTGTTTTCCTCTTGCGGCATACATTATTATGAAGCTATTATTATAGCCGTATTTTATTTTAAAAACGTATGTAGCTACCTACTAGTCAAATATGGACCGGACGTCTGGCATTTTCATGGAACATCATTAGGCTAAATTGCACTCACAGCTTATAAATAGTGGTAAAAAAAAATTCAGTACATATCTCTAATTGGGGTTATAAATTTAATGTCTAAGGCGTCCGAGTAGTAAATAAGGGCGGGCGGGTATATACAAACTGCCTGCCATCTCTGGACTAAACTCAGGTAGCTTCCGTGGTTCGGCTAGCTAAGTTTCATTGATCAAATCGGTGTAGCAACTGAGCGAGCGCGTGATCCACGAGCGAGGCTGCCTGGCTGCCGGCGAGGATTGGTTGCAACGGCGGCTGATTGTCGTCGCCGCTGCCTTCCTGGCGTTCATAGCTCTCAAGGTTCTATACTAGCTTTGTAAGCTAACGCATGGTCAACTAGATTAGTTAAGCCTGGGCGTCTTAGGACCACCGATTCTGGCCGAATCGAGTCTACATTTTGATGAATGTCGAATATTAGTCGAATTTGTTTTGCAGATTATTGCCAGACATGAAAAAAAAAACTTTGCAAATTCAATGTAAAGTCGCAGTAACATTTACTGTGAAAGGGTTCCACAGTGGGTCAGGTGTCAATTTGTTTGATACATAATATTATATAGCATAATATATGGTTATAAATATCTGTGACTCGATTCGGCTTGCCTTGGCGCGTAGCGGACACCAGGCTTTTAAGCGTGTTGTGTAAAGTAGTTTGTGTTTGCATTTTGTTTTTTTTAAGTTCCGTTTTTCTTTTCTTTCTAGAATTTTGACATTGCTAAAATAATTCATGACAAAGGCTGCTTAGAGGCGGCCGAAGAGTGGTTTGACCGAAACTTGTTGGTTGTCGCTACTTCAGCTGTTTGTACTACTTTCGCACAAGTAAGTAGTAAATGCTTGTTTTGTTTGATTTTGATTTGGCATGCGATTGCGAATGATCAATGTTAGTTTGGCATGAACTTGTGTCGTAGTTAGTTTAATTTCATTAATCCAAGAAGTAATTACTGTTACCTCGTTTATTGTAAGTAATTTTTATTTCACATAATTATTATAACTTATGTGCATCTTCATAGTAGAAAAAAAACATGCGGCTGGAATAAAAAATCGAGTTTTTTTTATTCAAAAGAAATTTCCAAAATAAGCTAACCTTAATTATAAATTACGCCCATGAGCGTAAATTAGTACAGAAAGCCAAAGGCTTATATATTACTAGCTTCTGCCCACGACTTCGTCTGCGTACATAAAAACCTCCCTCTTGAACTATCTATTAAAAAAAAACGCATCAAAATCCGTTGTGTAGTTTTGAAGATATAAGCATACATAGGGTCATAGGGACAGGGAAAGCGACTTTATTTTATACTATGTAGTGATAAGTAATATAGTTTGGAAATCGGCTATTTTTATATAAAATTGTCCATGTTTCTAGTGTAAAAAATATGCTTGTAGATACCACAAAAACTATCAGATTCGGCATTCAAGGTCAATAAACAATAGGCGTGTACCTTATAGCTGCCGCATACGTCTTTTTTAACACTCAAGCATCTGAACGTACATAGTTCTATTTATAACCTCACTTTTTTCCACCAGATACTCGGAATATGCTTCGCTCAGAACCTCCGCGCGGACATATTCGCTCAGAAAGCTAAATGGCACTGACAATCAGCCACTCCTGCGGCCGTGTGACGTAATACGCGACACGCCTCCAACCCCTACGAAGCGCTCTACTCCATTCCCCTCCCCGACATTACCCTGCCTGAACCTAACTTCACCTGTAATAGGTGAGTGAGCTAAGAAACTTAGATGACATGTAGTTACAACGGCTGGTGCGAACATTTCTGACCTATAAAATAGAATATCCAATAGTACTGCATTAAGAATTGTCACTATCAGTGTACTACTTGGCATCGAATTCCGCTTCCTCATAGCAGACTATAGACTGTATTTTGAGGAAATGTGCACACTAGGTAACAGTGCGGAATATCTGCAGTAATTAGCCATGTTTGATCCAATATAATTAATCCCAAAAAGCTTCTACAACAAAGTTTTAACATATGACTTACATAACATAACTCTAAAATAGAAGAGAAGGCTAAAGCAAAACTCAAAACATGGGGCAAATAAAGCCGCACACTATTTCCAGTAGAGTACAAGAGTTGAAACCGAGCGAAAAAAGAACTAAAAACGTATCAAGAATTGTTGCCAAAAGCATTTATTATCAACTATGTGACAGCTACGAAGAAAGAGGCGCCCTCATACACTTTGTTTTAGTTTTCTACCATAGAGCAAAAACAAAGAGGAGGTGTGGTAATAAGATTTCCCTATGAAACAACGCGTGACATTTTGCGGGGTGAGGGGTTGTGGAACTCCGCCCACTTTTCAATTTTCCATCCGTCGGTTAGTAGCATAACCACTCGCCTACCTAGTTCAGCTATCTCACACTAGATGTCAATTAGTGTAAAAGTAATGGGACGTACTCAGAACTTTGAATTTCAAAAAGTTTGTGTAATAAATGAATAAAATAAGGGTAACCATTTTTACTGATTTAGATGTATATTGTACTTATGTAAAATAATAGACAAATTATTATAACGAACATAATTTTATTTACAAAATTCAATTACCTGCGAAAATAAAGGCATATTATTCAAATTAGTTGCTTGAAATAGTCCATTTTATCAAATAAAGGTGTTTAAAGCACAGCTTAAAAAAATTAACAATGCCAATTATGTTAATATGGATAAAATGTTTATTTAATATTCTAAGTTCTTTCAATTCATGAACAGTCACGGAGAATAATATGTATACAACTCAGAACTTTGTTACTTCAAAATATTTGCTATTAAAATGTATTGTTATTTCATTACTGACCATAGCCGTGCGTTATTCGGTAAAATTATTTGATTCTAATTACGGCTCTGGATATTTTTGACGTTGAAAATAGTTGTTCTAATTGACGATAGATGGCGGCCTGTTCACAATATATTTATAAAACTACTAAAGTACTGTTTTGGCGACTAAAAAGTATTTAGGACTAAATGTATACTTTAGTTTTCAGTATACACGTATGATTATTACAATATACTAATGCGGAACTTTACGTACTTATATTTTTAATTCACAAAAGTTACGCCATCTAGTGTCGAGAAGTATAATTTATACTTGAAAGCCGAAAATTTTCTAGAACTATTTTAATAATTACGTATAAAATTACTTACAAATGAAATGTGATACCATTCATAGCATCAGAACGTCTGTCTGAATAACTTTGACACGATAAAACACAACACTTTCATCCTTTTCTTCTTAAAACCGCGAAAACACACCGATAATGCGAGTCTCGATACATGTGCACCTGACGAACGCTGACAACATACTGACTAAGCCCCGCCCACAATGATGACGTCAGGACCTAGTTGAAAATCACAGTGCACAGTTGCTTAGGCCAGCTCCTCTTTGTTTTTGCTCTGTGTTTTCTACTTATTTTCCATGTATGTCAGAAACTTTCGTGCCAGCCAACGTTATAGTCAGCTGCGATGCTTGCTAGTTCTTTAAGCTTAGTCTAGATGGCGCTGTTATAGAAAACTAAACGCTAGGGTTGGGCAAATTGTTACACGATTGTCTGGGCCAGCTACATCCGCTGCCGTGTCATGCCTATGTCAGTTAACTTGAGATACATGAGATATGCGTAACAAGTCTGAATCGTATTTTTTTGGGTGTCTTTACCTACCAACAAAACATTTTTTTTAATTTTGCTTACCAATTCCTTGTACGAGTCTATCTCAATAGTCGTGTAACTCAGTTTTGGCCACAGCTAATATGGCTATATACTGTATCTAGTAGTTACACGACTTAGGTGCGACAGGCCTTCTGCTATGCTGCCGTGTCATGCCTATGTCATGTAACTCTAAAAGCATAGTTTTGAGTAAAATCTGTTTAAAGTTTTTTTCGTAATTCGTAGTTTATTTTAAAATCAAGCAGCAAAATAAAAATAAAAATACGCAAATAGATTTGTGTTAGGCTTATGCATATTATGTTATATCTAGATTATTCGTGTTTTGTATATTATATAAGTTATAGGCTATAAAGGAGTTAGGCATAACAGGTTCACCGTACAGTCTGTTTTGCGATGCCCTGTATCTCAAGATACATGACTTAGGCGTAACACGTTAAATATAAATATTTCTCTCGGTTGTCTACCAGTTTACTTATATAGTCGTAATTATACCATAAGGCTATATAATTATGTACCATGATAAAAACTTTTAGTAAATAGGATAAATAAAGGAAAAAACACCCCAAAAATAAAATTAAAACAACTGTAAATCTCTATATTTATGTTGAACAATCTTATTAAAACAGTTGTTTTTGGGGTGTTTTTTTCTTTATTTATCCTTTTTACTAAAAGTTTTTATCATGGTACATAATTATATAGCCTTATGGTATAATTACGACTATATAAGTAAACTGGAAGACAACCGAGAGAAATATTTATATTTAACTTGTTACGCCTAAGTCATGTATCTTGAGATACAGGGCACCGCAAAACAGACTTTGTATGGTGAACCTGTTATGCCTAACTCCTTTATAGCCTATAACTTATATAATATACAAAACACGAATAATCTAGGTATTACATAATATGCATAAGCCTAACACAAATCTATTTGAGTATTTTGATTTTTATTTTTGCTGCTTGATTTCAAAATAAACTACGAATTACGAAAAAAACTTTAAACCGATTTTACTCAAAACTATGCTTTTAGAGTTACATGACATAGGCATGACACGGCAGTCCGCCTAGCATGATCTGAGAATTATAAAATTACGATTGGTTCTGTGTCTAAATCTTTAACACTTTTACAGTCAGCTTATGATGCACTGTAAACCACGTGCTACTATTTGTCTTAAATACAAACTCATGTCTCATACTTGAAAAATATTGGTTGTTGTATTACTGCGATATCTTTTATTAAAATAGACATTGAAAAAGCTGCTGTTTGTAGTGCGGCGTGGATGTATCGGGCCTAAATCATCTTATACGTATCTTTAGCTTTCGCACCCATCTTAAACAGCTTCTCATGACGTCTCACCACTTCCCAATCTGTCACTTTCACGCTCTTTCCTCAGAGAATACTTCACGTTATCTCAACTGTGACAAAGTTTATGAATAAATGTTGACGTTGTTGTTCGATGTGTAAATGTCCTTATGACGAAGATGCAGTCAGTTCTATTTTACGTACTAAATAGTTATAAAGCAACTATGGCCACATTGGTTTTGAAATATTCTCCTGTTGCCCTTATTTTTTAACATTCTCGGTTAAGAACTCATGATATCTTAATTTAATTTAAATTTGATTGATTAAAGGTTCAAGATTCTTGTATTTTTAAAGATTCTGTTAGTTCCCTCACAAAGTCGCGCTTCTCCACATTTTATTAATGTAGTTCTAAACGTCTATGTGTGCAATACCGACGAGTCCTTAGACAAGGGCGTTCTTCTATTTATTTAATAATATTTTTTTGTTTTTTATTAGGTTAGTTATTTTGACATTTTTATTTTAATTTATTATAGAGGGGTGCCCCTTCGTGAGTGAACAGAATGATAATAATGTATAAATTAACAAAACAATATTTCATAAAATGCCAATGGGTATTTATGGACGGAAGTTAAACTGACTGCACACTAAAGATGTGTTCATTGAATCGGCCAACTATGCTAGCCTTAAAAGAGCTGTGAGAAATAGTATTGGAATAACCTTTTATATAAATGTGAGTGAGCTGACAAATGTATTTACTGCTCAGTTAACGCATTTAAATATGTATTGCAATTCTCTTTGCTACCTTGGTTGTATAGCAACAATACATTATTATGATATAATAAGTTAGAGGTGTACGTCTAGTAGGTGACTTATTTGAATGAACTGCAAAATTCTTCCAACTAAATATAATTCCACTAATTACTTATTATTTACTATCGATGTGGTTCAATTTGTTAGTTAACGTTCGAATACTCAGCGTGAAAAAAAGAAGCAAAACACAAAAGTGGTAGTACAATGGCAAATGACTCGATTCAAATATTAATGTTAGCTATTTATTTATTGGCATTTTTTCTCAGCTTTGTTAATACTCGTATATCACTTGCTGAGTATTCGAATATATCTATCAAGCTAACTGCAGGTAACTTTGGGGAGATGCCTCTAGCCGTAATGTTTAAGATTATTGTCGTTAGCATATATTTAAGCCTTGCAAATGCTTTACAAAGTGCTTTAGATAACTAAATTTGTCGTCGAGCGTCAGGGGTTGTGAGCCACACTGCAGGAGAATAATGGCTATGTTATTACAATATAAGAAGTATAGATATTATTTACTATTATTATATAAGTATCTATATGGTAAGAACCACTAACGAATCTTAGTATAAGAAATACTCATCATTTTAAGTTAACATTTGATCTTTGTATTTAAATTTAAGATAATTTCCAAGTATAATTATTCTATCTCAAACAACGGTATGTATAGAACTTATTTAATGTGATTCGACCTTTATTGAAATCTCAAATTTATTTGCACAAATTAATTATTAAGTTCAATTTACCCTTAAATGTGTAGCTACTTGTAGAGTTTCTCTTATAAATTTTATAGAGGATTAGAGCTTTAAATATTTTGAGACGTTTTCTCAAGTGATTTTGTAGAAATTCTGTTGTATCTAGATTATTTCTTAATTATCGTGCAACTAAAGTAACACCGAGAAATTACTCTGGTCTGGGCTTTAATTTGAAGTACAAAATCGAATACAGCTATTTGGTTTTAAAGTGTTCGAGACTTTTTAAATATTTACTTGAAGTAAACGTATTTGCTTCCGCAGCTTTGATATGATATATTAGATTTTTTTTAAGTTGTAAGTAGGTATTTTATAAAGCTATATAAGCATCGATTGCTCCTATATTAACGATAAAATGTACTTTTTTTAGGTTTAATAGATTCTACCTGATCACTGAATGACACTGTTGGGTCCTGAAATAAACGATTTTTAATTTGAATTTAATTTCGCTGATAATAGAAATTCTTCTTTTAGTTAATTTCGATGGGTATGGGACGGAAGTGCAACATTATGTCGCAACTTCCTTTGGCTGATTCAGATAACCCCCCTACTAATTAATACTCTTTTTTCCCCGGTTAATCTTATGACAACAATGTGTGCTCGTATTAACAATTGGGTATATTGATTAAATCAATTTAAAAAATGCATGATTGTTCCCCAAGAACGTTCCCTAATAATTGATTTTATGCTAATAAAGATTCTGATAGGTATTATTTAAAAAGAACTGAATAAAATTAAACTTATTCCTTTAGTACTGGTCAGTAAATTTCGAATATAGTTTATGATGTTACACATTTTCTTATGTTTTGTACATGTATTGTCTTGGTAAAGAACTGTAATTTGATGTAACTGTCAGCCCATCAATTCCACTGCCATAAAAAATAGAAAAATAAATATTTTGAAACGTATGCTCTTGGTGTAGCATAATTATGAATGTAATTTTGCGTGTTAATTACCTATTTTTATTTATAAAAGTATGATATTATAAGTTGTTTTGAAACGTATTGAAAAGCGATTATTGCTAGAAATTGTATTAGTATTGCTCAGGCTCGCTGATTTAAGTAAGAACCTACGTAGTTTTCGTATGAATTAAATGTAATTTTGATATTTATAAAAATAGTGCAAATTGTTAAAATTATCCAGTAAAGATTCGTTACATACATACATACATAAATCACGTCTTTTCCCCTTACAGGGTAGACAGAGCCCTTAGGCAACAAATCTTTCGTGGCGTTTATGTCTTGTTACCTTAGTAACAAGACGTAAAGGCCATGAAAGATTTGTTGCCTTTTAATAATACAAACTGCAATTTGGAGTATGTTTAGAAGAAGAATAGATTCAGATTAAAAAGTTAGGAACCTTTTATTTTTTTTTTGAAATGTTTAAAAACTTGAAATATAACGAATGGAACATTTGTCGTCCTTGAGTTGGCTTCGTAAGAAAGTTACTGTACCTATAATATAAAAGTGCGTTATTACGACGCCTAAAGTACATCAGAAAATTTATGGTAATTGATAAGACAAGTATGTAGTAGGGCGTAGGATTTTATATTGCTTGGCAGAAAGACGTACGTAATGTAAAATATTTTATACGCAAATATAGTATATTATTATGACGATATAAAACATCGTTTTATTATCCTCCCACTAACCTTACTTATCAAAAGGCTTCAGGGTACCGGTAGTGATACTGAGTTCCTGATCTGAGATATTTTTAAAATTAGGCTGCGCGGCGCGTTGCTTTGTCTACACTAATAATAAATAATAAATATTAGGGAACAATTCACACAAGTTACCTAGTCCCAAAGTAAGCGCTAGTGAGGATTGTATTATGGGTACTAGACAACGATATACATACTTAAATAAATTGATAGAAACATCCATGACTCGGGAACAAAATAAATATTCATGCTCATCACACAAATGCCCTTACCAGGATTGGAACCCGGCACGCTTGCTTCGCAGGTAGGGTCACTACCAACTAGGCCAAACGCGTCGTTGACTAATATTATAAATATTAAAGATTTGATTGTTTGTTTGCATTGAATAGGTTCCGAAACTACTGGACTGATTTGAAAAATTCTTTCACCATTCGAATCCCATATTATCCCTGACAAACATAGGCTATATTCTAATTCTGCGCGGACGAAGTCGTGGGTAACAGCTTATCTATAATATTGTTGTACCTAGGGTGACGGCACCAGTGTAGGACGCTAAGCCGACAAGCACCAGTAATGGACACTTAATTCTTAATTTAAAGATGATACGGCTTAAAATTGACTGTTGTAAAATAAATGACTATGCCTTAGTCAGGGCCGGATCTACCATATGGCTTTTTGGGCTTCAGCCCAGGGCCCCGTGGATTCAAGGGGCCCCCAGCTAAGTCAAGTCAAACTCAAAAATAGACGATAATGCGAAAAAATCCATAACTTTAATAAATTAAACAGACCGTAAAGTTTGCAGCATCAATTTGAATTTGAATTACTGGTGCCGTCACCCAAATGCTACAAAAAAATAACTCATAATTGTACCATGTGCCTCTCGTCGTTAAACTAGCTCGCTCATGCATTGATTTTAAAAGCAAAAAGTTTTTCTGACACTCCGAGTATACCTAAGCCCGGATCTCTTGGCTTGCCAGGCAGAGTATGCTTGTCCAATTAACCAAGGCGCATCCATACATGCGCTCCGATTAACTTGAACGCTTGTATACATATTGTATTGTATACCTATTGTATCGTGTGGATTAATGAATTCGTGGTGCAAAAAAAAAACATTCATCAATTAAAAAAAAATGTTTACCTTGCTACTCCGCTACTCACGTGCAAGATAACCAAGCCTGTGTGAAATATATATGTTTTTCATGCAAACCCTCCCTCCACTGCTGCCAATAAAACACATATAAATCCCACAAACTTAATTATCCCTTACACCACACAAACACTGACGCGTTCCGATCCCTCTACGGGATCATTATCAAAGTTTAATGAACACAACTGTTACACATGCAAACCAACGTCGTACGTCGTCGTTGGTGGCTTGGTTATCTTGCACGTGAGTAGCGGAGTAGCAAGGTAAAAATTTTTTGTTCATTGAAATGGACCTCCGCAAAGTAACGCCTGATTCAATAAAATATTCATCAATTGTTGGGTAATTACTAGAG
Organism: Pandemis corylana; assembly: GCA_949127965.1. Classification (NCBI taxonomy): domain Eukaryota; kingdom Metazoa; phylum Arthropoda; class Insecta; order Lepidoptera; family Tortricidae; genus Pandemis; species Pandemis corylana. Next base: position 5,240,675 of record OX421859.1, on the reverse strand, counting down.
CTTTAAAGACTGCTTGGGTTAAACGTCACTAACCTTCCTCGATGATTTTATTACCACAACGGAAGGGCAAGTTACAGCAACTTACAGATTAGGTATTTAGATATTGGTGTCGTTTACGACCTTGCCCACAGGGCACGCTTCACATGCACAGCAACTAGACGTAAAGGTATAAACTACTTTAATTAGTACAACAAAAAGTTTTACCAGTAGGTAAATAATACGTTATTCCTCGCCCATTACTTCCGTCCGTAAAGTTGTTCGTTCGACGGCACGTTCGGACGTAAAGCACAGTAAGTCGGACAGAAATGGTGCGTTACTTTCATTTAGCCACCGAATGGACTCCACAACGAATTGTGAGTTAAGCCAGCAGAGGGACACATACTAATACGGAGACTATTGGCCACGTGAAATACGGCCGCAATACCGCCGAGAAACTAGAAAGAAGCGGCTAGGTGGCTTTTGCTGTTTGTTTTGTTTGAATCACCGAGAAATAGGAAATTTCATTGTGGCGAGGAACGTCCGCTTTATAGTCGGCAGATCTCTCTGAGAAATCTTGTTTTGTCTGCTTATTGTCCCTGCGCGAATCAAACCAGTTAAGGTCTAGGTTAGGTATAATATAAGGTACCTATAGATAAATATTAGATTGACCATCTATTGTCTGAAAAATGTAGTAGGTATACCTATGTCCCGGCTTCAATGACGGGTAACGGACCGTAAATATGTACATTTCTTTCAAATAAAGAGGATCACCTATACATATATCTACCTATGTATAGTGTAAGGATATGCCTACACAATACCATGGTAATATTTTGACAACACAATAAGTAGGCACGCAGGTAGTTCTAGATTTGAAACTTCAACGTTCTTTAGAAAGAAATTCATGGTGTGAAAAATTATAACCTAGCAAGACATTCAGGGTAGGCGAGTCTCTGAAAAACCAACCAAACCAACTTATTTGGCTAAAAAGCAATCAAGTGTCGCCTCAAAAAAATTCTCGCTGCCGTAAGAACCGAGTGGGAATTGCTCCCAAATTAGATGAGAGGCAATAAATAAGAGGCATTTCACTTGTCCCCATTCGATTACGCGTCATATCGAATCGCCGTCGCCTCGCCCGGATAACGCCACTCCACGTCGAGCGTCATTTGTCACCTCGACAGCGATCCTGCAAGCCTGTATTTATACGGACTTACATCGGATTTATAGATTACAGCTGCGAATGGAGCTGTGGATTTAATTTTCTGCAAAGATGTGTGTACTCAATGCGATGTAGGTAGGTATAAAGATCCGACGTGTGTCGGTGCCAAGATGTAGGGTATCTAGGTGTGCTACGCCAACTACCGCCCCGGTGTGATAAGCTGTTTGCACCTCATCATCATCATCAGCCTATTATTAGTTCACTGCTGGACATATACCTCGCCTAATGAGCGCCATAGCGCCCTGTCTTCAGCTTGACGCATCTAGCATCTGCCTGCAGTCTTTCGCAGATCGTCATCCCACCTGGCCGGAGGGCGTCCTACACTACGTTTGCCGAGTCGCGGTCTCCACTCAAGAACACCTTTTGTTGGTTTGCACCTACCCAGTTCAAATCGAATGGTTAGGTTAGGTATTTATATTAAAAATTTTTTTAAAAACAGGCAAGAATGTGTGGTGTGTCGGACCACGCAGCGTAGGATTCCAAGTTGCTCCACCCAATTTATAAGTTGGTCGACTTACTCTTTAAGTTATGACACCTGCTTAGCTGTGATAGTTTTTCCTTATGATTGTCATTTTTCTTCATTAAGTATATCCAAAAACAACCATTTTTGGCAAAGGGGAAGGGAGATACTACCCTTTAACTTTTAACAAATGCAATTTGAACGACTTCGGCCATGCCGACCATTTCGACTCCTAGTCAGTTTGCCGCTGGTGCACCCCAAGATGGCTCATGTAGCATATCTTAGAGGTGAAACTTCACGCACAACTAGAGCACATGAGCACATAACCTTTGACAAAACGGTAAAATGGTACTCAAGTTACTCAATAAATAAAGCTAAATGAACTAGAACTGACTAATGCCGGTCGGGCCGTTTGACCGCTTTTTTCTTCAAGACCTGGCGGCGGACATTAATCTGTAAATAACAAGGAACTATGTAGCTTGATGGAGGCGATAAATCAACTCTTAGGGCATATTAACAAATACCGTAGGCATTAGGATCCAGAGGGGGCGGACAGATTCTCGAGTGGTCGCCATCCGTCAGAGCTGCCTAGCGAGACCTTTCTAGCTATAACTTTAGCTACGGTTGTGGGTTGGTTTTTAGATTATGCGAGTATCACTTTATAATGGCCATCATAGGCTGTTGCTCGCTACTTTGGCTACAAAGAATTTGTTTGTTTGACAAATAATTTGGCTATCACATGCCCCTATGCAATATTTTATGTAAATTTTACATTTTATGGATGTCTATATATCACTACATAGTAACAAAGTCGCTTTCCGCCGTCTGCCTGTCCCTATGTATGCTTAGATCTTTAACATTACGTACGGATTTTGATGCGGTTTTTTAAAATTATATAGAGTGATTCAAGAGGAAGGTTTTATATGTATAATTCTACGCAGACGCAGTCGCGGGCATAAGCTAGTCTTACCACTAAGTAAGTTTCAGCGAGGAGAGTACGGCAGCATCTTTGGTGATCTTGGGTATTCATGTCATTGATGGCTCACTTACCATCAGATGACAGACAGTTCGTTTACCACCCTTTTTTAAAAAAGTATTTCGTAACTCGGCAAATACAAACTAAGCTACAAAGAATCTTATCACGTTGGTAACTTGTGACGGGTGCCCGGGGGTCCGTCCACAAATATCACCGCCGGGGTTCGAACCTGGCTGGGTGAAAGTCTACTAGCTCAAGGGTTGGTCTAGGGGAGGTTAAATGCAGACAACGGGTTATTATATATAACGCCTTATTTATTCTCTTAGCAATCACGCATACAAGGGGGAGTCGCTCTGATACGACTAGGATACGCGTGAGTTGATACAATCTATGCTATCAACGGGATAGCTCGATTAAGGGTTGCCTGCGGCGGCAGTCTGGACCGGGGGGGTGTCCAGGGCTCGGGAGCTCTACGGGCTCTACGGCTCTACGGGACGCGCGGTGCGCTCGGGCGCTGCGCGCGTGGCTTCGGGATCGCCTCGGGGGCGTCGGGAAGGTTCCTACGGGTAGGATTGGAGCTCTAGGGAGTGATCCGGGAATCACAGACCGCTGCCCTGAGAGTCCAGAGGGTCTTTAACGGTACGGGCCGGATTCCGCCTGGCTCACGCTTCCGTTAAAGGGCTTTTGCGTCCGAATCGGGTATGAGCCGCTTGGGACGAGAAAGCAGGAGACGGTGGGAAGAAAGGGTTGGGGGCCTAGGACAATCTTGTGTGCCTACACCGAGCTAGCTGTATACGATTCGGGGTTTCGCCTGAACTGCGCTAACAACTAGTCGGTTTCGTGTGCTACACAAGACTGCCTGAGGAGCGTGTGCGCGGTCGCCTTTTTATACTAAATGGTGCTGCGCGGGGGCGGGCCGCGCGCTGCGTTCCGGACGCTGGAAGCTATGTACTTGCCAGCCTGCATGGCGCCTCGTTACAGTCCCCTCCCTCTTCTGGAGATTTTTACCTGTAAAAATCACTATGTTAATATGTGTTTTTTAAAACAATCAATACCTGGTTAGGTCGGCGTGTCCTTCCGTTATGTAACGAGGTGACACTTGATTCACTATATTTATTCATTTTTCTTGTTTTGTTGCACTTAATTTGATACTTTGATTGTAATCATACGATTATTAGACATTACACCTTTAACTTGATTCACTATATTTATTCACGGTTTTTGTTTTCTTGCATTTTATTCGATACTTGGATCGTAATCATACGATTATTACAACACATTACACCTTTAGCACACGTAACACCTTTATTTTATTCTGTTTGATTACGTTTTGTAAATACTTCTTTTTGTTTTTTTTTTTTTTTTTTTATTTATTCATAATTTATTTCAAGTTTTACAATAAGGTTTTTACAGATTGAGTGATGTGATATCATTAATATTTTTGTGGGTACTTCGTCCTGTTGTCGAGGTATCTGGTCGGTGTCGCGACGCTGCTATCGACTTGTGTTGTCTTTGTTGCGCTAGGCAAATACTTCATGTTTTCATTCGTTTTTGTTGACTGCCCGTTTTATGTGGTTTTAGTTTCGTTCGCTAATTTTTATGCTCGATTTTGAGTCTTATGGTTTTATGGAGATGCTTATTAATTATTATGTTTGGTTCGTTTTTTGTATTATGCGTGGAATGTTTTTAGGTCTTTTATGTGTGCTGTTATTATTCGTTTAGGATTATTTTCGTTGTTTAATAGAAATATTACTGGAGATTGTTTTTGTATTATGCGATATGGTCCGTCGTATTTCGGTGCGAGCTTTGCGCAGAATTTTTTATTTGCGTTCGATAATACGTATTTTTTCTTAAATACTTGTTCGCCTATTGTCGGGGTCCATGACCGATGATGCTTATCATAGTATTTTTTTTGTTTTTCGGATGCTTTTTGCTGTGTATGTTTATGTGTTTGGCACGCCTTGCATTGTTTTACGTATTGTATTACCGTTCTATACATTCCCGGCCAATAATATTGTTCTGCTATTTTGCGTAACGTTGTCGTACTCCCGAGATGAACCGCGGTTGGATGGACGTGATTTTGCTGTAGGATTTGTTTTTTGTCTTCTTCTCGTACGCATAATCTCCATTCTGATCCTGGTTCCATCTTTGTTCCGTAACTGGGATTTATTATTTTTTTTTGTAAAGTTCCCCGTTTTTAATACAATATTCTGTTTCATTTTTGCGATTAGATTCCACTTCTAACCGTTTTCTTCCGTACCAGTCTGCGTGCGATTCCTTCGCTGCGCAAATCGTGTTACGGGATAGCTCGCCTGTGATTGCTTGCCACTTGGGGTTTTTTGGGTAGTATTTTTGCTTGACGGGTTCGTTATGTTTTAACTTAATTTTATGTTCTAACCAATTGTTTCCTTTTGGGGCTGCGTCGCATTTTTTGAACTCTGTCTCGAGTAACTGGTTCAATTGTTCCCGTTCTGCTTCCGTTAAGGGGGCTGGTTCGGGTGCTTCGGTGCCTTGGTTCGTTGGTGCCAGTGTGACTGTTGTTGATGGTTCTGTCCTCGCCTTTTTCGGTTGGTTTGTCGTGCCACTCGTGCTTGGAGCTTCGTAGCTCAGCTGTTGAAATGATAGTGACAGACCTAGTCGACGCAGTATGTCCATACCTACTATTACTGTCGTCGCTGTCGGTAATACGCGTACGCAATGCTTTATTGTGGTTCCCTGGATTTTTATCGATATCATGATTGTTTTATTTATTTCCACTTGGGTTCCGTCTGCCATTATGACCTTACGGGCCTTGATGTATTCCGGTACGGCGTTTAATTTACATTTTTCGTAAATCTGCTCGTTTATGTATGTATTTGTGGATCCTGTGTCCATTAATGCGAAATATTTTTCCCCCATTATTTCTATCGGTGTGTATATTCTATTGTCTTGGCGTGGTGTCTCGCGTGCCGATCCTATGCTTTCTCCGTTTCTTCTATTGTTGTAAGTTTTGCAACAATCGCGTGTTAGTTTGCCCATTTTTCCACAGGTGCTACAAAATATCTGCCTCTTCCCGTGACACTGGTTTGAAGGATGTCCGGGTTTGCCACAATTCCAGCAACTCGTGGTGGAATTGTAGGAAGGATGAATTTTGCTCTGCTGTTCGTATTTCTTGTTGAATGGTTCTCTAGTGTTTTCGCGGCGGCTCGGGCCTGGTTGCGCCTCCTGGCGACTCTCCATTGCTCCTCTATATTTCGCTCTCGAAATGCTTTCGAATTCGATCGCCAATTGCAGTAGTTCAGTCGTGTCTTTGCACTCTTTTTGTTTTATATATAATTTGTATTTCGGCTGCATATTTTCGTAGATTCTAAATAATTTTTCGGTGCCTGTCATTTTCCCATGTCTTCTCATAAGTGTTTGCAAGTCCGTTAGATATTCGGTGAATGTTTCTCCAAATCGTTGCGTCCTTAATATAATTTTTCCGGTTAGTGATTGCTCGTAGTTGGCGGGAAAGTAGTATAATTTAAATAATTCTGTAAACTCGTCCCACGTTTGCCATGACTCTGCGTTATTTCTATGCCACAGTAAAGCTCTTCCTCTCAGTATCTGTGGCATTGTTTTTAAGATTGCGTCAGGCGTTGCGTTGCAGCTTGCCTTTAATTCTTCGATACGTTCCAGGAACTCAATTGCTCCGTATGATCCGTCGAAGTATACTTCGCAATCGTTTAAGAGCCTCATAATCTCTCTCTCGGAGTTATTTTCGCTCTTGGATTCGGTCATCTTGTCTCTGTCGTTTATGGAGTCGTGGAATTCTTCTTGGGATCTGATAGCTTCTACGAGGTTTCTTCTTAACTGTTCGACGGTAAGTCCTTCGGTTTGTAGGTCTCTCTCTGTTGATTCTGCGATTAATTCTGGTTTTCTTAGTTCGTAAATCCACGATGTGGGCATGTGATTTTTTTCCGGTAATCTTGTGATAAGCTTTCTTTATTTTTATATTTTTACGGTTTCTATTTTTGCGTGTGTTTTGCCAGTGTAACGATGCGGTATTTTTATCGGTGGATAGTTTCTTAGCTAAACGGTTTATTTAATTTTTATTCTGTTAAAACCTCTCCCTTGACCTGGAGCTATTAGATTCTTTTTGCGGGCCTGTAATGGTAATTGTCGTCGCGACGTTACGGTTACGCCAGTGTGACGGTTACGGGTGTTTGTTTTGGTTTCGCGACGGGGTTTTACTGAAGACTCGAAAAGAAGCTGAATATGTAGGGTTTTTCTTATACGTTGGGCGCCAGTGTGACGGGTGCCCGGGGGTCCGTCCACAAATATCACCGCCGGGGTTCGAACCTGGCTGGGTGAAAGTCTACTAGCTCAAGGGTTGGTCTAGGGGAGGTTAAATGCAGACAACGGGTTATTATATATAACGCCTTATTTATTCTCTTAGCAATCACGCATACAAGGGGGAGTCGCTCTGATACGACTAGGATACGCGTGAGTTGATACAATCTATGCTATCAACGGGATAGCTCGATTAAGGGTTGCCTGCGGCGGCAGTCTGGACCGGGGGGGTGTCCAGGGCTCGGGAGCTCTACGGGCTCTACGGCTCTACGGGACGCGCGGTGCGCTCGGGCGCTGCGCGCGTGGCTTCGGGATCGCCTCGGGGGCGTCGGGAAGGTTCCTACGGGTAGGATTGGAGCTCTAGGGAGTGATCCGGGAATCACAGACCGCTGCCCTGAGAGTCCAGAGGGTCTTTAACGGTACGGGCCGGATTCCGCCTGGCTCACGCTTCCGTTAAAGGGCTTTTGCGTCCGAATCGGGTATGAGCCGCTTGGGACGAGAAAGCAGGAGACGGTGGGAAGAAAGGGTTGGGGGCCTAGGACAATCTTGTGTGCCTACACCGAGCTAGCTGTATACGATTCGGGGTTTCGCCTGAACTGCGCTAACAACTAGTCGGTTTCGTGTGCTACACAAGACTGCCTGAGGAGCGTGTGCGCGGTCGCCTTTTTATACTAAATGGTGCTGCGCGGGGGCGGGCCGCGCGCTGCGTTCCGGACGCTGGAAGCTATGTACTTGCCAGCCTGCATGGCGCCTCGTTACAAACTAAAAGATGTTCGGCAACTAATCAGAAAACTAAGTTAACGGCCTAGTGCTTACAAAAGCTAAGACAGTCCCTTGACTTCGTAGCTAAATCACCGGCCAAGATAAACGACGTATTCACGCCGCCGTAAGTAGCTCATAGAATTAATTAATTTGTAACGCACAATGAGAGAAAACAAATAAATTTTGGTCTGTTTTGGAGACAGCGGCGACAGCAGATTTAGGGAGGGATTAAACTAAATTGGCTATCGAGTTAAAACTCGACTTAGTAAACTAAGTATATATAAAATAAAATAAATAACATTTTATGAGATACAACCAAGCTAGATCGTTTTTTTGACACCAACAATCCTATACTACAGCAAATTTCGAGCACTGGCAGAAAAAAACATTTATCATCTTCATATTCGCATTAAATGAAACAATTCGCGTGGTTTTGTTTGACTTACCGCATTCGCGTGGAAAAAAAATGACACCGTAAAGCAGCCACAATATTTGCAGTTGACATTCCATGTTTAAAGTTTTCCAAACTTTATGCAGTTTCAACTCCGTGTTTTATTGAATCAAGGTAAATAAATTCAGAGACAGCCCCTAACGTCAGTAAAATCAGGGAGCCTCGCGCCAACTCTGAATAAACTTTTAATTACGGAAAACCACGAATTCGAAACAACCGCGGTAGCACTCCAATTTAAAAATGTAACAATACACGATCATTAAAAATATGTGGAGCGGAATCTTAAAGAGGGAAATTGTGACGATAATTATCACACTGGGTTGGCGATGAAATGTGCAACGAGTGCTTGGGATTTCAACAACAATTTTAGAGAGATCTCCGGCTTGGCGTTTCCACTTGTAGTGCGAAGGGTGTCGTGAGAGGCACGGGAGACCTGTTTAAGTCGGTCGGCTGTAAGACCCCAGAACACGAGGGTGCCTTTGTCCATGTTGCACTGAGCAGTGTAAAGGCCACGTCGCTCATTTGCTGAAAGCCTTCGCTTCGTCTCTAGCTCACTATGACAAGGTTTTCCGTTTCTTTACGTGCAACTTACATTCACTCTTATACTTAAATGCACTAGGTTAGAAATAGTTTACCTAAAAATAAAACATGAATCGTTGTTTTACTATTGAAGATGTACTCGATCTATGATGTAAAATAAATTCAAATCCAATGAGCTTAATATTTATATCAAAAGGACATGAATTGCTTAATAATATTGACAACACACAATAATTAAATTATTTGTATACTTTTACTGAATAGTTTATAAATAAGTTTTCAGAAATTCTGCACAAGTTCTGCACATAATAGCTAATTATGCTATGACGTAACTGGTATCTACCTGAAGAGTTTGTTTTCTTTCCATTTATCATTCACCTTCCTGGAGACTCAATTCAACTATGCAGTAAAAGGTCGTCTACGTAACAAGCCTTCTGTCATTTGCATTAGGCCCGCGTGCTGGGCTGTCCCTGTCTGTGACTGAGGCGAAGAAAGCAGCCCTATTTATGGCATTTCTCTTCCATTTTATTACTACCTCATTCTGCCAGAGCCTGGTAGCTTCACTTTCCTTCCAGCTATTTGATTTTATGACGTAATTCAGAGATTCCGGGGCTCAGTAATGAACTTTTATATCAGTCTGGGTAATATTTTTGAGATGCCAAATAAGAATAATATAAAACGGGATAACGTTTATTTCTGCTGTTTCTATTATACAAAGTGTAGCTTAACTTTACTAATATACTTTGTTCCATTTTATTATTACAACTACATTCTACCCGCAACTTCGTCTGCGTAGCGTTCCTCTTGAATTACTCTATCTATCATCAAAATCCGTTGCGTAGTTTTAAAGATATAAGCATAAGGGACAGACAGACAGCGGAAAGCGACTTTGTTTTATACTATGTAGTGATTATTACAATTTACAAGCTTTATTATTATTGTTTACTAGCTTTACATTAACCTGCAACGTATGTATTTATGTATGTATTACAACAAAAAGTGCAGTCAGCAAAAAAGTTGTATCTAAAATGAAGTTATGAAATGAAATAGTTAAAGTTACTTACTTGAAGAATTTCGGAATCGTCACACCAAGATCACATTAAACAAATAGGTTAGGAAGGTATGCGTAGAAAGGTAAAGTAAACGGATTGAATTGGAAATGGGCAATCCGATTCAATTTCCGATCTAGTTTAACCTGGAAATGTCAGCTTTGATAAATGCCTAGGTTACATAAACAGACTAAAATCCATCTGCCTACTATGAAGACAGCTGTCAGAATTATACTTAGGCCACATAACAGAAAATCATGCAAATGATTACTAAACGTTTGATTAGTACCCGGTGTCCATGGAAAACACGCAGCGGATATAATTCCAGTTCTTATATCACGTAATAAAAGATGACACAGACTGACTATCCTTTTTTCTCCCGGATAAAAATAATCCTATCTACGTACTAGAATCGAACTCGCAACCCTCCACCCACGTCGGGCGGAAAGCCACAAGGAAAGTAGATTATAAAAAGAGCTCCCGCGTCTTATTCTCTCAGTTCCCTTGCATTCGTCGAGCTTCATTAGTCTTCATAACAGCCATGATGCGCGAAGCATTTATTTCAATACTTCTGCTTGTGTCTGCTGCTAGGTGCTTGGACCTCGGCAGGGATGTCAATTACTATAAAGGTAGATTTTCGTTTGTTTATGTTGTGTAGCAGCGCTGCGTAGTTTCGGGAACGTATATAAAGATTTGTTAGAAATTCTTTCAAATACGAATTTTATTTATCAGAGAACTAGTGGTATATTCTTCTAGCTTCTATTCTTTGCCTATAAAAGCGAAAGCTGACTAGCTGACAGATAACGTAGAGCCTACACCACTGGAGCTAGTTATATGAAATTTGCCAGACATAATTTCTTCAGGATCATAGAAACGTAAATTCTCGCGAGATAGAAAACTAGCCAGGTTTATTTTTAATTTTAGTAAGAAGGCAAATCCGCGCGAGCATAAGCTAGTTTATTGTAATTGATTATTATTCTATTATATGAATATATTATAGGCATAAATATGCATCTTTAAGTGCGTAGGTATTCGTCTCCAGTCTATACGTCCACCGCTGGGCAGGGGCCACTTTTCAGAATGAGAAGGCGGTTGAGATGAATGTTGTATGGTTTTTGATGAACTCGCGTTGAACTGATATTTTATCATCGATTACAGATTATCTACGCGCTCGCTCTGATGAACTGCCGGAGCCTGCGACGGCAGACCGAATGCTCTGTAAGTGTTTTTTTTATATTTTATTTAACTTGCAATATTCTTTCGTGCTTGTTAAGGTCAAAATCTTGCAAATCAAACATAATCCACTTCTTAGTAGTTGGATTGACTTCGAATGCGGTACAATGTTAATGCATGTAGGATGGATGAAAATGTAACTAAGTAAGTACTACAGTCAATTAGACGTGAAGTACCTAAGCAAAAAATAACATCATTTTTACAAACGTAACTTCTAACAAAGTAAACAAATCCAGAACAGCATTGGTTTTGAAGATAGGAAAATACATACTACCAAAATTTTCCGAAAGTGCCAGCACTCACGTAAGCCTCTAAGATTTTTTTTCTCTTTGTCAGATTTCTATCGGACACCGCTGCAAATATACCCCGGATTACTGCCAGTGCTAGAACAAGAATACAAGAAGCGGACGGGGAATGCGTTCAAAAGTAAGTGATATCACTTATGCACTGTAAATTGAAATTTACCCGGAATAGGTACTTCAGCAGTCTGGTGGGTTTGTTTAACTGAACACGGCTGTAGATGTTTTTCAGGATATTTAAATTGTGGTTGACAAATGTTTTCACACATTGGTCGATGTTCGTAGTGTACAGCGTCAAAAGGATCAATGCTGAATTTTGAAAAACATTAAGACTTTCGTCTTTAACAGAGTGTTCAATAAAAGTAACCCAGGCATACATACATACATAAATCACGTCTCCATCCCCTACGGGGCAGATAGAGCCTAAGGTAACAAGACCTAAAGGCCACGTTTAGCATAATTGTGGGCGTATAGGTGGATAAGGGAATCAAAATAGTGATGGATTGTAAGCCGCATCGCCTATAACATGATTCCTAAGATTTTCGCCCTTTTTCTCGATGGGCTTTTACCATCTGCGCGGGAAGTGAAGCAACTGGTACGTTCTATGTTTTATCTTTGCTCCCAGACCAGCATGGAAGACCCAACCCAACCCAGGCATGTGCTGAAATATTTCATAATAATTAAAAGTCAACTTTAAAAAAAACAGCCTTAACCTTTGTAATAGTACTAAGGGATTCAAATCAATTGTCCCATGGTTAAGGCATCAGGGGGCTTACCAGGACGTCTTAATGCGATTCAATTACATTTCAGTTCAGGTTCGCTCGCTGAAAGATCCATACTAAAAATGACAGCTGAAACCTTAACTGATTCGGAACTAAATCGCATTAAGACGTCATGGTAAAACTGGTCAGAACTGGGGTCTGAGCTCCTTGGATTAAGCAGGCTTTGAATCTTAGCTTGTTGCAGAATCAACGTAGGTATAATTTAAATGATTTCTTTGTGCAGACCACATGCTGAACAAGGACTCGTGGGCGGAGGGAATGGAGGCGAGCAAACGCAGCTCCAAAACTGCCCTATCACTCATGCTCCAAGGGAAACAGCCCTACCACATGTAAGGCTATCTTCAACATCAAAATTCTCAGATAGGTAGCCTGTTCAGTCACAGAAGGAAATTTTTCCATTAATATTTCCAGCCCGTTTCCAGTTTAGTTCCATACCTATGACCTATGACCGTTTAGGTATTTATTTCGATTAGGTATTTGGGATAGCGGAACGCAGTGAACTGAAACTTGTTAAGTTTGACAATTTTGTTACAATTAAAACCTAAATTAAAATAAATAAATAATTTCCAGGGATGAAGGACAATATTGTCCTTACGGCAAGTAGGGGGCAGGTGGTTATAGGTAATGCTCATCCATCTATTCCATCACGCTTACGAAAGAAAATCAGAAAAGTATTGAAATTTAAATTGACTTTTTTTTGTTTCAGTACAGACAAAGCTCTGGATGATACCTCGGATTTTGCAGTAGAGTAGATCGTAGGAACTCAAGCAAAATACGAAATTTTTGTGTTGTTTTAAAATATTAATTAACCAAAAATAAGTAAAATATGTTTAAGAAAAAGTCACCAACAAAGGTCAAAATTGTTATTGTTCCATAATGAAAATTAGTACAGACCTTGTGTAATTAAATTATATCACGGAGACAAGAAAATATTCGTACAAATAAATAGTGCGAAAGAATGTCTATTTATTTTACTGCTTAAAGTAGAATTATTATATTTCAAAAAGTATCTACCTGCCTAATGTAAAATTATTACGTCGACAAAATTATGTTTAACGTTATTTTATTTTTATAGACTGGGATACTAGAAGTAAGTAGTTAAGAATCTGATTTAATTAAAGTTTTATTTAACCCCCTTTTTTGTATAACATGAGGATGTAAGGTTGCAAATAAATAAATAACACAACGTCTCAATACTATCTATGTACCTACAAAGACTTTAATACCTCGGAAATATGTTTGATGTTCACGTACAAGTACTTCTATTTTCTTAATGCCTCTCGGCAAACTTCGTCCGAAATGAAGAAACACGAAGTTGGCTGAGAGACATACGCACTAGGTACACTTTGTGCACATATATTTCTAATGTTTATTCTAATTCTACCTTATTGAAACTTTTTTACACATAATTGCAAAACAAGTCATTCCGGATCCAGGTTGCAGTTCGGAATACATTTTCAATTCAACTGAAATCAAATAGTGTTCGGCTTCATTCCTTTTAACTTAAAAGAACCAAACTATTCTGTTAAGTTGGCAACATCGTCTACAGTTGAGCTGAATGTATAAGCTAGCAGTTTCAAAGGTTGTATCTGTTAAACATATTTCCTTTAGTAGCTGGCAATTGGCTGGAAGTTTCATTCGACGTTTAAGAATAAAATTTTCACGATGGGAAACTAAAAACGGCCCTTAATGAAGCCAAAATCGTTATTTCTTAAAATTAACTAAAAACAAAAACATTATTTCAAGTAAAATTATCTTAGAATTGTTTTAATATTTCTCTTACGTTACGTCACGAAAAGGTATGCATGCAAAATTACCAACGTCAACTATTCGAATGTCTGGCGCATTTAATAAATTCCTGCAGGAATTTTAACTCTATGAAAAAAAAACATTTCTGCATGCATTTTAAGGGTTCCGTACCTTAAAAGAAAATCACGGAACTCTTATCATATAGGATCACTTTGTTGTCTGTCAAGACCCATCTTTTTAAAAAATTTAAATGAAGAACCTCCTCTACATAATAAAAAATATTATAAAAAAATACATGCGAAGTAAAAACTGAAAATAAATGAACAGTTACACCTGAAGATGTGTAATCAGCCCCGTAATATCGAGAGCGCTCCTGCCGGTAATTCCATCCGCGAAGATCGGTTCCAGATCACGTCCACTCTGAATTCCTTTTTTTTCAACTTAGCAGATTTTGAGGGTAATTCACAAAGGAAATTTAAAAGGGAAACCTTAGAGATTTTTGAGGTGGCCTCGTTCGCTAATGAGATGTAGAAAAGCTACAGTTCTTAAGGGTGAGGTCAAGAGATTATAATTCTCTGCGTGGAAATGAGCATCCGCGAACCCCAAGCGCGGCTTTGTCTACAACTTCATTCGCTATTTTTTTAATGATTTCCCTCGGATACGGGATATTTTTCCACAAAACCTCCGACTCACCTCATTTTAACCACTTCTGACTTATTCTGACGGATACTTTTACATTTTTTACACTATTTGGCGGGAAAAGATAAAAGTTCAAGCAAATATCTTTCTAGTACGTTTAGGGTTTCAATAGGGCACCTTTGCTAATTTAATGTACAACATAATCACAATAGCACTTTTCTCTCATAATTTACATCAACTGACAAATTAAGCGTCTTTCTCAAGGCATTTAAATTAAGTCCAACATCGTCTACCTGTTTTAATTCATCCGAGCCCCACCGTTAAGTTTATGTATTTAAATCTATTGCAGAAAATTAATAAGATACGTGTTCTGCCTCCCAATTCCCGCCCGGGGTGCTATGATGGTTTTCCCTAATTTGGCCAGGGTTCTGAATTATTTCACCCATTCATTAATGCGGTTAAATATTTGGGTACGGGAAAGTTTTCCTGTAGGTTAGTTAACCGTGTTGTAAAGTTATTCGGCAGACAATTAATATTTTGGTTGTAAATGTTAGGTGTTAGCAAAGAGGTACTACCTAATATCACAAATATTACTATCAATGGTTTCATAGTTGAATATGTGCATTAAAAGTAGGTAATTGCTGATTATACTATAGTTTACTAAAGTTATAGCCCATCGAGAGAATGGGCGACAATCTTAGGAATTATGTTATAGGCGATGCGTCTAGCAACCCATCACTATTTAGATTCCCCTTTCCACCTATATGCGCCCACAATAATGCTAAACGTGGCCTCTAGGTCTTGTTACCTTAGGCTCTGTCTACCCCATAAGGGAAAAAGGCGTGATTTATGTATGTATGTATGTCACTAAATTTATTGTAAATCTTAGTTTCTTGGTAAAAAAATATAATGTACTTACATAACGGTAAATTATTGACTTCAAATTGTTCGTCCAGCAACGCTTATGATCTCTTGAATAAGGGACCCAAATTAGTTATCTCCAAAAGAAACCACAAGGACACTTACATAACATTCTAGATCCAGTAGTTGATCATCTTTTATTGAAAATACGAGTACAAATATACTGGCTCTAGGGGATAGTAAGTCTCTAACTACCTACGAACCTACTACATAGTTATTAAATTAATTTCAATTGAGTTGTTTCTTTATAAGTAACGAGTCCTCGATTTACTAAAGTATTTTGTTACCTTAGGTAAGCTCACGTAGCAAAAAACGTGCAAAGTTAATTAAAACTTTTATGATACGTCTTCAGTTCTGTTCATATAAATTTAATTAGCTCTTCATTTGTTCTCGTCAATTCATCAAGTAACAAGTAGAAATAATCTATCGAGGCCCGCAATAAAGTTTTCTAGTGCTTCATTTAGATAATCAAAACAAGGAGTTGAAGAATATAATTAAGCTTCATATTTTTTCTAAAAATGCCACTCCGCTCTTAAATGTTTATTAAATGACAAATCTAGTTTGTATGAAGTGTAGTAGTCATAGCCAGTTTACCTATAAAGATTACCTATAAATTATATTCAAAGCATAAACTTGTCGAGGCACATTAGTTTATATACATAGATTTATAGTTTATAAACAACAAAGGTCATATCGTTATCCGCGATCGCGTTGTACTCTTAGTACCGACACCAGTCTTAATACCTCTGACATTCGAGCAACTAAACGTCTGTAACTAAACTAAAACCAACTACCGACTGTATCGCATAAAGTGGAGCAATAACCCGCACGATTACAGTGTGCCAACTATCCCAATCAATCAAGAAAGGTATATGAGGGGCTCAAAGGAAAACTTTGCGGCTCCGACTAATTTTATTACGAGAGTACCGAAAAACTGCCATTCCGAGCGCCGCCTCACGTCCGATGTTTGTATTAATTTTGGGCTTATTGAATAACACGTGAGCCACATGCCCAATCTGTTGTTGATAAAGGAGCCGTAAAATTGATCCCACTTAAGAAAATTGGGTCAACTGGCTTGATTACGGGCATCGAGGAAAATCTAAACGATACGGTGTTCGTAGCGTCTCCGCTTACCACTGTAGGTATCGGAAGGGTTTCCTTGTGATTTGTTCTTAGCGTAGGTACAACTTTCGTGTTTAGAGGTTTCATGGCGAGTTATTTCTATTTTGGTATGTTAGGCCTGAGGAAACATTGTCATGTAAGCACATCTCTTTATTGTGTTTACGGGACGTACCTAATTCCTGAAAGCAAAACTACCTAACTACTATATGACTTCTGCGCGCGTTTCACGTGAATTAACAATGGTGACAAAAAAACATTTACGACCAAAAACTAAATTCAGGGGGTTCCATTTTGTTATTGTGGGCCCAATTCCATGGTTGTTTCTGACGCAACTCAAAATGAATTCCCAAAGCGCATGGTGCCAGCAATTTAACTTCTAAATTGGAGTCGACAGTAACAATTGTTTTGAAAATTCAAATATTATTATTTACCGTCTTCCGGTGAGGGATGACTGGGATGACAAAGTAAACGAGCTATTACTGACGAGTGCCATTAACCGAGTGCTGTGAAACACGACAAATCACGGTACAAGCCGCTTTTAACGATGCCCGGTGGCGCTGCGAAACCTTGGAAAATTTCCCTTTGAGTGGATGCTTCGCTATTTTAAAAGGTTTCAAATGAAACCAAATAAAGGTCGCTTTGTTAAGATCACGGTACAATTTAGCAGTGTTAAAGGCTTTATTTTATTTAATGTGGCGTATTTTATAGGGTTAGTGGTTTCTAAAGTTTCTTAGGATCTTTGTCGTTTGTGGTTACGTATTAATCACGTTACTAGCATTAGTTAATTAATGCAAATCTTTACAAAGTAACGCCGGATTTAATCAAGAAATGGTATCATACCTACGTAAATTAGCCAAAAAAGTAACCTGTAACTATAATAATGACTAGCGACATTGCAATCAGTGTTTCTCTACTGCTCTATGCATGTATTATACATATGTATAAACCTTCCTCTTGAATCACTCTATCTATTTAAAAAAAAACAAAATCCGATGCATAATTTAAAGATCTAAATATACATAGGGACAGA
Organism: Pandemis corylana; assembly: GCA_949127965.1. Taxonomy (NCBI): domain Eukaryota; kingdom Metazoa; phylum Arthropoda; class Insecta; order Lepidoptera; family Tortricidae; genus Pandemis; species Pandemis corylana. The sequence continues at coordinate 5,223,153 of OX421859.1, read as the reverse complement.
CAGCGAAAAGCGACTTTGTTTTCTACTGTGTAGTGATTATACATAAGCATCTTCACAAAAAACTGTTAGGTACTTATATTTAGGTACCTCTAGGTTGTACGCGTAATAATTTCGCAAACGTGTAATATTTTTGGTACTGGCAAGAATTTCATAGCCGCTGGTAACGAAAGAATTCCCTTCAAGTAAAGTAAACCTCATACCTTCGCGTTTTAATTTAAAAAAAGTGTCACACTTCCGTCCTATCTTTTAAAATATTAAGCCGAAAGGAACGTAAAGCGTTATTTATAACCATAATTACTTAATTAATTACGACTGACTTGCCAAAAGTTGTCTTGAATGGTGTGAATGGAAATCAAGTGAATGGAATGGAATAGAAAGCTCATATTTAATGTTTAAGTGGACAAAAGGTCGTAGAATGGTCAAAACAAATTTAATCTTCGTCATTTATCTTGCCTGAATTTCATTTCGCACAGCGTTGTTTTTGTATCAACCGGTACTGGAATATGAAGTCTCAGGTTCAAGAAGCAAGTTACGTCTTGGCAGGGCGTGGATTTGTTAGATAGTGACCGACCAACCGCTATGTAGCACCGAAACGTGTACAATATTTCTGTACTGTGTAAACAAAGCCTTATTTACGGTGTGTCACATATTGTGCGAATCGCCTTACATTGCCGAAGATGATCGATCACTTATCAATCTATGGCCGCGGAGCTCAGCAGTGTTATGAAGCTCGTACGATATTACTCGCAACGCAAAACCTAAATAAGGTTTAAGGCTTTAGCCTCAGATGGCATGTACTTACAGTTTCACCGCAAAGAAGCGCTCTAAAAATCGGCTTAAATATCTAAAGCAGTTAGGGCTAAGTACCTACCTGCGATTGCGGGCACGATTCCCTAAAATAGACACGTTATTCCATACAGTCATTCGGCAGGGTGGCGGTAGTGTGAACCCTAAATGAGCGTCATCGCCCTGAGTGGATCACGTACGGTGTATCAATTTGCAGAGACGTGAGCGAGGTGGCAATAGACACCGTTTGCCTCAAATTAGGGCCGTATTCTTCCGCGCTCGGTTAACGATAGCCACTTAATTGAATTCAGGGCCTTATTATTTCTGATTACGCTTTTGTTTTTGGGCCTAATTTAGACTCATTCTTTTGCGCCGGGAATTAAAAGGAATTCTTTGAAATATGGCGATGGGACGTGCCGAGTTTAACCTACGCAATTTTTGTAGGTACATGGTATGGTGCTTAGACACGTAGAGTTGTAACTTTTTGGTGAAATATGAAGGTTCTAATCTTTTGCGGGTAAGGGCCTTGTGCTAGGTTCGTCCAGATTGCTACCACCATCCTGCTTGTTGCTTGGTGCTGCTTGGTGCCAAGCGGCAGTGCTTGCGCTGCTGTGTTCTGGCGTGAAGGTATTCTATGTCAGCCCTCTAGGCTGGCAGCGCATCTGTAATCCTCTTGGTGTTGCAGGTTTTCACGGGTGGTGATTGCTACGACAGTGTCTCAATTACTCGTTTGTCACCCTAATTCATAAAAAGTAAATGTCTGTCAAACATGGATTTATTCAAATGTTCTTCGAGTGAGAAAGTTAAACGAGCGATTAGCGAATTTATCCGTTCCAAATCGAAATATTCTTGAATAGGCGCAAATCGGAACAAACGAGCTGAAATCTCTCGAGAAACAGATAACAAACTCCAAACTCTGTTGATATAAAGTTTTAATGCTTTAATAGCGTAATGATTCAAAGGAAACGGTCACGTTCAACAAAAGACGTTGCCATAAACATAAATTTGAGTAAATAAAATTAACGCTCGTTGTGTTCAAGCCGCCCTTTATCACGCGGTTACATCTTCAGTGTGTGGAGTTCCTAATATTAATGTTGTAATTACCCCGAGATGGCGCTGCAGTCGCCTCCTAAATGTGAATATTTGGTTAAACGAGGTGGCAATTAATATCGCTTTCTGACATCTTTCACATTAATTTAACTTAACAATACAAAGTTGGCGTTTCGCGTAAGGAAATGGCCCTGGGAGATGGGCCCTAAGTCGGTAAGCGGTGGCAACAGATGATTAATTATGTGTTATTAAGAATGGAATACTGTTAATTAGTGCGAATACAGCGACGGTTACGCCAGCTTACGACATTACGAAGTTTCTTAGAAAGGTTTTGTTCTAGCTATTGCGGCTTAATTGGGAATCTACCAGTAAATATTTGTTTGAATTAACGAAATAATATAGTTGGAAAATTATAATGTAATTTTCAATAATTTCAATCAATCCGCCGTCTTCTAAATAAATCAAAGTCCTAACAAAACATTTATTTATTAAATATGTTTGTTTCTTACAGCACTTAGAACTAGTTTTTCCCGGCGGTTTGGTCTTCCGTAAAAGAATGCGCTGTCCTAATAAAATGTGTACCTACCTACCTACCTGCAAACATTGTTGAAACGCTACATTAAAAAAATAAAATATCCTGGCATCGTGCATGTGCTTTGTATTTTGAGTTGTATCTCTCTTCTTCTCTTACATTGCATTTTATTTTATTAAATCAGAATATATTTCGTACAATAAAGATTTTACATACATACATTTAATTTCTGACAAATATAAGTGCAAATCGTCGGCTGTGGTTAAAGTTATTGTTAAAGTAACTTGGCGCAATTCATACTAAATAGTCAAGATACACGTGACTACAAATCACGTAACCACAAAACTGTCGGGCAAATATCAGACAAGTAATCCGGTGTCTTGCCATAATTATATAAACTAAACCAAGATGTGGCCCTTCCTAAAATGTTCATCTAGTAGACATGGACAATGAGCTAACTCGGTACGATTGAACTTAAAATCAACGCCGGATTTTAGTGCCCCAGTGGCGGCCAACGTTTGCGAATTAATTAAATGCAGGGGCTCTCATTTGTAGTTTTAGTTTGCGCATTGCGATGAACTTTGATATCTCTGACCTCATTTAGCCTGTGGCGAGCTCTCATTGCATATTACGACTTTGCTTTGGAAAACGCGATCTTTTGTTATTTTGATTTTCACCGTCGCACCGCAGTAATGAAATGCCTGAGCTCTAAGCAAATACCTTTACATCCAGTACCAACGAGTTACACGGCGCAGATTCAAGTAATGTTTGTCTTTGTTTACGCGGGTGCTATTTAATTACATTTTGGCGGAATGAAGTCAGGCAACATGTTACAATCGATCAATTAACTCATTCAATCAACAAATGACAATTTCCGAGTAGGTAATTATGTAATGAGGTTACAACAGCCTATTACAATCTTCAACCTGTTCTCAGTTTTACTTCTTTCTGTAATTTGCCTATTCCAAATTCAATAGCTAAAATTCATATTGACCGTCTCGTTCGATCCTTTATAACTATGACGTTGCGAAACGAGATCTAGTAGAGTCAATAAGTACTCGCATACTAATTATACCGCAAGATCATCAGACAGCCATCTTATTGTGCTGTTATATTATAAGCCCAGTGCTTATCTTACTATCTGGTATCCTGTGCCGTGCTGTGATTGACCACTAGCTAATCAACTACTTCTAAAAGACACTGTGACCATCGTATTGTGATAATCTTCATTATTTCCATAGGCACATTATTGTAAGTCAACTATCTTTATTATTTATCTATCCCTTATCCGTTTATCTTATAATGTTGTAGGTGCCTTATATTTTAAATAAATAACAACCTTCATCCATCATCCTCCTGAGTTTCCTTCCTTCTCCCATCGCAACATAACAATTATAAGACAAAAACTTACGTGAGATACAAACATAGTAATACGTTTATTTCACTTCTTATCAATCGAGTCTGATCGGCATTCTTTCCGGAATTCTTCACAGTGTCCGTGTCGCTGCCGTGCAGAGATCGTTTCTCGAAGGAATTATGTTAATAGGTACTAAATATAATCTGCTTAGTAGTATATTTAGAACTCGGTTACCCTGTGAGAACTACGCAATTTGTCGGGATAACAATATCTCCGGTACCTATTTACGGTCCCTTCAATGACTGACTACCTACCCGTGATCGAACCACAATCAAAACAATGAGCTAACTTTCACATAAATTATATTAGTAGGACAGAAAATTGGAAACTCTTAAAATGAACACTTGGAACTAATTCACAACACCATCTTACGGAGTATATAATGAAACTTTTGACTCGGTTCCAGGGTTGTTCGCTAACAACGAGCTCTTGTGTCAGGCCTAAATAAGCCTGCACAAATTGGCCAGGCTCCTACTTTGCCACGGACACCGTTTCTTAAAACTTGCCTGTAGTTACTGCAAATTGGCCTCGGAGCTCGGGGTGCTGTTTCACGCAGCAATAATAATAACACTCAATATGAATTGCAGACTTAACGGGTTGTTTTACCTTCACAAAGTTTAGGGAAAGGACGCTAGGGTGCTGTGTGTAAACAAGTACATGTACTTCCTACTTAGGAGTCCGAATGCTGGCTTGCCAAGAATGATTAAGGCCACAAAGTTTAAGCGGACCGAGTAGACCTCAGGTTCTCTCAGTAAGAACGAATTTTTATAAGCTGGTTTACTGAAAACATCTCCCAAGGCGACGATTCCGCTCTACTAATTTATAAGGCATGTGGATATGATTTTAATTCGAACTTTATTTTTATTTTTAGCCTGTCTTTTGTATTTGAGAGCCTCAAAGCAATAAAACATCTGTATTGTTCAGACATTATCTTTGGAAATTGATGAATTTTGATGAAGTGCAAGATTGTTTCGGATTGTAGCAAATGGAACCAAGTGGTGTCTGCCTACCCTTATGGGAGAGAGTCGTTATTGTCATATGTGTTTCGTTACAATAAATTGGCATTGCAATTTGCATCGCAATACATGACGTTAGAATATTGAGATCACAGTTCTTCAGACCAGTTCTAGAGACGGAAGACTTCTTTCAAAGCTATATTATCATCTGCTCCTAGATTCACCGCAATCAATGCCGCATGTGTGCTACATTAAATACCAAGAGAATGCATTTGAAGACTGCACAACTAACACGACCTAGTCACAAAATTTGGATTTTGAGACTCCCTCGGCGCATAGAATTGACACGAAGTACCTATGACGAAAGTTGGCAGAGGGATAAGCTCGCCTTGTCTGCGCTGGCACACAACAGCGCTCTCCTAGAGAAATAACACACATAAACAGCAAAAGAGATGTGAAGCGTTAGTGTACCTAAAGTAGCGTATCGGTAAAGGTAACTCCCGTCTTAAGTACTTTGCGAGATATTGATACTGTCTCAAGTTGCTAAACTCTAGGAATGAGCAGTACTAAGGTATGATCTGATACTCGGATACCATCTCTGTATCTTTTGAGCACTTATTTATTGCAGCCATAAAACATTCATCCCTTTCACATGCGCCTATTAAATAAACAAGGGTATTTGACGTTACGTAAAAGTTAAACGATGAGAAAGAATGATAAGGATTTTGTGGCAAACAAATCTTACATCTGATGTTAGTACGGTGGTAACTGCTTTCAGGAATTCTTACGCCCAGATAGTTTTCGACTTCAAAGTTATGAATAACTTGGAATTACCGTTACCGGCAAAAGTTACCGTTTGCTCCAGTTATGCGATTTCATCTCAACGGCTAAAGTTTGGAATTTCTAGAAATTTCCATAGCGACTGTCTAACGCGGTGAAACGTTCTTGGACTAAAAAGTCTTCTCATCGGTGAAATGTTAGTAAAAGGGCAAAGTTACGGGAGGGTGTGTTATTTTCGTACAAAAGTTGTGAATAGTTTTTCGATCTAGTTTTTTTTTTCAAAGAAAACATACAATCACAATAATCTCGACTCGCCACATTTTTTTTTGCAAACATCTGGCTAGCTTAAAGGATCGATTTAACGTTCTAGATTATTTATTTTATCACTCCTCAGGAACTAAAATTGAATTATTAAAAACTAGCTGTTGCCTGCAACTTCGTCTGCATAGAATTCGTTTATCGCTATCCCGCAGGAATTACGCAATTTTCCGGGATAAAAAGTAGCCTATGTGTTATTCCAGACTATAATCTATCTATGTTCCAAATTTCATCGAGATCTGTCCAGCCGTTCTGGCGTGAAAGAGTAACAAACATCCAAACATACTCACAAACTTTCACATTTATAATATTAGTAGGATTATACTAGTCTTGAAAATATTTTCGCGATTAATTTTATGTTTCAAACATCTACTACTCTAAAAATTGTCTACCTGCTCTTCTATCTGATTTTCTACTATTCTGACATACTAGTACATAGTACATAAATGAAATTACAGCACTGTGATGAAAATGCAACAATATTGAATTGAAACTCAGCCAAATAATCAGGTTTCTTCTGTTATCCAAACGGTAGTATTGGTACCTATTTTTTATAACTTAAAATTTTTTCCTCGTGCGGCGATTTTTAAATTTTCCAATTCGTTACTAGCTATCTATAAAATTGTTATAATATTGCAATATTATTTTAATGGGAACGAGTCGTGCACTTCGGTAAACGGGCAAACAATTTAAGAGTGCAGACATATTGGGCCGGGCCTCGGGGGAAATTTGCACCGAACCGATACATAAATCTCGTATTTCTGCATTACCACATGCCATATTGTGGATAAATAGGTAAGTGTTATGTAAAATGATGTTACTTTGGTGAATTTCCAGTACGTAGGTACCGAACTGTACCTAGGTACTTTTTTAATTACATTCCATATTTAAGTCTTCGTATAGGTAAGGATAAAGCCTATTTTGTTTATTTTTTTAAAGATGTCGTAAAAAGAAAAATGTTTTTACTTTTTAAACCAAGATTATCCCTACTAATATTATAAATGTGAAAGTAACTCTGTCTGTCTATCTGTTATCTTTTCACGCTTAAACCGTTCGACAGATTTGGTTGAAATTTGGTATATAGATAGTTTGAGTCCCGAGGAAGGACATAGGATAGTTTTTGTCCCGGAAAGTTGCATAGTTCCCGCGGGATAGCGATAAGCGAATTCTGCGCAGACGAAGTTGCGGGCAACAGCTAGTAAGTTATAAAATTGGTTTTATCCAAATTTGAAGTTAAGCGCACTTTTAAAGTTTAATGGTTGTGGAAACGTTTCGCGGCTTCAACCATGATTACGATGGGTACTGATGGTGCTTGGTGGCAAGCTTACAAATAAAAGGTGGGTGTGACCAGCGCTTGCGACACATTTGTAAGTTGCTCCTTATGTTAGGTTTTATAAAGGCGCTCGGGGTGTGGCGGAATACTTTTTTATAGCTACAATAAAATCTTATTATTATGTTTTAATTTGTATATACACATCCTAATCATTGTACGCATGACGAGAGGGAATGTCAAACTCTGTGGCTCGAAACTCAGGCAGTGCTAGGCTAGTTTTTGTTTAACGATATGGTGTCTTTAATTTAAAGGCTGTTTCACCACTGTGTTGAGTTCCTGATATAAGTGTCAGTTATCTATAAGGACGTCTCTGTCTGTTTTGTAGTAATAAATAGAGAAGGAATCATAGATAAATGACACTTAAGATATCAGGAACTTAACAGAGTGGTGAAACAGGCTTTAAGAGTTTTAATCGTTTTCGGGTTACACGGCAAAACGATAAAGTTTCGCTACATTGGGCGCGCCCATGGCAGATTTAAATTAAATTCAATTGTTCCAGACATTCGAGGCAGCTGTCGCGCTGAACGTTGCTGTACGACACATTCAGGCATGTACGGTGTTGCATGTCGCGAATATTGCAATATATTCCACAAGTTAATGACGTATAAATGTATGTAAAGTATGGATCATATTTTTATGCATATTTTTAACTGACTTGCGTGGCTAGACAAGTGAAGTGGCGTGGCGTCCATATAACTCGATTCCCACCGGCTTGCCTATTTTAAGGCAGTTGGGCACTTTATTGTGCAGAATTAGAGGAACAGGCTATACCATAGTACTATATACCATAGACCAGGGGTGGCCAACTTGATTAGAGCCAAGATCTCCTGTTCACTAACGAAACCCTGTGCGATCTACCAATTACATACTTCATGAAACCTTAAATCAGCAGTTGGTGATTACGATGCGCAGTCTGGTCTACGTATTTATATTTTTTGCCTTGCCACGATCGACTGGACTAACAGTCGCGATCGACCGGTCGATCGCGATCGACCTGTTGGCCACCCCTGCCATAGACCATATCAATGTCTGAAATTAATTAGCAGAGAGCTACAATATAATGTTCACCAACAGCGCCACCGTCACTCTAGTTCAGATAATATGTAATATATATTTAAATATGTAATTATAATTTACATAGCTACGATCGTGTAATAAACAAGTTTATAAAATATGCCAAAACAATACTTCTTAAATTGAAAATATTGGAAAATTGCTTTTGCTATCGGAAGTAGGTAGTCCCCTTGGGTATGGTTCCGAAGATGTTGGAGGCGGCGTCTCATTCAATAGGTAAGCTAATTCTTTGACCAAGGAAGCTGCCAGCTTTTCGGTCCCCTGTGACGTCGAATAGCTTATCTGTAATATCTTTAGAAAGGGTCAAGCGCTAGTACCGCATAAATCACGGTTTTGACATAAAAAATACATACATACATACACAAATCACGTCTTTATCCCTTACGGGGTAGACAGAGCCTAAGGTGACAAGACCTAAAGACCACGTTTAGCATGATTGTGGGCATATGGATGGAAAGGGGAATCAAAACAGTGATGGGTTCCTAGCCACATCGCCTATATAACATGATCCCTAAGATTTTCACCCAATCCCTCGATGGGCTTATACCATCTGTGCGGGAAGAGAAGCAACTGGTACATTCTGTTTTTTCTTTGCTCCCAGACCAGCATGGAAGAAACATAAAAAATAGTATAACGTTATACATACAGTCACGCCTCTTTCCCCTAGGGGTAGGCAGGGACAACTTTGTTCCAGTTGCTACGATTCTGACATACTCGTACCTGTTTCGCTTCTCATCCACATTCATCAATCAAGTTTTATATATCTAAACGAGCATGAGGTAAAAGCAATCTCCACTGTCCCTCAGACACTTAACATAAGAGCGTTAAGAGACGCTACCGCGAAACACAGACTTAATGTCTACATACATACATACATACACAAATCACGTCTTTATCCCTTACGGGGTAGACAGAGCCTAAGGCAACAGGTACCTACAGGCCACATTTAGCGAGATTGTGTATGTCTACACTTACATATATACAACAAAGTCGGGCTATTTACACAATTGTAACTTTTTATGACCACTCATTTGTTGGATTTGTCTTTAGCAAAATAACTAAAAATATATAAAAATCGTCAAACAAAATAAAAATGTATTTCGTATGCAACGCCATCTCTTATGACATGTTAGAAACTGATTCTAAGGCGAAACGAGGTTTTTCGGGTCAGCTAGTTGTTAAATATAATACACGGGTCATTTGCATATTTCATAGGCAAGGTATATCCATGGTGATAGGGTAAAATGGGGTGGGGTGTTCACGGTTGGCTGTCCTTTCGAACTCACATTGAGATGGAATCACGGATTGATTCGAAACATGTCAGGTATATCTCAACTAAAAATAGGTGTAACTTAAACCCTTGTATTGTATTCAAACTGAGGATCTCTACTTTTTTAAGGCATGCAAGACCCATTGAGTTATAACTTGTCTTTTATATTTGTCGTGCAGAAACCGCTCGCCGCTCCATTATACGCAACATGATTTATTTTAAGTCTGGAATTTATCACTCTCATTACATTTCCAAATTTCTCGGCGACACGTTCGCCGGGCGTGTTTGAGAAATGAGAGATTTATATCTTTATTATTTGAAGTGAGTACTAAACTGAAATCACTAAAATATTATACATAATTTTCTACTACTTAATAAAACCAATCTTAAAATGACCGCTTCACCACTAAGCGACAGATTTTAATGTCTAATGGACAATATAATGTTGCCACAATCTATATACAAGCTTATCTAGCGGGCTGAATGACCAATAGCGAAAACCAGTTTGTGTGTATTCCGTCTATACTTTTATTTTCAATGTGAGGGTGCTACAACACATTGGTGTGTCGTTCAGTTTAAGATTGGATTTACTCTACCACTGGGTCGGGAGCTCATTAAAGGTAATCGCTTCTATCCCCTACAAAATATGTTTAGCGTTATTAACCGTGAAATATTTAATACTATTAAAAATTATTATATCCTTTATTACTGGATTTCTATAAACATGGTCTCTCAAAAAAAATAAACCTGTCAAAAAAATTAAATTTGTATCTAGCGTCTCTCTTTTGCTTGCCGTTTTAAAATGGTATTCAGATGCATAATTCAAACACAGGAGCATTTGGCGGGCACTAAGGTCGCTAGCACGTAGAGGGCACGTGCTTTGTATGTACACTTCGATCTGGGGGCACAAATGTTTGCTCAACGTACGATGGCGAGTAAATGTGTGTATAACTTTGAAATACTTGGAAGAGTCTTGCGTTGAAAACGTATATACGAGTACTAATTGCTTAGAGCCAGCAATTGTAATGTGTCGAAGTTGAAGTTTAAGAAAACATTAAATCGAAGTTAGACATACTCGTATGTTTTTCATTATTCAAAATGAAATATGAAGGCGATATAAGCCTGCGGTGCCCGGTTTTAGAATAGGACAGACACAACTCTTTACCGTGGTCGTAAAAGGCAAGGCGATCGAGGAACTTGATGTATGAGCCGACAGCGGCTGCGTAGCAATGTCTTTAGTTTTCTTACTATTCCTTGAATTTTTACCCATATTGCACTTACTGAAAGTGTTTAAAAATCCTCTGAGTAACTTTTATTAATTAGTATGTAAATTTTCAAAGTTCAAGACAGAATAATTTGTAGGAAACACAAGTTGTGTAATCTTGACTTGACACTTTGCGCCTGTAAAAGCCGAAGAATTTACAAGACCGAACTTAATTCCGCGTACATGTTCTAGTTTTCTAAATTAAAATACTTCGTAAAGTAAGGGACAAAGGCACATTCTGAGAATTCTTTCGACAAAACTGAACAAATAAAGCCGACTCGAGTACATGCCTTCTGGCACTAAGTGCCGTCAGCGGACAAACTCAGCAATACTTTAAAGTTTTTTGAAGTTCCACACTTTGACGTCGTTAAATCTGACTTTGGTACTCTGTCATTTGTTGCCGAAGTGTTTTTGTGTGTATTTTACCACAACTTCTTGGCAAAACAGAATATCAGTCAGTTCAGCTAGGGGTTTGTGCAACATGATTTAACACTCTGTTTATTTGATACAATAAAATTTGGAAATAAAACGAGTCATAATGTTTTTCTTCCTAACGCATCCAATGCTTGCCCATTACTGCTAGTATAAAGAAACAAGATAGGTATTAGTAGTATTATTTCGTTTATAGAAATTATTAGCAGTAAAAAGCAGGAGCTTAGTATGTACTCAGTGGGTTTTTATTTACAGAGTGACAAAGTCAATGAGACAGAGGAACAATAATATAATTTTGAATGTATTCGCTTATAGCCAGGATGATCTAAGATATACCGTATTCATTAAAAAGGTTCAACACCTCCCCGTAATAGAGCATCCTGTATAACGAATATATTAATACAGAAAAAAAATAGCAACATGTATATACAAATAAGGACAAGTACAATATAAATCGGTACAAAAACAACATCCTGTATATACATTTGTTGACATATAAAAGGTATAGAATTTACTAGCTACTCACTTTGAAATTAGACCTAATGAATTGGTGAATCTGGAATGTTTGATTTTTGTGAGAGGTTTGGTGAGTATGTCAGCTAGCATTTCATTTGTCGGAATGTAATGTAAATTAAAATCTGACTGTGAAAGTTCCCTAATGAAATGATGTCTTATGTCGATGTGCTTGGTGCGACTGTGAAAAGTGTCATTTCGAGTGAGTTTGATGGAACTTTGGTTGTCTGAATAAATGGTGATGGGCTGAATGACGTCGAAAACTTCATTAATGAGTGATCTCAAGTAGATAGCTTCCTTGCAGGCTTCTGCAAGTGCCATGTATTCAGCCTCAGTGGTAGAGAGTGCAGGTGTGCGCTGCTTGCGCGACTCCCATGATATGCACGCACCACTCATTTTGAAGGCGTACCCTGTATATGATCGCCTGTCTACGACATTGCTGCCGTAGTCAGCGTCTACATATCCGACTGGGTAACTTTGTCCCTTTTGGAAACAGAGTTTCAGGTCCTTAGTTGCCTTGAGATACCTGAGTACCCGTTTGGCAGCTTTCCAATGCACCTCCCCGTAATGTATGTTGAACTGGCTCAGATATGACACTGTGTGTGAAATGTCAGGCCTTGTTCCGATTGCTACATACATTAGAGATCCGATAAGCTGTTGGTACGGTAGATCAGGTCTCTCGTCTTCCTTGGCAGGAATAGTGAGTTTCACACCAGCTTCCATTGGTGTGGTGATTGGAATTGCATCTGTCATTCCAAACTTTTCAATTATTCTTTCGATGTACTTAGTTTGATCGAGTGTAATATTTTCAGTGTCATGAATGACTCGCATGCCTAAGCAGTCTTTTAAAGTACCAAGATCTTTCACAATAAAAAGTTTTTTAAGTGAGGTTTTGAAGGTCTCTTTCATGCATTCATTGTTACAAAGGATGAAAAAATCGTCCACGAACACCGCAATTACAAGTATGCTGTTGCCGTCTCGTCTGTAATAAATACAATGCTCGTTTGCTGCTTGCTTCATTGATAAGCTAGTCATAGCTTCACACACTTTTATATTCCACTGTCGAGGAGATTGCTTTAGACCATAAAGCGATTTTTTAAGTAAACAAACTTTTCCTTTTTTGTTGTTTTCAAAACCTGGCGGTTGTTCCATAAAGATTTCTTCTTCTAAATCGCCATTAAGAAAAGCGGTTTCTACATCGAGGTGGTCTAGCTGGACGTTAAGTTGTACGGCAAACGCAAGGAGTAGTCTGACTGACGAGAGTCGAGCTACTGGAGAAAAAGTCTCTCCGTAATCGATACCATGTACCTGAGTGAAGCCTTTTGCTACAAGTCTTGCTTTAAATTTAACAACTTCGCCGTTAGTATTCTTTTTAATTTTATACACCCATTTATTTTTGATAATTTTTCTATCTGTGGGTCTCTCCACTAATTCCCATGTTCCGTGTTTCATTAAACAGTCATACTCATTTTTCATAGCTTTTTGCCATTCGGAACTGTGAACATCTTCTACGGCTTGTTTATATGTTTCTGGCTCGTAGTCTGACACCATAAACATCGACGGGCTGTATCTCTCAGGCGGTCGTCGCTGTCGTTGTGGATATCTGGTTTCATTGATCGCGCTGTCTGGTTCAGGAGACGTTGGTGCTGATTCACTGGATTCAGTGTCTGCAGTGAAGTACTCCTGTGAGTCCTGTGACGTTTCTGAAATTTCAGGCAGGTTATCAATATCTACAATTACTTCTGGTGTCGGTGGTTCTGGTTCCGTTTGAGTATCTGGGGTGGAGGTTGGTAATAATGGCGATGGTGATGGAGTTACTGGTTGTTCAGTAATGGGTTGCGGCTGTGAAGTGTGTGACTCTATCTGTACAAGAATTTGGCCGTCAGTGAGGGTAGTGTCGGCAGGCGTTGTGGATTCTGCTGCTAGAGCAGGGTTTGCCACTTTGTCTTCGATGAAGACTACATCGCGTGCGACGATGATCGCTCTCGGGTTACGAGGGTCTATAAGGCGGTAGCCTTTACTCTCACTTGAATAACCTACAAAGATACAAGTCTTTGTTTTAGAGTCTAACTTGGAGCGCTTTTCCTTAGGAATTAGAGCATGCGCTTCGCAACCAAAAACACGAAGATGCGATAGATCAATCGGTTTTCCATACCACACTTCGTCAGGTATTTTATTATTTAAAGCTTGGGTTGGCGTTACATTTTTTAAATAGATAGCCGTATTAACTGCTTCGCCCCAGTAAGCTTTTGGTAGCTTGGAGTCATGAAGCATAGTCCTTGCTTTTTCAATAATGGAGCGGTTAGCTCGTTCTGAGATCCCATTCTGTTGAGGTGTGAACGGTATTGTGGTTTGATGGACAATCCCGTTTTCCTTAAAAAAAGTTGAAAACCTGTGATTAATATATTCCCGGCCGTTATCAGACCGAAACACTTTTATTTTCTGACCCGTTTGGTTTTCCGCTAAATATTTAAATTCTATAAATTTACTGAAAGCCTCATCTTTTGTTTTTAGAAAGTATCCAAAAGTTTTTCGACTGAAGTCGTCAGTAAAAGTAAGTAAGTACAGGGCTCCGCCCCACGAGTGCGTACTCATGGGACCGCAAAGGTCCGAATGAATAAGTTGCAATACGCAACTCGTCTTACTAATAGATTTCGGAAAAGGTCTTTTTGAAAGTTTGCCTTGTAAACAAGGGATGCAGGTTTCGTTTAGACTTCCTGTGTAGTCTATGCCTACTTTTTTATTTTTTAAGACGTTTAGGCTTTTGACATTTACATGGCCAAGACGTCTATGCCACAACATCGCTGATAGCTTCCTGTCAGTAATCAGCTGAGCTTGAGTTTCGGATACGTCAAGTTTATACATGCCATCTTTGTTCGACGCGGTAGCAACTGTTGTACCAGAAACTTTGCATTGTTGTCTCAGAAGAATAGTAGCGCCTTTAGGTGAAAATACAACAACAAAGCCTTTTTGGACTAGGCTACTTACCGATAGTAAATTAGCAGCTAGTTTAGGTACAAAGAGAACGTTAGAAATGGAATGAACATGGTCATTTACATTTAATTGAATTGTACCCGTACCTTTGCATACCATTTTTTCATTGTTGGCTGCAGTGACATAGCTTGAGCTGTGTGTAAGGCCGCTGAACAGGCGTATGTCGTTACACATGTGAGCAGTGGCGCCAGAATCTAGATACCAGAATGTGGTGGATGAGGGAAGCTGAAATGGAGGTGTAGTAAAAGATAATAAAAGTGTAACATCATTAATATTAGAAATTAAGTTGGTCACAGCAATCTTCTTAGACTTCCTCTTGCGGCATTCAGAGACGACGTGTCCTTTCTTCTTGCAGTATGTGCAAACTGGTGGGCGAGGGCTTGAGTTCTTCGTAGAATTCACGATCAACGCAGCATCTGGTTCTTTTGATGGCGAATGGCGTAGGTCTTCTTTCAGTAGGATTGTAGCTACGGAGTCCGAAGTTAGTTTTGTTCCCGAATTTTCGATAGCCATGACCATGGGATTAAACTTGTCGGTCAGTCCTGTCAGCATTATGAGTCCTATAAATTCGTCATCTACTGGTTCGTTCGCTTCAATGAGCTGTTGCTGTGTGGCTCGTATCTCGCTCACGTAAGCTTCCATCGTCTTAAACGAGGACAGTTTGTAATTAAATAATCTGCGTAAAAGATTAAGTCGCCGCAGTAAGCCGCTGTCTGCGTATGCAGCTTGTAGCTTCTTCCACGTTTCTTCTGCCGTCGTGGCGCTCATCACGGTAGGATATACCTGAGGAGTCAGAGCAAGGCAGATTTTTGCCGTAGCTTTGGCATCTAGACGCTTGAAGTTTACATCTCCTAACACTAATTTATATTGTGTAGGATTACTCACGCAGTCCCAAAGATCGCATACAATGAGCATATTCTTCATTGCGAAGCTCCACGAGGAAAAATTCTTTGTTCCTTCTAATTTTTCAATGCTCTGAAAAATGTTCTGTGCCGGTGCCGTAGAGGTCGCCGATGGTGACGGATTTCCATTTGTCTCCATAGCACGTATTTTAATTACTGGGCCATAACCTATTATTTCGTTTATAGAAATTATTAGCAGTAAAAAGCAGGAGCTTAGTATGTACTCAGTGGGTTTTTATTTACAGAGTGACAAAGTCAATGAGACAGAGGAACAATAATATAATTTTGAATGTATTCGCTTATAGCCAGGATGATCTAAGATATACCGTATTCATTAAAAAGGTTCAACAAGTAGGTACATAATTCATTCATGATTTTTAATCAATCTTGCTAAATGTGGCCTGTATGTACCTGTTACCTTAGGCTCTGTCTACTCCGTAAGGAATAAAGACGTGATTTGTGTATGTGTATGTGTGATTTTTAATGAATATAATTTAAGTAACTAAATGCTTTATTGTACAAATATAAAGAAACAGATACAATTCACAAAAAAATAAAAATAACATTAATATATGCACAAACGCGAACTTATCCCTATAAGGGATCTCTACCAGTTAACCTTTGAGTAGATAAGAGGAGCATTAAACGAGGTTTCGATACTTAACAAGGTAACGATAATTTAAAGGTACTTATACTTATTTATCAGGATATAAAACAGGAAAAAACATATCTCTAAACCTCTAATACATATTATCTATCCATCTAATGCCTTTAAACACCTCTAATACATATACTATTATCTATCTATCTAATGCCTTTAAAGGCGAGACGGGCAATACTTGTGTGTAAATGTGATCTCAACCTCAGAAACGGCTCCAACAATTTTCATAAAATTTAATATGCAGGGGGTTTCAGGGGCGATAAATCGATCTGTCTAGGTTTTATTTTTAGAAAACGTATCAAAAAATACCGACCAAAAAACGGTCATCCAAGTACTTACGTATTATGTAACACGCTCTTCGTGTACTAAGAAAGTCTGGGGGTATTGGGTATTCTTAAATTAATGGAAATATTCCTTTGTTTATTGCGCTCTTTATTTATTTATTTTATGTAGTATATTTTATTGATATATATTATAGATAGTATAAAGTAGTTTATTGACTGGTAGGTTTTAGGAGTTTATGTATTATATTCGGTAAAGTTATGTATTGTGGCTCTCAGTGTTTGCAATTTTTAAACTCACTCGTCCATCCCTAATATAATACTCCTTTCATCCACTCAAAGGTTGACTGGAAGAGATCCCTTAAAGGGATAAGTCCGCCTTTGTGCATGTATCTCAGTGTTTGTCAATTGTATTTTGTCTTGTTTATTTTGCACAATAAAGAGTTTACATACATACATACATACATACATACATACATTGGCTGTTCTATCTAACATGAGTCATGGCCGTACTAAAAAGATGGTTGAAGTTCCATTACTGCCACTACAATTTCATTTCTCAGCTACAGCTGCTTCGTAAATGCAATAAGTCCGAGGGTCAGCTGATGCAGACAATCTTAAATCTTATTTGCAGCGTGCTACCACAGTATATATATAAGCTAAAGCAGTAAGGAAACTACGAACAAGTCGGTTGAAACGAAACACGCACACAGGCGCGCGCTTTACACGGCCCCTAAGGGGACCTGAGCCTGAGCGGAGTGGACGAGGTCCGCTTAGGGGCCGTGTAAAGCGCGCGCCTGCGTGCGTGTTTCGTTTCAGCCGACTTGTTCGTAGGTTCCTTACTGCTTTAGCTTATATATATACTGTGGTGCTACTTTCCACTACGGAGCTGCGGTAAAAGAGAGTTGCGAGGCTCAATGGTTTTTTTTAACACTTGGAAATTGTAATCTTTTAAGTTTCCATAATGGGACATAGACGTAACTTTTTAGTGTACTTTTGCTATTGTACATAGACGTAATTAAGTTACGTATTTAATTTCTTCATACATACATATATCACGTCTTTATCCTTTACGGGATAGACAGAGCCTAAGGTAACAAAACCATTAGGCCACATTTAGCATGATTAAGGGCGTATAGCTGGAAAGGGAAATCAAAATAGTGATGGGTTGCTAGCCGCATCGCCTATAACATTATTCCTAAGACTCGTCCATTCCCTCGATGGGCTTTTATCATCTGCGCGGGAAGAGAAGCAACTGGTAAATTCTGTTTTTTCTTTACCCAGACCAGCATGGAAGAACAACCGACTAGCTAACCACCACTTTCCACCTATACGCCCACAGTCTTGCTAAACGTGGCCTTTAGATCTTGTTACCTTAAGCTCTATCTACCCCGTAAGGGATATAGACGTGATTTGTGTGTGTGTGTGTGTGTGTGTGTGTGTGTAGTGTTTCCTTACTCGATTAATTTTGTAACAACTGATATACTTTTAACATGTTTTATTTCGATCATTCTCCAGATCTGTACATTCGATGAAATTAAAGTGAAAAAAAGACGCTGAGTGTACAAGTCTGGAGATTGACAGATGGAGCTTAGCGACATTATAAATACATAACAACTCGTCAGGACAGTCTATCTTAACACACCCCTGCAAAGTTTCGTACTCTAATTACTGGCCTGGCTAATTCGCTTTTTACATAAAATTCAGTAATACCTACTACGATCTCAGAGTATACATTATCGACATTTTCCTTTTTGTATAAAGTATTAATTCGATTATGAAACGTCTACCCCGTAAAGGAGAAAGACGTGATTTATGTATGTACGTATGAAACTTCGTAGGGATATAAAGACCGATTAACTTGATGACTTCATGAAATAGTATAGGTATTTCTTTTTGTAATATGTAATGAGACAAATATTTTTATTTGTTTGTTATACTTCAACACTATTATTTTCAAATATTACTGGAAAAAAAACCTGTCTATATTGGTCTGAGTTTGGAAAACACATACTTAAATCTGGTCATATAGACTACAAGCCCATGGACAAAAAAAAACATGTGTAATGAACCAGCGTGAATGAAGCTTAGAAGGCTGTTACTACATATATCATAAAATAACTCTGAGCGTTATGCCGTCATTTCCGAGCGGTACAGATTTTTTCTCATACATTATAAAAAAAAATAAAAAAATTGCACTAACTTCCGGCACCACCACTTTAAAGCGGCACTAGGTTTTTCGACATTTATTTTTAATCATCTATAAGCTATAAAAACGCCGTAAATTAATAATTACTCGTAATTCCTCACTTGTACCTGAGAAATTCCATAAATGTACCGCTCAGAAATGACGGCATAGCGCTCAGAGTTATTTTATGATATAGTAACAGCCTTCTAAGCTTCATTCACGCTGGTTCATTTCACATGTTTTTTTTTTCCATGGGCTTGTAGTCTAATAGCTTTATCTTTGAGTAAAAATGATTGTAAAACAAAACAAACTCGATAAAACGCGAACATCGAATTCATAAACCGAAAATAGATTAAAATAAACAAACATATGTTGCAACCTTCAATGTTTGGCCTCCAAAGAAATCAAAACGAAACACAATAAAAACAAATCTAATTCTGAAGACGTTTCCTGCGCTCACTCTGCGAAACACGCATAAAATTATTCGTAACAGTGTGGGGCGAAAATCACGCGTCGTAGCCATGACATGATTTTAAAAAGTCCGTTCACTGTTCCCGCTGTTTAGTATTCCGTGGTAAGGCCTGCGGTGCTCGAAAACACGGATGCTTACAGAGTTATTTTTCAAATTAAATTTTTCGCCATTGCTAAGTCTCGCGTGGAGCGCCGCGAATCTTCGTGAGGAATGAAATTCGGCCACGGGTTACTCCAGGCGCGTAGACTAAACTTTTGCTCAGTAGGTTCATTGTTAAGTCATTTGTAATCTTTTACGAAGTTAGAATAACAATAATCCACGCTAATATTACAAATGCGAACGTAACTTTATCTCTCTGTCTCTTTGTCAGTCTGTTGCTACTTTTTTACGGCAAAATCGCTATACCGATCCAATGTAAGAGTAACCGACTTAAGTATATTTCTCAAGACATAGGTACGTCTTCACTATAATGGAAATAATGTCAGACATGACGGGAATGCTCGCAGGGAAAACTGAAGTTTTGTGAGAAATAAAAAAAAATAGGATGTTACAGGAAGTTACAGGAAGAAGTAGGAAAATGCAATTTACGACCATCTGCACCACGGATAAAAAGTGTAGCCAACTTAGTTTTTCCCAAGAACTATCAGTATTAGCTTGTTCAATTCATACAATACAATACAATACAATACACAAATCACATCTTTATCCCTTACGGGGTAGACAGAGCCTAAGGTAACAAGACCTACAGGCCACGTTTAGCAAGATTGAATTCCTACAAACTGAAATAATTACTTACAGCCGAGAAAAGCTTTCTTCGTTAAAATAGTAAGTCAATTTTCATGGCAAACATACAAAGTTAAACGGACCATTGGAACCTCACGACTCCGAAGTCGATATTTATTTTGCTGGTACCTTTAATCTAAATGCTTATTGATTGGCCCTTAAAAGAGCTCGACTAAAATTACATTTCTCGACCTAGATGTTGTATTAAAGTTGGATTGTAACAGTAAAGCGCCCATTCCTGAACCTAGATTAAAATAGTAGCGCAGTTTCATTAGCGAATGAACAAATTCTTGTTCGCTTTAATAACGGAGTAAAATTAAGTGAGTAAGTGCAGTGCCTGGAATGGATACGAACTTTGGTACTCTTTTACAGTTCTAATTTTTGCTATTCCAAATTTATTATTTAATTTAAAATTTTCTTTATCAACCATAAGAATTGAAATAGGTGTTGGAAGGTCGAAGTGGTTTGTTCATTGATAAATATTCTTTCTGTTTGACTCCATTTATTCCGGATTAAGTATACGTTAATTTACAATGGCGGGCGAGAGACTACTGACGCTCCGGGCGGCTTAGCTAGAGCGTGTTAAGCCATATCGCTAGTTAAGCAATCCCGTGTCGCTACGCTACATAGGACATAGACGTTACTTTGCGGATGCCCATTTTATTCCACAAAAAAAAATTACATTGGAATCGCAGAGTAAATGTTTATTGTTCAACGACCATAACAAGTCAACAGTTCACAATATATACCTATATACCTGACTACTTAGTTAACGTAGGTATGTAGATGCCAGTCAAAAGTGTACCGGCAAAACATTTCACACAGTTGCTTTAAGAGCTTCTATGAAAGCGTCTTACATCTAAGCCATATAAGGTAGCTAAGTAAATAAGCTAGGTATATAAGGTTCTGTGGTAGCCTAGGGATTAAATTGGTAGACTCTTTTTGTACATATCGGACAAGCTGGGTGATTTGCGAAAATCGGGGTTCGATTCGTGTTTGCTTTTAAGTGACTTTTTGTCATAAGGTTTAATAAATTTATAAAAACCATATAGGTCATGCATGACATATATATTTACATATACTTGCTGACGGCTGTGCATTGTAGAGGCATACAGTGTTCTTTATTGCTGTCATACTATTCGAAAAGAAGAGATCCTAAGCCTAAAAGAAGTGAAAATGGATATCGATTGCCAACACACTGACACAAAAAATCGTATCGTTTTAGGAAAACCATAACAGATGCGCCCTTTTGTGTAAGAAGAACAGTTTTCGAAAATCTCCGATAACCTTTGAGTAAATTTTCGCTTGAAATTAGGTTTCTATTAAATACATTGATTTTACTTCTTGATGCCACGGTTTATAAATATTAAATTTCACCTATTTAAACTATGATCTAGATTAATATTATGAAATCACGTAAGTGAATGGCCAGTATGTTACAATAATATTTCAGCAGAAAACCGACTTTTTCATACCGCTTCGCTCTTTACCGTGTTGTGAGCTAGAAAAATGATATTCCTTTCCCATTTATTTTGTCCAGATTTCGTGAGGCATTAAATTGGGTATGCGGCTAGCCGCAGATGTCTTTGCGATGATATTCCAACGGTAGGACAACTACTTATACAAAAAGGACTTTTGAAAGGACAATTTATATTTATATCGTTGTAATTAGATTTTTCGCATGGCTGCCGTTTGTTTCGAATCCTATCATAATAAATAGCCAATTTCGTCTATAGTTAGTACCTATCTGCTTATAAACACATAAGCTCACTTCACAGGTTCCTTTCATTTCTGACATGCGAAACACTCTTCACACTAAAAAAAAAACTACTGCAATAAACATTTCTTATATCGGTAAATGCGTAAGAAGTAGTTTGTCGTGGACCGTGGTACCCCTACCACGGGATCTATGCGTTCCTGACCTTTGATTACCCTTCTCCCCTCACCACACCCTTCGGATACCCAAGTACTGGGTGGAAGTATCAAGATTAACAGCGGCAGTTGTGACTCAGTTCCTCTTACATTAATTTTACTGGCATTAAAGAGTAGTAAAAACTAAATGTCCTTCTAAAAGGCGTCATACTATAGTATTCCACTAGTGACTATATTACATTACATTTCCACACAGATATACCATGTTATATTTCGTTTTCTTTAACATTAACATTAGTATTGGCTTCTCTTTGTTATTAAAAATCCTTTTAAAAAAATAAGTAGCAATTTGACAACATAATTTTTTATAAATAGTGTTTCAATAACCGACTTCAAAAGGAGGAAGTTCTCAATTCGGTTGTATTTTTATGATAAAACATTACGGAGTTCCGAGGTAACCAAAAATGCAGTCAAATTAAAACCCGCCTTTTTGTAGCCTGGTAAAAAGGAGGTAAATATCTACACGAGAGTGTTCACAAATATGACTGAGGTTTAACTCTTTTAACATCCCGTAATTATTTGCTCTGTCCTAAGGAAGATTAATTGAACTAACTTCCTGGTCCTTGTTCTGCCATTGTTTTTCGTTTACCCTCGTGTAACGAGTATTCTGGTTCGCGGAAAAAATATGAAAACGTTTTTTATTACACGTGGTCCCGGGAAAGTCACGTAGAACCGAATAATGAGTTTCATCAAAAGCGAATTATAATTTGCATACTAATTAAAAAATACTCCCTTTATATTAATCAGGATATTATCTTTTTGTTTTGTGGCGACGAAACGAGGAATATTAGTAAAAAAAACGGCCGTGTTTGAGTTGGACTCGTCAGAGTATCGAAACTATTTGCCGAGGAACAAATGAGAATCGGAGTGTAGATGTTTTTGTGCATTGTATTGTGTTGACCTGAATGAGCCTACTATCTAACTCCACGACCATAATTTCGCGATGAGAAAAACTCGTTAAAAATAAAGAAAAATATTGGCAGCAAATCTAAAACTATCATATTATTATATTTGTTTTTGTATGTCACTACATTAATGATAATTACATAGTATAAAACAAAGTCGCTTTCTCTGTCCCTATGTCCGTATGTCCCTATGTCCTTATGTATGCTTATATCTTCAAAACTACACAACGGATTTTGATGCGGTTTTTTTAATAGATAGAGTGATTCAAGAGGAAGGTTTTTATGTATGATTCTACGCAGACGAAGTCGCGGGCAGAAGCTAGTTATATATAAAATAACATGGTGTACCTACTCACAGAATTCCTAATACATTTGCATACATTCCAAACCTAGTGGGTGAGCCCGTTGAGTGCAGGTGAATTTAAACTAGAGACCAACAGACACGGGAAATTTGGCTGGGTTGCCAGCTTAAATCAAGCCATGCCCCTAATTCCTGTTTAAATACGATAAAATATTTACATAATTTTAACAAGTATTAAGTCTAAATCTCCTAAATACTTTAAGTTGCTAAAATAATTGGTCACTGGACAAAAAATTCAATTAATCAAGCAAATTAGCTAACTGTATTGCCATTCGTGTATAGATTTGGTTGTAAAAAGGCAAAAACATTTTTTGGTGGGAAGTGACTAGTAGGTTTTGTTTATCATTGTTAAACAATTGTTTAAACATCAATTCATTGTACACGAAAAAAAATTAACCTGTTAAGTGGTAAATTGCAAACAAGGTATAACTCCGTAAAATCTCAATTAGATTACTTCCCCCTAAATCCGGGGGCTAAACCCCCAAAAGAGGCACCTCTGGAATTCTGTTACGCTGCCAAAGCACTATCTCAAAGCAACGCGGATAGTTTAAACACAAACCGACAAGAAATGCTACGAACGTAGCTCTGAGCTTGATACAGCGCTCTTGTCAAACTTGTGGTGTTGAATGAGTGTTGAAAGCATTGCTCTTTTGTTTTGTTGTTCATGAAGTAAGAGTAACTTGAGATTTACACTACATTGAACTACTTCTTAACGCGCGCTGCTATTTCTGTGTATATTAACATCCTTAAGCGGGCTTGGGTGTTCTAGGCTTAATTATATAGCCCCGACTTAAACTCTTACCATCAGGTGACCACTCGCTCGTTTTTCACCAAATTTCATGAAAAAAACTCGTAAGTTCGCCAAACTACTGTGGCGGTTGCTGCACAGCTGCTCCGGAAGCAGATATTCATTATGATTGATAATAATGTTTAGTAATTGTTTTGCAATGAATAAACACACTTGTTATTTCACGAAATAAATTAAATCATTATAATTGTAATAAAATAATAATAATAATAAAATATCTTGAGAAAAATTACACCAATTGACCCAGCCCCAAACTAAGCAAAGCTTGTACTATGGGTATTAGGCAACGGATAAACATACTTATATAATGTAGATCAGGGGTTCCCAAACTTATTCATTACGCGTCCCCTTTCTAAAAAGACAAAACTCTGTGCCCCCCCCCCTATAATTCAGCCGTAGGCTGTTAAGCATAAACACAAGGAATTTGTTAATAAGGTTCTATAAGGTCCTGTATCGTAGCCCACGCCCCCCTTTGCAGGTCACTGCGCCCCCCTAGGGGGGCGCGCCCCCCACTTTGAAAATCACTGTAGATAAATACATAATTAAATGCATACAACAGTCATGACTCGAGCACAAACATTCGTATTCATCATACAACTGTCTGCCCCCACCGCGACTCGAACCCGGGACCTCTAGCTTCATAGTCAGGGTCACTAACCACTAGGCTATCCGGTCGTCAACTGCCATTTCGTTTTGTCCCTTGAATGAGATTAAAAAATATTAACTACCATGAAAGGCTACTTCTATTCCATTATCGGTCTAAAGTGATAAATCACTAATGTATTAAAGAACTGGACAGCCCGCATTGCCATTAAACTCTAAATAATTATGTCCCTTATTATCTGAACTGACCGCTCCTTGTGCCCCTTAGGTCGGCAACCTGCGGCTCGCGAGCCACATGCGGCTCTTTGGATGTGAGGCTGCGGCTCTTTAGTTCCATTCGCAAATATTATTTATTTTATAAAATGTGATTATTTGTTATGAAAAACACTACTTATATATGAATAAAATAAAAGATATTTTTCTTATGAATAAATAGATAACTTTTTTTATCAACAAACTTTATGAAAGTATTGAGGCTATTTATTGTTGGCGAGATTTTTTTTTGTGGCTCTTTAAAAACTTGAAATTTTGTAAATAGTAATTTTTGGCTCTTCCGACTCAAAAGGTTGCCGACCCCTGCCTTAGACGTGTTGCCACTGGTTCAGCGTAATACATTTAAAGTCTAAAAATGAAACGTAATTTTACGGCGCGTCCCCAACGATTTCCATTTTGTTACAAAAATACGACATAGATCTAAACATATTAAGCGACCGCAGCTACAGCGCTCAAGGCGAACAAGTAATTCGATTAAGTCTATGACATTCCTTTTAGACCATTACATAATACCTTTTAGGTAACCTAAATACCTTTACCTTTGTCAACATTTTCGGTTTGTTGAAACTAAAGGTTTCCCTTTGTCTAGTTTATTAGTGGAAATGCCAAATCAACAAGAAACAAGTTACTTTGAGAAGCCTTCGGCGCAAAGTTAAGTTGATTTTATTTGATCAAATTGGGTGTAAGCCTCTTTCTGGTGCGTCTTGTATAGTTGGAGGTCTTATATTAAATATTACGGTGTTCTATAAAAGGTATAGAGCTGCGGTTACCCTGTGGTTTGTAAAACGCCTCTTGTGTAGAGGGTCATGTAAGCCCATCTCAGTTTTTCACAATTTATAAGCGGAATTTAAATTATTTACCTACCACAAACATTTTTGAGAGAGAAAACTTGCGAAGAGAATGTCTTTAAACTAAGTTCAGTGTAACTTGAACTGCGCAGCCGTGAGACGGGACATCATAATAGTATAGAGCCAATTTCAGAATAACTCGACTTGTATGTAAATTTGAACATTCTTCATTATTCTTTAAAAGATGAATCTCTTTTGATTTCTACCTCGAGTTTCATAAAATATGTGTTGTGGAATTTAACGTCTCTCGCAACTTGCGTTTATTTTACTCGTATTTGAGATGGCAGCAAGCAACATTTCTTCGAAGCTTATTCAAATTATTGCCCCTATTTTGGTATGGCTTTTACCCCAAAAAAAGTCACAAACAAGCGCAAACTTATAACTCAACTTACAAAATAACTCACTCAATCATCCAATCATGAGTTGCCTAAGTAGCAGCCATTACCAATAGTTTTTAGGACGGATTTCCATCAAAAAACCTGTAGGTACCTACCTAGTTTCTTCTGATGCCTTTTTTCTGTGCTTATATTTCTGGCAAATCTCCGGAGTTCCGTAACAGTTCTCTAAATATCTCAAATGAGCGCGCCCAACTGTTTCCTCCCCCGTTTGTCCGAAACCTTAGGGAGCAGGTTCATTTTCCAACCATTTGGCGGCCATTGTTACTCCAGTGTTCATAAGCGAAGTTCGGCATTATCGCCTCGGAAGCGGTAACAACCGTCGATAATGTTGTCCGAGCTCGCTCAAGGGAATGCACGGAATAGCCCATTTGACCGCGCCCGTCGGCGACGTGACAATATCCACAAGAATGTGCCCAATAATGGGAAATCACGATGAGCCCCCGACATCGAGCACAATGGAATGAAAACTCAGTAGGCTAGTAACACTTGAAAGACGCCAGTTCTTTCTGGATAAAAAGTCAGAATATAACAGTTACCAAAGACCCTAGTTTGAAACCGCAAGAAGTATCAAGTATTCAAAGAGTCATGTAATTTATTGTACGATTTACTTACACAATTCTGAACATATCTATCTGTATTCAGAGTCGAATGAGCGTGGACTCAAAATTCGCCTGGTGTTCGCCGCCTGCGTGTCCTGCGGCTAGTAAAAGTGTCGCCAAAGATATTTTACACTAGCGTGAAATATCCGTCGCACTGTAAGTTTTATTTCCATTGTCAGCAAGTGTATTGATTTTAGAATACGTGTCCTGGGTCAAGCGAAATCCCAACGAGTTAATTTCTATTTTCGCTAGCGAAAATGCTTTTCGAACGTGACAGTGGCGACTGGGAATTGCCTTTTAGTACACAGTGGTATCCCGCGGTAATATTTTACGTGGTTACAGTTAGGAACAGATTTATTCTTTGGAATAAGATTTTGATACATAAAATATACTGAAGTTTATAATTATTTGTTATATTCTACTGTGTCTGCATTTATTCATTTAGGTCATGTTGTAGATAATTATGTTAATAGGACTGATTAAAAATATCGTCTTGCAATCATGCCGAAAGATACAGTTAAGACAAAATTTATATCCAAACGCTCGCAAGAACATGCAATTTCACTACAGATTAGACACGATCTCAAAATTCCACTTCTAAGTTTAACCCGCCGAGACTTGCGAAAGAGTAAAGGAACAATGCGGGCTCGTATTTTAATTATGTTTTGACGGTCTTTTGTGCTATTGTAGAGTAGACAATGCAGTCCTCTGACTTATCATTTGGTGCGACAAGGTGCTCTGGGATACATTTTGCGATGCTACAATGAAATACCAGTAAATTACGCTCGCGTTGCGTTGGTACCAACGTGACATTTTACCTCTAACATTGTCCATTGTATCGTCTGAGAGCAAGTTAGGCCCTAGGCGTTGCTCCATTTAGCTTAGCACCTACAACGAATAATGTGTGATTTTTGCGGCTATTATTATGTCCTAGGACTTTAGGCTAGAGAGACTTTCGGTAAATATTTACTTTTGTTGTTGCGTAATTATGTAAGGTAAGACCTGAAAGACAGGTTACAGCTGGTATTTATAATACAGAAAAAAGTATTGTCAGAAGAAGCATTTCATCAGGAAAAGCATAAACACTACCACAACATTATGAAATAATCGCTAGGTGGTTGGGTCAAGGGCCAGATACAGAAGGCGGTACTCCTGGACACAGCTGGGATAGTCAGGAGGTTCCTCTCTCTGTCGCCCTGACCACCGGTAGCTTAGGCCTCGCCTCGCAGCCGGCGGCACCCTAGGTTTTTATAATGTTTGTTACTTTACTTATTATATTTTATTACTTTTTATATGAATATTGTAAAAACCTAACTTAAGATAAAAATTAATAATATACAGAATAATAATAAAAATAATATAAAGGAACAATTTTCACACAAACTGTCCTAGTCCCAAAGTAAGCGCTAGTTAGGCTTGTATTATGGGTACTAGACAGCGATATACATACTTATATAGAGAAATACATACTTGAATAGATAGAAAATATTCGTGCTCATCACACAAATATATGCCCTTACTTACTTATTCGAACCCGGGACGCTTGCTAACCAACTAGACCAAACCCGTCAAATTGATAATAGGTATCTCCATTAGCCAAAGTATTAAAAACCAAATCATTTAAAATTAATAAAAAATATGAAATATTAAAGTAGCAGATGAATCCATACTGGGTTCCATTTCGTTATATTCGGAGCACAACCGCATTAAGCTAGACAATCGCAGACATTAGGGTAAACGGTCCATTGTGCAGCCTCACTCATGTAATGCCGTTTGCTGCAAAACTTTCTCACTTAAATACCAATTCATATTTTCCGCGCAGACACTTCTTGGTGAACGATGCGATGCGTTTGTCTGTTATAAATTGCAGTTTTAACTTGGGTTTAAAAACTCGGGTTGCTGTTAATATTTGTAATGGATTGCTAATGATACCTACCATTCCAACATTTTCCTGATTGTGCATATCGTATCTTGGCATCTTTTGCTGTCGTATTTTAAAATCGTTTCGTAATTTTCTTGCCACATGCTCTCCAATAGTACAAGCATCAAAAACTATTTTACGACCTGAGCGGACGCTCGAGCGCAGCGTGCAGCGGGGCGGGGCGTGCGGCGATCATAACAAACACAAGCAACTGTATGTAAGCGTCCTGAGTGTACGTTGGATAGAATAGAACCCTTTGCCGCTGCCCGCCCCGCAGCTCGCCCGCTGAACGCTCCGCTAAACGCTCCGCTGCACCTACGCATGCCTCCAATGTACCTATGGTGCACTAAATTAAGTCAGTGATCAATATACAAAGCGAGTTTACTTTTCAGGATTGATGCGATGACAATGAAATTTACAGCTCTCAAACAAAACCCTCACCATTACAGCCGCTCTCATTATTAAACGAATGACTTAGGAAATCAGTTAAAAATAAAAGCAATTGCATTAAAAGGGGGAATAGGGATTCTCTCATCGTGCTCTGTAGCTGTCTGTCTGTCTCAATTTAGCGGCAGGGGCCGTAATGTGCCATTAGATGTGATTTTCCTTGAGGCTCCACTGCCCTTATTTGGCGCTTTTTAATTGAGTTTTAAGCGTGATTTTTTTCACGTAAAAGGTCCCTGTACAACTGAGTAATAGCGCAGTGGTGTGGTGGTGCAAATGGGGGACGAAACAGGTCGTTTTAAATCAGTGGTTGGCTTCATTTTTAAGTATTTTTAAAGCGAAAATGACTACGATAATTTACAAGAGGCGCGGTCATTTCAAATGGTGACATTGGTTTCAAATAAAAACCGTTCGTCCTATTAATTCGCAGTGCCTACGATTGTAACTGCTTACTGGCTTGATTTCAATAATTGTGTAAAATTGAAACAATCCTTAATTTATAATGTTAATTTTTATACTTAAGTGTGCACTTTAACAAAAACGTTACTAGTTAGAAGAGGATAGGTAGGCACTAGGTTAATACTCAGTAAATACAAATAGAAAGTAAAATCAAAATAAATTATAGTTAAATTAACAACTAAACCAATCTAATCTAAAAATAAAACAATTAAAGAAGTGTGTGAAATTAAATTACAGTAAGAGTAAACAAAGTATTCGAATGATTTAGTTTTTAGTCCCTCATTTTAATCAATTTCTGTTTAATTGCTATTAATGAAGATAATGTTTATAGGTGTAGTACTTACTTCAATTTAGAGACGATAATAAACAGAAAACAGTAAAAGAAAACTTCAGGTTCCGTGACCTAATTTATTTTTTTGAAAGAGAGGCAACGAATTAGACAGTGGGATGCTTGCACCTACATCATTAGGTTAATGTAACTCTTATACAGGACTTATATCTCGACCTGGACTGGGAGCTATAGCCCAAGGCCTCTAATTCTAAGAGGAGGTTTGTGCCCGGTAGTAGGATGTAAATAATATAGGTAAGCTGATTATGAATTGAGACAGGACTAAGAGACATTATGAACTAAGGTTATGCCAAAACGCCCTAATCCTGAATAATAGCGCCCTACCAAAACAAAATGGCCACTATTATATTATCGTAAATTGGATTCTAAATTGACATTTAGCGTTAATCTCGATACACAATTTCTAGACCTCGGATTATGAGATGTTGCGGATCTTATTTTCAAGGTAGATGGAATATTTATTAGGATTAAAACGTGCTCGCAATTTCAAACGTTTCATTGTACAAACAGTTAATATAACTGAAACATTGCGTTGTTGCATTGCATGCTACAAACAAAAACACGTTTTCTAATTTTTAACTTCATTAGGTTCTTAATTCCTCAGAAAATTGATTCTTGGTATGAAGGCCAAAGACATACTTACGCATTGTGAAAATTACTACTGCGTGCCGGTTGAGATAAAATAACAAGAATTTTAACCAAAATAATGGATATACTAAAGTAAGCAATGTGCCCGAAACCTCAAGGTAATTTGAAATAAATTTCTAAGATACTACTCTGTCTATGTATACTCTAATCTAAAGTATCACTTCTCGCACACATTCGTGTTATATATTTCCACGTACCAACCTACCAGTTTGTGTGGGTAATTAACTTTACTTGTACGAGGGATCCGGATAAAAAATATTACGAAAAGCGGGATCAAACCGGGGCAAGTCCTGACTGAATGCAGTGAGCATTTTAATTCTTTTCCGGGAGGGTTTCGTGTAAGCATTCGAGCATTGGTGTCTCTGATGAGGGTCTGTCGGGTATCGACAGGCTATTTTGTAGTCGAATAACGCTCCGCTGTCCAAAGGTCGTTAGTTGACGATGGTAAGGGCCTGTTTACACGGCACAAGTAGAGAGCCTTATTCAATATGATACGGGGAGTACAGGCTAAGTTCAATGGGGGGTTATCGCGTGTGAATTTGCCACTAGAGGCGCTAGTGTCGCGTGAGGTCCAAAAACATTCTTTTTTCACTGGTTTTGGCGGGCTTCGTGACATAAATTATAATTTCTTTCATTTACCTGTTGAAAGTGATCTTATTCGTGAAATTATCGCAAATTGCGATGAATCTCAACGTTTTGAAAGCGGATTTTTTTTCTGAACAAAACGGAACTGCGCAACATTGCGGCATACTCGATATGATGATAGTTATTTATAAGTATTAAACTTAATGAGATTCAAGATTTAAAACTTTGTTTCGGCGCCGATCTTATAAAGTCGCATTTGACAGCTATACCTCTGGACCTTAGTAGGCGCCAACTGGTGAGCAAAGAAATGATAGTCCCCATTCCATCCATTGAGGTCGATCGACCACATATGTTAGATATTATGTAGTTACTACTAGGTGGTCCATGGCAAGACAGAAATTTTGTCAAGTGGTCCTTAATGTCTGAAAGGTTAAGAACCACTGACCTATAGCGAGACAATGTGAGATAACGATAAAAGAATTATTCGCAGACAAAAGTCCGCGGACCACCGGTTAAGAACAACTGCTATAGGTAAACGCTAAACGCCCCATGCGTAACTCTATCCTTTAGGCCTTACGCGTAAGAAAAGTGGCGAATTTCACGAATGTAGGCATTTTTAGTACGTCCATTTTTATTTACTTGATGACCTACATTTAGTAGATCATCAAGTTTCGTGCATTCATTTTGTAGCCATTAAAGCATTAGTTCAACTTTAGGCAAAGCCGTATACAAGCCCCGATCATGTCTGAACCGAACACTGTTGCAAGTTATGTCGTCCACCGTTCATGTACACCCGGCTTAAAGCCCAATACGAAGTGATGTATCGGGCCCCTAACACCATATTCGTTTATAAACCCTTCACCTGAAGTTAACCGGGCGTAGTCTTAATACCTTTGGGAAAATCTGATATTAATTCCAAGGCAATTTCCGAGGCTATTGTAAAGCGATTTTTGATTAAGGTGTTTAGAGACGGGTTGACGTGGACTGGTGGGAGGGGAGATTGCGGATCATACATGGATCCTACATTGATGAGCAGGATTTATTAAAGAGCGACTGGATCGTCTGGTTAATAAACTAAACTGTATTTTGTCGTCTTATTAGTATTACATACCTACATAAATCACGTCTTTTTTCCCTTACGCGGTAGACAGAGCCTAAGGTAACTAGACTTTAAGGCCACGTTTAGCATGATTTTGGGCGTATATGTGGAAAGGGGAATGAAAATAGTGATGGGTTGCTAGCTACATCGCCTATAACATGACTCCTAAGATTGTCGCCCATTCTCTCGATAGGCTTTCATCACCTGCGCGGTTGAAAAAGCAACTGGTACATTCTATGTTTTTTTCTTTACTCCCAGACCAGCATGGAAGAACTTGTTCGTATTCAGGCGTAATCTGGGCTGTGGATTGGTTTGTATTGTTTTTTTTATTCAGAATTAAATGATTGGGTATCAAAAAAAATACGATCGTAATAAGTTTATAATTATACCTGTCAAAATATGACAAGAGTATAGGCAATAAGATGGTAAGACATAAGTACACCTTCACATAGAAAGAGCAACACAGACGATCTGTATAATGTTACGGATTTTATTACTGAAATGTGTGGGTACAATACGGCTGTCTGAGCCCAAATTTCTCTATGTTTAAAGTCTATAAAAAAAATATATCACAGCACAGCGACTTATAACCAGCCGGTGTGTTGCATCATCATCCTATCTAACATTTTTACTAAATATCATAAAGCACTGCTGCCGTCTACATTTTAGTAAAGCTTAAAAAAGAAATGCAGTTGAATTTCCTTTCAGAGCAACAACAGATACAAAATAGCTGTGTCGTGATATAAAAACGAAACGAAATTAAGTTTATACTCTCCATTACGAGCATTGCTTGTGGCGTTTTTATAATGATACGGTTGTGGTACAGTTCTCGGCATGTCAACATGCAAACTCCGCCTTGAAGCTAAAGCTGTAACCGTGATGCTTCGTTAGAAAATTATGCGCGTTGTTCTGCGGTCGATAGTACCGTGGGAAGCTTCACGATAATGGCGTCTATAAACCGTGGCTATGCAATAAAACTTGTACATTTTACTCCCTTCGCTACTTTGCTTCACGAGAGAAGGGCAATAGTTCCACTCAGTGTTGCCGTTTGGTTCCGAAAGTTCCGTTTTGCGGAACTTTTGACACCCCCGCGGAACTTGGGAGGAACTTTCTATTTTGGTACATTTTTCGAAACTTTTGGGGTCCCGGCATAAAGATACGTGGTAAAAAAACTTTAAATACCACACTGAAAATACAAGCTATTTTTTCGTTATTAACACAAATATTGAATGGACGAGGTAAAAATAAAATAAAAAAAGGTCGTTCCCCAAGATGATTTAAATTAAAATGGAACTTTTAGGGATGACAATGTAATTTTCAAGAATAGATGAGGTAAAAAAAAAAAAAAGCTCATTCCCCAAGATTTAAATGAAAACGGAATTTTTCTGCCAAAAATGGAACTTTTTAGGGGTGACAATGTAATTTTCAAGGGAAGTGACCTGGCAACACTGGTTCCACTGCACTTGTAGTTTAATAACATTCGCTGTATCACCACTTACATGTTTAACGGCTTAGATTTTACTGGATTGTTTACTACTGACGTTAGAGGCCAGTCTTAAAAGCGATATGTCTACTCAACGCACCTTTAGTACCAACAGCGATTTTTTAAATCAAACTAATGATATGAGCGCGCAGAACTATTCAGAATTATGTTGTAGCGTAACACTAAATTGTTTGAAATGATGGCACGATTGTCAACTTTACTTTGTACGTCGTGTAGTTTCAATACGTTGACGTATCTCTTATACTTATATCTCTCGTTTCCTCTACTACATTACACCACATTATCTTTAGGCATTTACCATTTGCCTGAGGAGAATAATAGAAGACAACTGAGCAGCACTAAGTTACTTTTATGCGTAGGCTTATAGCCTGAATGAAATGCTGCAAACATCTTCATAAAATAAATAGTTGAGAACGTAGACGTAGACGGTAATGGGATAGGTTGAACAATAAGCTTGAATATGAGGCATTTTTATCACGGATATAATGACTATCATTAATTAATTGTGTACATACGGAACTTCACTATATCGCGGAGATAGCAAAGTAGAGTTATTCATTTGTGGGGATTGTCACGATGTTTAAATCAATGAATGACTCAATGAATACATTGAAAAACATCAAAAAGGAATAAAAAACATACAGACACCGTAATTTATTCCCAATGTCACGACCCCTAGCAAGCGCCACAATAACAATACGTCGACGCAAATGCACGATACATTTAGAAAATTGTTACTCGCAGAAGAAATGTGCACATTTAACGAAATTGAATTTCATTGAATAGATCCGGACAGAGATTGTACGAGGGGCAAACCGAAATGATCGGGAATTTAAAAAACCAAGTACACTTGATACACAAATTATATATTATTGTTTTTCGAAGTACTCTCCGTTACAATCAATGCACTTTTGCATTCTTTTAAACCAGTCATTGAAACAGTAATTCCAGTTTAAACTAGACATTGCCAAAATGGCCGATTTATAGGCTTCCACGGCGGCTTCTGGGTTTTCAAACCGCTGACCACGCAATAAATCTTTAATTCTAGGGAACGTAAAAAAATCATTTGGACTCAGGTCAGGGCTGTATGGAGGATGGGACATCAACTCAACGTTTTCCTCGTTCAAAAATTGATTTGTTTTACGGGCGGTGTGGGAACTCGCATTATCGTGATGTAAGATGACACGTCGTGTGGGGTTCCCTCGGCGAAGTTCGGCCAGCATCTCTGGCAAACAAACTGTAATATACCAATCAGCGGTAACCGTTCTTTGTTCTTGTAAAGGAATTGTGGCAATATGTCCTTTTTTTGAGACGAACGAAGCCACCATTTTCTTCGACACGCTGCGGGAACGCACAACTTTCGTTGGTTTGACCTCGTCATCGAAGACCCAAACTGCCGACTGGTGCTTTCTTTCAGGCTCATAGGAATAAATCCAGGATTCGTCACCCGAGACAATATTATAAACGGCTTTTGACCTTCCTCCATTGTAGCGTTTTAGAGTAGATCGGCACCAATCAATACGAGCCGCCTTTTGCTCTTCTGACAAATTATGGGGTACCCACCGGGAAATCAATTTTCTGACACCCAACTCACTATGCAGAATAGTGTGGATTGCAGTCATTCCAATGCCTATGGTTGCCCGAATCTGGTCGTATGTCACATGTCTATCTTCTTTTAGTATTTTTTCCACAGCCGCGACATTTTCAGGCGACACCGCTGTTTTCGGCCGACCTGTTGAAGGTACGGTGCTGAGAGAGGCACGACCCCGTCGAAACTCTGCATACCAACGATATATTGTCGTTTGACTAGGTGCTTCAATTTCATATATAGAAACAAGCTCATTAAGACAGTTATCTGGAGATAACCCTCGACGAAAGTTGTGATAAATAATTGCACGAAAATTTTCACGCGTGAGCTCCATTTTGTCCATCGACTTGTCAATTTGAAAATGGAATTAAAAAAATATGACGTTATTTTTTTTAATTGTGAAAACGGCATCGTGACTGTCAGTCGCCAGTACGCATGTGATAAAAAAGGATTTAATGTAACTCAGTTTAAAGTACTTTATTCTCGATCATTTCGGTGTGCCCCTCGTACAATCTCTGGGGTCTGCCTTAAACTGGCTTACAGTCCGCGATTGCGTGCGATAGGCAAATCCCGCGTTCGTCTTGCCAGCAATATAAAATGGCCTAATACGACCGATCCAGATGCCATTTGGGAAAATTATTCGCCAAGTTTGGGCCATAGGGGCGACGCGAGTTTGATAATGGTTTTGTAATCGTTACTTACACGTCACCTAGTTTGGAAGTGTTTTGAGAACTGTTTTTTGATAATCTGGTGGGTATTTGTAACCAATTTGAACTATGCTGCGAAAACAAGCAAAATGCGAGTGTTTCAAGAAGAAGAATTGTTCATTTCGAATCCCGAAAATCATGTCATTTTCTTGAAAATACGGTATCCTCACAGCATTTTTGTTTATAATTTTTATTGGGTATTCTTGTTACTAACAAAAGAAAAACCCCACAACTCGAATAATAAATCATAAATGTGACGTTCTTTTATTCACTTTTGATGGGTAAAGAACATTCAAAATTCGTTTACGTTTCGGCATTTCAGAGGCTCCATTTTAATTTAGTTTCGTCAATAAAATATTGTGAAGGGTAATGAAAAACAAATGAAGGAGAGGTAATTAAACATCTCGGGGCGTTGTTTTCCTTTGTTTTGGCTATTTGTATGGCGGCTTTATTTTTAACCGACTTCGAAAAGGAGAGATTTTTAAATTCAAGTGTATTTTTAATATTCCCCGATATTAGTCATTTATTATGCAATGCTGCAAAGTTTTTGTTTGGCGCGAGTGGATGTAACGAAACCCGAGCAAGTGAAGGATTCTATGATTGAACCACGATCGAAGGGAATGGTTCAAAAGAAGAATCCTGAGCGTCTCGAGGGATTCAAGGCACGAGACACTAAGAAACTTTGCTGCCGAGCGAAACACCACTTTACACCTCGCTACAGCGAGAGAAATGGTGGATGGAAGAAAAACTGTTTTTTATTTAGCAACGAACGAGCGCATAACCCCAAGAAATACATCCTTTTCGAGCAAGTGATGTGAAAAATATAGTTGCCACTCGTGAATGTACGATCGTTATTTTATTCAAAACACATTTGAACGCGGTGACTGTTTAAAAATATTCTATTAAAGAAGTTTTGGGTTTTGCAATACGTATCTGTAAAATAAATAGCATTTTTGCTTTACTTTTCTTCTTCTCATCTTTCAGTTAGGAAAAAATGAAATAATGAATAGTTATATAATTACCTACTGTATTTATTTCGTCTTAAAAAGCAAAATTGTATTTTCAAAACCTGCTCTTATCGTTCATCATCTTTAGTAACTAAGCAGTGTTTAAATAGCTAAAGTCTTACTAACTTAAACTAAAAATAAAACAGTGTGTTCACTCCACTTTACTGAACAACTCAAGCGTGGGGGTCATAATTGTTCAAAAGCCCGACGCCAATCCTTTATTTAGACCGAGTTTCTGATCGCTCTCGAACGATAGGCACCTGATAAAAAAGCACATTGTGTCAACATCGCACAGAGGCACAGCTTCATACTACTGCGGGACGATAGGCTCACTAAGTCACTACTCTGTAAGGTGCGATGTTATGTGCTCATACCACATGTGTGGTCGTTTAAACGATTCCGTCAGGTGCTACCCGTAGTTTGAGCATCATCCACAGTGCTATGTAAATACACTTGCACCATTAAAACAACTCCCTCGGTTGCATGCATGTAGTGCTCCTATTTCCCAGATTAGACTATAGAAATTTACGGAAGACGTTTCGTTTCAAAATTAGTATAAGATTCAATAGTTCATTTAGTTAATGCAGACAAAATCGTATAAAAAGGTTAGGACTACGAAAACTTCGTTTACATGTCTTTTTTTAAACTACAAGTGCTTTTAGAAGGGCCATTATTGACAAGAAAATGCACTGCAAGAAACTTGGCAGAAAGTCATTCTTTTAAAACAAATACTACTAATATTATGTTTATGATAAACTAAATTTAGAAAGAATTTATAGGTACCATCTATCTTCTCCATCTTTCTTCTTTCTGCTTCTAGCTTCTTTATTCTTCCATGCTGGTCTGGGAGCAAAAAACAAACAGAATATACCAGTTGCTTCTCTGCTCGCGCAGATGGTAAAAGCCCATCGAGGGAATGGGCGAAAATCATAGGAATCATGTTATAGGCGATGAGACTAGCAACCCATCACTATTTTGAGTCCATTTTCCACCTATACGGGCTATACGCCCACAATCTTGCTAAATGTGGCCTGTAGGTACCTGTTACCTTAGGCTCTGTCTACCCCGTAAGGAATAAAGACGTGATTTGTGTATGTATGTGTATCTTCTGAGACGCATAGGGTCCCCAAGTTAAGTATCTAATATTAAAACCAAACATATATTATTATTTTGGTCCGTCTAACGGTTGACAACTCCCTTAAAAAAATACATATGGCACCGTTCAACGAACACATAGTCGTGCCCGATGCGAAACAGTCCCTCTGTTGAATATTGAGATGTACTGATGTGACATCAGCGTCGCTTGTTGTCGTGACATTTTTGTCTTGTAATAAATATAGGATCACGGTTAAGGTCACGTCCTTGACTTTTTCCTAAAATATATCCGAGCAAAGGGTTTCAGAGCGATAATGCAAAAGAACACTCAGACTTAGTCAGCGAGTTCGGAGCTTTTGCAAGGGATATTGGGACCGTGCGCGACGACAGCGCCACGTGATAGGCGGCCATTATGGACAATATTGTCACCGCTGTCAAACAAGAAGTAAGTAAATATTGTGAAAAATAATAATGAAATCTTGTGTTATTTTACTATATTACACAATTTTGGACAATGGTAGTCAGTAACATTATTGCCAATAATATTAAAATTGTTGTTTTCAGTGAAATTTTAGAGGTTAGGTAACTTAATTTTTTTTACTTGCGGCAAATATCCACTTATTTCTTTGGCCTCGTTTCCACCATGGTCTTGGAAATTGGTAAAATTTACAGTCGCTATTCTTCTTGGTGTTATTACAATTCACAACAACACATCTTGCCAGGACCATATTTTTATCTCAAAAACGATTAGAAAATGTTTACTGCAATATGGATTTGACAGCTCAAGTCAGCGACAAAAATGACAATTTTAGCCGTAGCGAGCGCTGTGATCGTTTAGGCTACCCCCTCCACCCGCTTTGCACTCTGCCAATAAGTGTGGAATGTTTTGTGTGGGAAGTATTCTAAATACTGAAGACAGGTAAATTTATTCAAAACTAGCTGTTGCCCGCGGCTTCGCCCCCGATCCAACTTCTTTTTTCAAAAAATATATCATACGGACCTTGTCCTGCCAATAGCGAACACATCAAAAAAACATATCCTATTTGATCCAGTTTTTCGGAAGTTATGCGTACCTACATACATTTTCGAGATTCTTTTTTATTTATATAGATATAGATTAACAAATCTTTTTAGATTTTTGAAAATACGATTGCAACACCCGGGAATCGAATCGGCTGAAATACGAAAACTAACATCGTATACTTTTATGGCATCTTTCGATACCTGGGTATCGAACAAATCCGCGTAATTTTTTTAACGCCACCTAGGTCTGGACCTAGGTGGCGTTAAAAAATTACGCCTCGTATTTAATAGTAATTTTAAAAAGAAACCTTTCTATAAAATGTCTGTCTATATTAATTACATATTTAGCAACAGAAAACCTTGAAACTAAAACCTTAAACAAGTTTAGAATTTCCGTTAAGAAGCCTCACAATTAATTTGAATTTGTTCGTAATAAGACACCTTATGCTTTATTTTAACCATAAGACGCTCAAAATGATAAAACGCTTTTTAATAAATTAAGTACTTATGTCTCTTTCAATTTTTCATAACTTCAAAACTCCATTTAGGACCTGAGACTGAATTTTAAATACCTGAGATGTAGTTAATGGCTCAGGTTTATGATAGAGAGAAATGAAAGTTGGAAGCCAGAGTGAATGAACCAGTAAACCATTCAGTTGACTGCCTTATGAACAGAGTTGCGCTATTGTGATCTCTGTCGCGTACTGTATATGCTGTGAATGAATCGTTCTTTGGTCCTCCAGCACTTTGTTCTTTGATATGCCAACCTGTTGTTTTTGAACAATTTAGTTTTCCCTCCTTTTTTATTTTTTGTTTATTGTAACTATTTAATTAATTTATGTATTTCTTTAATTACACATAAGTCGGGTTCTATCTATGTATTGCATTGTTTTCGTAAAAGTTTATGGATTATGTAGTATATTTTATCTGTGTATCGTTTCGTGAGTCATAGACGGTTCTGGCTGAAAATCAGTGCTGCAGGTGTCTAACGCCTCAGCGTATTGCTGAGCCAGCGACCGTTTCACTTTTGCGAAGACACACAACGCTGATGATCTATTTTTCATGTCTATGTTTTTTATTGTTATACCTTGTTTATTTTCTATAAAATTGTGTATATTATCATATTTGTGTGTCGTGCAAAAAGGAATAAATGTATTCTTTCTTTCTTTCTTTCTTTCTTTGGTGTCTGCCCAAAAAGTATCCCGGCCACTATCGTAGTGCCCGGTATAACTTACAATAACATTTTATATGATTGTCTCCCGCCACGGTAAGCCACTCCAGTGCGTTTCTTTTAGTGGATTTACATTTATATTACCCGAGTTTACCTGGGACCCGCTGCATATGGAATGAAACAGCCAGATGCCATTTTCCACCCCTTTGCACCGCTTCGAATTAGTGGTCACGTGGTAATAGTACATTGTGTATTGAGGGCGGTAAGTAAGGCATTACGATCGAGACTCTAGTAGAAGCCCGAAGTCGAAGACTGTATGTTTTGTGTTTACGTGCAAGTGTGATGAAAATATATTTTCGTCGCCTCGGGCTTTAAGTAGCAGTTTACAGCCCACTTACGCGACCGGAAATTTACACTTCCTGGCCAGGGGAAGACTTAAAATTGTGTACATACCTTGGGCGGTGATAAAGAAAGCCTTAGGTCGCATGTTTATCACCCTCGCCTTTGCTTCGTGCGACAAGTTCCTGCGATCTGTGACGATAAGGTAAGAATATAAAAATCAAGCAAATTAATATTGAGTAATAGTAAGTACCAACGAAATAGATTTACTATGTTTCTTACGGAATAGATTTTTCTGACGGTACTTGATGATTGTATTGTCATTTAAAGCTCTATTCATGTATACCAAATTTCAAGTCTGAAATTGGACCAAAATTGATTTGTAACATTTGTAGCAGACAAATTAAACGAAGATGATAATGAATAGTAAAGTAGCTTAAAGTAGCAATATTTTTAAATAAAAGATATTTCAAGTACTTACGTAAATTCAAAACTTAGCTCTGAGCAATTTATTTGAAAAGAAAAATATATTTATACCTATATAATAACATGTCTTCGATTGAGACTGAAATTGATTAAATAACTTTATATTGAAAGAAGCCAGACATTCCTGATAACGGTTCAAAGCAATTTCTTTGAATCCGTAATATTCTTATGTAATAAATAATCTCATTTAAATCTCTATAGCATCTCTCTCTTTATCAGACCAAGTAAAATTTAAATTTGCTTATCGGTGCACATAGGTTACATTATAAATATTTGGATGGATTAAAGGACAACGGGGGAGGCTTTTTCCCAGTAGTGGGACTCTAAAACTCTCCGGTGTATACAGTTACACGCACACTAGTACTAGAATAGAACTAGTCAAGCTACGAACACACGCACGTTACGAGGCATAAAGTAAACCGGCCTCAGATAGCTGTTCGCAATGCTGTATTCACTTTTTCGTATGGTCTGAGCTCTCAGGCTCATAAAAATTTATAAGTATGTGACGCGTGTGTTGACTTGGTTAAAAAAAACTTTAAATTCATATCAATTGCCAGGATAGTAAATATTTAACGCAATTGCTCTTTATGTCGACGCGACAGATTAAAAATTAACAGCGTCGCTATATCCAGGGCGTAGAAGTGGATAACGGGTGACAGTTCAACCCCGGGTGGCCAATGCGGCAGCCTCTGTCAGCTCGGAACACTAT
Organism: Pandemis corylana; assembly: GCA_949127965.1. Taxonomy (NCBI): domain Eukaryota; kingdom Metazoa; phylum Arthropoda; class Insecta; order Lepidoptera; family Tortricidae; genus Pandemis; species Pandemis corylana. The sequence goes on along the minus strand of OX421859.1, from coordinate 5,181,286 downwards.
TATAAGAGCCAATCTTCCTAACAGTACAACGAAGTATTTCAAAAACAGTATGTATTTTATTCATAATGTACTTAATGTATGTACTTCCATGCTGGTCTGCGAGCAAAGAGAAAACATAGAATGTACCAGTTGCTACTCTTCCCGCGCAGATGGTAAAAACCCATTGAGGGAATGGGCGAAAATCATAAGAATCATGTTATAGGCGATGCGGCTAGCAACCCATCACTATTTTGATTGCACTTTCCACCTCTACGCCCTCAGTGTCTTGCTAAACGTGACCTCTAGGTCTTGTTACCTTAGGCTCTGTCTACCCCGTAAGGGATAAAGACGTGATTTGTGTGTGTGTAATAAAAAGTGGTACCAAGTAAGAAAGTCTGCTGTTGAAAATTATTTGTTTACAATAAAAGCAACATTTTAATAATCATTAATACTGGTAGTAACTAAAGTCTTTTGTAGTAACAATTCTATGCACCAAGAATATTAAGGATCTCCGTAACCAACCGAGACTATAGGGTTTGAAATAAAAACCTATTCGGGATGTTTACCAAATTCTATTAAATTTCGGAGATATGAGACGGAATAAAAGACACGCTTGATGTTTGAAGCAACAACACATAATTTGTAACAATATTTTGCCCAGTTTAGTCATAAATTGTTTCTAAAATGTTGTCTCTTTACAATTTCCAAAAAATACCCGATATTATCGTAAAATCCAATGTAAACATATTCGTAACCGTGACTGAAAACGGAATGTAGAATAGGTACTCGTAGTATATATTTATACTTAAGTACATTATAATTCATGATATCCACGTCAGCATGAGCAATAGCATCGAAAACTGCGTAAGCATCTAAAGTTGACGATATAAAAGTTCTGCAACGAAGCAGGGCGTATCGTCGCGCGCGTGTTAGCACAAACTCACCGAGTGATTTATTTAGCTCAAAGTAATCCGCTTAAAACCTTCACAATTCGTTAACGTAAAAGCAAGGTAACCAAACAAAAGTCCATTTGAACGGGATAATGCTGGAGCGGTTAGCGGCCCTAATTCGAAAACAATTAAGGCGTGGGGACCGACCGATTAAATTGAAATATAAATTGATCGTTTGTGTAGTTAAGTATTAAATAGGCTCGGGATAGAAGGCTCTACCTAATCCTTGTATAAAAATGTCATGTACTTATCATTGTGAGTTCTTGCTTTGTGTCGTTTTGACCTCTTATTAACTAATTATAGGCACTTTCATTGTTTCCATCTTCCTAGCTTTAGTTAGTGATCATATTCGTCAATTTTGGCAATGATCAGTATGAAGCAGTGAAGAAAGTAGTAGAAATAAACCGCTTCGTGACTTTACCCACTTACGATATCCTTCTCACGATCTAACGTTCGAACTTGTTCAATGCGCTGTCGAACAAATTTGCAATGCTACTTGACATTCCCCGAGAAAAAATTCCACCATGTGTCATGAACTCATGAATCAATTATTTCGATATTTAATATCTAACCTTTATTTTTGATTCATTAAATCTTTGTTTTTAAAACCAATCATGTTCTTAGAATTATAATTAAACCGAAACAAAGTAAGCTTGTATTTCTTAGATAGTGTCTTGTCGGGGTCTGGGCAGCCCCTTTTAATTCTCGCAAGAATTAGAATAACTTTCGTAGACATGGGAAACCCATTATTGGCGACAGAGCTTCGCGGTTCTTTCTCGAACAGGCACTTGCTTCAAGTATAATGTATTTTAAAGAGATTGTCTACTCCGGAAATCACTTTTAGTTTGCCGTGCTCGGTTTGAAGTTTTGCTTTTAAATCTACATCTTGTGTTGTGAAAGCAGATTTTAAAGTTGACTTCATTTGTTTGATAGCATCGATTTATAAATCCCTTTATTTATGAAGTTACTTAAAAGCTTCGTAACAAATTTAAACATACCTATTTACCAGGCGGTCATTGAATAAACATAACACAGAGCATCTAGTCCAAGTTAAAATTGCGAAAATCTCAAGGCTGTGTTAATACCTATTGTAAAGAACAAATTTAATTTGAACACGTGAAAGAAATGCCAGATCTTAACCAGAATTACACGTTTCCTAACTCGTCCCTCTCCTGGCTATTAATAACATTTCACTGCTTTATCGAACGAATTGCAATCAAGACTTCAATCGTTTTTTACTGTTTTACATGTTTCTTGTTGAGATATATTATCTTAAAAGAATAATACCACGAATACATGAAAATGCAATAGCAAAAGCAGAATTACGAGAACATAGGATACATAATACTACAAACTGCAATGTCCACTCGAGCGCTTTCCCCACTACATTCCACCATCGCTTAGTTCCAGTATTAAACCTATTATGTGCACTACAAAGCCAATGTTCTATGGAACAAATAGGAGTCTCTCGATAAATCTATTTCCAGTATAATTAAGCTCAACGGCATTGTCGGTTAAGGCCTAATTTCAACCCACACGAAATCCCCGACATATTTAATTTCCTCATTAAGTGAAGCGATTAAATAAATTGCGTACGCCATGCCGATGAAGTTAATAAGTGCTTTAGACTATCGCAACTCATCCCGGCAACTGCAAATTCAGTGCGTCTATCTCTTTCATACCGCGCTTGTGAGATAAGGATATCATGTTCGGATCAGTTACAGCCGTACTTTGATAACCGTGCTTATCGGCCTATTCACACTCTTGATTCGCTCCTCGATGCAATATTGCATTGCAGTTTTTTTTTCTGACAATTCGATTAAGTAGGCGCGTATGAATATTTGAGTAAAATAAAACGATGATGGTGGATGATGGGGATGATGGTTCGTGTATCGAAATAATTCTTCAGCAAAAGATAATTCTTTAACCTATAAAAATATATACAACAAATTATAAATTAAAATACTATACAATTATAAATAGAGTTTTAATGCTGAAACGCACGCTGATGCGTGATGCTTAGTGATCTAATTATGATGCAGTAAGCATCAGGGGCCCGATTTTTGAAAGCACATCACTCGAAAGTCTTACTCGAAAGTAAGTAAATGCTTTATTGTACAAATATAAAGAAACAGATACAATTGACAAAAAAATAAAAATAACATTAATACATGCACAAAGGCGAACTTATCCCTATACGGGATCTCTACCAGTTAACCTTATAAATCCGTAAAAGTGGTATAAGTCCGTTTATATCTTCAAAACTACAGCTCTAATCAAATTTTTGACTAAGTCACAAGATTAATGAGAGCCGTAAGTATCTTCTAAGCGACTCGTATTTCAAATTCAGCACAATTTTTCACCAATTTCGAGTGGTATTTTCACACATATGCTTTCAAAAATCGGGCTCCTGAGCCTTTTTGGACCCGGCCTTGCTCAATTTCATGTCTTTAGTATTTAGTATGATATTATTTGAAAGCTTCTTATGTATGTTTTGATAACTAAAACTAGCCCTGAATTAACTGAGACGAAACCGAACGAAACGCTTATTAAATCTTCTGTTAACTTGACATTCGTTTACCTTTATCCATCATTGTTTGACATTCACATTTAGTGCGAGAATAGAACATAACTGTTGTATTTTTTTATGAATAAGGAGGTTAATCAAAGGCTAAAACACGTATAGAATAACCAGTAAAAAAACACGTTGCCAAGATTACCCTCAGATTGCTCTTGCAATTTTTCCCTCGTTTCATTTATCAACCGTGTTTTACCGCTGCTTACCGTTTCACGCAAATTTCCAATTTCCCCGCAACCGGCGACGCATGTACGATTGCAATATCCGCTGCATCAGTTCGCCTCTTTGACAGCTCGTTATGCGGCCGTGGTGTCATATCTCTCTCTGACATGACAGCGAGTTTACTTTCGGAATTCACACATACATAATTAATCACGTTTTTATCGTGTGGGGAAAAGCTACAATAGGGAGATCTCTCTCCAGGCAGATGTTATACCTGGGAAACGAAGTCCGAAGAAAGAGAGAGAGAGAGAAACTTCGTAGGCGTGATGTAGAACATTGTGACATTACTGGCGCTAGCTACTCGTGCGACGTAGCAGTTTATGTAGTTGATGAATAGGTGGCGCTAGGGTCGTACAATTCCTTACAGAATAGACGGGGCTCAAGGTAACAATAACACACCATTGGCCACGTTTAGCATAATTGTGGGCGTAAAGGTGGAAAGTGGAATCAAAATGGTGATGGGTTGGTAACTACATCGCCCATAAGATGAATGCAAGGATTTTCGCTTATTACCTCTATGCGATTTTACGATCTGCACGGGAAGAGAAACAGCTGGTGCATTCTAAGTTTTTTCTTTGCTTCCAGACCAGTATGGAAGTTATTCCTAATTCAAGGAGTATTCATTTCCGTGCAACTTGTAGTTTAACAGTTGACTGCAAAAAGTCTTTAAGAGTTTTAATCTCGATATATTAGGTACTATTAACAACCATAACACCTAGTAAAAGAGTCATTAATCTTCAAAAAAAAATTTGCATTCTTAAGATCTTCCGTTTCGGTATATTTTTAATGGCAACTATCAAGAAGTTTCCAAAATACGATCTCGCGTCGTTTGTAAGGCTTTATTTGCGACGATTTTAATGAAGTGTTGGTCAAATATATTGTGTATATATATAATGTTGTATATTTTATTTATTGTGTATTAGTTTATCGTATTTATCTATTATGTGTAGTTTATTATTATATCTTACATTATTAAGAATTTAGACATTAAGGAATATTTTAGGTTTCGATCGGTTCCTTTACTTTTTCTGTGTGTCTACTCTTGCTTAATACTTATGTCCTATCAATCGTGCAAAGGTTAACTGGAAGATATCCCTTTTAGAGATAAGTTCGACTTTGTGCATGTGTGTTGTTCTGTATATTCAACTTTTTCTCCTGTTTTATTGTACAATAAAGAGTTATACATACATACAAACAAAAAGAGATTACAAAGTGTAGGAATTGCAACTACACAAAATACATACTTGATCTAACAGAAATAGTTCAACCGAGCTTTATGCATAATATGAACGTCCTTACACAGCATTTGTTAGTGTATGTTCAGTACATACATACATAAATCACGTCTTTATCCCTTACGGGGTAGACAGAGCCTAAGGTGACAAGACCTAAAGACCACGTTTAGCATGATTGTGGCCGTATGGATGGAAAGGGGAATCAAGTGATGGGTCGCTATAACATGATCTCTAAGATTTTCACCCAATCCCTCGATGGGCTTATACCATCTGCGCGGGAAGAGAAGCAACTGGTACATTCTATGTTTTTTCTTTGCTCCCAGACCAGCATGGAAGAACAACCAGTATATACATAACGCAATATGTGACGTTACACATAGTCTTTGCCCCATTTCACAATAGTCGTACGGTTGTGCACAATCAGTGTAACAAAGGCTGCCATGGGATTTGTGAGAGCTAGGGCCACTTTACATGTTGTACTTCTAAAGTAAGTAACGAAGACAGTTTGAAATGTTGCAAATTACTGAAATAGGTAAAGACACTAAAGTTAAATTCATTTAGGTACTATTGGATTTCGATTGTACTTTAAGTTATAGTTGCGCCGTAGGGAGAATTAATGGTTAATTTTGGAAATATTAAATTTAAAGGGACGACTTCCACGTGCCAAGATATAAATATAAGACTTACTTGAAATTTGTTGCCAGTGGTTCTTGCACTCATGAACCCCTCCTCTGCGTTGTAAACTTTGTTTTTTCTTTACTTTATTTATATTTAATTATTATAATTTAATGAGATACATATATTTTCAACTGACGTTAGACACATTCTTCTTCTTTTTTATACAATACACATAATAAATTTTGACGGAAGCCCCCAGTGCAAAGAGAATTTACATATAAAAAAGTACTCGCTCTGCGGCGCTGACAGTTAAGTTTTTTATATTAAATGAGAAAGTGGGTCATTTTTTGATAATTAATTACCACTGTCCATAAACACCGACAAAACCAGAGGGATTGCTGATGTGTTACCAGCTTAGAGAGATAAAATACTTCGTGTACTCGTAATTTCCCCAGCCGTCTTACTTTCTGCACTGGAAGATTAGGTATAGTTCTGGTCGGCAGAGTTAGTAAAATATAAAAAGGGATTAGATGGCCGTGGTAGCCTAGTGGTTTCACCTGTGGCCTCTCAAGCAGAGGGTCGTAGGTTCGAATCTTGGAACAGATCAACCAACTAATCGCAATCATGGTCGTAATCCGATGAAAGAGCTGTAGCTGTTGAAGTCGAAACGGAGTCACGATTCTCGGCAATGCGGGACCGATTTAAAAAATGGAACCGTTTGCACTTAATGCCATATTTTAAAATTCCTAAAAAAAGTCCCTATATGTCAAAAACAAATCACAGTTTTTTAACCCAAGATCAAATTATCATTTAATTTAAAAGTGTTTTTAAAACAACTCTTACCTAGCTTTCCTAATGCATTTCCTAGAAGCTTCGTAACTCGTTTTAAAGTTGGCATAAAATCATTTAAAACTACCCACTCGAGAGCGAAGCCTGGAAAAAATAACAGCGCACTTTGTACTTTGTCCGCAACGGACCGGTTTATCTTTTCACTTTTGTCCATTATAGTTTGTTATGAATTGGAATTAGCAGCAGAAGCGTAAACAATGCCGCAAAGTAAACAGCCAGCGGGTGGTAGATAATAAAAATGTAAATTGGTACAGCAAAGCGGGCCAAAATAGCACGCTTAGTTAGCTTACGATGCTACAGGGCATATTACACTATGGGTCTACTTGAATTAATTTTTTAAATCTGGCGTTACTGTGTGGAGGTCCGATTTAACTTCGATCTAATCCAATCTTTTAGCTGCAGTACAAATACGTACTTGATGATGATGATATCCTGTGGTCCCTTGGCAGGGACAAAGGGTTTGAAGTAGAGACTTCGACGCGTCGCGGTCCTGTGCACTGGTTTCAAAGTCTTGGTAGCTCGGCTGCTCTAAGCTAACTTCAAGTATCTCAATATTTTTCCGTTTTACTTTTTTTGAATATTTAGAAACAGCTGCTGCAACCAACTTAGGAGTTCTCTTCTACATCATCATGTCAGCCGTAGGACGTCCACTGCTGGATATAGGCCTCCTCCATAGACCTCCAGTTGCCTCGGTTGGAAGCGGCTTGCATCCACCGTGCTCTTCCACATACTTACTGGTAAATAATTCAGTTTATTGAAAATAAATAAAGTAACGAACAAGAATAAAAATCTTACAACAATAAAATCGGAGACACTGTAGGCAAATTACAATGCAGGTCGAGAGTCCGCAAAATAAATCTATTCATAATTTACCACTAAAACGCTTATCTGCACGCAATAAATAAAACTCAGCTTAACTAGAATTGTTTGAGAAAGGTTTTAAAAGCCGATTTGCAAGCGGTTTTTAAATAAATTTTGCGCATTCTGTATAATTACCTATTCTAAGTTTTGCTTTTTTAAGATAGTGAAAGATTTCTAAACGTTTGATTCTGTGGAATAGAGTGTTTAACCATTAATTAAATTAGGTTTTTTAACTGTAACCCTGCGCCAAGTATGCGCATAATGTGTGAGTATGATCTTTCTTCTTAAACTTAAGAGCTAGGCTCTTGTCGGTGGAGCAATTTCCATGTGGTCCTTTCCAGGGCCTTTTCTTTGACTTCTTGATACGAAACGACTATCCTCTCTTTCACGTGGTCCATAAATGTTCTTCTTGGTCTTCCTCTCTTCCGCTTGCCTTCAACCTTTCCTTCAATTATGGTCTTAATGTGTTCGTCGTGTCGTGTCAGGTGTCCCAACATCTTTTCTCTTCTGTTCTCGATGGTCTTCAACAGGCACCCCTTTTTATTCACTCGATCAAGCACTTTCTCATTCTACACTTTCTGGCTCCAGCTAATCCTCTCCATCCGCCGCCAGCACCACATTTCGAACGCTTCCAGAGGCTCTCCATCCCGTTTGTGTCATTGTCCACGTTTCGCAGCCGTATAGTGCTATGCTCCAAATGTACACTTTTATAAGCCTGTTTCTGGTACGACTTGATATTCTGGCTTTAAATCGACATTTATTGAAAGCCCTTTTTGCCAAGGCTATTCTTGTTATAATTTCTAGTGTATATCTGGAGTCATTTGTAATTATGTTGCCTAAGTATGATCAAAGTAAATAATATTCACTAAAGATGTGCCCAGTAGTAATTAAACGTAATATAAAAATACGATTCGGTCATACGGTGAAGTAATGCATAATGTAACTTCAGTATAATGTATACGTAGTCGTATTCCGTATTCCAACCTACTTACATTGACCTTTCTTTGACCCCGTTCGAGCAGCATTTACCTATTTTAACCCGCTGTTTTATTTTTCATAAAGATGTTATTTTTAAATACTTGATCTTTGCATGTTTGTGCTATGTTTTAATTTTCCTTATACAGTCTCAAACATGGCCGCTAAAAGCCATAACAACACACCAAACTCATTCATTAGAGAGCGAAGCGTTTCAAAATGTATAACAAAACAACTCATCTTTGAATTTCAAAGCTTCTATTTGAAGCTTTATTTTAAACACACGGAAGCATTTTGTTTATTTCATTTGCTACAATTTGCGAAGATTCTCGTAATTTGGAGTGTTTAATAAACAAATATGCTAACATTCAAGTTCTTTCTTCACAGCAACTTGCATTGTCACCCCATCTACATAATTATAATAGCCGTACCTTTCCAATTTCATGTCAATCCAAATTTAGGCGAGTAAAAAAAAACCCGATTATATTCCTATTACTTAACTAAAAAATTAGTTTTATATCTTTTATAGCCATTCTTTCTACATCCCTTTGATCATCTTCATTAAGATCAAGAATCAATTAAGAAACGCGTGCCAACCTTTTAAAATAATTATATTTCTACGTAATAACGCCTTTGTCACAACAAAGCTCTCTGCGACAACTTTACCAAAGAAACATCCCTAAATGAAGTTTATTCTCAAGACAGATACCTAATTCCCGGCACCAAAGCTCAGTGCAGTCATTTAAATCTTCCGAGATTAAAATTATAGCCTAACATCTCGTTACGCAGACAGCGAGTATTTCAAGAGCTTGAGTCGTGTTTCCGTGGAATTATTGCTCTCTCCCCGGCCGTTTAAATAATCTCAACGTGCAATAAAAGCTGGTCAAGCAATATATTGCAAGTTCACCGCCAGCGTTACGCAAACACCCTGGCTAGTGCTTCGGGCAGGCGTTCGCCGAGGGTTGTCGGTTGTCGATAACGTTTTAGGCTGTTACCACACGAGGGCTGATCAAAGGGCTTCCGTTTTAGTAAAAGGCGTCCTTTATGTTTCGGTCTGGCCAGACGTTTTTGAGATCACTGATAAAAATCAGTGAAGAGTGAAGTATCTTGCTATGTTTAAACGTAAATCTTTCCAGTTATAGTTTTTAGAGCAACACTTGAAATTGTATTTGAACTTTTAACTAGTGCGTATCGCACGGCAAACGAGCCTTTTGATTGATCGAGTCAATATTGCTACATGCATTTGCTCGTTATGTATTTGTTCAGTTCATTCACGATACCTCACAGAGAAAGCTAGTGAAAGAATACTGGCGAGCATAAACAGAATTGGAAAGTACTAAATACCTGGCAGTAGTCGAAAAATTAAAACAATAAAAGATCGCCGCAAGCTTTCTAAGTTCAAACGTCAACCTCAACTATTACAAAAAAAAAACACTGGCCGAAAATTCAACTAATCTAGCATCTTTTCGGCCAGAGTGGCCAGACGCTTGCGCAGTAATCTAACCACAAGTAATAGTCTGCCGACCAAGGGCGACCTGCCCCTTGGCGAACATCGGGCTCAAGTAGTTGAAGTTACAATGTTTCGTACACTATGAAAATGTGCGATTACATCTAATAGCTATGTGAAAAGTTGCACTGAAAATGTGTCAAGCGAGGCTTATTAGAGACTAAGTTATGCTCGAGGGAAGCAGTATTCTCTGCGACATGACCATAACAGTTATTTTTAGTAAGTGCGTGTGGTTAATGTCGTTAAAGCGTATAATAGTACATTATGATACAAGTGTGCTATGTTGGTAATTACACACGAGGCGTATTGTACGCGCGAGCGATAGCGAGCGCGGGTAAGAGAGCTGAGATGTGTAATTACCAAAGCACACGCGTCGCATACGACGTTTTTCAACACATTTGCGAGGAAAAATAAATAAAATTTAGTTAATAAAAGGACTTTAAGAACTTTAGTTTACCTTTGTTACCAGACATTGCTTACCTGGAGCTGTTTTAGAACTTTACTTTATCATTTGGTAATTAACACCTTGGATTTCATACTGATATAACTGTCCGAACATTGTCCGAACATATTTTAGTATTTCCAGCGACGGACACTGCATTTCTTTATTGCTTGAACTCGTAATTTTTAAAGTAATAAAATAACAAAGTCTGAATCAACAATATCAGTGAAAAATGGCGGTTGATATTATTTCTCCGCGCCAATCCGCGCGCAGCACTCGCGCATGCGCGCTGTGCACTTAGCACGCGCGTGACGAAGACACTGACACAGACTGCTAAACAGCCTAATATTAAAATTATAATAAAAAATAATTAATCAATGCCTGAGATTGCAAATTATGTTCAGTTTTAGATAAAAATGAATAATTTGTCGAAATTAAATGTTTATTTATCATCTTTTCCCTAAAATAGTTTAATATTCACGAAAATATTCCTTGTTCCTACAGATAACTGAACTTTTTGCTGAGATTAAAAAATATATATATTACCGCACTCGTGCGGTAATATATTACAGCACTTGTGCGTAATAAGCTCAATTATGAGCTTAAATGCAGTGCTATAAGACTCAATTTACGAGCAAGTGTGTTGAAAATAAATAATCAAACCACTGGTGCCGAAAAAGAATATGAAAATAGTGACAATAGAGCAACCCTGCAGTACATCTATACATATAAAAGAAAGTCGTGTTAGTTACACTATTTATAACTCGAGAACGGCTTAACCGATTTGGCTGAAAATTGGTAGGGAGGTACCTTAGAACCAGGAGACGGACATAGGATACTTTTTATCCCGATTTTCCCACGGGATTGGAAAATTCCGAAATGTTGTACTAATAAAGCTACAGACATTAAATTTAGCATGCCTACACATTATTCCTTGATTAGTATAAAGATACACTTACAAAGGAATTTTTCAAATTTCCCACGGGATAAAAACACGAGGTAAATAATTAAGACTATAATTAGTAGATAATATTCCTAAAGGATCTGTAGGTGTTCTAAGAAGGGATTTTCCGAATTTCCTACGGGATAGGCAATAAAAACCTTATACTTGGAGACATGAGTGGATGTATGGGGTGTGTCGTCACTCTGACGTTATGTGCGCGGACGAAGTCGCGGGGAAAAGCTAGTATTATATAGATAAGCGGTTGCAAGAGGTTTTAATTCACAAATAGATGCATTGGACTTTTGTGGCTATTTACTTAGTTACTTTAGAGAACAGAGAACTATGAAATTATAAAGAGCTTGTAACCTTTTTTTAAAATACATAGTCATAAATAGTGTTCATTATTAAAACGAATGCACAGTATAATTTAGAAGTTCCATAAAGTTTTTTAAGCTTTTATCTAACTTAACTTTGTCTACTTATTTATTATATTGGTTGGATTACATCACTAAATGAAATTTGGCTCAATTACATTACCTTGAAATTTAGCATATTAGCTTCGATGACAAGTTTATCATTATTCTACAAAATACGTTTTAATACTCCTCTAATCAACTCAAAAGTTGACTGGAAGCGATCCTTAAAGGGACAGGTCCGTCATTGTACATGTATCTTAACGTTTGTCAGTTGTGTTCGTATTTTTTTATTTTTAATATTAAGTTTAGTGTTTACATACATACATACAAACATTTTACATTTATCACTACCGGCTTCCCTTATCCCCCCTTATCCTCTAAAATTCTCTTAATAAATAACTCTTAAAAGTTGCAAATGGATTAAACGTTAAGTAAAACTTAGAGGCCACGCAGAGCCAAGTTGCACAAGTTGGATCCGGTTTAATCTATTATAAGCTGTTAATCTCGTGCAGTGTTGAAGCTGTATTAGACTCAAGATGCGAGAGGCCGGACGCCCGCCGGCTTATCATTGCAGTGCTGCTATTTGCCTAATTTATATTTTCCTGGACGCTAGTTACATTTCTTAACTAACTTAAACGCAACTGGCGACCAAAGGGCCGGCAGCTGTCTCTCCCAACGAATAAGTATGTCGATTCGACGCGGGAATGCTGCCAGCCTTTTGGGCACCATACCACAGGGGCTCCATTTAGTTTTAATTTAGCTTTAAGAAACTAGTTCTATTTTAGATTTTAATTTAAAATTGCTCATTAATTGTAGGTATCCTTTTTGTTGTTATTTTATAACTTAGACAATATAATATTATCAACTGCATCGAAATATCGGGAGGTCCTTAAAGGCGACCACGAATCTTTGAAAACTTAATTGGGTTCAAAATCAAATGCCAGCCAAAAATTTATTTCAAATAGGCGGGAAAGGAGGACTCCTTTAATTTTTTTTTAAACTCAACATGTTTTTGAAAGGACCTTCATTGCCAAGAAAAATGAACCGTAAGAAGTTTCAAGTTTGGCAGAAAGTCATTTTTTCAAAATAATTGCTATAAGTATTTTCTGGGATGTATGGGGTCTCCTAAGAAAGGTAAGGTAAGTCTCGCTTACACTCGTAACTTGTGTCGCCAAGTAATTTGCTAAGCAATAGTTGGCAGCCATGTTAGTGGTAAGTATTTCTTAGAATGCCTTCCTTTAGATAGTTATTAACAATCTCTATTCTGCTGCGATGACAAAACTGTAAGCCGTTACAAAGAGGAAGTTAAAGCAGTTTTACTATATTAGAAGTTATTTTTAGATGAATGTCGTAATAGTCGTTCAAAATATTACTCCACAGGAAACGCAAAAATATGTTTAAAAATCTTACATCTAAATATTTATCTCACATTAATTTTTAAATCAATTTCATATCTCATTGACTTGAAATTTTGTACATAGAGGTCAAGTGACAATGTGTACTATGTTCAAATAATTCACAATTTCTTACAAAGGGTTTGGCCGTAGAACTAAACATTCTCAACTCAGAATAATGACAGAAATGATTGTATGGACCTTGTTTCCTTTGCTTATTATAAAGGGAAAAATATACGATTTCTGTATAAATTTATTTACAATCTTATTTACGTATCGTTTAATGGCTCTGAGCTGTATGCTTATGTAGCGAAGTAAATATCCTTCTCTCGACGTTCCCAGCTTTAATCCAGCTATAAACTAACATAGTCATAGCTTAGTGGCTCGATAGTGCATATTTTGCAGTGAATGGCCGGTCTCACCTATCGGGCGAGCCAGCGACCATAGCGCCGTCAATTTACTCGTATTGCGCTGTTGGCTTTAAAAGTTTCGCTTGGCAAGTAAACTGCAGTTTTCGTATGCAGCGTTAAATTTTACGCGATTTACTTTGGTAAATGCTTAACAGACAAAAATTTGGGACATGTATAGAAAAAGAGAACAAACAAAAACAAAAAGCGTACAAATAACTGCTAAAACAAAAAAGCTTTTGAGTGTATTGCTGTCAATACATTTTTGTTGAATGAATCAGTAGGCTTATTATCTAACTCGCTCGCAATCGCCATCGTGTTCATTTTGACAGTTCATGTATGGGCTGACAATTGGCATCGGAATCAGCTATCTGTCACATTCATACAAGAAGTTTATAAGCTTGATTACAATCATGCATGCTGTTAAATATACAGGTGGCATGGTCTAACGTATAATAAACCCTTGGTTAATAAACTGTCTTTAATTTTTTTAAGTTCTACAATATATTTTGTGACACCACTTTTTTCATCAAGAAATTACTAACCCTCCCAGTATAAAAAAATACAAATTATTCTTTACTAGCAAAGTGAATCTGACACGTGAAAATGTCATGTCCAGTAAAATATGGCTTAAAAGTATTGACCGAAGCGTTTCCGAAGCGAAAAGTAATCACGTTAAACGATGGTCCAAGCGAGTCCAATGCACACAATACTTGGCGTACTCTATTCGCCACGGCACTTTGAGTATACTGTCTGAGCCAGGCGTCCGCTCCGGTTAAAAACCGTAAAACGGTGCAGGCGTACAGAGGGCGACTTCGGAATTCGATTTTTAAAATTCGTCCCTCTCACTCACAAATTAAATGACTATTAGTATGAGCGGATCGACGCAAACGAAATTCGAAAATCAAATTTCGGAGTATTGGGCCTGAGAAAAAATGCGTAAGACTTACGCGATTGGAATTTTACTCATCTTGTGTTTCTTCCATGCTGGTCTAGGAGTAAAGAAAAACCATAGAATGTACCAGTTGCTTCTCTTCCCGCGCAGATGGTAAAATCCCATCGAGGGAATGGGTGAAAATCTTAGGAATCATGTTATAGGCTATGCGGCTAGCAACTCTACTTTCCATTTATACGCCCCAAGTCTTGCTAAACGCGGCTTTTAGGTATTTTACTTTAGGCTCTGTCTACCCCGTAAGGAATATAGACGTGATTTGTGTTTTGTTTGTGTGTGTGTGTGTGTGTGTGGAAAGTTATTAGTAATATAATAATATAATGAAATTACCCTAAGCGATGATCCGAGGAATTCCCAACTCTAAGGGCTATGAGAATGAGATTTTAAAAGTAGATCATTGCAGTCGATACCGGATGCTTGTGAGGAAGAAACTATTTTATATTTGACGGAATCTTTCTTTATGCGTGGTCAGACATGTGTTTGGGCGGTTTATTTCATATTAAAAATTCGTTCAAACTGAGTGGTTGTATCAACATAATTATTTTATAACTTAAGTGTCCTGAAAATAAAAGTGCGAACGTTGCTTTAAAGTGTAGATACCGGTAGTCTGTTTTATAAATACATAATTATTATTTATATTTCTGGCCATGGGTCACAAATTTTCAGCCGGGCAAGTCTGGATATTTACTGCCATTGCTAACCACAGAGCTAATATGAAATGACCCGAAAAAAAACCGATTCGGTGAGAATTTTTTTTTACGAAGCCGCATGATAAATTTGATATCCGTGCCATTTAAAAGTAAACAGAAAAAGGGTGTGTGAATTAACATATTATGCAAATAAAAAGCCTGCGTCGTTTTTTTCGAGTGCATAAAAATAGGAGGCGCGTTAATAATTTAAGGACCCTGTTGAATGTTAAAAAATGAACTGGGCTTTTTTATTTTGCTGGGACTGACAGACATGTGAAATACATTTCAGCAGGTTACTCTATAATCACCTTTCGGAAATTTACAAGTATTATGTCAAAATTTATAATTAATTTGGTATTTTTTTATACTTATAGATTTTATAAGTTTGGTGTTTATTTCAATCTAACAATTAGTAGAGACAATATATAAATCCACCCGTCGTAAGCGTTCATTTCATCAACATCATGTTGATGAATGGCAGTCTTCGACGGTGCGGTTTAATCGGTCTTTTTGCCACGAACTTGCAAAATCTGGAACGAGCTTCCCGCTGGGGTCTTCCCATCGAGTTACGACCTGGATCCCTTTAAGAGGCGAGTGTACAATTTTCTGCAGGGCCGACAACGCACTGGCATCGCGTAAAGCGCTGCGGGTGTCTATGGACAGTGGTGATCATTTAACATCAGGTGACCCATTAGTTCGTTTGTCTGATCTCTCTAACATAAATATATATATATATATATGTTGGTATGTTTAAGACAAATCTTGCTAGTCAAACTTTACCCATTTCCATTGGGGGAGGCCTATGTTCTGCAGTGGATATCTTTAGCTGATGATGACGATGATCTTCTGTTCGTTAACGCAATAAAAACCACACACACCCACACTCGCGCAAGCGCCCAGCGCCGTTTAAACGACCCAGCAGCAACTCTCCCTCCGTCTTACGAATTTTCGATCAGGTCACATGTGCTGACGGTCACGTGACCTGACGCGAGTTTAGCATTTTTTACCCATACCAAAAAGTGCACAACGTCGCTAAAGAAGTTTTCACTTCAAAAATTTTTCACACAAGCTCTTAACATATCATCTATATATATAAAAAAGAAAGTCGTGTTAGTTACACTATTTATAACTCGAGAACGGCTAAACCGATTTGGCTGAAAATTGGTAGGGAGGTAGCTTAGAACCAGGAGACAGACATAGGATACTTTTTATCCCGATTTTCCCACGGGCTTGGAAAATTCCGAAATGTTGTACTAATAAAGCTACAGACATTAAATTAGCATGCCTACGCATTATTCCTTGATTAGTATAAAGATGCACTTTCAAAGGAATTTTTCAAATTTCCCACGGGATAAAAACACAAGGTCAATAATTAAGACTATAATTAGTAGATAATATTCCTAGAGGATCTGTAGGTGCTCTAAGAAGGGATTTTCCGAATTTCCCACGGGATAAGCAATAAAAACCTTATACTTGGAGACATGAGTGGATGTATGGGGTGTGTCGTCACTTTGGCGTTATGTGCGCGGACGAAGTCGCGGGGAAAAGCTAGTCTAGTATAAAATCTATTATGCCTCACGGTTCGCACAGCCTGGCAGACTGCCTCGCTAATCTGGTAAGCCGCGTGCCCCAGGCACGACGTTTAATTGGGAAGGCACAACTTAAGCCGCCGATTACCTAATAGACAAATGGTTTAACTGATCGCCGGATAGTTCCGGTTCAACGGAGAGACAGAGGATTATTATACGTGTTCGGAAGCAGTATATTGTCGAACAATTAATAGAGTAGTTGTTTTCGTTGTTAGGTTACTTTCATACTGGTCTGGGAGCAAAGGAAAAACATAGAATGTACCAGTTGCTTCTCGTCCCGCGCAGCTGCTAAAAGCCCATCGAGGGAATGGGCGAGTCTTAGGAATCATGTTATATTCGATGCGGCTAGCAACCCATCACTATTTTGATTCCCCTTTCCACCTATACGCCTACAATCATGCTAAACGTGGCCTTTAGGTCTTATTACCGGTTCTGTCTACCCCGTAAGGGATATAGACGTGGTTTGTGTGTGTGTGTGTGTGTGTGTGTGTGTATCGCGCTACTTACAGCAATACATAGAGTCGAGGACTTTGTTGAGCACTTTTCATTTCAAGATGTTTAAGGGCTTAAACCTACGCCCTAGATTCTAGGGTATTTTAAAATCAGGATACATATCTTTATGTTTCACAATACTTTTATCAGGGCATTACGTGTTATGTACGAATTTTTCCTAGCTTTGAATTGTAATAACAATTACATTCATATCGGAAAAAGACGACGCTGAGGAACACTCAATAGAAAACGGAAAATACGACATTACCGCCCCGTACATCTCAGAAGCGTCATAAGGACACAATAAAGTTGGAGATCTAAATTGTATCAGAGGATTGGATTGTCGCTCCATTGTTGCGGCATTATTGCGAAATATGACATTACATCGTATTGTAGCTTGTCAGACAAAAGCTGGCAAACACCTTTTGTTTGGTGTTCGTAATCACTTGCTGTGAAATTTTGATTACACTCTGTGACGTGACGCAAATTGGTATGCTGATCGCTTTTTTGTGGCATTTGTAAGGATAACTTTGAATTTTTATATGTTGAAAGCTAATAATATCTATCTCATAATTTACAATTTTATGGTCAAACTGCGATCCATTATCGGAAGAAATTTGACACTTCCATTTCATTGAACATTGGGGCATTTAAATCATTATTTGCTGACTTATCAATAATGCCTAACCCTTACCAAAGGAAGATTTGAGTTAATGTAGCGGACATTCGTTGTTCTCTAAAGTAATAAATTGTATCCCGATAGGTTGAATTGACATGGGATTCAATCAACACACCTGATACGGATAAATCACGTAACTAAAATAAAGAATTGCTCGACATGTTTCAGACTATCCCAAAGTCCTTCTTCAACAGTACATATCGAGCGATCCTCGATTTCAATTACGTTGGTAAAAATGTTTAAAATGTTTCATTATTATGAAATTTATGTTAAAAACACCTAATAATAAATGTTAATAATAATTGAAATTCTTATCCATCCAATAATATTACCCATCTTTGATTTTAAGGTAGGGGATAATCTTTATCCCATTTCAAACATTCTTTTACTGATAGAAAGCCGCGTTAGTCCCGATAAAAATATTATAAGCAACTTTTATCCGGAAAAATTAGGTAGTCGTATAATAGTTTAAGGTTAGTTACATTAAATCTTGAGCAGTATTTGAGCCCCCGTGAAACCTTTTGACGATAAGTTTCATCTTTACCTCTTAGTCCTCAGGCACAATGCTATAAACAGCAAGTTTTTATTGTTTTCAAGTTTGCCACCAGTTCACTAGCGATCGGATACATTGAACTTGTGTTTGTCAGTTCAAAATATCAAGCCCTTTGAACATTTTTGAGCATGTAGACAACTCTGATGTATCTCATGCGATCAGTTCAATATACTTTGAGGCAAAACGTAATTTCCTTATGGCTATTGTGGCTATTGTCTTGTCTCGCTAGAGGTAGAAGCACCACTTCTCTTTATTTATGAAGTATTGGATTTATTTTTACATTTATCTGGCATTACCAGGTCCCGACAATACTACGTTAACACTGATTTATTCGTCTAGACGTAAGCATTGAAAGGGTTCGAAGTATCTGCATGTGATATGAACAATATGTAGCTTTTGTTTATATTTCTAGAAAGAGGGTAGTTAAGTGTGGCTATTACTAATAAATATGAAGTATGTTGTCGTCATCGCTCTGTGTAAGGAGGGATCAAAATAAATATTACATTCCTCTCTAGAATAATATTCTTATATTACTATATTGAATTTTCGTGATGTTTGCATGATTAATTACTTGTACCGACTTACCCCAAATTGTTAAAATTTGGCACACTTTTCTTTAATTTAAATTTAATGTGCCTTGTCTAAGGCTGGTATAAAATCGTTGCTACATTCAGTTGAATAAATGTAATTAAAAAAACCAGAATCAAATTTTCAATATGAAACTACCGTTAGACTCAATTGGTTACACGACCAGAATCCAATAAGACGGAATTCTATCCTTTATCTCCTTGCTCATAAAAGTTTAAAACTGCTTAATATAGAGCGGAAATATCATACAAATGTTATAAAAAAATACCTAGGTGCGCTAAACTATTGCGACGATGTCTGCGCTCAGATTGGCCGGCTCGAAGTCAAGCGGGGCACTGAAGAGGCAAACAGATATTATGATCGATATTAATAGCAGATGTCATTGTCGTAGTCGGGAATTAATTAAGTATTGTTGCCCGGGTGCATCGGCCCAAACGCTACTCTTCGCCCGCTAGAGGAAAAACGTAAAGCTCGTGCACATGAGGTTATTGGACTCGTACCCGAAATTATTTATTATTTCATTTCTCTTTTGCGATGGAACGTAAACGTAAACACAAATAAATTGGGTTAAAATAAACTTAAAAAGCGTTTCTGAATAAGGAAGTAAAGTGTTGACGACGGAATAATGCGACTAAACAATGTCTTATTTACTGAGATTCAAATTTAAACAAATTTAACCTTCCCACATTTTATTTAGATGCTTAAGAGACTTACTCAGCACTGACAGAGTTACTTAAGATGAATATAAATAAATCGGATTACTTTGAATCACGAAATACGCAAATTGGCACAACAAATCTTATTACGACACGGTGAGCTTGTTTATTTATACATCTCAGAAATCTGAATGTACGTGTCTGAAATTGCGGAAATGCTATTATGACCTGAGCACTATTATATTCTGTCGGGAATTAGATTCTATGAATTATAATGAGTAGAGTAATTCTGAATATCATATCATACATTGTGTGTGTGTCGTCCAAGGAATTTATTCGTCAAATTGGAATGCCATGGTTCCTAAGAACAGATTCCCCTATTGTACCATTTGTACCTATTATAGTTTTTGACTTCTCCGTTATGACCAATTTGGATTGATCATTCTATATCACTACATAGTATAAAACAAAGTCGCTTTCTCTGTCCCTATGTCCCGTATCCTTATATCTTCAAAACTACACAACGGATTTTGATGCGGTTTTTTTTTAATAGATAGAGTGATTCAAGAGGAAGGGTTTTATGTATAATTCTACGCAGACGAAGTCGCGGGCAGAAGCTAGTATAAAATATTTCTTTTAGAGAAACTCTAGTCTCGTTCTCGTTAATTTATCATTTAGCTTATAATTCTATGTTAGTATTTAAAGTGTTCTGCTTGATTGATCGTTGGACTTTTATTCTTTATACCCTCTTCCGGATTAATAAGTCAGGGCATTCTAAAATTAGTTGTTCACTCGGAGAATTATTATAGCAAATTTGTTACTTTGTACATCGCTATCACATACATCGGAGCCGTCTTGGTGCTCAATAAATATTTAAGCACTACCATTCACAACTTCAATTTATCTGATGGCGACTACACTTTTGCATTGCAACAGTTTCTAAGGGCTACAAATATCACTCTGGTACCTGAGCGTTTTCCAAAAAAAAGTCTACACGAACATTTTTTCATGCTGGTCTGGGAGTAAAGAAAAAACATAGAATGTACCAGTTGCTTCTCCCGCGCAGATGGTAAAAGTCCATCGAGGGAATGGGCATAGGAATCATATAGGCGATGCGGCCAGCTACCCATCACTATTTTGATTCCCCTTTCCACCTATACGCCCACAATCATGCTAAGCGTGGCCTTTGGGTCTTGTCACCTTAGGCTCTGTCTACCCCGTAAGGAAGAAAGACGTGATTTATGTATGTATGTATGTATGTATGTATTTTTTTTTCCCAGAATTTAAATATTTTGGGTTCTTCTTACAAAGAATCGTTTACCCTATCGATTCTAATACAAGAAAAATGTGTCTCAAATTTTACTATGGAATTTATTTTCCTGTTCGTCACGTTGCATACCTACCTATATTAAAAAAGTGACGATCTGGAATGGAAATTTTGGGACAATTTTTTTTGTATAAGGATTGATAGGGTTAACGATTCTGAGTAAGAAAAACCCAAAATAGTTAAATTGTGGAAAAATGTTGTGTAGACTTTTTGTTGGAAAACGCTCACCTTTGTTATATCGATAACCAGCTTCCAAGATAATGTGATGCTAGAGACAATGATATTAACATCAAGTAGCTTTGTTTGTTGAACGAAATATACTTAGAACCGAAGATAATTTTGTGCATAAGTTTCTCATTCATACGCCTGTTAAGTGCATGTTTGTTAACATTCGCTGGTTTTTAACCCTCAACGCAAAAATAGAGGAGTTATAAGTTTGACGTCAATGTTTGTGTGTCTGTGACATCGTAGCTCTCAAACGGATGGATGGATTTCGATGCAGTTTTTCCATTCGAAAGCCAATTTCCTCGCGGTGGTTCTTGGCTATACTTGGTAAAAATCGGTACAGCAGTGTGAAGAGTATCAGCTATTTTTCAAAATGATGCACTTTGGGCAAATAATTAAATACTTTTTATTTACGTATTAATCTATGGGGGATTTAAAATTTTTTAATTTAATATTTATTAAAGATCACTTTGACATTTGCCTTTTCCAGGCACAGACAGTAAAATATATCTCGCTATAGCTATGGCGTACATTTTATGAACGTGGAGACTACCGACCGCATAAATCTGAAGTAAAACACGGTCGGGTATTGACTCACCGAAACATTAATTGACAGCGATTGTATTCGACCGACGTTCAAATGTTTATTTTAGTTGTATCGATTTCCAATACCGCTTATTCAGGTTCACTTGAATAATTGAATTAATCCGTAATCAACAGTCAGTGCTAACTATTGTTTGCAGTTACTGAAGTAGTTGGAGTAATAATAAAATATTATAACGGTAAAATTACACAAAATGCTTTTCTCAATAGGATTCCATTAAATGGTAAAGGAGATTGCCTACGCGATTGATTATCGTTATCAATTTTTATGTCACAATTTAATTTGGCTTAGTTGAAAGTTTGATTTTAAACTTTGTTTGCGCAGAATTCGACCAACCCCTAAACCCCTTGATTAACGTTTTATAGAACTTATTGCGAAAAAAAACAGCTTTATAAATCAAACTGTCTATGCTTGGCGTCGATTTAAGTCAGTCAACACTTTTATGTATAGATTTTTCACAACTTTATCGTTAAGCCTGCAATATATTCCAGATGAAGCTCAGCCACGTTCAAAAATAAAATATTTTATTTTATAATTTAAGCAACACGTTCATTAAAAAAACCGCGGTAGGTTTTGAGTCCCGAACGCCCCGAGCTTGGATTCGGCGTCTTGTGGACTAGGTCGCAGCAGTTCTCACAGCAATCCATTGAGTTTCCACCAGATCTGAAAAAAAAAAAAAAACATTTTACTGTTTAACTTAAGTAGCTAACTATCGAATCCAGTACTTCGCCATCCCGTGACGAATGCTAATCAACACACATGCTTCCATCATGTATAGGTACTCCAGATTAAATATTGCCTACAATATTATTACATAATCCATCCTATATACGTACCACCGCTGGGCAAAGGCCTCTTCTCAGAATGAGAGGGTTCCCACGCAGGCTCAGTGCGTATTTGGAACGTCATAATATAATAATTTATAAATATTTTAAAACATCGTTTCGAATTAGTGTTCTACGCGTGACTGTGCTGAAAGCTTGTAACTTAGTTCCACAGAGACCAAAGACAAAATGCTAACCTGCTGTTGTAAACTAGGCACTGCGTATATTAATAATAATATATATACTCATAATTAAAAATTGTATTCACTAATTTCATTATTATAATTCATCATCAGCATCATCTCCAGCATATATACGTCCCTCTGCTGTGCACAGGTCTCCTCTCAGAATAAAACTGTAACAATAAAACTCATGTGTTCGTAGCTTATGAATCGACTTCTATCAGGCTATATCGTCAAACTGCAAACCCTTTACATATAAAATCTATTCAGTGTTACAATCCTGTGTATGCATCAAACACTCACGCCGTTAAATTTAATCGAATGCAAATCGAATGGCAACTGTTTACTCGATGTGAAACTATAGCCGGTTTTAAAATGCAAAATGGTGCAGTTTAAAAAAATATAGTTACAATGGCCGACGGAGCAGAAGCGGCTGTGAACAAAACAGCATGTAATTGACGGCGTCACAGTGATGCTGCGGCCTTATTTCGATTTTTTTGCTGGTAGGTAAAAATTAAAAGAAAAAAGAGTTAACTACGAGAGAACTGCCCATTTAGTCTTTTCTTTTTATTTGCAGTTAAACAGTTGATGGCATGAGTACGTAATGGCCAGCTGTAAAATAATTAACATAAGTGAAACATAGATTCGAATTTTAAATTAGAATATCAAATACCCAGTCGTTGCTGTTTCTGCATAGACATTTCGCATTTCGCATTTCGCATTGGAAAATTGACAAGAGAAGAAAATCTTTCAAGTCATTTTATTTTATCTCAGCATAAGTTATAACAATCTTTGATTTATGAATACTCTTCTCTTTTTCTTCTTCTACTCATGGTATTTTGAGATTGAAGTGGTAAAAAAATATATATGTTTGCTCATAATACATAATTTACTACGTAACAGGTAAGCCATTGTTAGACTGCCTATACTCCTATATAATTCACCTAACACTCGGCCAACCGTCGACAACAATCAAGCCAATACAGGAAACTTGAAAAACAACGTCGCTTATAGTGTAGTCTTTTTGCAAAAAATATTAGTAAATTTAGTATACCGCTAGCACCTTTTTAAGACATGCTACAGGATTCTGATACTGGTTGAAATGTGGAACAACCCAAAATATTACCATCCACAATTTCATAAAAATAATTCATGTTTGTATAATAAAGGCTGATCAGAAGCCTGCCTAAGTCTCATTTATTCCTTGACTCAAAATAAAAAAAAAAACATTATTTCGGAATAAGCCCCCGGTACGGGCGTGTCAAGCCACGATCGATTTATACCCACGTCGCGGGACGATCCTGATTCGCGCCGGGTCCGCTGGCGGCAAATAGTTATCCACGTTAATGCCCCAGCTTTGCATACGTATATATTGCTTGAATGTTGCGCGAGAAAATGTAGAGCTTTTGTTATAATTTTGAAATAAAACCTGATTATCTCAGCCCCATAAACAAGATGGAACATCAACAGTAAAGTTTCTGTCATTCCGCGCGTTTGTGACCCATGTAAAGTTTAAATGCCAAAAATTCGCCTTTCTATGTGAACTCTACATTATAATTGTGTTTGCGGTAAAGCCAAAAAGCCCACATTTTTATAAAAAAAACGCCATTGTAACTGTTACTTAAACATTTACAACTGATTTAAAACCGGTTTGGGATGTATGTTGCTAAAGGCACGTAGGTATTCGTAATTTCCGTGGGATGGAAAAACAGTCATTAATAACAATCTAAAATATTCGCTAAATCATATCGTCGGTTAGTTGAAATAACGCTGAAAATTTACATGAATATAACGTGTAGGTATTGTATGTTACTTCTATTTCTAAAGGTCAAAGAAACTCAAATCATATCCTACCAAACATCGTTCGGCCACTTCGTAAATCTGTCTACCCCATTATAATATTACCCACGTCATCCACTACCTTTTATTCAATCCACTGCTTCCGGTTTCCCTTGCCTGAATATTCCATCAATATCCATTTATGAAAAAGGCTAATTTTCCGCCACAAAATATGGGGCAGAAATAATAATTTTCCTGCAAGGGTTGAATTAGATCAAATCCGATATAAGGCACGCTTACGCATCGCGTCGTAAAGAGGTTTACTTTGAAGTTATTGGCCTTACGTAGGCTTTTACTGAGGTTTCCTAAATCTATTCCAGCAGAGAATTGTTCGAGAAAAAAAGGTCCTGTTTCAGTTCAGGTATGTTTAAAGATATCGTATTTATTAGAATAAATTTATGGTTGAACGCGTTTTCCAAATTTGGCGGAGCTAGCATAAATCAAATTTAATGTCAAATGTAACACAAACAATGTGACGCTACGTCAAAAGGCCTTTGACTGAGTATCTACCTAAGATATCGCAATACAAAGTTCTTACCTATTCCTATGTTTTTGGAGATTTTTTTTGATAGATGAGATGGAATGTCACAAAAACTCCAGCACCCAAGCCATGATGTAAGTCGTGTTTTTATATTTCAGTGTTATATTATATAAAACAACGTGTGCATCACAGCTCAGTGAACATAGTAACCTAGTGCAATTTAACGCACTAACGCATTCACACTATTCACACATGTTAAAATACCCGTGTTCCAACAAAACGAGCATTGAGCTACATCCTTTTTCAATCAACTAAAACTTTTTATTTGCTCATTCGAATTCAAATGTCAAAACTGTGTAAATACATATAGTAAATGCACATGGCCAGCATTGAGTGTTTTATTTTAAATATGGTCACCCCATCGTTTCTGTTTATTCTGTTACCTGTAAATTTCTTGTCTTTTATGTAAAATTAAGCGTTATATATAGGGTGGGCCCTGTAACAGAAGCAAAAAATTTAACCACAGCTTCTGGTCTTCATACTGAGCTGATTTCGTTCTACAACTTTTAGAAATAAGTAAGTAAGTAAGTAAGTAAATGCTTTATTGTACAAATATAAACAGATACAATTTACAAAAAAAATAAAAAATAACATAAATAACCTGAAATAACCTGTACCTATTATGATTTTTATTATAATTTAAAGTTTAATTGGACAAGCAATGTTTTGCTAAATCGGTCATTTAGTTATGTGACAGACGATGCCATTTAGGCTTTTGGACGCCGTACATTGAAAATACCATTCAATTTGTTTGGAATAAACATAATGGTAAAATTACTTAAGTATTTTTTTATAGTTGCGGAACTAACCGGTATACATGCCCCAAACAGTATGGTGCTTATAATATTTATTTATTGATGTCCTAATTCTTTGTCTTCTAAAAGGAATCTGAAAGCAACATTTCAGCTTTCTGGGTCAAAAGGATTGGGCTCAGAACTTGTGTGTCAGACAGTTAGGTAGTCAAGACTTGTGTATCTTTAAAAATATACTCAGCGGCAAAAAAACGTGGCCTTTATATATGTATGAAATATAGGTAATTCTGTATGGAGACTGGCCCAAATTTTGTGCCGCTAAGAAGACGATACTGGCCGACGAAAAGGCATTATTCTAACAGCATGCAACGTCTCCCGTTTTCTCGTAACTTTTTCAATACAAGGCATCTTTTACTCATACCTTCTTGAATAGTGAGAGGGATAATAATAACAATACCAGACTATTTAGCTTGTTGTTATTTCTAGGAGTCTTCGTGGACAAGGCTTCACACTTATAAATAGCCCACTTACTGCTGGGACTTGAAAACCGATTTGTAAGACGATAGTGGCCATGACAGGCGATTCAACGTGGCTCCTGCAGAATGACTATTGTTAGCTATCCCCTTCCATTTTCCTTTGTTTTAGTTGTATAATGGAACGTGCTTCGGTTGCTCAGGGTGTTTCAGATTTCTTAACGCATTTTGCTGAGAGCGCTATTTTCACATGAGTCACGATATTTACTAAGAAATAATTGGGGTTAAGTGCTGAAATTTCTGTTCAAAGTTTTACAGTACAGTTAACATTTCTCGCCGTTTATCAGAGATTTAATATTGCAATAAACGAAATCATTATTATATATTATAATAGCTTTTGCTTAATTTGAACGTTATAACATGCATGATACATGTCAGGTCTTCGATTTTGGATAGTTTTATTGATTCTACTTATGAATTATTCAACAATAAAATACCAGGCACAAACTATAGCGTGCAGCGGAAGGCCTACAAATTGTGTTGAGTGAACTTGCCGCTGCCTACCGCTGTCTACCAACTGACTCCCAACTGCACGCTACTGGCACCAACTAAAGGATATTCTTCGTAACATCGGCTCAAATTCTTCGGCTCTGGAGAGCGTTATTTTGCGATACATTTATAACAAACCTCTTGTGACGTGCATGTGTGTACCAGTGTCGCGGTAACCACTTGGCATCAGATGCCCCTCTGGTTCATTTCCCACTTCGATTAAAAAAAAATCGGACAAGTACGAATCAGACTTGCGCACCGAGGGTTACGTACAAATTCGAAAATTGAATATCCAGTGTCAAAACACCTTTTCTAATGACTGCATCTTTTGATTGAGTTGACTTAGACGGTTGATTTTTTCACAACTAAAGGAACAGAGACCTTAGTATTTAGTACTAATTTCAACTTTATACCTCTGCGTATTCATGAAAAAAAGCACAATAAAGTGATCATATAAGAGTTCCGTTTTCTTCCTTTTGAGGTACCTACATTATCATCATCGGCCTGTAGCAGTTCACTACTGGACATAGGCGCACTACCCTCCCCCTTCAGCACATCCACTCCACCTATGTAGCTGGAGGTCATCCCACACTGCGCCTGCCGAGTTGCGGTCTCCACTCAAGAAATCTTTTACCCTAACGGTCATCGGTTCTTCGACAGATATGGTCAGCCACTGCCACTTCAGCTTGCTTATCCTGTGTGCTATATCGATGACTTTCTCACTGCTTTTGACAGTACGGTTGGTCCAAGAATTAAAATTACTCAGCGCACTTTGGAACGTGCTATGCTTGGAGTTTCTCTGAAGAACAAAATCTGCAACGAGGATTTGAGCTAGGTATGGAACCCTAAAAAATGGACTCACGGTAAGTTGGCAGCAATCCAGCTACAGTAGCAAGATATACGCATTCCGATGCCGACGTGCTCTCCCTCAGCTTCGACGCCTCCGACGGTTATGGCGAACAACCGGCCATAGCGTATGGCGGGGGCACCCGAGTCTTCCTGATGTATACAATAATTTTATTAATAGGTTTCCATCCTTTAGACTGTTCCGACGCGGGCAAAAATATTAGTTGTGTAATAGTGCATTACATTCTGAGGATGATAAAATAAAGAATGTCTCAGATCGCAGGAATTTGACGCACGAGCCAAAGGCGAGGGCGATAAACATGCGACCTGAGGCTTTCCTTATCACCGCCTGAAATGAGCACAATCTTACGCCTTCCCTTGGCTAGGAAGTGGAAATTTTCGCTCGCTTAGTGGGCGGTAAATTGCTACTTACGGCCCGGGGTGGCGTAAAACAAATTTAATATGAGTAGCAGCCTAACGATACGGACACGTATTACCACTAAATCATCTACTACTCTCAAATTCGAAGTACGAATTGTGCCTTACCGTTTACACTCAAAATGTTTAAATATTAAAGTAAGAAGGACGCTGTTATACTATACACCACACCGCTGCGTATACGCAGTGACGTGTCGCATGCGTCACGTTCTCTCATCGTTTCTTCATACATTTTGTTGCGTAAACGCACCGTAAACGTATTTTACGCACTCGTGTGGCCGGACCATAAACCGTATCAGTGTATACATTGGAAATAACTTAAAAGTTTTTAAAGATAAATAATAGCGATCTTACAATATCGATGAAGTAGTCGTCACTTGTGTAGCAAACTACGTCGTTCCCTTCAGGGTCTGTAAGGTAAAGACTACCTAATCAATTATTATAATAATTAATAACAATACAATTATGAATTGACTGAAAACTGGACACATGTTCTCAGGCTACCCCATCTAGGTCTAGCTATGATTTGCCTCTTGTACATAATCATCTATTGGCTCAATATATTTTGATACTACCAGCCTGTAATTTGTGTTTTTTTCGGCTTCATTTTATCATCATTATATCAGCCAAACGACATCCACTGCTGTGCATCCTTCTCCAAGATTCTCCGCAAAGGTTGTTCCATATTTTTTGTAGTTAATACAATACTTTTAGGTCCATTTTCCAAATTTAATTAAGCTTACTACAAAAAAATGGTATTCACTTCAATACTCACTTATCACATAGATTGAGGACATTGATTGTTCCACGATTTTCTTGCACGACTGCATATTTGCGAAATGAAAGACCTCAACAGTCATATTGTTTTGCTAGAAATATAAGAAACAAGGCTCAATTCCTACTAATATTATAAATGCGAAAGTAACTGTCTGTATGTCTGGTACTTTTTCACGCCCGTTTTAATTAGAATTTGGTGCACAGATATTTCAGTCCCCGGAAAGGACATAGGATAGTTTTTATCCGTGAAAGCATAATTCCCGCGGGGTAGCGATAAGCGAATTTTGCGGACAGAGTCTCGGGTAGCAGCAAATCTTTAGTATTTTTTTAATATTGCGCTTAGCAAAACTTATTTAAGTACTTTAAAACTTACGGTACGCTAGTCTGCCTCAAACTTGGCCAGCTTTTTCACACGCATTTGACTTGCGTATTCGACGTAGAAGTTACAACTTTCATAAAGTAAGAAAGAACAGCGACTATAGATAGATAGAACAACGATGGCAGGCAAAACACAAATCGCTATTGCCTAAGGATATTTTGCAAAATATTCGTACCTATCATTAGTACACAGTAGTAGTAATGTAATAGTAGACAGTAATGAAACTAAATGTCAATTTCTGTATTCGTTTCGTTCGTATCATGTCCGATCCGATTGGTGGAAATTATGTTTATACATACATACCGTCACGCCTTTTTCCCACAGGGGTAGGCAGAGATTACTTTGTTCCACTTACTACGATCCTAACATACCTCTTTTGCTTCGTCCACATTCATCAATCTCTTCATACATGCTCGTCGGTTTCGGGTACTCTTGCCCTGACCTTTTTACAAAACGTACCCAATTTGGTCACAGAACGTCCGTCTAGGCCTTCCCTTCTCAATGCACCGATTCACACTCCCCATATAAATTTGTTTAGTTAACCTTCTTTCATCCATCCTAATAATTATGTTTACACTTCATAAATATGAAACAGGTCACCTGAGCTCCCATTTTGCGTCTCCAATTCGTGAAGTAAGGCTTGACTCTGTTCCCAGGAAACACCTTTTCGGTTCGTCCGAGATTAGACCGTCGTTTCATTGGCTTGATTTTAACCTGTTGTATATAGGTCAAGAGTTTAGTCTGTTAACTTTGTAGAATACAAATGAAGCACTTCAGGAACAGTGCTGGGGGCGTTTTGTTGTGATTTGGGTTAGTAATAGTAAGCTGACTTCAACTTATAACAAATATAGTGTACATGACAGAACGCTTATCGAAAATCGTTGCTATTTAATAATACTAGCACGTTGCTACACCAATATCAATGGGGATCATTGTTTTACTAGTTAAAACCATTAGTGTCCCGTCGTCCATTAGGGACCCGTCGAAATCAGCCTTGAAATCTTATGCATTAAAATAAATAATTTGCTGTAATAACGCGCTGAGTGTAGTGCGCAGCTAATTTTTCCGTAGTAGCTCGCACGTACGTTTACGCAAACGCGTAAAGACATTTTTGTGTCAAAAAATTACGTGTAAGTTTTATGTCTCAACAAATATTTCAAACGCGTTCGCGTTAAAACAGAGAGAATGCTTTGTTGTCGATACGTGCCGCTAGAAGGCGCTGCCAACATGCCTACAGAAATTGAAATATTTGAGTTAGGTTAGGACCCGTTTTTTATCCAAACAATATGAATGCTTGCCAAATTCTATTTACAGAACTTGAGCATCAAATAATAATGTTCTGTGAATATTCACTTATTTATAACTAGCGACCCGCCCCGGCTTCGCTCGGGTGCAATCAGTGTTTCTTTACTATATTATACATAATAAACCTTCCTCTTGAATCACTCTATCTATTAAAAAAACCGCATCAAAGTCCGTTATGTAGTTTTAAAGATATAAGCATACAAAGGGACGGACAGCGGAAAGCGACTTTGTTTTATACTAGTCATAAAAAAAGCCTATAGAATAGGCCAAGTGAGAATCGGACTCACACAGCAAGGGGTTCCCTACCACCGTAAGTACGAAAATAAAAAATATTGAAATTTTATCTTTATTCAATCTTTATGATTTTTTGTTACCATAGTAGCATACCTACTCTGTGATTACATGAAATGTCTGCCTAATCCCTATCAAAAGATACCTTCGCCCTTAAGACTGACGGATGAACAGAAGGCCGGCCTTCTGTACATGGTTCAAAGAATCCTTGGCAATAAATTCATTATTAAAATTTAGACATTTAGGATTATTTTAGGTTTCGATCGGTTCTTTTACTTTTTTCGTGTGTCTACTCTTGCTTACTACTTACGTCCTGTCAATCGTTGAAAGGTTAACTGGAAGAGATCCTTTTTAGGGATAAGTTCGCATTGTGCATGTGTGTTGTATTCATCTTTTTCTTGTGATTTATGTACAATAAAGAGTCTTGTTGGTGGAGTTTGGGTGCGGAATCCTAACTATGTACAATCTTCAATACATAAATACTATTTTCACAATTCAGGGACGTACCTATTTCCATAAGAATTTTTCGGAGATTAGAAAATCCAATCCAATAAGAATGCAAAGGAATTTTCCAATGTACGCAAATAACAGTAATCGAGTGAGTAAGAGGGTTAAGGTTACGTCGGCCCTACTCAATTGTCATCGTTTGGATCGACATGCGTTGCTAAAATTTGGTGTAACCAAGTATTTTTGTATCCAAATGAACAATTTTGTTTTACTGGCACGTTGTTTTAGTTTGTAGGCGCTGCCTCTTTCATTGGATTCTAAAAAAACATCAGCCTTTTGTTTTGTTTATCAATGGTGAACTAGCGCCGTCTTGAGTTCAGCTTAGGGTGTATGTTGGAATCACAATCGCATTCTGTCAGTGTAGGTACTGCCTGTCTGCTGAAGGTGATGCTGTTTGGGAGCAAAGAAAAACATAGAATGTACCAGTTGCGTCTCTTCCCGCGCAGATAGTAAAATCCTGTCGAGGGAATGGCCAAAAATCATAGGAGTCATGTTATAGGCGATGCGGCTAGCCACCCATCACTATTTTGATTCCATTTTCCATCTATACATCCATAATCTTGCTAAACGTGGCCTGTAGATCTTGTCACCTTAGGCTCTGTCAAACCCTAGTACATGTCTGCCTACTACCATTTGTGCATGTGTGTATGTGTATGTATGTAGGTTTTTCTAATAGTACTAAAGTACTGTAAGGTAAACGCTCATTTCGTATGCTTACAAGACAAGGTACTTACAGTTGCAAAAAGTTCTTGATCATCACGTATGCTATCAGTGGCGCTTCTTAACTGTGTCACGTGAATTCCCTTGAAAAAGAAAGACTGGTCGATAATAAAACAATGTTACTGTCGCGCATATACTTAACTGAACAGAGCTCCGGCAAACTTTACCGTCTCGTATAATTTGACAATGTCTGAAACGCAATGTAGAAGTAGACAATACCGTCCGTGACCTCTTAGCCATGTCAATCCGTTTTGTCTGGCTGTCTCTGCCGATTCAAGTATCAAATCCATAAGAATGAATGAGACAGTAAGATAAACCCGAATGGAGTTCCAAGAGCTCACGGACTGTATCATATCCTGCTAATCCTACTAATATTATAAATGCGAAAGTTTTTGAGGATGAATAGATGGATGGATGTGACGATGTGAGTGTGTATGTTTGTTACTTCTTCACGCAGAAACGACTGGACGGATTTCGACAGAATTTGGAATGGAGATAGCTGGTACACTATATTAAACAAAGGCTACTTTTTATTCCATGTCAACACGTTAAAATTGTTTATTCTACGCGGACAAAATCGCGGGCAGAAGCTAGTAATACATGCTTGTAAGTTCGTTGGGTTCCCAATACGATCATCGAAGCGTAGGCAGACCGAATATAAGATGGCGGGATGACTTGGACGCATATCAAGTAGAGTGACATGAGTATGATCTCGACTGGGACGAGTGGCGGAAAATGGGGAGGCCTTTGCCTTGTGAGACACTCTAATAAGCTAAGATAATAACAACAATAATAACAAGTTCCGGAGGCTTACCATGACGTCTGCATGCGATTCAATCCCGATTCAGTTTAGGTTCGCTCGCTGTCAGATCCATAATAAAAATGACAGATAAAACCTGAACCGAGTCGGAATAGAATCGCATTAAGACATCATGATAAGTCCCTAGGTAACTTGTAATGGCGTTTGGAAACGTATGTAATAATTTTTAAAGCTAATTGGAAAATATAACAAAGAACTCGAAACTAGAAGCGATTAATTTGCCCTAATGATGGCCAGCGAGTAGTTTGTCGTGTGCAGTGTTCTTGGTTAGTTAGTGGCTTAATCCACGGTAATCCACGATGGTTCAATTTTAATTGAGACTTCATTCCACGGTAAAACCATCGAAACGAAATCAAGAGAGGTAGTTATAAAACCAAAGGTTCTAACTTGAAGCCCCGTGATAACCCTCCTTGGTTTCAAGTACAGCATCTATTTCATATGAGATTTATACGCTGTAAACATATCTCCCTCAAAGGCTAGCCCTAACGAAATATTCCACCAAAGTCTCCAATTCTAAAGTTAAATTACCCCGAAGCCCTGTGGCTCCATATTATGTTTCAAATTAATATTCACAGGCCTTTAACTTTAAATAATATCCTCATTTATCTTGCGGCTTTACAGAGTCTGGGATCTTATTATTTTATTAAAGAGAAATAAATGATTTTTCGAAAACCAATAAACTGTTTTTGAAGGCGTTAATAATTATAGAAATAAAAAAGGGTTAGGAACACGCATGCTAGTTCTTTGGACTTGTAAGCGTCCATAGGCTACGGTAGCCGCTTACCACCAGACGGGCCGTACGATTGTTTTAAAAAAAGGTAAGGTTTGGTATAAAAAAAATAGAAACAAAAAAGAAAGTATAACACTCTCTGAACTGACAAGTTGAAACGCATTTGTACACTCCCGTGCGCGACCCGTAATGAATGGGATGACGCCTCGTAGGTACCCCGTATTATCGTTCGTATTGTAGTAAATAGACGAATTTGTTTGTGTGTTCCATGGTGTAGGTCGTAGAGTGTAAGATACAAACGCGCCGTGTGCTGAGCAAGCTCTGTCGTCGCGCATTCGGACTGATAAGTCGCATTCCATTTTTGTTAGTCATAGCCGGTCTACGCGTTCGACTAAAAACCCAATTAATTTTAATTCACTGTATAATTAGGTTCTAGTTGCTTTGAAATGAAAGTTTAAAAGTCAATTAGGTGGGAAAATAAGTTACGGAACAGTTTTCTATTGGCGTACAAAATCTATGGGTGAACCGCGTTTTGACAGCTTATAAAAAGTATGCCCATTGATTGGTGATGTCAAACCTATTCACGCTAAGAATATTTATGTTTTTATATATCTGAACGGTACTAGATAAAGTATTATGATTATGAGGCTTTAATCCTAGAAGAGCTCTATACTCTTTTGTGTAGACCAGTGGTGTTACGTGAAAGTTTCCGTTAGACAACCCGAGGCAAAAAAACACCTAAGTATTTACCTATCTCCTTCTTACCCTATCCTTTCGTGAAGAAAGAATTTGGGAGCGAAGTTTGATAAAGAAACTCGGTGGGAATCGAGTTGTGAGGTAGTGTACTGTAGGTGTGCACTGGTGTAGACGTAGACCCTTAGGTTGTGAAACGTATGAATAAAGAACACGAACTTGGAAAACAGCTCTTTTAATCACCTTTCATCTGAATTTTGACAATAGACAATAATCTTATTTTTTTAATTTTAAAAATAGAAACAAAGAAGTAAATAAGTAAAAAAGGTCGGTCGGCAACAGGTTGATACTCACTTCATCATCATAAGCCCCATGGCGCGGCCGAGTTGTTGTTGTTGGTCCCTTTAACAAACTCCATAGTTAAATACTTAACGCATTCACTGCCACCGATGCATAAAGGCGTTTTCGTGACTTTCGCCTAGTGCCATTGTCATAATTTTACAGGCGTTTGAACGCACATGGGTGAAGACCAAAAAGTTACACACCGTTAAAGTTGCGTTAAAATTTCCGATAACTGTTTCTATTAGTCATTCATTTGTATAGATAACTTTCGTGTCGCAACGGAAAAATTTAGTGAAAATTGTAAGGCAACTTTAACGGTGTGTAACTTTTTGGTCCTCACCCACATGTGCGGCTGTGGCACTTGAAGAAATTGGCATTTTGGCAGCGAATGCGTTAAGTTTTTAACGTAGCATTAGCCCTCAACTCAGGTTAATTGGTATGCTTCGTGATCAAAAATATCTTAAAACCAACACGGTCTGTTTTTTGATCTAGGTTTACCAGACAATATACGGGATTCTGTTTTTTGGCGATCATTTTGGTTTTTTGGTACTTAAATAGCTGGCAATACTTAATTTATATTGATGAAATTATCTCAATTCTAATTCTAAGCTGATGTTCTTGTATTTCACTTCTATTTAATTTAGGTACTTATTATAAAAAAAGGTTTTCTACAGCATACTTATATAGACCGCATTTGATGAGTTCTCGATGTCTCAACTGCGCCAAAGTAGGTATTGGGAGCTTATGAAATAGACAGTATGCGTAATGTAATGTAGTTTACCATGAATCATTACACAACTGTAAGTTAGTGTATTGTACCATATTGTAACTATTGTTGTAAGCTAAGCAATAACATACCTGTTGAAACAGGTCCCGGTCCGAGGACTTCCCCCAACTGAGCACAGTGATCGAAGTGTCCACAGGGTTAATGACCTTCTCGCCAGCCAAGGGCAGGATTTTCCCGGGCTTATCCGCTGTCATCGCCGCGAAAGTGTACACTAGCGCTAAGTCCGCCGTCCAACCCTTGAACTTAGGGTGGATTTTATACCGCTCGATAGGAAGATACTGTTCGTAACCCGTATCGAACATCTTTTTTGTACCTATCACTACAAACGACACTGTCAGCTCCGGAGTGGTGTATTCTTTCAAGCTGTCAAGAAAGAAAATTATGAGGAAATGGTTTTTTAGATTTTGGGTGTCCATTAAAGCATAAAAAAACAATATTAAGTAAATGAAGTCTATGACTAATTTTCAGGTATCCTTGCTAACGATGTCTTAGTAACAATAGTTATCAATGAACTCAGCAGCAAAAAATGTGGCACTCATATATACATATATTATGCAATACAGACAATTTTGTATGGAGGCAGGGCCAAATTTATGTTGCAGATCTGTTCACAAACAAAACCGCGCCATTTAACATTTTATGGTTCATTTAATCGTATACGTAATGTGCCTGTGTGCAAAACATCTTTAGTCTTTGTCGGTACCGTCAGATACGCACACAAAGAAATCTCTTAGCAAGAGCTTTACAGTACTCCACAGCGATAATTTGGTGCGGAAGGGCGCAACGTGAACGAAAAAATCTGCTCTTTATTTTATTGTCTTTTTTAGATCTTATTAGAATAGAATACTAACAAACAGTGCGCAGCCGTGACGACAACATAATCATGTATGATTGCTCCTGTACATGTACGCTTAGATTGATCTGCGAAAACTAGGCTGAAATACAAATATTCATATTATTTACTGAGTAAAAGATAAATTGGTGACTACCCAATGTATAGCGAAAGCAAAGAAAAGGCCATAAGGGTTATAGATTAAAGACGCAGTAAGAAACAAAAAATTGCTTTCCCGTGCTTGGTTCAACTTAAAATAAAGAGTCCTGAACAACATGTTGAGACCATAAAACATTTAGTCCGGGAGGCAGAGGCTATTTTGAAAAGTGTTTTTATGCCGATCGTTACTTCAAATACAAGTAAAGAAGCTGTCCCTAATAAGGAAAGTGAAGGTCAGCTGACGCACCCGCGGGGGCGCTTGCTGTGAGACTCCATTGAACACGTCAAAAAAAAAAAAACCGAAAGTTATTTTATGCCACATGAAATTTTGTTCATGTGTAATTGACATTGATTAGAATTAAAAAAAAATAGTCAGCTGCACGGCAGACGGGGGATTGTGCGTCAGCTGAGCGTGCGAACTTGCAAAAAAAAAAAGAAAATAAAGTTATTTTATGCCGATTGAATTTTTTTTACATGATTTTAGACATATACAGAAATGTGATATTGATAATCAGCTGCATATATAGTGGGGGAAAGACCGTCAGCTGGAGCTGGAATGTATCACTGCGCGCATACATCTCTACGACGCGCGGAATTTTCAATGCTCCGGCTGACGACTTTCCCCCCAACGTTCAATCAGGTGACGAATATTTTCTTTTTTCTATATATTAACACTGTAATATTTATAAATTTCATATGGTCTTTCAACAATTTATCCAAGGTATACCTTATATAGTAAGTACACATTATATACATGCATCTTCAGTACTGTGGTATTTTATATTTCAATGGCTCGACTGATGACTTTTCCACCAACGGGCATTTAGCTGACGAATATATTTACGTTTCTATATATATACTAGCCAAGGGCGTCGCCAGCCGATGGCGCAGGGGGGGGGGCAAGTTGACTTTACCTACTACAATTCATACTTTTCTCATTCTCTATGACTAGTCTAGGACTTTGGTTGCATTATATTTGGCAACTTTTTTAGAATCTCTAGGGGGGGGGGGCAGCTGCCCCTCCCTGCCCCTCCCTGCCCCCCCTTGGCAACGCCCTTGATACTAGCTGACCCGGCGGACTTTGTTCCGCCTTAAATTTGAAAAATTCCTTTGTAAGTGCATCTTTATACTAATCAAGGAATAATGTGCAGGCATGCTAAATTTAATGTCTGTAGCTTTATTAGTACAACATATCGGAATTTTCCAATCCCGTGGGAAAATCAGGATAAAAAGTATCCTATGTCCGTCTCCTGGTTCTAAGCTACCTCCCTACCAATTTTCAGCCAAATCGGTTCAGCCGTTCTCGAGTTATAAAAAGTATGTATGTATGTATGTAAACTCTTTATTGCACATAAATTTAAAAAAAATAATACAGAAATTCAGACAAAAAAGTACAAAGGCGAACTTATCCCTAAGAAGGGATCTCTTCCAGCTAACCTACAGAAAGGAATAGTTGACAACAAAAAGGCAAGCAGTCATTATGCGCAACAAGTGTAACTAACACGACTTTTTCTTTTATATATAATAAGAAGATTAAACACTACAATATTTATAAATTTCAAATGATCATTCATCATCTTACAGCTTTTATGCCCAGCAGTGGAACGTAGATAGGCTTAATTATTAAAATTCGTGTTGATATTTTTATTTGTAAATATCTGTCAATTAAAAAAAAATCTGAGTTATATACTTAATTGCAATCCATTATTACCCTGTTCCTTAAATAGAATGACATCGAAAAAAAGGGCGGGAAACTTCGTGTAGAAAGGGCGCGGTTTTTCTTGGTGATATTTTAAAATTGAAATTAATTAGTTAAGGATTGGTTTTTAGTAGATTGAAGTGTATTTATTTACTAGTTTATTTGTATTTTATGTATAGTTGTGTATAGTTAAGCTGTATTTTCACTGGTAAGAGTTTTTTATTAACTTTTAGAAATGGGCGATCCGCCCGACCCTGGAGGAGGGACAGAGTTCCCTCTTCCATCATCTATCGACATTTTAGTTGAAGCCATGGAGTCATCTATGGGCACAGACTGCTCCGTAGCAGATCAAAATACACTCAAACGTAAACAATTTACTGTGAGATGCAGTCTGTGTCACAAAAGGAAAAGAAAAGGAGGTAGTAAAGACGCACAAAATGACTGTCAATGTACTTTAATTGCTAAAGATAAACATAGTCATCCTATTCCCCAACAGAATGTGCAAAATGGTAACAATCACGACAGTAATAGTATCGTCAATAACACCACTAATGATAACAATCGTATGCCGGTTGGTCGTTCTCAGTATGTAAAGGCTGATTTATCACCTTTTGCGATTCCCTTAGTTCTTTACAGTCTTTAGAAAAGTTTCCTTTTAAATGTCACAAACAGTCTCAGATTATCTTCAGCATTAAAGATCGTTTACTTGAATGCTCCAACAAGGGTCTTTTTATAGTCTTTGCATGGATTCCTAGCCATGTAGGAATTTTAGGCAACGAAAGAGCCGACCAACTGGCAAACGAGGCTATCGTTGACGGAGATACATTCCCATATACAAATTATTGTCATGACCTGGCCAATTTGCCCAAATCACTTTTATATGAAGAATGGAATAGACTCTGGCTTAACAATTCATCTAAAGGAAAATATTACCGCCTTGTTCAAGAATGCATTCCACGTAAGCCTTGGTTTCATAAGGTAATTTTATCCAAAAGAACCACCTCTGTCCACATCCAAGACTCGAGAACAAATATTCGTTGAATCAGGCGTTACTTTGCGGAGGTCCATTTCAATGAACAAAAAATTTTACCTTGCTACTCCGCTACTCACGTGCAAGATAACCAAGCCTGTGTGAAATATATATGTTTTTCATATGCACTTCATAACACATGCTGTTTGCATGTGTAACAGTTGTGTTCATTAAACTTTGATAATGATCCCGTAGAGGGATCGAAACGCGTCAGTGTTTGTGTGGTGTAAGGGATAATTAAGTTTGTGGGATTTATATATGTTTTATTGGTAGCAGTGGAGGGAGGGTTTGCATGAAAAACATATATATTTCACACAGGCTTGGTTATCTTGCACGTGAGTAGCGGAGTAGCAAGGTAAAATTTTTTGTTCTTTCAACAAATATTCGCATTTTTCATACAAATATCTGCCCCGACCGGGGATCGAGTCAGGTTCTCTAACCACTGGGCCATCCGGTTTTATGTTAATTGTAATGAAAATAATTGAATTAAATTACGTTTCAATAAATCCGAATATTACAAACTAATATGAATCATATTAATGATGTTACCGCTTCACTTCCATGAATCATGGATAAATTGTTGAAAGACCATATGAGATTTATAATTATTATAGTGTTAATATATAGAAAAAAGAAAATATTCGTCAGCTGATTGAACGTTGGGGGGAAAGTCGTCAGTCGGAGCATTGAAAATTCCGCGCGTCGTAGAGATATATGCGCGCAGTGATACATTCCTGCTCCAGCTGACGGTCTTTCCCCCACTATATATGCAGCTGATTATCAATATCACATTTCTGTATATGTCTAAAATCATGTAAAAAAATTTCAATCGGCATAAAATAACTATATTTCCTAATTTTTTTTGCAAGTTCGCACGCTCAGCTGACGCACAATCCCCCGTCTGCCGTGCAGCTGACTATTTTTTTTTAATTCTAATCAATGTCAATTACACATGAACAAAATTTCATGTGGCTTAAAATAACTTTCGGTTTTTTTTTTTTTACATATTCCGCAGCTTCCCACTCTCGCATCCACCGCAACTGGACCAGCTGACGATCGATTTCGTCATGAGCCACATGCATTCTCTTATCTATATTAACATCAGCCGGCTTAAAATGACTTGTTTCAAAAGCCTCTGCCTCCCGGACTAATTCGCTAAAGTACAGGTTTACGATGTCTGGGTGACTGGCCAGTAATAAATACTAAAAAGTTAGTTTTTAAAAAACCAGGTGCATCCCAAGATTGGAATTATAATATATCCTATTAGAAAGAAGGAAAATTCATAGTCCTATCAAAATGTAAGCTAAACGATGTAGCTATCGACATGGGTCAAACCCGCAGTCCCATAAACATTATGTAAACATTAGGTACAACCAAATAACCATTTTGTAGTCTTAATAAGGTTTTTAATTACTCTAGCAGCGCCACAAATGTGTGTTGATCCCGTGGAAACTTGCTGTCTTCAATCTCTTCTGTATTCGTCGGTGGCTCTGAAATTAATACAAAAAATATCTCTCAAAATATATATTTTTATAATCGCCATAATGAGGAACAAAAAAGACACACATTTTTTTAAAAACCACAGATTACTTGAGACATATTTTTTTTATTAGTGAATAAAATAAACAGCAATTTGTATTTTTCTACGAATAAAATATATTAAAACTAGAGAACACAAAGAAAAATCTGAAAAGCAAACTGGGGTTGGAGATCAAACCGAATTCTTTTTGGTTTGTTTGTTTGTTGTTTGCTTTATGTTTGCTTTACTGTAATATAGGTACATTAATCCTACAATCTCGCAACAATAATTTATAATGGAAAGTTCGTAAAAAAATAAAATTTCTGTATGAAATAGAATAGTTTATATTATACACATTATCATGTTAAAGTCCATTTAAAGAAAACACATAACATAAATCGATGGAACTAATAAAAAGGTATACAAAAATGTCAATACCCTTTGTAGTTACAGGCACTACCGGCGGCACTTGACGTTTTTCATTTTCCATATTGTGCCCCCCCTGATGCCCCGAAGGAGCTTCATTTTGAGCGAAAACACCATATAAGAACACTATCGCATACGTGACAACAACACGAAAATGCATGTCGAATATGTTTACGCCTGAAAGCCATGATATTAACGAGTCGAACGTTTTTAATTAAAACGGTAGGTCACATAGAAAACGTATCGGATTTTTATTATTAGTAGCAGGTGCTCGGCTGCTGCGACTAGTCAGTTAAAATCACTTTTTAGATTAGATCCGTTATTATCCGGTGAATGAATTTTTTCCATTACCAAAAACTGATTTTGCATTTTTAGCTGAACAATTTTGAAACAAGTTTTTTCCCATTTTATTTATTCACCGGTCTTTCAACCAGCAGGTATTTTAACGTTATTAACGTTACGTTACGTCGGGTTGATTTGGAGATTAATTCTAAATATTTTTTTAAGATGTGGAACGTGACAGGCAAAAACTGATAAGATTTTTTGTAACTATTCTATAAAATTCGTATTGTGATGTCATTTTTTCAATGTGGCTCAAAGATAGTCCCAGGAGTTTTGTATTGCGGAAGCGATTGGTGTTTTAAAGTATAAAGTGCCGGCTATAAAATTTAAATAAATTACCATTGTAAAGCCTTTGTCGGTATATCTGCTGCCTGTGTATTTCGCCAATTTCACGAACGCAAATTGGCTAAGTAAAGTTTTTGGAAGAGGTGCAAATTATATTTTTTTTCGATAGTCGACGTCTTAATAATCCAGGAACTGCAGCTCTTTTATTTTTATTCCCTATTATTAATGAGATATAATTTTTTAAATGCTCGATATGACATTTGTGAGATTTAACGGCCGAAAAGCTCTGTTGCCTAGAACTAGCTTGTAATAAAAAAAAACTACGTCAACTGTCACGTTTGACGTTGTCAAAAAATAATACCGCGGTTCTGTTTATTTGCGTTTGCGTGTAATCAGTGTTAGCAGTGTGTTTTTTAATGATATTTCAACGACCTCAGCACAACCCCTGGACTTTCGATATTGCCGCACTTCTCTTCGACCTTTGCACGATATTTGGACTACGATTTCAGCTACTTTCGACGACTTAGGCA
The DNA here is from genome assembly GCA_949127965.1 of Pandemis corylana. NCBI lineage: Eukaryota > Metazoa > Arthropoda > Insecta > Lepidoptera > Tortricidae > Pandemis > Pandemis corylana. The sequence goes on along the minus strand of OX421859.1, from coordinate 5,138,939 downwards.
CTGCTTCTTGGACTTTTGGACTTCTACACGAGTATAATGGATTTGGTCGATCCCCAAAGCACTGCAGAGGAAATGAAGTATTACAGGGATGTACTCCAATGCTTTGTACCGTCGTGTAAGAAGTATAGACGGGATTTTCCAAATTCCGTGTATTTGAGCTTACCAAAGGCTTTACAAGCGACTTGGTGCCGAACTCTAGATATCAACTGTCCGAAACGGAACTTGTATGTCTGTGAGGAACATATCAATGTGAGTATATTGCAGTTAATGTCGCTGTAAGAAATTAAGAGTATTGAATGTAGTAAAATGCTTTTCTTATATTTACAGATTGAGGAAGATTGCTACAAAAGTAAATCTGGCAAGTTACGCCTAAAAAATACTGCAAACTTGATATTAACCAAAACATACAATGAGATTGTAAGTATCAGCTAGGTGTCTTATTTTATAATTTGTAATTTTTCTCCACTATATTAATTAACAAGTTTATATAAATGTTCAATGTGTTATTATGAACGTAAACACAGGATATTTATCCCTTGCCTATTGTACAGTTACCTACTAAAAATAAATCAATTTTTACACCTTAGTTCATTGCTACACCTATTGTTTTATTTGGTGAATCTTCTCCTGTCTTCTTAAGGCAAAAAATTAAGTGTTAAATGGATGCTCATATGTACTTAATTATGTGCTTATTTTTAGGAAATGTCGAATGATGAAAGCAGCCTAACGGAACAGCCACTGGAAAACACAAAAGATCTGGCTACTATGTCAAAGCAGTTACTGCAACATGGGACCAATCCATATTCAAAGGTAAAATTATGTACCTGTATAAAAAGAAAAATCAAGTGACCGATTGAGCGATAACAATTTTTCTATGGTAGGAACCATAAAACCCTACATAGTAAAAAGTTGTCAAAATTGTGAAAGTGTAAAACAATATAAAAGCTAGTTGTTATTATAAAGGGCTAGTTTGTAAAATTAATTTGATTCTTTTTTTCCAGTGTGATTCTTCAACTCAGACCCAAATCATATACTCAAACAAAGCCGTTATGGTGAAACCATCAGTAAAATGTGTAGCCTGTTCAGCTAATATAAATGTCTCACTTATTGCTGAAAAAATCATGCCAAGCAAGCCATCATCTTCAACTGCAAGTCGTTCATCAACACCAACATTATATGAACCCTCTAGCCCCTCATCGTCAAGCTCAACCAAGGAGACAGTAAAGGAAGGGAATGATATGTCAGGACGTACACATATCTTAAGAATTATTAAGGAAAACCCCAAAATGTATCTTGGTCTTCCTAAGTCATATTTTTGGTTGATAATTTTTTTAGCCAAACAATGCAAATTACGCCCCCTGCATGTCATTATCACCTTATTGAAATTAAAGCAAAATGACACAATACAAAGAATAAGTCATCACTTTCATTTAAGTCAAGTGACATTGCAAGAGCTGTTAAGAATTTGTATACCGCATCTGGCAACTTATTTACAAATGTTTATATACCTGCCAGAATCCATCATGATTAAAAAAACATTGCCCCCTGTTTTTAAAGTGAGGTTTGCTAACGTACAATGCATACTTGACTGTTTCGAGATCCAGATTGAAAAAGCCTCAAATCCTGTTATGCAATCAAGGACATGGTCACAGTATAAATCATGCAACACATTAAAATACTTGATTGCATGTTGCCCAAATGGCTTCATATGTTATATTTCGAAGGGTTATGGAGGAAGGATTTCTGACAAAGCTATTACTGAATGTAGTGGCTTTGTCGATATTCTTCCTCCGGGGGCTGTGGTTTTAGCCGATCGAGGCTTCAAAGGCATAGAAACTCTCCTATCGCAGAGACACGTGAAACTACTTCGGCCCCCAAGTGTTTCCTCACAGGAAACGCCAACCAAAAAGGAGGTGATCCAAACCAAAATTATTGCCAGCTTGAGGATACATGTGGAACGTGTGATAAGGAGATTGAGGGAATTTGCCTTTTTAAAGCCTCACTCGGTTATAAACCATAACCATGTCAGATATGTGGACGAAGCAGTTATTATAGCATGTGCTTTAGTCAATTTGCAAGGCGACATAATAAAAATACAATAATTTTTGCTTTGTTTTATTTTAAAATGTACAAATTAGTTATAAATATAGACTTTTTAACAAAAATCTTTTTGAAAGACCTATCCAACGAAACCTGATGTGGTATATAAGAAAAAAATCACCATACTGTACACACATACACAACACATAAATCACGTCTTTATCCCTTGCGGGGTAGACAGAGCCTAATACTGTACAGTTGAACAAACAGAATTGCATACCTCTGTGGAACATTTTTATCATAAATTACACAATGATTTCTTTGGACGTATGAGTAAGGTTTCGACTGTACCTCTTCTACATAAAGTCATATTTTAGCTGGGGTTCATGATAACACACATCAGAAGTCAGAATGGGGTCCTCATATTATGAAAATGAAACATCCTTCGGAACTTAGTCTATCTTAGTACAGATTTAGCCCATGGTAGTCAGACCTTTGTTATCCTTACTAATATTATAAATGCGAAAGTAACTCTGTCTGTCTGTCTGTTACCTTTTCACGCTTAAACCGCTGGGCCGATTTGGTTGAAATTTGGTATACAGATAGTTTGAGTCCCGGGAAAGAACATAGGATAGTTTTTATCCCGGAAAATTGCATAGTTCCCGCAGGATAGCACAGCCCAAACCACTGGAATTTTTCAAATTTAACGCGGAACAGATTCACCGGGTCAGCTAGTATAGTATAACGGCTAAAGGCATCCATAGAGAAACTCCTTTATACTATGACGAAGGTCTGGCTATCATGGGATTTTTCTCCAATATATTTAGGACAAAGCGTTAAGTAAAATTTTGGGATAAATCGCATTTTTCCAAAACTTTTCTGATCTTTCTAACAAATTGTTGGCATAAGCCACGTCAAACTTAACCCATTTTATTTCGATTTTTTTGTTGTGTTCGAAATCTGGGTCAGCAACACAAAAAGCACACTTTTTATATCCTGTGGCCAGCATTTGGAACTGGCATTGAGCCAAAAATTTTTCTTTTATTTTATTTTTATCTAGATAGTTTTTCACGGTTTTAGCAGTGCTAGGGCATTTTACTTCAACAATGAAGTCATTGGCTACACCATCAGGCGAAGCTCCACTAAAAAAATTAATTAAGTGAAATCCACATTCTTCAATGTGGACCCCCAATAGCCGTTCAACTTCTTTTATTATTGGTTTTTCTAATATTTTTCCTCTCTTCATTGCTTTGGTATCATAAATCTTGTAACCACCAAGAATTTGTTCCACAAGAGAGCCATCAGGTGTGTCACAATGACAAGCTTCATGTACTTTTGATGCTGTTATTCGGCCCTGTCTTATGCTATGCCATAACTTTGACTCTGCCTGCTTTTTAGTGCTTTTTGCTATTTGATTTTGCACAGATTGAGGCACAGATACGTTACTTTTAAAATATTCAAAACTGTGATTATTAGTTTTAGTTGCAAAATCAAGTATCATGTCAAATATACACCATTTTGTCAAACCATTATCATGATCTGGTAAAAATGACAAAATCAGAGAGTCCCCAATTTTTCTTTTCTTACATTCTTCATAAAATGCATTGAGTTTCTCCGGATCTCTTGGTCCTAGTTCTATTCCTCTTTTCTTGGATGGAAAAATATCCTTGGAGGATATTGGCTGTGTTCCCTCACTGGCTAATCGTGGTTTAGCCCAATAACATTCTATGGATGTAGATGATGGTTCTGTAGATTTTTTTTGTAACCAATATAACACCACCAATGTGTGTTTACATCCACCTGAAAGTAAAACAAATCAATGAAAATATTTATAATCCTCATTAACCATAAATATTTACTCTATAGTGTAAGTATTTACCAGCTGATGCAGGACAACCATCACATGTTGCATCAATTATATTACTATTCGCCTCTTCTAAATGAATAGTCACAAGATAATATTTCATCCTTATTTTGTGCTCCGGAACAACTTTGGCCCTGACAACGCATTCAGTGCTCCCTCTTTTAATTTCAACATAACCTACTGCATTATCAACATAACCACCTCTGGATGACCTAAAATGCAATGGAAAACATTATAACACAAGATCTTTCATCATTATCATCTGCCTATTTATGTCCCACTGCCTGTGCCCGGCTTATTTATAACCAAATAAATGATTTTGATTTAATTTGATGCACAACAATACACTATGTATATACATGTTAAATATTTGTAATCATAATTAATTATTATATGCATCAGAATGTATGTGAAATTCGCCAGTACGTACATGAGTGTCTTCACACCTCTTATTTCAGCAACATTGTGCTTATCGTTTGTGTGGAAATATTCCATTATCATGAACATATCCATGTGTGGCAAGTTTCTTGAATCCGCTCGTACAAATTCGCTCATTTTGTGATCAATAGCGAAGCCTCAGTATTATAAAAATCAGTCCAAAAGTCAAGGCGGAGGTCGTCGCAAAGCAGAAAAACGTTGTCCAAGAAGCAGTGCCTAAGTCGTCGAAAGTAGCTGAAATCGTAGTCCAAATATCGTGCAAAGGTCGAAGAGAAGTGCGGCAATATCGAAAGTCCAGGGGTTGTGCTGAGGTCGTTGAAATATCATTAAAAAACACACTGCTAACACTGATTACACGCAAACGCAAATAAACAGAACCGCGGTATTATTTTTTGACAACGTCAAACGTGACAGTTGACGTAGTTTTTTTTTTTATTACAAGCTAGTTCTAGGCAACAGAGCTTTTCGGCCGTTAAATCTCACAAATGTCATATCGAGCATTTAAAAAATTATATCTCATTAATAATAGGGAATAAAAATAAAAGAGCTGCAGTTCCTGGATTATTAAGACGTCGACTATCGAAAAAAAATATAATTTGCACCTCTTCCAAAAACTTTACTTAGCCAATTGTGCCTAAATTTAACTAACAAACGAGCTCGTAAAGTGATACTTCTCGAGTTCTTATACATATATTTCGAAACAATTACATTTATAACTTATCTCTTTCGAATCCTTAAAATCAACCTATAAGTAAGAAATATATATCTATACATATAAAATTCAAAGTCCTGACTGACTGACTGACTGACTTAACTATATATCAACGCACAGCCCAAACCACTGGACTTAGAGACTTGAAATTTTGCACATAGATACCTTATATAATGTAGGCATCCACTAAGGAAGGATTTTTGGAAATTCCCACGGGATAAGGAAAAAACGGGAATTATATATTCGACTCCGAGTGACGCTATCTCAGTAACTATAATAACTAGACTCTTCAAATTTGATAAAAAAGTAGGTGATTACAAAACGAAGAAACTAATTTCAGGATTTTTGGAAATTCCCACGGGATAAGGAAAAAAACGGGATTTATATATTCAGTTTAACGAAATCCTATGAACTATAATTACTAGACTCTTCAAATTTGGCATAGAAGTAGGTAATTATAATAGTAAAATAATATTTTAATGAGTTTTGGAAATTCCCACGGGATAAGGAAAAAACGGGATTTATATATTCAGTTCTACGGGATCGATTTTTCGTTTTACTGGTCGTATAAAACTGAAATTTGGCCTTCAAGTTCCTTTGGGGAGTGTAGAGGAGCACTAAAAAAAGGATTTCCCGAAATTCCCACGGGAACGGGAAAAACGGGACTTTTCATTTTTGGTTGCAGAAAGCTGAAATTCGGCATGTAGATTGCTTCGGGAGTGTAGATGAGCATTTAAGATAGTACTTTCCAAAATTCCCACGGGAACGGGAAAAATATTTGTTTTCAAAGAAATACTGCGGTAGGCATAATATGGCTAGAAACTTGAAATTTGGCACACATATACCTTGAGTATCCTAGAGGTGCACTAAGAAGGTATTTTTCGAAATTCCCACGGGATAGGGAAAAACGGGATTTTTCGTTTTACTGGTCGTAGAAAGATGAAATTTAGCATTTAGCTTCCTTAGGGAGTGAAAGGGAGCATTAACAAAGGATTTCCTAACATTTTTACGGGAACGGGAAAAACCGGGATTTTACGTTTTAGCTACTGGACACAAAAAGTTGAAATTTGTCACGTAGGTTTATTCGGGAGTGTAGGGGAACACTAAAACGGGAAAAAACGGGATTTTACGTTTCCAGACGAAACAGCGGAAGAAAGAGACTTAACATTTATAACGTGTCTTTCTTTAAAGGCTTTAAGTGTACCTACTCCGAAAGCACTCCCCAAAATTTTCACAGGAACGGGAAAAACTTATTTTTTCGTTTTACATCTTAGCGCGTAACTACGAAGTCGCGGGCAAAAGCTATTTGGGGTAGGTATATTTTAGGACAGCCCTATAGGTTAGGTTAGGTTTGTTTTATAAAAATCCTGCAATATTTACAGTTTCAGAAAAATTAAGGCAGCGGGGCAATGCGGGGGCTTGCTTGCATGCTTGCTGGAGTCCTTGCTTTGCATGCTTGATTGCATACTTGCTTTCATGCATGCTTGCGTGCTTACTTGCATGCATGCTTGCTTGCACGCTTGCTTGCATGCTTGCTTGCCTGCTTGCATGCCTGCAGGTTTGGGTGCTCGCTTGCTTGATTGCTAGCTTCTTTGAAATGCTCATGGTTCACGCGTGCGAAGCCGCGGGCAAAAGCTAGTTTTTTAATAAAACTTCACTCATTTCTTTGAGTTGTGAAAATACTACTATCCACTCGTAGTTTAAATATTTTGGAGGGTACATTTTAGGAGCAAAAACAACAAGTTCACTGTTTACTGAAACTATGAGCTACGTGTGTACTATGGGCATCTTACTCCTTAATCCTGCCACCAAGCAACAATACATACGCAGCTGTGAGCCACCGTAAATGGTAAAGCAACCGGTGATATGGCTGGCACGAGATACCTTCTTCTTATCCCTCTATACTGGCAAAACATCTGCAATCTTCTAGTTTTGCAGGTCTCCAACGGTGGAGGTGCTCATTTACCATGAGGTGACCCAATTGTTCGTTTGCAACTCTGTTTCATAAAAAAAACGTCTACATAGATCAGGATTTCCTTCTAAAAATTACGATCCTCAAATTCGTCTCATAATCGCCACATACCTTCCTCAAATATCACACGGCAAAATATGGCTGTATGTCGTTGTTCATTTATATTAAAGACAGAAACTTTATCTACCGTTTTCGTTTATTTTTCACGCGGCAACGCGCTGCCACCAGTGAGCAAAGCTAGAGCAACCACAGTCGCATTTTTCTAACTATTAACGCGCGACGAGAAAGCATGGCCCAATAGAAACTACCATTACCTACACTGCGGTTTGCAGTGTATAGGGATGATACGAATATTCGCATTCGCATATTTGCAACTACCCTCCGAATTTGAAAAGTGAAATAAGTTATTTTTTGAACCTATATTTTAATTATATTGTTTACGAAAAGGCCCTGAAAAGGACCGCATGGAAATTGCTCCGCTGACAACAGCCTCGCTCTTAAGGTTAAGAAGAAGAAGAATGTTTATGAACTGCCAGAAATTAGGGAATCATGTTTAATTCTCTAAGCATTTAGAATTTTTAGACGGCAACCTGATGCTTTTTAACAAATTAAAATGATTAGGTATAGCCGAATGGAATTTTTTGTTGGCTCTATTCGCATTGTCATTAGGTAATCGTACCAAATTTTAGGTCAATCCAGCCACTAAAAGTAGATAAAATTTGTCTTCTACGATTTGACCTAATCTTAAATACATCAATTTGTATTTAAATGCTAATGTATAAAAATGTGTGTTGTGCAATTAGGCCACTATTGTCAGTAAATTAATTTCTTACATTTGTTTTGTCAAAAACGACATCGCATCAACAAATTCACTATCATCCATTGAAGATAATAGAATGTTGAAAAAGTTTGGTTAGTACATCACTAGTGCTTACAACCGGGATACTATTCCTTTTACCGTAGTTTTGAACGCGAAAAATTAAGGAGTTTTTATGTAGCCTTGTTTTATGATATTAAGAGTTACTGTTCGTTTGCCGTGAAAATATTTGGAGGCTTGGTACAATGGTATCTTTTCCTGGTAATATTTTCTTATTTGTCTAAAACTGATACATGCCACGCGCCGGGTACCGGAGCTTAGGTCGATTCCCGGCCATAGCTTTACTTTTCGGATTTTTCTATATGTTCTAATTATCAATGTCGTTTAGAAATTTGCAAACATTTAATCCCCAATTCTGGCAAAAAATTGGGTCGTTAGGTCATACAAAGGTCAAAAGTACTTTTACAAAAATATCGTAAAGTATTTTTAAAGTCGGACCAGATAAATCGGGTGATTATTGTTTTCGAATTGGAACGTACTAAAAAAAATAACAATGCCAATTAATGTGAATTAATTATTGCTAAAAGTTTTGCTTCCAGTAAAACAGCAGCCAAAACGGAAGCCTTTCCTGATTTGTTCACGGTCAGAGAATTGTTATAAAGCACACCAAACAAAAACTTATTTTTGGCCGAGTTGGTGAAACTGAGTTCTCCGACTAGTGCTTAAATGGAATAATTTGAGGGGAATAACAAAATTTAGCGCAAGGGACGAAGCCGGGGTAGAATTTATAGCACACAGCACAATACTGGAATTTTAAGCATTCTCTGGCACAGCATAGCCAAACTTTTGGGAGGAATTGTGTGCAATATATTTGCGCTAAATTAGAAGGAATAAAGTGACTCCAGCTAAGTGTCACATTTATATCCATAACGGACTAACCTGTAGGCTTATTACCTAACTCGCTCGCAATCGCCATTGTGTTCATTTTGACAGTTGTTGTATGAATGTGACAGCTGGCTGATTCCGATGCCAATTGTCAGCCCATATATGAACTGTCAAAATGAACACGATGGCGATTGCGAGCAAGTTAGGTAATAAGCCTACTGATCTTTCACGTGAATCGGAACTCTGCTATTCGTAATGGACTTAAAGGACTCATGCCACAAACATACATAGGTACATACATACATACCTTCACGCCTCCTTCCCAGATGTCACAAAGCATATTTATAAATGACGGGTACGTAAAATCGCCCAAACATTAATACCACAGGCAAAGGATCAAGTTAAATAATTACCTATTTACAAATACTTTTTTATATTTTAATTTCGCCAATATCAATTCGCGAGGTTAATATAAAATCCAGTGTTAGTAGAGCCCTACTCATAATCAAAACGTATGCAGTTTGAGGTAATTTTATATTGGTTATTTACATATAGGTACTTTTTTTTACAAGTTTTAGTATTTGTAGCTATATCTTACATCATATGCGAAAATTTCAACTGTCGAGCTATCACGCTTCATGAGATACAGCCTGGTGACAGACGGACAGATAGACAAACAGACAGACAGACGGACAGTCTTAGTAATAGGATCCCGTTTTATCCCTTGGGCACGGAACCCTAAAATTCTAATGTGACAAGGTCAATAGTCAAATAGTACTTTTAGCTTAACCGTTGTTGCCCAGGGTGTACATTGGGTGACACCATGTACATAAATCACTGTGTTGCCGTAATTAGATGAGCTAAAGTACTTATTTAAGTATTGATGTTGGTAAACCCAGTTTATTTGTTAATTCATTGATATTGTGAAATTCACAATGAATATCGTGAGCACAGTCATATTTCAGACTAAACTATGTACAACGAAGTAGTAAATAAATTTTGACAACTGAATAACCTAGTTGTTAGTGACCCTGACTGTCTCGGGTTCAAACCCGGTAGGGACAGGCATTTGTATTAAATATAAAATGTTTGTGGTTCTATTAGTACCTACAAGCTTTGCTAAGATTGGAACTAGATAAATATTGGTATCAATGAAATCGCTCTAGGATATTTATTTATGTAAATAAAACTTCATATTTAAATGTAATAACGAATACCAGTATTTTGGTCTTTTCTCTTGAAATTGAATATAATAAGGAGGGTTAAAAGTTTTCGGGACACTCCAATTTGTCCGCGCACTAATTCTGGTCAGAGCAATATGTGTAGTGGTGGCCCTAACTACAACACTCAAGCTGCCGCCTAATACAACCCATAGGCCATAAACCGTAGTATTTACGTTCAATATGTCTCAGTAAATGAAGTGCACATTAATCCCGGTCGTTATTGTAAGGTGTTGCATTCCGAACCGGCAAATTGCGGTCCCCAGAAGCATGTAAAGGCCACAGTTTTACTGCCCACCCTGTTTGTTACTGCTTGAGTATAACTTTGTTGGTACCCGACGCCGGCGTCATTTAAGACCCAATTATAGAGAAAACAACGTAATAGAGCGGAAATTTCACACAATTCATACATATGAACTAAAATTAAGCTAAGCCAAAATTGGCGATTACTGCTCTCTGATTGCTCAGCCGATGGTCAAGCTGTAGGCTTATTACCTACGAGTAACTCGCTCGCAATCGCCATCGTGTTCATTTTGATAGTTCATGTATGGGCTGACAATTGGCATCGGAATCAGCTAGCTGTCACATTCACAGCCTACAGGTCAATAGTTGGTCAAACAGTTATTATGATCGGTATGGATAGTTGATGTTTAGCCATAGTGTATGATATTCGTTTAATTTGAATAGGAACCAAAAAGTAAATTTATAATCGAAATCCTAATTAAGTTATGTGAAGCTGCCTTAAAGAGGCACTTTTAGTACTACGGGGTTTGTTGTCGATTTCCTAAACAAACTTGAGGAAGGCTGAGGGCCGTTTTAATTAAACATAAAATTGGCATTACTATTTTTTATTTAGTAATTTGTAATCATATATTTTACAACATGGGAAGCGGCTTCTATTCCAGTTCAAGAATGTTCGAATTGTGAACTTTGTGTGTACCCTCTTACTAGCCATCGTGATGAACTATACTACCTAACCGTACAATACTTAAATTGGTATGTTCCATATCGAAGATAAAGGAAAAAAGAATCGGGAAAAATTTGTGTTAATATGATATATGTCGAAAAAGACAGATGTGTTGCCACAATAGGATAGCTTTTACTACCACTTTAATTGGTTGTTTCCTCTATAGGACCAATATTCTGAATTGAGGCGTGCTCGAGATTGCTTAGTAAATAAGTTATTAGGCTATTAAATTAGTGAACACCACCACCTATGGTCCCCGGTAATAACAAAGGATTGCAGATGCGTGACCAGCCTAGACGGCTAAGATAGAATACCACCATGGGCCAGAAATTTCATCGGCTGTCTTACTCTCCACGCCGGAACACTGTGCAGCGCAAGCGCAGTGTTCCTAAAGACTCCGTTGTTAATATTAAAAATGCCACTGTGGTCCCTTATATTTACATTTGTATCACAACTGTAAAATTTGAGTCATAAATGGACCTGAGGTCACCGCAGGAATCACCTATTTATTTAGGGCACTCTTGGTTAGTTCGGAAAACGCTCCAGGACTCAATTCCAAGTATACCTAGTATACTTAATAAGTCAGAACGCCTGCGTGTCCATACTAGTTGGGAATTTATTAGGGAACTAGCAAGTATTTCGAGTAAAGTTGTAGAGGAGTCTAGTTGTGCTAGCAGTGAATTTTCACTGTTTGTTATCAAAACATTATACTTGTTTATTAAGTAGCCCATTTCATGTGAAAACGAAAATGAAATACCTTTTAGATTTATATCACTTTAAAAATTAAGAGAAAAACTGAAACAAGACAGTTAAAGTTTCAAAAAGTTTTGGCTTTTAGTGAAATAGTATAGCGAAACTCTAAGTGGTCACCCGCTGGTGAATCTACTCTGCGTACCTATATTAAACCACGAAACATTTTAACGGCCTAACCTGCATAATCACCAAATATGACCAACATGTTGACGAATTGCTTTGTTACGCGAACACTTACACACACAAACACACATATCAATCTTGGGGCAAAGACACCAATCGACCTAGTCCCAGTCTAAGAAAAGCTTTCAGCTACTACACATAAACGGATAACTCACGTATAAAAAGTCGAGTGATGCTCGACATGTTTCGGACTATTTCGTAGTCCTTTTTCCAAGAGCGTTCGCCCCGGCGGCAGCGACACGAACACTGCGCGCCAGCGCTCTGCTCCCGCGGCTGTTCGACGCAACTGACAGCGGCGCACAACTACCCTCGTTTTCTTCGTCGTTTATACGTGAGTTATCCGTTTATGTGTAATAATGATTAAGTCTCACGGTAGTTTCATGTTGAAACTTTCAGCTACTATTGATACTAGCAACGGTTATGTACCAATACCTATTTAGTATATAGACGAATATGGTCAAATTTAAAATATACATACATACACATACACACACAAATCACGTCTATATCCCTTTACGGGGTGACAGAGCTTAAGGCAACAAGACCTACAGGCCACGTTTAGAAAGACACTGAGGGCGTAAAGGTGGAAAGTGGAATCAAAATAGCGATTGGATGCTAGCCGCATATTTTAAATATTAAACGTTCAAATCTCAAAACAAATGACTCAACTCATCATAGTTAGGTACACTTATTGGTTCGGATCCGAGCTTAAACCCAATTCGGTAGGTAGTAGGCGTGGCGCCCATACAACTCGATTCCCACCAATTTGCTTAAATCAGGCTAATTTGGGCGTCTTTTCCTACATCGGTAATAACAGGAAAACGATGGTGTTGTCACGTGAACCATTTACAATGACCAATGACCACAACCATATCGTAATAAACTGCTGTGAAACACCCATCTGTATCTGTGGCTCTGCAACGCCACTGCAACGTTATGATGCCAATATTTCTCACGTTCATCGAGATATCGCCGTGGCGCTCTCACAGCTTCAAATAACGAACCAATCCATTACAAGATATCTTGTCTGCGGTCCATTGTTTGAGATAAAAGTGCAGAGCTCGCTATCGGCGCCTTTCCCAGAGTTATCGTCTGTAATGAACGTCTAATGAGGCGGCACGTAGAATGTTTTATTTTCATTGAATGGACCGTGAATTCTAGGTGGAGTCTGCGTCTATTTAGCGAACTGAAACGTTTTAACTCTCATTAAAAGAGGCATTTACTATTTTCTTTTATTAACTACTATTACCATTCAAACAGATGACGCTTAGCTACAAAAAAAATCGCATAGTAACAAGGTCACGTGACAGCTAGTAACTGATAGAAAAATTCGAAGGCTTACCCACTTGCTATGGGTGGTGTAGAGTACGCGTCACGGAATGACGAGGATCCGAGTTCGATTCCCGGCCATACTTTTCGGAGGTTTCTATATGTTCTAATTTTCTGTGTCGTTTAGAAATTTAACTACTATTGTTATGAGATTCTTCTTATTCTTGAAATGCATCTCCGACTAAAGTATTTGCCGTTAACAATTACGCTCAACGTGGTTCTTGTAAAGTATTATATTATGTCAATTTTGATAAATGTAACTTACACTTACTGTGAATTTAATCTTGTCGTCTGAATCGTTAGAGCAAACATCATTTTATTCGTCTTTGAATTAGACCCGTACAAGCAATATACAGTGAAGAAGTAGAATAGTGCTGAAAGCGATCATGAAAGTGATGACACCTAATTACCCAACCAATATTATATATCTGTTTCCTCTCAACCTCGAGCAGAAGGCGTTCGTATTTACACATTAAGCAACAATCAAATCGCTTCTAATTTTAACATTGAAATTAAATGTTACCTTTCTTTAAAATACGATTAATTTAACGGAAACCTTAATCTTATTTCCTCTAAAATAATGAATCAATCGAAAGAAAAGTATTAACGAGTAACCAATATCCAATCAGTTCGGAACAATGTTGTAATTTAATCGCCATTAATTTGTCGACCGTAGCGTAAAGTCATTATCGAGACAATCGAGCCGACGGGGTTTTTAATTCGATTCGACAACAGTTTTCGCAATTACACCAGGAATCGATCGACGAAGACAAACAATACTGCGAATCTGGCAAGAGTTTACCTACTATTGGTTGTACCTACTTACTAGGGATGGAGTAACTGATGAGAGTTCGCAGTATTTCAAGTTATTGCAAATACCGCATAGTTTATGCCCAATCTACATCATGCAAGTATCTAATTTCGGGCAACTAGTATTACATTACGCGGCTGATGAGATGACGCTTTAAAAGTGATCAATCAAACGCAGCAGTGTAATGCTAGTTACACGAAATTACTTGCATGATGTAAATTGGGCTTTAATGTAAAATATTCTTAGGTTCGTCGTTAGCGTCGAGATCGTCAAATGCCCGGAAATTGAAATAATTGGTGTTTATGTCCGGGTTTTCCAAAGAGTTACATAAAGCCATCTGCTAACAACATTAAAGCAAATATCCCAATTAAAATAGCCATAGCCGTCGTAAAATAACAAATAAATTCCGACACAAGTCATACCAGTACAATTAAATTTTTTGCGCGTGGTAAAATATAGTACCTAACTAAAAATACAACACAACACAACTATAAATATTATAATTAATATATTTTCACGGATTCCTCTGTGCGCTTGTCCGGATCACACTTGGCTATTTTTTCACGTTACACTTAAACTGAATATTAATATATAACTATTGCCTAGTTCTATTAATTAAGGTAGGTACACGAATTTTCTTATTTTCATGTATTAAGTAAGTACATGATTTTATTCGTAAAATCTATGTTTATGCCACACATTTTATCTTCAAATGTAAGAGTTCAGTAAATGAGTTTTTTCCCGTGACTAATATCAGCCTCGGATAAAAGACTCAAATAAAGATACAAGATTTGAACTTGAATATTTTTAATATTTAAATTAAACCTCAATAGATTATGAATTGGATCGTGCAAGACAAATAACTTTTTAACACTCATTTGTTTAGTTTAGTTTATTTATTCTCTCAGCATAAAATTACTGTATAAACGAGTTTGATACAATGAATTATGTTGAGATCGTCAATGTCGAATACAAAACAATACTTAATCTATTTAATTAATAAAGACAGAGGAAATAAAAATTGAAATAAAATGACAAATATTTTCATCCCCAGGAGGGAGTCGTCAGAAGCAAAAAATAGTACAATTAAGGTTGTCAATGTTATAAAGATACTGAAATAAATTAGAAAAATTACTGATCATCAACAGCAAGAAATATACCTAAATTTAATAAAAACTAGTTCGTGGGTTTCTTGTTTAAAGTATGTAATTTGATGCATATTCACCATGCTGTTCACAAAACTTCAACTACAATCTAAGCTTAATATTTTCTCTAAAATATAAATAGAAGGGAACAGATTATTATCAAGAACCAGTGCAGTGAATAACTATCAAATTTACATAATCCACACATAAATAAATGTAGGAAATAAAGCCCAAAAAGTACCTGAAATTATGACGAAATTTCAAACACGAGTAATTCGTTTGAAGCCCCTATTTACTTACTTAAACACAAATTACCTGGTCCAGCTTAAACAACCACATAACAAACTCCTGTAAAGGTGACAAACAGCGGCTGTCGTACACCTACATAACCTGGTAAATCACTTAACTTAGGTGAGTAATAAAGCTAAGCGCTCTTAATTAAAATTTTAACAGACGATTATCGAACGCCCCATGCTATTATAACAATTCAAAGCTGCAAAGTATTGTCATAGTATTACTGCTAAATCACATTCAAATTCCAATACATACTCGTATTTCTAATAAACTGACTAATCCTATTAAAATTCCTGGGCCTTTGAAGTTTGTCGGCAACATACCGGCCGAGGTGCGGTGAGACCGCACGCCATAGGTATTGGCCTTGCTTAAAACTCACGAGTAATATAAATGTAAATTTTGCGAAACAAAGGCTGCGCGGGATCAAGTAGCAACTTGCTTGATATTACGCGGCATAGTACCGACCCATTGGTTTTTTATCGAAAACCCAAGAGATACACCGAACAACGGAGAAGAGTCGTTGCTAGTTCTCTTTGGGCCTTTTTTATCATTACGAGTATTCTCGGAATCTGCCTAGGTCAGGGTGTAAAGTAAAATAATAAATTCACTTATCCTTTTAAGGAATCTCTTTTCATTTCTTAGACTTCGATGGATGCTGACAAATTTAAAAGTGCCGTTAAAACTGCGAGCTTGAAATATTTTCTACAAAAAGTAAAATGGTTAGAAAACCATCCAAATGCGAGTCAACACTATCGCTATTATTAAGATCGAAGTTAAACTCAGATTCAATAGGTAATTATTTTTGTGTGGCAATTGTTTTATTTACATCGTCATCATTGTCGTTTATCAGCCGTACCTCCGAAAAAACAGTAATTTTCAAAACCTCTATAAATAATATATGTATTGGTTGTATTCGGTGTTACGTAGCAATCTTTCGTCTCTATCAAATACGAGACGGAGCCAATATCTGGCAGATGAGATACTTATTTGCTTCTCGGTTCGAGTTGTTATTTGTTTTTGAAGGCAATCATTATTGCAAAGTTCACGAAACTGGCGAGTTTTGGGCGGAGATTTCACGTAAGTGGAATAATGTTGGGTAGACAGGGATTATTCGCACTAATTTTGTATGCCTCGGCCGCCGTGTGCAGATCTGTGCGTAATATAAAGGTCATGCCAGGAAAAGTTAAACTTCCATGCTGCATGCTGGTCTGGGAGTAAAGAAAAAACATAGAATGTACCCGTTGCTTCTCTTCCCGCGCAGATGGTAAAAGCCCATCGAGGGAAAGGGCGGACGTCTTAGGAATCATGTTATAGGCGATGCGGCTAGCAACCCATCCCTATTTTGATTTCCCTTTCCACCTATACGCCCTTAATTATGCTAGGCGTGGCCTTAAGGTTTTGTTACCTTAGAATCTGTCTACCCCGTAAGGGATAAAAACGTGATATATGTATGTATGTATGTATATATATGAAATTGTCAATGACTACTGACTAAATTGAGTTTTCTTTCTAGAAAACTCTTTCAGTACTTATATATTTCTAAAAATGATAATATTTCCACACAAAAGCTGCGTCAGTACATTACTAACTAACTTTAATAATTACTTATTGCTGTTCCAAATATCCGATGTTGTCACGTCAAAACGTTAAACTTACAAAAAAATAGAATTCGTCAACATAATTTCATATACTAACCCGATTTCAATTTCGCTGGGATACTTGTACTTCAACTCCAAAAAAGTTATGGCAAATTAAGTAAATAGAATTACATTTTTGTTCCATTAAATATTTTCGTCATCCACAAAGGAAATTGCTTTGAGTAAACAAGAAAAATATTAATTTGAGATACTTACTTGTAACGGATTGCTCAAAAATGTTACAACGAGATGAGGTAAATTACTTTACCTGGAAGACGTGGCTTCATTCGCTTAAGTTTCTTTTCTCATAAGAAGGTCGAAATGATTCTTTCGAAGCGGCTGTAAATTTAATATAATTGCTAAAAGAAGAAAAATGTCTTAATACCCAGGGGGTCGTTTAGGCAGCCTCGAAGGGTAGGAAAGTTGCGCCCTTGTCACTCACTTGTCCGGGGCAGCTTTCCCGGCGCTGTATTAGCATGCAAATTGATGGCCTCGCGATTTATAGCCTTTTTTATCGGACTTACTTAAAAAATATACGATTTCCACAAGAGAATACGCGCCGCCATAGCCCGGATCAGGCATCGGCTAGCTAGAAGTTTACCTAAAACTTTGAACCTCCAAGTTTTTATAAGAACAGCAAACAAATGAAGATAATTTATAACGAAGAGCGTTGAGGGTAAAGAGAAAAGTACATTGTGATGAAATATAAATGGGCGAAATAGCAAAGTTTTGGTGGATAACTTTGTCCCCTGCGAGGATCAGGCTGAAAGGATTTAAATGTTTATGCCCGAGGTATTATTAGATTTCCTGTAAATTAACTGGTCGTATTTTGTTATGGCAGCTTACGCCCCGCAGGTTTACTACTAGTAGGTATTTTGAAGATGGAATATTTTGCTCAAACGCAAAGGTCTAGGTTTCTAGTTATTTACAAACCTGGCTTGAGGAGGAAACTAATTTTAAACATGCTGAATGAAAGAAATGTACCTATAAGTGAATTAAGAGAGACAAAAAAAAAACTATTTAATATTTCAAGCTTCCGCTTTTGTAGAAAGTACATAAAATTGACAATTGTTGGTTTGGCCACAACAGCGGCTTTTGCAGCGGTTGTTGGTCACAAGTGGACTGAACTGCCCATATCACGTTCGTGTATCCGTCAGAGCTTTTCGAACTCCCCGCACTTGATCATGTTGTATGGGCACTATCAGGCAATGTCCTACGATTTTCCCGAACGTACGTCCCGACGCTTACACATGCCGATCACTGGATTCCATAAAGACCAAGGCTTATATTTCAACAGCTTCACGCACTATCTATGTATATACAGTATAAATTGCGTCCAGTGGCGAGGATTTTGTGATTTAGAAGCTCAATAAGATACCATAAGCCAAATATGTGGTCTACCACCCTACGGTTAAAAATCCTTTGTACGTCACAATAATATAAGACATATTTGTTTGATGAAGTTGGATGAAAAGTGGTTGACCACTTCTTTGGTCGACCGTACCTTCTAATAATATTTTTATGAGGTCCTAAGAGTCATGATTGTGAAGTAAGTACAATCCGTGCGCTCCTAGAACGACATTCGAGTTGATCTTTTTATCTTACTCACTCTTATGGGTTTTATTTGATACTTGAATCAGCCGATGGTACCAGAAACCTAAATGTCGTATTAAAAGCATGCACGCACTCACGGACTGTATGGTTTTTTCCTGTACGCCGAATATATGTGGATTAATGTCGCTCTCTCTTTCTGTCTCACAGTAATTATAATTATTAATAAATAAGGCACCGCAGGTTCAACACCAACGACCTATATATATACGTCCATTACTTCAATGCGAAAGCAACCTTCGTTCGTTAGAAGTCTGGAGTATAGGTAACGTCTCTTTTATTTGACGTGGAGACGAAAAGATTAAATTGAATAAAAAATATTCCATAAACAAACTGGATTTTACTGAATTGTACTGGAATTAATGTTTCAAGCTAGACAAATTACTCACTTGAAGCAGATTTGTAAACATCACCTGGTACGTTAATAAATAAGTGTTTATTCCATCAAATAGATTTGCTCACCGAAATGAAATCGTATTAAATCTTTTAATTAAAATATTTGACAACGGTCCACTTAGCAAACAACAGTTTAAATTTAGTAGCAATTAGGTATGAAGAAGTAGAAAACCATTATGAAATTAACAGACCCTGTTATGAGTGAAGCAAGTTCATAGAAATAAACTCATAGTGTTGTAACACAATATTAATTAGCAGTACTTAACACATTAATATTCCCGGAAGATGGAGGCATGATCTTCAATGTCTGTAAGCGGATAGGCAATTGTAGCTGACTTCTGAGAACAAATCTTATTTAGGCTTATTACCGAACTCGCTCGCAATCGCTATCGTGTTCATTTTGACAGTTCATGTATAGGCTGACAATTGGCATCGGAATCAGCTAGCTGTCACATTCATACAAGTACTGTCAAAATGAACACGATGGCGATTGTGAGCGAGTTAGGTAATAAGCTTACAGTATTATAACGTACTAGCCTTCCGTCCGCAGCTTCGCCCGCGATAAATTAATTTTCCCGTAGGAAAAGGTATTTTCCCGCGGTAAAAAGTAGCCTATGTCACTCAGTGATAATGTAGATTTCTAACGGCAAAAGAATTTTTGAAATCGGTCCAGTAGTTTCGGAGCCTATTCAATGCAAACAAACAAACAATCAAATTTTTCCTCTTTATAATATTAGTATAGATGTAACGACGCTACAACCAATTATCTCATAATGATATTAGTTTTCCAAGGAACAGCTTTAATATTATCATTGGTAGGGGGAGGTACTTGATAGATTTATGATAAGTTGTATAGGTGGACTTCTTATGAAATGGTAGTGACAGTCAGCTGCAGAGAATAGGAACCCCCCTCAGCATGGTTACCACTATTACTGGAGATAGCGAGAGGGCCACCTTCCTCAGCAGCCGGCTGTTCGTGATTGTTTTAACCAGTAGCCTGTTTCTTGAAGCTACAAGTTATCACAATTTCACAAGTCTAAACAAGTTTGATCAAATCCCAACCGCTGACCATCTCAAACAGTATTAGTTTTGACTTGTAAAATTGTAACTTTTAGATTCGAGAAACTGGCGGGTGGTAGGGCCTTGTGCAAGGTCCGTCCGGATCGCTACCACCATCTTACTCGCTAATCCTGCCGCTAAGTAGCAGTGCTTGCATTGCTGTGTTCCGGTGTGGAGAGTAAGACAGCCTGGGAAATTACGGGCACAAGAGGCATTGCATCTTAGTCCTCTAGGTTGGCAACGCATCTGCAATCCCTCCGGGGTTGCGGGTGTCTATGGGCAGTGGTGATCACTTACCATCAGGTGAGCCACTTGCTCGTTTGCCTTCCTATCCATATAAAAAAAAAAAAAAACTGGCCACATTAATAAACAAATAATGTTCGATTGTGATTTATTTTCATGTAAAGTCAAGTAATGCTCGACATGGTTCGGACTAATTCGTAGTCCATTCTCCTGGAGCGAAACGAACACTTATCACCCAGGTGAGCGCTCCTGCTGCATGCCATCCACTATGCACTTCCATGCTGGTCTGGGAGCAAAGAAAAAACATAGAATGTACCAGTTGCTTCTCTTCCCGCGCAGATGGTAAAAGCCCATCCAGGGATTGGGCGAGTCTTAGGGATCATGTTGTATAGGCGATGTGGTTAGCAACCCATCACTGTTTTGATTCCCCTTTCCTTCCGTATGCCCACAATCATGCTAAACGTGGTCTTTAGGTCTTGTTACCTTAGGCCCTGTCTACCCCGTAAGGGACAAAGACGTGATTTATGAATGAATGAATGAATGAATCGTGGTTAAGCGTGAAAGCGTAACAGACAGTTCCCTTCACATTTAATAACATCTCCATTTGTTGTGAACATTCAGCACTAGACATAGATTTAGACATTTAGGATTATTTTAGGTTTCGATCGGTTCTTTTACTTTTTCTGTGTGTCTACTCTTGCTTAATACTTATGTCCTGTCAATCGTTCAAAGGTTAACAGAAAGAGATCCCTTTTAGGGGTAAGTTTGCCTTTGTGCATGTGTGTTGTCCTGTATTCATCTTTTTCTTGTGTTTTATGTACAATAAAGAGTTATACATACATACTAAAATAGATCTCAATGCTGTAACAGTAAGACGTAGATTTCCGTGAAGAGTCCTAGCTCTAACGAAGCCTCTTGCGCACGTATGAACGTCAACGCTCGTACTAACTCAGCTCAGCCCCGGAATTAGCACGTGCCTGCAATTCGCGCGAAATAACGCTTGTTGCAATTCGTTAAATTAATTTCACGGGTCCTTTTGCAAGAAGACGGAGCTCATTACGTTAATGTCGGGGTCTTGGGTGGCGGGAGTAACAGGCACAAGCGGAATCCATACACGCAAATAAAAATGAATCATCAAAGGGTACCTACGTATAGAAATACATAAAATGAATCATCAAAGGGTACCTACGTATAGAAATACATAAAATGAAACATCAAAGGGTACCTACGTATAGAAATACATAAAATGAATCATCAAAGGGTACCTACGTATAGAAATACATAAAATGAATCATCAAAGGGTACCTACGTATAGAAATACATAAAATGAATCATCAAAGGGTACTGTATAGAAATACATAAAATTTAAACTGCATAATGGAAAAAAAGAAAAGAAATCTAAATGACACTGAAAATTAGAACACTTAGAAAAAACCGAAAGTAATGCTATGGCCGGGAATCGAACCCGGATCCTCATCACGTGATGCGTGCTATACCGCTAAACCACCCATAGCACACACACACACACACACACACACACACACACACAAAACGTCTTTATCAATTATGGGGTAGACAGAGCCTAAGGTAACAAGATCTGAAGGCCACGTTTAACATGATTACGGGCGTATAGGTGGAAAGGGGAATCAAAATAGTGATGGGTTGCTAGCCTCATCGCCCATAACATCATGATTCCCATGATTTTCGCCCATTTCCTCGATGGGCTTTTACCATCTGCACGGGTAGAGAAGCAACTGGTACATTCTATGTTTTTTCCTTGCTCCCAGACCAGCATTTAAGAATTTTTTTACACACTCATACCAATAGCATTTATTTATTTTGGGACTAGGGAAATTACCTACTAGGAAAGTTGACGGCACCAGTCATGGATAAGAATAAGAACACAAATGCACAATGACTATTATGAAAGAAACGAAAGAATTAATAATTTATTTTACAACAGTCGTTTTATAACCATATTATTATTAACTTTAAATTAATAATGAAGTGTCCATTACTGGTGTTTGTCAGGTCAAACTACGTCCTATTTTGTTTGCTCAAATATATTTCACAAACGCTTGTCGCTGTTTGCGTGTAGCACTTCCACCGAGGCCACGAGAAAGATGTGCGGAACTAAGACACAATAAAACTTGTCGCTGTGACAATAAATTGACCTTAACTTAGCTAAACACTGTTTTTTCCGCAAACTCGATCATGTGACTTTGTTGCGGAGTTTGAAGGCCACATCAGCTGTCAAGAGATGTCTAAAAGCCTTCATCTAATTAGATTTTATGACATCCATTTTCTGTCTGGCCTGACATATGAAATACTATAATAATAATAATAATGTATATTAATATTATAAAGAGGAAAAATTTGATTGTTTGTTTGTTTGCATTGAATAGGCTCCGAAACTACTGGACCGATTTCAAAAATTCTTTTGCCGTTAGGAAACTAATTTATTACTGAGTGACATAGGCTACTTTTTACCGCGGGAAAATACCTTTTCCTACGGGAAAATTAATTTATCGCGGGCGAAGCTGCGGACGAAAGTATGAAATAAAGTTAAGATTGTAGTTTCATAATTTGTAATATTTCTCAGCATGGGTAATCATCGATTTCTGAATTAGTATAATAAATGCAAACACCAAAATGTTAATAAAATTTTGTGATGTATTTTATTTTGTTTATTTAGGTATTCATTTAATAAGGCAATAAATTCCTAACGTTTTGGTAAGTGACAGTTGACGATAACTAAGTTATAAATAACATCGTCATTGTTTTAATCGTTCAGATTTTTAAAAATAATCATTCCCATCTTTACTCCAATCTTCCATACTGGTCTAGGAGCTAAGACAAAAATAGAATGTACCTGTTGCTTTTCTTCCCGCGCAGATGGAACAGCCCATCGAGGGAATGGACCATATAATCTTGGGACTGAGTTATAGATGAACATGACATGATGACATGTAATAACTATAATTATTACGAATAAATGAGTATGAGTATGAGTATGAGTATGAATTGAATGACTCGGTTGGACAAAATGGGACTTTTTCAAAATATACACGATTTTAATCTGCGTTTATCGTATTATCGACAAGTAATGTTACAAAAGAGCATAGTAATTAATATTTCAGTGTAATCCGTATTATTCATGCTGAAAATAATACATCGCACTCTGTTTCAGTGGTAACGGGTAAGGGTCCTATCTGATTATTTTAACGCTGCAGTGTATAATTTATTTTCAAACAAAAACATCTACCGGTTTGGAATGTGGTCTAATGGTTATGATAATCCAATTGTTATAAATTAGGCAAGTAAGTAAGTAAAATTAAATGCTTTATTGTACAAATATAAAGAAACAGAGACAAATCACAAAACATATGCACAAAGGCGAACTTATCCCTATAAGGGATGTAAATGAGAGGTGCATTAAGCGAGACCGTCAGAGTGAGTTTAAAATATCCATATACTGAAAGGCACAATAGAGCGTACATTTCAAAATACAACAAACAATTCATAAATAAACTACTAAATGTCATTACACACATGCATATGCATACATACCCACTACATACAATATTTAAGGATATTGTGTGAGCCACATCTTCTTCAAGCCCTCCTTGAACGACGGCACGAAGGCAGATTGCCTGATGGAGTTCGGTAACTGATTCCACAGCCTAGCAGAGTGAACTGTGAAGGAAATTAACTATGGGATCATCTCGTAAATTGTTTAAACAAAAAACACGATATGCAATTCCAAAAAATATTGTCTACATTTTTGAAGACGATTGAATAGAATAACATGGTTGGCAGGTAATTATGTACACCAGTTTTTACCGACTTGGAATGGTCCGTCCGACTTGAAATTGAGTGTAAACTATAACAAATCAAGGTAGGTACCGAAAACAAAACGGGTGTTTTAAATTGAAACGTCTACCTAAAAAAAAAACATTTATACCAGACCGTAATAGATCCATATAATACCTAAGACTTATTTAGTATTCTTAGAGATAACATCGACATTATTCGCCATCGGTTGGTAGGGTACAGGGACCATCCGGATCGCGACTATCAGCTAACTCGCTACCTAATCCTGCGGCCAAGCAGTAGTGTCTGTGCAACCGGTGAAATTAAGAGTCCTTAATTCAACCGGTTGTCGTATCAACTCATCTGTAATACTCCGAGGTTGCAGATGTCCATGGGCTTTACATACCGTCAGGTAATCGACTTGCTTGTTTACCTTCCGTGTTTTAAAGTAAATAAAAACAAGAATTTCAAGATATAGCAAATTCGATAATGTTACCATCACTTTATCACGTTTTGTTTAATGATGGATTTTAACCCGACATTAAAATTCGACAGGCCACAGGTTGTACAGTAAAATGCCTCATTAAGCTTTATTGTAATGTTTTAAACACGTTCATTATCGTATTAACAGAATTAACTCGGACATTTAAATAAGTCAAATTCTTTTCAACTTTAAAAATGGAAATGGAAATTCCGTGCTGGTCTGGGAGTAAAGAAAAAACATAGAATTTACCAGTTATTACACATAAACGGATAACTCACGTATAAAAAGTCGAGTCGAGAAGGACTACGGAATAGTCCGAAACATGTCGAGCATCACTCGACTTTTTATACGTGAGTTATCCGTTTATGTGTAATAATGATTAAGTCTCACGGTAGTTTCATGTTGGAAATTTACCAGTTGCTTGTCTTCCCGCGCAGATGGCAAAAGCCCATCGAGGGAATAGGCGAGTCTTAGGAATCATGTTTTAACCGATGCGGCTAGCAACCCATCACTGTCTGTCTGTCTTTGTGACAATCTGTGTTTGTGACTTGTACTTATACAGCATAATTGTTAACCTACCAATTCTCAATGATATGCTCTGTAGGGCTTAAGAAGGGAAGCTTTCGTATTCAAGTGTGCCTCTACTGTAAGAAAAAGCAACCAAACTTTGAGGTCGTAATTTAAATAGGAGAGTCACTGTTATTTGCAGCTGTTGTCAACTGTACAGCGAAAGAAACTGAATCGCGTATCACTATGGAACCATTTCCTTTCAAATGCCTTAATGATTTACCATTCACTTGTCAAAGAAATCTTTGCGGAATTGCATGAGAAAAAGTTCCACAGAGATATCGTATCAGTTTCTTCAACCGTCTAGTGTGATTTTTATCACCACCACCACCATCACCGCACGTGCACCATCTCCTTAAATATTGTATGTGTGTACCTACTCATCTTGTATGTAGTGTGTATATATGCATGTGTGTAATGATATTTAGTAGTTTATTTATAAATTGTTTGTATTTTGAGATGTACGCTCTGTTGTGGCTTTCACTATATGGATATTTTAAACTCACTCTTTGTCCGTCTCTCGCTTAATGCTCCTCTCATTTACTCAAAGGCTAACTGGTAGAGATCCCTTATAGGGATAAGTTCGCTTTTGTGTATATATTTAAGGTCTTTTTTTATGGTTTGTCTCCGTTTCTTTATATTTATATAATAAAGCATTTAGGTACTTACTTTACTTACTTTTTATCATAAACGGAAGTTCCTGTTTACTCTACACGAGCTGACGTTATGCAAAGAATTCCTTCTACTTGCACATTTTTCTGCATTAAATAACTGAAGTTAGGCGAGCGTGCGCTGACAGTGTGACATTAGACGGGATTTATAGTGCGGGAAACAAAATATAAAAATCTTTGAAAATTCTGCAGCAAATGGCTTCTCGGAGTGACACATTGCCAACAAGTAGTAAACGACAAAACGATTATTTTTAAATTCTCTTGGCTTTACCACAAGCAACCTTAGGACGTCTTAGGTATGCATAAAAATACCAGTTTATTTACATTGAAATGAAAAATGCGAAAATTTGTGGCTGTTGGCGGGAGATAGTATATTTGTTTTTCTAAAACAGCTATATGGATTTACATTACATTTACCGCCAGCACGACCTTTTACTCCGAACAATCTTCAAAAATTGCTAATTCTACCCGGAATAAGTCGCGCAGAGAAGCTAAGTAAAGTATAAAAATTAACTTAATAAAACTAAAGCGACTCATAATTGCATTTTATACTGGTGTATAATGCACAGGTTAGTTCGCCATGGACGTAATAAGAAAAGTTTTGATACTAAAATTTAAACAGTTAGGGAGTTTAATTTTATAACGTACGGTGATGTTCGGGGGAAACGGTTCAATTAACTAGTTCGAAATTGAGCCGAAACTTTTGGTTAATTAACGTACTTAAACATTATTAAAAATCAGGTCTTCTGAGAAGTTACAGACTGTTCAAATTAGTATTTCTGCTTGGCAACCCAAATAAAGGAATGATCGTTATGATAAAAAGAGTGTCAAAGTAATTAAAATGTAGGTCAACTCAAAGCCTTAAGATGCCACCGAGTTTATTGTTGCTCGGTCCATTTATGTGTTGATCTCTGGATTTAGTTACTTAACTGTTTGTTAATATTCTGTCACTAGTAGAAACCTTCACTATCTTTGATTTAACTGTTTATTCCGTAAAACTACTAAGTTTCTTCATGGCGCTGTCAAATTTCGGAGCAACAGCTAGCTAGTACTATCAAATGAATCAAGAATTTGACTTCTTGTCTTGTTGTATTTATTTGTACGGTTTTACCCGTTAGAAATTAAATTTCCGAAAAGTAAAGCTATGGCCGGGAATCGAACCCAGATCCTCAACATGATGCGTGCGACACCGCTACACCGCCCCTAGCAGGTGAGTAAGCCTTGTTGTTGTTTGTAATAGTGTCGTACATAACCTTCACGCAAGCTTCACAACACGCCACCGCTCTACAACGCCTCTATTTGGGGCATTTATTAATATACCAAACACATGAATTTACTAATGTGAAAAAGATGAAAAAGTATTGAAAATATGTACTACGTGAAAAATATAAATTTTACGTGAGAAATTTTACCGAGATGTCAAATGTCAAACGAAATAAAACTACGTTAGGTTCACTGGAAATGACGGGAGATGGACCAAAGTGAAGCGCACGATGTGAGGACTGTATTATAATATGGACAATGATGGGAAATTAGAAATACCAAACAAAGCACAAACTGAACAGCTCTTTCTTTTTCTGCAACTGAGTCTTCAACAACTGAACTGAACTGAGCAGTCTTCAACAACTGAAATTAAAAAAAAAACAAGCATTCAAAAACAAAATCGATTAGAAAAAAATATAAAAAAGTATCAATATTAAGGAGTTTGCAACATTCTGTTTGAAGTACAATACAATACAAATACTCTTTATTGAACACCACAAATCAGTACAAAACAATATACAGAAACAAAGAACAAAGTAGACAATAGGCGGTCTTATCGCTTAATAGCGATCTCTTCCAGACAACCAATAAGAGAAATAAGTTAATAAGTCTGTGGAAATATAGCCTAAAAACCAATTCCCGAAGACGATCTAAAAACAACTAATTTGATTTTGATGTTCGATTAGATTAGATCAGATTATTAGTTCATTCAATATAAAATTACATCATAAATTTTACTATGTCAAGTTACGAGAACTTATATTGAAATCGTCGTAGAATATATAAATAACATTAAATTAAAAAAAATATTGGATGTCACAAAATGTTGAAATTGTATAATAAAGAAGAAACAAATAATTACAGCGATCGTCTAATTATATACATGGATGGAATAATTAGAAAAATAATGTCAAATAAAATAAGAATTAAAATCAAAAGTCAATGTAAAATAACAATGAAAATTATTAAAAAGAAGTGCACATCATGTCAATATCTGCAAATTCTCTAACAGAGTATAATGATTTATACAACAAAAATTTTATTGCAAAAGTTACGGCTGTTTGTATATTTAATATTCCGGTAAATATTGAATCTATCACTAGCCTAAATAGCCTTGAAAGTGGATTGGAATTTTTGGAGATCTTTTGAAACCTTTAGAATCAGTAATATAATTTCCTAACCAGTTCTTGCCCAATTTCACTCTTAAACTTTGAACATTTGATAAAATTTGACATGGAGATAATTTGAGTCTCATGGAAAAACTATAGGTAAGCAGTTTTTATCCCGGAAATTTTCATAGTTCCCGCAGGACAGCGATGAACTAATTTCAGACGCAAACGAAATAAACTTCTTTTAATAAAAACACTCCAAGTACGTATTCTTTCCATAAGACGCTTAAAACCATAAAGGTATTACAATGACATATATGGGCCATGTCTGGCGGATATTGCCAGCACCACAAGGTGAGCCGTGGCCAGGAAATTGCCAATGTAACCCTTATATATCTCTGTTGTCATAGTCTCGCGAAAAAAACAACGTTTCTCTATGGCCTCTTTTTTTCCGGAAATTACTCCAATTTGCGACGCGGTGGATTAGTCGATGCGTACCGGACGTGATGCTCTGCGGAGGATACGCGCAGATCACATAATGGTAAAGGAATGGGTGTACGAAGTACCGGACGATTTTCTTTCGCTTTATACTTGACGACCGGATAGCCTAGTGGTTAGTGACCCTGACTATGAAGCTAGAGGTCCTGGGTTCGAATCCCGGTAGGGGCAGACAGTTGTATGGTGAATACGAATGTTTGTGCCCGAGTAATGGATGTTGTATGTATTTAAGTATGTATTTTATCTACATTATATAAGTATGTTTATCCGTTGCCTGGTACCCATAGCACAAGCTTTGTTTAGTTTGGGGCTGGGTCAATTGGTGTAATTTGTCCAAGGATATTTATTTATTATTTATTATTATTACTTATACGGAACTGATTCTTTTAAGGTTCAAATAACGTTTTACTTCAATAGTTGGGGATAAGTATTTGTCTGTTTACCTGATGGTGGGAAGTTATAATAGGTATCTATATCCATGTAAGATTGTCTTACATTCACAAAAAAATATTGTTTTTTATTTTATTTTTGAGTTATACGGAAAAGCTTATCAGTACAAAATCGATTTGGTATTAAGTTATATTTAACTTTTGCCTTTGTCATTTTATTTTGCTTTTGGTGCTATTTTAGCCTCAATCTTTAAAATATTAAATACTTACTATGAAAGCCAACACAAAAAAACACGCTTTGTACTGCAATTCTTAAATTAATAATGAATGAAAGTTGAAAAAACAATTGCATAGAAGCATCAAATATAGATTGTAATACTCTCCGTTTTTATTTCACCAGTATCCATTCACGAAACATAATAATAATATCGTTTCAGCATTTTAATAATAGGCAAAGTTTATGCTAAACAAACCTTTTGGAAAGGCTTTATTTGAATTAATACATACACATGGTATGATAAATACGCTGGACCCTTGTCACGACGGCTGAAAGGGTTTTTTAATCGTAGAACAAATGAGAGTGCGTAGGCATAAGTAGTTGGATATGATATTATAGCAATAGTCACGTTGTCGTTACTCAGAGTAAAGACATTTTTCCGCACTGGCCCCGCGTCGAAACTATTGCTCAAGCCCTCTCATTATGAGAGGACACCTAGCAGCCGAACGTATGGAGGCTGTGGGTGAGGAAACACATTTTTGGTTATTTGTTACTCGCTGGTGATTAAGAAATACCATAGTACATAACTTAAAAGACATCAAGTGGTTCAAAGATAATTAGGTAACTATCCAGTGAAATTGCGTAAGGTAAAACCAAAAAAATCACGTTTTGGGACAAATACATTACATATTATTTAACGTATATGTACAGAAAAATAATATTTCACAGTGCCAAGGATCCATTAATATTCGAAAAACCTTTTGTGTAAAACTAAGATCTATTTCCCTGAAAAAGCATAATCTTCGAAGATATTTATAAAACCTATAAGTAATTTGAAAGCCAGTCGTTCTATAAATCAGTTATATTTTTCAAAACCTTTAGTCACTAGTACTGAGTAGCTGTATTAAATAAAACATTGTCATATTTTTCAACGGCAATACAATAACTGAATCTAAGTAATTCCCTTGTCTAAAAAATAATATTTTGAGTACCCAGACCTACAAAATATCTTCTCAATGAAAGTGAAAGAATGCCTCGTATCTTGATAAGGAATAAACGAAAGGATATTATTCTTATCTCTTTTGCTAAAGCAAAGCTGTTCATAGGTAATCCGTATCCAATATCACTCACATATTTTCCTGAATGGCCTTCATGCACAAAAACGAATTGGGAATAAGGGAAGGGCAGTCTATCATTGTGGTATCATGCTATTGGTTGTAGAGAGGGATTTCTCCCATGGGCATGGTGCATACCTACCACAAAGGGGCTAGTAACATGACCAGCGGAAATTGATCCCTGACTAATAACACGTCTAACCCTTCCGGGTCTTTGAAGGTACAGGTGTAAGGAGCGTGGGAGGTCTAATACGATTGGTGGCCCGATCCCGATAGTTCTATGTAAGCAAGTGAGCCTTTGTCGATCCCTACGCTCCCCAAAGGCTTAGACCGACGTCAACATAAACAAAATAGTGTTATTGCTTGTATCTTATCTCGGAGAAAAATATTAGACATCGGTTTTGAAACGGTTTCATTTGTGAGTATTCGGATCTGCCTACTATACGAGTTGGCGATAAACAGTTTTTATACTAGCAGGGGAATGTATCAGGTTTATCCGTGTCTTCGTTTCGTTTGTGTGGGAGATTATCATTTGCCGACGGAAATCTTTTGTGTCCCTGGGACAATGAATACAAATAGTCTGACGTCTTTTAGAATAAGTATTGGAACAGTTGGCCCAGTTTCATAAACTAGTTATTAGACAAGTGACTACGAGTATATCATTGTATTTTTTTTAAACTCGCGCGTTGTTTGTTCCTAATATAATAACAATACCCCTCTCATCCACTCAAATCCCTTATTTATAGGATAAGGTCCACTTTTGTGCATCTATCTCAACGATTGTCAACTTTATTTGTATTATGTTTATTTTGTACAATAAAGAGTTTTCATAAAACATTATATTATGTTTTGATTTCCCTTTCGATCCATACGCCCGCAATCATGCTAAACGTGGTCTTTAGGTCTTATCGCCTTAGGTTCTGTCTACCCCGTAAGGGATATAGACGTGATTTGTGTATGTATTTTTATGTATGCATAAAAGTAAAAAACCACCGAGTTTGCGTGAGAACTAAGTTTAACTGGCTACCCTTGCGAACTAAATACCCATTATCTTGTCTGTAGTACGCACAGAGGTCATAATCATTAACTCTTTTAATATCCGTAGCGCTATCTACGACTCCGCTACGCGCAAAACTACGGCGTAGAAGCCTACGAAAATAATGATTTGTTCTTGTATCTGCACGGATTGCTTATCGGTTTTCGTTATTTTGTTAATATGATGTTGTTACTTTGAAAGATGAAGCGTCTAGTAACGTTATTATTCTTGCTAAAATTATCAATATTTTTTTATACTTAATAGACATGAGTTTAATCATAATCAAGCCTGATAGTAAGCGAAGATGGTTGTGTTGCAGTGTTGAGGTGTGAAGAGTAAGTATCCTACACACATATGCTTCTCACATTTATTTTACCTTAAGTATTATGCTATGTGTATATGTATGTATTATTTTATTTTATTTATTTAGCTATGTATTATATTTATGTTGGTATTGTTGTTTTTATTATCCCTGCGTTTATCCTGTCTATTTGTTTCCGCCACCTACTTAAACTGTCTCCAACTTATTTAGCTTTTTGGTTGTCTGGAAGAGATCGCTATTAAGCGACAAGACCGCCTATCGTCTACTTTGTTCTTTGTTTCTGTATTGTTTTGTACTGATTTGTGGTGTTCAATAAAGAGTATTTGTATTGTATTGTATTGTATCCTGTAAAATTACTGGAACTTGACATATTCTATCTTAGGTCTCGGTATGTACTTACTATGTATTTTATAAAAAAAAAAACAAAATTTCACGATCTGCAGCTTCCTAATCAGATTTACTGACCGGCTGTCCGAGATAAAAGCTTTATTCGGTATTGTATCACATTTGACAGGAGTCGTAGCCAGCTAATTGCGAGACGGACTAGCGTGCCGAGGGTCACGTACAATTATCATCTTTTAATTTTTTTTACTTGCATGCTTGGTTGCATACGGTGGGAAAGAGGCGTGAATGGTTACGTTGGGAGGGGAAGGCCTAGATGGACGTTCCGAGACCAAATAGGACACGTTTTGGAAAAAGGTCAGGTCAGGAGTACCCGAAACCGACGAGCATGTATGAAGAGATTGATGACTGTGGATGAAGCGAAAGAAATATGTCAGGATCGTAGCAAGTGGAATAAAGTGGTCTCTGCCTACCCCTGTGGGAAAGAGGCGTGACGGTATGTATGTATGTATGTATTGCATACGGTCTTTCTTCCATGCTGGTCCGGGAGCAAAGAAAAAACATAGAATATACCAGTTGCTTTTCTACCCACGCAGATGGTAAAAGCTCATCGAGGGAAGAGCGAAAATCATACGAATCATGTTATAGGCGATGAGGCTAGCAACCCATCACTATTTTGATTTCATTTTTCACTTATACGCCCACAATCTTGCTAAATGTGGCCTGTAGGTTTCTGTAGTGGTAGATGGCGGCGGGGTGGCGTATTACTGCCCCGTGGTGCTCCCTGCTAGACAACAGACGAGGCTCTGGCGACCGAGTAAATGGCGGTATAACCATACACACCCGTAAGGGCAACCTATACGGAAGAGGCGTCAGCAACCTTGGGGACTAAATACCCCCTAAAAAGTACTGGTGCAGAAGGCAACGGGAAACCACTGCACTAATCTCCCACGAGAGTCATGATGGAAAAAAGGTCGTATAAAAGTAAACGTGTGCCGAAATGTGATCCGACTGGCGCTCGGCGCCCCGAGTTGTCCGGGAACCAGGGTGTGAAATTGGTTACCGGCCATGAGGTAGCAGGCGACCAGGCGACCCATGGAAACTATGCTACTGGAAGGACGAAAATGCAACTGCGTAAGGACATCCGCATCGGGACATGGAATGTAAGAGGCCTCATTGATGAAGGAAAGCTCCATGTTTTAGATCATGAACTTGAGCGATGCAATGCTATTATTACGGGATTGAGTGAGACGCATTGGAAAGGGAGTGGGCACAGGAACCTAGAGAAACATACTATCTTCTTCTCAGGAAATGAATCATCCAGTTTTGCCGGAGTGGCAATCGCAATACCCACACTCTGGACTGGGTCCGTCCTGGGTTACAGCCCTGTCAGCGAAAGAATCATTACCATGAAACTTAGTGCTCTACCATGCGCAGTGAATATCATCCAGATATACGCCCCCACAAGTGCCGCTACTGAGGAACAAATCGAGGATTTTTATAACCAGCTTGAGGCTTGTATCAGCAACATCCCAAAAAGAGAGATACTAATGATTATCGGCGACTTTAACGCAAAAGTGGGAACCACTGTTCTGGACGTGGGTTTGCGAAATATCGTGGGTCACTACGGTCTTGGTTGTAGAAACAACAGAGGGGAGCGTTTGATACAGTTTGCAGCAGATAACAACTTTACGATAGTGAACACAGTCTTTAAACACCACCCCAGGAGACTGTATACCTGGACCTCACCAAACGGAGAACACCGCAACCAGATCGACTACATATTGATAAGAGCAAGATGGAGGAGCTCGATTACCAACGCACATACACTGCCAGGAGCAGACATCATGTCTGACCACCAGCTACTAGTATGTAATATGAGGATCAGATTGCGCAGACCCATAGTCAGGAAAACGACAAAACGCATGGAAATTCTTGATAAGAACTCGTTTGTCCAGTCTCTTCAGTGCAAGGAACAGTGCTGGTACGAAAACTGTAGCCAAGATGATAACGTCGACCATCTCTGGAAATCTACCGTGCAACTTATAAAAGATGCCGTGCATGAATCACAACTCAACGCAGGATCCAAGAAGAGGCAACATTGGATGTCGATCGATACCTGGGACTTGATCGAAAAGCGTAGAAACCTTAAAGCGAATGGCGCCAAGATACAGGAACTAAATGCCATGAGTTCCATCATACAAGCTGCTTGCCGTCGAGACCGTAATACAGCGCTACGCTCAATATGTGAAGAGGTTGAACGCCATTCTCAAAAGTTTGAAACAAAAGACTTACATATGAAAATCAGACTTATAACCCGTCAGTTCAAACCAAAAACTTGGGCTATTGAAAATACGACCGGAGATACCGTCACAGAGATCAAGAAGATTGTTAGCGTCTGGAAAGACTACTGTAAGTCTCTGTTTGCTGACACGGCTGCAAACATCACAGCGAGCTACGATGAAACCTCAGAACAAGAACCAATGCCACTGAGAGACGAAGTGCGAGCAGCTATCAAACACCTCAAGCGGAATAAGGCGGTAGGTGTAGATGAGATCCCGATCGAGGTAATAAAAGCCATGGGGGAAATCGGAGTAGACATACTGCACACCATCTGTTGTCGAATTTGGGTCACTGGAGTTTGGCCAAGCGATTGGTCACACTCTATATTCATACCACTACATAAAAAAGGGTCAACAAAAAAGTGCGGTAATTATAGACTAGTTTCCCTAATATCCCATGCCAGTAAAATCCTGCTGCATATTGTCAACACGAGACTTCAAGCTTACCTGTCTCGAGAGATCGCCCCCGAGCAGGCTGGTTTTGTAAAAGGCCGAGGTACAAGAGAACAACTACTCATAATGCGACAAATTGTGGAAAAGGCCAGAGAATTTAACATCCCCCTTTATGTGTGTTTTGTTGACTTTAAAAAAGCGTTCGATACCGTCAAGTGGTCGAAACTGTGGTTGGTCATGACGGAAATGGGTGTACCAAAACATCTTGTACACATTATCAGGCGTTTGTACGAACATAGCACTGCCGCTGTCCGAATTGACGGTGTTGACTCTGAGCGCTTCAAAACACAAGCCGGCGTTAGACAGGGCTGTATACTATCGCCCCTACTATTCAATATATACACAGAGTACATAATGCGGATAGTTCTCGAAGAGTGGAATAAGGGAATATCCGTAGGAGGTCGAAAAATATCAAATCTAAGATATGCAGATGATACTACCCTCCTAGCGTCAACGAGAGACGAAATCGAAACACTTCTTCGACGACTGGAGACCACAGCGTTGGATTTTGGACTTGCAATCAATCGGGATAAGACCAAAATGATGATTGTAGATCGAGCCAACAACAACCAACCGGACGTACAACACATAGCTGGATGCGACGTAGTCAAGAGCTACATATATCTGGGCTCCACTATCACCAACGCTGGAGGATCCGAAGAGGAAATTCGAAGACGTTGCGCCGTGACTAGATCCTCAGTGGAGAAGCTCACAAAGATTTGGAAGGACCGCAGAATAACAAGGAACACAAAAGTTCGGCTTATGAGATGCCTGGTCTTTCCAATCTTTTTATATGGAGCTGAGACGTGGACCTTGAGGAAACAGGACCGTCGCAAGATTGACGCTCTGGAAATGTGGTGTTGGAGACGCCTGCTGAGGATCCCGTGGACCGCGCACCGCACCAACGTTTCGATCCTCAAAGAACTTAACATCCAAGAGAGATTATCGTCAACTGTACAAATGCGAATCCTCAAGTTCTTTGGACACATCACCCGTAACGAGGACTCCATGGAACGGCTTGTGGTGCAAGGGAAAGTCGAGGGCAAAAGATCTCGCGGGCGCTCCCCGACACGGTGGACAGACCTCATCAAAACTGTGACGCACTCCAGCATAAACGATTGCTCCCACACTGCCAAGCATCGAGATACTTGGCGACGCGTCGCGAGAGCAGCGGTGGCGCAGGAATCGACCGAAACATGACCACGACCACTCTGTCAAGAGTGCACGACTAAGAAGAGAGAGGTTTCTGTTACCTTAGGCTCCGTCTACCCCGTAAGGGATAAAGACGTGATTTGTGTATGTGTATGTCGGTTGCATAAATTGGTTTTTAATCCTCGACGCAAAAAAGAGGGGTGTTTAAAGTTTGACTTCGATGTCTGTCTGTGTGTGTGTCTGTTTGTGGCATCGTAGCTCTGTTTCTTTAATTCGAAAGCTATTTTCCTTGCGGTGATTCTTAGTTACGTATGTTTGGTAAAAATCGGACCTGCTAAGGGGGCGTCTATTAATTACGTGAGGCATTTTTAAGAATTTTTTGACCCTCCTCCCCCCTTGGTGAGATGTCCTAAGATTTTTCTCGACCCCTCCCCCCCTATCCCAATCTCACGTGACATTTTTCAAAACTTGTACAGTTTAGGTATAAAAGCATTGGATTTATTAAAAAACATAGCACGATTTGTTTAATTACTTACTTATTTAAGATACGATTTTTGTTTTCATTCAACTTTAATGTAACTTAATTTTCACGCAGTTTTACACCATTTTCTGCTAAAAAAAATTACGTGATATTTCAGTTACGGAATCCTAAAAAAGCTTAGATTAAGATTGACGGCTGATAACACCTGCGTCAACGAAATCCTGATATTTTTGGGACTCGCTAAAGGTCATACCATAATTTGATGAAACAAATTGTTTGATGGACGAACTCAATTACTGAAGAGTTTCATAGCTGTTTTTTCATACGAATTCCCTAAAAAAGAATACTATTTAATACAAAAACAAATACTCCTTTTTAAACATCACAAATACGATTACAAAAATGAAACAGACAAAGCCTACCTATAATTTTCTGGACTATTATTTGACACTAACTGTTCCTGCTATGCTAGCTGCTGATACTATACTAGCTGCTAAAAGTAGGTAGTTCAAAATTGATTTACAAGCTACATACATACATATAGGATGGGCCAGGTGGGATGACGATCTGCGAAAGACTGCAGGCAGATGCTGGATGCGTCAAGCTGAAGACAGGGCGCTATGGCGCTCATTAGGGGAGGCCTATGTCCAGCAGTGGACTAATATAGGCTGATGATGATGATGATACATACATATATCACGTCTTTATCCCTCACGGGGTAGACAGATCCTAAGGTAACAAAACCTTAAGGCCACGTTTAGCATGATTAAGAGCGTGTAGCTGGAAAGGTAAATCAAAATATTGATGGGTTGCTAGCCGCATCGCCTATAACGTGATTCCTAAGACTCACCCATTCCCTCGATGGGCTTTTACCATCTACGCGGTAAGAGAAGCAAATGGTAAATTCTATGTTTTTTCTTTACTCCCAGACCAGCATGGAAGAATAAGATCTACAAGATCACAAGATCTTCCATCTAAATAGAAGGATGGAAGATTCAAAACAGCTTCTTCGCTGTCATAAGAAAGAGGCACTGGTCTTTCGTTGCGAGGGTGAGCGAATCGGTAAATAGTATAGTGAAGACGGTAAGCGCGACATGTTACTTTAACAGCGAAATCTCGATCCTGCGTGTATAGGCTCGATTGCTTAGGTTAAGATTTAATTTAATTTAATTCATTTTAATTTAATTTAATTTAATTTGTAATTTTTAATTCAATTTGTAATGATATGGGTTCAATCAATGCCTAAATAAATAAATACATTATTATTATTATTATTATTAAAACCAGGAAACCGACGAAGAACAGCTAATCTTTAAACCACTGCTTGCCCAAAACCCATACAAAGAATCATGTCTTCATAAAGGACGTCCATAAAACCCACTGAACTAAACGCCGGGACGCAGTCACAATCAAACTGTCAAAATTCAAACCGGGTTTATGGCCCTTCCCGATGCCAAAGGTGTAAAAGTAATTTTATTACCGAACCCACAGTACAAAAGGCTCTGAACTTCCTGCTTCGCTACAGGCGTTTTGTGTAGAAATTCGGAGTCAAAACTATCTATTTGTAAAAATCGCTGAGGGCTATTACGACTTTCGCGGAGGAGTTTCGAACAAGTATCCTAATTATACCGCTTCTATTACGTTATGTGTGATGGTTCACTCAATACATAAAGCCAATGTTTTAAATACGTTAATTACCTGTCAATTTTAATTTGATAAAAAAATTCGACCTATTTTTTCTTTGCGTGACACTAATAAATTGAACGCTTTTATTATCAGTGTTCCTAGTGTA
The DNA here is from genome assembly GCA_949127965.1 of Pandemis corylana. NCBI lineage: Eukaryota > Metazoa > Arthropoda > Insecta > Lepidoptera > Tortricidae > Pandemis > Pandemis corylana. The sequence continues at coordinate 5,100,517 of OX421859.1, read as the reverse complement.
GCCTAGTGGTTTGACCTGTGGCCTCTCAAGCAAAGGGTCGTGGGTTCGAATCCTGGGTTCGCACATCTGAGTTTTTCGGAATTTATGTGCGAAATTACATTTGAAATTTGCCATGAGCTTTTCGGTGAAGGAAAACATCTGCGAAACCACTGAAGCCACACAATCCGCACTGGGCCCGCGTGGGAACTATAGCCCAAACCCCCCCAATAAATGGGGGAGGCCTATGCCATGAGGCACGCCGAATTACGTGATAATTTGAAAAAAAAAACAACACAATGTATTGAAATTGTAGCGAAACAGAATAAAAAGGGCTAAATTATTATTATCTGTATATCTCTTTTTATCTTAAGTTAGGTTTTTACAAAATGTATTTAAAAAGTAATAAAACAATATTAATACAAAATATAAAAACATTATAATAACCAAACCTAGGGTGCCGTCGGCAGCGAGGCGAGGCCTAAGCTACCGGTGGTCAGGGCGACAGAGAGAGGAACCTCCTGACTATCCGAGCCGTGTCCAGGAGTACCGCCTTCTGTATCTGGCCCTTGACCCAACCACCTAGCGAGAGCCTTTTAAGGTGATGGTCAAGGCTCTTTGCTATTAGACCGTACGCCAAAACGACTATCGTTTATTATTATTATTATCAGTGTGATTAAGTATCTCATACTAGTGTATACTTCGTCTTTAGCCTAGGCAACGCCACATCAAATACTGAGACTATGTTTAAAAAGTGCTCGGTTCCTAGATAGCTCTAGTAAAGTTTAGGTAGGTCAAATATGACGTATCAGTCTAAATAAAATACAGCAGAGGCTGCGCACTAAAGGTCGATCCGTTTAATACACTTTCGAAAGTCATGCTCGCTCGCTAAATATCCCTGGATTCCCGATCCCACATACAGCAAAGGTAGTTGACGCGTGAAAACACGTAGACCGAACACCGGAAATTTACCCCACCGCCGGTCCGCACTTAGCGCCCCATGTGAGCATTACAAGAAAGAATAATATGACAATTTGAATTTGGAAAGTAGGATAAGTTAAGCGCCGGGTGACTTGCGCATTTCACACCGTTCTTCGTGAGCTTTCCGACGGGTCCGACGACTGTGTTGACGTGAATCAGTAACGCTCCAGACACTGTGGGGGGAGGACGCTCTGTCTCTGCGAACGAGGCTGACGTATTACGCGGATACACACGAATTATATAACGTTCTTCGGCACTGTGTTTGTTTTGTGAGCTGACTCTATAAACCATTTGCTGAGGAGGGATGTATTGAGAGGAAAAGGTAAGGTGGACTTTGGCTGATTTATTATTTGATGTTTTGGTGTTCACATTTTTAAGGGTGGCAAGTGAATAAAAAACTACATTTGCTTCTTCAAATCTTAGTATGATTTTAAGAATCTTCAAAGAAGTAATCAACAAATGTATTAAATACCTATTTCTTGTTTTATGCAAAGTAAATTCCTATTTTCAAATTTAATTTCATCTCCACTAGTTAAGTGCCATAACTACAAGAAGAATGGGAATTTTCAACATGAAACTACCGTGAGACTTAATCATCATTACACATAAACATCACTCGACTTTTTTATACGTGAGTTATCCGTTTATGTGTAATGATGAAAAATGGGAATATTTAACAATTTGTCTCCGTTATTTTCATCTTTTCTTATTTCTAACAAACTTCTTTCGACAAAATTCGGGTGAATAAAGAAGCAACTAGGCATAAGTCTATAACAATTTTTAAGTGTATATTTGAAGGATCAAAATTTGTCGATCGGAGTGTCAGGTTTAGGCCCATGCGTAAATAATGGTTCTGCTTCACTTCAAAGAACGTTTACGAATCACACATATGCTTTGATAAAATGTTTTTTAGTTGGAATAAAAGAATACTCGTTATCCCTACAAAAGTATTGAGAAAAACATCACAGAGAAGAGTTCGTTATTTCACTCGTTATTACATCAACCTATTCAATTCGATGGGATTTTATGGGATTCTATGGGACTTTGGTCCTGAAAAAAAGAATCCTGAAAAGAAGTTAGTTCATAGTCTACGGATGTCAGCGGGATTCAATCGGAACAATCTCCTAAAGTATCTATTTTACAAAACAGAGCTGGGTTTTTATAATAACGGGTATTTTCCAACCCTTGGGCATCACGTTGTCCTGAATTACATCTTAAATTTATAAGGTAAGCAGAGGGTTTTTTAGGATACCTTTAGGTATTACAGATAAAAAACAATTTTTGGACCCTTCATCGACCTCTAGCGTGCAGTAGCGACCCTTTTCATACATTCACCTTTAAAATCTGCCTTACCTAAATACCGTCTAATCTTCATTTACCTTATATTTCGAACCGGGTTTTAATTTGATTACCCACCTGTTTGCAATTTCTTTCGAAAATATTTTCAATGCTTTTGTTTTGTTTCTTTTGTGGTGCTTTTAGTGAAATTAGGGTTCATGTTGATTTGGACTTCAAAGCTCTCGCCTTAGGCATATTAAAATATGCTGGCCCACCAAATACTGGGCCTCTTTTTCATCTATATAGCTACGTTTGAAATTGGCTAGTTACAAGGAATAGAAGTACTCAAGAAAACTTGATGTTGATATACATTAGTATTATATAACGAATACAGGTCTTTTAAACTTGGTGTGCCGGTCGCTTACTACGAAAAGTGCCTGTCTGCGGATATGTGGCCTGACAATGCTAGGGTTAAAATGTGGTTTTTTCGAAAACAAACAAAACAAACCAAAAACTCTTCATGAGCCAGGTAATGAGTCCTCTATCAGCATCGCGTATCAGAACGTCAGAGGTCTTAACACGAAGTTGAAGTTCTTTAGGCAGAGAGTTCTCGTCCATGAAAGTGATATTGTTGTAGCCGCCGAGTCCTGGTTATCGGCATCTGTCGAGGACTCAGAACTAGTAGGAGATGACTGGAGTGTCCTACGCCGTGATCGCGCCACTGGTAGGCAGGGAGGTGGTGTCCTGGTGGCGGCGAGGCCAGGTATTAGTCTCCGACGTAGACGTGAGTTCGAAACTGCCGATGGCGAAGACCTGTGGACATCCTTCATGGTTGATGATACTCCGATTTATTTGTGTGCTGTGTACATTCCACCTAACTCTCCCGATAGTGTTTATATGCAATTTTTTCAAAAAGTGGAATCCTTTATAAACAATATCGGTGTGGCTGTAATTGTTGGGGACTTAAACCTCAATCCGAAGTATACTTCTTCCTCTGTCCTAAGTTACTATTGTTATTTCACTACTGTTTGTAATTTGATAGAGATGAATGACGTAATGAATGTGTATGGAGGAGTGTTAGACGTGGTGTTGGTGCGAGGGCGCACCCGTGGTGCTCTAGTCAGTGAAAATACGGAGGGCAGCCTAGTTCCGCATACTGACGCGTATCACCCCCCCCTCGAAATCTCCATCCCGCTTGCAAGGGCTATGGGTCAGTCGCCCAGAATTGAGCCCAGTAATCTTGATGCAAAGCGTGATTGGAATTTCAGTAAAGGTAATTATGAGCTTCTTTATCAACTGATCGCCGACGAGTCTTGGAAAGATGTATTGGAGGCTCGTGATGTCAATGTCGCTGTGGATAATTTTTATGGGATAATCTATGGTATTTTCGACTCGAGTATACCTGGGAAGATAAGGTCTCGTAAGCCCTGTAGATCTTATCCGGTCTGGTTTACAGCTGATCTTATTAAAGACATTAAAATGAAAGCTCTCCTCCATCGTGAGTGGAAACGCTCTGGTAATAGGGATGTATATACTAGATTTTCTAAGCTCAGAGCAGATATTAAGCTGGAAACATCTAGAAGCTACGATGATTATATTAGCTATATCCAGACTAAAATCGTAGGTAATCCCCGACTATTTTGGCAACACATAGGTAGCCTAAAATCCAAAGGTGGGTTCGCGAATCAGGTGTTGTACAACGGAGTTCTGCATGAAGGCAAAGAGACAGCTCGGGCCTTTGCAGACTTTTTCTCAAGTGTCTTTCTTCCCTGCGCGCCTTTGCTCGACTATGCAAAGATTATTCAGGAAGACATGTTTTGTAATGCAAACTATGTTGATATTGACTCGATCTCCCCTCGAGATGTGGAAATTGGCATAGCTCGACTGAAACCCCAAAGCTCTCAGGGTCCTGACAGTCTTCCGGCTTATATCTTGAAGGGCTGTAAAGATTGGCTGGTATTACCATTAACTTATATCTTTAACTTGTCTCTGAGTACTGGAGTATATCCTAGTCGCTGGAAGCTCACGCGTGTGCGCCCTATTCCCAAGTCGTGTGAGGGAGCTAATGTTGAAGATCATCGTCCCATAGCTATCCTCTCCGCGGTTGCCAAGTTGTTTGAGTCCATCGTAAACAAACTTGTTGCCTCACAAGTTAAACCATATCTGTGTGACTCACAGCATGGTTTCAGGCCGGGGCGATCGGTTGAAACTAATCTCTTGACCCTGGTTGACTCTATTTCTGAACATTTAGACCAAGGTGTACAGGTGGACGTGCTGTACCTGGACTTTAAAAAAGCATTTGATCGCGTGGATAACGACATACTATTAAGCAAGTTATGCAAAATCGGCTTCTCGCCTAAACTGCTTCGGTTTTTTGCTAGTTACCTACGCGACAGGCAGCAGTACGTGCGGCATGGATACTTCGTTTCTGACTCCTATCACACCCGTTCGGGGGTCAGCCAGGGTTCGATTCTGGGCCCATTTCTATTCGGGATCATGATAAACGACTTGGCTTCTGTCCCAAAGCATGCAAGGTGCCTCCTCTACGCCGATGACCTGAAGCTCGTCTATGGCGTGCAACAATTCTCCGATTGCGAGTCACTTCAGGAGGATATCGGCCGAATATATGAATGGAGCATTAACAATAAACTCTTGTTCAACATTGGAAAGTGTTCCGTTATGTCTTTTAGCCGCGCTCATGGTTCCCCACTATCTGCAAACTACCTGCTGGGAACGGAACCCATTACACGCGTCCACACTATTAAGGACTTAGGTGTAATTTTCGACGCACGTCTTAACTTCCATAGTCACATGAAGTCCCTAGCTTTTGACTGCTACCGGAGACTGGGATTTGTTATCCGCAACGCCCGTGACTTTGACGACCCCCGGGCCATTAAGCTTGTTTATACTGCCCTGGTCAGGAGCAAACTCGAGGCAGCATCTATCGTGTGGAACCCCCACGAAGTCACGTATGCCTTGCTCATCGAAAAAATCCAAAAGACTTTTCTGCGATTTCTTTATAAAAAAAGTTACGGGTACTATCCTTTCCGGTATCCAACAAAGTTTCTGCTTGGCACCTTGGGGCTTAGTTCTCTGGAGGTGAGGCGTAATTATGGGCTCTTGACCAGTGCTTGTCGAATATTGCGTGGAGATTCTGACTGTCCGGAGTTGGTGGCGCAGTTAGTACGCCTATTAGCGCCCCCGCTGTCCCAATCCAGCTTCAATTTGCGCCCCCGCAACCGTGCTTTGCTGGCAGTTCCCAAGGCACGCACTGTATCACACAAGAATTCACCACTTGTTTGCGCCTTGCGAAATCTCAATGCGCTTCTTGCATCAACACCTGACTGCGATATATTTGCTAGTAGCTGGAGGACTATATGCTGTGAGTGTATGAAGTTCTGTGAGGCGAAGGATGATCGTCCGTCTTCACTTAATTGTTTGTAAATGTTAATGCTGTTTGCTGCTTATTTTTTGTGCTATGTGTTATACTTGTTGTACTGCTGTAATTAAGTATGTGTATGAATTTCACAGTGCCTTGGCTTGTCTGTAATGCTGTGTAATTATTTCAATAAATAAATAAATAAATAAATAAATAAATTATAATAATAATTCCTCAACAGTTTTAAATGAGACGGTTAATAACATTAGATGCATTCAATCAAATCATATTTTTGGAATAGGTATCTATAGGTAGGTAGTTCAAATAATTTTTTTATCAAGCGGTTATGCTGCGGAAGTCCATTATAATCGGAGTTGATCAAACATACATACGTACATACATACATAAATCACGTCTTTATCCCTTACGTAGTAGACAGAGCCTGAGGTAACAAGACCTTAAAACTACGTTCAGCATGAGTTCATCAAATGTAGTCAAAAATAATCAAAAGTTCATTTTATTTAAAAGTCAATGCCAGAACTTATACTAAAAGTGTTTTAAGTGTATATTTTAGATATTTTTGTTTAGTTTCCTAGGGATAAAACCATACCCGTGGTAAAACATCATTGTAATGATTTCGTAATAAATCTCATCACTACATAGTATAAAACAAAGTCGCTTTCTCTGTCCCCATGTTCCTATATCCCTATGCCCCTTTGTATGCGTATATCTTCAAAACTACACAACGGATTTTGATGCGGTTTTTTTTAATAGATAGAGTGATTCAAGAGGAAGGTTTTTATGTATAATTCTACGTAGACGAAGTCGCGGGCAGGAGCTAGTAAATAATAAATTCAAAAATATGAAAACAATACTATAAAACAAAAATAATTTAAGAACAAACGAAGCGGCTAGCGATTTAGATAAAACAAGCGGCAATAAGGGACATTCAATAAACTGTATTTTAATACACTGGTGCATTTGTATGCCGGGTTCGGGGAAAAAGTAGAACATGGTAATGCCGTGATTTGCATGTTTTAATATTAAAATAGTAGGTCGGGTATAACGCATTCAGGTCTGCCGAATTACGTATCTGGCCAGAGTGAAATATTCAGCCCGGAGAGGACTGTGACATACTGTATATTTTTAGATTAGGTCTCGTATGAAAATCCCACCTGTTTTTCCTTTTGTGTTCCGTTTTTATAGGTCTTAGATGGATTTCGATTTGTTTTTTGATGATTGTGACACTTTTTTTAGATTAGGTCTCGTATGAAAATCCCACCTGTTTTTCCTTTTGTGTTCCGTTTTTATAGGTCTTAGATGGATTTCGATTTGTTTTTTGATGATTGTGACACTTTTTTTAGATTAGGTCTCGTATGAAAATCCCACTTGTTTTTCCTTTTGTGTTCCGTTTTTATAGGTCTTAGATGGATTTCGATTTGTTTTTTGATGATTGTGACACTTCCCACAAATGAATAACTTTACTTTGCTATCTCCGCGATATAGCGAAGTTAAGTCATGCAAACCGTATACATATTTTATACTAGCTGCTGCCCGCGATTTCGTCTGCAAAAATTACATTTTCGCTATCCCGCGGGAACTATGCAATTTCCGGAATAAAAAACAGCCTATTGTGTTAATCTAGGGTTCCAAATTTTATCCAAATCCATTCAGTAGTTTTTACGTGGAAGAGTAACAAACATCCATCCATCCATACTTACAAACTTTCGCGTTTGTAATATTAGTAGGATAGGATTTTCAAAGGTAAAGCCAAATACGTTTGACCAAACTTTACTTCATTAGTCATTTTAACCTTATTAGCTTTTTGTCTATTTTTGGTGATTAATGCGACTTTAAATATATTGTTTTACGGGGTTTACAATGATAAATAAAACGCGGACAACTAAGTAAACTTATGGCAAGAAAGTACCTACACGGATAACTACTAGAATGTGTTTGAGTGATCATTTAAATTATTTTCATGTTATTTGTGTTTACTATAGTGTTCAAGAAAATGTAGGTAATTAAAAATATGGATATGTACTTCATCTCCGCCACTACAAGTCCACTGCTGGACATAGGCCTCTCCTTTAGATCTCCAATAAGACCGGTTGGAAGCGGCTTGCATCCAGCGCGAACCTCCGATCTTAATGAGGTCATCGGTCCACCTTGTGGGTGGACGTTCCACGCTGCGCTTGCCGGTACGTGGTCTCCACTCAAGGACCTTTCGACCCCATCGGTCTTCCGTCCTCCGTGCTATGTGCCCTGCCCACTGCCATTTCAACTTGCTAGGATATATACTTATCATGAACATAATATTTTGATTAAATTTTCTGACATTAGCAGCGTTCAAAAATATAAATCAACGCCGGCTTTATTTAGTGATAAATGATAAAATGTCTTAAACGTGGATCTTACACAAATCAGAATCTGACCCGGATCTTTTTAAAATTTTAAGGCAGAGAAACTAATCACGGCTTCTGCTTTAAAATGCCTACAATATCTTGTGAAAAAATGTGTTGTGAAACTGTAGCCCAAGCCTTCAAATTGTGATAGGAGGCCTGTGCCCAACAACGGGATATCACAGGCTGCAGATGATGACGATGGTGACGATGATTTTATTTCCTGTATACTGTGCATAGAAGGAATTTCAATCAGGCCCGCACCTCGTCCGATGAAAGTTTAACGAACTCGAAATCTAATCTGATTTATGTACAGCTTTATTTTGCTGACGAAAGGAGCAAGCGATAATGGTCACACTTTGAATACCTACGATTTGCTCGTCATTAGGGATTCATTTTGGATGGAGCTTAAACTTTCTGGATGCTCGTTAAGCCATTAAGAGGTGCGGTTAATCGAATACGTTGGCTTTATGGATTTGTCACGTTGAATATCGTCACGGAGAGTATCGCCATTTACATTAGGTGTGGTGTTATCATGTAGCTATAGAGATCGCTGGTCCAATATTACAAGGTTCTATGTTTCACTTTTATCGAATTGAAATTTAGACCCAGTGTCACTGTGACAATGTTGACTTAACTGAAAAACGTAAACGCGTAGCGTATACTGAAAAATTTAAACAGCCAACAGGCAACAACTAGTAATAAAATAAAATGCTTTGTCTTGAATGACTGACTGACTAAACCGCTGATCGTAGAGACCCGAAACTTGGAGGGTGTGTTCTTTGTATGACGTATCCGATAAGAAAGGTTTTTCTAAATTCTACTCCTAAAGGGGTGAAAAAAGAGGGCAAAGTTCGTATAGGACAACAACATGATTCCTTGGTCCAATCTACCTCAAAATTTGCATAAACATTCTTTGACAGAATTAATGGAAGTTAACAGGGTTAAAGAGGGGTAGAAAGTTATTTTAAGGGTGATTTGCTTCGAAGGATATCAATACTCCTTAAATTACATTATGTTTTGACACAAATGTTTGAAGATACAAACCGATTTTATTTAAAAAGGTTGAACTCACATAAAAGCTTGATGCAATGCAAATATTTCGCTAAAAAGGGGCCCTATCTCCGTAACTATAATTACTACCGCCTTGAAATTTGGTATACAAGTAGGGAATTATAGCTTCTAAAAACAATTAATTTGACGACTTTTCGAAATTCCCGCAGGACTGGGAGTTGAAGGGATTTATATATATTTTATAGAATCTTTAAATTTGGCATACCAGTAAGTAATTATAACAACAGATGACGCTTCGCGACAAAAATTCGAGTAGTAACAAAGGTCACGTGACAGCTAGTAACAGGTAGAAAGTCTAGATGTGCTATGGGTGGTGTAGGGGAATCGCGTCACGGAATGACGAGGATCCGGGTTCGATTCCCGGCCACAGCTTTACTTTTCGGATTTTTTTATATGTTCTAATTTTCTGTGACATTTAGATATTTAACCTATGTCGGATTAATCATCTGGGTATTTTTGAATGCCTATAGTTTAGCTGTGTATCCTGTTTAATTGGTTTTGTTTACACAAACTTCATGCATTTTAGATGATTCGGATTAATTACAGGCGTAATCCTAAGCTAACAGCTTAATTTCAATATAACTATGTTATTCTATATTGATACTAGCGACCCGCCCCGGCTTCATACGGGTGCAGTCCACTGATTGCCTCTACTATATTATGCGTGTATTATATATCCTCCTTCTTGAATATCCTCCTCCTCCTCCTCCTCCTCCTCCTTCTATCTGTTAAAAACAACCGCATCAAAATGCGTCGCGTAGTTTTAAAGATCTAAGCATACATAGGGACAGACAGACAGCGGAAAGCGACTTTGTTTTATACTATGTAATGACTACGTTCTTGCGAGACCTAGTTTCACAACTAAGTCTCATTGCTTCGGTATATAATATGTATACATCGTCAAATAATGTTCTCGTGGAATCACGTAATGGATATTCTAGACCAGTAGTATGATAGATAAGTATAAAATCGAATTACCGTTTTAAACTTTTGCGATTTTCATTTAAGACTCTCTAATAGTTTTACCCGCCTATTCGCTCCCGTGAACTTTGGCATATGGCGGTTGAAATTACAAGGAAAAATGTGAAGTACTTTTTTTAATAAATAATAATTAGGGAACAATTCACAAAAATTGACGTAGTCCCAAAGAAAGCGCTAGTAAGGCTTGAGTTATGGATACTAGACAACGATATACAAACTTATATATAGAAATACATACTTAAACAGATAGAAACATCCATGAATCAGGAACAGATATTTGTGCTCATCACACAAATATATGCCCTTACCAGGATTTGAACCCGGGACGCTTGCTTCACAGCCAGGGTCACTTCCAACTAGGCCAACCGCGGCGTCAACTTATAAGTAGTTAGAGTAAAAGAAAATTGCAGCTCTACTTAATCTTGACAAGCAGTCGAAAACACAGGGTCAGGGTTGGGTCAGGAGTACCCGAAACCGGCGAGCATGTATGAAGGGATTGATGAATGTGGATGAAGCAAAAGAGGTATGTCAGGATCGTAGCAAGTGAAACAAAGTAGTCTCTGCCTAACCCTATGGGAAAGACGCGTGACGGTATGTATTGTATGTATGTAGCCGAACATTTAGTTTGAATTGCAGTTTTCTAACAATACACAGCTTGTTACAGTCCGTGAGCTCTTGGAATCCCCTTTGGGATTGTTTTGTTCTCCTTCACTCGGCCGATTCTAGTATCAAACCCATAAGTGAATGAGACAGCAAGACAAACCCGAATGGCATTCTAGGAGCACACAGACTGAACCCCCTTCGAATGTTAGTTTCGAGTGATCGTCATAATATTTACCGCGTACAGATAATTTATTAAAAAAATTATAGTGCGCGGTTCTTGCATACATCTAAAGCCTTTATTTCCCGTGGCACTACTGAGTGGCACTACTGTCCAAAGATTTCTATTTCCAAATCAATTTTAACATAGTCGTCGACGGAGCTCCGCTATCGCGGAGCTCCTACTTTTGGGTATTTTGGCCCTTCGGGCCTGTTGAAATAACATAACCTAAACCTACTTCCCATTTACGATATTAATTTTGGTCTGTAGTGCCATAGGTAATACTATGTCTAAAGGGTTATTATTAAATTGTTCTTTTTTTTGTCATTTCGATTATGTATCGAGATACGACTGTATTTCATTCACGTGCTATATAGTCGGACTTTCTCTGGGTCTATATGCCCAATTAAGCCCACTTAAATGTAACATAACCTTAGAGGTGCCTATTAATTAGTAACATGGTTTCTGCCAAGCTAGCTCTCTTGTAGCGGTTCGAAAGCATATGTCCTTATCTCACTAATGAATAGCGAAAGGGATAAATATAGTCGAACCTCGACAAAGGTGAGGTTTGCTGTGTTAACTATTGTACCCACCGAGTACCTACCACGGTGAGGTAAAGTTGCTGTTGGATTAAGCTTGCGCCGAAGTAATTGCGAAATAACTGCGTAGGTTCATTCCTTGCTATACATTATAAAACAAATTCGCGATAAAAATCAAAACTGCTGGACGTATTTTCACTTGGTTTTCACTATTAGATTGAGTAATTTATAAGGAAGATTTAAATGTATTTCTTAAAGTTTTTTCTGATAGTTTCCAATTATGACGATAATTGCGGCAGCGCCGTGTTATCATCTACCTACATTGCACCCGAGCGAAGCCGGTTCGGCAAGTTATATTTTATGGTAAAGCTTTAGTTCTGCAATAAAAACTATTTAACAATATGTACTATAAATAAGTAGTAAACGTTACAAACACGCTTGCTTACTAGTTTTCTAAATCGATAGAACATCAAAATTATCTCTAAAATAATAATATCTGCATCCTTAGTAAGGCACAAATACATCACGGGAGGGCATCAGTTTTAGAACTATAACCAAGTGCCAGCTTACTTAAAAAACAGATTATTGTAGAGGTAACGTTACATAAAACAAGCTTCAAGCCAAGCCTTAATGCGGCAAAACTTTGTTCAACTACTTTGTAGTTAGCAGTGCAGTGGTTGTTGTTACAAATGACATTACCTCGTTGAAACAATTTACCTAGGTTTTGACTTCAAAACTATAGAATGGAACATAATTAATGTAAGTACCTTTTATGGTTTCTGAAGCGCAATAAAATTTCTAACTCTTAACAGGTTTCTTTTGTTTTAGTATGCCCAAAATATTAATTTATTTTTCTTTTGTTCTGTCGGTTGGATTAAATAAGGTATTTAACAGGTGCAAATGTGGATGTTACGACCATTGCACAATTTTACCCTTTAGCGGTTTAAAGCTTTTGTCAGTTAATCATTTCCTGGCCTTAGTGAAATTACATCTTATTAGATGCATTTCGTGGGAAGGGCTGTGCCCAGCAGTGGGACGTATATAAGCTAGAGATGTTCATGAGACGGCAAAAAGAGTATTTACAACACTTGCCAAAAAGCTAAAGACTACACAGTCAAGTTCTCCAATATCTTTTACAGCCGACCGTTCAAATGTATCTACACAGACCTTGTTATCAGTTACACTTATGTAACTGGGTTATTGTGTATCTAATAATTATATTCTTAAAGCGTGTTTAGATATTTTTGAACCGATGGCTGCATAATTGGAGAATTTGACTGTACCCCATATGTTTTTATAAAGTTAAGACAATTGACATCAATGGCGTTTGCGCCTATTACAGACCAATCATGGCGTATCATCTGAGAGGCAACGCTTTCTGTGGCTATATAAACCAATACGAGAACCTCATGCTCTGTCACACGACTGTTAAATAATCGCAAGCAGAAGTCCAGGCAACGCAAATAGTTGCAACAAAACGGATCGTTCATCATTCAGGAATAGGAAAATAAAATGACACAAATAATAAAGCGGAAGAGTTCAAGTGCGTAGATCAACACAAGTCGAGCGCGCCCGCTTTTCCCACTTGGGTCTTCCAGTGAATGCAACACGGAGTCCATTTATTTTGTTTCCTTACCTCCCATGCGATTAACTCGGATGATTTATTATTAAAAGGGCCTTTGTAGTGACCTTTTGTGAGCACTTAACGCTCCAAATATTTAGGCACATTAGCTATTTAGGCGTTTGTAGACCGCACGCTACTTTCACGTACTTACATCGGTTGTTAGTTACTTCGGAGGGGTCCTGTGTAATTTATATTGTGTAATTGATTAATTTACGACTAGTTTTGTTGGCGACAGCGAGCTGACGTATACTGTCATAGTTTGGGGGGACGGTGGCCGTTTATAGTTTGATAGCCTCACGCCTTTGTTTGTCGATTTCGCTTTCACTGCTTGTTTTGTTAGGATTTATCGGGCTTTTAGCTCAGCTTGACGTTTATTAGTTGTTTTGTTAATTATTATTCACTGTCAGACATTAATAATAGCAAACACTGCATGGCACTGTCGAGAACAGTTTTAAATACGTTTTGTACGTCTCTTCTGTTAATTAGTTTGCCACACAGGATTTCATTCAAATATTTTTAACAAAAAAAGTGACCCAGTTCAATTAAATTAAAATATGATTAATAATTCCAAGAAATAACTCAATGAAAAGTAAAAATTAAGTACGTCTGAAAATCAGATCAATACCTAGTCAATTAACAGCTAAATTAGATTTTTAGTTGCTTTGAAATAAACGAATAAAAGACTGAGTTGATTATATAAGTGACGTCTCCTATTGTTCCTATTTTAAATAGGTACGAAATTTGTGAAGGTATCGCATTTTGACGGCTAAAAAGTACGTCCATATAATATTGGTGTTGTCAAATCAGTTTTGTCTTTTAATCAAGCTACCGAATAGCGCCTATTTTGCGCCTTACGCATAAATTCGTGGCACTGTGTAATGCGTAATTATGTTTCATGTTTCTCCGTAAAGATGTATCAAATATTCAAAGAGGTTTCTGACTGGAAGACAGAATAAGATATGTAAATCGAATTTCTTTAACGCGTTATGCGATACAGGGCACAAAATATGTGTCATGCTAACAAAATACGCACGAGTATCAGGTTGTTTGGCAAATTTAAGGTATGTTTGGTAAAATATTTTACAGACATGTTTGTGGATTCCGTTTAAGTGTAATACGGTGGGATCAATAATGTACAAGGCCTAAATATCAACTGTCATTTCCATATAATTTACGACCACAAAATTGTATTAGAATGACAGCATGTCCAGAGGTTCCTGTTATATTGATACCCCGTGGAGTTTATTTAGGACAACATAATATATTTATGTTGCCTGCAAAATATAAATTCTGTATGTTATTGTAAATTTAATGATGATTTGCCATCATTAAATTTCACCAACTAGTCGTCGAATAAATAAACGGTTATGACGCCATTCGATAATGATTGATGACGTCATTCGATGTTCTAGGTTGCGCTTTCAAAGTTTTTTAACTCGGATGCATAAATATAACTTTAACTCTCTTGCTTCGGACTTTAGTCCTCAGAGACCTTCTTACCTGGAGAGAGATCTCTCTATTGCGGATTTGCCTCACAAACCCAATAGAACACTTTACAAAAACAAATTTCGCCTTGGAAGACGTTTCCTGCTGTATTATCCTTAGCATCATCAAATAATAATACGCGAACGCGGAAAAAGCCGTAACAATCATCGTAAGTATTTAAATATTCATTGAAACCATTATTCACGGGTGTTTCCGTGGGCGAAATATGGGTCACGTCAGATTAGGGTCACGTGTAATCAGTCCGTGGTCGATGCATCATAAACTCACGAACCAAATAAGCGATCTCGTGCTCTGATAACAGGATTTATGATCATGGAATATACACGGCGTATGCTTTGGGGCACCTAAATGTTCAGCAAGGCAGGGCGACGTCGACGGCAAATATTTTGACGATAGCGTTCTTATAAACTGTTATTTATTCTTCGACCAGGATTATTTTTAATGCAATGGTATCATTAGTAGTCTCTGATTTATTTTATCTCACGGTTTAAAATTATTAAAATCAATAAGTATTCTGTTATTATAATTATACAAAGTGTCTCAAAATTGTTCCGGAAGATTTCATCAGATAATTGAAGATAAGATAAAGATTTTTTTTGTCGTAATTTTGACATCGTACACTTTGAACGTCGCCAAATGTATGTTAACATTTAGTGCGTAAAAAATTTAAAAATTCTAAAAAACCTTTACAGGGTTAACGTCTTTAGTGCACCATGTTGCGTCTTAGTCAAGCGATAATCTATGTTTGGTAAAAAACGACACATTTTTTTCTCATCTGCTTTCAAGCTTCCAAAACAATTACGAAAACGCTCGATAGACTTTTCAAGTAAATGATTTTATCGATATTCGGAGCCCTGCTCTTTGCTGTTTGTCAAAATTTCGATATTTGGCTTGGTGTTGTTTCTTTAGGTGTTTAGGTGTTTCAACTTCTTTTGAGGAACGAAAATAGCCGTATCGCTGGTTAAGAGCGTCGTGCACGCTATGTTGTGATGCTTGGAGCAGTTTGAAATGCTTTGGTCACAACTTGTGGGTAAAACAAAGGTAAATGTTTTAAGTCAAATATATTATTTCAGAAATGAGGCTAATTATTCAGAAATACCCGAACATAAGAAGAGTAAGCAGACTAAATGTAATGGGGGCTATCGCGTGTGAATTTGCCACTAGAGGCGCTAGTGTCGCGTGAGGTCCAATAACATTCACTTTTCACTGGTTTTGGCAGGCTTCGGGAGATAAATTACAATTTCTTTCATTTACCAGTTGAAAAGTGAACTCCTTCGGGAAATTATCGCAAATATTGATTATTTGGCGATTAATGTGAACGCTTTGAAAGCGGATTTATTTTTTCCGAACAAAACGGAACTGCACTACATCGCAGTATAGTCGATATGATGATAGTTATTTATAATTAATAAACTTAATGAGATTCAAGATTTAAAACTTCGGCGCCGATCTTATATTCGCCTTTGACAGCTATACCTCTGGACCTTAGTCAACAGTGGCGCCAACTGGTGAGCAAAGAAACGATAGTCCCCATTGACTTATACATTGATGGGCGAGGACCAAAAAGTAACACATCGTTAAAGTTGCGGTAAATTTTCCACTAACTGTTTTCATTGTTCCAAGTTATCTATACAAATGTATGACTAATTTTCGTGTCACAATAAAAAAAGTTAGTGGAAATTTTAACGCAACTTTAACGGTGTGTAACTTTTTGGTCCGCACCCTGATAAGAATAACTATTAATCTCATTACTTAATCTCCATGCAAAAGCATCCATGCATCCAAGCATCCAGCAGGTTCCATCTCTTTCTACTTTACTCTAATTTAGTTCCAGGCACTTTGCTGTTCATTTAATGCACACCAGTGGCTTTCATACAGTGTTTGTTCATGGTGCCATCCCATCGATTTGCCAGTAAGAAAAAACAAGCAGAAACACAAGCTTTCATGTTGTATTAAAAAAAAACAATGTTATCCGCTACTTTTTATTGAATTTTCCCTTTTTTAATTATGTATAAAAAACACGCTTTAAAATTAAACGTGGATGTTCTTTTAATTTAATGCAAATTGTTTCTTTATTCTCTTGAGTTCGGTTCTTTAATCGTCTATATTTATATAGGTTTTGTATGTAAGCATAGTTGGCAACGCTTTATATCATAATGTGCATACCGTTGCTCTTCTTACGCCTGTGGTCATAATTCCATATTATTATCTCCAATGGAAAATACGTAGTTTAATTATTTTTGTCCATTAGTTGATAGTCAATGTCGTTATTGATCAACGTCCGCTTTCTGCTTCTGCTTTTAATTAATTTGAATATCAAACAACAGAATAGTCCGAAAAAGTATTAATTAATTTTGTACCGTGTGTTAATTAATAGTTACGTGTTTGAAATATAAACTTGTCACCCTAGCAGCTTATTATCCTATACTAATATTATAAAGAGGAAAAATTTGATTGTTTGTTTGTTTGTTTGCATTGAATAGGCTCCGAAACTACTGGACAGATTTCAAAAATTCTTTTGTCGTTAGAAAGCTACATTATCACTGAGTGACATAGGCTACTCTTTACCTCGGGAAAATACCTTTTCCTACGGGAAAATTAATTTACCGTCGGCGAAGCTGCGGACGGAAGGCTAGTTTTTAATAAACAGATTCACGTTTCAATTAACGCGCAAACTAAGTACTTAATAACGACCAAAGCCTTTTACAATTTTTACTTTATTACGAAATGTCGTAACTATACTTATGCTCCTCAAATTGTCACGCGATATCGTAATAAAGTAAAAATTACAGATTAAATTGTTTACAGGAATCTGCAGAATTGGGATTCCGTAGAAATGAGTATCTGTAGAATTGGGAATCTGTAGAATAGGGAATCTGTAGACATGGGCCTAAAGGGTTTACAGTGCCTTTTGTACACGCACTACATTAAAAGTTTTTTAAGATGTAACAATATTAAAACAGGATATTTCAACAAATGCCCGACTACTCGTCAGACTGACCTAGTACCGCTTCATTCTCCTGAAACCTTTGTCAATATGAATGAATTATTCTGAAACTACTAGCTAGCTATATAAATAAACATAAAAATAAAGAGTAAATGAGTAATGAGTCTTCCATGCTGGTCTGGGACCAAAGAAAAAACATAGAATGTACCAGTTGCTTCTCTACCCGCGCAGATGGTAAAAGCCCATGGAGGGAACGGGCGATTATAATAGGAATCATTTTATAGGCGATGAGGCTAGCAATCCATCACTATTTTGATTCCATTTTCCACCTATACGCCTACAATCTTGCTAAATGTGGCCTGTAGGTGCCTGTTACCTTAGGCTATGTCTACCCCGCAAGGGATGAATACGTGATTTGCGTGTGTGTGTGTGAACTTAATCATAGTTTAATTTGTTTTTAGTCTCTTATTAATTTCCAGTAAACATTTCAATATGGCGGTTTGCTTACATAGTTAGCAAGTTCCATAGAATGACACTTTACTGAAACCACTGGTTTACTGAAAAATATATACCAACATTTAATTTTAAAAAGCTGTGTGTACACAGAATACTTAGTTAATTGCTCTTATACTGAATCATCACGTCATGTTAATACCATTAAGGGAGCCACATTAGTGCTTTTGTTTATGATTTCGAGGAAAATTGTTTTGATTAATGTTTCCTTTGTTTTGAACATTAGTTCTTTGCTTGATAAAAGACAATTATAAAATATCATAGTCTGGTTATCGTTGTCTATTAATCTATTGAGTAAATCACAATCGCCTGAAAATTATGTACTAGCTAGAGAAAAGAAAAGTGTTTTAATTATATGTTTTTAGGTCACTCGTATGTATGTAGTAACAATTATTAAACCAAAACTAAATAAAATTGTAGACGACGCCGCTCTGCACCTGAAACATAAAAACCTAATCTAATTAGTTTATTTAAAAACCATGAAAATTATCTAGTATAAATGTACTTACCTGCATTACCTGTTCCATTTCTTTGTATGTATTAGTTTAATAAACGATGTACGTACGGGAAACGCGCATGTGTGTGTGACCAAGACGCATGCACTCCAGTTGACCTTTAACCGCCGTCGCTAACACACCGCATGTCAGTTTGCCCAAAAGGTTCATCAATACGAGTCAATTGTCTTTACTTCGCCGCCTTACATCAGCACCGACACCCAGCGCTTACAAAAATTATGCACCGATGGCAAACTTAACTGCTTTTTGAAATGTTTTAGATATTTGAGAGAAGTTTTGTTTTAATTTTCGAATAATTGCAATGGAGGGCTCAATACTATTTTACGTTTATTATATTTATCATCTTAAAATGACACTAAATAAACTCATACTCCTAAAATATAAACGATAAAGTCTTTTCTAATTAATATCTAAATAATAATTAACCGGTTCAGAGTACGACCGCGCTAGGTACTATTAGGTACCGCCACACTATTCATAAATATAAACTGAATTCTTAATAATTAATTACACTGGCGGCTGGTTTTCTGTCTTGAAAGCAAAACGGGAATCATTAAATAAAGTACTATAATTTATTCAGCATTTTGATGAGACTCCGATTCTGAAGACATTTCTAAATTAGCTGTGTAATTATTCTTAGTTACTTATGCGTGTATTTACTGGAATTATAGCAATCACCGGCTGACTCAGCTTTGACATAATTATTTATAGTTATTTTAGGCTTCTAGGCACATTGTCTACAGACACCTCTGTAGACAATGTCCCTAGAAGCCTAACTGCTAAAAGACGGTCGTCTTGCTCTGACACGCAAGCCGGACAAGTGAAGGCGACGCCCCACTGCTGCGCACGCCGTGCACGAACACGCTTTATAACCCACGTGGTTGCATTGATCATTTCGTGAGTACCGTGTCCGTGCACTGCTATGGAAACGATCGCCTACATTTTACAATACACCCACGTGCGTAGCGTGACCCATGCGCTGCAGTAAGGGCGTCGCCTCTAGAGTGGGTTAAAATTTTAAAGGACAACCAGGGGTTAAGGGGACGCAATGTATGAAGAAACGGTGAGAAAACATGTCATCGCATATACACGGCGGTGTGGTCCTTAAATATTTCTTCTTCTTTTTCTAGTAAACGTAGTGAAGTAGTTTTAGATTTTAACTTATTTCCCACTAAGAGTTTGTGGTAGATGTGGCAATGAATCAGAAACAATGGTACCCAAAACCCAAACCGAAATAACCTTACTCAAAAATATCAAAAACTAGCTTTTGCCCGCGACTTCGTCCACGCAGATAACGTCAGAGTGACGACATACCCCATACATCCACTAATGTCTCCAAGTATAAGGTTTTTATTTCCTATCCCGTGGGAAATTCAGAAAATCCCTTCTTAGAGCTCCTACGTGATCCTCTAGGAATATTATCTACTAATTATAGTCTTAATTATTTACCTCGTGTTTTTATCCCGTGGGAAATTTGAAAAATTCCTTTGTAGTGCGCCTTTATACTTATCAAGGAATAATATGTAGGTATGCCAAATGTAATGTAGCTTTATTGGTACAACATCTAGGGATTTTCCAATCCCTCGGGAAAATCGGGGTAAAAAGTGTCCTATATCCGTCTCCTAATTCTAAGCTAGCTAGCTAGCCCACCAATTCTCAGCCAAATAGGTTCAGCCATTCTCGAGTTATAAATAGTGTAACTAACACGACTGTCTTTTATAAATATAGAAGATGATATCAAAACTCCAGGATTTTTCTTGCAATTGTGTAGGTACTAGCCTAAGTCTACGTCAGACAATTTGAGCTGCTCTCAAAAGACATCAAAGTTAATGAACGTCTGAAACCTGAGCGATAATATTGTCCAGGAACTTGGAATCAGCCTAACTTTATCCGGCGTGCTATGATAAATTACCTATGTTAACTTGGCTTGTAATTACCAAACTTTGTGCCACGTTTATAAACTTTGACAAGTATTTAAAAGAGTTTCGGTATTCAGTATTAAAAAACGTTAATTAAATCTTCTTACACTACGATTAAAATAACAGTACTGTAATTTGCACACAAGAAACCTAGTGATAAATGTTATAACCATTAAATCTTGTTGTTAGTAGTTTGTATCTGTGGATCAAATCCTGTAAGTCAAATTTAACCCATTTTTGTGATCAGTTTTACTTTAAATTTGGTATTATTATGCAGCATGGATGACAATGCAAGTACGGTCACAAAAAAACGCTTGTATTAAAAATGAAAATTGTAACAGAAACATATTTCGTAACGGTAATGATTTAAAAATGTTCTTGCCGACTAACTAGACTAGAAGAACATACCACCTTACAAAAAACGTTTTATTTGTAGAGCTGTATTCCTTTGAGGTCGGGTGCATAAATGGCTTTTAATTGGTCGGAAAGCCATACATAAATAGTAGATTAATGCTTAGGCCTGGGAAGTAGCCAACTGGGAATGTACCAGTTGCTTCTCTTCCCGCGCAGATGGCAAAAGCCCATCGAGGGAATGGGCGAAAATCTTAGGAATCATGTTATAGGCGATGCGGCTAGCAACCCATCATCATTTTGATTCCCCTTTCCACCTATACGCCCACAATCATGCTAAACGTGGCCTTAAGGTTTTGTTACTTTAGGCTCTCTCTACCCCATAAGAGATAAAGACGTGATATAATGCATGTATGTATGTATGTATATTAACTAGTTTAGCTCTGGCACTTAGACCTTAGGTAAAGGATCAGTGTTAACGAGATAGTGTACTTACCACGACGTCTCGAACCTAAGCTTTGTTAACTTCCTACTTTCCAAACTGTCTCCATCACGTTTACCAATTAGCTCAACCTATTTAGTATTACTCCAGAAACGATGAAACAGAGGCTAGGTATATGGTTCACTGGTTTGACGACCGGATAGCCGGATGGTTAGTGACCCTGACTATGAAGCTAGAGGTCCTGGGTTCGAATCCCAGTAGGGGCAGACAGTTGTATGATGAATACGAATGTATGTTGCATGTATTTAAGTATGTGTTTATCTACATTATTATAAGTATGTTTATCCGGTGCCTGGTACCCACAGCACAAGCTTTGCTTAGTTTGGGGCTGGGTCAATTGGTGTAATTTGTCCCAAGATATTTATTTATTATTTATTATTTACTGCATGGAGACTTAATTATGGGCTTATTATTACTAAGCGGTTGATAATTATCAGTAACTAGCTGTTACCCGCAGCTTCGCCTTCGTCCTAGTTTTTTCCTTCTTTTAACCTTCTCCTAATAATAACAAACACATCAAAAAAAGAATTAGCGAAATCGGTCCAGCCATTAAGCCAGCCAAAGAAAGCCAGGGAAAGGGGGAGGGTTTTGCGGGTGGTAGGGCCTTGTGCAAGGTCCGTCCGGATCGCTACCACCATCTTACTCGCTAATCCTGCCGCTAAGTAGCAGTGCTTGCACTGCTGTGTTCCGGTGTGGAGAGTAAGACAGCCGGGGAAATTACGGGCACAAGAGGCATTGCATCTTAGTCCTCTAGGTTGGCAACGCATCTGCAATCCCTCCGGGGTTGCGGGTGTCTATGGGCCGTGGTGATCACTTACCATCAGGTGACCCACTTGCTCGTTTGCCTTCCTATTCATATAAAAAAAAAAAAAAAAAAAACGGATTAATTGTTATATATAAAGACTAGCTTCTGCCCGCGACTTCGTCTGCGTAGAATTATACATAAAAAAACCTTCCTCTTGAATCACTCTATCTATTAAAAAAACTGCATCAAAATCCGTTGTGTAGTTTTGAAGATATAAGCATATATAGGGACATAGGGACAGAGAAAGCGACTTTGTTTTATACTAGGTACAATAATTAATAGATAAGTTATTTTTGGTTAACAAAATTACATTATAAACTTGTGCTAGTTTAGTTACAGTAGATACTTTTTAGGTCTGTCTGCTCACAGGAGCACAGCACAGGTTTTAATTTAAGTGCAAAAGTGTGTCTGTCTATCTGTTGACTCTTCACGCTGAAACCGCTGGACCGATTTTGGTATTGAAATAGTTCCAGTCCCGGGGAAGGATATAGGATAGTTTTCATCCCGAAAAATGGCGTAGTTCTTGCGGGATGGCGATAAGTAAATTAAGCTCAGATCAAAGCCTATATATGTACCACTGCTCGGCACAGGCCTCCTCTTACAATGAGAGGGCTTGGGCTATAGTTTTCACGCGGGCCCAGTGCGGATTGGGATCTTCACACACACAAAGCCCATAGTAAATTTCAAATGAGATATCGGACATGAATTCCGATAAAACTGAAAATCAGCGCTGTGTCAGTTGGAGGCTCCTGTGAGAGCTCTAACCCGCAGCAAATGCGGAGTACATCCCCTTTGCCACATTTGTTTTATGTTTTATGAATGGATATTATATTTTATGTAGTAAAAATAAGGTTAAAGTTGTATATAATTGTTTTTTTTTGTAATTGTTGTTAGTGGCAATGAATCATCTTTTATCTTTAAACTCAGAAGTGCGAGCCCGGGATTCAAACCCACGACCCTCTGCTTTAGAAGCCATACGTCAAACTACTAGGCTACCACGGCTTTTTCACTAGACCAAGATACTTATTAAGATACTTAGATATCGCCTGAAAGTATTGGCTTGATGAGTTTGTTTTGTTACCGCAGACTCTGTACACGCCGTAAGGGATATAGACGTGATTTGTGTATGTGCATGTTCGTACTACATGAATATATACATACACGCAAGTTACAAAACACATCACATTCATCAAATGTAATAGGTAAACAAAAACAAACAAATTAGTAGCAAAGAGCGCCGCAAGGTAGTCTTTACAGTACATTATATGTAGAGATAAGGCAACCTTCACCGACACCGTAGCACTATCAGTGCCTTAAGCAAGCTTAGTACCTCTCGGTATTGGTTTCGACTGTAATGCTGTAATTTTTTATTGACTAAATAAATAAATAAATCAAATCTCATCTACTCAAAGGTTAACTGGTAGAGATCCCTTATAGGGATAACTTCGCCTTTGTGCATGTATTAATGTTATTTTTATTTTTTTGTAAATTGTATCTGTTTCTTTATATTTGTACAATAAAGCATTTACTTACTTACTTACTTATAAATAAATAAATAAATAAATAATATGGTCTCTTAAAAATAGAAATATAAATCGCAGTAGTGCGCAAAAGCGAACTTTTCGCACGCAAAACAGCCAAAAAGGGCACTTTTTGAGCAACGGTATTGAAAAGATTTATATTTTTGGTTCAGTGTTTAGTTCTGCCCCTGCAGCGGTTCACTTTGGACATAGATCAATGTAGGTATAGAAAACTTTGTCAACTATGATTCAAAATCCAGAAAAAACGTTTACAGGGTTATTTAATCAAAGTAATCCAAAAGCTTATTGGTTACTTACTTGACATGAAATGTATATTTCATAATTTTGTTTTATATATTTTTTTTTTCCTGCGACATTGGAGACATCTCCAATTAATTTATTTGACGTTAGAGGCGTTTTACACCTCCACTTAACTTATTGTTATTATTTTCTTTTCTTTGTTTTTTATTTTTGACTAGTAGAGACTTTATACATCTCTACTATTTATAGATTAATATAATTTAAGGCTCGGGGACCTTATACATCCCTTTTATAAATGTATTTAATTTAAGTAGAACTTAAGTATTCTTACTGTATTTTATTTTGAAAAAATGACTTTCTGCCAAATTTCTTGCGGCGCATTCTTCTTGGCAATGATGGTCTTTCCGAATGTGCTGGTAGTTTCAAAAAGACATGTAAAAGAGCCCCTGGCGGCCAATTTGCAAAAATAAATTTTCATTTTCATTTTCATTTTCATAATACAACCACGTGCTGTAATAACTCAAAACAATTTTAAAACCCTTTATTATTTACATTTCTAAACGACATTGAAAATAAGAACACAGAAAAATCCGAAAAGTAAAGCTATGGCCGGGAATCGAACACGGATCCTCGTCATTCCGTGACGCGTGCTATACTCCTACACCACACATAGCAGGTGGGTAAGCCTTCTGTCTGTTACTAGCTGTCACGTGACCTTGTTACTATGCGAATTTTTGTCGCCAAGCGTGATCTGTTTTTTCTATGTGTTCTAATTTTAATTTGTAACGGTAAAACCGTAAAAGTAAACACAAAAAATCAAGAAGCAAAAACTCTTGATTCATTTGATAGTACCCTTTATTATTCTTATTCTTACTTTGACAACATATCAAAATTAGGTATACAGAAATACCAATAAAAAAAAAGTTTACCAAGGAGCTCGCAATACAACCCATAAACTTTTTAATTAAAATTGCGACAGGTTCAACAACGAAAACAAACATGGCGTCCTAAATCGTTAGCGCGTGACCAACCCTATCGACAAGTTATTATTCAAGCCAGGCCTATTCGAGTAATGGTTTGAGCAAACTGCTGATAACGAAACTTGGCCGTTAATAAATAGGACCGATTTGTTAGCCGGAGATGGTGTCGGAGTCAAATTGACCTTAGCAAACTTGGACGGCGAAATTTAATTTGTAGAACGAGTTTAACTGAGAGCCGCTCTTTGAAACCTGTTGGAGCAACGCCCTAGGGCATCTTTTTATTCTGCCAGTTGTTACGTATAACTAGCTCTTGCCCACGGCTTTGCCCTCGATCCACTTCGACCTTTTTTTTATACAAAATCGTCTCTGCATATTACAAAACAAAGTCCTCCGCCGCGTCAAAAACCACTGAGCGGATATTCATGCGGCTTTCACCAATAGATAAAACGAGTAAAATTTTATATAATTTGGTTGAAATGTAACGATAGTATCAGATCTTATACCATCAGAGCTGACAGCAGTATTTTTAGAAGAAAAAAAACATCTAAACGCCATGTCTTTTTTACGGGAGGCAAAAAGAAAAACGTCCGTAAAAGATTTGTTCCCTTTCAAGTTGATGCAATGACAATAAACCTGGAATTAAATGGTCCTCTAAGTAACAAAACAGGGACCGTAAACGGCCGCAGTAAAAAGGAATAAAACACAATAATGGGAACTATGTCATGACTTGACTTTTTGTTTGGGTGAAAATAGGCTTTTGTCGTTGGGACCAACTGTCATGTCCAGTGTTATTCCCGTTAAGGATTATTTCACATGAAAAAACAAATTGTAATCTATCATGATCTGAACATAAAGCTTGTCTTCACGTACCGAGTTAATATTAAGTTTACAATACAATACAATACAATAACTCTATATTGAACGCCACATAATAACAACCAAAACAGAAAAAAGATTATAAAGAATATCACAAGGTAACAATAGGCAGCCTTATCGCTACAGAGCGATCTCTACCAGGCAACCATAATGGACTGGAGAACAGAACAGATCTGAGCAGGTGGTGCAATTTAGAATATAAATATTAATATACTAAGTAGTGAAATACATAATAATATATTATATAATATGAAACACATATTTATAATAGGTAAATGGAGATATAAATAGACACATACACACATACCCAAAAAAGCCAGCCACAAGATTCATGTACAAGATGACAGATAGTGCTCCTTCAACATAGATTTATGAGTAAAGATTTAGCGCTCCTTATGATTATAGGCAAGTTCAGTACGTTTGCAATGAAGTTCAAAATCATTAGCATATAAAAGACTAACCCCTTTATTCATAAACGCTCTATAGGCTACTGCTAACTTAGCTATCGTTTGTCCTTATCTGTCACTTTGACATTTACCTTACACAGATAAGGACAAAGGATTGCTAAGTTAGCAGGAGCCTATAGAGCGTTTATGAATAAGGGGGTAACAAACTACTCCGAATCATCCCCACCTTGACCCCCATGGCGGCCAGCTGCAACCTTTGGATCGGTCCAAAAGGCATAGCCGTGTTTTTGAGCGCTTAACATAAGTTATAGATCGACCGTTTAAATGAGTCCTCACCCGTGCGGCACAGTGGCGCGGGGTAGGACCACAAAGGGGACCGAGAGGTGTGGGCGGGTAGTGCGCCTGCCGCCCGCACCTCTCTCGGCCCCCGGCCAGTCTATAATTATCAGGGCAAACGTCTCAAGCGCGTCATAATGAGCTGCCAGTAGCGCTATTCTATTAACAAAGTCGAGACGCTTTCTGCCAATAACTTACACAAAACACTCCACATTCTAAACTATATACGTAATTCGTCAAACTCAATACTACATTTCTCATTTCTCGATTGGACGCTAAGAGACTTTATCATTAAAAACTAAACTCAATGCTGTTTCCGAAATGTCACAATGTAATTGTAGGAATAACATTCACAAGCGAATTTGTATGTTAAAGTTGGGACCATATAATCATTAGAAGCGCTGAACTTTCGCCCCTTAGGGGTAATCAGAGTGCCGTCAAAAGTTCGCAACATTTTGTTTGGCTAAGCTGTGCTCGTATACAGCTTGTGTTCACATTCGGTTTGGTTTTAACTTCAATTAAATAATACTCTGACAATACTCGATAATAATGAGTATAAGTGGCATTCAAAGTAAGTGTTTGTTCTAGGTACACTAGTTCGCGTTAAATAAGCCACGTGACGTATGTTCTGATTAGTAGCGGGGGGGGGGGGGGGGAGATACCATTTTTAATTTCATTTCATTAAAATACACCATCAGTGGCGGCCGGGTGGCAAGCCCAGACTGGTTATCACTACATAGTATAAAACAAAGTCGCTGTCGCTGTCTGTCCGTCCCTATGTATGCTTATATCTTTAAAACTACGCAACGGATTTTGACGCGGGTTTTTTTAATAGATAGTGATTCAAGGGGAAAGTTTATATGTATAATTCTACGCAGGCGAAGTCGCGGGCCGAAGCTAGTAAGTTATAATCCATAGGTAAAAGTTTGTATAACATTTTATCTACATCCATATGATAACTTCGCTACAATATGTCCAGGAACAATTAGCAAATAGCCTTAAAATAACATTAAGAAACCTGTATCTGTGGTTGTATTATAATGTTTACTTTAGAGTATCAATAGCAATACTCTAATTACATTCAAATTTCGAACATCTTAAATAACAAAATCTCTATCAATTGTCATTGAATTAAAAAAAAATATATATATATATAAATCGTTAGAGCCGTTTCCGAGATTCAAGAATTGCTCATTTAAAGTAACCTTTATTATTAATAAATTAAATAACTTGACGCCGATTTGTTTAATTCATATGCATGAAGAGTATTAAGTAAGTAAGTAAGTAAATGAAAGACAAATATAAAGAAACAGATACAATTCACAAAAAAATAAAAATAACATTAATATATGCACAAAAGCGATCTTATCCCTAATTATTCTTATTATTGTTTCCATAAGTTGCATACCTATTGCCATAATGAACGTAACTTTGATGAGACTATAAAAATATAGGGTGTTATAAAACAGTGTCAGAATGTTAAAATATCTGGGTTAATTGCCGGGCGGAGACGGGCCAAAGCGTGCAACTTTCCGCTAAGCCGCCAGATACGCGCTGTATTATTAATTTTTAATCGTCATTTTGTAATGCTATACTGAACCTAACAATTTTTATGAATATTTGATCAAGGGAAGTCTTCGAGCTTACACAATAATTATTAACCGATTTCGCAAACCTTATTACGTTACCTACTCGTACCTACCTTTTACCTCATAGGGATAACTTATCATAAGTTCACTTTCGTGCATTATATAGGTAAGTATCTAATATTTTTTGACAATTGTGTTTATATCTTTATTGTACGCAAAACATTTACTTCTATTATTCTCCATTTTCATTCCATTTTCCACCTATACGCCCACATTCTTGCTAAATCTGGCCTGTAGGTTTTGTTACCTTAGGCTCTGTCTACCCCGTAAGGGATAAATACGTGATATATGTATGTATGTCTGCAAGTAAATAAAAATATTATACATTGTTTATTTGGACGAAAAACTTTTTAAATTTATTTACACTTCATTTCTTATTTACGTTTTCTCAAAAAAATACAATACAATACAAAAATATTTGATGTTAAGACCATAATAATCTCATAATACAATAACTTTACTGTAATTTTGTGCAACAAACCTTTAAAGCTAGCTGCATTGTGTTCGCTGCATTAACTTCTACAAAATACAGTTGATTACTGAACTGTTAACTTTGCGGTTTTCTTGCATTTGAATTCTTGTTTTACTTAAAATAAGCATTATTATTAGGTATTAGCTGTTGTCCATGGCAGATATATTTTCAGTCCCGGACATAGGATAGCTTTTATCTCGGAAAACTACAAAGTTACCGCGGGATAGCGATAAGCGAATTCTGCACAGACAGAGTCGCGGGCAACAGCTAGTTGTTTATATGTGGATTGTATTGATGACACTTTTGTGAGTTTTTTTTTTTTTTTTTTATGAGAGGGGGCAAACGAGCAGACGGGTCACCTGATGGAAAGCAATCACCATCGCCCAGGGACACCTGCAAGCCCTGAGGAATCACAAGTGCGTTGCCGGCCCTTTCAGGAACAGGAAGGCTCGCTTTTTAAAGATCCCTAAATTATACCGCTCAGGGAATGCTGCAGCAGGAAGTTGGTTCCAGATCTTTACCGTTCGAGGAAAGAAATTGCGTTTAAAACGCACGAATGATTTATAACTCAGCATACGATTATTAATTGAGAACAATCCGACTTATAAAGAAGCAGAGTTTACAACCCTCTTGTAGCTTTATACAGCGAATGCAAATTTGAAAATCTTCAACATAATTATGCCTAAGCCATATTATACGTTCTCGTAATAAAACAGAACACGGCAGGCGCGGGCAGGATCGCATTTGAATATTCCAAAACATTTCACCTTATTTCTCCCTCATTACTGTCGAAATACTTCAAGACGTTTTCTACTTGGCTAAATCGATGCCTTTATACTCACAAGGTCTTATTCGAGCCGAAATAATTGAAATAAGAGTTTTTTTTTATAAATCATATTAAAATAGAGCACTTATACCTACCTACCTAGGTACGCTTATTGTGTTGGTTTTATTATTTTTGGTATTTTAATGACCTTTTTCACATGTACAATGAAATAAGGCTTTCGCATTAAATAGATTGAACGTCACTTAGTATAAAAAAGCGACAAACTGTAAAAAGTGCACTTTTTTTCGCTGATGTTTTTTTGTTTCTTTCTTTTAGTATGGATGAAAGAGGCAGTCTATGTATATAAGTTACTAAGTATGATTTCAAAGATGCAAAAACACTGAAGCCTCTATATAATGCCATAAATACCTAGACAACGATATCATTATTCTCAATGAAAAAGTTCAAGACGTCACTTTCCCGAATAAACGTAGATAAATTTAAATGGAACAAAGAGCATTTTCTTTTAATTACTTTAATTATTGCCGTTAATTTTAACGCTGAGTTGCGTTTCCCCAGTCGACCCATGGAAATAGTAGTAAGCTTCGAGCAAGAGAAAAAATCAAAACTTTAAAAATGGCACACTTAACCAAGTATGGACAAATGATTTTTTAAAACTACAAGTCGACACGCAAAACTGTCGCCTCGGACTCGACTGCTTATTATTCCACTAGCTTGCGACCCCGGTCTGCACATAATTTGGCGTATTTGCAACTGTAATGCCTTCGCTGATTTTGAGCAATCGAGTTAGCCTCGCCTCTAGAGATTCACCCTCCTGATTGGCGGTTCTATGAAGTGCCAATGAATACTTGAGAGGTTAACAGATGGTGTTTTATAGGAGCCGACGTGTCTCGTGACCGCGGACACGGAACTAGGGCGTAGAGCGAATAAAATAGGCGCTTGAGCTGTATTAATATTAGATGAGGGGACGACCTCAACAGGCCTTCGATCTTTTCTTATGCTGCGCTACAAATAAATAAAGGGAAAAGTTAAATAAAGGAGCCCTTTCTTATTTATCTCTTGTGAATACGAGAGTGGAAACGGCTTAATAAACACACGTAATAAAATAATATGTCTTAATGTAAATACGTTCGCGGGCACTGGCTAAATAAAAACCGATAGGATTTTCTGTAATCTCAATATTAACCGTATTACTGATAGTTTCGATGGATTTTTTAAAAATGTAATGGAGACACACTTCCATGCCAATATTTGTTTTTTTGGGGAATGAGAAACAAAGCTGAGCCTCTAGTGTAAGTTTTCACACAAAACAACTTCTCGAACGCAAACACGTTATCGTCTCAAATAATATGGAAAAATTAGCAGCTCCACTCACGGATCAAAACGGCAACAAACGTAAGTTTTCGCATATAAAAACGTCTTAAACGCGTTCACGTAAACGTTTCAATTAGTATGAAAAGATTGGCAGCGCCACTTGCGGATCAAAATGACAATAAAGTTCGCGACGTATTATGTGACCGAAAACTTACACTAAGCATACTGTCTCCATAGTAATCGTTCATTTCACGCAAACGTCGTCGAGGCGTATTTTGTGCCCAAAAACTTATAAGTACCAAGCATAGTGATTATACTATCTCAAATCGGCACAATAGTGACAAAGTTAGCGCACCTTTACTTTGTTTGCACGTAACGGCTAAACATTGTTCCCGAGCCTCGACATCTACAAAGCTGCATTACAAAATTGTTCATTACAGTTTGAAACAGTAGTTTCTTGCGATATGAGTTTCCGCTGTATAGTGTATTATTCAAGCCCATCTCGCTTTTGCACATAATTTAGCAAATTTGCGAGCATAATTTAGCAGAGAACCAGCTGGGCTTAGTTTGCTTCTAATCAAAACTTTGACTCTTTAGATACCTAGGTACACTGTATCGTGGTTGCTAAAGTTAGACTGAAGTGAAGCAAGATTGTGTTGAGAGTATTCATATTGCACTATCTGAATCATTCCAAAAATTATAATGGCAAAACTTTTATGAGATTAATCAGTATATGAAATATTTAGCAGACTCACGCAAAATCTACCAATGGCATTGTCACATAGCGGGTGTCAAGGCCTTGTGTAGGGTCCGTCCAGATCGCTAGCACCGTCTTAGACGCTATACTGCCGCTAAACAGGGCTTCCGCGTCTGTTTTCCGGCGCTGAGAGTAAGGCAGGCCACTGGCTGTAATTATACTTAATTACTGGCACTTGAGGGTATTCCCTCTTAGCCTTCTGAGCTGGCAACGTATAAACAGCAATCCTCTTTAAAGGTGTCTATGCGTGCTTATAACAAAAATCCACAATGGTAGCAGAAGGGAAAGAATTAACACCAATCGCAGTACACCGCATTCTCGCGCTGGGGCGATTTTTTGCTATGTTTATTCTCTAAAATATTTAAATTTTCCTAGCAAATACACGTCCTACGAAGCCTCATGCAAAGAGATACTACAAAATCACTATTTACACAACAACGCGCGGAATGGCGCTTTAAATGTTAACTTTGCGCATTATTTTTTATAGCCTGTGTGTTTAATGCAAATTTAAACACGCCGTTAAGCCTTTACCGCGCCGATTAAACTCCGAAGTAACTCCACAACTCGTGAGGATCTTGGTATGGCATTACACTCCGGAGCCTACACGTGCAGTGACCCTATGACCTAATATTTTTTGGCATAATCTAATCTTTTTTCTAGTGATCGGTTGATATATTTTTTGCCAGTTGAAAAATCAAGACAAGTGGTATAACGAACGAAAAACCTTGTTACTCCGCTACCAAACAAAAAGGTGCGATTTAAAACAAAATAGGTTAGGATGGATTTAATGTAATTGGGAACATTCTAAAAAAGTATTTTTTTTTTATACCTAATTTTAACCATCAAACTGCCGGCTATACTAGACTCCTTCACGTGATTATGTTTAATGGTCTTTTGAAAAACAATTTCGTGGAGTTTGGGAATTGGGCACGTCAATATGTCATAATTAGGACACGGACATGACATCATTGTAACAAAAAATAAGCCCCCGACATATTGGCCAGTTGTCAGACAGCGAATTAAACGTAACTTTTTATTTAGTAAGCATTCGCAAGAATATTTAATTGACATTGACGAATTCAGTCTACTTTTGGTATTCCTGCCATTTAAAACGTAAGCCACGTGTCGAAATAGTGTAAGAATAAATTGGTTCATTTGAGGTTCAGGGAATCCCAATTCTTAGCTTTCTCTATAATGAAGGACGAGCAAAACGTTACGTGCGAATTTTAAAGATGGCTCGCGATCCACCTCAACACCATGGTTGTTGGTTACTGTAACGAGAAACAGTTACTGTTAGAGTTAGCAGATGAGTACCCGGCTCAAGAATCGAGCCATTGGATTAACGTGTTTACACATATATACATAAATCAAGTCTTTATCGCTTACGGGGTAGATAAAAGCCTAAGGTAACAAAAACTAAAAGCCACGTTTAGCATAATTGTGGGCGTATAGGTGGAAAGGGGAATCAAAATTTTGCTAGCCATATCGCCTATGGCATGATTTTTAAGATTTTCACCCACAATCCGTGCTCACAATTGGATAATACTTTGCAACTAAGTCAAGTCACGGAAAACAGTCAGTGTTATCCGTGTTTACACAATGAAACGTATTAAAGATTACCAAAAACCTTACTAACTCTATATAAAGTATCGCGGAATAACTAGCCGGGAGCGGATCAGAACACACAACAATACAATACAAATACTCTTTATTGAACACCACAAATCAGTACAAAACAATACAGAAACAAAGAACAAAGTAGACAACACATAAACGAGACATAAAGTTTAAAATGTATAATGGGTTAAAATACATAACGGTTCAAAATAAATAACGCAATTTTCTGTAAAACTATTAGCTAAATGATTTTTTTTGATATCGTAATCTATAGATTGGCTTAGGTTAGGTTAGGTTTGTTTTATAACAATCCTGTTCATTTGTAACTTTCTGAGAAAGTCGCATTATATATTATAAACCATTATGTATTTTAACCCATTATACATTTTAAACTTTATGTATTTTAATACGCACCCAACTAGCCGTGTTACAATATCCCAACCAATTTCCAACATCACCACTACATCGGAAATAATGACAAAGCAAGTTTATTTGCAAATCACAACAGTTTGGTCATACTAATGCGGGGCATGATTGACGACCTCGGGCCACGTCAGGTTATTTCAAACCGTAATGGCTTGTAAATTATTCTGTGCCATCATAGTGTCTCACTTTACTGACTAGTAAGCATTTACTAACCTATATGAAAGTTACACATGTGAGCTATTATAGGTAGTGAGTTAACGCTGGCTTTTTGAGCGCACGTTCTATGCCTTTAATGAATTCTTGGAATTTAAACCATACCTTTACCTAGTTTATGATGTACTTGTTGATAATTTTAATTGACTTTTTTTATTTTTTGTATTTTTCATTTGATTTTTATTTGAGTTTTTGTTTTTTTATTATTTACCTGCTACCCGCACCTCTCTCGGCCCCCTTTGTCGTCCCACCCCGCGCCCCTGCACCGCGCGGGCGAGGACTCATTTAAGCGGCTGGTCTTATTAATCAATGTTAAGTTGATTGGTATTTTGTTTCATTACAAACATAGGCTAGGTTGATTAAACTGCTAGTTTATCATGATTACCCTAAAAACATTATACTTTTAAGCGTCTTTTATCCTTTTGTTTTGTTTTTTCTTTTCATTTAAAAATAACCTACTATAGTGTAATTTTCTCCTGCTCTGAAGCAAACTGGCTGTCTGTGCCAAAAATCACATTGATCCATTACTTGGGTTTTGGCAAAAACAAAGATTAACAACAACGCTACGCTTTTATAGTTTTACGAGTAGTTTGTTGTTATTGGTAGTAATAACAGGTAGTTAGGGATTCTTGAATTAGTACCTCAGTTAGATTTTAAATAAAGAAACAGTTTGTTTATTTAGATTAATTCCTTTACTGTCAGACTGTCTCCATTTGAAGGAATAACAGCAAAAACAAAGTCAAATAAAACAAAGATAAGTAGGTACTTCACAGTTTCCATAACTAAGTAAGCCACTTAGATCAACAGGGAACTATTTCTGTTTATTTTATAAAATAACAATTAGGTACCAGAAAAGCTTTTATATTTAGGCACTTTAAAACACGCTCTAGATGTTTAAAATAAATTGTTTTACCGCTTGGTTATTTTGAACGCGAGTCGCGCCGCGCAGCGTTTGGCGCGGCTTTAAGTTATTCATGATCCTGGTCGTATCATGAGGACTACCGTGTTGCACATTTACGGCGTTGTCTGTCCAACGCCGCTCATGCGACGTACGGAATATCCGCTCACTGAATTAATATTAAAAAGTAAAAAATATATACAAAAACATCCTTTTTTGTTTGTGATCACAGGGTTTACAAACGAGTTACAAATACCTACATAAAATCTGACCAAGAAAAGCACAAGAATAGACAAAGCATGTTAGATTCAAAGCTAGTTACGAATTTCAAATAGTACGGACAACCTACGAAATGATGAAACAGTTATTTAATAGGTATATATAGGTACCTTACTTCTTCTAACTCATTATGACTAGCACAAGTTTGATCAGATGAAACTGATTTACACCGGGCTGAGTTAAAAAAATTCTTGCAAGATTTGTTTAAATAGTTCGTTAGGTTACTTTTATGAAAATCGTATTACTTCATTTACAGATTTTTGTAATTTTTGATGATTATATTGGAGATTACTCAATCCCGACTAGCAGAAAAATTATAAAAAACAATGAAGAAGATTCGTTTCTCATACACTATGTGATATAATGACATAAACTGATTCATTGAAGTTTGCAGGACCAGCAAGTACCTACTGAATAAAACTTCGAACACACGCATCAAAACATTGCAATAAACGATCATAAATTCGTTATCAATCAAACGTTAACAATTCAGCCACCCCTATTCTAATTTTTAAGCGTTTAAATTCCACTATATCTGCACGCAAACGTCATGAAAGTATCGGAAATTTGTATTCAGCGCCAAAAACGAATTTACTCCACTGCACTATTTGCATAAATGTTCAACTAAAACACGGATAGGGCCTACAAAAGATTGGCATATCCATCGAGAAACTGCGGGCAAGGCATAAATTTGGGAAAGATAAATGGCTCCAGCTTAAAAGGCAAAGGAGTGGGTAGGCCTTTGATAATGAACCGCTGCGAGCCTATAGAAGACGACGTTAATAGAAATCGAACTCTGATGGAC
This sequence comes from Pandemis corylana, assembly GCA_949127965.1. NCBI lineage: Eukaryota > Metazoa > Arthropoda > Insecta > Lepidoptera > Tortricidae > Pandemis > Pandemis corylana. The sequence goes on along the minus strand of OX421859.1, from coordinate 5,064,808 downwards.
GACTCTAATGGAATAACGGATATTCCTCAGTCTTAAACGCATAATGAAATCTGTGTTATGCAATAATTGAGACAGCACAATAATGAATATGATTTGTTATAAGAGATAATCCCTCAGAGTTGATTGTCGAAGACAACGAATGATAGTACCGACGCCGGGTCTAGTTAGATCTTCTTTTTTTACCTATACTTTAGTTAGTTCTCTAGAGAGAGGGTGAGGGTGGGAATGGCTGCTTGAATAGGCATCAATGTTCCACTTAAGTTTCTGAAGAAAGATATTCCCATCCATAATGTTCCTATTACTTCGAAACTTTCTTTTGAAACCTTAAGAGAATTTGACTAAAAATATAACAGTTTTTAGATACTAATTTCACGAATCACTTACAACAGGAGTTTTTTCTAGCCTATCTTTTCACCACATAATTTTTTGATACAAAATTTCACATTACTTTACAATAAAATATTTGCCATTGCCTACGTTATCAATGTCATAATTGCTGTCATATTTGAGGCAGAGGTGAAAACGTTTGTTGCTCAAATAGCTTTAGGCTTCATGTCATGAGTAATTCTGGCTAGACTTTATTTAGTGAGGTGAGCTCTCAGTTCCACGTATTATTTTTTATCAAGCTCAACCAAGTAATTTGATGGAATGAAAGTACAGTTCAAATCAACTTTTAAATTGGCTTAAATTTATGGGAAACATTAAATATTCATAGCTAATCATAATAAATACCTCGCGGCCCATTTTCTTTAACGCTTTTAATCAATATTGGAAAATGAAAACCCGCTTTGAACTTTAATATCATAACCTAAACAAAATAATTAATTTAAATCCCTACGTAAGTAAAGTGTACTTAATAAGTAGTATGAACGTTAAGTCTTTAGATAGAGTTAGGGGATTACTTCTGATGTTTTGATTGCTTATACAGATTTTTAGTTTTCAGCTTTTATAACCCAAAAAGGGACAAATAGATGTATTACTTGATTAATACCAAAAAATATAATATTTTTCCTGACTAGCTTATGCCTATGGCCATACTCCCGCGGCAGTATTACGTTATAAGTACATATTGTTCACGGAGTGAGTAAATATTATAATGGCCGAACTAACAACAAATAAAGGATTAATAAAGTTAAAAAAAATGACGAGGTATCACACTTGTTCTTTGAGACGGGTTATGCTTGATCTTAAAAATGGCAAGTTATTCTAAGGCCGCACGCACTTGCGGAACAATTCAAAGGTATTCTCAGTTCAAACTAGCCCTGCGTAAAAACTGCTGTCCTATCAGCGAGGAGACACAAGTAGCACAGTTTGTTTGATGTTTGGCCAATTTTAAATCTATAAACTTATACGTAAACATAACGACGAGTGACAAGAAAAAGTTGACCCACCCTTGTAAGAAAACACTTTCATTTGTTTCAGAATGCTCTACAACTGACGGTCCCCACCATGCATGCGCGTCGGAGAGTAGCCCACAGGCGTGGTTGTGTCATGTGAGCAGCATGCGGTGGCTGGCGATGGTGGCCCTGGTGGCGGCGGCGAGCGCCGTAAGGGCCTGGGACTGTGTGTGCAACCCGAGGGAGTGCGAGGCGCTCGAACCCAGCGGGTGTCCGGGGATGGGCATGATTGTATGGGATCCTTGCAAGTACGTGCAATGTTCTCTAGAAACTTCTTAGCATCTAGATAACTTAAGCACAATGTGCGTAATCTTTATCACAAGTAAGTTTAGGAGTACAAGGACAAGTGATTAAGAGGCTTGGGCGATGGTGAGCGCCGTGAGGGCCTGGTACTGTATGCAGCACGAAGAAATACAAGGCGCTCGAACCCATGTGGATGATTGCATGGGATCCTTATAAGTACCTACGTGTGATGTTCTAGAAAATTCACAGTAACTAGTTACCGTTAGTACAATTGTGCGTCTATTTTTACAACAAGTGAGTTTAGAAGCGTAAGGTGTCGAGCGCCGTGCGGGCTTGGGCTTGTATGAGCAACCCGAGGGAGTGCGAGGCGCTCGAACCCAACGCGTACCCGGGGATAGAAATTATTGTATGGGATCCTGTGATGTTCTAGAAACTTCTCAGTGACTAGATAACTTTAACACAGTGTGTGTCCATCTTTATCACAAGTAAGTTTAGAAGTACAAGCGTTATGTGGCTCTTGCGATGTCAAGCACCGTGAAGGACTGGGATTGTGTGTGCAACCCGAGAGAGTGCAAGGGGCTCGAACCCGACGCGTACCCGGGGGTAGGAACGATTGTATGGGATCCCTGCTCGTACGAGTGTCATTGCAGAAGTTTCTATAGCCCAGTAGATATACACATACGTAGCATTACTTTCGTAGGATTAATTACTAAATAATAAAGTGACAAGTATACCTTTATTTTAGTTAAAAGTTAAAATTGTAGCAGTTTGTTTCTTCAGAGCTTGAAATTAGGGAGAGAAACTGTCACTCCCAATAGCATCAACTGTCGACAGCAGAAATTTAATATAAATCCCCTTCAAACTTTGCTGTGGAGTAGGGCAAAGCTAGGTGCGGCAATGTTGCCAGCGTTCAGCTTAAACCTTTTTATTTGGTGCTTACTTATTAGTTCGTGAACAAGTGACTGATCCACTTACTGTGAGTTGTCCGTGAACTTCAAAATAAGGAAGTCAGTGTACGGCTAATGCAATTACAAAAGTTGCCTCGTGAAACTTGCTCGACTTCCCTCCGCCATTTATAAATATACCTAAACAAAGAACCGAGACGAGGTAATAAAAAAGTTTTATCGAAAATCGCTTTTGTTTTCGCATGCAGTATTCAAACGAGATCTTTTTAATTAACAGGATTGTAAACAAATATTTTGTAAGGAACTTTCCAGGTAAACAGTATTGGTTTTTATTTGTAGAGAAACGAAAATACCTACTCGTAGCCTATTATATTTATATGATCTGATGTAAACACTAGCTTGGCTATAAAATAATATTAATTTATTTTTCTTAGTATTCGTGACGGGTTCTCTTTGTCGCCTATATGATCTCTTACGCTACACAGTATATTTCAAATTTGATCCGAACTAGAATACTGCGGTGACCTTTTTTGAAAAGTTCACTAAACCACCGTTTCTGCATATTTTTCCTTAATAAAAGCGCTTACATAATGGTAAAATTTGGAAGCGATCATGTTATTCAGAAAAATAAGAAGGACACAACAATTTCAACGTAGACAGTGTTTTTGTGAAAAACAAATTAGGTTCTTTTTCGAACAGTGATTTTCGAACTTTTCCTTTTTTTCTTGTCTTGTTTGATGTCTCCTGTGAAGTATCCTATAGCAGTGTTTCTTAAACTTTTTGCAGTCACGGATCTCTTTTAGAATTCCGAAAATTCCACGGACCTCTTTAATAGATAATTGTGAAAAAAAAACAAAGCCTAAAATTAAAAAAAAAATTAAGTAAATTATGTCAGGGTTAACTGAGTTGCTGTGGACCCCCTGGCACACATGTTACAAAAATAAAGGCTACTTTTATCGATCCTCCCCCCTCCCCCTAAGTACGGGGGGGGCCTTACACCCTTGTAATGAAACCTAATAATAATGTAGTTCATAATGCTACCAATTTTTTCACAGATGCTGCAAAGTGTGCGCAAGAACGATAGGTGAAGACTGTGGTGGTTTCAAAGGGACGTGTGAGCCCGGACTGAAGTGTTTCGAGGGCTCGTGCTCTCCGCCCACGTGAGCCCACGGGCCCGGACCCTGTAATATATGTTCATAGAGTTGTTAATTAGAAGTTAAAACATATCTCCAACAATGTAGCAAAACGTGAGGACCAGCTTCAAAAGACCCATAACAGGAAGCGTTGTCTATAGGCGACAATAAATAAGATAGTGGTGCATATGTGATCGTTTTGTACAAGGTGAGTGTTAGCATTCAGCATTATTTTATTTTTATTTAGGTTTGAATGTTACTACATTGCCTTAAATTTGATCTGGAATACTCCAACAAGTGGTTAGGTTAAGTTAACTGAACACTCTTGTAAAGTTTTTTTTTAATTGTGGTTGACAAAATGTTTCCGTACATTTATTTGGTCAATGGTCAAAGTGAACGTTGTGTCAAAGATTACGATGAAAAATCTTAGCAGTATCAAACTGTTTCAACCACCTGCTGATCGTTTCGTGTGCCTAATATAAATCCGGGAATAGTATCGACTTTAAACGTTACGAACTGGCTTATAAAAAAATATTAGGTACCATCAATGCCTTGATAACAGTAATTTTATAACGAGATCCAAAGTTACTTTAAAATAAACTTCTTTGTTGTTAATTATATTCTATTGCTCTCGCGTAAATTAAAACTTAAAAATAATCAACTTTTCATTCCAAATCAAATTAAATGCATCGAAATCTCTTTTGAACGCATGCCAAAGTAGATCCTTAGACATCTAGTTTACATTTTATTTTACTCGATTAAATTTTATTTCAATGCCTTCAGGAAGCACGACGTTCATTTTATGTAAGCCTGCCTCGTTATTTCCCCATTCAGCCATATGAAAGGCTTCCATAGCCGGCTTTTACTTTAGTTCTGATGTTGAGACCCTAGCTAGGAGTTCATCAATTGAATTCTCAATGAATGGCATAGGTAAAAACAGCCAACTATTTGGTTTCGAAAATTTTAAACACATTTTTTTTGTTCATTATTTTATTTTAGAATTTCAACGCTTAATTCATAATATTGTATTTTAAATAATGTTTTTCTTTGTTTACAGGTAAAATGACGATCATGACAAAGTCGAACTTTATTATCAAAACATGGCTAATTGTTAATTCACTTTATTTTGGGGCGGATATTTATCCGGCCATTGGAAAGATTTACTTCAAAACTAACTGTAAATCAATTTGAAACCAGAACCGGTGTTGATGCCATCTTGTATCAGTTGTTAGGAAAACAGATCTCTTCATAGGTAAATAATAAACTTTCAAGTAACAGCAATCATTGTATAAAATTGACAGTATTTTTGTTGACTAATACTCAATCAAATTGTAAAAGTGTATCTATTCTATCATATTGGTGTGTGCTTCCAGGTTACTGTAGATATAAGGTATACATAATATGTATGTATTAGTAGTAATCTCTTTTCTTGTAAATATGAATCTGAATAGCATTTTTATCTTGTAACTACGTAAAACTGTATAGTTAGTGTATAAGAAAATTGTATAAGAATATAAAGTAAATATAATAAGAAAGATGACATGAACAGAATAATTAACAGGCCTAAAAAGTTTCAAGCTAACTTAATTTTTCAGTTATTTTGTATTCATGAATATCATTTTTACAACTGAACTTTGGCTGAAAAATCTACATAAAATAATTACATTAGTCTACCACAATTCAAGCTTTCGAATTTATTCGTTTAAAGAACACACAAATGGAAACGTGATTGTTTTATTAAAATATTTTTTCCCAAAACAAGAAAGATAAACCATTCTAAAACTTTCCAAGCATTCAATATTTTACTCGTGCAGTTTTGCAGTTTTATCAGTTCGTTGACTTGAAATTGTCTTCAAACTTAAATGTTATTTAACAGTACATTTATTAATGTAAATATATGAAATTATAAGCTTTCATTTTGATGACAACGATACATTAAATGACTTGAAGTGATAAAAATAGTAAAATTTCATTTATAGTTTTATTGAAACTGACATATTTCGTTTTACAAATGATAAAAACTGCAGATAATCTACTATTTTCTATTATAAATAGCGCCAATTAAAAATTGCCTGATTGAATTAAAGTTTTTTTTTTTAATTTACAGAAATACTTAGAGAAATAATACATTAATCATATTTTTTTAACAATTCTTTTACTTGTGTCGTGCTGATTTTGCCACTTGCATTACTTTAAGTCATCATTTTACATGTATCATAACAAAAAACCTATAAATGTTTCTAGCAAAGACGTTTTGTGATTTGTAATCAATATAATAATTGTTTATACCTACGGAGTTACAAACGGAGCAACGCAATTTTTGACATTAAATCGTTATCTCATGACTAGCAGGTTATTACAAACTGTAGAAAAACATGGAATTTGAGTAACAAAACCTTTTAGTTCTGTTGGCAGTTGATTTTGCACTAAAGCATATAAAACAGAGATGGAATTATGTACTTAAAAAGCTTCTACAATAAAGATTTGTACACAACGTTTCTATCGCTGTTGCATGTACTTCTAAAACTATTTTGACAATGACCGTTAACAGTTTCATTAAATACCAAAAAAAAGAAATTAAAAAGCGAAAACGTGGTAGCTAGAAAACTACTGGATATATCACATCACGACCAGTCGGGACTACTGCCGAAAGTAAATACCAATAGATAAAGCAATAACCTGTCTTTGTTAAGAGCACTGACTGCCCACCGAACACGGCACGGGATTTTGCATTTATATGAAACTGCGCAAATAAAAAGCGCGCAGCATAGAACGCTCATGATTGCGATTTAGGGCGAGGCTGCGAAATGTCTCAACCGTCATATCTCGTGTTTAACGAATATGTCTATGAACTAAGACCAATCTATGAGTGTAGTGATGTAATTGACATAAGCTCATGGACACACTCTTCATTTTTGTTACACACAAGACGCGGTGTCTGAGACACTTCGCAGTCTTACTCTTGTATAATATTCAGTTGTCTTACACTCCATGGATGTAGAGGGTTGCTATTATCCAAAAATATTGACCGTAGGTCACCTACGGTAGCAACTACAATTTTGATCCATTTGCTGGTAGGCGTTTTATAGAGTCAGGGTGATCATTAAACACGTCAACGCAAAACCAATGTTGAGACATCTATCTCCGTACCTATGATGCCTACGAGCGAACGGATCAAGTTATGGCAGTCTGTGGACTGATGAGCACAGACTGTGCCAAAGCCGAACAAAATAGCAGGTTATATGCGTATAAACCGAATCTTACAATCTGCTAAGGTAAAAAAATCTACTTAAGTGTTACAAATAGTTCAAACATTGTACCTACTGGCATGATTTTCTCCTCATTATAGCTGCTGTGGAATTCATAAACAGAAGTGAACATAATAACTGTAAGCTGTAAATTGAAAGTTTCAGAGCTACTCGTTAATTGTGCACAAATTGAATAAAAAATTTAATTAACTGTGATCGTTTTATTGAATTGACGAACCAAAAAATGAACATAACATGAATACAGTTGTACTGAATGCCTATTTAGTTAGAGTTATACTCGTAGCTATTCCAAACAAGGCTCTAGCGTCAGTGACGCCGCGTGAATGACGCCGCGACAGAAAAATAAGAGTTTACGAATATAACGATATAGTGATATCAGTAACGCGGCAGTGACGCAAGCAGCCATTCAGAGACAATCATTTTATTGTTACTATGTAAAAGGTAAATTAAATAAAAACGTGAATTTTGAATACCCATTGTGTTATAAAATGTAAAATGGATAGCGTTAATTTTCAAATTGAGGCATATTTAGTCTTAAATAGAAGAAAAACAAGCGAGCCCACAAAAGAAAAAACAAATACAATAGAAACAACAAACTCAAACGATACGAATATTAAAACAGCCCGTAATAAAACCCTATTCTTCAAAGTTCAGAATCACAAGTAAGTATTAAACAATAACTCCAACTTCAAGGAAAGAAAACAATATAATACGTAACAATTCTGAGGAATCGTTCCATAACTTGCCTCAACCGAGATGGAATAATGGTATGTCATTAGGTATCTGATATGAAAGTAGTCAACGAAGCGAGTGAACTGGTATCCGAGTGCTGGTATAAAAATACCTGATTGGCGGAATAGAGGCTGTGTTGCCTACGCGTATCAACATTGGCCATGGATTTCAAAGACGTGACTTGACTTGTATCTCGTGACTTTCCGTTCACAGATCGTCTCCGTCGAGGTAACAAGAAAGTACTTTTTCTGAAACAAGGGAGAAAAACGAGCTAGCTCTCAATAGTTCACTTACCTGCAGTGTCAGACGTATTTAACAGGCGTTTTAAATTCTGACTTCATTTTTTTAACGATACTTAACATACCCAAGGCACTTAACTTATTTATGATTATACGCCACTAGTCAATTATACTTGAAAGGTTTAGGAAATTAACGCTTCAATGCCCATAGATTTCATTCATAAAAATTTAATAATGTAACCGGGTGAGATAACGTGACATTTTATCATTATAATTTTTTTTAATATTTTTTTCATTAAATTGTATTGGTTGTAGGTACATCTTATTATTATTATTAATCTATCTCGTATATTTATAGCCAATGTGATTGCCTTTATTGTAATATGATATACTAACATAAACATACTTAATATTCGATTTTAGCTAACAAAATATGGACCAAACGCTGTTGTCTGAAATAAACGTTTTTTTATTTTATTTTTTATTTAAGATATTCACGCCTTCTACACTTTAAAACATACTGAAACTTACGCGGTTTATTTATCTTAATCACAGAGTTTGATCATACTGCTGGTTCAACTACATTAGAACGACTCTGAAACGAAACAAAAAGATAAACTGAGGTGAAGACAAAAGATTTATTTACCCATAATATGGTCACTAACAGCGGATAGTAAAGCAAACTATACTCAGCAAACGTTTATTGCAACAATAAACAACTACTTTCTGTTATTGCAAAGAAAACTTAAACGATTGAGTATTATTGTTCCTTTTAACGTAAATATATTTAGCGACGAAAAATGTGGCCCTCAGCATTATGTTTGCAAGTAATTTTGTACGGAGACTGTGCCAAATTTTGCGCCACTGAATATCTTAAGTTCTATACAAGATTGTCTTAGAATTAATCTGGATTATCACAGAAGTTGGTAGGCTAGTTATCATGTACTCTACTGGAAAGGTTTTCATCGTAATACCGAATTTAAAACTAAACAGTCTTTTTTACGCCGCCTTACACTTTCAACATTGTCGCAGTTTAGGGTTTGCCTCCTAACGGGTGGTTAAAGGAGAAGACAAATAACTGTGCAAATATAATTTAATTAAGCCCGAAAACTAGTTCAATGGTTATCTACAAATTAAATAAACCTACCCAGGTTTAAATTTTAGGGTGTGGGTCGAGATTCTAGTACATAAATAATATTGAAAATCTGATTATTAACTCTCCGCTAGTCAGTACTGTCCTGCACTGAAGCCGACGGTACGTACTACGTTGCAACATCGACCAACGTATAAAATACTAGCCGTTTGCCCGCAACTTCGTCTGCATAGAATTCGTTTATCGCTATCCCGCGGGAATCACGCAATTTTCCGGGATAAAAAGTAGCCTATGTGTTATTCCAGACTATAATCTATCTATGTTCCAAATTTCATCCAGATCGGCCCAGTACTTTTTGAGCCTATTCATTACAAACATACAAAAATAGGTACAAATCTTTCCTCTTTATAATATTAGTATAGATATAGAAATGGCAACCACCATCTAAAAAGCCTGGACATAATCAACAACCGTTTACTTTTGCGCTGTTTTTGTGTGCTTTTTACGCTGATGATCTATTTTTCATGTCTGTGTTTTTTTTTTTCGTTTTTTATCTATAAAATTGTGTATATTCTCTTATATTAGTGTCTTACAAAAAGGAATAAATATCTCATTTCTTTCTTTCTTCTTTCTTTAACAAGGATGTTCAGGCAAACTAATCCAATTGATAAAGTATTACGAATGGAAGGTCCGACCACACCACCGCGTACACGTAATGACGCGTCGCAGGCGTCACGTTTTCTCACAGATTCTTCATACAAATTTTGGTGCGTAAACGCAACGTCAACGTCTTTTACGCACCAGTGTGGTCGGTCCTTAATTTTAAGACTCACTGTGTATATACCTACGTCTAAGTACGAAAGCACTAACTACCCCTAACACGGCAACACTATCAACAGTGTCATTTCGGCGATACGCTCAAGTGCTCGTATCTACCGCGATATTCCGGTTAGCATGAAAGCAAATTTCATTTTAATGACCCCAAGCCGGTGCGGGCTCGATAGCATCTCCACGCTCGATTTACCCCGAGGGCTGGTACTTAGTATATTGCCGTCTTAAAACTAATGTCCGCTAGTAAATTTTCCTGTATTTTTCGGGTCATTGACGATTGTGGAGTAGAGCTTTTATTTCCTCCGTGAAAGTTTCTTACAGTTTCGTACTGTTTTGTTTTATGGAATACATAAAAATAAAAAATGCGATAAAGAAAAAACCTGAAAATATTTAACAGCGGTGGTACAATCATAACCCAAGCTGCTGAAATATCTATACATACATACACATACATAAATCACCTCTATATCCCTTACGGGGTAGACAGTCTGAGGTAACAAAACCTAAAGGCCACGTTTAGCATGATTGTAGGCGTATAGGTGGAAAAAGGAATCAAACTAGTGATGGGTTGCTAGCCGCATCGCCATTCCTAAGTATTTCGCCCATTCTCTCGATAGGCTTTTACCATCTGCGCGGGACGAGAAGCAACTGGTACATTGTATGTTCTAATATAATATTCTAGAATAATTTAAAGCCACCTTGTTTAACGCCGCGACGCGGCACCCCTAACACCAAAATTCGCATGGCGGCATTGAATAGCTTTTGTGTAACACTTACCTTTTGTGTCCGTGACAGAATCATGACAGAAGGCCCAGCGCGAGATTGTCCTGATTTACAGCTCCAACGTTGTAATTAACGTTTCATTTTGTTGGAAAACATCGGGTTTTGTCCGCTTAAATGGCACGTAGGTAAGCAATGCTACGCTAACAATACTACACTAAGGAATTATGATTTCGGTTTATTTTTCGGGATTATTTTGCATGATAGACTAGGAGCTTGTAGAAAATCCACAGATGTAACAATAAGTCGAATAAGTATGTCACGCAAACTAAAACAAGCAAGCTGCTAATATGTGTGCGAAGATGTATTTATTTCCCTAGTTTTGCCTATTACGTAGTTAATTGGATAAAAAATTAGTGGTTGTAGAGATTGAAGTTCAAAAATTCACTCACATTTCACTAGCGAGTATCGTAATTTAGTAAAACTTATAATCCCCTTCCCTCCCTGGTCCCTCGCGTCCCTGGTGAGCAGTAGATGTTCCACGGGAGTTTGTAATTGTGTCGTACAGACACATCATTCAAACAGATGACGCTTAGCGACAAAAATTCGCATAGTAACAAGGTCACGTGACAGCTAGTCACAGATAGAAAAATTCGAAGGCTTACCGACCTGCTGGTGTAGGGGTATAGCACGCATCACGGAATGATTCTGCGGATCCGGGGTGCGAATCCCGGCCATAGCTTTATTTTTCGGATTTTTCTGTGTTCTAATTTTCAGTGTCGTATAGAAATTTAAAACTTATGGAAACAGAAGCACATTGAAGTAAGGTTGTGCGGGCCATGTTTGGAAGGGAAGAGGAAACGTAAGGCGTTGGTACAGAATGGTCCTCGAGTAGCGATAATATTGTAAAGCAAACGGCCAAAAAGGTCTCCCAATTTATTGACAAGATCGGAAATCGGACAATCGGCGGTGTGACTGAAAGAGCGTATCAAAAATCTTTTATCGCTATTGAAGGTGTTCTACTGTCCCTATCACAATAAACACTTCATATGTATTGACTATTCTTAACTTACTTGCAGAAAAGTCACAAGCAGATAAGATAACGAATACCTATTGTCCCTATAACAAATGCGAATTTATAACAAAGTCAGCTTTATCCTCACACACACACATCACGTCCCTATCCCTTACGGGGTAGACAGAGCCTAAGGTAACAGGTACCTACAGGCCACAATTAGCAAGATTGAGGGTGTACAGGTGGAAAATGGAATCAAAATAGTGATGGGTTGCTAGCCTCATCGCCTATACCATGATTCTTATAAGTTTCGCCCATTCCCTCGATGGTATTTTACAGGTAGAGAAGCAACTGGTACATTCTATGTTTTTTTCTTTGCTCTCAGACCAGCACGGAAGAACCTCAAACTAAATTAAATATGATAAATGGCAATGTGAGGCCGGTTTAAGCTACGCCTCACCGTGTGCACACTCGTACCGTTGCACGCATACAAGCACAACGAAACATCGCCAACGAAACTAGTTGGGCTACACACACTTTTGTTTTCACTGTTTAGGATTTTCCTATTATAATCGCCCATCATGTTATAGGCGATGAGGCTAGCAACCCATCGCTATTTTGATTCCATTTTCCACCTAAAAGCCCACAGTCTTGCTAAATGTGGCCTGTAGGTACCTGTTACCTTAGGCTCTATCTACCCCGTAAGGGATGAAGACGTGATTTGTGTGGGTGTGTTTAGGATTTTAGTGCCACATTGTATGTATGTAAACAAACTCTTTATTGTGCAAAATAAACAAAAGAAATACAATTGACAAACACTGAGATACATGCACAAAGGCGGACTTATCCCTTTAAGGGATCTCTTCCAGTCAACCTTTGAGTGGATGAAAGGAGTATTATATTAGGGATGGACGAGTGAGTTTAAAAATTACAAACACTGAGAGCCACAATACATAACTTTACCGAATATAATACATAAACTCCTAAAACCCACCAGTCAATAAACTACTTTATACTACCTATAATATATATCATTAAAATATACTACATAATACTCCTCAATACCCCCAATAAAATCCCAATATAATACCCAATCCCTAATATAATACTCCTTTCATCCACTCAAAGGTTGACTGGAAGAGATCCCTTAAAGGGATAAGTCCGCCTTTGTGCATATATCTCAGTGTTTGTCAATTGTATTTGTCTTGTTTATTTTGCACAATAAAGAGTTTACATACATACATACATACTACATAAAATAAATAAATAAAGAGCGCAATAAACAAAGGAGTATTTACCATTAATTCAAGAAGATGTAAGTATTCTTGTATTCTGTAAGTAGAAGATACGTTTATTACTTTCTCTTACTTAATCAATCACTTACAGTTGCTCTGAGACTCGGTGCAAGGAAGCACAGGTTCAATTGACAGCAAAAGAGGATGGAGTACCTACAAGTTAGTTTACACACGATATCTTCTAATAATATAGTGACGCTGAGTTAAGGTAAAACGGGAAAAATCACTCATAAAAATAAATTATGTATATGAACACCTTCACGCCTCTTTCCCATAAGAGTAAGCAGATGCTACTTTGCTTCACTTGATACGATTCTGACTATTTCTTTCGCTTCATCCACATTCATCAATCTCATACTCTTAACCTGGCCTTTTTTCAAAACATCCCCAATTTGGTCACTCAACTCAAAATTTGTATGGTATAATAGTATGTATGTAGTCAGATGTAATAATATGTATCTAGTTAAAGTTTCAAAAATAAGTACCATACACGCTCTTGCACCGGCGTAATAAAGTCGTGGGACATATTTTTAAGAACATACACATAAATCACGTCTTTGTCTCTAACGGGGTAGACAGAACCTAAGGTGACAAGACCTACAGGCCACGTTTAGCAACTGGGCGTAAACGTGGAAAAAGGAATCAAAATAGTGATGGCGGGTTGCTAGCCGCATCGCCTATATAACGTGATTCCTGCTTTTGCCCGTTCCCTCGATGGGCCTTTACCATCTGCGCGGGAAGAGAAGCAACTGGTACATTCTATGGCTTTCTTTGCTCCCAGACCAGCATGGAAGAATTTTGAAAAGTTCGTATCAACACTTATTTTTGCACTTGGCCGTACCTGAATCATGGATGCAATGAGTCAGTAAGAGCTTTGCTTAGTTTCAGACTACTTACAACAATTGGTTAAAATTGTTCCATATTTCTTTACAAATTTATTTATCTATTTACTTGAAATTTTTCCAAATTAGGCAGTACTTGTAAGTGGGCATTAAGTATGGTAAACAAGTAAGAAAAGTTCTGGAACGTTTATAATGCCTTGCAAATATAAGGACGACCTGACCAATGAAGAAGCGTGGGAGAAAATAAGTCGATTAGGTACGGACGAAAAGGACGAATATTAAACGACGTACTTAATTCAACCATCGACCCTGAGACGGCTAAAAATTCCGTTATTCAGGTCAGGATTAACGACACTGAAGGATGTTTAACCTTTGAACACAGACTTCCTTGCTTTAGGTACCTAGTAAAGTTGCTTTGTGTTAATCTTTGTATCGTTTCGCCAGGCGATTATTAAATACTAGCTTCTGCCCGCGACTTCGTCTATGTAGAATTATACATAAAAACCTTCCTCTTGAATCACTCTATCTATTAAGAAAAACCGCATCAAAATCTGTTCTGTAGTTTTGAAGATATAAGCATACATAGGGACTTAGGGACAGAAAAAGCGACTTTGTTTTATACTATGTAGTGATGATAGTGAATACAACTGGTTGTACATGATTTGTGGAAAGCCTCGATTCGTGAGCTCTTAGATTGGCACTCGGCTTTCAGTTAGCATCGGCCCAATCAAATATCCAACCCATAAGAGTGAGTGAGTCAGCAAGACAAACCCAAACGGCATTCTAAGGGGCCGTCCATTAATCATGTGATGTTTTTTTAGCACTTAACCCCCCCCCCCCCCTCCCCCTTGGTGATACGTGGTGAGGTTTAAAACTACCCCCCCTTCCCCATCTAAAATCACGTGTATTTTTAGTAACTACAAAGAATTACAAAATTCTTTGAATATTATCTTTAAATACAGGTATAATAGCATAAAAGGCGTGGGGACTTCGTTCGTTGCATGGCAACGGCGAGTCAAGGTCACACTACACGCCGCTTTTCGGTTTAAAAATCGCGCGTTTGAGGAATAAATAAATACACGTGATATCTTACTACACCCCCCCCCCCCCCCCCCCCGCCCCGCTTGTGATATTTCGTGATTTTTGCCGAACCCCTCCCCCCCTTTGGGAGCCTCACGTGATTAATGGACGGCCTCTAAGAGCTCACAAACTACCTGCTTTGATCCGTGATGTTGACGAATCGGAGCAGATCGACATCCAGCCTTGACGGCTTTGAAATTAAACACCCGAAAATCGAGTACCCAATAAGATTCAATATCTTCGATCTTGTTAAATCCGTATAAATTCGTAGGAAACTTTCGTTTTTGTACACGGAAAAGGAGGGCCTAGGGGGCACGTGAAACCCGTAATTAATGCGAAACAAGGAAAGATAAAACACGTATCCCCTCCGAGGTATGTAACCGGCGGGCCGTGTAATTAAAACATCACTTTAGTGGATTCCGCTGGAAATGTTTCTGCCTTTGTGGACTTTTTAAACAATCATAATTATCTGGAGACTAGTTTGCGTGTGTATCATAATGATGAGCAAACAGATTTAATCCTGAACCAACTAGCGCTGAGGGTCCGGTCTTACTTATCGCTCATCCAAAAGACAATGACACCAGTGCAAAAAAAACCTGTTATTGGGATTTGACATTTCGGTTTGTAATCTGCTTAAAACCGCTTTCTTGTAAAATCGCAAAAATACAATTGCGTCATTGTTTCTTTGGATAAGCGCTATGTTAAGGTATGTAAATAACATCAAATATAACTTACACTGATTTCATCAATAAGCTAAGCCAGTCCTAATAATATTTTTATCGCAATCTTCTACTGAAGCAATATTTTTTTTCACGTCTTGTCAAAGATCGACGCCTTGTTCACTGCTCTCACTGATAACGACTATTTTTTCTTCGTGGAAACAACTATTAGTTCCCCCGGGGCTTATAGAACGTAATAAATTTTATTTCATCTCGACATATCTGCCTTTTTCTATTACCTCAGCACTTGCGGTCTATTTTACCGTAAGGGATTTTAAATCAAGCGCTGATAATAACGAACTAGCCTTTCACGTCTTACAATTTATTTTCTCTTAATGCAATTGTTTTTATTACTACTATCTCTGGTATTCACTTGTGCGCTGTTTTATTATTTGAGCTAGGAAACAACTTCGTAATTTTTTCTGGAATTTTACCAGTTAATTCTCTAAAAAGCGGACTATTTTCCTTGGAACCGTTAACGATCCCTTCTAATTTACCTCAATACTTCAGCTTAGAATAATTACACGTATAATTTACTAAGCACCTTTAGAAAATTAAAGCGTTGTAAAGCTATTGTCTTCCAGTTCATTTACCGGCCTTTGGGCTAAACACCATCGTTAATCCGGCTACGAAGACAATAAGTAAAGCTGACCCCTGGACCTTTTAAAATTGCACAACGACCACCGTCGAATGGCCCGTTATTTTAAATGACTCTCGTATTTTGGGCGACGCTTGAAAGGTCTTTGTTTACTGGTCGGCGAAGACATGGATGTGTGAAATTGTAATTGTGAAACGTGGTCATTATCCATGCAGTGACCCTGGAAGGTCGACAGGGGTCCCTTGACGCGCGCACAAGATTAGTCCCCCATGCAAAGTTTTAAATTAAACGACCCCTAGATAAAGGTCTAACGTTTGCTTACGGACATCGCCATTGTTTTAGAATTTGGGATTTTAACATGATGTTTTGATGTCGCGTAAAATGAACGCCAAGATCTTTTTGATCCGACAGCGGCAAAGCCCAAAGGGAGAGGTGTTTGCCACGTGTATATTTACAAGGTATTCTATATATGCTACTAGCCACAAATTATCTTACATATAAATCAGAAAGCATTGTTTACCACTGCATCGAGGACTAGCAGTAAGTAAATAGAATTTTGGCAGTGTTGCCAAAAAAAATTCGTGCTCTGCTCCCATAAATCTTATGAAAAATATGTAAAAAAACGTTTAGTCTGATTTAAATTCGCTATTCGCAGCGAGAGAATTCTATGATACGCGCGACAGTTTATTGCGCGAAATTTTATTGTTCCCATAAAACCTGGAATTAAATCATACGACTTCCGCACCTACATAAAACATTATGTCGGAAAAGGAATGCCGTCGCTCTGCGTAGGTGTTTTTATTTATCTGAGCCCAAAATGGATTTTTTTGTTCTTTGTTACAATACTTTCAATGCTTCTCTATTTTTCTTTTTGTATTTTTGCAGTCAAAAAGAACAAAGCAACATGTTAGATATTGCTGCTCTTTCTCTATGCTGCACACAATTTTCGTATTTGAATTATGTGCCAAGTAAGATCCAAAACTTGTTTTAATGAATATCAAGTTAGTGAGTTAGCAGTGATCATACTAATTTGGTTTTCTTCGACTCCGTTGAAATATATGCATAAAAATTACCAAAAAATACCTCCATTGAGAGTAAAGACGCCAGTCGTATTATTTAACGTGTCACAAACATGTCCGAACTCTGAATTTCAGACAAAGTTTGCCAAAACCAGTCAGTCTCATACGTGGATGTTGCCACGTGGCGGCTATGTTAAACAAACTCGAAAGTTGTGCTAATTAAGTTGGTATTTTAAATACGCAGATATTAAATAATGTAAATATTTTTGACTAAAATGTACTTTACCGATGGCGTATGAGTATTTATTGTAAGAGGTATAAGTTAGAATAGTTAATTTATAGTAACAATTTACTCAATAATTGCCTGTAATTAATAATTCAGCGAAATAAGCAAGGTCGAAGTTCGTTGAACCACAAATTTTGAAGCAACAATGTTCTGCTACTTCGAGCGACATACTTGTTCCCTTTCCTTAATTATTACGAACACCGCTCGGGATTTCAAAATTTGGGATCAATTACGTAGTTGGCAAGAAACGTCAAGCCGTTTGAAATTAATTGAGGATAAGTTTAAGCAGTAGGTACCTAATAATAGTAATTCTAGTAATGCTACTAGTAATGTTAAACTTAGTCTCGAAGAATAATTTTCCATGGCCTGAAATACGTACCAATTATAGTGCTTAAGTAAAACGTTATTGATACGGTGTTTTGGTGAAAATAGTAGGTATTCCATGATGTAGGTTCCGATTTATATAAATGGTCAAGAGTAAGTGAAATAACATTATAAAAATTAAATATTACACACACACACACAAATCATTTCTTTATCCCTTACGGGGTAGACAGAGCCTAAGGTAACAAGACCTAAAGGCCACGTTTAGCATGATTGTGGGCGTATAGGTGAATACAACAGCGCAAGCACTGCTACTTGGCGACAAGATTAGCGAGTATAATAGAAGATAAAATCAGATACATACACACACATTCATGATTCCTAAGAATCTCGCCCATTCCCGCGATGGGCTCTTACCATCTGCGCGAGACGAGAAGCAACTGGTACATTCTATGTTTTTTCTTTGCTCACAGACCAACATGGAAGTAACACCAATGACACCAGTGCAAAAAAACCTGTTATTGGGATTTGACATTTCGAAATTTCTAAATGTCAGTGAAAATTAGAACACATAGAAAAAACCGAAAAGTAAAGCTATGGCCGGGAATCGAACCCGAATCCTCGTCATTCCGTGATGCGTGCTATACCCCTACACCACCCATAGCAGGTGGGTAGTCTTCGAATTTTTCTACCTCTTACTAGCTGTCACGTGACCTTTGTTACTATGCGAATTTTATTGGACCCAGACCAACATGGCAGTCAAAATAAAGATAAAGTGGGGATAAAATCAAATACAAATATACACTATATATAGATATGTCTTTTTTGTGTGATTTGTCTCTACTTCTCTATATTTGTACAATAAACCATTTACTTACTTACTTACTTACTATATTTTTAAAATGTAATATTAAATAGGTAGCTAAATTTTATACTAGGTACTACTAATCAATGCGCGATGAAGCTGGATATTTAATTCTCATTAAGTTATTTTATTTCTCTACAAACTGCAACATTTGAAATCACATTCTTCACTTGTAACATTGTTTATTTCCTCTGTAAACCTTTGTTTTATTTGTTTAGTCAGTTCGTATCCAAGTTACAATAACTACAAGCATTAAGTATCAGTTTTCTAATATCGTTACAAAACAAACAAAAAGTCAAGGATGGCCATCAACAAAATTAGTTCAAACTGCGTAATACATATAATATGAAACCGCCGTGTAGTGTATGTATGTATGTACAAAACCGCCTTTAAATCTAATAGAGCTTATACGTATAATCGGGAAAGTCATTTTCCAAATGAGTCCGTAATATCCATTCAGAGTAATGACAAGATCAGATGTTATCACGATGCTATCATGTTCGTGCATTATGTCACTAAATGAAAATGAGTTGCTATAAAGAAAGGCGTTAATTAAAACGGTAAGGAATTATGTACGTACGGGTTTTTCAGAGCATGCAGTCAAGTCAAAATCTGTTTGAGTTGCAAAAAATAACGACAAATACTTTTGAAAGTTACTGGAATAAATTTAGGGGGCGTGCATTAATTACGTGAGGCATTTTTAAGGATCCCCCCCCCCCCCTCCCCCTTGGTGAGATGTCGTAAGATTTTTCTCGACCACTCCCCCCTACCCCAATCTCACGTGACATTTTCCAAAACTTCTACTTTGGGTATAAAAGTATTGGATTTATTAAAAAACATAGCACGATTTGTTTAATTACTTACTTATTTAAGATACGATTTTTATTTTCATTCAACTAATGTAACTTAATTTTCACGCAGTTTTACACCATTGTATGCTAAAAAAATTACGTGATATTTACCCCCCTCCCCCCTTCTCCACCAAGTGAGATTTAGTAAGCTTCGGCTCGACCCCCTCCCCCCCCCCCCCTAAATACCTCACGTAATTAATGGACGCCCCCTAATACACAATGACTACTAATGTTACTCATTTTTTATGTTTCATCTATATCCAGCAAAGGCAAAAGACGAAGTAATAGATATAGACAAACAAATCCAAATTGACATACTTTGTTAAGTTCGATAAAATTTTATAAATAATGGGGTAAGACGGGAATGAAATTGGAAGTCTTTGAAATTTTATTGGCCGTAGGTATTCCTTTAAGCTGATTGTCGCCATGATGGGATCAATCAGGTCTAAGTTCTATAGAAGATGTCATCCCTCTATCAATTTCATTGTGTTTGGTTATAGAATGTATAAATTTATATATTGTATTGAAATTACAGCGGTCATAGAGTTCAAGCTACATTGATACCACCATGGGCGACTTTTTGGGAGCATAACAAGCTTGACATGCATGTAGACGTATACTGTTCATGTATTCGTCATTAATCATTCATTAATCATTCCATCGTAAGCGCTTATAGAATAACGTATATTTCTTGAAACGTATTTATTCCTTCAATTTATGCAGAGCAACGCACGAAACAATAATAATTCATGTTACCTAACCTACGAAATTATATCCAAGTAGTAATTTCTAAGAAACATCTATAATTCTGTGCTCTACCATAAATAGTACTCGTATTCGGTAACACAAATGAGCTAATTAATAAAATTAATCAAAAGCATTTCTCGTACGCGAAACTTTAAGGAACTAAATTAACGTTGAACTGCCGACTATAACCCGCGTGTGTTGTATTTAATACGGCTCCTCTTTAATCAAGAGTGGCAGACAAATAAGCTTCGGCGTTAGTTCTCACGGGATTCCTGAAATCCACCCGCCAATGCCTCAGAACGTTTGGGACGTGGTCCAAACACATACGTCAACTCCAAGCTTCATTTTAAAAATATTTGCGAAGGTAGTGACAAAAAACATGGCTGAAATGATGAATACAGACGCAGGCGTCTCTGCAATTTTAGGTGTGAAACAAGAACGAATGTTTTGGCCAAAAATCAAGCATAATTATTTGCCGTTATTCAAACGTTAAATGTGCCAAGTTCGATTCAAATGTTAGCCCCCCCCCCCCCCCCCCTTGACGCGATTCACTTTAAACATCGATCAATCTAAAGAAACATTTATCAACAGTAAATCAAAAATCCTGAAAAACATTTACACTCCTGCTGAAATATACCGGGACAATATTATAAGAGACCCTTTATATTTATTTATTGTGACACTTAATGTTGATGCCAAGACTGCTTTATTTAAGTATATATATGCGCGGCAGCCCGAACAGCCTCCTGGCAACGGTTGCCGAACGGGAAGACAGTCCCTTTCTGCACCACTGGGCCAAAATGCACTCTCCTAGCTGCACTAGTGCTACATGGTGTATTTTAATTTTGAATGCGCGATTTTTTTAATTTAATTTGTTTTTTATTATTTAATTTTGAAATGTGGATGGATGATTACTTACCTGAAATAAACAAAATTTATTTACTATTATCTATTAGTGTAGCGTTCAAATTTAAAATTATATCATGAAATATAATTATTTTTTAAAATGTCTTCCTAGATTTCAGTAAGTAATGCATCTCCACTCGCGCCCGCAACTTGTGTCGTGCCCTAAAGATATCTTTGGGAGCTGTAATTCTCCAACCAATAAACACTTGATGAAGGTAGACGCCAGTAGAATGGCATACATGAAAATTACAAGCTTGTAAATCCTCTGTATACGTAACGTTCACTGTTTATGCAATGTCTTACTTTCCTCGCGATTTCGAGGAAATTTAATACAAGATTATGCTAACGGATACAATAATATTACTTTAAACTTCACTGCCAACTGCTAGCCGCGATTTCATCTACGTAGAATTTGACCAACCCCCAATTTACTCTCTTAGGACTTGCATTATAATAAAAATCTCTTCTTAGTGGTTGCTTACGTTAAGGTCAAACGGTTTGGACTGGGCGTTGATTTAAGTCATTCAGTCGGGACTTTTACGTTTTTATGTACATGTGAGTATAGATTACCTACTCGCGAAAAATTTAAGTTACTGCATCGGTATAATATTTTGTTTAATCAGTAGGTTTTGTGCTTTTTCGTCTGACAGTTCGCAGAAAAAAGCGACCAATGCAGCAGAGTTGAATGTCTAAATTGATATTTCGGTTTACAAATAATTTATTTAACTTTATTGAATTGGAAGGAACTCACCCAATATTTCCACTTGTCATCAATCAGTATCAATTTGAGCCTGAGATATTTATTATCCATTGTATTGACTATCTTGAAGCTCTAACATGTAAGACTTGACTGTTGCCAAAAAATGTGTCCAGACTGTAAAAAAAAACATTGCATTTTAATATTAAACTTTGTAGGTGCCAAAAGTCACAAAGTAAAACAAGGTAATTTGAGCGACAGTAAAGTGGACACAATCCCAAAATGGAAGTAGTGTCGACCAAGATGTTTTTCTTTCGATTAATAAGTACTTTTCATAGACATAAATACATGGTCAACCGTCTCCATCCCAGATTTAAACATAAATTCTACGATGTATAAGTAAATCTTCGTGAAACTTCAAAGCTTAGTCGAATAAGTAAACGGATCATCCACTTAAATAAATTAAGTATAGACTCGATATGTTTCGGACTGATCCATAGTACTTCCTCTAGGAACACTCGCCTCGGTGGCAGCGAAACGAACATTGCGTGCCAACGCTCCGCTCGCGCGGTTACGAAGCACAGCGCAACCATTAGCGGCGCGCAACTACCCTCCTTATTATCTTTATTTTTGTTTGGCTATACATAGATCCATCCTCGATTTATATACAAAAGTAAGTTTATTTGACTATGGTTAAATTAAAATGTCAAATCTTACTTAATCCTAGCAATATGACGATACAACTCCAAGCCAAACCAACGGAAACAGGATACTCTGCTTCAAAAATTAAAACTAACGGTATTAGAACTCCAAGAGCAAATTGAGATATCCAATAAGTTATTGTTAGCCAGAGGTAATAAGGAATTAATCCTGGATTGTCCTGCAAAAATACCAAATTATGAATAACACTCAAAGAGAATCTCATTCTTAGATACTCTACTGTTAGACTTGAGCCTCTATAAAAAAATGCAACTAAACACATTAGCAGTTAGGTCTAATGAAATATTTATCAACGACTTTGCATAGGTAATCGGCGTCATCTCCAATAGGTGGCCAAGGGATGCAATTACGTCATTACGTTATAATAATGTCAAATTTTGACATTATCATAAAGGACTTTGGATCTGTTAGCCGCCTTGTCACCTCCTAAGAAGTCCACCTAACAAGGGAATAACAAACATATGTCTCTTGCGTTACCGATCTATATCTATATTTTTTATTAGGACTGTTTTTATACTTACTTCAAGCACCGCAAAAAGCAACAGAAGTGAACCAATCACGAACGTCACTGAAGCCACGCCGAATACAGTCATGAGCAGCAGCAGAATAACAGTTGAGTAACTCAGTTTCGGTCTGTTTTTGAGTAGAAGAAAAGCTGAAAACGAACCCAAACCCACCACCTGTAACCAATTTGATTTAATAGACGTATAAATTTTAATTTAAAATTTACCTCCACCAAATAATATTTCATCGTTGCCTTTCCACATAAAGTCAGCTCAACACAACGAGATACAATACCACGCTTATTCTTATTCATACAATAAGTTTTTGGTAAAGGTTAAATTTTAATAAGAATGATAGAATGTACCAGTTGCTTCTCTTCCCGCGCAAATGGTAAAAACCCATTGAGGGAATGGGCGAAAATCATAGGAATCATGTTATAGGCGATGAGGCTAGCAACCCATCAGTTTCGATTCCACTTTCCACCTCTAGGCCCTCAGTGTCTTACTAAACGTGGCCTGTAGGTCTTGTTACCTTAGGCTCTGTCTACCCCGTAAGGGATAAAGACGTGATTTGTGTATATGTATGTATGTACCATTTTTACTGACTGTACATGGTTGCCAATTGGCATGCTGATTGTCATCCTCATCCTCATGTCATTACACGTGTTATACCAAATTTCAAGTCAATCAAGACAATCAGATTACTGAAAGTGAGTCGAATTTTATTGGCAACATATCAATACAGACAGATACCGGGCCTAAATAAAATCTTATTAAAATTATTTCAACTTACGATACCGAGAAAAATCACGCAATAGGTGCCGTATCTTAAATTGAAACAATAACAAAACTTATTTATGCGTGGTATTTTTTTTATAATAACTACATCATCCGCATAGTCATCGGGCATTTCGTTGGGTTTCGGTTTCTTTTCCATCGTAAAACTGTATAGAAAACTATAAAAAGGTAAATAACATAACGTAAAAAACTTGATTGACGTTCTGTCAGACGCAGTTTTTGACGTTGCTCTATTTATTGGAGAAATAAGGTTACCAACTTAAATTAAGTTTAAGGAGGTCAAGTAAATATTAAAAGACATTGATCGATTATACCCGAGAAACTTATTTATTAAAAGGAAGTAGTCAAAAGAAGTCCTTCAGTTTTCTGTACGGTGTATTATTAGATCTGATACTTTATCAATGCCATAATTATTCTAAAATTTTGATGAAACAAAGCTATGTAAAAAGAAATACTGGCACAACATATTCTGCGAAACGATATTTGTCAAAAAGTCATTTCTAACAACTGTGACTTACCTAGAATCTTAGTTAAATGCACATGCATGTGACGTAGAACATAGACTGTCGTCCGCAGGGGTTGTAAATCAAAGGGTTTATCGTCGTATGGCCCTCTTGAGTCTCGAGGGCAGAGTGATATACTCACCTTATCAAACATATTGCTGGATAACGCTGTATAAACTCCGGGTCTTTACCTCCCATGACCTTAATAAAGACGCGTAAAATGACATTCACTTATCTACATTCTTAAGCGTAAAATTTTAAACGAGTTTTTTTTAAAGATGCCCTGAATTAGACATCAGAGAGCCATTTGATTAGTGGCCCATATCTCGTAGCTACAAGTCACAAACCACTGATTGGTTGATTGTATCAATATTGCTAGGTTAGACTTTCATGCTGGTTGTATTGTACTTTCATGCTGGTCTGGGAGCAAAAAAAAAACATGTAATGTACCAGCTGCCTCTCTTCCCGCGCCGATGGTAAAAGCCCATAGAAGGAATGGGCGAAAAAGTTAGGAATCATGTTATAGGCGATGCGGCTAGAAACCCATCACTACTTTGATTCCCCTTTCCACCTATACGCGCACAATCATGCTAAACGTGGCCTTTGGTTCTTGTTACCTTAGGCTCTGTCTACCCCGTATGGGATATAGACGTGATTTGTGTATGTAGACTTGTAAAATTGTAACCTGTAGCTTTGAGAAACGGGACACAGTTATCTTTTGCTCAATTTACTTAAATAAATGAAAACAAATTATTTGGAACATGAAACTACCCTGAAACTCAATCATAGTTACCTACATAAACGGATAAAAGTCAAGTAATGCTCGACATGTTTCGGACTAATTTGAAGTTCTTTTTCTTGGAGCGCGCCGGGTACCAGTGCTCTGCTCGCGCGGCTACTCGACGCAACGACATCGGTGCACAACTACCCACGGTTCCATCGTCATTTTGATTATTGTCAAAAGTAGGGTAGCACACAACACTGATCGAGTCACTTCTTAAAGGTTCGCTCTCACTCACTGTATGGGTAAATACTCCGTCGGAACAGGACTTTGGCCTTTAATTTTATGGACATCAAAAACTTGGATCAAACCACTTACACATTTATTCACATCCTTCTTGTTTTCCCTGTTCATGCAAGTTTAGTTTAAGTAATCATCTCTCAAAAGTGATACATAATCGGGGATAGCAAACCGTTATCAAAGAATATACTTGCAGAATATACAGCAGTGCTTTTTTAAAGTGGGACTTTTAGGATTAAGTCGTTTCTGACGCAAATCCCACCCGCGCGGAGGGTAAGCCTCGCAAAATTGTACAGCATTCTATATACTTAGTTCGTTCTTGAAGCAATGGGAGTTGTTTGATATATTTTCCCTGCACTATACTTAGTTGCAAAGGTGGACCAGAAGTTTCCTGACCTTTAAGCACTGCTCATTCTAGACAAATTTTAATATACTCGATAAATTGAACAGTAGCTGTTGCCGCGGCTTTGTATACTTTCCAGAATTCCCTTAAGAACTAAATGTCGATCCCTTGTTTCTTCCATCACAATTTGAACTCCTAAACAAAATTTCATCCTTCTTGTAGTAGAAATGAATCATTATGTAATTTTGATACCGAATAATAACTAAAAGCTTTCAGGATCCAATACCTCTCAATTTCAACAATTACGAGTACTTTGAAGCTACGTTTGAAGCATTTTGAAAATTAGGAACATCAAACTATTTAGGTTCTTGCCAAGAAACTAATGGTCAAATAGGAGTATGGTACAGCGTTTATCATAACTAATCAAAGATTAATTAAAGCTGCCGGCAACGCACCAGAAATCCTAATAGTACTGTAGATGTATATGAGCGGCGGTGATCATTTAAAATCTGATGACCCGCGTGTCCTTTTGTGGGCTATAATATAAAAAAAGCTTCTGCCCGCGACTTCGCTTGCGTAGAATTATACGTATAAACCTTCCTCTTGAATCACTCTACCTTTTAAAAAAACCGCATCAAATTCGGTTGCGTAGTTTTAAAGACCTAAGCATACATAGGGACAGATAGACAACGGAAACCGACTTTATTTTATACTATGTAGTGATGATAAAATAATAAAAACATACGAAAACTATACCAGGTGTGAAGATTGTCGTATTGTCACACTCTACACCAAAACAATGTTAGTTACAACTCCAGCTGAAGCGAAGACCCCCTAAGATTGAGGAACTTACTCAGCTTAGAGCTGTGGCCAAAGTAATAACGCTTGTTAATAATCAACTACAAATTTATTACAAACACATAACCAGGTAATATTTAATATCTGGTTACGTTCTTTAATAAAGTCTCACGTGTCTAGCTTAAGCCGGTTTAGACCGTTCTCAGGTTGTACATACGTCAGGGTAAATTATTATGACGTGCGGCTTAGCGCGCAGTTAGGCGTAGCTTTGTGTAGTGTTGGAGCGGTTTCGTGTTCTACGTACCGTTTTCAATTTGAATAAAACTAGCTAAATATGACATGTGTATTCACTGAGCTTTGAATGTTTTACATCTGACAATGACATCGTTATTATTATTATCTCTAGAGGGTGCGAGGTGGACTACCTCCTCGTGTTTCCTGAGAAAAGTGTTTGGGCTAGTGCATCCAGGGCAACAAAAATGAATTAATTTGTTTGAAAATTAGTAAGGCTTTTTACATTGGCTGACCTGTTTTGAATCTGTAAATTATTCAACATTGGCGCAATTTTCTTCTAATGAACAGCATATTCAATTTATTTAAACCACATCTCAGAATGAATAGTCGCTTTCTCATATTCCTATGGCCTATGATGCGATACCAGAAGGTATTTTGTCCTATAGTCAACTCACAGCTTAAGAGTTAGGTTAGGCGTTAGATAGTACTAAGCTTGTTTTATTATGTGCGTCAACTACCACAGCCGACAGTACAAACAGTTGTAAAGTTAAATATAACCCTTTTTCAGATTTTAATAATACATAGCCCTGAAATTACTGTTTGGAAATAACAACGATAGTAAATTATAACACAGACTTTTGAAAAAATAAACAGAGGCACATTTTACCAACAAGCAGGAAAAATTGACGATATCGAAGATGTAAGAGGTAAGAAAATACAAATTACTAAAGTATTTTTCAGGTATTTTTATCTTGCAACTTTATTAACTTAAATAAAATAAACTTCCACTTACTTCATGCTGGTCTGGGAGTAAAAAAAAACATAGAATTTACCAGTTGTTTCTCTCCCCGTGTCGAAAAAAGCGTGGTAAAAGCCCATCGAGGGAATGGGCGAGAGTCTTAGGAATCATGTTATAGGCGATGCGGCTAGCAACCCATCACTATTTTGATTTGTCTTTCCAGCTATACTCCCTTAATCATGCTAAACGTGCCCTTAAGGCTCTGTTACCCTAGGCCCTGTCTACCCGGTAAGGGATAAAGACGTGTTATATATATGTATATGTATGTAAATTATAAGAAATAATAATTTTGGTCTTGACACAAAATCTAAATATTTA
This sequence comes from Pandemis corylana, assembly GCA_949127965.1. Classification (NCBI taxonomy): domain Eukaryota; kingdom Metazoa; phylum Arthropoda; class Insecta; order Lepidoptera; family Tortricidae; genus Pandemis; species Pandemis corylana. The sequence continues at coordinate 5,036,965 of OX421859.1, read as the reverse complement.
AACACAAAAGTTAAGTTTAGGTTGTAATACGTTCACATGAGAATGCCGTACCGTACACAATAATGTAATAAGTACTTACTACCTATTTTCTGAAATATCAATTTAATGTTCAGTCCCTTTTTACCCTAAAGCTGCAAACTGTCTGGAAAATTATAATTTATTGGCGCCCTCGTGTCGGGAGACACGTAACATAAACAAAATAGTTTAATTGCTTTCGCAAACTTCATTGGGAGGCAAAAACCGCCCTCGGGAAGGCTAAGGTCAGCTCTGACAAGGCTCGTAATAAAAGACAAATTTAGCTACTTTAATATCATACAACCACCGCCCTATGCTCCCTGACCTAAGCCACAATTGCAACCATTGAAGAATGAGAGACGGGTAAATCATGCTTAAAGTATGCTGGAAAATTTCAACCAATATAACCACCGGTTGGAGTCGCACAAATTCGAACGGTTCTCTAACTAAGCATGCTTAAAAAAATTCTCATGGCCACTCATTGCAAATGTCTCTTTAATGTTTCTTTATATTTGTACAATAAAGCATTTACTTACTTACTTACTTACTTAAATGTCGGTGGAGGCTTTATACTCAGCAAACGAACAATGAATACAAGACTTCTTAATGGGGAAGCGGATTCAGAGATGTAAATAAATAAATAAATATCTTGGGACAAATTACACCAATTGACCCAGCCCCAAACTAAGCAAAGCTTGTACCAGACAACGGATAAACATACTTATATAATGTAGATAAATACATACTTAAATACATACAACATCCATGACTCGGGCACAAACATTCGTATTCATCATACAACTGTCTGCCCCTACCGGGATTCGAACCCAGGACCTCTAGCTTCATAGTCAGGGTCACTAGGCTATCCGGTCGTCAAAGATGTGTAGATACTTGACACAATAGTCGCTGTCTATGCTAAAGCGACCGGTATTTGCACACTTCAGATGAACATCTAGTACATACACATATTGCGTCTTTATCCGTTACGAGGTAGACAAGGCCTAAGGTAACAAAACCTTAAGGCCACGTTTAGCATGATTGCGGGTGTATAGGTGGAAAGGGGAATCAAATTAGTGATGGGTTGCTAGCCGCATCGCCTATAACACGATTCCTAAGATTTTTGCCCATCCCCCCTCGATGGGCTTTTACCACCTGCGCGGGAAGAGAAGCAACTGGTACATTCTATGTTTTTTCTGTACTCCCAAACCAGGGTGGATGAACAGCTAGTGGCTAAACTGCATTTTGCAGCTTTTGTTTACATAATATTCCAGCGTTTTCCTAGTCATGTACCATACAAACAATGTATCACCAGTCAAACCTGTTGTCTTGCCACCCTAAAGTTGAAAATGCTGTACATGTTACGAAAAAAAATGTAACCGTCAACTTGAAAGTTCGATTTTAGCAACATATTCTTTTGATAATTCTACTGGGAAGTTGAATAAAAAGTGACAGACCACCAGTGGCGCGTCCATAGAACTCGATTCCCACCAGCTTGCTTATTTTAAGGCAGTTGGGCACTTTTATTGTGCAGAATTAGAGGAAAAGGCTAGTTAAATGCCCTTCGGCTTGCCTTCTGTCTGATATACTTCACGCCACGCCACTGCAGACCACTCATTTGGCCGACATCCTTACTATCCTTACTTTATACTTTAATATTATAGATGCGAAAGTAACTCTGTCTGTCTGTCTGTCTGTCTGTCTGTCTGTTACCTTTTCACGCTTAAACCGCTGGGCCGATTTAGTTGAAATTTGGTATACAGATAGATTGAGTCCCGGGAAAGGACATAGGATAGTTTTTATCCCGGAAAATTGCATAGTTCCCGCAGGATAGCACAGCCCAAACCACTGAACTTGAAATTTTGCACATAGATACCTTATACAATGTAGGCATCCACTAAAGAAGGATTTTTGGAAATTCCCAAGGGATAAGGATAAAACGGGAATTATATATTCGATTCCGAGTGACGCTATCTCAGTAACTATAATAACTAGACTCTTCAAATTTGATACAAAAGTAATTTATAATAATTCTGCGCGGACGAAGTCGCGGGCAACAGCTAGTATTCAATATTACAAATATTCAATATTAGCTGCCCCATAAAAACACGAAATTTATTTTTCATTAGCGACAACCACACGTCATGTCATTTCCCAGATTAGAATTTCAATAGACTAAGTGAGATGAATTCGATTTAGAGAATTTTCCTCTACACAAATAGATGTTCTCCGAAGACAAAAGATTCTTCTATTGATCGACGAGCTTCCTTAAAAATGTTGAACAAAACGTAAACCAACAGCCGATAGTCCCCTGACGTGTAAGTTACACAATGCCGAGCCTAGAGTAACTCAATCTTAATAAAGTCGGCATCTACAGGGACTTAAAAAAAACGATTCAAGGAAACAAGGCACTGTTTACACTGATGACTTTAAATCGTCGGAATCTTTCAAAGAAAGAAAGTTCTTACTAAGTTAGGAAAATGAATATGCCCCTTTTTATATACTATTCAAATATGAGCGTACTCATGCACTTATTGATACATACATACACAAATCAGGTCTTTATCACTTACGGGGTAGACAGAGCCTAAGGTAGCAGGTACTTATTGATGAGACAAAATTTGATATTGTACAGTGATGGGCCTAATTAACTAGTCTAACGATAAACCAACCCACGTATTGATAAAAAGTTACAAACCAATTATAAAGAGGCAACGCGGCCAGCATAATGGGAACCTTTTTGTGACAATTTATTTCTTGTGATAATTTATTTTGTTTACCTATATATTTTATTTGATTGTGATTGTCATGAATAAACTTTTTTTCTTTCTTTCTTTCTTTCTTTCTTTCTTTCTTTGAACCAGGCACGAAACAGGGGGGGCATTTTTTAGGTTAGTTTGTATTCATTTTTAACATACTTTAATCAACTTTCCTAGTTTTAGTATTCCTTATTGTTATTTAGTTTTTAATATTTTGGTTATTAATAAAGTTTATTATAATAAAATGTATGTTGTCTGTTTCTGTCTAAAGAAAGTAGAAAAAGATACATGAATGTTCATTTATGTGTATGTATAAGCATAACAAATGTCTTTGAGTAAGAGTTAATACTCTCAGATCGATTCTAATAAAGCAATACAGAATATTGATTTGCTTACTGCTCGGGCTTACTGGCTGTGAAAACCCATTTCTTGAAACGAATAAAACTAATCGTCAATATACTCGGGAGCAAAGAAATCGGGTCACCTTTCATACAACTTTCTATGGGAAGTGACCCGGTTTCTTTGCTCTCGAGATAGTTGTAAATAGCCGAACGAATTGTAAAACTTATGACTGTAATTATACATTTGTACATTACATCCATAAATTACGCCTTTGTTACGGGGTTGACTAGATTAGCAAGTGAAACTGTTCTTATGATTTCTTTTTATTTCTCGTAAGAAAGCTTATTCGTATTTACTGCGCAAACTTTATGCAAAATCAACCCTGGAGAGATCAAATAACTTTTAATATTTTGCAAAGTCATGATCTCCCAAGGATCACTTGAATACAGTGCTTGGCTTATCGCAGCAATTATAGGAGTGATGCGTCTCTGGAGAGCTATGGTCACTTTGCAAAGTGAGGCATGCTTTTCTGGTTTGTTGCTCATTCCATCCTTTTTCATCTGGTTTCTAGTGAAGACTCGGCACCTAACAAGTAACAATGCAAAGGTAAAGTGGCCCGACTTTCAGAGTTGAATTATCTTTTTTGTATGATGTGTGAGTTGAACCATGTTACTTTACATAGGTACATATTCTAAATTCCAATACATTTTAACGACTTTGTAAACAAACCAATTGCATGTAAATTCCACACAATCACTATGCAATTTGCATCACATCCACCCGAATGTTAAAGGATCATACTTGATACCTCACAACATTTAATGACAGTTATAGTTATACTATGATTATTATATTTAAATTTTATATGAACTTGGGGGGACTTGTTTGTTTACAAAAGCGTTAAAATGGATTGGAATGGACTATAGATACATGCACACTTAAGGTACATTAACAGTAATTTTAAACATAACCGCCGATTTTGTCACAAATTTCATGGGCTTTTTGTCAAATGTAGGCTATGTTAAAATCGTCTGTTATGGCTTTGTTATTGTTAAAGTAAATTAGTGCAACTAATACTTAGCCCTCTGGGCTGGCAACGCAAGTACAATCTTCTGGTGTTGCAGGTTACAATGGGTGGTGATGCTCATTTACAATCAGGTGAACCATTTGCTTGTTTTTATAAAAAACAGTAGCGAATTTAACGGAATGTTAGGGTAGTCACATAGTTATCAGAAGAGGCCTGGGTCCAACAGTGGGACATGTATAGGCTAGAGATGATGATAATGAGCGATAAAAGATTTTTTTTTACTATAGGCCGACCGCTTAAATGAATCCTCGCCCGCGCGGTGCAGAGGCGCGGGGTGTGAAGACAAAGGGGGCCGGAGAGGCGCGCCTGGCAACCGCATTACCCGCCCGCACCTCTCTCGGTCCCCTTTGTCGTCCTACCCCGCGCCCCTATGCCGAGCGGACGAGGGCTCATTTAAGCGGTCGCTTTTTACCCTCGTACTCAGCTTACCCTACTTTGAAACAAAATAGAACAAACACCTTTCACAGTATCTTAACACGTTCCGCAAAAACGCCTATATAGGAATAACTCTTAACCGCCGCGGCCCATACATCAAATGGGTATAGAAAGCCGAGAAATCGTCGAACCGAATGGCCAGTGTATTTGTAGTATACGCGATACCTAATAAATACTTGATAAGGGTGTAACGCTGTCCATTACATCGAGGAAGTTTATCTCAGAAACTGAATTTGCCGCTAGAAAAATCCCTTCTTTATTTATGTAGGTGTGCATTATAGAGATATATTTTGAAGATAAGAACGACCAGTTTGATTTACGATGTGCCGTGTAAAAAACGGGCGATAAAGAGATTACGTACGTTTTTGGTTAATTTTAACTCAGAAGCGTGCAAGCTTCGTGTTTCACAAGTTTAGTTCATGATAAATGTACCTATTAAGTAATTAATTTAAGTATGTGCATGTATTTTGTTTTGAAAATATTACTTGCTGGCAAATTTTCTGCAGCGCATCCTTCTTGACTATTATAGTATTTCCGAAAACGCTGAAATTTAAAAAAAAGACATGTAAAAGAGCCCTTATGGTCTTTTTGCGAAATAAACCTTTTGATTTTGTGTTTTTTTAGAGCCTTAATCCATAGACGTAGTTTTCTCTTTCTACGTCTTAAGGAGCGACCACACCGCCGCGTATACGCAGTGACGTGTCGTAGGCGTCACGTTTCTCACCGTTTTATCATACATTTTGTTGCGTAAACGCACCGTCAATGTCTTTTACGCACCGGTGTAGTCGCACCTTTAACCGGTGACGCAAATCTCATACTGCCGGATTAAGACAAACGAATGATTGGGCAACGTAAGTGAAACAAACGTTTAATTGAGTTGCTGAATATGCGTTGAAGACTTCTATTCGGTACACATAATGGGAGAGCAGTTTGAATGCAATATTCACACGGCAAGACGTGTTTATTCGGAACTGAAGCTAAGCTGTGTTTTAAAGAGTATTACACAGAAGCCCAACTTAAATCTTCGCTCAGTGCTCGGCTCCGAAATGGAAATGCAGGATAATGCCCGGCTGACGACGGATTTGACAGTAACTAGTAATAAGTTAAACGGAGCCTCATGGTTTTACATTTAATTAAAAAACGGGATGTTCAATTTTTTTTCTTTGATAAATATTATAACTAGCTAGGTAGGTATATGATTTCATAAATCTGCCGCAATTTGAAGAAGAAATGTAGCTAATGCTGATCCGTAAAAATAAAACATTCATTTGTTTGTATTGCCGTAGAAGAATATTGAAGTAAATGGGGTAGCGTTAAAACGTGAAATAATTATTAATTAAAGCATAAATTTTGAAGAGTGCTTCAAGTTCAGCGACCTTGATACATTTTGTGTAGGTAAAGTAGCTGTGTTTATCCTCTCCGGTCACGGTAAAAACCGTCTTCGAAAAATCTCTACGTCCACAATTTAAAACAGGTGGAGCCAGACAAGAGACAATTATCCAAAGTACAGATAAAATTTGCATAAAATAATTAGCCAAGAGAGAAGAATGGACAAAAAAATTAAGCAAATCTCGTCCCTGAGAAAACAAAGCTAACCGCTAATGAGTACTCGTTAAGATAATAATTTAGTCGTAAAAGGAAATTCTCGACAAATATCAATCCTTGTGATATACGTTAAATCATGTCTAATTATTAAATAGCCAAGGGAAAATTACGAACGATTTGCATTTGTTTAAGGCGCTTTCCGATTAAAAATCCACTTTTTGTAACTTTCTTAATTAACTAATAAGATTTTCTTTTGTTAACATTTTAAAACAGAGTTTTTGAACTTATTTTACCATCGACGTGTTTCTCTAATTATTGTATGGCACAGGAATCAAACAGGGCTACATAATGGAATGTATCAACCGCAAATAATTACCTATATCTCGATGAAATTGAGAATTAGAACAAGAATAGTCTCACAGATAGAACACTGCAGTAAAATGACACTATCAGTGTTGTCAGTTTTTGGCGAATATTAAATAGTGATGTGACTTAGTGAGCGAATGAAAGAATGAACGGTGTAATGAAATTAATTTGGTTCCTTTATGTTGCAATAGAGAATTTTCAAAGCGTATTTTAATAAAATGATTTGGTCAGTAAGGTTTGTTATATGTTTTCTAGTTAGTAGTAGTGTAAGAGCGCGATTAGGAAATGTGCGGAAGCATGTCACATCAGTTACCAGTTTTCCACTTATTCCCCATTTTGCCATAAATAAAACAACAATTAGCACATTAACATTTTTTTCTGCTCTTTGTACTTTACTTAAAAACTTAAATTATTAAATATCAGTTTCACTGCTGCTGTCATTCATAAAATATTTCGTTTGCTCTATAATCAAATCATTCATTACGTGACCTTAGTCGAGCACTAGTGAAACAAATGTGGTATCATTATTTCGTAAAATGTCATTTGGAGGTGTCATTTCACTGCAGTAATTTATCTGCCAGACTATAAGTGACAAATATTTCATGTCGAAATCAGACCATTCACGCAGTACCCTCAAATTGAATTAATTTTCCTTTTGAAATTTAAAATAAAATGCCGCGAAAATGTTACTGTTCATTTGGTTATCGTGCACTGTGCAGTGCAACGGCAAGCCAAGCTTTCTACCAATCTGGTTCGATACGATAGAAAAGAAACTACATTCATATTGAAATATATTCACCGTTCCGTTATTATTCACTCGAAGACTTCCGCTACGAGAGTTCGCTTTTTCCCGCCCATTATTGTATTTTCTCAAATGCTCGCAAAAGATGAATCTTTTACAAGTTTAATGCAAAAATTATGTTCACGCCTCGATTAGATCGATAGCTCAATTTTTTTATAGAAATTTATGTTCATGTCGATCCCAATTAAAATATTCATGACAAGGGTCCTTGGTCTCTTTGTCACTGTTTGTATTACTGGCTATTTTAACATTGTGATCTACAGTGATCGTAAATTTCTCAGCAATTTCAGTGCAGCATTGGTGCGTTTAATCAACTAAATAAGATTTTCTTTCGTAAACATTTCATACCATATTCTAGCTGGAATAGCTAATTAGAGTTATTAACATTAATATTAACCTTAACTAATCATTTCCCCAGAAAATATTTGAAGAAATTACTTTATTTTTCCTATGCAGCACCAAATTTTTAGTTGTTATAATTACCGACCTGCGTGCCAAATTTGAAGTATTTGTCTGCAATACTTACTTATAATTTAGTGACCACCCATTGTCTCGTTTTCCATCCTTATCGTATATAAAACAGCGAGCTCTATTTGACTGATTAAACGACGATGACGTAGTCTTGTTATACGTTTGTAGCAAATTAAATAACAAGTGATCTAAAATTATTAGATAACGCCATCAAAAATATGACCGCAGAAGAACAACAATATTATAAGCAGTCATTAGACTGCATAGATCTATTTTAGTGCGGGAAGTCAGATATATTAATCATATCCTCACAATTTTCCTCTAAATCGTATAGCAGTGTATACGAGTCTTTTGTAAACCTTTTCGTGACGGGTGTGCTATCAATCTTTTCTTGCCTGACATAATAGATATCAAGGTTAATTCCCACATACAATATCAGCGAGAAATTTTCACGTAGTCATGGAATTTTCCATCAATCACCACAGGTAATCTTATATTACAGCATAAATTGCAATAGGATATTATACCGCGTCCGTGATATCGCTATTTGTATATGAAGTTTGACCTGATGAGAAATAATTGTTCGGGGGCAGCAATAAATAATATTAATAATAATTATTATTCTTGTAGTAGCAATTCTTTGAAATGTAAAAATGTGACGCTTAAGTTTTAATTAAAACTTAGTTCTGTTTCCTTTCAAGAGGCTCCAAAGGAAAATTGCTTTCTCTTTTCAGCATAGTTCACCTTGTAAAAAATGCAAGCATAAACGTGTTTGTTTTAAATTAAGTCGCAGTTACCATTTCATTATAATTAAGGTCCATTTATTAATAATAAGGCAATTTCAAACCAATTCATAAAGTGGAAGATTTTATCAGCGTAATGCTATTAAGTCAATTTGTATGAAGTACCACGACTTGCGTATTTCTGTATCCATTACATTGAGTTAGTATCTGACTGAATTTTGGAGTAAAAATACATCAGGGAAAGCACTTTCAAATAATATCAAAGTACAATGTACAGCTACCATAAACATAATCCAAAAATAACTCCTGTTCTACCAGCTAAACAAAACAATTTTGTTGATAAAAGTGGCTACCTTGTGCGTCAACTAAAATATCTCATCGGTTTACAAGCTTTGTTAGGCGATAACCGCTTATACTTATTAAAACCCAAAAAGATCTTAGTATGGATGAGCTACATCCATACTTTTATTTCAATCTCGATGCTCTCTTATTCCGTTTTTCAAAATAACTGTTACGGCGCGACGTATATCGTGTTCAAGTGCACTTCTTCTATCGAATTTTTCATTTTAGTCTTCACGTCAACGTGTATTCATAGAAAAACGCTACGGGATTTTTTCAAAAGTCTCGAGTCGTTCGACAGATCGTTGAAGATTGACAAAGACGTGGGCACATTGATGCCCAGCTATAGAAATATACTCTGGGTCGTGATGAGCTGCATCATAACAGTTGCTGAGTATTTTGTTATTCTTGAATCGCGGTTACAGTATTCGATGACTAACTTGACAATCCTGGTGCATGACGCAGAACAAATCTTCTTTGGCGCAATGTTGCGAGCGATTTTATTGCGGGTCCGTATTGTAAAAGCTCATGTGGCTAGAGTATGTAACCCGAAGGATACAAAGAACGTCGAGAATTGGGACAAAGTGGAGGTATTATCCAAGAATGTGAATCTTGACATCAGTTCTCTTCACGAAGTCTATGAGTCGTTACACAGGTGTTCGGAACAATTTAATTCTATCATGAGTTTTCCGGTAAGTGACAATGGTTTCTAGGTATAAATACTAAAGAAACTAAATTTAACTACTTGTTTTTTTTTTAGATGATGACTATGCTTTTATCAGCTGGGTTGTCGACGATAATCTTGCTAAAATATGCATTCGCGATATTTCAATCGGACGAAGAACCTAAAGATGTGAGTGTGAAGTCCAAATTTGGTGATACATTATCATTTTCTTTAACCAGACTAGTCCTCATAAGAACGTAGATATAATGTATAATATGAAGGAATAGACAGCTGAAGCAATAAACTGAAAATTTGATCGCAGCGTCACTAATCGCGCATATGACAGTCGTGACAGGGTCGTTACGCCGTCATAGTTGAGGTCTACTGACAATCTTTTCCTGACACCTCCACTAGCCACTGGGGACCACTAGTGGCGATGACAGCACGGCTTCTCCAAAACTCTCCCACTGTTCACCACTTTTTTAGATTTTTAGTTAAGGAACTATTTATAAACTCACCAAACATTTTCTATATTGAGGACGACGATCGCGTGGATTCTCCAAAACTCTCCCACTGTTCACCACTTCTTTAGACTTTTAGTTAAGTAGCAATTTATAAATTCACCATACATTTTCTATATTGTGTGGCGATGACAGCGTGGATTCTCCAAAACTCCCACTGTTCACCACTTATTTAGAGTTCTAGTTAAGTAACAATTTATAAATTCAAACATTTTCCGTATTGTAGCGGGCGCTGTTAGTGTTCATCCTCATTCGCTGCATAAAGTACACGGCCCTGGTGATTATCCCGTGCTATTACTCGAGCATGACGACCACGCAGGTTTCAATTATACGCAAGACCCTACATGATGCGCTCAACAACACCCAATTCGGTGAGGCCTTTATTAAATTTTAAACATTTGCATTTGTGAATTAGGGAACTTAATAGTTGGTAGGGAAATATTAAAATGTAGCAATTCAACGTGAGTATTTTCTAGGTTTCTTTTCGTCTCAGTTGTCTAAATCTTAGAAATCTTCTCAAAAGGAACCGGTTTAAAAATCACTATTTTGATTCCCCTTTCCACCTACAGGCCCACAATCATGTTAAACGTGGCTTTTAGGTCTTTTTACCTTAAGCTCTGTCTACAACGTAAGGGATACAGATGATTTATGTATGTTAAAGATCAGATAAGTATGAGGGTAGCTTTCTGTCACTAAAATCAAATTGAGAATTATTTTAGCAGTAACAAAGTTTACTGCGTACAGTAAAATTGACAGCATGAGGCTTTCCTCTATTACAGATATTCTATTCCGAAGAGTTTTATCAAATTTAATTCTTACTGCATGGCAACATCATAAAAAATAACTCTTTAGCTTTTCTCTTCAATTTTCAACACGAGGTTTGGTTACTTTTCATAAGTCAGTCAGTCGGGACTTTTTTTAAATACATCATAATTGCTAGAGATATATTCGTATAATATAGATCGACATGCTTACGCTGCAGTGCAGGCTTTATTTATATCTCCCCGGAGATTTCAGGAGGTCGGAGTATCTACACAAGTAGCATCCCAGTGCACCCAACCTGTCTTCCAGCGATTCAACGTGTCATCCCATTCCCTTGTGTGAAATAAAGCAACAAGCAGCAAGAACGACTGCCGTTTAGAATTCTGTACCTTAAATGGAAAAAGGGGCCCTTTTAGGATCGCTTCGTTGTTCGTTTGTCCGTTTCCCTGTTTATTGAGATTTTTACTTTTTTTTTATGTTAGAGAGGCCAGACAAACGAACTAGTGGGTCACCTGATAGTAAATGATCACCACTGTCCATAGACACCCGCAGCGCTTTACGCGATGCCAGTGCGTTATCGGCCCTGCAGAAAATTGTACACTCGCCTCTTAAAGGCACCCAGGTCGTAACTCGATGGGAAGACCTCAGCGGGAAGCTCGTTCCAGATTTTGCAAGTTCGTGGCAAAAAAGATCGATTAAACCGCACCGTCGAAGACTGCCATTCATCAACACTTAGTTCATTCATCAACTTAGTAAAGCGTGGAGGTAGCAAGTTGAGATTAATATGAAATAGCTATGATCTCTTGTACCCTGGGAGAAAATAGTTTTTAAAATTACGCAATCGAAATACCTCTAGAAAGTTTAATTTCATACAAAAACTGGTCATCGGGAATCACCACAGTTTTTTTATGAAATTACACTTTACTAAACTTGACTTATAGAGCATTTTCTTTTTGATTTTACAAAACAACTAAAATGCAATATGATGTTTTTCTGCATAATAAGTAAGCAAGTGCTTTATTGTACAAATATAAAGAAAAATAAATGGGTACGACGCAAAAATAAATTCGTTCACTATTCCAGCCATTAAGCGAACGGTTACACACGCTTAATTGAAAAGTGGAAATTGTATTTACAACAGCTTTCCAACAATTTAAAACTTGATAACTGAAACAAATGATTTCGGAACAATGTCATGGGAAACCTGCCCAACCGGCTGCTAAAATATTCAGGTTCAATTAAATAGTCTCCTTCTACCCCGTTCCCTCACTGCTGAGGATGGCGGCCACATACGATCAGCTTCCATTCTCTGCGGTCATACTAGTATGCTGTATGCTGTATGTTCCTCGTAACTCGACATACTTGCTAAATTTCTAAACGACACTGAAAATTAGAATACATAATCCGAAAAGTAAAGCGATGGCCGGGAATCGAACCCGGATCCTCGTCATTCCGTGACGCGTGCTATACCCCTATACCACCCATAGGTAGATGATTAGAGTAGAAAGTAATGCTATAGACCGACCGCTTAACTGAATCCTTGCCCGCGCAGGTACAGGGACGCAGGGTAGGACGACAAAGGGGACCGAAAGCGGTGCGGGCGGGTAGTGCGGCAAGGACTCAGTTAAGCGGTTTGTCTATAGATACGAAAACTAACAGCCGCGTTTTACACAATTATGGCTTCTAGTTTTTTTTTTACTACCTACCTGATTTTTATCCCATGGAAGCCAGTTATGTTTTAAAACTGTTCAAGGTTTACACTAAGAATAAGTTTTTTTTTTACAGATAGGACAGAATGCCGCAAGCTAAAGGCATTCTTTCAGCTAACCAGGGACAGTGAGTTTGCGTACGCGCTGTGGGGGGTCATCAACCTCAACATGTCGCTGCCACTCAGTTATATCAGCCTGTGCACTACCTACCTGGTCATCATTATACAGTTCTCTAAGTTCATTGACTGAATCATGTTAATTCTGATTTAGAATTAGTAAATTCTGCTAAAAGTCAAAAGTGTTGATTAAAGTAATAAAATATACACAATAATTTTTAATCGGTGATCAGGTACCAACTTTTCTAATTCAGTAATTGAAAGAGGTCACGTTAAAATCACAGTTATATCGGACCAAGCTTATTTTTCTATGATAATTTTAATCCCGGGTAATTTTTAAACCAATTTTCATTGTCACCCAATTTATGGTTTATTCTATGAACCTACAACGTCTTTCAAAACCTTGATACTTAACTTATGAGTAATAAATAGCCTTTTTATTCCGAATTCGCTACAATTTCAATAAGTATGTTGTTTGTTGTCAACAATATCATAATCATAATTAAATAATGAGATAATCGCATATGACCTTACCTATTAAATTCAATTTTGATTGGTTGTCTACATTTTTCAACTCCTGATCACCGATTAAAAATCATCGTATAATATGCATGAGTGACGTTTTATTTAGCTTTCTGATTATTATCCATGTCTCTATTACATCGTGTCAGTGCTCAGTTTGCCCAAAGATATTGTGCTAACAATTAAACTAAAATCTAATATATCTATTTGCTGTTACTACTTGTAGCCTTACGTAAACAAAGGTTGATCCCACTACGTTTATCAGTTGATTGTGAATATAAACTTGAACTGGATCGAAGCCACAGTAAGTGATTTAAAAATGTTGCAGTCATAACCTAAATTGAAAACAGTAGCTCGTCGACAAAATTGGTTTTTAAAAATGGCCGACCGAGGAAATTGCCTGCCGTTTCTGACGCATGTTTCAAGTGCTAGGGATGTGACGAAGAGTGTAGCAATCCAGAATACATTTATAATCAAATCATTAAGTAAAATAATTATGTTATCAGCTCTACGAACAACGTCTGAAGTTTTAAGAACTCTAAATACTGTTAGCACGTATACCAACGCATTGTAATTTTAAGTGTGATTTAATATTTTAATATTACACGAGAGAATTCCGTCTGCGTCAATTCAGCCATGTCGTGAGACGCGAGGATGACTACTTGACGAAACGAGTACTCGCCATGGAGGGAAAGCACAGATTCAGATATACCATAGATTACGCAAAAAATGCATCTACTCGGCGAGTCCGAATCCCAACCAAGCGTCGATACGTTTTAAAAATTCGAAGGCATTTTGGAGTGGCATCTGTTTTTGAATAGGTACGACAGAGTGCAGGAGTACTAGGAGGGCTGACCCCAAATTAAATGGGATATAAACCAGGACTAAAGAAGAATCGTCATGAGATCATGCTTCACGAGAGTTTAAATAATGCGATTACTTAGTTTTTGTCATTACAAAATAACGTTTAAATTGCTTAACAATTGTTTTTAATAGACTTTATTAACCAAATGGATACACTACTTGTAAGGTAATAATTATACAAAAAAAGGCTTAAAATAATTCAGGAGAGAACCATAACAACCGTGTCGAAGCACTACGGTGAAACACGTTTTTAAAATGACAACGTTATTAAGAGCCCTGTTGATCGTTATAAGGGTCAAATTGGTCTACAAATTGTACGAAACACGTTTCCCTCTTGATTAACCACTCGATGATTACCAAAGGCTCCGAGAGGAGCCCTTTTGCGTACAAATATTGCGCATCCGGCAATCCCAATGTTAACTTCACAGAAGAGGCTGCTCTTGGGAGCTTAATAAAATAAAATTGGGTTCTTTCAATATGATTTGTTTATTTTAATCCTGAAAAGTTTATGAGGCCCATTTGAGCGGAAAATTAATAAAAACTGGAGTATGATGACGGTAACGTGGCTTTTTGTTGAATAACTTTAAGAAAATTAATTAGCTTACGCTACTTCTTTTACAAACGTACAAACATAAAACCTAGCACCTGAAAACGTCCATTTAAGTGGTAAAGTCATAAGCTGTGAGAAGGCTCAGTCAAAAAATGTCGGATGTATAAATCTGAATAACAGAAAAAGTTGAGTAAAGACAAATCATTACTGACAAATAAGAGCTACGTGCAAATCACAATTCTTGATCCCACTGTCCTAGTCTAAATAATAAAGATGCTAAATATTACGTTTGGTTGTCAAAACATGGACCAAATTTTATGCAAAAAAAGAGCAACACGGAAAAGTTGCGTAGTTTTTTTTCCAATTAATAATTCCGCAGGCTTCTGACGAGACCACCGAACATAATCCCCTTGTTAGCCAAACAGGTGTTAGCGAAACGGCAATCCCGTCTCCGATCAGATATCGAGTTTCGAGCGATTTTGCTAAGCAATTTTCGTAAAGCTGGAATCATAATCGTTTACCTCAAGATTCTCGGCTGGCAAGAACCGCGGGATTCAGAGGGTAGAAAAAAATTAACCAGATAACATTGAGTTTTATTGCTCGCCGTCCGTCTACGACAGAATTCAGGGGTGACGTAAATGGCCGTAGCGACGTGCTCTTTTTTATCGCGTCGGTAAAAACTGAAGCTCAAATGGATGTTTCTTTTTTTGTGTGCAAGCCGAAGGAGCCGGGTATCTGTGGTACTTCGATTGTGTTTTATTTCTTCAACCAATATTGAGGCAGGATTAGGCTATCCTACTTTCAAGATTCAAGGTAGTTACAGTTCAGAACCAACGGAATAGACTACAGGCCCACGTACAAAAAATGTGGGTCATATGAACCACCAGGTGACGTATATAGGACGATATAAGAGCATAAAATAATAAGATTCAGCACTATGCCGTCACTTGTAAGCTGTCCTGTAACTGATGCCGTACAGAATCAAATGACCAAATCTACCCTGGAAATAGTCAGAAAATCAAAAAAAAATTACCGACTTTGTGGCGCACCATTTGTACGGCATCAGTTTCATACTGTTTCAATACAGCTTCTAATCCATTATTCCGCAACGCCGTACAAAAATCATGCGACAAGGGGAAAAAATCGAGGGTTGCACTTTTGAATTCTCACCAGCACCCAGTTGGACAGCTTACAAGTGACGGCATAGTGCTGAATCTTATTATTTAATGCTCTTATATCGTCCTATATACGTCACCTGGTGGTTCATATGACCCACATTTTTTGTACGTAGGCCAGTAGTCTAGAAGGTAACTTTATTATTTCAATAATGCTTCCGTTTAACTTTCCAAGTGAATAATGAAAAACACATATCATTTTTATTACTATTCCCATTTGCTCCCCGAAGTTCATGCCCACATTTATGTCTCTTTATTAAAATACGATCTGTCTCAAATAAAATCCAGCTTTAAAAAATCCTTTAACGACCATGCTTTGGTTTTATAACTGGCAGGGATGTGCTTAATGTTCCCGGGGTTACGGAGAACGTTTTGTTTCCAATTTAGGGGTGCCATTAATTTTTTACCTTCAAACAAAATATAATGCCGTTATGGATATCTGGTGGGAAACAGCGTTAATAAATATTTAACACGCAATCCGGCGTATCGCAATATCGAAATGAAATTGTTGCAGTCATAAACAAGCAATGTTTTGTTTACATCCTGCTTACGGCACTGCTTACAGTTTTTTTATGCTGCTCGTGTATTTTTGTGACCTTATTCAATCGGTATTGTGGAAGTCAGGAGCAAGAGGATAGTAAACAATAATCAGCTTACTGCGAGAAAAGTTAACAGAACTATCTTCGTTGAGAAAACCAATAAAATGCTTACGTTCTTTTTATTCTTAGGGAGAGCTTAACTGTACTTAGATTATGAGAAAAAAATGAACGTAATTTAAGTGTGCTGAAAAATTCAGCGTCATAAAATCGCTTCTGAGTTATACCTACTGCTACTAATATCTAACCAGGGATAGTAAAATGTGCACAAAATCCATTGAAATGACGTATTACAACCAGTTAGGGTTGGCGATCGTTCTAAATTGATTAGCTAAGATATTAGGTACTGTAACAAACACAACGCGGCACGACAACAGTTGCTAGCAACTTACAAAGTTACCGCTAGATGGCGCTGTCTCCTGTACAAACATGCTAACGTTTGTTCGCCACGGAACACTTGAGTTAGTTTTTAAGATTTGCTTTGATTATCTAATTTCAACTACATATAAGCAAGTGTATGTACTAGATCGATCCTGGCACTCCCGGGTACCAACCCGGGAGTGCCAGGATCGATCTAGTAAGGATCTTCCTATCATAGGCTAGATCGTAATTTCTTGTAAACATATCGCTCTAATAAATTACTTTCTTCGAGTATATTGGTTTTAATCACCAAACGCTGCGCTCCTGCACTACATTACTAAAATAATACAAATTAATTTCAACATTTTTATCACTTTTTAGGAGACCAGTTTTGCTTTTAATTTCCTCTGTTTGAAAATTACCCCCCATACGATAGACACAAGGGAAGCCTAACGTAGGTAAGTTGCCAACCACAAAATAAGCAGATCTCGTACAGCAATCGCATATTGCTTCAGAATCGCCAAGCGTCGGCTATTAAAATGAATCAACCTTCCGTAAATACGCGTTTGCAGAACAAAGAGCATCAAGAGGGCAAGCACACCGCACTAATTGCCAATCACGAAAACGGAAACGAGAATTGCCCATTTAGCGTAGTTAAAGGCGATATCGTCCGATGCGAAACACGATCAGTGCTTGCGGCTCGTTTTGGCCTAATCAGGGTAATTAAAAAAGACGGTCAAGCGTGGACGGTGCTCCAGTATTAGCAATGCACTTGGTTCGGTTTGCAGATTGGATGTTTTAATCGCACTGCTGGTGGCTAGCACGCTCGCCATTTCCTCGCTGGCAATTAGAGACTGGCTGCTAATATTAAACTCACTTAGAAAAAGATTTAATTCATGAAAAGTTTTAACGAACACTTGCTCAATAAAATACCTTCGATAGTTTGTGGCTGTCATTGGTTACACTGGAATAGTGGAAGTGGTATAAAATCTGAGGTATTCATATGAGAGTCTTTATCACGTAAATGAATACATAAAATGTTCAGGGGCCCGATTTTTGAAAGCACATCACTCGAAAGTACCATTCGAAAGCGGTATAAATCAGCTTATATCTCCAAAACTAAAGTTCTAATCAAAGTTTTGACTAGTTTACAAGATTAATGAGAGCTGTGATTGTCTTCTATGCTACTCGTATTTAAAATTCAGCACAATTTTTCACCGCTTTCGAGTGGTATTTTCACACATGTGCTTTCAAAAATCGGGCCCCTGGAAGTAAAGTTTCTACCTCTGAACAAAGACTTTTGCGATGAAAATACCTAATAAAAAGTCCAAAGAAAGCTCATGTGCGAACTTATATAAGTTAGACAATAATGGGAGCAATATACCTTAGCATTCACGAAATATCGTCGTATTTTATTAAATTTGGCCACACACTGAATTTACCAAGTATGCGCAAATGCTCGGCTAATATTTATATTAGCTTTGCTTTAACTAATTAAAGGCTCAATTAAGTGTATAAACTGTACTGTGCTGCTGTACTGTGTATAAACGTATTTCTGTTCTTAACCTAATCCTAGTTCTTAAGAATGGTTACCTTCGATTTCTTCAGAAATGTACGAATGATCTTCCGAAAATAGTTTCAAGGAATACTTGGTAATGCTGAAAACGTGATTCTACGTTTGTAAATATTTGTCAAGACATTTAGCTATGTTATCCTCACTTACAAAATGAAATAAGATTTTAAGCTAAGACAGCGGAAATAAAAATAACTCAAAAACAAAAAATAAAACAGAATGAATTTACACACTTTGACCTTTTCCACGATTCAAAATTAAAAAGTTCTTGGTGTTACTATAGTTACAGCTATCTACATCTCTGTAACATAGTATAAAATAAAGTCGCTTTCCGGTGTCTCTCTGTCTGTTGTATGTATGATTAGATCTTTAAAGCTACGCAACGTATTTTGATGCGGTTTTTTTTATAGATAGAGTGATTCAAGAGGAAGGTTTATATATCATGTATAGATCTACGCACATGAAGTCGCGGCCAAAAGCTAGTAATCTTAATAAAATGACTAGCCATTTTCCTTTTGAAAACAGTATGGTAATCTTGCGGCGGAAACCACAAGTGGCCTGCCATACTTGTGACTTGGTACGATCAATACGTTGGCCAGGTGCTTGTACTCGTACACGCTACTGGGTAATAATAGGTCGCTAGAGAAAAAATACGTCAATACAGGAGTTGGTAAGCTCGATTATTCAAGCGGTTGTTTGCTTGTAGCTCATTTGATAACATTACATCTAGAACTTTACGGTTGCACGGGTGAATATTAGTGAGTATGGATTTACGCGTAAGTAAAAGTACCTACTTAATGTTAAACGCCATCCTGCGAGAAAGTGCCCGTTTCAACTTTTTTTTATCTTCAGTTATTATGTTAAAATTGATTAAGTTTATTCGTTTTACAGAATAGTTTTGCCCGCGACATATTCGCGTATGAGATTTGGATGAATATTGTAAAATATTTTTCATTATTCGTTTCTACAAAAAACAATGACAAACTTTCCAAGATAATGGAATAAAAATTATCCAACAAGGAGGTTAAAATATGAGAATATTGTAAAAGAAATTAAATACTAAATGGCCAAGTGTAAAATAGTACATCGAGTTGAAACACTAAACGAGAGGAGTAATGGAACCCTTAAAATTTGAATTTTTAGGAGACGCCGTATTATTTTTCAATTAAAATAAATCTATACCTAAGTCGCTTATTAAATTAATTTCTCATGTGTTTCAGCAAAAAACTTATGGTGTGTCAAAAGAGACGAAGTTACACGAGTTTTATACGCATTTATGAATAGGATAGTGGGACTACACTCACAAGCAAAAATAACTGGTCACTTTTGATACAAAGTTCTATGATAGGTATCAAATGAATCAAGAATTTTACTTCTTGATGGTTATGTTTACTTTTACAGTTTCAAATTGAAATTAGAGCTTCACTTTTCGGATTTTTCTGCGTCCTAACTTTCAGTCTAGTTTAGAGAATTCTATGAAAAGCGACTAATTATTTTCGCTCATGGGTGTATAATTTAAAATTAACTCTACTATGGGCATACTCCGCATTCCAAAAGGTCAGTGCTATAGCATTTTGCTCAGTTAACCCTTCATATGTTTTGTTAATGTTCGGGCTAGGAAACCCCAAGCCAAGCCACGTGGGTAAGTAAACTATTGTAATATTTTTCCCAACTACCAGCGTTACCACGAGCAGGTAACCGAAACTCGATAACAAGCCCGTAACATATTTCACGTACAATATTGTTTGTATGCGATGTACATACAAGGGCTAAGAACGCTTTTTGCATATTTCATATCAGATTTCGTGGGCCGGCCTTCAACTTGAATGAAGGAACAGTAAAGGAACTTTATCCTACCACAGTCTGTGATGCCGCCACAGTTTTTAATACTGGTGAATCAACTGCCATCGAAGAAAAATCCTTAGATCCAAGCATAGGATGCGCTTGCGGGGATTTTTTGATAAATATTTGAGCTATAAATAAAAATAAAATAATAATAATTGTTTTCTTCAGATAATCACCCATAGAAATTAAAAAAAATAAGAAAATGTTGTTATACCACAAAAACATATTTATGCAAATTTTAAATGATTATTTACATTATTTATGGTAGTTTTAAAACACGTTGGATGTCGCTCAATGTCTAATAATTTTTTGCATACCTAACTAACCATGTTGCCCAGGATGCATCGGCCCTAACTCTACACTCTTCCTTGAGGTTCCTCTCAAGCACACGATGATATTAAATATTTGACTTGCACCTCAAATAATACAACTCCATTACTATTTCTTCCATAATAGTCTAGGAGTAAAAACAGATAGTACCTACCAATTGCTTCTCTTCCCGTGCCGATGGTAGAAGGGAATGGGAGAAAATCTTAGGAATCATGTTATAGGCGATGCGGCTAGCAACCCATCACTATTTTGATTTCCCTTCCCACCTATACGCCCACAATCATGCTGGAAGCGGCCTTGTTACCTTGGGCCCTGTCTATTCCGTAAGGGATAAAGTCCTGATTTATGTATGTATGTACAAATCCTCTTTATTGAACATCACAAAGCAGTACAGTGAGTTAACAAATAATTTTATAATTTATAGTCAACTAGCTTCTGCCCGCGACTTCGTATGCATAGAATTATACATAAAAACCTTTCTCTTGAATCACTCTATCTATTAAAAAAACCGCATCAAAATCCGTTGTGTAGTTTTGAAGATATAAGCATACACAGGGACATAGGGACAGAGAAAGTGACTTTGTTTTATACTATGTAGTGAATAGACAATAACGGATTGGCTTTTTCAAAAGAAGATCAATTAAACTAAACATGTTGACTGGAAGTTGTGTTAACAAAAGTAAGTGAATTTAATGTCTCCCCGGTCCATAATATCTACAATTTTAATTACACAAACGTATAAAAATCGTTGCTCGACATGTTTCGGACTGGCTCGAGATCAGTGATGTGTGCTGCCGCTACTATTGACAATAATAAAAATGAAAATGAAAACGAGGGTAGTTGTCCGCCGTACGAACTAGTCCGAAACATGTCGAGCAACATTCGACTTTTTTACATGAGCTATCCGTTTGTGTAATTATGATTCAATTGAGTCTCAAGGTAGTTTCTTTGTGGAAATCTACAATGTTCTAGAATCTAGCTTTATACCGACAAAAACAAGATGTGAGACATCAAAGCAACAATCAAGTGAGTATTGGATATCAAAATGGCTCTTCTGCTTCCACTCTCCAATATAAGGTCAAGGTAGGGTTGCCATCTCTAAAATTTGGAAAACAGGACAAGACGCGTGAACACCCCGGATTTTAGAGTCCGAAAGCCGGACATGTCAACAAGATCGTGACGGGAGGGGTGGGGGAACGGTGAATATACTTGGTTCGTCGGTTGATCGTGGTGTGCGAGCATAGTGCGTGTCTCGCGGGCGGCCTAAATTTTTTTTTTTTTTTTAAACCCGGTCTACAAATGAAACCTTCCCCGGACGCTCCCCGGATGCCCTCTAAACTAGGACAAATCCGGGGAAACCCGGACGGATGGCAACCCTAGGTCAAGGGTAAAACAATGTTTCAAATCTGTTGTATAGACATACTATGATTGAGCGTGTTTATCATGTTTTGTTGACTCCGACGAATAATGACATTAGCAGGTATTTCATACATTTTGATCTTGATTAGTTACTTACTTATAATAATAAATCTATATTTATAAAATAAAGTCGTGTTAGTTACACTATTTATAGCTCGAGAACGGCTGAACTGATTTGGCTGAAAATTGGCGGGGTAGCTTAGAATCAGGAGACGGATATAGGATACTTTTTATCCGGATTTTCCCGCGGGATTGGAAAATTCCGAAACGTTGTACCAATAAAGCTACATTACATTTGGCATACCTACATATTATTCCTTGATTAGTATAAAGTTGCACTATAAAGGAATTTTTCAAATTTCCCACGGGATAAAAACACGAGTTAAATAATTAAGACTATAATTAGTAGATAATATTCCTAGAGGATCACGTAGGTGCTCTAAGATGGGATTTTCCGGATTTCCCACGGGATAGGAAATAAAAACCTTATACTTGGAGACTTGAGTGGATGTATGGGGTGTGTCGTCACTCTGCCGTTATCTGCGCGGAAGAAGTCGCGGCAAAAGTTAGTGTGCGATAAAGCATTTCACAAAGTTACAATTACAACCTTACGTGTGCCATCATTAAGATAACATTGATTGTTGATTTTCTGAATGATATTTAGCAAAAATGAATATCAGAGCCTTTTGAAATACCTACCCAATTTTTAGAAATTTTTCGTTGAAATGACCTACCCATATGTTTGAACTTGGATTAAATAGAAAGATTCAATTGAATACATTCAGAAGTAAAGAGGTAATTGTTTGTATGTGTTAGACACTGCCTCATGTTACTCTTATAAAAAAAATAGACATTTATGTGGCGGAGATTAACTTGATATGTATTATATAGTATAGCTTCGCAATATACTCAACACTATCCACCACATAATGGTACAATATGATCATTAGATGAACTCTGCATGTTAGCTTTTATATTATATCATTTTAGTATAGTATACAATAAATCGGGCTTCCGCCCACTGGCCTCCCAACAAATTCCCTCATAGCCAGCCCTTGCCACCAAAACCACAACTCGGTTCTAATTACTAGAAATTAGCAAGTACTTTATAATAATGGTTGTTACACAAACTATTCGTAACATTCCCGTTTGGTCTAATGATCATATTGCTTCATAAGAGCACGACATAACGATTAATATAGTTCATGAAGTTACGACAGTCAAACTGTTCTTAACATTGTTAATACTTGATACTGAAATTAAATGGGCAGTCGCCCACACTGGCCTCCGCAACAAATCCCCTCACAGCCAGCCCAAGCCACCGGAACAATAGTTTAACGTTACCGTAAGAACAGTTATCGTATCACATTGTTTAACTTATAAAGAGATAACATAACAGTCTCAATGTACTCACGCGTGTACCGTCACTTACCAGGAAGCCACGAAAGAATCTGGCTCCTGCTCTAGAACGGCCTCACCTCGTAAGCACCGAGCAGTTTCGACTCCTTCTCAACGTCCGGTGGTTCTAATACTGCCTTTTATTCCTCCGCTAAGGCATAGTGTCACTCTTCCTCTTACCCTCCTTTCTCGTCTACTTTTTTATCACCAACCGCCAAAAACCACCCTCAAAGTCAGTTCTCTCGACTGTCATCTGTCACAGTGACACCAACATACAGAATCAATGACAGCTCAGACATTCACTCTCCGCTCGGTTCAATTCGCGCATCGTCGCTACAATTTAATAAGCAAAGAGATATACTAAGCAAAGGTATATAAATCCAAGCTAACTTCTGACCTACATAGGGTTATGTAGTGTCAAGGCTTAACGATTCCATTTTTAACTCAAGCTTGACCATAAAACGGACTTTAGTTATTTACATTGTAATAGTTCCATTAGTACCTACCAAGTTTTCATTTTTAAAAAGTGTTTTATACAATGATGTACAAAATGATATATATACTAGGCGATGAGGTTAGCAACCCATCACTATTTTGATTCCATTTGCCACCTATACGCCCACAATCTTGCTAAATGTGGCCTGTAGGTACTTGTTACCTTAGGCTCTGTCTACCCCGTAAGGGATGAAGACGTGATTTGTGTGCGGTGTGTGTTTTATACAAGAACAGGACAGAAGACACATTACTAAACTAAACTAGCTTGTAACATTCTCTGTTTCGGTCCTGACATTATAAAGTTTTAGATAGGTATACAATGGTTCCGTCTCTATTTATTACTACGAAACAGAGAAAGGAGGTATCTGACACTTAAGATATCAGGAACTTATAGGAGAACAGGCCCTTAGAATAAATTCACTGCGTGTTTGTTATTCAGTGTTTCGATTCGCCTCATGGCGACGCACGATTCTCAGATTCGGCCCCGTACCCTCTGCATATTTCATCCCAGAAGACACGGGCATGCCGCTTTCGCTCACTCGTATTCAAACTGAATTTAAACAGTTTGTTCCGGAGTTCTTATTGTTGTTTTAAATATTGAACAGTTCCAGGTATTCGCTTAGTTTTAATGTATTGTTTCAAAATATATACAGTTGTTTACGTTAAAAAGTTCACGGGTAAAGCGGGATTTTAAACCATTATCAGATTTTAACATGAAACTACCGTGAGACTCGATCATAATCAATCAAATCAGTCAAATCAATCTTAATTGTGTTCGTTTCGCTGCGAGCGCTCCAAGAGGAAGTACTACGAACTAGTCCGAAACATGTCGATCATCGCTCGACTTTTATATCCGTTTGTGTAATTATCATTATCAGCTTGTTAAAGAATTAATTCTATGGCTTATTCTATGGCTTAGCACTAAAAGAAAATTTTATTCAATTTGGTAGGTACCTATGGAAAATGACCCGTTATTTTTGCACGTCAGTGTATTTAGTTACTAAGTGTGAGTTGCACCCATTAACAGTTAACATTAACAGATTTTGACATACATTTCATAGGTTTTCTATCGAATATACGTAAAAATCATCGATGATAGTTGAAACTATTGTAAGTAACACTTATGGTGTACATAGAACACCATTCTAAGGTAAATATACTTTAAAATCTAGTAATAATTCCTGCCAGACCACGGCCGCATTTAATTCTAGACAAGCTAATACCAGATCGAATGTGCCGATTTTCATACCGCCCCCAAACACCACAAGTCACTATCATTCGGCTGTCCAAAGAAATTATCTTTGAATTAAAGCAAATGCCCACGCATATTTTGCACACATTGCTCTTAGACCAAGCTTAAACCGGCAAAACAAATACCAGAAAATACGTGTGCATAGGTTTTTCTCCGCTTCGTAATTCGTGCTCCCATCCAGCTGGTATTTTGAACGAAACAAAGTGACTGCGAACGCAGAAAACATGGTATACCTACTCGGCATTTTGCTGGCTAAAATTTGCACGCGTAACGGTGACACAATGCAGGGCCGTCAGCAATTTCGAGGTAGTCTATCTCTAAACGAAACACACGAGACTGAGAAGAAAACAACGGTCTGGCTGAATATGAAAGGACATAATCGCGTTTATTTCGCGCTCGAGCCAAGAGCTAGGTGAAACACTATAAGACTAAAACATTTTGCTGAAAAATGTAAAGTAAGTTATAAAACCTGTTTTGTAGATACAAACATAACAGTGTAGAAGCCAGATTTGAATACAGATAAATAGTTTTAGCTTGAGGATGTGAAAATTCGAACTGTGGAAATTCAGCGCTTTGTCGAATAGCCTAGTGGTTAGTGACCCTGACTATGAAGCTAGAGGTCCCGGGTTCGAATCCCGGTAGGGGCAGACAGTTTGTATGATGAATACGAATGTTTGTGCCCGAGTCATGGATGTTGTATGTATTTAATTATGTATTTATCTACATTATATAAGTATGTTTATCCGTTGCCTGGTACCCATAGTACAAGCTTTGCTTAGTTTGGGGCTGGGTCATTGGTGTAATTTGTCCCAAGATATTTATTTATTTATTTATTTATTTTATCACTTAAATACGAGGTTGCTTTTTAGATCAGATCAGTAGGCTTATTACTTAACTCGCTCGCAATCGCCATCGTGTTCATTTTGACAGTTCATGTATGGGCTGACAAGAACTGTCAAAATGAACGATGGTGATTGCGAGCGAGTTAGGTAATAAGCCTACAGGCTTTAACATAGAGCAAAAACAAAGAGGAGGTGTGGTAATAAGATTTCCCTATGAAACATCGCGTGACATTTTGCGGGGTGAGGGGTTGTGGAACTCCGCCCACTTTTCAATTTTCCATCCGTCGGTTAGTAGCAAAACCACTCGCCTACCTAGTTCAGCTATCTCACACTAGATGTCAATTAGTGTAAAAGTAATGGGACGTACTCAGAACTATGAGTTTCAAAAAGTTTGTGTAATAAATGAATAAAATAAGGGTAACCATTTTTACTGATTTAGATGTATATTGTACTTATGTAAAATAATAGACAAATTATTATAACGAACATAATTTTATTTACAAAATTCAATTACCTGCGAAAATAAAGGCATATTATTCAAATTAGTTGCTTGAAATAGTCCATTTTATCAAATAAAGGTGTTTAGCACAGCTTAAAAAAATGAACAATGCCAATTATGTTAATATGGATAAAATGTTTATTTAATATTCTAAGTTCTTTCAATTCATGAACAGTCACGGAGAATAATATGTATACAACTCAGAACTTTGTTACTTCAAAATATTTGCTATTAAAATGTATTGTTATTTCATTACTGACCATAGCCGTGCGTTATTCGGTAAAATTATTTGATTCTAATTACGGCTCTGGATATTTTTGACGTTGAAAATAGTTGTTCTAATTGACGATAGATGGCGGCCTGTTCACAATATATTTATAAAACTACTAAAGTACTGTTTTGGCGACTAAAAAGTATTTAGGACTAAATGTATACTTTAGTTTTCAGTATACACGTATGATTATTACAATATACTAATGCGGAACTTTACGTACTTATATTTTTAATTCACAAAAGTTACGCCATCTAGTGTCGAGAAGTATAATTTATACTTGAAAGCCGAAAATTTTCTAGAACTATTTTAATAATTACGTATAAAATTACTTACAAATGAAATGTGATACCATTCATAGTATCAGAACGTCTGTCTGAATAACTTTGACACGATGAAACACAACACTTCATCCTTTTCTTCTTAAAACCGCGAAAACACACCGATAATGCGAGTCTCGATACATGTACACCTGACGAACGCTGACAACATACTGACTAAGCCCCGCCCACAATGATGACGTCAGGACCTAGTTGAAAATCACAGTGCACAGTTGCTTAGGCCAGCTCCTCTTTGTTTTTGCTCTGTGGGCTTTAACCTGGAGCACTTGTGAAATAAACATAGAGCGAACAACCTTCCTCTAAGGAAGTAAATAAGCAGAAAAAATCGAATTTATAATAGTTTTTCTTTTTTTATCAAAGTCTATTAACTAATAAGATTTCGTTTGAAGCCTGGCTTCAGGCGGACGCTGTCTGGCCTTTTCAGATCCGCTGTCATCGAGTTGGCAGGCTCTCAGCTTAATAGATGAAGAATTAGGCCTAGCCCTTTCATCTCGGCCTAGTAACTAGAAAGCCGTAAAAAGGGGTCAAGTGTGGGCCATATTCAGCGACGGCCACATCACAAGTGTCACAAAGCGCCTAGTTCCTTTGAACCGTCTGGATTCATGGTGAAGTGTGCTTGACGTAACTATGAGCTAATCTTTGCTTGCTTTGCGGAATTATCAAGAAATAAAACGTGAGAGTAAAGGATTTAATTTGAATTTTATGTGTAAGTGTATTTTCTACAACATTACAAGCCATTTCTGAGCACTGATATTCCTCACATTATACGCATAATAACAAAATGGTCTACGTGCAGTTTGATGTATTAAAGATTATTTATTAGTAAGAATATTAAGAAGAGAAAAGTCCTGATTGACTGATAAATCAACGCACAGCTTAATCTTTCATATCTTGGACGCTGAAAATTTTCACAGGAACTCTTAAGAGGACGAATTTTGAAAATTCTTCTCAATACCCTACCCAAACCCTACTCAAGTTTACCCTACAACAAAGACAAAATACGCGCGTCATTTGTCTACAATTTAATGTTAGTGATTCTGCTAGTGTCAAATAGGAAAAAATCTACTTTACGAAAATTTAATTCTAACTCATAATTATCAATGAAGATATCTTACTTTTCAAATCCTGTTTTCTACTGATAAGTTTGCACAATTTATCGCATCAGCCACAAGATGAAGTGTTTTAGAAGCAATTAAAAGTGAACTCTTGCGGAGTTCAACCATAGCTTAACGCTAATGCAGCTTCTGAAATCAGATTAAATAATATAAAAACTGTTACAACCTGTTGCTTTGCAAAATTCGTAGAATAGGTAAATATAAATCATCTCAATTAAAAATCTATGGACAGAATCCACACGTAGGAACAAAAATTAAAAAAAAATGCAAAAATGCAGCAATAAAATGTTTTAATTTTTTTTATGTCCAACCTAAATAAATTTAACACAGTCCGCGAAAAAGGCATTGCAACGAGCTGTTTATTTGAACCCAGAACATTAAACGGCAAAATTATAATAAAGATGAAGTTATAGATAATGGTTATGGTCCATTTTCCTTCCCACATGACCTACCATTAACTGTTATTTATGTTACCTCAAACATAAAGGGCGTATAAATGATAGCGAGACACACTTCGCGCATTCATAACCATGTTTCAGGGAGTAAGCAAGTATCATAATAAACGGATATTTATCATACTTGCGCTGGCGAAAAAATAGAAGCGTTCCCGTGTTTCGTTTTTGCGATCCCTTGAATGTTTGTCACGAAAAAATCTTTCTCCGACGGGCCGACTGACATTTATTAACGTCGCCTCTTGATGTTTTTCATTCATGGTCGCTAACGCTGCTCACTATTACAAATTGGTAGCGCTTTCGCTGTTTCAGATCGCTCGTATTGTGCGCTCCGAAAATAAAAACATGAAATCGACGGTAAAAGAAAACGATCCAATGGAGACTCACAATCTTTCTTAAGGGAATAAGAACAAGAGAGTGATTAAAACTTGTAAGACAATCCTAAGGTTTTTCCTTATACCCATCAATTTTTGATTTAATAACTTTCAGGGTCTTAGTTTAACTCCTGAACAAAATACACGTCAAACTTATTCAGACTTCCGGGCGTTCCAGAAAAATCCAATTAACGTAGGTGGTAGGTACCTATGCTAATAATTTTCATCCAAAAACAAAGTTCAATTAAAACCCTTCGAGTTATACAATTTATCTTCTTTCAAAGTTCATGAATAAAGTTGTCGATCGCCAAAAGCGGACTTTTGTGAAGATAAACGTCGGATCCTGCGTTAAATCACTTTGTTGGTTGTCTAGGAATGAACGTCATTAAAGCTAATGTGCGTAAATCATCAAAATTGTTGTTTACATTATACAAAGCAAATCGGTTTTAGAATTAGAATAGTTATGCGTTGAAATCTACCGTGTCCTTGGACTTTGATGCGATTTTTACTTTTTCACTATAACTATATTGCCAGAACGTAATACGTAAGTACTTTAGATCTAAATAGATAGGTCGTACCGATTTATTTTCTTCTTAGTCATATATTGAGATACACTTACCTACGCTGTAAATTACTTGAAGTAGCAAACCACATTAGCTGCTGCTCCTACAAAGTTTTAAATGCACAATGTATCGCGTTTTTCTAGTGAAGCTATGTAATGTTGGATGTTTAGTGCTAGTAAAACGTATAGCGCCCTCGAGGGCTGTTAAATTCCTTTACTCTGCTATCAGACAACGGGCAATGTTATATAAAGTTCCCCATGGCATTGTCTTTTTAACAATAAACGTTGGGACTAATAAAACACGAACGACGGCATATAATATATTTGTAAAATTATTGTTTTACGTTACACCAAGAATCAAGCGTATAATTTTATTTAGATTTAGTTTCCACCGGACCGCGATTCTATGAGCTTCCGATTTTTTGACGCAACTGAAAAATATGCGGGTAAGTATTAACCGCTTGTTCCCCGTACATAACTATTTTACATAACCAGGACATTCTAAGGTAAAATAAAGACTTTATAAATTAAAACAAACATGTTCGCGGCTCAGGTGTGGCCCAAGGGCCACCCTCGCCGCACCTATACCTAGATTAATAAAAATTAATCATCCGACATTGGTTTTACTAGTGCCGGTTATGTAACTTGGTTATGTACGAGGAACAAGCAAGTCTACAAAAACAAGTCTACCTTCATTCATGCGTGATAGCCTGTCTACTTATGATTATCGGGAGCTCATCAAAGATAATCGCAGTTTCTATCCCGTGGAAACCAATCGTAATCTATTCCAACCATAAATAATTCAGAACTGTTACAATTTTACTTCACTTTTTATCGTATTAAATGCCTCTTTCTCATGCATACCTACAGCTCCACAAAGCACAGATCATTATAAAATAAGTACTCCAAGCATTTTAATCTCTACCTCGGCACTTATGGACCTATTCAAACCAATCGCCTCAATAACTAGGGAACTACTTGTACATTTCTGAGTTAAGACAAGTTTATCCCGACCATATGAAAAGTTCCCAAGGCGCTCGTGGCAACCGCGCTGCAATAAAACAAAATGAATTGGACTCTTCCCTGAGAGAGCTTTCATTCCTTCCGTAAAGGTCGTGGTGTTAATTTAGATAGCTCTGAGCCAGTTGGAAATGAATGAGTTGATGTAGCAACGTACCTACTTGGTAAAACAGTGGGCGATCCCAATTAAGGCAATCGTATCATTGTAGCAAAACCCTGTATTCAGTTTAGATTTCTAAATTTAGAAACGCACAAAGTAAAGTTGTGTTAAGTCCGAGTCTGACAAAAGCAAACGTCAAAGTGACAGGTAACTGCAAAGGAACTTTAAGATCAAGCTTAAAAAATGCCTACGAATAACTACAGATGTCGTGCAAAATCTTTACCTATTGTATTATCTCGGAAATGTTCGTATTTGAATGGTATTCGACGTGTTACTTCAGTCAGACTCGGAAGTAATCGTGTGTTCACGATGGGAAAGGATTATTTACAACATCAGTAGGTACTTACGTTAACTACGTACAGTAAACGTATGTGAACATATATATCTATTGTAGAATGGAGATAGGCGCAGTAGATCGAACGGCAAGATAGAAAAAGCAAGCATCTTACTTGCCATTTCTCGGCATTTCTGAATGCCTCGCAATATTCTTAAACCCCTTCAAACCTTCTTATCAAACCCAAAAAGGTCACAGTAATTGGACAAAGTTTTGTCTGCCTTCTCTATTACAATATTCTTGTGGCTTTAATGTTATTAGATTTTCAATAAAGTTCTTCAGATGTAATCAACTTATTTTATCAAATTGCAAGTGTACAGGTTTCTCAATTTTGATTCACTCAACGGCTTCTGAGTTATTTCTTCGAATTAATTCCCGATTTATTCGAACAAAACTAAAAATTTGCGGGGCCAAAATTAAGTAAGAAAAATTAAAGGAATATCATTGAAACTGTATTAATGTGATAAGATGCATTGTTCTCTTTTTTTCTTTCAACAAACTCCAACTCTTTGCTCTCTAGTTATAAAACGCAGACGCATATCCTTTGAAGCACTTTGTACTCCATCAAAACTTTTAGTTTGTTCGGGATTCTTTTCGTTTGGATTTTTGAGGTATTCCCAAATAAATTCGATGTTCATTAGGTATTCACAGGGTGCCCCGTCCCACGTTTGGAAGATAACTCGATCGTTTTTATTTTTCGTACGCACATGCATAAAAAGGCGAAATTTTCTGCGCGAAGGCCTGACAGCACGCACCGGATAACCGTTGGTACGTGAAGTCAATTTAATTTATTACCATGAGGATTGGTAATTTGTGACGTGTGAATGGAATTTCGACCGTCACGAAATGACATTAGCCTTATGATTTCAATTAATGGATAATTGGGTCAGTTATAACCATTTCCGGGAACCTTTACAATTTGCATACGAATCCCTGCTTTGAAAAATGTTTTTCGCAAACAAGCAATAAGAGTTTTTAAAAGTCCTGTTCAATGGCACCCCATACCATGAGATAAAAGAGAACTTCTACGAGTACCACTTCGTAGGTGAGATTATTGCAATAAGCTCATGCCGAATTTCAGTTTTCTGGTACTAAGAATTTCTAAAAAACAGACGAACATAGAAAATCTAAAAAAAAAACACTATGGTACCACAAAAAGGCATAGTGTTCAGCCCAAATGTTTTAAACTATAAACTTTATGTATATCTAGATTGTCAAATAACAATTTCAAGCATATATAAATTCACACTCTTTTGCTGGTAGATGCTCCAACAAAATATACAAAATTGAAAATCATGCAACGAACCAAATCAAACAGAGACAGCAAAACGAAAAACACTTACCCTAGAGCGATATTATGTAATTGCAGATATCCGTCTCAAATGTCAGAGTTCGGCGTAACTTATTGACAAAGGTAAGCAGGCATCCTTTGATCTTTAATCAATGAAAATTGATTTCTCTTAGATTAAATGTAAACGCGTTGGCTTCCCTCTGATTTGTGTCCAAATTACGTAAGGATAAACCGCATGTAGAGATAACAGATACGAATGTTTCGATTTGTTATTTTTATGTATTTTTTTATTTTGATGCTTATGCAGAAGCCAAAACATCGTCGCAACGCATAGTCACTGCATAGTCTTCCTGAGTAGGTCATCATAATTTGAATTGACTTACGCACGTCGAAATCGATTTCCAAATCAGCTTAATATGTATATCAATAATTGGAGAGCTAAAACATCTTATTGTAACCCAAATTAATGATAAAGCGTCATCCTAAAGTTAGTGAATACCCTGTTAACTAAATTTGAATTTTAAGGTCTGATATTTTTAAGCTAAACCTACGCTTATTATACGACGTTTCTCTCTCAACTTTTGTCTCTTACAATTGATCTAAATGATAACAATTTACTACAAGTTACCAATTAAATACTATTTAATTGGGTATTTATTATTGGCTGGTGGCGCGAGCAATGGATCGTAGATACCGTTTCAGTAAACGTAATCAAACCTATTAGGCCTTGATTAAAGTAATTAACTACAAACGGGCTGATAGTTACAACAAATAGATTCGCATTGAAATGTTCTTGAGCTAGGTTAGACAATTTGGCACATGAAATGTTTGAGTCCATTTAAACTGGCCGAACAGTCATCAATATTACCTAACAGCATAATCCTACACTTTTTGTAGACGTTTTTACTATTTGTACTAATGCTAATAAATTGGGCTTGCGTTTCAAAAAATTGTGTTTGAAGGAATGACTTTTAACAACAGTTATCTTCAGTTTCAATGCCTTATCGTTATGCACACGTCTTTGTCCCTTATGGAGTGTTGCCTAATTTTTTTATTTTATTTAAATATTCGAACAGACCTCAGAGCGTGTTTGATTGGTTTTCCTGTCACACTTTCGATCGGGTGATATATCTTGATTATAAATGATCGATGCATGCGTGATAATTTTAGTTTAATTAACACCATGTCTGTTAAAGTGA
The DNA here is from genome assembly GCA_949127965.1 of Pandemis corylana. Classification (NCBI taxonomy): domain Eukaryota; kingdom Metazoa; phylum Arthropoda; class Insecta; order Lepidoptera; family Tortricidae; genus Pandemis; species Pandemis corylana. Next base: position 5,003,453 of record OX421859.1, on the reverse strand, counting down.
GATTCTGCCATGATTTCCTTTGAAATAATATCATCAGCGCTTGTCTTAAACTGTTCAGAACACGGTATCAATTTCAATCAATATTATGTAATTAATTAATCAACTGCGATAGTAAAATTTATTCATTCAATAAAAATTACATAAATGGAAATTAATACAAATTAAACTATTAAATTAAAAACTAAACTAAAACTAATCTTAAAGTAAAATAATTAAAAAAGGAGGGGCCCCCGTGGCATAGTTCCACAGACGCTGGCAACTTAGTTGCTACTATCAGGATTTGTACGTAAATAAGAAACAAGAACATCAATTTAATGCTACGTTTAATGGGTGAGGACCAAAAAGTTACTCACCATTAAAGTTGCGTTAAAATTTCAACTAACTTTTTCCATTGTGACAAGAAAATTAGTCACACATTTATATGTATAGCTTTCGTGTTACAATGGAAAAAGTTATTGAAAATTTTAACGCATCTTTAACGGTGTGTAACTTTTTGGTCCTCATCCTAATTTAGAAAAACTTCAATGCTCTGGAAACGTTACTTGTTAATAATACAGTTATTCAGTTTAAACAAAATAAACATAGTACAGTTTTTAAAGAAAAACTGATAAAAAATACTCGGACGTAAAAGCCGGAACCCATAGCGCTGTTTTTTGGCCAAGCTTACATACATACATACACAAATCACGTCTTTATCCCTTACGGGGTAGACAGAGCCTAAGGTAACAAGATCTATAGGCCACGTTTAGCAATATTGTGGGCGTATAGATGGAAAATGGAATCAAAATAGTGATGGGTTGCTAGCCACGCCGCATCGCCTAGAACAGGGTTGTTACGGATGCAAAAATGTAGACATCCGCGGATGCAGATGCGGATGCGGATTTGATGCGGATACGGATGTGATGCGGATGCGGATTTTGGGATTTTAAAAGGATAATAATTTAAATTTTAAATGCACTTATAAACAAACGCGAAGCACGTGCCACTCTGGCTCCGCCCACTTTCTTAACATTTAGTTACTTGTCGAGTCTTCTTGATATGAATCTGCATCCATTAAAACTCCGCATTGATTGATGCGGATGTGAATGCGGATGCAGATGTCTGAATTAATGCGAATATTCCGCATTTACGGATGCGGATGCGAATATTCGTAACACCCCTGGCCTAGAACATGATTCCTATGATTTTCACCCATTCCCTTGATGGGCTATTACCATCTGCGCGAGAAGAGAAGCAACTGGTACAGTCTATGTTCCAACTTGAACTCTCATGCCGGTCTGGGAGCAAAGAAAAAACATTGGCCAAGCTTGTTAATAAATAAACTAAGCAGGGATTGGAAGAGGAGAGTTGTAGACTGAGCCCAGTAGCGGCGTACTCAATGAGAGACTTATGTCCAGCAGTAGACTGACAAGCTAGTGAAGATGATGATGATGATGATTGTACATGTATGTAGTTTGTAACCTAGTTTTATAATTTCTTGTATCTTTAGTTTTTTTTTAATTTATGTACCCTTCCATACTGGTCTGGAAGCAAAGGAAAAATAGAATGTACCTGCAGCTTCTCTTTCCGCGCTGATGGTAAAAGCGGCTCCCATCGAGGGAACGGGCAAACTTAAGAATCATGATATAGGCGATGCGGCTAGCAACCCTATTCTGATTCCCCTTTCCCCCTAGGTATACGCCCACCCCTAGGTCTACCCCGTAAAGGATCTAGATGTGATTTATGTTAGTTTTTTTTGTTTGTTTTGTATTTTTTTTAAAAGATAATATATATTTCATGTAAATCTTATTTTAATAAGATTATTTGATATTAAATAGGTTAGTTCTCTTACTCTTCCAGGCGTTAAATTCTACATAGTTCTAACTGATTTGGTGTAATTAATAGTTATTCATCAGGACTGAGGGCTAAGGGCTGCGGTGAACCGCATTCGAACAGTCTGTATCAATCATCCCTAATTGTTATTACCTATTGTATAAGACGGCCTACAATCTTGAGTACATGTACCACAGTACATACAAAGTTGGTTAGCCGCAGCTTCATTTGGATAAAACTCTCGTGCTATTAAGCTAACTATTAGTTATTCAGCTATTAAGTTTAAGAGATTGATGAATGTGGATGAAGCGAAAGAAATATGTCAGGATCGTAGCAAGTGGAACAAAGTACTCTCTGCTTACCCCTGTAGGAAAGATGCGTGACGGTATGTATGTATGTATGTATGTATGTATCATTTGGATAGAAACCATTTAACACTAGAGCGGTGGAAAAGACGTAGTACGCCTATAGGTTCTCAAGCAGAAGTGGGTTCGAATGCGAGCTCGCGTCTCTGGACTTATGAATAATAATTTAAAATTGACCATATACCTAAGCTTTTAGGCGAAGAAAGCAGCATAAACCTGCAATGCATTTCAAAGGTACGTGAGCTGTTCGCTATTCACTTTGGACCGATGATTTGGGAACTACAACCTGAGCACTCTCGTTCTAAAATGAAGCCTATGCCCAGCTATGGGATTTATATTTAGGTACAGTCTGGCTATGTTGATGACCACTAGACCTCGCCCGCGCGGCACAGGGGCGCGGGATAGGACGACAAAGAGACTCAGAGAGGTGCGGGCGGGTAGTACGCCTGCCGCCCGCACCTCTCTCGGCTCTTGCGGTCATCCCACCCCGCGCCCCTGCACCGCGCAGGCGAGGACTCATTTAAGCGGCCGGTGTATAATAGTCATACCTGAATCAAAGAAATGGCCAATTAAATAAAAATGAAAATGTGACCTGCTACGATGGTAATTTTCTGTTGCATTTGTGAATGAAAACTCGTGTTAAGTTAAAGAATGCGTGAAAGTGACAGATGTCAGAAAGAAACCGGTTTTCGACCACCCTTAGACAGAAAAACATCTCTGGTAACACCAATAGCAGGCATAACAACCGGCATTTTACTTCGAAATTCGATTTTCGTTTCGTGTTGTTCCGCTCACACTAAAAGAGAGTGAGAGTGAGAATATAATACGAACTTCGAAAATCGAATTTCGGAGTAAATCCCAGTCCAGAGCAACTTGCTCGTACCATATTTGTAATCAGTCAGTTAATCAGTACGCTGGATACAAAATAAAAATAGTATTAGGACGCGAAAAACGTTGAATAAAATTGTAATTAAAAAACTGAAGAGTAATTTCATTGCTAAACCATTCAAAGGGCGGTGGAGCATAAGAGTAATTTCCAGGAAACTGGTCATTTAGTTGAAATTGAAAAGGCTTTTTGTTTGAACTGACTGCCGCAGGTTGCTAAGCGCACTTCCTTTTAATTACACGTAGAGTTAAATTTAAATCTTTTGCAGATTATTTCTCTTCTTCCTCTACATATAAAGACGAGGCTTCAATAAAGCTTTTATTATTTGATTCTGTCGTACAAAACCACATCTAACGTTTTTTTTTATGTTAGAGAGGCCAGACAAACGAACTAGTGGGTGGGTTGCTGAAGATTACCAGCTGGTAAATATATTAGGCGTTCGATTTTTGAAAGCACTCAAAGTACCATTCGAAATCGGTGAAAATATGTCTTGAATTTGAAATTCGAGTAGAGTAGAAGGAAGTTACAGCTCTGTTTAATCTGTTTTTTTTTGTGTAGCCTATGTGGTGTCTCACTGCTGGGCAAAGGCCTCCCGTTTCTCTTTCCACCGGTCTCTCTCTGTTGCAAGGCTTCCCCTGTCCGGTCCAAAAAACTCCAAATCGTCCCTCCATCTCCTTTTTGGCCTGCCTCTGCTTCGGTGCCTGTCGCATAGAACCCAACCTGATTAAGCATTTTTTTAACGTGGTAACAATGCACTGATATTGAATGGTTTTCGAGTGATGTACTTTTAAATATCATCAAGAGACATAGTCTAACACGCGGCCGCGTGCGACCGTATTCACGATCTCTTTCCACCCTCATCTCATATCGTTTGACAGAAAAAAAAATGTGAATACGATTGAATTTTTTTGTGCATTAAACGCTATGGCGGGCTTGCGCGAACCAGAGTAAAGAGTTAACTGCAAATAATCCAGGTTTAAGAAGTGTCAAAATGAACAAAGCAGTTACATCTAAAACTGAAGATACCTAACTGACCTAACCTACCTATTTAATATTAAAATATTATTGAATGATTCAAAATAATGGCAGCATTATATCCGAGTAGGACAAATTAGTAGGACCAAGGACAACATATTAAAAAAAAATGTCCTTAAACGTCCGATGCGAAATTCGTGTCTGGTAAATATAAATTTTGCTGGAGCTCTAGTTGACAAGAGGACGCCTCGCTTGTCATCATTAATTAGTTATTGCACGTCAGAGCCGGGTATCTATTAGTGAACTTTGCCGGTTCGTTACACTGCCACAGTTAATGCGCTCGGATGAGCTCAATCCTTACATCAGCTACAATTCCGACGAACGCATTCATGAATATCTAAGTTCCTATGCCGCGTGACTTGTTATTACGTCTAGGTTTCAATTATTTTGGGAATCGTCATGGAGGAAGGACACCAACTGACACGGTCCAAATATTAAGCAGTATGTTAAGATTATAAGCAGTGACTGGTGGTCTATGACTACAACCGTCCGTAGGTACTAGAGCTTGAAAAGTAACATAACCATGTGATCAGAAAAAATGATCGAGTGCGTTGATTTTATTCGGTACCCGTTTTACTATTACATTTAAAACGTATCCAATCTCAGTGAAGGAAATTCCAAAAGTGTCATTATAGAACTTCTTTTGTTTAAATAGGTCCACCACACAATTAGAAACTCGAGGCAGCAGTTGCCAAAAAAGACCACCCGTTTTAAAAACGTGCAAACTCTGCGAATATTTACATTCCAATGTCCACGTACTTGTCTCATTACCTCGGAGAGTAACTCTGCCAGGAACCAGAAGAAACTCATTAAAACTTTTTTGCTGAAACGAGACACACTGCGGTTGGATCCGTGACGCTTTCACAATGTAAATAAAACTTTATCCATTTTAAGGCAGCAAAATAACTGTATTTTTATACAACCGAAACGTCCGTGTACTTGCCAGGATTATACGTCCGTTTATATACATCTGCTTAGAGTTTACCTTTTTTGTCGTCACGATTTAACGAGGTTTGAGTTACGGGAGTTTAACATTTTGTGCTCAGAGCGCGGGCCGTAAGCGACATTAAATGCTTTGTTTAGTTTACAATATCCAACTTCTAGCGAAACAATGGCGTTTTGCTTGAATTAGGCGTACCTACGTTTGGAAACGTACTAATCATTAAGACTAAAACTGCAAACGGCGTCGAAGACAAACACGTTTATCTATTTGATGAATGACTTTCTGCCAAGTTTCTTGCGGCGCATTCTTCTTGGCAATGATGGTCTTTCCGAATGTGCTGGTAGTTTCAAAAAGACACATGTAAAAGAGCCCTTGGCGGCCAATTTACAAAAATAAATTTTCATTTTCATTTTCATTTTCATTGAGAACAGAATGACAATTAATTTGTTTAGTACTTTAAATCATTATTGCAGTTTTTTTAATATACAGTTATTCTTTAACTTAAATTAGCTTTACATTTAAATCACACTATAAATTAAATTATTGACATTTTTCAACCTATCTTCCAAGAGCTGTGTTTTCTATTTTATCCAAATAATACAAAAAGAACTTGGCGGAACTAAACATAAATGCTTGTAAGATAAGATTTATTCAAAAGAGCGTTTCACAAAATATTTTTATGCGTTCGCAGCCTAGAGGGCTTGGATAGAATGCCCCTTGTGCCAGTATAATATCACCAGCATTTTCAAGTTGTTTCAATCTAAGTATTGAAATTACTTAGGTCATATGGCCTATCGTGGTGAATATGAATAAATATTGCACGTTTACTAGTAAAAATTCAAATTTTGCAACTTAAATTATAGAAACCAAGGACAAAATGTGCATTGAAGCCATTCCTATTTTTATGCGCTCAGGATGTTACTTATTTGGTTGTCGCAATTTCAATTAGTGAATTGGATTGCAAATCCAGCGTGTATCGATGTCATGAACATTTAGTTCACAGTTGGGTAGCCCAGGAACGGCTCGTGCAGCGCTAGTCTTAAAATGAAGTTCCTAGTGTCTATAATTATATTAATTTCCATAGTAGTATTGGTTATTGCTAATGATCATAGATATGATAGATCTAGTGGACAACTTGTCGATCAAGAAGTTTTTAGGATAGGACAAAGCAACAGGTAAGATTTTTTAACGACAGTATTTACACGTGTAATAAAAAGAAAAGTGTCACACTGAGAAGGAGAGCTGAAACTAATAGGTATATATAGTTGTGACGCTTTATCAAGAGAAGTTTTGAAATTATATTAGGTACTTATGTAATTAACATGTAACACTATGAACCCGCTTTTGCTTCCATCTAGTACCGTACATCGAATATAGATTCTTATGGTAAACGGTTTCTGCGCAGCCGGCCACCATTTTACCACGAATGCTGATGCGTACAAGAGCTATGTTTGCAGAAACTGCACGATCGTAGTGAGGCACTGCCAGCCTCACGAGGGCAGCCGAATCGATGGAACCTGTAACAACTACAAGTTCCCAACGAGGGGTTCTGCCAGGGGGCCGTATCTGAGACTACTGAACCCTGATTATGCCAATGGTGAGTGAACAGCAGTTAACGTGCTGTTACTTGTATAATCTTGTGCAATCCAGTTTAAAGGAAATGTGTTGTGTTTTTTGGATCGCGGTTAATGATTTAGTACAAACTATTCAGTAACTTAAAAAAATTCGTGCCATAAATGACTGGCATTAATTTTTTTGTTAAAACAACAAGCCGTGATAAAGGTTTGTGTTTTAGAGCAAAATTCTTAGTTGATTTCAAACGCTGCTAATTTGTCTATGAAAATTTGGATCAAACAGAATCCCATCTTTGGAACGAGAACTGATGTAGTAAAAAAAAAGTTTATTACATCTCTTTCTCTCTTTGAGTTTGCTGTCGGCAGACGCTATTGTAAAACTGTTCTAACCACTATAACATCAAGTACTTTTTACAGACAAGCAAGATATCCGTAAGGATAGGAATGGTAATGATTTGCCGTCAGCACGAAGAGTACGTACCACCCTGCAAAGTGACGGCCGGGTGGTCGACAAGCATGACTTAAACATAGCCGCTTACCATTACCTGGAGTTCATTCACCGCGACGTCAGCATACTTAATGGGCCAAGTAAGATTTACGTTATGAGCAATGCGCATTGACATTGTGTGCATTAGGTAATTTATCAGCAGGGCCAGAACATACCAACAATATTTCGTTGTGCGTCATTATGCATCATGTTGATAAAGAGTACTTAATAACGATAAATATGACGTCAAATTCTACGAGTAATGAATAAATTGTGCTGCTTTACTATGAAAATGTGTGTAGTTTAAAGCAAACAATTCCAGTGTTGTGTCTAGTTTTCCATTGGCACACATATCCTTATCTAATTTTTGTGTATTATTTTATTTATCTGCAAAAACATTGCGGAATATAATACTTTTCAAACATAATGTAACGTAAATATATTGTTACGGGACATAGACCTAAAATTACCTTTGATGAGCTCCCGATGTTTTGCCGCAGCCACATTCATCATGATCATCGTTTTACACAATAACTTCATTACAGCAATAACTATGAAAAATAAGTCTAATGTAACCTTAAATCACCAAATTTAAAAATGTTAACTTATTTTAGAGGATTACCTGGTCTACAGACAGTACTGCTGCCTGCCACAAGGCCAACTGGATCACCGATGCAAACCTATCCCTGTACCTAACGACGACCCATACCTGAGAGTAACTGACATACGCTGCTTGAACTTTTCAAGAGCGGAGACTTTCCAGGACAACGGCTGTGTCAATAAAACCACCAGCCCTAAACAGGTAATTACTGCCTTTGAAAACTTTAAGTACCACAGAGAAGAAAAGAAACCCTTCTAATAACACTTCTAAATGTATATATCTGTCAAGATCCTTTGCTCAGGAGCGCGTGGAGTTTTCAAGCTTAAATTGATGATATTAAATGCTCAAATCTAGAATTTCTTGAAGGCCCAAAAATGAAACTGCAATTATACGCAATCAAAAGACATAATCATTCAAACTACTTCCCGGTGACCTAGTCATGAACTTGTCAAGAACCTATGTTTTACAGCACAAGTAAAGAGAAAAATTCGAGAATCACAAATCATATTATCATCAAGATTAATCTGACCAAGCACCTGGCCGATTTTTTTAACAATGGTTTTAATTTCTTTCAGATAAACTTTCAAACACCCCTCATTGATCTTTCCACGATATACGGTGTCGATGAAAGGGGTCTAAATTCGGTCAGGTTATACCAAAATGGTTTATTAAAACTGGAATACAGAGATTTTCGACATGTGCCGCTTGTGAATCTCACGAGCAGTGGCGCCGTTGATCCTGTAACAGGACTTGCAATGTCAACTCCTCAGTTACTAGGAAATCTCACTATGCTAGGACAGCTGTTAGGAAACATCACAATGTTAGGACAGATAAAAGGGTTAGGTAATCTGACAATGGCGGGACTAATACCAGGATTAGGAAATATAATAATGCTAAATCCTAAAACGGTAGTTAATAATAACAAGAGGATGAATTTCACTATACCAAAACGTCGTCGACGACAAATTACTGTGCCAGCCAGTCTACCATCAACAGGAGGTCTAAACGATGCTGTTTTGAGTCCAGTCGTGGGAGTGGTTGATGATGTTGCTCCTATTCTGTTAGGGATCATCAATATGACTTTAAGAAATGATACAATATGTATACAAAATATGAATAATGAGTCAAGGTGCTACGCATTCGGTAAGTGAACAGTTCAGTAAGGTAAGGTTAGACAGGTGAAGTCAAGTTGGATGGATGGGACACATAAAACACGCATCGCAGTGAAACTAACTAAATAAATGAAGCCCTAATTCTAGTTCACAATGGTCAACCAATTTTTTAATAATGTTAACGTCAGTGGCGATAATTTCAAGAACGTTAATAAGTAGTATTTCCCGAGATAGCTATATTTAAACTAGCCTCAGTATTTTTCAGTAAATTTGTATCTGTTCTAAATTTTTCCTACTTCTTACCAAAAATTTGCTTTGCCTAGGTTGACCTCTACTAAGAAAATTTGTTACAAATGTGTATTAAAGATGTTGTATCAACAGGGTTCCCAGAAGCAGGCAATTTCAACTTGCGAACTACGTCATTCGCAATATTTTTCATGAGGGAACATAACCGTTTAGCGAGGGCTTTGCATGAACTCAACCCTTGTTGGAAAGACGATCGACTGTTCAAAGTGGCCAGACAAATAAATATTGCGACCGCATCAAACATACTTATGTATGAACTACTTCCTTTGATATTAGGTAAGTTTCAGTTGGTGGTCCTTTCATTGGCAATAACTGGACGTGAATGATCCTAGACATCATTAACGTAAATGCTTGGTGTCAAAACCTAGTCTTCTTTAAATATAACAAGCCCTTATAAGCTATTGTCTTTGAGAAACTTTTGTGTTAAACAATTGTTTTTTTGAAATAGGGTACAAAAATATGAAAAAGTACGGCTTAATATCAGAGCACGTGCGACATGTTACCGCTTATGACGAGGACGCTGTGCCTCTTGTATATGCAGAGTTCGAGATCGCCATCAGATACTACCGCACGTTGCTGGATGGACGAATCAAGTAAACTCTTTTTGTTTTTATTTGCGTTAGTTATTCATAAATATCTGTTCCGGAAACACTACGCTGGTTTTTACAGAAAAAATGTTACAGCTTACATGTTGTGGATGGCCTGAGTAAGGTATCCCACTCCAATCGGAAACTCAGAACATGACGATAAACCGTTTACCGCAACAGTTTCATTCATACAGGGGTCCGATTTTTGAAAGCACATTGTGTGCAAATACCAATCGAAAGCGTAGAATACTTGTGCTGAATCTGAAATACAAGTAGATTAGAAGATGGCAGGGCTACTTAATCTAGTCATCTAGTCGAAAACTTTATTTGAGCTGCAGTTTTGTAGCAATGCCTACACAGATTTATATCACTTTCGAGTGATGTGCTTTCAAAAATCGGGCCCTTGGTATCATTTTTGAAGCACAAAATCTGCTCTCACTGGCTTAGCTAATTGATCCTCCGTATCTTTTTTCGAGCAAAAAAATTATTCCAACGTAACCACAGCACCGATCCATTTAAAAATATTATCTTTTTTAATTGCACGTTGCGGTAAATCCGAGTTTATTTTGCAGGTTGTACGACGAAAAATATCACTATGATACAGAGTTTTCTGTTAGCAATACCACTTATAGACAACAGCTACTTGAGACGGATAAAATTTTTGAAAAAATAAACAGAGGCACATTTTACCAACAAGCAGGAAAAATTGACGATATCGAAGATCCCGAGGTAAGAAAATACAAATTACTAAAGTATTTTTCAGGTATTTTTATCTTGCAACTTTATTAACTTACATAAAATAAACTTCCACTCACTTCCATGCTGGCCTGGGAAAATTTGCGGTATAAAACGATTATTGTGGCTGTATGGATGGAAAGGGGAATCAAAATAGTGATGGGAAGAGAAGCAACTGGTAAATTCTAAGTTTTTTCTTTACTCCCAGACCAGCATGGAAGAACTACTTTAAACCCTTCAATGTTACTAGTTAATGTGTCTCGTGTAGAATCGAAACGCATACAAACCAAGAAAAAATATTATACGCAAGAAATCATACGGACTCGAACTTACTACTTTTACTTAATGTTCGTACTTAAAACTTTCTGAACTGCTTAAAAGGATTCTCGATTATTCAAAGTCTTCTCAACTAAGTAATTATTTCTTTCTTTTAGATTTCTGAGAAATTCTACGGAGATTTGCAACGTGCCGCTGATTTGCCTGCTTTCGACATACAAAGAGGTAGAGATTTAGGTTTACGAGGGTATAATGACTACCGACATATTTGTGGTATGAAACCTGCTAGTAAATTCGAAGATTTTGCAGATGTTATGGACTACGAAGTAAGTTATTTTGAATAAGACCAGCGCTAAGTTCTAGACCACACTGTTAATAGTTGATGCTAAGTCAAGGAGACTCCTAATCGCAGCTAATGTAGAGAGTGGTCTGCTAAAACAACTGAAACAGTCTGCGGTTGAAGTTTAATATTCAATGCTTAAAAGCCCCAGTACACAATGGCGTATGCTGGCCCATTTCAGGCAATCGCCATTGTGTACAAGGGGTTATGATATATAGTGGCGGACAAAACTATACGCAATGGCAATGGCTAATTGTGTACTGGGCCTTTAAAAGCATTAGCAAAAAATCTTAGACACGCGTATAATACAACTAAGATTCCTGCGATCTAGGCTCCGCATTTTGACTTCAATTTTCATTTTTGGTTGTATCATAATAACAAAGTTCCCGTTAAATAAAGAACAGAAAACAAGTTTTGAAGTGGACGCATAAATTCAAATGCAGAGCTTGTCAACCGAGCAACATTTTGTTGAAATTTTAAAACATATCTTGAGTTGTCTCATAAATTCAAACTTTGTTTTTCCAGAAAATTGAATCTCTTAAGAAACTTTACGTGGAAATCGAAGACATTGACCTCTTAGCCGGGATAATGAGCGAGAACTTTATACACGGCACGTTCGCCGGGCCCACGCTCTTCTGTATTATGACCAAGCAACTGCAGCTGTTCAGATTTGCTGACCGGTTCTGGTTCGAAAGAGGCGATCAGTTTCACAGTCTGACATTACGTGAGTAAATAAGAAAATACACGAAACATGTATGTATTTACAACATAACAAGCTGAGTTGTAGAAAAAAAACATCTTCTATAAAGAGGAATAAGTAATGTTCCATGCTGGTCTGGGAGCAAAGAAAAAACATAGAATGTACCAGCTGCTTCTCTTCCCGTGCAGATGGTAAAAGCCCATCGAGGGAATGGGTGAAAATCATGTTATAGGCGATGTGGATAGCAACTCATCACTATTTTGATTCCCCTTTCCATACATACACCCACAATAATGCTAAACGTGGTCTTTAGGTCGTGTTACCTTAGGCTCTGTCTACCCCGTAAGGGATAAAGACGTGATTTATGTATGTATGTATGTAAGTAATGTTTATTCCTCAAACATTGGCGTAAGATGTTGAGAAGAATCAAACGCGTGAGTATCAAAAATCTATAATTATCATAATAATAAAATATATGATGAAAGTTTTCGCTACCTAAATAACAGTGAGTCAGTCGCCGTACTGGAAATATCTATGCTTCATTTTAATTCTCAAAGTTTAGTTTGTACGGTAAGGAAAGCCAATCAATTCATAGAGCGCACGCCGTTTAAACTCGATTGGTGTCTGACGCCGTATCGAATTCCGTCGTTATTCGACAGGTTATTTACATATTCAGACACATAAATCCCAACAAAAAAGTACCCAGTCTTGATTGAGACGATTTGTTTATAATACACATAAACATACACAAATCACATCTTTATCCCTTACGGGGTAGACAGAGCCTAAGGTAACTAGACCTAAACGCCACGTTTTGGCATGATTGTTTATAATAGGCCGCCTATTGTTACCTTGTAATATTCTGTATACAAGCTTTGTTTGCTGACTGTACTTTTTGCTGTCGGTACTGGCACTGTCATTTGTTCTACATTATGTGTACCAAATTTGAATTCAATCTAACCCACCCTTGAAGAGTTCCCTCCAGCGGAGACGAATCTGGCTGGGTCACCTTAACTCCACCGCCGCATATCTGCTTCAAAATGCTTTCTTCACACAAACATACTTACATACATAAATCGCAAGTTGGTAAAAAAAAGCTTGCAAAAAGTAGTGGAATGTCGTAAAAAGTCACAACCAAACATTTATTTTGAATGAAAATTAGGCTGATATATTCTCATCATAGGTACGTATGCTTTGGGATTCTATAAGGCTTTGTAAGTTTAATAAGTTCTAAACTATTGGAGCTATAAACTTGAATTGCTGGGTTTGTTTTAACTTATTAAATAAACAATTTCAGCTATGACAACCCAGCGCTGCTAGACTGCGTCATAATACGCTAAAACGCTTCCAAAACAGAATGGTAGGGCTACTTTTCTTGCATTCGATTTGACGGGGGCGCGGCAGTGTAGATAGAAAAAAAAACTATTTTGTCGCCAGCGTAGTTTTAATGCAGCTTACATTTTCGTAACGGTGTCTCTGACAAACCTAGATGAAGACGCCAGATGCTAGATCTCTTTGAAAATTCTCAAACACGGGACCAAAGTTGACTCATACTACAGGCTCATAGTATTCATTTTTCACAGCCCAACTACATGAAGTAAGAAGGACTAACATTGCCCGGCTGGCGTGTGACAACGCAGATGGAATCAAGGTTATTCAACCCCGAGCATTTGAAAATGTAGGACCTAAGTAAGTATTACGAAAACAGATCTTAAATTCATCCCATTCAAATAAATAGAGGCAAATGTTACAAGTTGTAACTTACAACCAACTAACGACATTCCCTGACTTGTAATAATTTACAATTCATTTACTTCTAGCAACAAACATGTACCCTGCACTCATATTCCTGGATTGGACATCACCAAATGGAAGGACGTCAGCTGCCGCAACGACAAACACTATCACAGTAATCACGATGAAGAACATCAAAAACAAAGTGAATCGCTTGAGAATAAATATAACAATAACGAAGCCAAAAATGACCGTTACAAAAATAGACAAGGCAAAGTTGGAGCTAAAGGACACTGGTTCGTAAATCATTATGGCAAAGATGATATAGAGGAATATTGGCCTGTGCCACAGAATAGTGGACATAAAGAGAACAAGCACTGGCCTATGACTGAGGATGATGGTCAATATAGACCAGAAAAGCATCTATATGCAAACGTAGGAAATAGCGATAAATATAGACCGGCGTCATTTTCAAGCGTAGATAATGGGAAATATGACGATGAAACTGATTGGCCTCAAGGAAGAAGTAGTAAGAAACAAAGCCAATGGATTAGCAATGAAGGTGCCCATATTAGACAAAATACACATGACTATAATAGACAGCCTTTTACTAGTGTCAGTCATCAGTACTATCAATCGGATGGCGGTGAATTTTCACCGTATTTTCAAAATCTTTTTTCAGCTTCTTAAATAATCTTAACCATATCCTTTTCATATAAGGTATTAAGTGAATTTTTAGAAAACCTTTTTGTTAACAAAATGTATATTACTTAAGTTTAAGTAGTAGTATTTATTTGGATCTAAAAAATTCTATGTTAAAAACAAAAGAAAAATAATAAAATGTCCTAGATATGACTGTCACTTTCTTTGCTAGCGTAAGTTACCAATATTTCCAAATTCTTGATTTGACAACTAATTGACACTAAAATTACCTCTTGTTCATGAATAGTTACGAACTGGTTACAGCAAAACGTATTTTTATCCGTGTCTGGCAAAACCAAATGCCAAAGTGACAGATAAAAACAAAGGAATGTTATGTTAACAAGAACTTACCAAGGATTTATGGGGCATTCAATATTTTAACAGAACAAAAGACGACACCTCGCTTACACGGTTAGTAAATATCCTGGAAACAAGCGAAGTTGCGTTGTCACCCGATAATTAGTGTGGTTGAACACGAACACGAACACATCCGACCGCGTGTTCCGACGTTACACAAGGTCTCGCTCTAGTAAGCCAAGCACTTACTGCAACTGGATACGCCGGGAGTCGGGAGGCATACCGCAATCGAGATTCTGAAACAAAACACAGTCAAGGTTCCGTCATGGTCAGGTCTAACTAAACCGTAGGTCTGAATTGCAGGAGAGACTGTAATCTGTAGGGAAGTTTGTAAATTCACCACGGAATCTGATTTTGTATTTGTATTTCTAAGTCATGAAACTTGAAAATAGTCTAGAACTATACAAATGATAGTATAGTATTTGTCAACTAAATCCCGATTTTCGATCAGCTGTATAAAAAATGTTTCCATGCTGATCTGGGAGCATAGAAAATAACATAGACTGTATCAGTTGGTTCTCGACCCGCGCAGATGGTAAAATCCCATCGAAGGAATGGGCTAAAATCTGTTTATTTTTATAATTACATAAGGGCATGTACGGATAGGTAAGTAGTAGTAGTGTCTAAAAAAAACAATACAAATAATGAGGGGTAGGATTAACTGAAACTCGCTTGGTTTCCATCTTGGTAGGTATTCATAATTTCCCGCTAACCTACTTCAACATTTTTCTCACCAACAGAGCGAGATCTACTGCGAATGAAATAAATTAAAAAAAGCTACTGGCTAGTGCAGCGGTCCTCATTTATTCAACGCGGGAAGACCTAAAGTAATTTCCAGAAGGAAAATTAAAAAGAAACGAGCTTATCTTGGCGAACCCTCGGCGCAATTACACTCTGGCTAAACAAGTTTAGATTTTTTACCTTTATTCAGTGCACAGTATTACGGCGATGCTCGCAGTGCCCTCGAACTTGCTTAATCTGGTTTGTTTTTTCGTCGTCTTTTGTTTTTGGGATTTGAGGCTTCGATTTTCAGGAAGAGGATTGGAAACTTTTAGGATGTTGTTTTTACAATTTTATCAAGTATCGACAGTTTTTATAATTTATGTTGTAGCAGTGAAGGTGTTTATAAAAATGCAACGTTGCCAAACCTAATAGCACGGCTTGGAGCAGACAATAGAGAGGGCTATGGATTACGTGATCTCGCAACTGATAGGTACCTAATAGGGTTTTGTTAGCATATTTTCTCTACCTCTACACATCAAAACTAAATATATTAGCAGTTTCTCTTCTAATGTAATGTATGAAAGAGAGGAAAAAGTAGAGCAGAGAAGAATACGATTAACTAAGTAGGCAAGTATTTATATTTTATTTTTTTATATTTTATTATTCTGCAGTTTTTATTGCAAACGCCATCTTTTACATAGAACATGAAAAAGGGAATAGCAGCGTAAATTTTGTTTTTACTATGTGACTTCCAGGGTTAGACGTTTAGAGGACGCCTAATGAGGCCAGCAGTTGGAAATGCTAATTCAGTTATACTACCGCTTGTCACTCCGCTCGGCAACCAGCCGCCAAAATGGTACCGCTATATAGTCAGAGAAGTAGGTACCTACGACGTTCTTTTGTTTGCTGCGTTCTGCGAAATTGGTTTTTATTGTGGCATTTTCTTGTCTACGTAATAAATTAGGTAGGCGGTAATTTTCCAGAGGACCACGTACATGTACATGAACTGAAAAAGGAACAGAAGCACAGAAAAACAGAACCGATTCCCTCACTTCGCTGCGACTACACGTGCAGCAACAGCAACTTGTACGCGTCATATGAATATTTTCATTTAAAACTTACCCACCAGTCACTTCACACAGTCGCATCAAATGTCACACAAACATAACTAACGCTGACGTTACACAGCACTACGAGTTATGCCTAACTCAGTGCAACCAATATAAGTTAGAGCAGAACAACAAAATTTACTTTAGTTTAGTTTATTTGATCATCAATATAAAATTACATCATCACTTACAATTAAATGTCAATGTTTATTATTTTCTTTAGCATCACGTTTTTCCTTGGGAAGATTCTGGAATGGTTGTCGATATTTTCAGTATTAGGTATCTCACTTTCTGTAAAATGAGTTGAAATTTCAATCACAGGCCAACAGACTTAAAAAAGGTGCGTACTGTTTTCTTATCACAGACAATGACCAAAGAGCAGGGACCTTACCATGACGTCTTGATGCGATTCAACTACGAACCAAACTTGGATCGCTCGCTGTCAGGTCCTTTTTTTTTATATGAATAGGAAGGAAAACGAGCAAGTGGGTCACCTGATGGTAAGTGATCACCACTGCCCATAGACACCCGCAACCCCGGAGGGATTGAAGATGCGTTGCCAACCTAGAGGACTAAGATGCAATGCCTCTTGTGCCCGTAATTTCCCCGGCTGTCTTACTCTCCACACCGGAACACAGCAGTGCAAGCACTGCTACTTAGCGGCAGGATTAGCGAGTAAGATGGTGGTAGCGATCCGGACGGACCTTGCACAAGGCCCTACCCCCCGCAAACCTCCTTACTAGAAGTGTCAAAAAATTCAACTAAAACGTAAAATTTAATAGGAATTTTATCGCATGGTAAGGCCCCAGGACATAATATATCTACCACTAACCTTACGTCCTCCGACATTAGGTGCCTTTTTATTTCTCAAGGTGAGGTGCATTAACCTTAAGAACATGCACCAAAACAGCCACCATTCGCAGTAACCCAGGTTATTTGGATAAATAAAATATTTTTATGTTTCTCTATATTTTCCCGGAAGTCTAGCTCGCGGGGAGCAGAGACGCTCAATAGTACTCTTATGACGCTAAAAAGATTTATGGTCGTAATACTTCTCGCAATATTATTTGAATGAGTTATTTACCTTTTTAGTTGTTGTTAGTACCTGTGCAAAGTTCGTAAGTTTTGCGGGTGGTGGGACCTCGTGCAAGCTTCGTCCGAATCGCTACAGCAGCCTTACCCGCCAATCCTCCCGCCAAGCAGTGAGTGCTGTGTTCCGGCGTGGATAAATGTGAAACTACTGGCACATGAGGTATTCTATCTTATCCCGCTAAGCTGGCAAGGTATCTGCTATTTTCTAGTTTTACCCGCGTCTATTAGCAATAATGTTCACTTACCATTTCAGGTGATGAACTTGGCTGTTTGCTTTCCTTGTTGCATAAAAAGTGCTGCCTGATCTAGCGTAGCCTGAGATATGCTCAGACCAAATCAAGACAGCGTTTTGCGAACAGCAAAGTGAAGATTTATATACATTTTGCCACGTGTGCTTTGGTTGCACTTGTGTGCGTGCAAACGTACGGGTTAAGGCGTTTAAACCGCCCTCACTTCGTCGTTCGCAGAACTCCGCCTTGACTTTTAATCGGTCTAAGCTACCAACTTGCTTTGCTCCAAATAAAACAGTTGTCAAATACCCATATTATCTAATACCTTTAAACAAGAAATTCTTGTATGTATAATATAATTTGAACCTCTGAAACTGCTCCACCGGTTTTCATGAAATTTGGTATACATGGGTTTTGGGGGTGATAAATCGATCTAGCTAGGATTTATTTTTAGAAAACGTACCATCCCGGTCATCCGGGTATCTGTATTTCTAAAGCTCGCAATTATAATTATGATGAGATGAACGATAAATATTTTGATGTCTAGAGATAAATTTAAGAAACTCATACGCTTTTCAGTCATATATAAATGTAGACCAGGGAGACAAATCTAAAGTTTCCGCCAGGAACTCGATAGATCTTCGTTTTCTAAGTTTCTAGAGCTTACATAATAAGTAGGCAAACAGTCGTAAATTTTATGTGGCTTGGTTCAGCGGTTTACTTTGTGTACTGATGAGTCAGAAAGGGCCTGCCCTTATGTTGCCATCTTACGTGTAGATTTTATGTAGGTATTCACGGTTCTATAAAAGAAAGGTAGATGAGGTGTTTCAAGGTCGTCAGGTCAGTTTAGATCAGACGGGAAAATACAGGGTCACTCTAAATGAACAGAGACATTATGAAATATCATCAATACGAAATGGACGACGGTATACGTAAACCTGGACTTTATTGTTAAGGTCATTTGCTTTTAGACGTTTCTGCAGCTTTTCTATTTAAGTTTTTTTTTAATCTGAACCAGTAAGCACCAAAGCTGAATTACGAAAAAACCTTTTAATTTTTTTGTGACTAGCGTCACGTTCCTTTCTATGACGATTTACAAGCTGGAAAAAATTTTAATTGTAGGAAATCCCCAAAAACATTCCACGAAACTTGGTTGGGTGTTCAAAAGACAAGAAACAAAATCAAATCCCATAAAAAACGGCATAGAAGCTGTCTCAAACAATTCAGTTCATAGCCGCATCATCAGCGACATACGGTGACGATAAAATGTTTCGGGTCACCATACAGAAAATAATATTCATGCGAAGAAAGTCTAACGACTAGGACCTCGATCGTCGTACATCTCGTATCTCCGCTATGTTTAATATCCATCGATGCATGAACATAGCGTAGGAAGGTTCGTCGCTTTCAACAGCGCGCGATGGATTTATATTACGTCCACAAGGTATAATTTTTTACGTATTCGGGTTTTATCATGAGGGATTGTATTGTGAATTGGTACGAGGTTCGTAACACATGTGTCCCTTCAGAAGTTCCGATACTAAAGCAACCCTGACAGGCTTTTAGGGGCAGCCGTCGACCATCCAGCCTTAAAACCTATGCAGAGGAACAATAAAATTGTGACAATAAACGTCATGTACCCTTGTCACATGCTTTTATTCGTCTTCATAGGAATACAAGGCCATGAGACACATTTTGGGTTTAAACATTTTCGGATTAAGGCTTGTAATTTGGAGGTTTCGATGTTTATATAAATACGCAGAGCACAAAAAACTTTTACAAAATTAATTCAATCAGGTCATTGTACTCATCGTCCATAATTCAGACACTTAGTAATACCCAGAATGTATATTTAATGCAGACAAATGGGTAATAAGAACTTAAGGCCTTTTAATAAATTATTAACTAATATTTAATTATTCGTAGAGCACCGGGATCAACAAATTGAGTTGGTTACTATTCCCACAGTTCAACGTATTAATTCTAGAATTAATACGTTGAACTGTGGGAATAGTAGTAATCATTTGTAATCACTGGAATATAAATAATTGACATTACATTAAGATCTTAGACTTAATTGTAAAAATTTAATTAGTGTAAAATAAATAAATAAATAAATATCTTGGGACAAATTACATCAATTGGCCCAGCCCCAAACTAAGCAAAGCTTGTACTATGAGTACCAGGCAACGGATAAACATACTTATATAATGTAGATAAATACATAATTAAACACATACAACATCCATAACTCGGGCACAAACATTCGTATTCATCATACAACTGTCTGCCCCTACCGGGATTCGAACCCGGGATCTCTAGCTTCATAGTCAGGGTCACTAACTACAAGGCTATCCGGTCGTCTAAAATGAAACAAATGCTACCAGTACCTAACTAAAATAAATGAAAAAAATTAACTAAAAGATGATACCAGTATATCGTCGTTGTAGGTATCGCAATGAAACGCTGATACGTTGTGCGAGCAAACTGCCAACTCTTCGGTCCCCAGTGGTATCTGTATAACGTGCTCTTAAATAATTTTCTTTATTTTACAATCAACTACATAACAATACAATTTATATTACATCTGAGTGTAACCGCGACGTTTTCTCTTATTTACTATCGTTATCATCATCATCATCTGCGGCCTGCAAGTACTTGTAATATTATTAGACACAGCGTTCTTTTACCTTCCTAGAAATACTTTGCTAGCCCCCACTTTAGTACGAAGCCAACCGCTTCGATCTTCCATTTCTTAGTCTCGGGTTTCGTTTCTTTGGTAGGTATGTGGTTACCAACTGTGTTTTGTAGATAAAAAACTTCTAGGTAACTATTTGTTGTCTGTGGCGATTTTGTCTATGACGAATTCAGTTATCTAGCGGAAACTATGTAGATTATGTAATATAAGGAGGCTGGTATCAAGCAATGGGACGTTTGCAAGCCGTAGATGATTATGATGATGTTTTAATCCAGGTTATAAACTATCATGTGTATCTTATTAAAATCGAGTCATTAGTTTTTGCGCGAAAGAAGAACAAATATATGAAAAAAATACTGCAAATAGCGTTCATTAATTAATTTTCCGAAAATAGTCGACCATTCTTTAAAAATGCAGGTCAGTTGTAGCTAAATCATAATTTATCTTTTTTTCACCCTTGCTTTAATTTAGATAATTTGTCTTTGTCTTGCAAGTACAAATGTCAAAGTGACAAACGAAACCTGCATGCTAAGTTCAAATTCATCTTGCTGAGCGGCTCGCCTCACAGCCCTTTCTCTCCGGTAAGCTGTAAGCCTCAAAGGCTAACAGCATTATTCATTTGCATAAAAAACTGAATGTAAAGTTAACAGCAGCTAAGTGAGCGTTTATGAATAAGGACTTACCTACAGTTCAACTGTGTTTGTTTTTTTAAATTTATAATCAAAATTGACGGTGTATGCCCCGAAAAATGGCATAAGAATCCTTGTTTATTTCTTATTAGAAAACTTTGAAGCCCTCAAATGAATCAAAATTTCGGTTCGTTCGTCATAGCATCCGGAAATTGGATTTAAAAAAAAACTTCGCCAGTCATGCGGTCCCCATTGAAGTATTTCGTTTAAAAACATCGCGACCCTACCATAATACCGGAGATGGAATGGCCTCTTTTGCCCGAAGATGCCCGGGGCCTCGAAGAAAGGGTAAATTGGTACATTTGAGGCCCACATTTTCGTACGAGCAGGCCATTATTGGGGTCATGAACTTCGTTGGAAGAGTCGATTTACTACCGGTCTTCCCAGCGGATCCGCGAGAATTATTTGAATGCTGATTACGGACTTACCTTTGATGCAAAAGGTAACGTGGGGATGGGAATACATTGTGCGGACCATTTGTATTCTGGAAATGTGGGCGGTGTAAGCACGCGATAACTTTGCACCGTTACCATAACAGAACTTCGTATTTCTAGTTTTTCATTTCTACACTCATTTTGTGATTTTAAAGACGTAACTTTGCTAGGTTTCTATATAGGTTATCATATCAAACTGTTTTGAGTATCTATCTACCTTTGTTTGAATTACCCATTAAAATAGTTTGCAGAGGCAAGCAATTTGTTAAATTAGATATGCACTGACGGCAAAAATTCACGAAAGGTCCGCAAACGAAATAAAATATCTAAAAACGAATGACATGAAAAAACCGTGTCGAGCAGTAGTTTTCACAGAAATATTCATTTCTATGCCATGTATGGAGAAGGCAAACGCAAACAAATACGTGATCGGCATGGCTATTGCTTCTCTTTTATCACAGTTTCAATAACAACAGTATTACACACAATAACAACAATGGGTTGTGAGTTTACTTTGTATTCATTATTGAACGAAGGAAAAGAGCGCAATAAATTTTTGCAACTGTATATAAAAGGAGACTTTGAAGGTAGTTCTAACCATTTCATTTACATTCCTATTTCACCTAGAAGAAACCTACGCTATTCTTATTAATAACAGTTATTTAGTAATACAACAACGACTAGTAAGACTTGACGTATAATTTTGGAGAGACAAAATTAAACTTCTTTTGCAAAAGAAAAATATTTTGAAAGAAGACATTTTCCATTTTAATACAAAAATTCATAATGTTGCATTAAATACAGTGCCAACGACTGTGTTGTTTTGGCGTTCAATTTTGAACCGTAATGAAAATGGTAACATTTCATGCATAATGATTAAAACGCACAAGTCTATTAGCATACTGTTTCGTCATCACACTGTGATATTGCTGTTGCTTACTAAGAGATTATGTGTAGGTAACATAAAACGTTCATATCGAGTCGAATATAATCGGCACTTCTACAAAGTAAACGTCTATCTTTAGTAAAAAGTGTAGGGAATAATAATATAGCAGAACTGGAGCTTACTGTCTATGGCTATGCTTTAAGAATTTTAAGTGCAACAAAACACTCCCTTTGTTACATTTAAATGTCTAAAGTTTTCTTTAAATGCTTTTAATCATATTTTATTTTTTGTTCACTCGCCTAATGGGTGTGCTTTGCTTTTTATTTAAAAGTTTGTGGTTCTGATTCTACAATTCGTTTAAATTCTACTTGTCGCCTAACGAATGCAGAAGCTGCAGTACAGGTGCATAAAAGCTAAAGGAAAATATTTCTTTCACCGTCTTTGTCCATAAGCAACTGCGCAGCGTTAATGTTTTTTGAAAAGCCACCAGCATTTGAAAGCGCCGGGAACGAGTGAAATGCGGCCTTTCATCTGATTATGGCTTTAGTTTTGTTAATTAGTTGAGTAGTAATCGTGTTTACGGAATTTGATTACATTTTCTTTGTGCCGTAAAAGAGGAAACCCCGTGGATTGTACACATACTAAAGAGAAGGTTCTGATTAAATGTCAGGCTGACTGGCTTATCAACGCCTAGCTCAAACCATAGGCCTAGCAACACTGAAAATGTTGAATTAGAGTAGCTAATGTTAACGAGTACCGAGACAAGGAGCAAGGATGGATTTGTTGAAATTCTCTCCGGACAGGAATCTGGAGGATTTACATTTTCTCTTTAAGATGGGCCACCTCTATAACTTTTAGAAATAAAAATTGTAGTGCAAGGTAGATTCTTACAAATAGCCAAAAATATTTAGGTACCAGAATTTCTCGAATTTCACATAGAATAAACAAGAAATAAAAAAATAACTTTGTAAAGCGAACTTGTTCATAGATGACGTAATATTTGGGGGACATATTCCTCGAGTATCCTAGAGGTGCTAACATGGATATGAAATCAAAATGGCCCTATCGAGACAGGGCTAGACTTGAGATAGTTTTATTCGAACATTTTGCATTCATGTCACCATTATCATCCATGGCCGTAACTTCGAGTAAGTAAAATCGATTCATTTTCATAATACCCAGTGGTTACAAAGTAAAATAATTACTATGAAAAATCCACCTCTCCAATTTCAAAGCCTTTCGACACCCAGACATTAAATTAATTACAAACCCTATCAAGTGACCGCAAAAGATAAAAAGACACAATTGACAGTCGTTCACAGAACGGAAACAGACCGCAAAAAGGAGGATTAATTAAAAAACAGAAATGGAATAAAACCAAAGTTTAAATTGAGCTTCGGACAGTCCACGGGAGCGGCGACCGCAGCAGTCGGCAACGTCCATCTGCGCCTGGGACATGTATCTACTTGCTTCTACAACATACCGATGTTGTATAACTAAGTTATTCTTTTGATAGAGAATTTGGCAGTGAAAGGACTTCTTCGTCGACGGACATTGAGGTAAAGGAGCTGATGAACATTTTAAGAACAAATTTCAAAATCCATCCTTACTCCTTGCCTACGTCATAAAGACTAGCTACCCTAATTCAAAATTTTCAGTCTCGCAAGGCCTTTGATTTGGGCTAGGCGTTGATAAGCCAGTCAGCCAAACATTTAGTCAGAACTTTTCTCTCTTACGTCACAAAGCGAAAATGCAGTCTAGCGGTTTAAACGTGAAAAGGTAACAGACAGACAGACAGAGTTACTTCCGCATTTATAATATTAGCACGGATACGAATAGCGATGTAGTATATACGTAATTAGGCTAAACTCGGTCACTTGGTCAACGTTCTGTTACTAAAAAGCTTCGTGGATATCTTTATATCGATTGAACTGCACTGACTTAGTGTAAATAGACGCTGCTAATAAGGTGAACGTGGACGTGGCACGATCGATCACTGTCTGGTTCGTGTGGACACGTAACTTACTAGGAATACTTCTGAGCTACCGTCCAAACTATCAGCATAATGTTTCACAATCCCTATGGGGATTAAACCGTGGTTTCGATATGAAAACGATTAGGGATGTCACCAGAAAATAGTGTGTATGAAATAGGCCAGTAGGATTTTTTTATATATATATATATACATACATAAATCACGTATTTATCCCTTACAGGGTAGACAGAGCCTATGGGTAAGAAAATCCAAACGCCTTGAGGCCAAGGATTGTGAGCGTATAGGTAAGGGGAATCAAATTAGGTTGCTAGCCGCATCGCCTATAACATGATTCCAAAAATCTTCGCCGATATTTCCTTGATGGGATTTAATCTGCACGAGGAGAGAAGCAATTGGTGCATTCTATGTTTTTTTTTTTAATAAGGTAATGAGATTTTTTTAGTTTTCGGAGGTCCAGCCAAGAAGAAATCTTACACAGGGGCAATTTCACACATTGTCAAAAAATCGAAAAAAATATGTAATAAATGGTTTTAGTTTCATTAAAAGAGCTATACTACCTACGTATGTATTTCATTCTTATTATTATATTACGCTCCTTAAAATAACTTTGTGATGGCAGTAATCATTCCTGACATTAGATAATGACCGTTTTAAACACAGATCATAGGTTTAAAAAAAATGATGTTCTTGGCTGCCGCTTGGACCACGACTATTAACACAAGTAGACTATCGATTCTAGCTCAATATTAGCATAATCTATTTAGCTTACACGCTCCCGATATTGGCTTGCACCACGATATTTTAGGCAGAGCCGCCATTAGGTCTAATTGGCAATTAACACCCGACCGGCCAAACTAATTTCTTAGGTTTTACCTATATCCTTTGGACGGTCACTCGTTTGGATAATCGGCATCCGGCATGTGAGAGCAAAAAGTTTGAGGCCAACACCGTTTTTAGAAGAATTTGGAGATAACGATCGGTAATGTATTCCAACGTGTTACTTATTTTCAGGGTAGGTCTTACTTAATTGAGCTATACATTTCCTGATAAACCTAGTATTGTTCAAGCATGTTATATGTGAAAAATTAAGTAATGACCTGTTGTATGTGTGAGTAATGTGTGCGAATAAACAAATTGACGTTCTAAATTCGAAAAATGACTTAAGTCCCATACTAGTTCTGTACACTACTACATACAACAGGTAATTTACTTAAGTTTTTTACCTACGTATATACTCTTTCTATATATAGGAGACAATCTCATTGCCTTGAGGTTGACAACAATTGCCATCCGCGCTTTTCGACGCGACGGTGGCACCGCGTCGAAAATCATGGTATGTCACCATGCGGTCTGCCAAAGGTACATTTGTCATTCAATTCAAGGTGCAATTACACTTAGCCGATCGCCGCATGGAACATGCGGTGATCACAACAATTACAAAAACTAAGTAGTAGGCTGCATTCGGCGAGCGACAACTGCATCGCTTAATTGGGTGACCGAAGTAGGCGGACAGACTGATGTGAAAACCGAAGGAGTTTGAAACAAGTTCGGACACCGCATTTGGCGAACGCGGTAGTGTAATTGCCCTTTTATTGTAGCTAACGTGCTTGGACCCCCATTGAGATTATTCTGTTCATACCATAGCGTAGTAATTACTAATATTGAGTGAACTCCTTTGTCTCAGCTTTGGTTTTAACTAAGTTAACAGCAACTTCACGGCTGTGCGGCCATTGTGCCAATAGAACTGTCTTTTGTGTCTAGAAGTAGCTTTGCGTCCCGTATCAGCATTGTTGCTAAAACAAATGAAGGACTTCAGAGTTGTGTGCAAAGAGGTTCTACCTATTTATAGTCCTGTTCCTACTTAATGATACCTCTAACATAATGCATCGACCAAACTTTCTCACACATCTCCGTTACTACAGGCAACTTATACAGTATAACACTACGCTCCAACTTATTCCCTCGATGTAACTATTTCGTCTGTAAAACGCAATGAACTGTATTCGCAAAAGTTTAGTAATTGATGTTTACTATATCCACGATATGAAACATTTTGCAAAGATGGATTGCCTCGAAGAAACTTTGGGCACTTAACTCAGGTGCTCGCTATATAATTCACTGTACAAAGTTAAGGAAGTCATTAACGCAGTATCTATTACCTACTGGCAGGAATACACGTTGCCATGGCAACTGATCGGAGTAAGTACAGCAAATAAACTGATTAATAGTGTTTTGAAGTTGGGTATTAATAAAGGTATGTTTGTGCGGAGATGTCTAACGCTTAAGCAAATTAATTTGTAGTGAGATAAACATC
Organism: Pandemis corylana; assembly: GCA_949127965.1. Lineage (NCBI taxonomy): Eukaryota > Metazoa > Arthropoda > Insecta > Lepidoptera > Tortricidae > Pandemis > Pandemis corylana. The sequence goes on along the minus strand of OX421859.1, from coordinate 4,976,730 downwards.
CTTATTTGGCTTGTTATTAGAGCGGTATTTAGTTGATTTCAATGAAATTGCTTACTTATACATAAGCTAGTTTAGTGTGCATTGCCAACTATGAAGGTTACAAAAATAATTACGATTGTATTTATTTATGTAACCTTTGGTATACTTTCACGCTGAGAAAGCTGTTAGGATTTGAATAAAATTTGGTATGTAGACAGTAGATATTTTTCAAACGTAAATTCCGATGCCGTGGAAATCTCAACGGCTAGTCTAGAGACATGAAATTTTGCACAAATATTCTTCATGAAACGTGAAATAAAGATCTTGAAAATAAATTTGAAGGTCGCAACAGATTTTTTGTAGTGCTAAGTTGGGAATAAAAGCAAACATTATAATGTAAAAAATACAACCTCCAACGTTATAATATCTAACTAAATATTGAATTAACAGTAATTGTAATTAATTGTATCTCTTTGATATTTAATTCAGGGGGCTACACCGAAATTGGAAATTCAAAGTTTCTATCATACCGTTCCTCTTATTCTCCTATTATAATTATTAGTGTGAGCCCCAACACGATATAAACTTCGAATTTATTCGGGTAATGCCTTCTGGTTGTTGTACCTAACAGTCCTCCCTTCTCGGCTGTCGTGTCTGTCATTTGATTATCTTTTGATCTCACGCAGCGGGTGATCACACGATAAGTAAATTCTTACAAGTTTGTTTCCAAGTTCATTAACAACTTAAGTATCTTCCTTCATCACTTTATTTAACTCAGAATCAGCTACAAATGTAATATTTCAAATATACGACCAACTTTATAATCTTACTAGCTTCTGCCCGCGACTTTGTCTGCGTAGAATTATACATATATAAACCTTCCTCTTGAATCACTCTATCTATTAAAAAGAACCGCATCAAAATCCGTTGCGTAGTTTTAAAGATCTAAGCATACATAGGGACAGACAGACAGACAGCGGAAAGCGACTTTGTTTTATACTAAGCAGTGATAGACAGTTGCATTTCAAGCACACTTCTGTTTTCAATATCAGATAAAGCAAGTTGTTGAAATGCTTTTCGTAACAGATGTCGCCCAACGCAGTTTACTTTGCTTTCCAAGTTTTGATCTCAGCTGTACATACTCAACGCTATTGACTCTTACATTTGAGATATTTCCGTCTGTAGTTCGTGCTGGTTCAATCGTATGCTTGCTGTTATGTTTATTTTTGGAAAAAATTAGGTACGCTTTTCTCTTAATCATGAGTTTTTCGTTTAATTTTTGACGTGAAAACTTCTTTAGCGGCGGTTAAAAATGTTCAACTCGCGTCAGGTCACGTGACCGTCAGGAAATTCGTAAGACGGAGGGACAGTTGCTGCTGGGTCGTTTAAGCGGCACAGGGCTCTTGCGCGAGTGTGCGTGTGTGTAGTTTTCACTTCTCACGGCACTCCCGGAGTTCAACCCGTTGTTTTTAATGAATATAACGTCGCTAGTTACATTAAACCACATCAAAGTATTAGGGCTTAACGTACGTGGGATGAACATAAAGTAGCGACAGTATATAATATTAAAACAGTGCCTCTTAGGTCTCAAGTCATCCTATGAATATACAACGCAAACGCCTGCATTAGCCCTAATGGACGCGCTGCAATCAAGAGATTGAATCTTACATCGAGTTGTGGTTTGCAATGCTAACCTAACTAGTCAAGCTTACGGGATGGACTTAGGACACTGCTAGAGCAGTTGCTACCCCGGTACACTTTTAGGCAATCATATAAACTTCAAAGTAATTTTGTGTTTTAGGCACGTGATCATAAAGGAATCATAATATTCCCAAAAGCGCAGTCTCAAAAAAATAGTTATAAAAGATTGATTTCGATATTAAACACCAGGTCTAAATTAAGGACGAAACTTTTGTTTACTAAGTTCTTATAGCACTGTCTAAAAGCAAGGTTTCCACATTTTCATAGAGACTAACCCCTTCATAAAAATTATAAACATGCTTGTTTGGCTAAGGCAAATAACAAGATGCCAGACAAAGACAAATAAATATTTGGGAAACATATACTTGACAAGCGTTTATGAATAGAAGGATTAATTTTTTAACAATACTGCCCAAGTTTAGGGTTATGGGTGTACCTATGTATATGTAAGTATATTAACTCTTTATTGTACAAAATAAAAGTGTTCTACTTATATGGTAGAAATTATACTTACAGCATCTAACCAAAGTGGATTTATCTATCTTTACCTATCTCAAGTCTGAGCCTCTGCTAGGCAGAGGCTTCCTCTAAGATTAAAAGACCTTGCTAGCCTAGTGTGGATTGGGAAATTCACACATATCTTTGTATTGCTTTACGGGTGTTTTATACGACATGGAAGGAAAACGAGCAAGTGGGTCACCTGATGGTATGCAAGCACCGCCACCCATGGACACCCGCGACACTACAGGATTGCAGATGCTTTGCCAGCCTAGAGGGCTAAGATAGAACACCTCTTGTGCCAGTAATTTCACCGGCTGTCTTACTGTCCACGTCGGAACGGGTACGTATTAAAATACATAAAGTTTAAAATGTATAATGGGTTAAAATACATAATGGTTTATAATATATAATGCGATTTTCTCAGAAAGTTACAAATTAACAGGATTGTTATAAAACAAACCTAACCTAACCTAAACCAATCTATAGATTACGATATCAAAAAAGTTCATTTAGCTAATAGTTTTACAGAAAATTGCGTTATATATTTTGAACCATTATGTATTTTAACCCATTATACATTTTAAACTTTATGTATTCTGATCCGCTCCCCGTCGGAACGCAAAACCCCTCACCAAGTTTTTCTCTGCTTAAAAGTTCATGTGCAATTGCGCATATAGCTCACGATCCTCTGCTTCTGACGCCATAGGTCAAATCACTGGGTTACCACAGCTTTTCAGCACCCAAAGTGGACGGGAGGTGTAATTGGGTAGTAAACTAAACATGTCAGCTCTATGCATTTCTCCGGTAAGCCACCACTAGCAGCGCCATGAAGATATGTTAATAGCCCTCGTTGATATTCAGAGACGCCGGACACGCCTCTTGCGGTCATCTCCAGATAGTGCTGTGTTTGACAGCCTTGCTAATTACTATTGTTGGGGACCGGCTTTATACGAGGCATTGTGAATGATTGCTATGGCCAACAGATAAAACCTAGTCCTATGTTGTTGAAGAATATTTTAGTATGAAGTTCCAGTTTCATTGTAAGTTGGTAGCGGAGTAGAATAGTAATGTTTCTTTTCATTATGTAGATCCATTCAATACAAGACGGAAAAAGTAGTAAAGTATGGAATTTCGCCTTGTGAAATAAGTAACAAATAAGAATTTGAGTAGACGAAATTGAATAACGGAGTTGCTCTGGCCATGAAAGTGATTCCTCTCAGGAAGTGCACCTTTTCCCAAAACACTAGTTTCGGGATAGCGTTAGTTACTAACGATCATTATAGCCAAAGACTTAAAATACTATTTTTCTCAAACATGCTCGGAAATGTATGCGTTAATGTCCCGATATGAGGACATGAAGTTTCTCGTTTATGGCTCCCTACATTACTTCTTGGCTTAGGCCACAAAAGTTAGTATGAAAATCCATTTTTGTCCGCTGCTCTAATTTTTTAAATTTCTATACTAAAATTAAATTGGCAAAGGAAAAAATTACATACAGCCAACCACCACCACAATCTGTACCTAAGCATAATTGCGACATAAAAAAAAAATCTATGGTACTATATTTATGTGCGGTTAAACATGGTGCTCAAATAGCTGGATCAAATTAGTACATTTAAAAAACAAAAAAGGTGGCAAATCGAAAATCTGTTTTTCTGCTTATGCGTATTTCGTAGTGATTGTTATTATAATTTAACAGAAATAAAAATGACTTCTAGTGATGAAAGTGACGGGGAACTTATGAACTGTACTCCGCCTCATTTAAAAGAGGAGGCAAATTTAGCTATGCAAAATATGCTACCGGAAAAAAGTAAAGAGATTTACATGAAAACATACGATGCTTTCATGAACTGGCGAAAAGAAACCCGGACAACCTCCTTTTCAGAAAATTACTTTTTCCCTATAATAAACTATGATTTACTTGATTGTCTAGTAGTTATTTTAATTTTAATATTTCCTCACATTGTTTGAGAAAAGCACTATACAAGCTTTGGCCGGAACAGGGATTGCAGGACTCGTTCTATCTGGCCTCGTCTTCGACTCGGCCACCTACCCCAAACTCGTCCAGCAATCCCTTACTTCACGGCCTCTGCAGTAATGTACTATTATTTTCTCATTCGAAGTTATTTTATGGAGTCCACGTTACAACACAATGGCTCCTTATTAAACAATAGATAATCAGCAATGCAGAGAACAGGTACATAGCGAAAATTTGAAGGTAATCAATAGGCGGCCTTATCGCCCACGCTAACCACACACGCACCCACGCACTACCACGCACGCAGTTCACACTGGGGCCAGACAATAGTTTCAGTGTCTCTTAATTAATTCTTCGCTAGGCGCCCCTTGTCATTTTTGCGGGTCTGTAATGTAAACGGGGTCTTACTCGTCCACCCAAGTTCGGGAAACGCCCCGTACAAATGAGATGGGGGAACCTCGAGGACACACTATAACTCGCACAAACGTCACTTTAACTACTAACTTGTACCTCCTCTCCTCTGACAAATGAGCGTACTGTACTCGTGCATAATTTGCACACGAAATATATGATAATAGTTTAGTACCGGCAAAATGTAATCTACATCTGTACACGAAACATCTTTGGCCCTTCTCATTCCATCATTCGCTTCAAAGAAATGTAGATCAAAAGAATAACCTGCTGCTATTTATTTTCATTTTGCTGAGAAAAAAATATATAGGTAGTATTTTTTATGCTCCGTTAGAAGAAAATATCTTCAGCTTTGCTAAGATAAATAATACAATATTTCGCGGAAAATTTTTCTTTATATTTAAATTAGGTAAGTGTTAATTGGTTGTTAAAAAATATCCGACCATGTATCTCACGGTACTGAATATACATACATACATAAAATCACGTCTTTATCCCTTACGGGGTAGACAATGCCTAAGGTAACAAGACCTAAAAGGCCACATTTAGCACGCGTTGTAGGCGTGGTACTGGATATATTTCTAAGTAATACTTTAAGAAGATACTATAATATAATATATATAACTACATGTAATAAATATAATATAAGTGGAGATAGAATGCACAATGGAGACGATCAATTTCACATTCTAATTTCAGCCAGCAGCACTATGCTATGAAACAGCAAACCACGATTTTATTTTATTACTAAGATACTAGATAGATAGAGTTAGATAGGTGACCCGTCTGCTCGTTTGCCCCCTCTTATATATATAAAATATACTAAGATTATTTTACTGACATTTCTCATTCCTCGAATTTATACAATTACATTGTACATCGCCAAGTACCTAATTAGCAAAATGTTTATTTATTACGTCAACTTCCATGAAATTGTAAGTAAAAACAAAACTATTTTTCGCTCTACCATTATATCCCTCATCTTCACTGTGATTTAGGTCCCTCCTCTCATTCTAACACAGAATAAATGGTCATAATCCAATGAAGGCCACTTTAAGGCAGCTTCAATTCAACATAGAGTTTTACAGCCGTTGCAGGGGATCCACCTATGGTGGCTAAACTAAAAGGATGCGTGCAGTGATTTTATTTTACTGATACATGGAGCGAGAGTCAACCTGAGTGACGTAATGATATCCCGTGATAGCAAAAATTTTCCTTGCACGTGGAAATTATTCCCAATCCTAATACTAAGTTCGAAGTTTGAAGTTCGTAGTACACCATCACTCGCACTTATAGTAAACTCTATTAGTGTGAGCTAGACGACACGATACCGGATTCAAATTTCTAATTTTGGAATATAACACCAGTCTACCGCTGAGCGTCTTGATCTCAGCCCATGGGTGATTTTATTAAAATAGCAAGCACAAGTGGGTATTGCACATAGTGAACATGCATAGGTACAGAGTGTGACCTCTACTTGTACCTTTAACTTCATGATTCCTTCCAATTTAAAGAATAAACTGCTAACAATTTTATAAATTATCTGATATCTGATATTGCGTAGATAACAGGAAACAGAGAAACATAAAACAAGAACAAATCCAACATATTCTGTGAGATTATCGAGTGTGATGTATCCTCGATATTCTATTCTCAGTTTCAATTTAGAGCGAGCTCCTTTGTGAGCGCAAGCTGCTTTCAATTTTATATTGTGCTATGAAATACAGATTTTTCCCTGTACCTATTCGATTCCTTTCATGTCATGGCTCCTTCTACATTCATCTCTGTTCACTTGTTTAAAGTGACCGAATGGCAGATCATACCGAAATGGTTTACTTTATACTATGGTATTGTACACTTCCAGGCTGGTCTGGGAGCAAAGAAATAACATAGAATGTACCAGTTGCTTCTCTGCCCGCGCAGATGGTAAAAGGCGATGGAGTGATTTGGGCGAAAATCTTAGGAATCATGTTATAGGCGATGCGGCTAGCAAGCCATCACTATTGTTCTCCTTTCCACCTATATCCCCACTATCATGCTAACCGTGGCCTTGAGGTCTTGTTACCATAGGCACTGTCTACCTCGTAACGGATATGTGTATGTGTATGTATGTATAGTATTTTAGCATTCTATGTCCAAGGGTCTGGGCTGGGCGTAGACGAGTCAGTCAGTCAGGTCTTTTTATATATATTACTAGCTTCTGCCCGCGACTTCCTCTTGAATCACTCTATCTACTAAAAAAACCGCATCAAAATCCGTTGTGTAGTTTTGAAGATATAAGCGTACATAGGGACAGAGAAAGCGACTTTGTTTCATACTATGTAGTGATTAGCTGTTACCCGCGACTTCGTCTGCGTAGACTACGTTTGTGCGCCCGGCAGAACTACACAATTTTCTAAGATGAATAAATTCATTAGGTACAATCGGTTTAGTAGTTATGGCGAAAAAGTGGAACAATTAAACAAAGTCACTTTTGTATTGATAAGATAATGATAAGAATATTGACGTTCAATGATGCGCAAACTTAACCTTCTTTTTCAAATTATAATATCAAAGATCAATTACCATAAAACGCTCCTTAAAGTAACCTTTATAAAGGGATTTTAGTTCATTTACTTTATCTTTTCCTCCAAATATAAAAACAAGAATTATCTACATTTAGTTTCATGAACAAGACAGGCTTCAATGTTTATCCGATTCTTGGAAATAACTTTAGCAACATTTTTGCTGTAACGTGGCAGCGGCAGCGCCTTTATGGAATAATATTTTACCGTTACTTATCATCGTTTAGTCGTGTTTTTGATATATTTTGTTACGAAGTTACTTACCTATTAGAACCAGGTACTCATCTGCAAGCTGAGCTAAAACTAGAAAATTAAATTTTAAACATAAATACGTACATAAATCACGTCTTTATCACGTATTTTATTGTATTTTTTATATGGGGGGGCCCGTTATCCACTCGCCGGGTTAAGGTAGGCGCCGTGGGATCCCGAAGATTCGAGCCGACGACGCCCCCCGGCCTGCCCCGGCTTTCGCCAGGACTACCCGCACCAAGGAGGGAGGAGTCGCAACGCTTCGACCCCCCCCCCCCCCCCCAGACGTGCAGGACCGTGCAATGCAGGCGAGGGACCAGGGAGTAGAGAGAACCTAAGGTAGCAAGCCCCAAAGGCCACTTTTAGCATGATTCTGGGCGTATAGATGGTAAAATAGTGATGGGTTGCTAGCCGCATACCTATGATTTTCGCCCTTTCCCTCGATGGGCTTTTTACCATCTACGAGGGAAGATTAGCAACGGGTACATTCTTTATTCATCAGTAGTCTATCCAAGTAGTTATTTCTAAGAAACATCTGTAAATCTGTGCTCTACCATAATAGTCGTATTCGGTAACACAAATGAGCTACCTAATTAATAAAATTAATCAATTCTATGTTTTGTCTTTGCTCCCAGACCAACATGGAATGAAATTAAAATTTGTAATGTTCTATTGCTTTAAATCGAAAACCAGGTATTTTAAGTTAACTGAAGTTTTGTTTTGACATGTAGGTGCCCAATCCATGTACAGACGGCGGGAATCGACTTTGTTTTATACTATGCAGAGATGTAATGGGGGCTATCGCGTGTGAATTTGCCACTAGAGGCGCTAGTGTCGCGTGTGGTCCAATCATTCCCTTTTCACTGGTTTTGGCGGGCTTCGTGACATAAATTATAATTTGTTTCATTTACCTATTGAAAAGTGATCTCCTTCGTGAAATTATTTGGCGATGAATGTGAACGCTTTGAAAGCGGATTTGTTTTTCCAAGCAAAACAGACCTGCACAACATTGCGGCATAGCAACTCGATATGATGATAGTTATTTATAATTAATTAACATACTGAGATTCAAGGTTTCAAACTTTGTTTCGGCGCCGATCTTATAAAGTCGCCTTTGACAGCTATACCTCTGGACCTTAGTCAACAGTGGCGCCAACTGGTGAGGAAAGAAACGATAGTCCCCATTGCAACAGCGGCCACCATGATGTCAAATTTCCAGATTTACTTTATAGAACATCTCTGTTTCATGTTTATTAATTTCATTAATGTTAATCAGTGTCTGGCGCCTTAAGAAGGTAAGTCTCCTAATTCGGGATCACTGACCCGCCATGGTGACAACATTTTAATAACTGCTACTTAGAGACATTAAAAAGGCTATTAAGAAAAGTAGGTACTTATTCATTTCAAAGTCGAAAGTCAAACGGCTCAACCGATTTTGTCAAAACTAAGCTTAAAACTATTGCAGTAAATTGTAATATTATTTAAAAAAAAGCGTCCCAATAGGTCTTCTACACACAAATACAATACAAACAGAGTTAAGCTTATAATACTCATCTGTTAACAACGGGGTTAAGAAAGACAAGTAATCTTTACTGTCACCTACGTGTCGCGAAGTTCACCACGCAATCGCAACCAAAAGGCCTCTGTTAAATAGTTTCTAAGATTCGAACATCCATCAATACAAACTTTACCTCTTTATTACATTAGTATAGACGTGACGCGACAACACTGCTCACAAAGGAGGTGATTTGTGTCAGAACATAAGCGAAGTTTCCAGAACTTTGCTCACGAACTCAATATTAATGCCCTCCTTTGGTTCCAAAACTTCTTATCTGAAAATGTGTGCCCCAGTTGAGTCTTGCATGAGTACACCTGAAACGCATGCTGGTTGAACTTCGTGTGAGTTTTAATCGTGCAAAATTGACTTCGAAAGACTTGAATTTCATTCATTTATGGTCTTTTTTTGAAGATAGGATAATATTATTTCGAAGAAATTCGGCACACAAATAGTTTTCTTTAATTTACATACGAGATTATTTATCCAGCAAATTTACATAGTTGCCGCGGTATAGAGTTGACCAAATTCTTTTTAGTTTTCATTTTCGGATTTGCGAGCTAAGCTGTAGATTTTTTTTTCCTAATTCGTCGTAGAGTTTACGTCAGACTGCAACAAGCAGATGGACAAATAGGAAAACAACTAATCTTACAGGGTATTTTCCTTGACATGCGGAACTCGAAAAACATCTAAGTTTTGGCTTGGCCCTAAACAAATAACGTCGGTTTTACGCATCTTGAGTAGTCGGAGCCTGAGACAACACTCAAGAGGGCTACCGTACTCAAGTACTCATATGTATCAGTTTTAAGAGCTGGCAATACGAGTGGATCGGAATCTCAAAGATGTTAGCTGACACGGAATTAACGTAGAGAAGTCACAAGACTAGGTTGATATAACCAAAATTATATTTAACAGCCAATCCGGATAAATTTGTAACCTCTAAAACACCAGTAGGTTTTGGTCGTTCCAGTTAAGGTTGCCATCTTTTCGGGGTTTCCCGGAATTGTCGTAGTCCGGATGGCGCCCGTTGGGGTGTTTCCCGGACACTTTCTGTGTTCAAGCGAAATCGAATCTGTTGGTCAATATTACTTTAATGACTGTCGGCGGAAAAACCCTGATTCAATTTAAGTATTCCGGTTTTATGAAGATTTGAAGAAGCACATTTTTAACACTTTGCAATTAGTTCGCAAAGTTAGAATTCTTACCGCCATGAGGCAATCTTTAAAAAGTAAAGTGAAATGAAGGCACAAACAGGAACCACTCGCCAGAATTATAAAAAGTGTGGTTTCGCGAAGCCCTAATAGATTGGTTCCGCGGTTGATGTTTTCGAAACTGAAAAGCAAATATTGGCAAAGTATTCCCGTACAGATAGCCCGTTTTTTACGATTTCGAGAACGGGGAGAGAAAAACCAGTATTTATTTTGGAAGGGTAAGGGTTTAGTCACGTAGCGCTGGGGCCTTTGTGGGCCTGGCAAAAGTAGCGAAGACTGGTTTATTTAACATTACGGTTATGAATATGACACGTGTCTGTTTTATCACCCTTGTGTTTAAAGTACTGCCACGTAAAATATTCTGAGCTAAGTGCCGACGTAGTAAAACTTGGCATACAAATTACTACGCTTAATTAAATACTAGCTCAGACGCTTTTAGTTGTTCGCTTGACTGAAATTACTAAAATGAAAAGAAATACCATCGTACAATTTCACTTAGGTATTCCTATTCTCTTGAAATAAAACAGCGGAAAGAAACATCTATTTTATTAAACACGCTAACAATTTTCGTGTTTCAAAAATCTTTGACGTTCCAAATACGAGTAAGTTGGCTAGACTCAACAATTCCAACCTCTTGCAAACCGAAGTGGCTACAAAATTCTAACTCCATACAAATCAGCTGCATTCCGTTACTTGGAGAGTACGCGTTCCCGAGCATTTGCAGTCAGTCGCTGCAGCTACTAGCTCGGCGAAGCACATACGGTCATGTATTCTGACAATGCTGTGGTTTTTTGTCGCAACAAAAATCTCGAACATATTCGCGTTCAGTGTCAAATACTTCGAGATCAATTCGTTACCTTTACGTGCCGCTAGAGGGTTGGTAATTTTTCCATAGTAAGGTCGCGCAGGACTAGTATAGTCTCTACGGCGCTCTTTGTACGTTCAGCAGTGGATCTCTTACGGCTGATGATAAAGGAAATGAATGGAGACGTTTACGCGAAAGCGGTCGAGGCCTTGTTGCAATGTCAAAAACTTACACTAGAGGTTTAAGATAAGAACAACGGGCATGCACGCATGATTAATTTTAGACATAGTGTTTTCTATTAAATGAAATAAAATTAATTACTTCCATGCTGGTCTGGGAGTAAGAAAAAATATAGAATGTACCAGTGGCTTCTCTTCCCGCGCAGATGGTAAAAGCCCATCGAGGGAATGGGCTTAAGAATCATTTTATAGGCGATGCAGCTAGCAACCCATTACTATTTTGATTAAGCTTTCCACCTATACGCCCACAGTCATGCTACACGTGGCCTTTAGGTCTTGTTACCTTAGGCCCTGTCTACCCCATAAGGGATAAAGACGTGATTTGTGTGTGTGTGTGTGTGTTTGTTCAAAATTAATTAAACTTCTGAAACACTTCAAACACTGAACTAAGAAGAAATGGGATATTTAAACGAATTCAATTGCAAAATTTTAATGGTTGTAAAATTCAGGAAACAATATGGCGTTGATACAAATTAAGAAACTTTTACTTCATTTGTGGTTATTTCATGACGAGTTTCAAACGGCTACGGTTCGTAAGAAAGTTTCGTACATTTTGCAATAGAAATATCCTGCTAAGAGATTTTACTTTCATAATTACTCTCAGTTAAGAGTCCTTTTAAATTCGAATAGAAAATATTTTTGCTCATTAAATATTGTGTATGTATAACTCTTTATTGTACATAAAACACGTTAGTTTTTCAGGTAATGAGATAAACAGTTGTACAGAGGCGAACTTATCCCTTAAAGGGATCTCTTCCAGTAAACCTTCAAATGACAAACATTATTATTATTTGTATTGGCGGCAAACATCTTTTATTACTTGATTGCGTTGTTTTTTTTTATCGACTCCTCCATTGCCTGCAAAAATAAGCAAAGCGCTTTACTTCACTTAAACAACAATAATATTTTTTTATAAAATCTCTCTAACTTTAATTCACAGAAACATTCATAAATATTGAACACAGCTAATATATTAGCCGATTATTAACCGATGGGGTCGAAAGGTCCTCGAGTGGAGACCACGCACCGGCAAGCGCAGCGTGGGCCGTCCACCCACAAGGTGGACCGATGACCTCATTAAGATCGGAGGATCGCGCTGGATGCAAACCGCTTGCAACCGGTCTTATTGGAGATCTAAAGGAGAGGCCTATGTCCAGCAGTGGACTTGTAATGGCTGAAATGATGATGATGATGATGATGATGAATATATTAGATTTTCAAAATATTAAACATGCTCGTGCGAGTATCGACCCGTGTGCCACGAACTGGCAGGTACCCGAGTAGTTGCTTTGATTTTGCGCTTCTCCCGCCGCCTGAGCAGTTATCATAATAATACCACATTTATATTCCGAACCCGACGAAGCCAAAGTTTACATCTTAAAAATCTACATAGAATATTAAACGTGAACCAAAATCACCTCGTTCGCGTGTGTGGAAATTTTACCAAGTCCCTTGATGTTATTTACGTAACTCACTTTTGAGCTACATAACTGAAACGCTTAAATTAATTCACATTAGGTAATGACTCTCCCATGTGCACAAATTGCCTCATTCTCACTCTAATTTACTGCGCATCATCCTAAGCTGTTTGAGGTCGCGAATTTGGCGTAACTCGCAGGGCGTAAGCGTAACAGTCTCATTATAGTCGGCTCAGCGGCTCTCGAGAGCGTAACTTTTCACGGAAATTTAAGTCGGTGCATGCGTGAAGACGCTCATGCGACAGGAAAGTGGCGTAAACTAATTTGACCCGGGAATAACTCGCTTTGGAAATGAACAGAGCCCATCTTAAGCAAGAATCACGTTTTTAAATAACGGTTAAAAGGAATGTTAACGTAACGAACGCTATTGAAATAGCTAATAAAAAATAAAACGTAATTGATTTCTGTTGTCAAGTCGTGAGGAAAAATAATCTGCTATAATGAGGTGCTCGAAGATTATTAAACAACTTTATTGAACGCAAATTACGAAGTCATAATTCAAAGACTTCTTATAACTTTTGATGTAGGTGGTAGCTCTCATCCAACTTTTTAACAACAAGTAAAATTACACCGGGAAAGCGTGAAGTTTTTTGGGTGATCAAAATTTTGTAGGAAATAGCTTAAAAATAGGAATATACTTATGTATAAAAACTTTTATAAATGGAATTTAGAAATTGCTAAGAACTGAAGACTGCTTTACTGAAGTAAAAGATAAAGCTGCTAAAGTAATGCGACTAATTTTTGTTTTTTAGCTTAACTTAAAATGTTTTTTCGTTCCACTGGTCGGATTGACTACAAGCGTGATATAAATATACTTAGTTACGACGATTTGAACAGAATTATAAATACTTCCAGTCAATAAAAAGCACAGTCAGCAAAAAAAATGTATTAAGAAACATTTTTCAATAAAAACTTGACTTGACCATTTATCAATTAACCAAGGTGTATTTTTTATCAATATGGCGCTACTGGATACGACATTATCTTATTGGGCGTAAAATGCGGTGATTTACGAACTTTAATCTCGTGCGCTTGCCGACCGTGTGCTCTTTTGGGACACGACTTTATGTAGTGTTAAATAAACTTATATTCCGTAGCGCTACATAGTTGATAGTAGTCACTTAGTTACGTTGTAATTAATCGCTGATTAGAGTACAAATTGTCTTGGCTTAACTAGAGTATTGGCTAATTTTCAATAGATAGTACTTATTGCGTTATTGCCTGCACCATACACTCGACGTATGGGAATTGGCCAAACCTAGTGTGTTCTTCCTTCGCCCCCCCCCCCCCCCCCTCGTCTCTTTCTGCCTTTGCTTTAAGTTTACATCAGTTAAGTGATATGGCAGAGCCTCCTGCTCTTTTCAAATTCTGTAAGCTGGCAATACTTACTTCAGATTTTTTTCTAAAATAGATAAAACTAAAATATTTTCTATTTATGTTTGTCCATTTTTTTGACAATACATAGTCTAGTTTTTTGTGGACTTGTGGCGGACAATGCTTTAAAAAATCTGAGCTCCTAGAATAAGAATAAGAAGAAGAATAAATTTATTTCGTAAAAAATACATCAGCAGTATACAAAAACGATTATCTGGCAGACCCCAAACTAGGCAGAGCCTGTATCTTGGGACCTTGGAGTGCACTATACAAGACAAATTAGCTTACAGTGTGGTTAGTAGACGTCAGTTAGAAGTTAAGGTAATTTCTAACTAAAAATAAAAATAAAATTAATAAAAATAAAAATAAAAATAGGAGCGAAACACAAAAACAAAAAACAGCTTTAAGAACTTGTGTGTGTGTTTGTGTGTGTGTGTGTGTGTGTGTGTGTGTGTGTGTCCCGATAAAATCTTTGATATATTACTGAATTATGTAACCACAACTTTGTTCCAAGGTAACAAAACGCTTTGTACAAACGTTTTTAATATTAAACGGATGCTTATCATGTAACGTGACTGCTCAGACAACAAGCATTGAATACTTTCCAGCGAAGTAAAGATTTTTGATTTGAACAGGCATTTGTTGTGAAGAATCGCTCGCTATTCCTATTTTAATGGAACAAAATTCATCGGATTCATTTTTCTCTCTCGAGCACTTCTTATTTTTGCCCTCGAATTCTTTTCTAAACGAAATATTAGTATCTCTTTACTACTTGTAAAAAACGAAACATTTATAAAAAATGCTTCATTATGTTTTCAGAGTGATTAAACTAAAGAAAAGATAAATGTCAAGGTAAAGATAAGAGATTGTAACTTTTTAAAACTTTCGTAGAGGTGAAACCATATTAGACGGGATGTACTCAAAGCGGCGATTTTTAACCTCACATTGACGGCTTATATTTTTGAAAGTTCTTTCTGATGATACGCTGCCTTGTCCTTTTGATTTAAAGACTAAACACGAACACATTTTTTAAGTAAAGTCATTGAAAATCAGTCTATTAATCTAATCAAAACCTTGTTTTTTTTATCACGAATCCCCAATACCACAGAACTTTTAATGTAAAGCCATAAGAAAGGTGGTATAGGTGTATTGATCTGTCACTTTTCCTAAGACATTTTTATAAAACCCAGCCTAATATATTAAAAGGCAACGTTCCATAAAATTACTCCGTCAGTTCAGGACCTCTGATTAATGAATCTTTTTGTCAATTTTATTCGAGCTGCCAATATCATAATGATAATGATTATCTTTTCACGATGAAACGCATTTTTAATAAAAACCGGTATGAAATTGCCATCAATCAAATTTGATCATTTCGTAGTTCCGCCTGACAGCCCGCTTGTTTTTCGTGTTTTGATTGGCCGAAGAAATATTGAAATTTGCACTCAATGCTTTATAAAATAATGTAGTTATATTTTAAATTGCGTTTTATAGACGTAATGGAACTTGAATCACGTATTTTATGTTTATTGTGGTGAAGGTGTACAACTCTCACATGATCTATAATTATGGAATATTCCAGATTTACTGCTAAGCTCTGCAATGCCCAGCCCAAGCCCTATGACCTAGCAAACAGAACTATCGGACAGAAGTTTCCTTTTTATCATTCCACAAAATAAGGACAGAGTATCAATTTATGAAATGACTTCAAAAAATGCTGTAATTAAGTAGATTCCTATTACCTTTTTATGAATGTTCACTGATGTCTTCGGCAATGAAATATATGTGGTCTGTTAAAAAATGTTTTATTCGCTTACGGTTTAATCCCGAATCAAAATGGTTTCAGTAACGTTCGAAATTATTTTTGTTCAACTTTAAACAAGAAAATTCACAAATCGTCGAAACCCCTTGAACAAATTTGAATTGCAGGCAGCTTCTAGTCACTTATCATTTTAATTGTTAACAGTCTACATTAGATTAAATGTTGTAACTTTAAGGTGGTTTACTGTAGTATAATTGATGTTCCTACAGTGTTAGGCGAACTCGAGTTGTGATTGGTTGGCGAGGGCCCGCGCAAACAGCTCGACACCGGATATCGCAAGCAAACTCTGTAACAACGCGTCTTGTTTACTCCTGCTATCGCTCTTTACAAACAGTACAAATTAGAAACTTTGAAGCCAGGACCGCGCTAGGCTATGGCTGTTTTGTTTCCCCCGTAACGGTAATAAAGAATTGCTAATAACTAGCACATTACCTCAACAACTTGTGTGTGAATAACGATACAATATAAAATGTTGGTTATTTTATGTACTTACTTTTAAATACTTTCGGTTGTTTTGACAAGATTAAGAAAAGGAGTAGGCTCTCAAATCGCTCCGCAATGGAGTTTGCGAGAAGGTTGTAACATCCCATAAAATCGCTCTTTTAAAACTGAGATTACATTTCTTATTCCAATGAACAAAAAATATTTACCTTGCTACTCTGCTACTCAAAAGGAGTTGATGATGAATTGAGTAGCGGAGTAGCAAGGTAAATATTTTTTGTTTATTGAAATGAACCTCCGCAAAGTAACGCTTCATCATCACTATCACTTCACTATCACTACATAGTATAAAATAAAGTCGCTTTCTCTGTCCCTATGTATGCTTATATCTTCAAAACTACACAACGGATTTTGATGCGGTTTTTTTAATAGACAGAGTGATTCAAGAGGAAGGTTTTTATGTATAATTCTACGCAGACGAAGTCGCGGGCAGAAGCAAGTGATTCAATAAAATATTTCTTATTCCCTGTCGAAAATAAGTATATTACCTTGTATTTTTCGGCTTACAGATTTGACGGTCAAATTCATATACGTTTTGAAGTAAAACGAAAAAGCATTTAAATTTGTACTAATTTATATATTTTTTGTTATGTAAAGTCTATTTTGCATATTCCCCGTACCA
This sequence comes from Pandemis corylana, assembly GCA_949127965.1. Taxonomy (NCBI): domain Eukaryota; kingdom Metazoa; phylum Arthropoda; class Insecta; order Lepidoptera; family Tortricidae; genus Pandemis; species Pandemis corylana. Next base: position 4,959,737 of record OX421859.1, on the reverse strand, counting down.
TTTCATGGGTCGTTTATGACGCAGCGACCCACCTTTTCAAGCACAAGCGTCGGTTCTCATTATATTGACACGTAACAGCGACATATCGGCCTTTGGCATGCGATCCGGGATACGAACGACCCGAAAATAATTAACATGGCATTACCATAATTGTATTTTCCAGGAAACACACTGTTTATGAATATTGGAACGAACCGAACTTTGATGTTTTGTTGGAAAGTAAATAAGATATGACGCGGCGATATAGGGTGCGACATCCTCAGTGTGTTGGATTGACTGTGTTTTTGATATAACGTTCGTTACGTTACTAATAAAATTCTTCCGACTCTATTTGCAAAAGTATCCATCCTAACTTTATTACACAATACAAATAAAAATACATACATACATATAATTATTGTATCGCGTCTTTATCCCTTACGGGGTAGACACAGCCTAAGGTAACAAAACCTTAAGGCCATATCCTACTTCTAATATATAAAATTTCCATGTCACAATGTTAGTTACCGTACTCCTCCGAAACGGCTTGACCGATTCTTACCAAATTTTATATGCGTAGGTCTGAGAATCGGCTACTATCTATTTTTCATATTGAAATTTAGAAGAAAAAAAAACGGGAGCGAAGCCGCGGGCAACAGCTAGTAATATTATAAATGTGGAAGTTTGTGAGTATGTTTGGATGTTTGTTACTCTTTCACGCCAGAACGGCTGGACAGATGTGGATGAAATTTGGAACACAGATAGATTATAGTCTGGAATAACACAAAGGCTACTTTTTATCCCGAAAAATTGCGTAATTCCGCCGGGATAGCGATAAACGAATGCAGACGAAGTTGCGGGCAACAGCTAGTTTACCATAATTAAGGGCGTACCTATAGGTGGTGAGGGAAATCAAAATAGTGATGGGTTTCTAGCCGCATCCCCTATAACATGACTCCTAAGACTTTGGCCCATACCTTGGATGGTAAAAACCATCTGCGCGCGAAAAGAAGCAACTGGTAAATTCTAAGTTTTACCTTACTCCCAGACCAGCATGGAAGAAAAAAAAAGATAAATTTTGCCTTGATCACGCTTGATACAATAAGTTACTAATACGTAGAGTTTTAAAAAGATACAATACTTAGTTGAAAATATCAACAACAGCAACTCGTTACACTACCAATTAGCACACAATTCAGCAAGACTTAACTACGTCTATAACTTGTTGCGCATCGACCATAGTACCATGGAAGGATCATCGATTGACTCAGGACTTTCTGAGTAACCGTTTTGATCAGTATCCGATACTATCTCTATTTTAACACCCTGGACCTTATTAAATTCACTTTCTAAAGTTTAATTGTGCCTTTGTTGCATTTTAAACTCAGAAAATTGCTTTTGTGTTCAGTATCTTCACTACCAGACTATATACGTCTCTCAGACTGAGAGAGCTCGGCTATAGTTTTCACGCGGACCCAGTATGTATTATTATGGCATGTATGGGCCCAGTACCTATTTGTTAGTTTAATATTTATATTACATAACTTAGATACCACACACACAGTCCATCTATTTTCGGTTGTCCTTCTTTTTTTATTTAGCTCTCGATAGAACAATTTTTTGAATTGATGGCTGACGTAAAATGTTCTGTTCAATCGTAGTTTTCACTTAAATCTTAGAGTAAAAGAATTAAGTTCATGTAAATCACGAACAGCGACGGCGCGGTGAAGCATCTCGTTCATTTGTCTGCCTCGGGGAGCAATAACTGAGAACGCCACGGTGCAAGCATTCCTGCATTTGTAGACTTTAGCGTCTTAGTGAAAATACTGAGGAATGGCTCTTTTGCACTTTGTTTTTTGGAGAAAAAAGTCAGATTTTAGTTAAACATAAAAGTATAGAAATTACTTTTGGAACAAAGCAATCAATATGAGAACTTAGTTTCGTTGTGGTTTTCGTCAAGTTATTTTCGCAATGAGCATTGCTATTTTTATCTACTGATTTAATTATAAGAGAAAAATCTGTACATTAACGGTCTTAAAGAAGAACTACTCTGGGGGATTTCTCAAACACTGTGAGAATACATTTTAAAGGTTTTTAATCTTAGAAGCTTCTAGTAATTCTTGAACTTGAAGAACAAAATCTAATAATAAAATGTTAGAATGTACAAAAAAAAATTTTTTTTTTAAGTGAAGTCCATACAAACTTAGACGCACTGCTGCCAGCTCCATAATATTACTGGTTACCCTTACAGAAATGTTTCAAGAGCCTTTTCAGCCAGCGCTCTGCATCCATCAGTTTATCCCGATTCGTTATGACTGCGAACTTCGGCCATTCTGGATTACGGCTCTCGTCTATTGACGGTCGGTCCTTTACCAAATATTACAGTAACGGTTATCTACAGACCGATTCGACTATCTGACCGATCGTAAATTGTATGATTGGTAAATTGGAATTCATAGGAAAACTGTTGTGCTCCGCACACGAAGCGAATGGTCGAATAAAATAGCGCATAATCCCACAAACAAATAATTGAAGTGGATATAATTTTTAATTTTGTTCTGACAAGAAAAGGAAAATCAGAAAAAATATTTTTTCTTTTGAAAACACCAAGACTACCTAGTTTAAGGTTTTTTCTTATCAACTTTTCACTTGTAAATATGTTTGTTTGAATAAAATATCTCACCTAGTTTATCTACATAATAAAAATACTTAGTAATTTCATGATTAGATAGTGTCTTATCTATACTTACTTATACATATATTTTCTTTTACATGGACTATTTACTCCCTCTTTTGCTCACCTTGATTCACCCACGCTTTTAGTGAAGGATGTGCATGTGAATAAATAATTTGTTGCGTAAAAAAGGCTTTTCGTGGATACAGCGTACTACAACATCACCCATTTAGCTACTTCATTGTTTTAAAAGAAAATCTTGTAAAACAACGGGCATTGTTTTCCCAGCCGAGTATTCAAACAATGCTGCCGAATTTAAAGCAGAAAAAGGCGTCGGGAAAAAACGGATCCCCGTTGATCTCGACGGAAATGAGTTTGGCGAAAGTATTATGTAAAATATTTACAAAATCCTTTGATGAATTTTCGAATACTGACTATCGTTATGAGAATTTTACTTTAAACGAAACAGCTAAGTTGACAAAAAGTGAGTTGTATTTAACTTTAATGACATAAACTATGGGAGCTGTAATATAACAAGTTAAACATTAAACTAACACACACAAATATGCTGGAAACCCTACGTGTAGAGAGTAGCCTGCTCGAATTGGATCCAAAGAGTTCAATACACCGCGAGATGGTTGATAAAGGCTAAAGATAAAGAAGAACATAAATTTGAATTGACTTGCGTTTATCTGGCCTCTAGACTAAAATAAAAGGGGGGGATTAACATGACATCTTAATGAAATTCACTTTAGGTTCGCTCGCTGTCAGATCCATACTAAAAATGTCAGTTAAAACCTGAACTGAGTCGGAATTGAATCGCATTAAGACGTCATGTTACCATGTGGCCCTACCGTTGTCTCTCAATCAGCCACATTACTATACGTAAGGTATATCACTCGGTTTTCGGTGACTGAGTTTGGCAAGACTTTATAATTAAACATAAAATGTAAAACAGCACGTTCGGTACTTGTAATTAAAGTTAAATAACGTCCAATACTTAATATTCAAGCTGCAATTCAACGTTATTTCCCAACAGTGACTGCAGCATTAATTAATTTTCGCTAACGACGCCCGCAGTCAGATATCCTCGCTGAAATCACTTTCATGACTTTCCGACTTCTTGCTTATAGATAACTTGTAAGCGTTCGCATAAGTTTAGCTCGAACCGAGCTCCGTTTGTGGGCAGAATGACCTTTTGCGAGACCTGGGGCTTTTCGAAAGTAAATACTATTCGAGCGGAGTGATAAACTGTGCTGATTTTGAAATACGAATAAAGTAGAAAATTATAGGTTAAAATTGCGATCTAACAGAATTTGGTTTTTCCATTAAGAACTAGATCAATAAAATTAATAATTACGCAATACTTGTTTGTGTCTTTGTACGAACACAAATCGACACCAAACTTTTGCCAAAAATAAATTTGAGAACAGAGGTCTTATTGTCTAGCGCGCACGCCCGCGATCGCATTCACCATTTTCTACCCTCATCCTTTATCGTTTGACAGAAAGAAATGGTTTACGCGATTGTGATTCAAAGTGCGTTAGCGTTAGACAATGAGGCCTTAGAAGCTGTGTGGCAAAAGGTTTGATAAACTTAAACAATTACCTAAGAATACAGTCCATGATTTGTACACATTTTCTTGTTTTTAATTGTAAATTTATAAGAAGGCTTATATTTTTTTTCTCGCGATTATAAACAAGATTTAAATGTGTACTATAGAGCTGCCTTGAGGAGGCACTTATTAAAAACGGGAAGGTGTAGCTGTAGCTATTCCAAACTATAAAAGAAAATGCACTTTAGATTGATACTTTATAATATTTTCGAGCTACTCAAACCATACATCTGCTTCCCGGCCATAAAGATTAAAAATCGGTCTTCTCGGCTAATTGCGGCTTCGTAGAACGTTGTCTTGCTCAAACTTACGTGACGGCAATTGTCTCTTTCCAAAGACCGAAGTGCAATCTATATCGTCGGGCACTGTAAGCGAAAATGTGGTCTAAGATGAGGCACGCTTGCCTAACAAATGCCACACGGCCGCATTGTACTGTAGTCAGACAAAACATACGTTTTCTTTGCTATAGCAGAAGCTTTTCTACTAATATGGGTTTCTCAAGAAAAAAAATGCGAAAATAAACTTTCTATATAGGTAGTCACTTTGTAACCAAACCACTTTTACAGACAATTAAGACAAACTACCCGCAGAGGTGCGTAATTGAAAATAGCTCGTTTTCATCGTTTCGGCGCATTAAGGATTGCTTCTTTATGACCCAATTTTTCACATCGCCCCTCTTCATTTTGTGCGATCTTCCTTCGATTTAATATTCCACTTTTTATGGTTTAAAATGATTTATTAGCGGTGGAAGCGGCACGTCGATATGCGGATTACTAAAATAGGTTATTGGGCTACAACTTCATATTTGATGTGTTAAAGCTATTGTGCTATAAGGTTCTCAACTTTTACATTGTTCTAAACTTTCAAATCGAATTTGACCCACTTCTAGTGATGGATTGATTTAAAATATGTACGAGTAAAATTGATGACACATTTGTAATATTTTTTTTAATACGTGGTTGTAAGTTCTATTGTAAAAGCCTGGAGCTGGTATATTCGTAACTTATAGGTTTTAATTGTCCTCGTCACCAGATATTCTTTTATACAGACTTTTTAATACATTCGAAACGTCGCTGCTTTTATATTTATGACGAATTGCGTGTTCCGATGTTATTAATCTTGTCTAGTGTAACGAATTGATTGAAATTTAATGCTGCTCCGAAATATTTGAGAACCTCGCCCGCTACGATATATCTGATGGCGACTGTCCCACGCCAGCTGTTCATTTAATTTTGGGAGCGGATCAGAATACATAATAATTAATAATACATAATTGTAATATTCTGTAAACCTTTTTACTGTTTCGGTTGTTATATGTGGTGTTCAATAAAGAGTTATTGTATTGTATTGTATTGTATAAAGTTTAAAATGTATAATGGGTTAAAATACATAATGGTTCAAAATATATAACGCAATTTTTTGTAAAACTATTAGCTAAATGAACTTTTTTGATATCGTAATCTATAGATTGGTTTAGGTTAGGTTAGGTTTGTTTTATAACAATCCTGTTAATTTGTAACTTTCTGAGAAAATCGCATTATATATTATAAACCATTATGTATTTTAACCCATTATACATTGTAAACTTTATGTATTTTAATACGTACCCTTTAATTTTTTATGTGCCCTTTTAAGATTTTATTTGCTAGTCTTAGTAAGTATTATAATTTAATATTTTCGCATTGAACACAAGACCGGCCCGCATGCCCACTTATGTTAACAAACGCGTACATAAGCTTGGCTTGAAGAAGTGGGCACATGCTACTGTGCTGGAAGTATACAATGCAGATTGTCTATTCATTTCGTGTTACGATTCGCCAAATCGCAATGCGGGCCGCGTGACGACAGTACATTTATTTGTGCACCTGCGAAACTGAATTTGTCGTCGTCGTAAATGGAAATAAAGCAATCCTTCTATTCTTCAATAGAGAAAGTTTCTAGAAAGTTCTTTAGTTCCAGATAAACAATTTCTTGTCTGCTTATTCTAATGTAATCATAACTTAGGCAGAAAGTTGTCTTTATTTTAAATACCGCCACAGGTATATAAAGTTTTAGATGGGTGAAAGTGAAATTTTCTACTAAACTTTGGCAACAAGAGATGAAAAGTTTGGAGACATCAATTATTAGGTACTTTTCAATGTTTGAACTTGGGCTGTGCATTCTTAAATTTTTGATTCCCATTCGTACAGTTCTTTGTAGGATACCTAGTCTTGACGTGGTAGTGGTGGTTACGAAGCACGTCGAGCTGCCACGCCACTTTTCCCAGGCTGTTGCTTTTCTGGTGCATGTGTTGAGGAAAGTGTTTACTAGGTTATTATTAGATCAGAGTAGCACAGCGGGTTAACGCCAATTCCCACAAGTCTTTCTACAGCATGCTCACCACGTCGAATTACATGTCCGAAGTAGTTTCGTAAGTATCGATGAGAGCCTCTCTTTCACCTTAAGCTTTCCATAGATAGACATTGGACAAGTTTATACGCAGCGTTGTGTTTATTACACCTGTAGAATTCTTTTCCAACGCCACATTTCAATGGAATGGAACTACACATCGTACTAGAGCTGGACTTTGATGGCCTTGCTGATATTCTTCTCCCACCACATCCTCAACTTTTTATTTCTACAGCTACACAAGGTACACCTACAGCAACTTAAAAAGCGTGTTTAACAAATTCCGGGTAACTCCAAGGGTCCTAGGATTAGAAGTTCCGCCACGATTATTCACGGCCGGCAGTGAGATGAGCGATTTCTCAGATCATTGCGCGCTAAAGACGCTTACCGCATAATGATTAATTGGCAACAAACGCAATGTACCGAGTATAAATTCTGCCATCACTGTTGCTTGCACATTGTAACTCTTGATTATTCACTTCAGTCTTAATTATCTATGCCCGGAGATAAAGCGACTATTAGCGTCGACTATAAATGTTGCAAGCGAAATTCTATCTCACTCTTACACTTACGGACGCCACATAAAAGAGGGAGCGCATACTGATTCGCCTGTAGGCGTCTTGCCTAAGAGCCAGCGGTTTAAATGAACGGCTTTCAAACTTTACGCTTACCATTCTACATTAAAGAGGACATCACTAAACTAGTTAAACGCATCTGTAGGCAGTCGTCAATTAATTGCAACCTTCGCGACACGTTTTCATAGACTGAGTTGCTACGGCCGCAGTCCGGCGCACGTGTGTCAGATTAATGGTCAAAACGTGAGGTCTGACCTATTACGGCTTTGGGGTGGATATTAGAATGAGTTGCGAACTTTAAAATTGAGAGGAGATTTTATTTTGCGGCTGGCAACACAAGTATTTTCTTACAGCTGGCGATTATAGTTCTGCTAAGACGTCAAACTATGGTTCAAAGAATTATTTAGGTGCCTAGATTACTTTTCAGTTTAAAGGGAACATTTGTTGTTTCTTCATTTCGCGACAAAGCTTATAGTTTTCTGAAATATTTGTAGTCATTTTCTTTAAAATAGTAAAAACCAAGTCGCTCCACTCCGTCTTTATGTACGTGTGTACATTAGATCTTAATTAAGCTAGCAATGATTTTAAATTCATCAACACATAGAGTGATACAAGAGATGTATACACAAAGTTTGCTAATCTGTGCATTGCCGGGACGAGCTAATAGTTTTTATTTTTAAAATATAATTATTTAGACTAGATTTCAATTGAAATTTACTTTTTTTTCAATTCCATACCTTATTATATACGACGCTGTATACACTATATTTAACAAAGGAATATAAAATGAAAGATGTCATTTTAGCAGTTCTATCTTTATGACAGCACTGCTATTGATCTTTCATTGAATACAAAGCCCGTCATCTGCTGCACCCGGCAGTTTACGAACTGATTTGCATGACAAAACTCAATAGTTTTAGTCTGCTGCACAGACGTTTTCCGATCAATAGAAATTTATTATTGAAACTGTTTAATTTATTTCTGTAAAGGTATTTTTCGTGTTTGTGTTAAATGATTGGTGATAGTGACCTCAAAGTACAGACGAGGGCATAAAATATCGATACAGCCTTCATGTTAAATATATGTCACCGACCTTTAAAGGTGTATAGACATTTGTCACGTCTTAGTAACTTACAGATATTTATGCCCTTGATTGTGTATTGGCACCGAGCGCGACGACAGCGCCACGTGACAGGCGGCCATTATGGACAATATTGTCACCGCTGTCAACCAAGAAGTAAATATTGTGAAAAATATTAATGAAATCTTGTGTTATTTTACTATATTACAATTCACCGTAACTTTTCAATTTAATACTTGTATCAAATGATAACGTACTTTAAGTAAAATTTTAGAGGTTAGGTAACTTACTTTTTTTTCTTACGGCAAATATCCACTTATTTCTTTGGTCTCGTTTCCACCATGGTCTTGGAAATTGGTAAAATTTACAATCGCTATTCTTCTTGGTGTTATTACAATTCACAACAACACATCTTACCAGGACCATATTTTTATCTCAAAAACGATTAGAAAATGTTTACTGCAATATGGATTTGACAGCTCAAGTCAGCGACAAAAATGACAATTTTAGCCGTAGCGAGCGCTGTGATCGTTTAGGCTACCCCCTCCACCCGCTTTGCACTCTGCCATATGACAGACATTTTAGCAAAGGTAATCGAGCCACCTTGTCCGTGCCAAGGGACAAGTGACGCTTGGCTTCAAATTGACTACTCAATACTACTCATTGCATTTCACCTTGTAATATTATCATCGATGATTGTCGAGTTACGTATTATGTAGGTACCCAAATGATCCTTTATTAAACAAGCCACGTGATGTTATAAAATATCTGAAGCGTAAAATTTAAAATATTCCGACGTGGATCGCGTAAACAAAACAACTTTAAGAAGCGATTAAAAGTTCCCCTGCCCGCTCCGAGAGGCAAAGTTGTGCATGTGAAATTTCCTTATCTTTTGTTCTCTATGTACTTATACATAAGCCGTGGTAGCCTAGTGGTTGACGTAAGGCCTCTCAAGCAGATCGTCGTGGGCTGAACCGCGCTCGTACCTCGTGAATTTTTCGGAACTTACGTGCATAATTACTTCTGAAATTTATCACGAGTCTAGGAAAGCATCGTAAGGAAAATATTGTGAATGTCTTGTGGTACCTCAAGATCCCAATCCACGCCCGCATGAGAGCCAAGTCGTATTCTGAGAGGAGGCCTATCAGAAGTGGTGCCTATGTACAGTGGTGGGGTACGTGTACATAACTATTTACTTATGTAGTCTCTTAATTTTCATGATTTCTCCCAAATATCTGTTCACACGGTACCTAAAGAAGGAATAAAGACGTGATTAATAATAATAATATAATAGCCTTTTTAGTCCGAATTCGCTACAATTTCAATAAGTATGTTGTTGTTGTTGTTATTGTTTATTATTAAATTGTTGCGTAATTCGGCGTGCCTCTTGGCATAGGCCTCCTCCGTGTATTGGAGGGTTTGGGCTATAGTTCCCACGCGCGCCCAGTGCGGATTGGGAACTTCACACACACCATTGAATTTCTTCGCAGATGTCTGCAAGGTTTCCTCGCGATGTTTTCCTTCGCCGAAAAGCTCATGGCAAATTTCAAATATAATTTTCGCTCATAAATCCCGAAAAACACAGAGGTGCGCGCCCGAGATTTGAACCCACGGCGCTCTGATTGAGAGGCTACAGGTCAAACCACTAGGCTACCACGGCTTTTTTAATTTAATATGATAATTTAATGTGATTAATAATATATGAATGTATATAAATACATTGCATTTCGAGAAGTGCTAGAGCAACTCTACATTACGCGCACAGTTAAAACCTTACGACCTCCCCAAAGAGCATGCGCACCCGTGACTTGTAACTACGTGATACTAAAACGTACGGTCATAAACATATGTAAAGCCATTCCTGGTTCTATATGGGAAAATAATGACCGGAGATCCCTTGGCTCCAAACTTTACAGATAAGAAGGACAAGGGACTCAAATCAGTACGGCTGTGTTATCTTTTCATTACGCGAACGTCCTAAGTCAACAAGCTTTTAGCCAGTGGGTGCCAGTGCTTTAATAACCCTCTAATGGAGGCTTAAAAATCAATAGTGGCGAACTTGTGGCCATTTGGTGGTGGCTACATAACCTAATGTTGAAACGCTAAGCAACTAAAACAGCTATAAAAATTGCGTGCGTAATCATTTTAATGGTAGCGTAAGCAATGACGCTATAATTTGTGGTTGAAATGTACCTTTACGTGGCCCCGGGCCGTAAGCAGCAATTTACCGCCCGCAACGCGAACAGAAATTTCCACTTCCTGACTAGGCGAAGACGTAAAATTGCGTACACACCTCGGGCCGTGATACAGAAAGGTTCAAGTCGCATGTTTATCGCCCTCGCCTTTGGCTCGTGCGATATGTTCCAGCGATCTGAGACATTCTTTATTTCAGCACCCTCGGAATGTAATATGTATGTATATTTATACTTCTTTATTGTACATAAAACACAAGAAAAAGATGTATACAGGACAACACACATGCACAAAGGCGAACTTACCCCTGAAAGGGATCTCTTCCAGTTAACCTTTGAACGATTGACAGAACATAAGTATTAAGCAAGAGTAGACACACAGGAAAAGTAAAAGAACCGATCGAAACCTAAAATAATCCTACCATACCATTACACCACCACTACTATACTACTACTTAATTCGTCATTCCATTTCACTATTGAGTCTAGGAGATTAGGAATGACCTTCCTGAATGCAGTTAGACGGCGTATTTTTCTAGCGTAGACAGATAAAATATAATATAAAAAATTATCCGTCTCGCCGAGGCACCGCGACAAAGTCCCAGCAACTAGCTGGCGGTGACTAAGTTATCAATTACCATCGCCACAAAGCCCCGTATGGGTGACTGGATGAAAGGGAGACTGTCAGCTCACACAAAACACTCGCCTACTGACACAGTCCTTTGTCATTTGCATGGAACTCGCATCAATCCAGCGGAAAAAGCTCCACTCGAACCTTAATAAATCATTTTATCTCTTCTAAAGAATGACTAATGAAGACAGTAAGAAATCCAGAGAATGGAAAAAAGATTAAAGTAACAATCTGTTTGAAGAATTTATGCTGGTAAAATAAGGTTACGTAAGTGGAATTAATAAAGTGCTTTGGATCATTGATATTATTAACTTGTGCAGCGTATTTGAAGGAAAATTGCGAATATTTTGAATATGCCCTGAATAAAGGAATACCTACTAAATAATAAAAACCAAATTCAGCCAACTAAACGGGCGTTAAGTGCGACTGTTAAGGGAGAAAATTTAAATAATACGTTATGGGTTTTTCATGGGTGCGAGTCAGAATACATAAAGTTTAAAGTGTATAATGGATTGAAATTCATAATGGTTCAAAATATATATTGCAATGCACTGTGAAACTAGTAGCTAGATGAACTTTTTTGATAGCGTAATCTAGAGCTTGGTTAAGGTTAGGTAAGGTTTATTTTATAACAATCCTCTTAGGTTTCCATTTTAGGAAAAAATTGCATTATACATTTTGAACCATTATGCATTTTAACCCATTGTGCATTTCAAACTTTATGTAATTTAATATTTACCCGTTTTTCATAGCTGTCGGTACAATCAGCATCTGAAATAAGTGGTGGACATATTTTATTTTACACAAGGCACATTGACGTAAAACTTTCTTTTTTGAAAATAAAACAATAAAATGCATAGAATACGTTTAACAACTTATAATTCATTAAAAAATAAATAAAGGTCCGAGTTTACAACTACCATTTAGATATTTAGTTACATACAAACAAATAAACGACATTTGCAGTACCATCCGTCATGGACAAGTAATTAGAAACAAAGAAATGAGGTAAGAATCAAAGTTATTAACGTGTTTACTAAATTTAATAAAGATTAATTTTTTGTTGCATAGTCTTCGTTATTAATGACGGCTCTGCAACGACGTGGCATTGATTCAAGTAATTTCTTAGATTTATCGAGCGGGATCGAGTTTCATGCTTCAACAAAGGCTTCGTAAAGTTCATTTTGACTGCAATTACGTTTAACGAAGACTTTTTTTTCTACGTACCACAATTTTTAATTGGATTTAAATCGGGACTATTTGCAGGCCTGAATGATCCAGGCCACAGACAAATGGTCGTCGGTATAGGGAATCATTGTCTCTTCTAAGATGTTTTTGTATTGAAATTGATCCACTAATACCTTCAATCTTACGGACTGTTTCAACTCCGCAACCAGAAAAACACCCCGATACTTTAATGTTACCTCCGCCATGTTTGAATATGCTCCTCGTGTATTTATAATCAAAAGCATGGTTTATTGGGCGTTTAACGTAGCGTTTGCCGTCTGAATTCACCATATTTATTTTTGTTTCATCTGAGAATAACACTTTTTTCCATTCTGGTACGGTCCAATTAAGATATTTCTTTGCAAATAATAATCGCTTCTCTCGGTGTTGTTTGGTAAGAAGCGGTACCTTTCGAGAAACCCTCCCAAACAATTTAGCTTCCACTAATCTGCGGCGTACCAATTTCGAGGAAAATGTTCCTTGGGTCATCAGGCGAAAAAACTGCATTTCTAATCTCGTTGGAGCCTGTAAACGGGTCTTGTTTAGCTACATGTATTATTTGCAAATCTTCCCGGGGAGACGTTTTCCTTGAACGAGCCTTTCTAACAACACTTTTGGTAGTTCCGTTTCTTTTATGATGAGCAAAAGCGTTTTCTCCACAGAACATTCTAGATGATTAGCGATCTAAATACGAGTATATATAACTCAAAGGTGACTGACTGACTGACTGACATAGTGATCTATCAACGCACAGCCCAAACCACTGGACGGATCGGGCTGAAATTTGGCATGCAGGTAGATGTTATGACTTAGGCATCCGCTAAGAAAGGATTTTGATCAATTCTATCCCCAAGGGGATAAAATAGGGGATGAAAGTTTGTATGAAACTTTGTCAATTTTAAACCGATCGGGCTGAGACTTTGCATGCATAAAGCTACTATGACGTAGGCATCCTCTAAGAACGGATTGCGTTATTTCTGCGGGATAGCGATAAACGAATTCTATGCAGACGAAGTTGCGGGCAACAGCTAGTTCTTTTATAAATCCACTTTCGATCTAAATGTAATTCAGCAATTAATTGCCTAGTTGACTCATCACAACTCTTATTTTTACCCATGTTTAGCAAAACTTCTTATTCACGTAATTCCAACTTAACGTTTAAATGCCGCCGATAATAAAGAAAAAGAGTAGAGAGAGGTTTTTAAAAAAAAATGGAACGGACCATGGATCCTGTTTCTAATTAGTTGTCGAAGCAGCCAGTAATAGAAATTCAACTATCATGATATTTAAACTCTTTTAATATTATTTACATTTATTTAGCTAATTTTTTAATCTTTAATGTACCGTTTTAATGCACTTTTTGTTTACTACAATAAAATGTAATAATTAAAGATAGAACAGATTTCTTATTTTATATTTTATGAGTTTTTTAACTCATTGGCTAACGTTCAATCTAATAATATCTGAGAAATAGGTCACTTAAAAATATTGCGTAGTATTCGGTCAATTCTAGTTGCGATAATAATAAAAATGTGCATATGCAAATGTGTAAATTAAGAATACTATTATTCTAACAAAGTACCAATTCGGAAATATGTCTTATCCTAGCAATATTAATGAAAAACCAAAATATCCGTCTGAGATTCTTCATAAAAAAATATTTTGTCGTGACCGAAGGAATAAAATGATCGGTAAACATTTTTTTAGTATCGGATTTTTGCTAGTATGGGAGTAGGCAAAAAATACCGAAATATATTTAACATTGGTGCCCTAGGGCATTATCGTAGTTTAATATTTACTATAAATATTTGGGATTATCAAATAACGCTGAGAGTAAATAATACTAGAAAATAGGAAACTGGCTTTTGTTAATTTCACACTAATAAGGATAAATGTTATCTTACTCTTAGACGACATCAAAAATGACGAGGTTGTTAAATATGAATTATACCTAAATAATTAAATTATAAGTAAAACATACTAAAGGAAAATTTATAAATTAAAAACTAAAATGCAATTAAATATTATGTAAAATCAGTAGTCAGATACTTATCTAGTGATTTTCATATTATTATGATATCAACAAAACAGCCAATAGTAAAAATCATGAAAGTAAAATCATTTTTAAGAAATACGCCTAAAATCTTCGAAGTTAGCATATATTTCACCCCGATATCCCGCGCACTGGCTGTAATGACCCTTTGCTCGTTCCTCCATTCAATCCGTTTTAAGTGATAATGCCGTTTATCAAATTGAATTAACTTCACTATTAGCATGCCTCAAAGGGAAAACTTAGTCTTGAGGCTCTGATGCAGTAACAACTCACTGTAGGTATCGTTATATGAGCCAGCTCCAAGAAATCGGAATCTGAGTTTGTTTTATCGTATATGTCGGGAAGATAATACTATAATTTATTATCATATTTAGATGGTGCATTGTGAACTTACGTCTTTTATTTCTAGTTGTTTATATAGTATAAACTTCCCGCAGACAGCCTAAAAAATATATCAGTTTCATATATTATTAAACTAGCTGTTGCCCGCGACTTCGTCCGCGTGTGTTTTTGTGATACTTACGGCTTTTCTCGATATCAAAATTATTATTATGACTATTAACTTCGTTTCATGAACCACTGAAAGTATGTACGAAACTATACTTTTAGAATTACGTCATGAAAATAATAATTTGCGACACGGAATCTTGAAAAAAAATCAAGTGCAAACTGGTTAATGACTCGTCACATTTATTTATACTTTATTTTACAAATAGTTTTATTTATAGTTTTGTTTATAGTTTCTTTATTCAAAAAAGCTAAGTACAGTTTTAATTACATCACTATTAATTTCGCCAAACTATGACGCTTATTGGCGAATACTGCGCTCACTTTAACGATATTTGTACCCTGATTAATTTAAAAAATTAAATATATTCTAACCAAATAATACATAAATGTTTACCTGTTTTTACCACGACTAACAATTCATTTACTAATCCGTTTTAATTAATATTTTGCGACTCAATTTTTTCTAGCAGAAGCTTTTTTAATTTATTTTCTTGGTTTAAGTAGGTACGTAATTACAGATTATTAACACTTATTATCATTCTACAAATTAATTACCTACAGGGGCCTTGCCATAGTTGCCATGATGTCTTAATGCGATTCAGTTTAGGTTCGCTCGCTGTCAGATTCATACTAAAAGCACCAACTTTTCACAATAAAATTCTGACATGTTCGTAGCGCAGGCGTAAACGCGCCCTTTGATTTTGCTTTTTATAGGCAAAGGTACCAAGAACATACAGCCAAGCATTTCACGCCGCCCTCATATTAATATCAGGCTATCAAATAAGAGTGCGTTCAAAAACCGAACGCGTTGTGAATAATTGCGCAATAAATAAAAACAAAAGTAACGGTATTGCATATTGAACTTTAGGTGTTAGGTAAAGAACACAATTTAGGACGCCAATTTAGGTTGATTTAGGTTTGACAAAAATCTCTTCGTTGAAAAAATGCCTGTACAGCATGTAATTATTATATTAATGTTTTTTCACAATTGACACGCTTTTCCGGCTATATGTCTTATGTACATTTGTATCTATCTATTTTCTTCGTAGTATTATTATGTTTGTAACTATTACCAACTACTTATACCGAGGAAAGCTGATTTTCTTGAGTTCCGCTATTTTGTGCGTAATCACCTCAAAAATCAAATTTCAAGAAAACTGAGAAATTATATTTACCTGTATTAAATTGGAAGTATTATGTAGTAACTTTAAAAGGTTACACTTCATTGGCTTTTATTGTATAGGTGTATGAAGTTAATTAATTTTAAACACAAAACCCTCTTTTTTGCATCTCTGGATAAGATTTAAAAAAAATGCTAAAACAGGTATTTCTTTATTTTTATTACTAAGCATTTATTCTGAGTTTCATGATTCTAGAACAATCTAATTTTCTTTTTTCATACAAACTTTAACCCCCCTTTTCACCCCCTTTTTCCAAAATTTTCCAAAAGTTTCTGTAGCCTATATCCTATTCTGAATTAATTGGAATCGATTTGTGAACATTTCATTAATATCCGTTCAGTAGTTTTTACGTGATGCTCAGTCAAACAAACAAACAAACAAACAAACAAAAATTTTAAAAATGGTTTTAATATGTTCAGTTACCGATTTTAAGTCACCCTGGTCGGTTTTTTTTTTTAAATCTTCAATGTACAGATTTTTTGGTCTCAACGATTTTATTATATGTATAGACACATACTAGTATCCTTGTAGGTTAGTTTCTTCCTACATAAAAGAACTTGTGACGTTATTCTTTCTTTCCGGTGGACCTAGCTTTTTATTCTTCATAGCTCGGGCATGCACTGTAGATGTGCGCACGTAGCTTACCAACTAAAGAGCGAAGAAACACAGTGAGCGACTAGTAAAATGGCGAGTTCTGAACAGTTAACACGAGAAAATTTATTATGTTTGTTGGTTGCTATTTTCGTCTTTGTTCAGACTGGCACAGGACAAAACGATGCTCCGAACGACGAGCGAGAAAATGGAAAGTTTTAACTTGAGTTTCGATTTTCCATCACAGCTTTTTATGCTTCACGGTTGGTTCGTGCCACTCTGAAAACAATAAAGTTGTGAAACTTAACGAGATCGCCTGAACGGGAATTGTTCATATTTGCACAAAACCATCGCGCCGTGTAAATAAACTGTCGGCGGCTGCCGGACAAATGCATAATACCGTCACGGAATAGGTACACGCTGCTGAATGCAGATAAAATATTGAAGCCGCTTACACGAAACAGTTTTTATGTTTCGTTAGCAACACAATAAATGCAACTGTTTTCAATGATATCATATCGTTGTGAAGAACTGGATAAAAAATGGAGCTTTAAGAAAGTAACATACGTTATAATACCAGTCCTATGAGTCGTAGCAAAAGGCAAAAGTGACAGATAAAAACAAAGTAAGTAATTTTGAAAAGTGATTTTAACCTATCTATGGGGTTCATAATATTTCAATGTTAAACGTTATGGGTTTAGGCTTGCTTGAGACTGGAACCGCGCGACAAAATTAAATATTATGTGTGTTGTGACCTATAATATTGTGCGCAAATACTATATGAAAATCCGTTCAGTAGTTTTTGAGTTACAGCAAACAGACAACCGCTACGGAGGACTTTATTTTGTAACATGTAGTGGTACTGATACGCTTCATAAATAATTACATTTTCATAAATAAAACGGTGATTCGGCAAGGATGCACGAGAGGCCAATTTCATTATGCAAATTTATATGAAACGTACGAAGAGCGAACCTCACAAAGCACTAATTGATGAGCAAATTAACATGTTAATATAATACCATCTGTGCGAACTACACCTAAATAATTATACATAGCTACCCATTCATGCACCTGCATTTATTTAATATTATTATAAGCCAAAGTTTAAAGTTACTTTTGTTTCAAGGATTAAAACCTCTAAAAGAAACGCTTGATACAGAAATTAGGTTAAATGTTTTCTAAAACTGGGGTGTAAATTGAAATCCGTCAACACATTGTTTCAATATTCGTATTTAGAACCATAATATACCAATACTAGCTTTTGCCCGCGGCTTCGCACGCGTGAACCGTGAGCGTTTCAAAGAAGCTAGCAATCAAGCAAGCGAGCAACCAAACCTGCAAGCTTTCAAGCATGCATGCAAGCATGTAAGTATGCTAGCAAGCATGCAAGCCTTCAAGCATGTAAGTACTCACAGACCACAGGTCACAAACCACTTTAAAACTTTTTTGGTTTATAGTATAGCTAAATAAAAGATACGTAGGTAAGTACGGTCAAGTGCAAAAATAAGTATCGATACGAACTTTTCAAAAATATGTCCCACGACCTTATTACGCTGGTGAAAGAGCGTATGGTACTTATTTTTGAAACTTTGACTAGATACATATTATTATACTTGACTGTACACAACTTACCCTAACTAGCGTAACCTGACATAAAAGGTATTCAGGCAATGAAAGTTGCCGTCACTGTTTGTGCCATGCTCACCATTTCGTAGGGTGTACACATTTACTTGTTTGTTGCGAACAACAAAAAAAAAGTTCATGTTTGAAAAATTGCACTTCTCTCTTGCTCTTGTTGTTGTTATTAGTTTTTTTTTTTTTTTTTTTTTTTAATTAGCTTCGCGCTCTTGGCGCATTTAGCCAAACGGGGAAACGGAATTAAGAAACGTAAAAACAGAAGGATCGGAATTTGGAAAAAAAGGAGACGAAAAGATCAGGAAGGGTTAAAGATAAATAAAAATACTTATAATTTAATATTGTTGTCGGATAGGAATGAATATAATACTTTAAATATATACAAAGACTTGTCATTTATGACAAGAAGGGGTGGGACAGATATAGGAAAAGGAACGCCAAGAAGTGACAGTTGTTGAAAGAAGGAATAACGATCATAAAGAGGGCAGGCGAAAAGTATATGATTGAGGTCACTGGAAAGAGCTCCACACTCACATGTTGAGCTATCAACAATTCCCAATCTTGCAAGATGTTCGGGTGTGCATACATGTCCAATCCTCATGCGAGATATCATGCTTGTTGCAGTCTTGGAAAGTGAGATTTTTGAGAACCAGGGCTTGGCAGGGATTTTAGGTTGGATATCACGATAACGCAAACCAGTTCTTACACCAGGGGCGGCCCAGAGCTGGCTCCATGCCTCATGTAAGTATGTCTTTGGAAGGGCTAGGAGATCCTCCGCAATATTTTTGTATGGATGGAGATCACCGCAATCAATGGCTTCACGAGCTACCCGGTCCACGCTCTCATTACCCTTAATACCCCTGTGCCCAGGGATCCAAGCAAAGGAAACCACATATCCATTCTGGTGACATTTATATAGTAAGCTCCGCAGTTTATAAACATGTGGATTGTAAGATTTTGCTTTAAAAGGAAATTTAGAAATAGCCTGTAATGAACTCAGCGAATCTGAGAATATTACACAATTTTTAAGTTTCATTAAAAGGATATATTCTACTGCTTTCAGGATGCCGAAACACTCTCCAGTGTACACGGAAGACTCCGGTGGCAGTTTTATTTTTTGTACAATGTTATACTGAGAGTGCAGAATACCAACACCAACACACCCATTTGGAGAGACCTTCGAAGCATCTGTGTAAATATGTTGGGCATCCCGAGCATCTGATTCTGTTCCAATGAAACCCAAAAACTGGCGGTTATGTTCCACATCATTCTTAGAGATACCTGTTTTTAAGATGGACGGAACAAGAGTTAAAGATTCATATTCATACAGATAAATGAGTAGTGTTGACGAATTGAATGTGGGAGCTAAAATAGATTTAAATCTGTCAAAGCTTCTAATCAAACATGGAGTGTTCTTATGTTTCCAATAACTTGATGAAGATATTTGCATTGATAAGCGAGAGAGAATGGACCAGAGCTGATGATTGGATAACTGAGCACAACGAAAAAGATATCGATCACTAAGATATTGACGCCGTAAATAGAGAGGAGGATCGACACACTCCACTTGAAGTGCATTAATTGGACTGGATTTCATGGCTCCACAGATAATTCTAAGAGCTTTAGACTGGACACTATTCAATTTCTTGAAACCAGCAGCACTTCCAGGTTCTAGTAAAAAAGTACCATAGTCTAAAATACTCCTTACCAATGCATTATATAATAACTTTAGGCTTAAAGGATGTGCACCCCACCAAACTCCAGATACGCATCTCAGAATGTTAATGTTTTTTTCACATTTTGCAACTACATAGTCACAGTGAGCAAGACCAGATAATTTGCTATCTAATATAACTCCTAAAAATTTCATTTGATTTTTAATTGGAATGACATGACTACCAAATTTAACATTAATTGGGGGAGGGAGCCTTTTTCTTGTAAATAAAACAACTGCACTTTTAGACACAGAAAGCTCCAAACCATTGGAATCTAACCATATCTTTAATAAACTTAAAGAAGAAGTGAGACTATTACTTGCTTGTTCAATGGAGCTGTTAGTTGAGTATAATAGTAAATCATCAGCATACTGTAATACAGAGACTGATTCATTTAAAGATGATTCTAAGTCAAATGTATAAATATTATATAGCAAAGGGCTCAGTACCGAACCTTGTGGAAGTCCTCGCCACACTGAACGGGTGATTCGATTCTTGTCATCTAGTAAAATACTAATGGATCTTTCTGCCAATAAATTAATAATGAAATTAGTTAAAAATATAGGTACACCTAACCTGTAGAGTTTATCCCTCAGTACTGGAACTAGCACATTATCATATGCAGAACTAATATCAAGGAAAGCAGCTGTTACTGACTCATTTTTTGAGAATTCTAATCGGATATTGGATGTTATTATCGCCAGACTGTCATGACAAGACCGGCCTTTGCGAAAGCCGAATTGACTTGGAGCCAGTAGCTGTTTGCTTTCCATGAAAAATTCTAGTCTGTTTTTGATCATGTGTTCTGCCACTTTGGCAAACACAGAAGAGAGAGCAACTGGGCGATAAGAGGAAACATCTCCAACTGGTTTACAGGGCTTGAGTATAGGAATTACAATTTGGGATCTCCATGCCTCCGGAACAATTCCAGTAAACATAACTGTATTTATGATATTAAGGAAATAAGAAAGAATATTATCACTAACATTTGAAAGGAAAGAATATGGAACACCATCCTCTCCTGGTGCAGAATCCTTTAGATTGACTAAAATACCTTTTAACTCTTCCATTTGGAAGGGAGAATCGAGACCATATTGGGGAGTAATATTGGGAATGGTGGGAGGTTGAAAAACATACTCTTCAGGGACTGATGCAGGAGCTAACCGGTCCATAAACTGTTGAGCTAGGTTAGGAGGAAGAATTCGCCTAGGGGAATCGTTAAATGCAGATCTAAATCTTTTTACATTATTCCACACTAAAGAAGGCTTTACACTCGGAGAGAGTGATGCGCAAAATTGCTTCCATCCTTCATATTTTTTCTTACGCAACAACTTCTTGGTATCCCGCGCAACCTGCATGTATAATTCAAAGTTTTCATTCGTCATTGAGTGGCGATAACGTCTTTCAGCCTCCCTCCGATTTTTAATTGACTGGGAACATTCATGGTCCCACCAAGGTGGAGAAGGAATTTTACCTACTGCACTATTTTTAACAGGAAAGCTTTCATCAGCTGCTTCAGTAATTATCTTTGCCAGGGCAGCCGAGGAAGCAACTACGTCGCTCTCATCAATATTAGGAAGATTAGATACTCTCATTTCAACACAGTTTGTAAACATTTTCTAGTCTGCATTACTTAAATTGTACTTTAGCATGGGACTAGGCTTTGGATGTAACATAATACTAAAAGAAAAGGAAATTAAAATTGGAAAGTGATCACTGCCATATGATGAGTCCAATGTTTGCCAGGATACAGATGATGATAGTTGTGCCGAACAAATGGATAAGTCCACCACGCTAGCTGACTCCAATGGGCCAGTTCGCCTAGTGGGGCAGCCATTATTGAGAACACACAAGTTATGATTATCCAAAATATCTAAAATTTGTTCTCCATGACAACTAGAGACTGAGCTACCCCAAGAGCGATGCTGGGAATTAAAATCCCCTAGAATTAAGATGGGCTTAGGGAGGGAAGATATTATTTGTTCCAGCTCATAAAATATTATTGATGATGGATGAGGAATATATACAGATATGATACAAATGTTATTTACAATGGCAGCAACAATGGACCATTCATTGTTGCTGTGTGATGGAGTAGGAATTGATGAAAATGTTACATTATTCCTAATGAGTAATGCTACTCCACCATACCCATCGGGCCGGTCCTCTCGGAAACATGAGTAGCCGGAGACTCTAAACTGAGCTCCCGGTTTGAGCCATGTCTCCGAGAGGGCAAGAACGAAGGGATTAAACTTATTTATAAGATAGATTAGGTCATGTTTTTTACTAATTACACTTCGACAATTCCACTGAACAATCTTGTCCATTTTGTATTAAAGTAGCAGCAAGTGCTTCAATCAAGGGGGCAACGTGGAACGATGAAACTAGGTTAGATTTGGTTAATAACGTAATTAAAGCCACTATAGCCTCAGCTACAGATTGAGTTTGCAATTCAGAATTATTTGAATCCTTCAGAGCGCAACCATTGGTTGGAGCCGGAATAGTGTATTCCTTTAACAGAGCATTATGTGCAGCTTGATCATAGCCTTTACTGGTTCTAATTTGAGGGCCACGAGGTTTAACAAACACTGTTTTTCGGTATGATTGGTTAAATGTATTTTGGCTAGTTCCTTGTCCATTACTATTGCGATATGTTTGTTGTGGTGTAGGTTGGTGAGGTGAGGGATTTGACTGAAAAAGAACATCTGCAAAAGATTTAGATACTGGCGGATGAAGCTTTGCAGCTTCACCATACGAAACGCAGCTATTAGCCATAGTCACTTTAATATCTTTTTGTCTTTTGTGTTCTGGACATGATCTATTTATTGCGAAATGAGAACCATTGCACATAAAGCAGAATGCATTGTCTTCCACCACAGAGCAAGTCTCAGCCGTATGCATTTGACCACATTTGTAGCATTGAGGCTTCGATCTACAGTTAGTTTTGGTGTGTCCAAACTTACAACAGCTGAAACATTGTACTGTGGGGAAAATATACAGCTCTACTGGGATGGCATTGTAGCATGAAAACACGCGCTTGGGCAATTGTTGTCCGTCAAAAGTCAAGACGACTGTTTCTGAGGGTAGCCATCTAACTAAATCGTTTTCAGTGACCCTTCTGTTGAGTCTTCTCGCCTTTACTACCTTTCCGCACCCGATGGGCACCGAAATATTTGTCAATATTTCCTCCTCAGACCACTGTGCAGGTATACCTCTAATTAGGCCCATCCGAGTAATTGAGAACGAAGGAATGTATGCATTAAGGTTCTCAGTCTCCAATCGAGCATCGGTAATGAACGCATTAGCATCGATCATGTTGGAAAAAGCCATTGATATACGAGTGCGACCAATGCGCTTTACGCTACCATTAATAATGTTTCGTATATTGTTTTTCATTAAAAACTTTCCGAATGATACCGGGTGTAAGGACGAGTTTACATCAGTTTTTTTAATTTGTACGTGAATAGTAAACGGACTGACATCCGTACTATTAAAAAAATCTCTGCCAATCCCTGGAGCTTTATCTTTTCCTATGTTAATCTCCTGTCTGTCCGGAATTACTGGAATGCTTTGTACTGTACAATCACATTCATAGCCACCGCCATTATTCTTTTTCCTTTTTTTATTACACATCTTGCATATTTTTTTTTGGCCTTTTAATACCCTTTTACGATCGCTAACACTAAACGACGTAGAGGCATCGGTGTCCATATCCGAGTCAACAACTACATTATAACCCACCTGGAGGTTCGCACCTCCAGGATCTGGGGGTTCTTTATCCCCCATTGGGAAAGAATATAAAAATGTAAAACTTACCTAATCCGACGTATTTACAAGCACTATATACAACAATAAATATAAACTAGAAAAGAGGGAAACAAAATATATACAGAACCGTCACCTAACTGATCTTTGAACTAATTAAATTATTTATCTAAAAAAGAAAACCAGAAAACACAACCGCCGCGTTTCACGTTTCCCGCGCTTTTTTTCTTGTTATTAGTTATTTTATTTTAAATTTTTAAACAGTCATGAATAGTGCCAAACTATCTTTGTTTATTCTCAGGGATAGACAAAGGAATTAGAGTCCACACAGCCATGTCATATAGATTAGCTGTAGAATAACGGTAGAATTAATTCAGCTGTAAGTTTTTGTTTGTTTTGTTTTTGTTTTTGGTTGCCCTGAAAACCAACGTCAGACATAGCCTTTGTTTGACACCTGCTGAGCGGTAACCTTTTTGGTGCTTTATAATGTTACTTTGTTTTGTACGGTGTTGGGGACGGAAGGACGTAAGTCAAACACGAGTGCAAGATTCAGACTGTTTATTATTCCCAGCTGATCTACCCACATGCATTAAATATAATCTACCCACAACTCCCCTTTAAAGAAAATTATAACAAAGAAAAATACTTCTCAAATTACCATGCATGGATTGAAATTACAATATAGCTTTTTTTTTTTTTTTTTTAAACAAATGTGTACATATTAGGTATTATCATTTTGAGTGATATATTTATAACTAAATATACTCAAATATTCCGTATCAAGTTTAAATTTAATAATTATTAAATAATATGTATAGGTACCTCCAAGTATTCAGCACTACTTTTACTAACCATTCTAAATTTACTGTACATTCTATTTGTTTTAAATACAGTATATCTGTGTATGTAGGTACCTTACTTTGTTAATTAGGATTAGTTACAAGTTGTAAATGGCTTTAACTTCATCACGTTGAGTCGAAGCCCCACCGATCAGGTCTCCACACCACCCTGCCAGAAGAAGTAACATATGGGTCAGGTCTGGTGAGCGGCGGGTGGATGCGACGCCCGCGACTTACAGTTGGTGGGTCCTGGACGGTGATATCATCGTAAGAGTACTCTAGTGGTGTACTCGAATTATTAGTCTGTACATTGTTGCTGCTATCAATAAGTAAATGTCGACGATTCCTAATTAAATTGCCTCCATCATCTAATTGCACGGAATAAGACCGAATTCCTACTAACTTTTTCACCACTGCACTGATCCATTGTTTATTAACGCGTACCTTCACTCTTTGTCCAACTGTTAACTTAGCCATGTCCCTAGCTCCTTTATCGTATTGTTCCTTTTGACATTGTTGGCGATCATTTAGAGCATTTTTAACATTAGTAGGTATTTTGGGTTTAAGTAGACGGGGGGCGCATGGCACTATGCTTCTTAATTTCCTATTATTTAACAGCTCCGCTGGTGAAGGTAATGTGTTGCTAATCGGTGTATTTAAATACTCTATTAAAGCCAGCCTAAAGTCGGACCCACCTAAACGTGTTTTTCTTAAAATATTTTTGATTAACTGGACAGCCCGTTCTGATTGGCCATTGGACTGGGCATAGCGCGGTGACGACGTTACATGTTCGAAACACCATTCGCGCGCGAAACTTTTAAAAATACTTGAACTGTACTCAGGGCCGTTATCAGACATAACAATGTCAGGAATGCCGTGCCTACTGAATATTTGTTTAAGGTTGTTAATTATTTCGTCCGAAGTCAGTGTATTCAATTTATTTGCTTCAATAAATTTACTGTAGTAGTCCACTACCAATAAATATTTTTCGCCATTGAAATGAAAACAATCCGTCCCAATTTTGGACCATGCTCTATTAGGGATATCGTGAGATATCATTGTTTCTTTATTGTTTTCATTTTTATATGTTAAACAAACACCGCACTTTGTTATGTAATCCTCTAATTGACTATTTATGTTCGGCCAAAATATTGTTTCACGCACACGTTGCTTGCATTTTTCTACCCCCAAGTGACCAATATGTACCCTTTTAAGCATTTCATTTCGCATCAATTTAGGAACTACTACTCTGTTACCCTTCCACAATATATCGTACGAAATAAACAAATCATCTTTATAACTCCAATAGGGCTTTGTACTATCCATGCAGTTATGTTTATGCTCAGGCCATCCATTTTTTATATACTGCGCAACAGATTGCAACTCCGCATCATTTTTTGTGTGCTTTTGCAACTGTATGAAGTGCGTGTCCGTGAGAGGGTTACTCGCGACGACAGCGCATACCTGCGCCTGCGCAGCGATATGCTCGCGCGGATCGGTTGCTACGCTATCCTTAGGATTTGGTTCGACGGCGCGCGATAAAGTATCTGCGATATACAAATATTTACCTGGTTTATATACCATCTTAAATGTATACAGTTGTAAACGTAGAAGCATTCTCTGTAATCTGGCAGGTGCGTCTGCAATAGGCTTACATATAATATTAACTAATGGTTTATGATCTGTTTCAACTACAACGTCACTTTTACCATAAATATATGCATAAAATTTTTCACACGCATGTATACACGCACGCAAGTAATTCCTTTTCTATTTGTGCATAATTTTGTTCAGCCTTCGTTAGGGACCTAGACGCATAGCTCACAGGCAGACCATTTTGTAGCAGGCACACTCCCAGACCATTCTTACTCGAATCCACAGAAATAACTACAGGTTTACTTACATCATAGTACTGTAACACCGGTACCTCTGTGAGGCACTTTTTAAGACTGTCAAAGGCCTGTTGATGGGAACTTTCCCAATGCCACTCTATATCTTTTTTAAGCAATTGTCTGAGGTGATGGGTTTTGTCAGACATGTTTTTCACGAACTTTCCAACATAATTAACAAGACCCAAAAACCGTTCCAGATCTTTATAATTCTCTGGATTAGGCATGTTTTTAATAGCGGACGTGTGTGACTCATCGGGGTAAATACCATCCTGCGTTATTTTATGTCCGAGATATTTAATTTCGGACAAGGCAAATTTACACTTGTTTATGTTTAACTTTAAGTTTATTTTGCGACACCTGTCTAACACTCTCCTGAGACACGAATCGTGTTCCTCTCTAGTACGGCCGTATATTAGCAAATCATCAACAAATAAACTAATGCCTCCCCCCAAATCGTCAAAACACTCGAATAATTTTTTATGGAATACTTCTGACGCCGATGTGATTCCATAAGGAAGTCTAAGAAATTTATATCTACCGAACGCCGTATTGAAAGTGCACAAGTTTGTGCTCTCTGGGCTTAAACGTAACTGCCAAAACCCATTCTTTGCGTCCAGCGTGCTAAAAAATTTTGCTCCTGATAAATTTGCCGTTATTTCGTCTAGAGTTGGTAATCGATAATGTTCACGTTTGATGGCATTGTTTAGGTCTTTGGGATCTAAACAAATACGCAAATCTCCATTAGGTTTCCTCACGACCGTCATACTGTTGACCCAGTCGGTTGGGCCTTCTACTTTGGCAATAATTTTTTGTTTTTCCATTTCGTCTAGTTTCAGTTTTATCTTATCTTTAAGTGCCACTGGTAGCTTCCTAGGAGCGTGTACTACAGGTCGCACGCTGTCATCCGTGCATATCCTGTACTCTCCCGGCATACAGCCGATTCCCTCGAAAACATCGGCATATTCATTTAATATTACTGACTTTATATCACAATGGCTACTTGTGTGCAATGTACCAATTAGTTTTACCAAATTTAGCTCCTGACACGACTGTCGTCCTAAAATCGGAGGCGAATCTACGTCGGCTATTAAAAACTCTAAAATATAATCAACATTTTTGTGCTTTAGCTTAAGATAACAGCTACCTAGTACTTTGATATCACCTCCAGAATAACCACGTAACTTAATCGATGTCTTTATTAGATCTTGTTCCGTTAAACTTAATTCCTGTAAATATTTACTAGGTAAAACGTTCGCATCCGCGCCCGTATCAATTTTAAAAGATATATTTGTTTTATTTATATAAACAGTTACAGACCAGTCACTATCGTTCTGATTAAAATAATAGATTACCTGATCGGTAGTCTCAGTCTGCAGTTCATACACCTTACATACTCGTGAGAAGTGATTGAGCCTGTTGCACCGCAAGCACCTTCTCCCGTAAGCTGGACACCTTTGCTGGTTTAAATGATTCATTCCGCACATGTTGCAACTCGCATGATCACGCGTCGGATGATAAGGAACCGGTCGTCGAACAGCTGACGCGGCGGAATGCGCCGGCGAAGGCGCGTGTACGGAAGGCGGCGGCCGGGAGCCTTGCGCCCCGCGCCAGCTTCTGCCATTTCCTCTGCCTCTGCTCGGTGCTGCCCCGCGTCGAGACACAAAATATGCATAATTTAACTGTTGCTCATCATCTTCATCTGTTCGATTGCTACCGACGTAATATAAATGTTGTTCTGTTCCCTCCTTCTTTATTGTGCCTGCTTGCATTCTTGACATCTGAGCGATATTACAGATTTCTACCGACTTTTGCAGTGTTAAGTTCGGTTCCCGTAAAAGACGTTCTCTCATAGCACTATCTATAATTCCACATATTAATCTGTCTCGCACTAAATCGTCACATAGGTCCTTAAATTCGCACTTGACCGCAATTTTCTTCAATTCAAACGAATATTGTTCAATTGATTCGTTTTCATTTTGATTCCGTGTGAAGAAACAATGTCTTTGTACAGTGATATTCTTTTTAGATAAGAAAAATGTATCAAATTTTTTTAATGCACTGTTTAAATCTACCGGCTTTTCTTGAAATTGTTGGTACACTTCTCGCCCTTGCTCACCGATGACATGTAAAAGTATATTAATTTGCACCTTTGCGTCTTTTTTCGTCAATTCGCACGCCTCAAAATAAATTTCAAACGAAGTTCTCCATTTTTCCCAGTCTTTAGATACGTTACCCAAAGTAACATTCTCGAGATTGTTCACAAAGGTAAATGGCGGCGGTGGTGGTAATACTGATTCCATCTTTGCACAAAAATATCGTCTCACTGATACTGCACTCTAAAACGCTCGATGCTCTACGTAATCACTGCATAATTTACGTAACATTTAAAACAAAAATAGGTAATTGATTCCGAGCTGCGCCATGTTGGGGACGGAAGGACGTAAGTCAAACACGAGTGCAAGATTCAGACTGTTTATTATTCCCAGCTGATCTACCCACATGCATTAAATATAATCTACCCACATACGGTAGTTGTTTTTTTGGATTATGCACCAAATAAACCTTTTTCTTTCTTTGTTTCTTTCAAAACCCGAATAATTATTATATTTAAACACAGGAAGCATGCTAGTGACAGATTCACTGTGATGTTCAACTGTTTCAATTATCGTTATTGATAGAATAGCACGAAATTGCATAATATCGTTGATGCCACGACAGCAGAGACTATGATCCCAAACAATTATCTAGAAATTATATTATTAGAGCGAACAAATGCCGCATTTAAAGGAATAATAGAAATTGAAATGTGATTGAGAAATGGAATAAATTTATGCGAATGATACCTATAAAGAAAAATTACCGAAATCTTTATTGCCTGCTGAAAATTTGAAAATTCGTTTCGTCCAATTTCGAGTGATTCAAATTAGATTTCTATAGTACTGAAAGTAATCTTGTCGCTCATTTTCTTGTATTTGAAATTCGATCGAGTTCGATGAACTTTGTTCATAGTATGAGATCCCAACTCATAAAGCCGTAACAAAATAGCTTTTTCAAATACTGAAATCTTTTTCTTTGTGTATTTTTTGGTACATGGAATATTGTAAGTACGTATTACAATACGCATAAAAATTGACTAAGTAAAGTAGCAGGGACATTAATATCTTCTTCTTCTTCTTCTTCAGCGTGTAGACGCCCACCGTTGGGCATACGCCTCTCCAATCCGTCTCCATCCCGAACGGTTGCCCGTTTCCCTCTTCCAGACTGGTCCTGCTGTCTCCCTTATGTCATCGGACCATCGGGCAGGTGGTCTGCCTACACTTCTTCTGCCTAGCCGGGGTCTCCAGTCCAGAACTCGCTTGCTCCACCGCTCGTCGTGTCGTCGGCACACATGGCCGGCCCACGCCCACTTTAGCTTGGCGACTCTGTGCCCCACGTCGACCACTTTCGTGCGATTTCTAATGAGCTCGTTCCGGACTCGGTCCCGCAGCGTTATGCCGAGCATGGCTCGCTCCATGTTGCGCTGCGTCACCTTGAGCTCGTGGATCATCCCAGCAGTCAGTGTCCATGTCACATTAATATAAATGGTGTATATTTTGTGAAATATTTTACTTGGGTAGACCCAATCTTTAGTATTACAATAGTATCTAATACAAACACAGTCTGCTTTATTTTCATGATCTAAGTTTTCCATTCCAAGTTGCAAACCTTTTTTCATCAATTTTCAGTGGTCGGATTGACTTGAAATTTGGTATGCTCATGCAGATTGCAAGTATCCACACATATCTACAAAACACACCGTCAGATTTTGTTTTAATTTTTTTAACATTATGTATTATGACGTTTATGATACGACCGACGCATTCACCATACGGCTACACAGCCTATGATAATTCGTTTTGATTTAATAGGGTCCCAAATGATTCTCGCGTCCCGATAATTATCGGAGGTCGTTTAAAGGCCACTCCTGATTTGTACGTCTCTGGAATCGTCGAATAAAGTCGAATGAAGCCTGGAAACGTAAAGGAAATCAAACAACTTTGATTAAAACTCATTTGGCGTTCGAGTGTCAAGCGATACAAAGAATAGATTTAAATTTATGACAGCTGTTAAAACGTATTCCGGGGCGTTGTATTTAAGTGCGCCCTTTGTTAGGAATACAAAGTTGTTTTACAGTTTGATTTAGCTACTCTACCGTTGTTAGTTTGCAGTTATAATGCGAAGATAGTATAATTGTCATAAAACTTCATATTTTCTCCTAAAGAATGTTCGAAAATCACCTTTACTTTACATTTGCTTATTTAAAGTTTGACAAGTACGCTCAGATCAAATAAAAAAAAATTATTTGATCTGAGCAAGTACGATTTCATTTGCTATACCGATAAATACTAAAATCAGAAATGTAACAAATAATACCGAAATTTGACGACCGGATAGCCTAGTGGTTAGTGACCCTGACATGAAGCTAGAGATCCCGGGTTCGAATCCCGGTAGGGGCAGACAGTTGTATGATGAATACGAATGTTTGTGCCCGAGTCATGGATGTTGTATGTATTTAATTATGCATTTATCTACATTATATAAGTATGTTTATCCGTTGCCTGGTACCCATAGTACAAGCTTTGCTTAGTTTGGGGCTAGGTCAATTGGTGTAATTTGTCACAAGATATTTATTTATTTATTTTAATATGGGTAGGTAATGTCGATTCAACCGCTATCAGCATCCTGGCGTATTTATATTGATCAAAACAGCCGCACTAAGCGTAAGGATTTTACTAAAGGAAACAATTTACCCCTACCCCTGTGAGAAAGAGGCTGACGGTAAGTATGTATGTATATTTCAACAGTTTGCCTACGGTACAATATCAATTTATTAAAATAGGATGCTTACTGTACCCCATTTATTCAATACATGCGATATGATAGAAATTTCTATATAAACAAGACAACTATCTATGTATAGTTGAACCAGAAAGTCCTTTACCACCCTAAGGTTCAATGTCAGTTGAACGGCTTAAAACTTCAAATGCTATTTTCACTCACATGTTAATTTGACAATCAGCTTTATTGCATTTTTTCTGATGGAGAAACTGACATAAAAAATATATAATGCACTTTCTTGGTCGACTATGCTTACATAAATACCTAACAGCAGGAACTGCCGGTTGTGACTGAAAGTTCTATCTATTTTAACAAAAGAAACTGTTATTCAACCACAACAAAACTAAAATAGGAACACGGAGTCAAAATAAAAAACAATCAGAACGCCCAAATTAAAAGCCAAAAGAAAATTTTTAAAACGAACTTCTAGAATCGTAAAACTCTTAAACTCATTAAAATTTAAGAAAACGATATTCCCAAGAGCAGATAAAATTTTCGATGGGGACCTTCAGTGGAGTTATCGTTACTCCTGGTAACGATCTCAATTATTGTCGAAACAAAATCTCCTTTCCCAAACTCATTATAAATAACGCCAAGGGTTAATAATAGAGGGAAGGTAAGTCGAATGAAGAATTAGCGTAACCCGGCCAGCTGTGTGACTTTAAACGTACCTAGTTTGTCAATGTATTTGCCCTCTTGGTTGACGCATTCAATCTACCCAGTATCGCTGTTATTTAAGAACAGTGGGGATTGCTTACGACGGTGACTTCCTTGCTCGTTTTCCTTCCATGTTACGTAAAAAATAGTCATTATCATTTTAAGTTTGATCCTATCTGCGGTATGGAATCAACGGCATCGTTCGTCGGGGCTTTTTACGGTCGTAATGTACCTACTTACTTACAGTCGAATATTTCTCAAGTAGGTACTTAAGAACACTTGGGCAAAACTCCACTTCGATGTCTGGAGATTAAACCAACAACCTGTCTCACTGGAATCGAGGGTAAATTAACAACATCAGTTACAAGACAATTTCCAGCATTATTATGGATGGAATTTCATAGAGACGCCCGAAATCGAGGGTTCGAAACCTATTTTACAGCATCGTTAAGGCTTCAAGGGCCTTCAGGGTATCGGGGGTATTAATCTGGGACCACGTTTTTGTGCCGTCGCCGCCTTTATTCGACAACACGAAGTAATTATCAAGAGGTTTGAGTAGATTCTATGATATTAATACAACTTGCAAGGGAGGAAATAATTTATGATTTAAGTCACCGATTTCACCCAAGTCAAGAAGTTTTTTTTAACTAATGTCACAATGTGAAATTTGGTGAGTAACGAAAAATTGGTTCCGTTCCAGTGTTCGTGTTAGAGTAATTCCCGAATAGAGTATTCTCTCGATGTAAACTGCGCTTTACAATGTAATGTGATTATTGTGTATAAATGTATATATACAAGTAAGGTCAACTCTGAAAATATTGTATCTAAGTGGACATCAAAACGCCCAACGAACCCTCCGTGCTGCTTTCACTTAGCAGACTTCTTTGTGAACAAATTATTTTCGTAGAAACTTGATAATTTATGTAACCTAAGGCTTTTGCACTCAAAGGGTGAAGTTTTAACATTTCGCTTGTAAAAGCCCTTGTTTCACGCTTAGTTTGTTGCGGGGGTGCGAGTTTCTATTCCGATGGAGATCACGTCCGATCGGTTTAAAGTTTTATTTGGACGATAACTTTATTGGTGACTGTCCGTCTGCGTCCCGTGGGAAGTTGGCACATTCCAGGATAAAAGTATCCTATGCAAATCAGGGATATAGCCTTCTACAGGGTATCATAAAATTATTCTGAGCTATATCACAAGGTGGTTGGTTTAGCGTGATCGAAGAGTCCTGTTACGTTTTGCGTCGTATTTTTTAGTTCAAAATTGAGTCACTCCTTTGATGTTGTTAAAAGTAGGATATCTTGCTGGCGCGAGGCAGGATAGGGATTTTAGGCTGGAATGCCTTTTTCACGCGGAAGGAACATAATGATAATAATATTTCATTGCATGTTTTAAAAATGTTTGTTTAACATAGTGCAATTGTATTTATATACACTCAAAATAAAAGGTTCCTTTTTAGGCCTCTTTCATAAATCAAAATGTATAAAAAGTCTTCAAACTTAGATAGAAAGCAAATACTCTTTTCTAAAATTGTTGGGCGCTACGGTATTGATATATTTCCATCGACGTAATAAGACTGAGAGGTACTAATAAAACGTAATAAGTTAAAATGAAGGGGTTCCCAGCCTCCCGAGGCTTGAAATAACAGCTAGTGATGTGCTAGACATACTTATTCGTATCCGCAACAATCCGAGGGAACTTAAAAATTCGTAAGTTGTCGTTTATTTTTTGCGGATCTTTTGAAAAGAATTTCAATGACAACTACCTACTAAATTTCTAAACGACACGAAAATTAGAGCACATAGAAAAAACCCGAAAAGTAAAGCTATGGCTGGGAATCGACCCCGGATCCTCATCAATCCGTGACGCGTGGTATACCCCTACACAGCCCATAGCAGGTGGGTGGGTAAGCCTTCGAATTTTTCTATCAGTTACTAGCTGTCACGCGTGACCTTTTTACTATGCGAATTTTTGTCACTAACCGTCACCCGACAAAAATTCGAAGGCTTACCCACCTGGTGTGGGTGGTTTCTTCGTTTAGAAATTTATTTCTAACGGTAAAACCGTAAAAGTAAACATAACAAATCAAGAAGTAAAAAATTATAATTCTTGATTCATTTGATAATAACTACCTTCTAGTAATTGAAAATCCAATGTAACCATGAAAGTAAGGTACATAATGAATAAAATGATTATGATTAACTACATCTACATTTGTAATAATTAGTAACAACAAAATACTAATTCAATTCGAGTTACTTTTTATTCAAATACTAAAAAAAGTTTCACGTCTTTTAACAGCTTAAGTAATACGATTTTGTTTTAATGCTTCAACTCACATGAGTCTTTGGTATATATAAAATGCGAACATTGAATATTAGGGTCACACGTAGCGGCCGCCTCTGAGTTAACTGACTGACAGCATGTGAACTGCAACCCAACTGCAAAATGGCAGTTCGAGTGCGGATCTGCTGCAGTTTGTGTAACTGCATGACAAATACTAACAAACTGTGATGTCCGCTTGCAGTTGCCGTGTAGTTCTGCCAACCGCACACCAACTTCAAGCTGGCTGCACAGTCACAATAGAACTGCAATACAAGTTGTTTTGAATTGTCGTTTTGTAGCTGGGTTGCAGTTCAAATGCTGTCCGTTTGTACAGGCCCTAACGAAATTGAGATCCACAGATATTGGAATTAATAATTCGTATTCGTATCGTATCCCCATCCGTATCCGCGGATGTACATCCAGACAGAACTATCTGGCACATCACTAATAGCAGCTGGCTGCGAGCCAACAACCAGATCCACGGCCTCCGGTGCGGACACTTTAATACCCACAAAACTGTATGAAATTGAAAGAAGACCCTACTTTATAACCCTACCGTGAAAATAAATTTGTGACCTTAATACTCGTTTAGCATGGGTTTTAAAAAAATAAATAATAATTATTAATTATAATTTTATTAAACTTGATTATATGGATCTAGAAATAGCAGTTTTATTAACGTACAAAAAGATACTAAAGATACTTTATTTTGTAAACATGACTTTCTGCCCAGTTTCTTGCGGCGCATTCTTCTTGGCAATGATGGTCTTTCCGAATGCGTAGGTAGTTTCAAAGAAACAATTTGCAAAAATAAAATTTTGTTTATTTTTTTAATTTGATACAAGTTAGTTTTAAGAACCGTGTTATTTGTCATTTAAATGCTTAGAAATTGCACGCACTTCTTTCCAATTTTCCTTTTTTTGTTTGTATAACCATGTTTAAGTTTAATTATTAATTGGGTATTGTACCTGTTGCTGATTCAAGCGCAATGCCATCTACTGCATCTACCGTTCCAATTTACCGACGTTCACGTTATTATTGTTATGGCACTCCAGGTCGACACCTTATTATGTATGAATACAATGTTCAACTATGTGACTGTTTGTTGCCTAAATAAATTAAAAAAAAAAAAAAAAAGTTCTTAAAAAAATTGTAATTATTGATATCAGATACTTTCAGTCTCCTATTAGTTTTAACTTACGAATATCCTACCTTGAGTATTGTCTACCTTGTTCTTTGTTTCTGTATTGTTTTTTACTGATTTGTGGTGTTCAATAAAAAGTATTTGTATAGTATTGTATCCTAGGTCCATAAACCAAAAACTTATTTCACTTAGAAGGAACCTGTTCATTGTTCTAAACAAAACGAGTTCGCGCCATGATATTAACAACTCGCTTGTCCAAATTTAAGCGCAACACTGTTCCCAATTGTTTTATGAGGTATACCTACATAATTATTGCAGCCTTAACGCGTGCAGTGAATTATAAATTTCGTGTTTATTTTATGTGCCTGGACATAACCGGTAAATAAATGATATACGGAAGCAAAATGATAAAACGGGACGGACTCTGTTCTGCTTAATTTTCCCATCGCCCACTAGGAACATTAAGTAGACCGAATAGTTAATGTGAGTTGCTGAGATAGATCCCTTTCGTAATACAGTGTTTTTTTTTTTGTAAGCTTAAAAACTACTTTACGTAATTTCATTACACTAATGTCTGGGAGCAATGAAAAAACATAGAATGTACCAGTTGCTTCTCTTCCCGCTCATATGGTAAAAGCCCATCGAGGGATTGGGCGAAAATCTTAGGTATCATGTTATATAGGCAATGTGGTTAGCAACCCATCACTGTTTTGATTCCCCTTTCCTCCATACGCCCACAAACATGCTAAACGTGGTCTTTAGGTCTTGTTACCTTGGGATCTCTCGACCCCGTAAGGGATAAAGACGTGATTTATGTATGTACCTATGCATGTATCAGTGGCGTGGCGTCCATAGAACTCGATTCCCACCGGCTTGCCTATTTTAAGGCAGTTGGACACTTTTATTGTGCAGAATTAGAGGAATAGGCTTGTTAAATTCCCTTCAGCTTGCCTTCTGATATACTTGACGCCACGCCTCTAGTATGTATGTATCATTATCCGAGTACAACATCTTTCTTCATCACCCAAATCAATTATCAGATCCTGAGCCTTTTTCTTACTCAAAATACCTTAACCTTTTGTCTAATGAAAATATTAACCTTTCATTATCATCTTATGAGAATATTCCGTGTTCCCACACAATACTTGAAAATAATTATAGTGCCACTACGAGCAAGGCTTTCCCCACTCCATTTACTGACGTCACCCGACGCAACCCGTATTCGCGCAATGTTTAAATTGCCGCATGAAATAATTAAATAAGATACCTATTCAAAACCTTTGTGCACGACAAAGCGCGAGTCAACTTTTCGCCTGAGAAAACCGCGACAAGGGAGAACATTTTGTATGAGCGCCGAATTGCTGACTATAAATTTTCCGTGAGCTGAAATCCATTGTGACTTGTATAATAAAGCAATAAAAAGAAAGTTGCGGCATCCAGGATGCGTTAAACATGGCTCTGTAACTTTCCCCATAAATACGGGGATGCATTGAGTTGAGTAGCGCGCGGGAGCTCGGATTGCTAACTTTCCGCACCAACTTTTAAATATTTGTTGGCCGCATGATAAATAATATGATAATGAGTGTGCACCGCAATGAGCCATTTATTCGCGGCACATGTTTAATCTCTGTTCAGCTGGCTCGTTTCATTTATGTTCATTTGTTTTTATTGACTCTGATTAAGCGGAAGAGTGCAGCTCTACAAAACCAAGCATTGATGACCTACTTTCAAGATTACCCACCAGAGTAAATTTTCACTTTAAAATAGTATACTCTTACCCATGCACTTCGTCTGCAAACAATCCGTTTTTTGATATCACGCGTGATCGCAATTTTTCAAAATAAATCTTTTCCCAAAACTCAAACTCTCTTCATAAAGGGATAAGTTCGCCTTTATCCATTTATCTGAGTGTTAGGCAATAAAGAGTTTACTACTTGCTTACTTACTCTCTTTATGCAAAATTTTATCTAAATCGGTTAAACTGTTTAAGAGGGAGTAATTCGCATCAAAATATTGGTAGAGATGAGTATAGACATAGTAGTATAATTAAAAATGGCAACCAGAGTTTAGGCTAAAATAATTTTTTACATGTTTCTATTAGCTACAAAAGTCTGTAGGGCATGTTTATTCGTTTTCGATCCCGCCGCCCCATCCCGCTACAATAATAATGCGATATTCCGCTGATTCTCAAATATTGCAATATGTTGGCCTGGCATGCTCCTTCAGTATATCCGAGGGGGCTTAGCGTGGAATGTAATAACAGAGATAGCAACGTTTTCTCCAACATAATGCCTACAATTTGAAATCGCGAAATGCCTCCACCGGCAACTCGCGAGTTATTCTTTACTGGGAATATAAAGGTTTTTTTATTGTGCCGTGGCATTGCACGCCGTCGCGGAATGACGTTAATAGGTACACGCTCGTTTTACTTTATTTTATTTTAGTGAGAGAATTTTTTTATGCGTATTATTACGTATTAGTAACCGCCCACGATTCGCTATCGACACGAATTCCGTGTTGTTGTGCCTTTATATTCTTTCGTCTGGTTTTGTACTTGATTTAAATTTGAACTTTCTAAGTGTATTGAAGAGGTTAACTTTCTTTATGCGTAGGTGAATCGATAAGATTACTGAAACTGTTTGAAAAAGTTTTTCAGTAATTAATAATAATGAAATAGTCACTAGAGATATTTTTAAAGAACTCAAAATGGTTACACTATTTACGTACATACACTAGATGGGTGTAGTCATTGAAGAACTAATGGACTAATGTACTATAATAAGATGTAATGAATGGACACAATGGGCAGATGTAGAATATACCTATATAGGCCATAAATTATGAAAGATGCATGCATGAAAGAGCAGTATGATAGACGATACCATTTTATTTTATTCGCTATAATTATAAACCGGTAGCAACTCAATGACATCAAAGTTTATTATTCTTAGAGACGCGCTAGGTAACAGCTGTATTTTTTTTTAGGCATCATTTCAGTTATTTCAAAGCCGATCTATCCACTTTTGCAGTTCTTAATCCATTGTTAAACCAATTAAAATAAATAATGATGAGACACGTGTTTTGCGGGTCGTAACATTTGGATGAACCCTTTCATTACTGGCCATCTCAAGAACCAAAGCCAAATTAACGATCAAACAAGATTTCTGGCCTCGTATTTTCTGTCAAGATCTTAGCGCGATAATAATGTATACCGTTAGTTACCCGACTATAATAACATCACATAATACCTAGCGCTGAAAGCTCTTGGGGATAATTTACTCGTAACACGGTTGAGGAACAGTGCCCTTTGATGAATCGTCGGGTGAAACTAAATGTAGATGTCTATTGTCCCGAATACAGACTGTCGAATATGCCCCGCAGGGACCTAATGGGCACGCCCTCACGGCCCAGCCACGACTATGCGCGAGCGACGCCGTGGCGAGTGTCCTCAGTTCATAGAGCAGACAACCTAATTGGGAGGAAAAGCAAGTAAATTAAATTATGGCATTAAATTAAGCAAAGCCGAAATTGGTGATTACTGAATTCTGATTGGCCAGCCGAAGGTCAAACTGGTCATTAAAGTTTAGCAAGCAGCTGATAGATAATGTTTAGTCGTTGTGTGGCATAGTAAGTGAAACTCAATTAATATTGGTAAAAACCGGAATGTAAATATAATATGATCAAAAATCTAATTAATTAAAAGAATTTGTTCCGTGTAGAAAATAAAAGAAAAACAATCGCAAAAAATATTAGTTAGAATATTGCTCGTCGTATCGCTGGTCGCGCGTAGACATGACCGAGCTCTTTTACTGTCAGCGATGACGTCAAGCGTCGACCCATGAACT
This sequence comes from Pandemis corylana, assembly GCA_949127965.1. NCBI lineage: Eukaryota > Metazoa > Arthropoda > Insecta > Lepidoptera > Tortricidae > Pandemis > Pandemis corylana. Next base: position 4,920,342 of record OX421859.1, on the reverse strand, counting down.
TTACTTATTTTCCACTAAATTTTATACGGAGAACTAATAATTATAATGAAAATGTATTTGTCAGAGAGCACACATGGAGCGTTGACCTTTTCCGTATAACGTAAATACATTTTTAACTCAGGCGCTTGCTGTAAGCTTTTCCATGAAATTAAATTTGAATATATTAATAGAAACAAGACTAACCCTTAGACTAAGCTTTGTTTAGTAATGCTGTAATAAAGTAAATAAAATTTAAGCGGAATAGCTAACGGAGAATCACACCACAATAGATCGAATAAAAAGTTTTTAGGGTAAAAATTCAGGCTCTGTAGTTTAATCTAATCAATTTAAAAACAGAAGAATCTCAATTTGGCGGCTGTTTGTGTTTTGTTTCTGTTAGCGTCCGTAGACAGCTCGGCGACTGGATATCCTAGCCGTAAGAAAACCCGATCACGAAGCTTGACGTCCTGGGTTCCTCCCCGGTCGAGTCAGATACAAGTATTAGGCATTATTTTCTACGGAATAAAGGCCAGGCCGTGATTACCTTTAACGCACTCCCAATATTTCGGCGCAGTTGCTCGCGTCATCGTCACGGGTTTTTTTTTTTTTTTTTTTTTTTTTATGTGAATAGGAAGGCAAACGAGCAAGTGGGTCACCTGATGGTAAGTGATCACCACTGCCCATAGACACCCGCAACCCCGGGGGGATTGCAGATGCGTTGCCAACCTAGAGGACTAAGATGAAATGCCTCTTGTGCCCGTAATTTCCCCGGCTGTCTTACTCTCCGCACCGGAACACAGCAGTGCAAGCACTGCTACTTAGCGGCAGGATTAGCGAGTAAGATGGTGGTAGCGATCCGGATGGACCTTGCACAAGGCCCTACCACCCGTTGAGTTTAACCTTGACTAAGCTTGATTTAAATTTAAATTCGGTTACAATTAGATTTCGGACTTTAAATAGTACTATAGCGTAATATTTATAAGTGTATGCTTATTCACCTTAGTGCTGCAGTAGCCGGTGGTCTAGATAGCTATTCAGGCGACTGAAATGGAAGTTCGAACGAATTCCATTTGTATAGTGTCAATTCCGCCTGCAACTTTCGTCTACAAAATCGAATTTATCCAAACTTCGTTTGCTTACCGCATTGCCAAGTAAAAAGTAATGTAGGTAGTGTACTGAATGACTGATTCGTCAATACCCAAGCCACCGAGCCAGAAAATCAAAACTGTGTGGAAACGTTCACTTTAAATTTGACAAGGAATATGAACGGATTTTTTGAAACTGCCACGAGTTCGGGAGTAATTCATTTGTAAGCGCTCGTTAATTTCAACTTAATGTTCACTTGTTCTTTTCTTTTACTTTAGCCATTTGTCTCTTGACGAATAACTTTTTATAAATAACCCCCTTTTTCATAACCCCCTTCTTCAAAAGGGAGTAAGCGGGTAAAACCTATTATGACACTGTTAGAATCGTTATCAATCAGTCGTTAAAAAGGAAGATCGACAAAGAGTAGGAAAACAAAAGCGCATCATTTGCCGAATCAAGGTGCTCAGTTAATAGGTATTATAATATTGAGAGCTCATCAATTTTTCCGCTCCATACATTTTATCCCGTCACGGAGACTGTTTAGTGCAAATTGAATTTGATAGAATATTGGACTGGAAGTCTTCGAGAGCCTGTTTTATAGGTCCTATAAATTTAAAGCGATTGTTGCGCGCCGGCGTTGATATGCATATTTTATGCTCAAGATTGCTATTCTTGTTCGGATTTTCTTCTAATTTTGCTTTTCTGTGTAGTACATCAAGTATGTAAAGTTTGCTTTATTCGGTACAACACTATTCACGTCACAGTGAAAAACTATCTCAGTTGGGTATCTAAGTCAAAACCCTAATATGGCATGGCTTTATTAAAGTTAAAAAGGAAGTGTTTGATTTCATACATTTTACTACAAAAGAAGATAGATATACGAGAACAGGGTAGATTGGGGAAAGAATAACTATTGCTTTACAAGCGCGCGTAGTATCTCACCCATCTCTTCTGCAAGCAAGAATGAGTTTTAATTTCAACTTCAGCACTGATTCCGCTTAACAGTTCTTGTTTAACAAGATCCCGCTATTCCCGCTGCTCTTTTGTAGTCGATTCTAACTTTTGCCTCTCCACCGGACCAATCTTAACTTCTTTAATTCGAAAAAGATCGCGTTATTTGCAAATCAGATGTCAAGCAGTTGTTCAACGGTGTTTTGTGTACAATTTGTTTTGAAACAACGCTATACATTATTTCTTTCGTTACTGTAACTTTGTATCGTTACTGTAACTTTGTATCGTCTTTTAGTTATTTGAAAAGAGGCTTTTAAACAAAATAGTATCTTTCAAGTAACTCTAATTCCTGCGGTTAACAATATGCTTCAATTATTTAGTGACGAATATACAAAATCAATAACTGAGAACGTTATTAGTGAGTACTGAAAATTATACGCAAAAATTGGTATCACTGTGTGTCTATAAAGGCATCTAAAACGTTTAAAGGTAAGTATAATGATGAAACAAAATTTGACGCGGTGCCATTCCCAAAATGAGATCAACACTTGGAATTCTTTATTGCAGATTAGGTAAAACCTGCTGCTTAATGGAGTCGGAAAGCGTTAAAGCTCGTAAAGGGAAATGTTTTAATGGATATAGATAAGAAAAGCTTCAAAAGCGTAATTTAATACAAATTGCGAACATCTACAGTAAATACTTACTGTTGCGAAGACTGTACGACTGAGTAAAAGGGCATATATAAGAAGTTTTCTTTCCTCGTTTTCAGGTTTCCATAGTCTTCTTTGATCAGCAAAATTATCTAGATAAAAACATTGCCTACAATTTCATTATTTTCAATAAATTGAGGCTTTGTTTCGAATCTGCTGGCCCATGCGCGACTGCGCTGAAAAAAAATCTCAAAGCGACATTGAGAATGGTTTTGCCGGCACACTTCCTAGCGACTGATATTATATTATCAACGCTGGAATGAATAAATGACTAACAAGTCATTTTTGAGCAAATAGAGTTATAAAATATAAATATCTCAGTACTTTTTTGGCTTGGAAGATATAATCTTGACCCAAGTACAAAGCTTACATCACCAATTTAACTATGCTAAAAGTTTTTTTAAAAACGCATTTTTTGCTGTTGTCAACTAAGCAAAATGCTTCTATTTTTATGACACTTTCAGCTTCAAAATAGTCTTTAAAGTTTTAAGCCGTACAAATGACATGGGAAATTAGGATGGTAAAGAAATATTACACCGTAATTTAATGCACCCAACACTTTTCGCTGAGGGATTGCATTTCCTTCAATAGTTATTACGCTGCGCCAGGCGCTACAACGGTTTGGCTACGATATCTGCTTAGAGATTAACTTTGCTACATAAAATGACCAATTTTGTTTTTACAGCATACTTTCCAAATCAAATCTTCTCAAATATTTGTATCCTAATACGTCCGTGTGTCACGAGCAGGTGATGGTACGCATTAACGAAACGACCATACAAATAAATATGGGACCGTACAACTTTTCTAACCCCTGTGACAGCATTAAACCAACCGGAGACGGCAACGATGGGTGTACCCTTCCGTAAAGAGTATAAGATACATCATCATACCAGTCATTTATGTGAAAAAGTGATTGTGAGCGTGAATCTCAAATTTGTATTTGTCTATTTCGTTAAAGGCGTTTTTGTAAATCTTAATACATTAGTGGCGTCCGGTTGGTTTAATGCTCTAAGTAACCATCCATGGTACGTTTTAACAACTGCTCGCCCCTGATAACTGTTTATTGCCATCACGTGTGACTTACCGTTATTAAAAAACTTCATTTATTCTGCCGTGTTTTGTTACGCTTTCATTTGTTTACGAAGAATTTATGTCTGTTTTTGTTTTGCAGAGAGCGCAGATTCTGTTGTTTGGTAGACATGAAACGGAAAAATTTCCTACTATTATTTATCTTGACAGTTAATGCAAAAAAATTAAATATTCTCGATAAGGTAGTTTTGATACTACTTTTATGATGACCTGCCAAGATAAAGCGCTTGGTTCTAAGCAAATCGTTGGTCAAAACAAACGTAACCTTATATAGAATAAAACTCTTTATCCACACAATTGTGACGGTCATAACTCAGCTGAAGCTCCACACGGCACAAAGGTTAAAGGTTCCTGAAGGAAACGTAATATTGAAACATAAGGTACCTTGCTCAATGGGGTGCACTGTTGTGCTTCACTTGAAAATTTGCCCGAGAATTTTCCACATGAATGCCATTTATATTCGGAAATGCTTGCTTGAAAGAGAATTCATTATTAACTCAGTGAACTGTTATGTAATCATGCCAATTACTGGGTCAGAAGCTTTTCAGAAGAAATAATATTAGAATAAAATACACCTTAAATATGATTAAGATGTTCTCATATATTAATAGCTCTACAATATAATCGTGCTCTGGTCATCCAGGGGAATTGTTTAGGGTGCCTGCGCATTTGAACTTCTTTATAACTATTTATTTTAGGTCCTTTAATATTAAAACATAACATGATGGGTAAAAAGAATGCAATGATATTTGTAACATAATCCTATTTTTGGACGGATGCCGTTCATGCTGATGTTTCATGACTGTGATACTACTCGTAGATAACGTCTATTATTTTTAATCTCAAGAATTCTAGATGGATCTTTACAACACAAGAATACATTAGGTTTAACTATAGGTGCTTCCAAATTACATACTTATATTAACATATTATCAGTCTGATTGGATTTTATCTGTTAGTGTTTTCAGTGGGTAATTTAATTCTTAAAAATACTCAGAAAATGTATTTCTCCTAGCGGTAGCGTTCTCTTGCAAAATTAATCACGTTTCGCATTTCAAAATATTATCTCACGGATGAAAGCAACGGATTTGCTTTTCCGATCCTTTCCCAACAAATAGCCTCTCGCTATGATTGTAACTAATTCTAAATGCAGATCGGGGATTGCAGTATCGCGACACGGAATATCAATTTACTACACCTGCGAGGATTGGGGATTATTCTCACTGATCCCCGCCAGCACTTTGTGAAATTCTATTATCAAAATTTTCGTTTATGTATGTTTTTTTTATTCGAAAAAGATATCCGTCGTAATTAATCTCTCTTTGCGTTTATATTATTAATAGGTATTTTTATTGAATATTTGATATCAAACATGTACAGCGAAGCGATGCTCAAAAATATAGTCGTGTGTACTTTTTTTTCGGAATATGTTTGTTCACACTGAGTTGAAAATTATAACATAATATTTTTTCCCACTTTTGGATAACTAGTTTCTCTTAAACACTAAAATCTTTAAAAATGTTAATAATTACTCACTTTTACCGCCTCACAGACGCTTAGTGTAAAATTTACACACGAATTAAAAAAAAGGAAAACAGAGAGTCCTAGCTTAGTACTTGTTTTATTTGTAGAAAATAACATAGGTAAACCTTGAGAAAAATTAAATCCAGGCCTCGAATTTCGCCTAATTTATCCGCAATAGTCGCGGAAGCTGCGGTTATCTTTATTGCACTGTATTCAAGTAGGTACTAAGGTCAGCTTGATCCACCGGCACATAATATTTTTCAAATACGTCCCCTCTTGTGTCTTGTAGTGTAGGTACGTACCTACACTACAAGACACAAGAGGGGACACAAGACACAAGAGGGTGCCGGTTTGAAAAATATTATTCACAATTTTATTGTCATAACAAGGGCCTTACAATAACGTCGTAATGCGATTCAATTCTGACTCAGTTCAGGTTTCAGCTGTAATTTTTAATATGGATCTGACAGCGAGCGAACCTAAGCTGTATCGGAATTGAATCGCATTAAGACGTCATGGTAACCTCCCTGGTCGTTGCTCATATTTATAATAGCACACCCCGGCGTATATCTATGAAAAAAATCCAGAATAAACTCACTTAAAAATACACGCAGTCCGATAAAAGATGATTGCTTCCGCTATGTCCATAAAATATTTTTGTGGATTCTGTCCATGTCGTTTAATTGCTATAAAAATTGTTTCAAAAAGGCCTATTTTGCAACAACGCGGACGCTAAAGCTTTTGTTTATGATCAGAGGAATTTGCATAAAATCCCGACAGGCAGCACTTTTGTGGGATGTGAAAATGGAGATCGGCACAAACAATGTTTCGGGCACGCGTACGCAGGTCCGCCCCTAATGGATTCCCAAACCGGTTAAAACGACTGACACCTTTTAGAGTGAATGATATTCGAAGCAAAAGTCTAATTAATCTATCGTACCTATCTATATATGCTATGCACGGTGAGCAGATGGTCATTGCTGCCGAAAGGTTCTTGAGTGGAGCCCGCGGATCGGCAAGCGCAGCGTAGGACGGATGACCTGATTAAAATCCGGGTTCACGGGTTCACGGTTGGAGGTATATTGGGGGAGGCTTCCGTCCAACAGTGGACATCCTATGGCTGGTGTGATGATTATGACGATGATCTATGTTTACGTGTTAAAGGCGTCGCTGAAAGACAATGCTTAGCTAACCACCTGAAAAAAGAGGAGCAATAAGAGGTGATTGTTTTAAATTCCGACGGGATAGCAAGGTGCCTAATTTTATTGTTACACGGGAGCAAACGGGCATACAGTGGGTTGTGACTAGGTAATTGGTAAAATCTTTCCAATTAAACTATTTGGTAAAATTCTCTCTTTAAATCACACTTTTTGTCAGAATTAATTGCATCTTGCTCTTCTTGGTTATTTCATTATAATAATGACAAACATTTTCGATTACTCAATCATTTTTCGGGTATTTTTACACGAAAAAGTGATGTTAGTCAAGAACCAATTTTAAAATAAAAAACGTGAAAAAAAAAACAACTAATTTTTTGTATTCCTAGAATAGCAGCATATCAAAATACAATATCCATTTGGTAAAGCTTATAAAAATAATCAATATTTTTAAAACTGAGTGGAATACGCCTGGCTGAACATTCAACGTGTATCATCTCTGACTTACCTTTGACGAGACTTCGCACGCTCCCCATTTGACTATAATCAGCCGACAAGTATTATATGTTTACATTAAAAGTTTATTTAAAAATGGGCCCTGTTTCGAAGGAATTATGCTTGAAACTTTACGCTACCTCAACGAGACATAGAATCATTTAGTATTAAACTAGCGGTTTGCTAAGGGCCTGCTTTACCTAATTCCGTTTACTTTGACAAGCGAGCCGAAGACGACGTTTTTTCACGACGCTTGAATCCAATGGAGAAACTAATTTGACAGGGTTTCCTTGGTATTGTGGTTTAACCTTACTCAAGTAAGGGACAGGGTATTTATTTATCATTTACAGTGATTTCCTGGCAGTTTCTGAGGGATATCACTGACCCCGACAGGAGGGGAGGGGGTTTTTTGGCCGTATTACCGTACAACGTTGCCGACATTTTGGCACAAGATTTTTGAATTACGTGTTGATTATTTTGACATTGGGGAAGTTGTCGTCGCTATATCGACTTGATACGCCACAAATAAAAAGAAGAAGATTTACAGTGAAGCCAAAAAGGATGTGTACCAACTGCCACGACCTTCTTGTTTCATACTTGTTACGACATTGATATGATCCAATGAGGTTGTTGGTTCAGTTTAGTTAACAATCAGCTCTATAGCCCACTTATGATGTGTACAACCATAATTATATTTAGGTTTTCTCACAGGATGTTAATTCACATTAAGAATCAGTAGTAAATGATGCCTTACAGATAAAATACAAAATGCATTTGCTTTATTTTTTTTGTACATATTTTAGTCATAAAAATGTTAAGCGCCCACAGCCAATATGTATTCACATGAAATCATTTTATGCGCATGTAAACACCTGGCTGACTATTTATTTATTTCGTGAAAGTAATAAAATTTTAAGACTTTATTCTAGATCTTGGTAATGCACCCTGGTACGGTAGTAATAGCTATATTGCTTTTCACAATACATTTAGCTAATTTAACTTCAAAATCATGTAAAGTAAACACAAATTTGATCCAAGTTCAAGCGGCTTGCCTAATGCTCACATGAAGAAAACTATTAGTTTCCTATTCTGTGTATAGCCAATAAAATGTGTAGGAAAAACAAATAGAATACGAATTCGGGCTATTTAAAGTCAACTATTTGCTTATTTATTTAGACTAACTAAACAGATCCATATGGGGAGTGTGAATGGTTGCTTTGGGAGGGGAATGCCTAGACGGACGTTCCGAGACCAAATAGTAGACGTTTTGGAAAAAGGTCAGGTCAGGAGTACCCGAAACCGACGAGCATGTATGAAGAGATTGATGAATGTGGATGAAGCGAAAGAAGTATGTCAGGATCGTAGCAAGTGGGACAAAGTAGCCTCTGCCTACCCCTGTGGGAAAGAAGCGTGACGGTACGTAGGTATGTATGTGTATGTATTTGCTTAGGTGCACTTTACGTAACATTAATGTAATACTCGTAGTAGTGTAAGTCGGTGCTGCATTAAAATGGTGATGAGCTTTAGTGCTACCAATTTGTTGGATAACCACCCGTTACTAGGTATGTAAAATGTAAGGCAGTTGCAAACATTGTAGGGTATACAGTATGACCTGCCATTCCCCCGGGAGGGAAAGTACGATCTGAATTTTCCAAACCGTAGCTTCGAGCTACCAGTAAGTCTCGGGGTTAAACCGAGATTTCCTCTCTCGAAACATTTTTAAAAGCATCACGCTTTCATTATAGTTTAAACCTTGGATTAGAATGAAAATAACGTGATATCTTTATTTATATAATTTATTGCTATTTAAATAAAATATCTTAATATTCTACAACTTACTGATAGAATACGCATAAAACTTATCTAAGAAATAAATATTGTATACAGACTCCTCTAGATTATTTAAGCACTTTTCTCTTTTCGAGCGTGATATCGGAAAAAGCTTTCACTGCTGAGCTGACTAGAAGGCCTTAATAAATCTTGCCTACCGAGCTTTCATAGTCCTTAAGCGAAATAGTTAAGTGTTATATTTATTTATTATGAATTTCAGTAGGTATATAAAGTAAAGTAGTACGTCATAAGTCATAAAATACATTCAGTTGGAAACGCATAATAGGTCAAAATCCATAATAGTTCAAAATATATAATGCACTTTTCACTCAAAGTATTAGGTAGTACACGAACTGTTTTGATTGCGTAAACCACAGATATATTTTAAGTTATATTTATTTTATAGAAATCCTATTAAGTTGCCATTTTCTGAGAAAATTACACCGTTCTGTATTTTGACCAATCATGCAGTTTTGTATTTTGATACGTTGGGTCCAATGTTGGGTCATTATTACATTTCTAATCAAACAAAACATAATATATTTTTATAGTTAACGAATATCTACAACGATATTTCTAATTTATACACCATCTTAAAATTAGTACTCGTAGTAGCACATTGATAATGAGCAAATAAGAGCGTAAATAAATCTGGAAAAAATGTATTTATTTACACAAGATAAGCCTAAGTCTTAAACTAAAACGTCTTTTGTTCAGCCACAAATTTCCGAAATTGTCTTACCGATAAATTTTATCGTCGTACGGCGGCAAGCTAATAAAGTAGGGTGCTGGCGGCGGCGGGGCCAAATATCGCACCGATCCGGGCCCAGATTGCACCTTGTGCGGCAAAGTGGCCGTAGATAAAGAGGCGGGAGGCAGAGTGGCCGCGTACCCGGGCCACGCCGCGCCCCACAGCGGAGCCGCGCCCGCCGCCGGGCTGCTGGCCAGCGGCCCGCCGCGGTACGACGTCGTCGTCATCCGCAACCGCACGATGCAAATAGCCACTATCAAAATAGCAATGAAGGCCACCACACCACCCACGATACCTATAATGAGGTTATCATCATTTGTCGAGGATGCGACTCCAATCACCGGTGCACCTTTCGGCTCCCCAGAAATCTTCGGGCGGTCGTGCGATGGCGCGACCGACCAAATTATGTCTGGCTCAGCCGAAGTGCGATGCACTAACCGCGGTGGAACCGTAGTTGACATACTACTTGACGATGTAGCTTGTAACGTCGTTCTTCGTTTCGTGTCACACGTAAATTCGTCATCACCGATTTCAGTCAATAAGAATCCGGACAAATAATCTGGAGATTCGCACCGTACGTCTTCAATACCGACGTTCGGCAACCACCTTCTCAATGCACGTGCATTGCAATCGCAACGAATCGGATTCGTGTCAAGACCGAACATAGATAAATCTGCGCGACGATCATCAAGGGCTACCAGCAGCTGTGGCTGTAATGTTGTCAGTTGACTGCCAGCAACGTCAATAGTAATTTGAGAAGACCTCGGCAACGGAAACAATAAAGCTGGCGGTAAATTAGTCACTGAAGTGTTTCGGAAACGCACTGTAATAGCGGGAGACTTTAGACCAGCTAGAACTCCCGACGAAACAGTTTTGAGCCTCGTTCCTCTTATACCCAACTCTTCAAGACGTGGATGCAATATTGAGTGTAATTGGTCTGCACCAATTGTGGTATCTTTAACCTCAACGTCCAACTTTTCTAATGCGAGCAAGTATTGTAAGGTGCCTTGAACGTCGAAGTAACCTAGCCTAGGGAATCCGTATGCTCTTAGTTGAACCAAATTCGGAAAAGGCCTGAAGGCGTTTTTCTCAATTCTCGTACATTCCTCTAAATACCTCATATCTAGCACTCGCAGCGAGGAGAGCCCTTCAAAGTTTCCTTCAACGAGTATCGCGATAGGGTTGCTCGATAAGTTCAGTCGCTGTAGATTCTTCAGCTTCGGCCATGAAATAGCAAGAGATCCAGAAACGTCAACAATCTGATTATGAGATAAATCTAAAGATTCTAGAAGGGTCGTCCTACTGAAAGTTTTGTCAGTAAGCCTCGTGATATTGTTATATGATAAGTTCAAATTAAACAAGAAAGGTGTTTCAAGTTGATCCACCGATTTCATACCTGTACCAGCCAAGTTTAATTCCCGAACGGTTTTCGGTTCTGTTAGGACGTTCTTGATGGCCTTCTCGGATAGAGGATTAAATGAAAGATCCAGCTTCTTTATATTAACCATAACGCTATCTTCGGCTGGGATATCAAAAATTTGGTTGTGCGACAGGTCAACAGACGAGACAAAGAAATATTGTTTCTGCAAAGCCTTCAAAGGGGCATGTTCGAACAGATTATTGCTTAGTGATATTTTCTCCAGCATATTCAACCTAGATCTGTCGAAAATGTTATCTGGTAGTTCAGTAAGTTGATTGCCTCCCAAATCCAAAGTTTCTAACCGAATGAGTCCTTCAAAAAGCCTGTCGCCTAAGCGATCTATTCTGTTGTTCGACAGATCCAATTGTTGTATTTGGCTGGAGTTGTGAAACGCCATTTCACTAATTGTTTCAAGTTCGTTTCGAGCCAGCAAAATTGTTCTTAGTTTCGGCAAGCGAGCGAAATCAAGTTCATCGACGTTCTTCAATGCGTTGCCAGATAAATCTACCAACTCCAAATACTGCAAAGTACTTATGAGTTCGGATGGGAAGAAATTGAATTTATTATCCGTGAGTATTATTTCTCTAAGACGAGGGTGTATTTTAAATGAAGAGGGGAATAGGTAGCTAAGTTGGTTGTCAGAGAGATCTATAACTTCTAAACTCGTCCCTGTGTTAAAGAATTCTCCTTTAAATGCATTCAATTGATTGCCCCTGAGAGACAAGTACTGAATGGACATAACATTCACAAAAGCGGGCGTCCTTATGTTGACGATGTTGTTGTACGACAAATCCAAGTGAGTTAAATTTTTTAGGTTCTTAAACGTACTCTCTGAAACCTCTTGTATCAAATTATTTGATAAGTAGATGCGTTCCAGGTTTACGTTCTTCGAGAATAATTTTACAGGCAGCGCTTTCAGACCCATATAACTTAAGTCAACGCTAAGTAAAGCAACATTGTGTATGAACACATTTTGCGGCAGAACGTTTATGTGGTCGTTGCGGCTGATATTCAAGTGAGTCAAACTCGGAATAGACTCGAAAGCATTCACTGGTATCTCCGAAAGTTGATTATCCGATATATCCAAGAACCACAGATTAATGAACTGTAACTGTTGGCCGGTGAAACCCAATATTCTGTTCTGGCTGAGACTCAAAAAATCGAGGGAGGCCTCTAGTCCGCTGAACACATCGGCGGATATCGAATTCAATAGATTGCCGGAGAGGTCTAATCGCTTTAGCATTTTGAAGTGGTTGAAGGCCGCTGTAGGTAATTCCCTGATAACGTTTCGGGAGAGCACTAAGGAAGTAATTCTGTCGGAGACTGCCCGCAGAATGTCGCTGGATAGCGCGGTAACGCGGTTATATCCCAAGTGCACCGAGACGAGATTGGGCAGGCGGGACAGCGCCGTCGCGGGGATGAGAAGGATGTTGTTATCTCTTAACAGCAGTGTATTTAGGCTGGTTAATCCGTCGAAAGCGTCGTCTTCCACCTGGAAATTTTACACAAATTAAAATTATCTCATTGTTTGAACTTGTTTTGTGTACCCAGTTACTCTATGCCTCGAATACTTAATTCTATTGTTTTTCGCGGTTCTCGGGGTCTGTGTTCTTAAAGCAATTGGTCTGTCGCTTTAAGTAGTCGTCGTTTTATTATTCATGTAACTTGGTTAGATAATTACGAATGAAAGGTTTTAGAGTTCAGCATAAAGTGCTATTCACTTTTCCTCAAATACATTTTAAAATGCTATACGCGTTAGTATTTCAATTCAATCAAATGATTTGAATAAAAATAGTGCCTACCTGATCCAACATTTTATTTTAATCAAATAAGTTTTCAATCTCGTTTCAAAAAATTTGGTTCATAGCTTTTTTCAGGAATTTCGCTCAATCCCCGGTGAAATATGATCAGTATTTTTATGTAGAAAAGTCTATGGGCCCAATACGCCTATTCAGCTACCTACATTATATTCGCATCAATCAAAAATGGTATCTACTTAGACCAAAACATTAAAGCTTCTTTGACTTATATGATGGACAATGGCTTTTTGTGAATTACGAGCATAAAATAACCGTGGGAATCGTACCGTCCGTAAAGAATTAACGCCAACGTCCAAGTAGCGCAGCTCCGCGAGGCCCACAAAGGTGCCAGGCATCAGCTTCACCAGGTTGTTGCGACTCAGATCCAGCACTTGCAGGGTCACCAGTGGGTTCAGATGGCTACTGTCAATATTCTGTAAAAAGAAAGTTATACATAAGTTGAGAACTTGAGGTAACTGTTAACTGCAAGCCATAAATTTTTCGAGGTTATTTATTTACCTATTAGTAGCCAGTTCTTTGTAAGCAATATAAGTTTTTAATTAAAGCCAACACTTTATACATAGTACTGGCTTTTAGCGTTTAGGTATAAGGTGGCTAGAAGTATTTAAGATAGAGTATCTTCTAACGCCTTAACTCTGTTGTTATAAATGAAAAATTGGCAACGACATAGGCAAGAAAAGGAGTCTACCTAATTAATATCAGTTTAAACATTTACATGTCCTTAGTTACAAAGTAATAATGTTAGTTCTAGGTACCTACTTAACGGTTGAAGATAATAAATATAGAAACTGTAATAACAATTTATTTCCAAGAGTATTTATTGACCTTGTTAACAATTTGTATTCAATAAAACTCAATTAAGAACGACAGGAGATTTAACAAAGCCAATTACGTCATTTCAACGAATGTTGTACTTGATTGAATTATTTACCATTTTAATTGTTATTTTGCTTTCCGCGAAGCAGGCCAATCCATAGTCGGATGGTAGATGAACAAATTGAATTGTGTTAAAACTTTTGGGCACTTACCGTGATCATATTGCTAGAAAGGTTCAAATGTTTGAGCGCGGCAAACGACTTGAGAGCGACGGTGGGGAAATCAGTTATGAAGTTTTCGGAGAGATCTAACTTCTCTAAATTTTCCGTTCCTTGAAAAACGTCGCTATTAAATTTTGAGAGCCGGTTTCGTCCCAGATCGAGAATCTGTAAGTGGCTCAGTCCTGCGAACGCGCCGCCTTCTACTGCTGAGATCATGTTTCCATGCAAATCTATCTCTTCTAAGGTCTTCTGTGACAAAAATGAGCCTTGGCGAATAAGCGCTGAAAATAGAAGATTAAAATGATGCAATCGGAAATTCATCGATGGGTTAAATATACCTACCATCAAAAACTAGAGAGCGTTTGCAAAATATTCGTTTTTATTATAGATCAAATTGGTATAGATATAATTATTAAATAAAATACACGAGTTACTTTCGTATTTGTACAGGTTATAATCAGGAGCCAGATTTGCAGTTCAGCAAAAAAAACTATTTCTTCTCGAAACTAATTATGTACCGATCAACAGGCTATTATTAATTGGCCATTCATATTTTAGGTGAGCAATGGGAAATTATATGGAGGAACAATGTCAAATGATTCCAACTGTCAATCTACTGGCGTAGCGTTCGTTTGTACAACCCCCTAAGACCAGCACAACCAGGGACAATAACATACCGATTCTGTTTTCCCTCAGCGAGAGCACTTTGAGCGCCCGCGGTCCGTTGAGAGACGAAGATGGAACGGAGTTCATGTTGTTTCGATCCAATCGCAGTACCTACAAATTGAAATTCACAGTGAATCCCTTATTATCCCTAAATTTTTTACGGACTTTATATTATTGACAAAGAAATGGTTTAAATTTGACAACACGGTTCAAGGTGTATTTTAAAATAAAAAATCAAACGGATAGAAAAAGCTGGATATTCTAATAACTTGCATTTTAGAGACTATAAAGTTTATTTTTACATCCCTCTGGTTAGATAAAATATGTAAATATTTGCTTACGCAAAACAGTGTCAATAATAAATTCAGTGAACGTTTAGGTAGTTTCTCGGGGGACAAAATAGATCGATCATGGAATATATTATATTTGTCAGTACTGGGAAAGTATGTTTAATCAAGTAAATAATAAATGAAGCAATTCACCTTCATAAGATCGCATCCAATCAGCAAACCCTCCTCTAATCCTCTTATAC
Source organism: Pandemis corylana (assembly GCA_949127965.1). NCBI lineage: Eukaryota > Metazoa > Arthropoda > Insecta > Lepidoptera > Tortricidae > Pandemis > Pandemis corylana. The sequence continues at coordinate 4,905,292 of OX421859.1, read as the reverse complement.
TGTTTCCACTCAAATCTAGCTCTTCCAAAGCCGGTAGATTGTGAAGCTCTGCAGTCGAAAAAATTGGGTTGAGGTTGTCACCAAGAAGGTTGTCAGCCAGAGCTATCTTGGTTAGGTTTCCTCGTACTCCGGCTAACAAGCGATCTGGGAGGCGGCGAAGACTGTTTTGCGAAAAGTCTAGCTCCTTCAAAGGAAGCCCGTAAGATGAAAATATCTGGAAACAAAATAAACGATACTCGTAAAGTTGTTTTAAATCAGAATAAAACTTAAGCCTGCAGACATAGCCGTTGAAAATTTCAAGAACACGACACGCTATAGGTCAAAAACTTAAGGAAACCTGTGTGAGCAATGTGTGCGAATAGACAAATTGACGTTCCAAATTAGAAAAATGACTTAAGCCCCATATCAGTTCTGTACACTACTATAGGTACCTACATATAACAGTGGGGTTACCATGGCGTCTTAATGCGATTCAATTCCGATTCAGTTTAGGTTCGCTCGCTGTCAGATCCATATACTAAAAATGACAGCTAAAACCTGAACTGAGTCGGAATTGAATCGCATTAAGACGTCATGGTGAGGCCCCTGGTAGTTTAATTAAGTTTTTTACATATAACGCTCTTCGTTCTGTTAGCATTAACATATTTTTTTCTAAATGAAAATTTTGTAATTGTCAATCAAATTTTACGGTTACTTCTATTTTTATAACCAATATAATACGATAGCTGAGTGGTTCAACGTGAAGAAAATAAACTTTTAATGGATCCTTCAATACTGAACTACTTTATTTGTTTGTAGAGTGAGGTCTCATCCTGACGTTCTTCAAAAAGTTTCTGGGTGGAGGCAAAAAGTTTGTCAACAAGAGCGTTGACGTTGACTCGTGTATTGAAGGAAGGGCAATTATTATTGTCTATTTTCTATTATTTTATTATATCTAATCTACTTGACTGGTTTTTAGGGTTCCGTACCTCAAAAGGAAAAAACGGAACCCTTATAGGATCACTTTGTTGTCCGTCTGTCCGTCCGTCTGTCAAGACCCTTTTTCTCAGTAACGCGTGGAGGTATGAAGCTGAAATTTATATCAATTACTCAGGTCTACTGTCCCTTGAAGCTGTGAAAAAATCAAACTTCTAAGCCAACGCAATCAAAAGATACAGCCGTTTATGCCGCAAATTTCCGCAAATTTTCAACTCTCAAGGGAATCAAAACCTACAAGGTAGTTCCCGTGAACGCAGAATCTTGAAATTTGGTATGAAGGTAGGTCTTATAGCACAGATTAAAGAATAATTGCGAAAACCGTAAATGTGTATGTATGTCTGTATATAGCAGTGACCAATATAAAGTAACCCCACACTGCGTACATTTTGCTTTGGAACAGGGCTCTGCTTACACTGGTTTAGATATTTATAGATAATGATACGGAACCCTCGGTGCGCGAGTCCGACTCGCACTTGACCGGTTTTTTTAAGTCACTTTTAAATGCGTTAAAAAATACCTAAATCGTTACAAGGTGCGCTTTGAAATCATATTCAAAGACTTCCCTCGGTTTCTCTAGGAAAAACGGTAGGTAATGCTCTTTTAAATAAAAAAATGTTTTTCTTCCAAATCGGTTACCGAGACGTGACCGAGTAATCGGAGAGTATCCATAAAAAAATGTTCCATTAAACTGAGTAGTACCCCCTCCATTTTTTATGTCGATTTTAACAATATTAACTTATTTAGCAATTTCAAAATGCCACAAAACTTTTTCATTATCTTATCAGTTACCTAAGGATCTTAACCATTAAATTTCTCTGTGGAAAAATATCAAGAACATTTGTGGCGACGTAGTAAAAATAGCGCCATACGACTGCTGCGTTGTTCAATGTTGCTAGTACCCTTAACACTCAAAAGAAAGGCACCGTTTAACGTGCACTCCCATTGTACAGCTAAGCGGTACTGACGCCTCAATGGATACAAAGCCCCCACACGTCACTTGCGGTATTGTCGGCGCCACCAAACCAAGTGTCACTTGCTAGATAATGTATTCGAGATCACAAGTTTGGAACTATCGGGACACCGGCGCCCAACATGATGCCAAGTACCGAATCTTGGGGATTTCCTTTCGAACTATGCGCAAGTTAGTTTGACAATGGAGACAAGTAGTTTTAGATTAATAGAATCTCTAACTTCGATGCTTTTGAAAGGACTTGGCACGGTCTCAAATGTGTTGAAGAGATTTAGATTTATTACAATAAAATGGTACTTATTTTATATTTGACTTTACATGGCGAGTACCTAAAAAGCAAAAGGCAATGTTGTTTACAAAAAAAATATACAAATTGTTGTTTAGGTACACATACCTATTGATGCACTTTCCGACAAAAATGCGACTGTTAATATTATAAGTGGCGCTCTGATTTAATTTCTACTTTTAATTGTTGTAATCCGTGTATGTTAATGTAATTCTAGGTTTTGTCAGGCATTTGTGTAATAATGCAGGCCATAAAAATTAAAATGATCCGTAAAATAGATACCTTTCTGCCATTTTTTTGATCCGTTAAAAATCTGTGGTTATTGGCAAACCATTCCGAAGTTTTAAGTCATCTATATCCCTACTTGCGAATCCATATTATTGTAGCATACGCGGAGGCATCAACCACGTCGCTAAAACGATTCCCAAATAGACTTTATATTTTGTATATTCGACCTCGCAATCGAACAACCGAAACCGACAAAGCAATCAAAACGGCAAAGCGAATGCTAACGATCGCCAAACTAAATTGTCTAAAACCACATAAACTAATGTCGCGAAATTGGCCGTTGTTGGACCATGCATGCCAGCATGAAGCGTTCGATTCCATTGCGGTTATCAGATCATGAACGATTGCGTGTTAGAATAGAAATCTACGGACATAGCAGTGCAGTGCTACCGGTTCGAATGGAGTGGGTCTATTGTTTTTATTTTTACAAACAGGGAGGCCGGCGAGTAAGGTGCAATAAACTCTATTCTTGCTTTTCTTGAGAACACCGCTGATGGGACAAAAACATACTATGACATGTATATAATTTAATTTAAATAAAAAAACCGATGACTGAGAAAGTGACAGTAACATGAAATTATATGAAAAGAGATGGCAAGATGATAATGCCTTAACAATTAAATTATTATTTATTAGTAACCTTGTCAACCAGAAAGCAATATACGGGGCAAATAATAATAACTCAGTTATTTATGCACTAGGGCTTTCGAAATTAATTAAAATTAATATTATGATTTGTATACTCCTAAGAGCAAAAAATGGATCACTTTCCACAGAAAGTAGTAAGAAAAGTGTCCTGTTGTTGTCAGTGTATTTTCGCGTTCTTGTTTTCTTTAACTTAAAAAAAACTTGGCTATTTAGATAAGAATTGGCCAATGCACAATCCATAAAAAAAATCCCACTTTTTTACCTGTGTAGGCAAAGTCTGATGTCCGGCATGCCGCTGCCGGAACGACACGATCGGCGCGGCATATGGCAGAGGTGGGAAATCCCCAGCGAAGACCACGCGGTCACAGTCCATATGGATGGTCAGTTGCAGACTTCGGTCGACCTTCACAGCACAACGGCACGGGTAGCGGACGTCATCGTGGAGCTCGGAGCAGGGGTACCATGGGTGCTTGCCGACTGCCAGAGGCAGGAGTGCGATGAGGAGCAGCTTCCACATTGTGATCTGGAAACAAATGACTGTCGTTAATTTGGTTGTTTATAAAGCAAAGGTCGAGGTCCTACTCTAATTTGAGTTTAATTTTTTACCCTTCAGTATATAGTATTAAATAAAATTTTACAGAAAACATTTGCACAGTTTTGCTTTTACGAGTAAAGACGAACGCCAATGTTTTGATTACGTAGAGTACATTCAGTACATCGCTGTAGACGCTAAGGTCAAATATCGTCGGGGATAGTGCAATACCACGTAACTAGCACTAGTAAATACTGCGTATCTACACAACACCCAACTTTATACTGGTTTGAAGTGGTATATTCTAATTAGAAGTTTACGTTCGTTGGCGGGAAATCTTAATTTCGCTACTTTTGTTAAATACGCGGTATTAACCAATGCCAGTTACGCGGATTTTCCCTGTGGGTGTTGTGCAGATACGCAGTATTTACCAGTGCTAGTTACGCGGTATTACACTATCCCTAACGGTATGGATATGTACTTAAGTTTACATTACTTAATAAGAGGAACAGCCGTTCGCTAAAAGACTAATGTTTGTGTTTCAAATGCAGCTGTTCAAATACAGAGTATAACTGAATGACTGTTTTATCTCCAAAGGTATATGCGAGTGTCATTCAACGTAGGCTAAATAGCTTAGTTTAGAACGGTGTACATTTACGACGGTTATATAGCCCGTGTCAACGACTGCAAAGAAAAGATCACGTCTCCTCCTTCTCTATAAAAAGTTTACGCGCCATAAGCTATAGTCATAAAGCGAACATATACAATACATCTACATATTCCTTGAATAAGTCTTGCTTTCAGTTGTGCACGTGTTATAACAGTAGGTGTAGATTATTCAATTTACCCGACACTAAAAAGTTCTATAAGTCGCTTGACAAATTGGTTGGACCACAGGCAATTTCAAGATAGTCTTTTTCATCTTGTTGCTGGACCAGCAATATTTTTCTTTGTTTTAGGCCTATAGACTCATGATAATTACCAAATTTATAATCTACCTAAGACTGTTTCATATTATAGATTTTAGTGTGCTAATTTATCTGTCACTTGTACCGTTGTACCGTGGGGTGTGAACAGATACGTATTTCTGCCTTGGCAAGCTTTGCTCTGTTTTTCGCATCTAAAGAAGACTGCCCAGCGATAATCAGAAGCACTACGGGTTCTCTTAGACTCTCTCCGTCTGAATTATTTGATTTGTTTTCTCAAATGTTGGCAACGCCATCATCGCTCTTCATTACCATAAACGACCTCAACGGCCAATACAAACAACGAGCCGGGGGCAACAAGGAACACCTCGTAAACAAAGTCGTCGTAAGCGGAATTTACGAGCGAGCCATTGTTTGTTTCTCACGATCGCGTTAACTTCAGCTTATTTTGACCAAAGTTTCGTGATTGATGAAATTTCGGAGTACTCGAATTTGTAGCGAAGTAACGTTTGAATAGGTACAAGTTGTTCCGGATAAAAAGTGTCTGAATTTATTATCCTTAATGCTAAAATTACTCAATTATTATGCTTACTCGTATGTTTAGCTAAACTGAAAAATTACATAATAAAAAATGGCTACGAAAATGTAATAAATTGAATTTTTCATGAAAAAAATAACAATGGAAATAATCTGACATAATAATAATAATAATAATAATATCTTTATTTGCAGTAAATGTAGTGAAAGGATGGTACATAATTCAGAGAACCATACATTCAGACTTTAATAAGCCATGCAAATTTGTTACAATTACTCAATACTACACATTAACAATTATAATATTACTAAGTTATCAAATAGGTTAATGATTATTAGAACCAATAAACAATTAAAAATTTAAATTCACAGAATGAGGTTTACAATAAAAAAAAAATATATATATACAATCATTTCATACTTAATAATCTAGAAATTCTTTTAAAGAATAGCAACATTTTCCCTTTAAATATGAGTGTAGTTCCTTTTTGAATTTAATCAGGGGTAATTTGCTGATCTCCTCAGGTAGGTGATTAAATATTTTAATACACATAGCGTAACAGCTACGCCTCTTCATGACTGTGTGCATTCTTGAGGGCACCAGTCTATGTGGGTATCGCGTATTAAAATTAGTTGTGTCGCTTTTCGTTTTAAACAAATCACGGTGCGTTTTAACAAAGACACATACTTCATATATATAGATTGAGTATACAGTTAACAAATTTAGTTCAATAAAATAGCTTTTGCACGATGTCCTTTGAGAAATATTGGAAATTGCTCTAATACATTGTTTCTGTGCGACAAAAATACGATTAATATGTGAGGAATTTCCCCAGATTATAATTCCATATCGTATATTGGACTCTACATATCCGTAGTATGCCTTTAGAGCGGTTTTTTTGTCAGTCACCTTAGTCAATCGCCATATAGCATAAGCAAATCTATTAATTTTTGAGCAGACTTTATCAACATGCGATTCCCAAGTGCATCGATCATCGAGAACGAAGCCCAGAAATGTAGTGCTATCACATTCTATTAGATTTTGATCATTGTAAATAATATTAATTGTATCTTTTTTCCCTCTTTGATTAATAAATTGAATATATTTTGTTTTTCCTATATTAGCTTGTAAATTATTATTCTGTAACCATTTCATTATTTCATTTATAGTATCATTAATAGCTTTGTTGTAGTTTAGATTATTCATGTCAGATATCACTATTGAAATGTCATCTGCAAATAAAGTGCAGTCGTGGACTGTAACCAAAGGCAGGTCATTTATATACAGCAGAAAAAGTATTGGGCCTAGGATAGTTCCTTGTGGTACACCCACTCTATTATATTTTAAGTCTGACCTGTAGTTTTCTCGTATTTTTTTGGTATTTGCACCTGTTATTTCTACCATTTGACGTCGATTGCTGAGATAACTTTCAAGCCACTTATAAACTAAACCTCTTAGGCCATAGGTTTCACACTTTTTTAGTAATAACTTATGAGAAACATGATCAAAAGCTTTACTCATGTCGAAAAAGACCGCTACCGTTTTGTTTTTTTTGTCTACATTATCTACTATTTTGTTTATCAAGTTAAAAGTTGCTAGAGTTGTAGATTTACCTTTCTGAAAACCATTCTGTTGATTACATAAGATATTATACTTATTAATAAAATTCGTTATTCTTATGTACATAACCTTTTCTAGGACTTTGGCAAATATTGGTATTAGTGTAATAGGCCTGTGACTACCTGGAAGGTTTTTATCACCTGTTTTAAATATCGGTTTTACAATTGACACTTTTAAATTATCAGGGAATATTCCTTGTTGAAATGTGAGATTAATCAGAAATGAAAGTACTGGGGCAATGATATCACGGGTTAACTTAATTATATTTGTTGGAATGTCATCATAGCCCACGGAACGGGTATCACTAAGTCTCTTTATTATATTTGACACCTCTGTTGGGTCTGTAGGAGAGATGAACATGGTTACATTGTTATGTTTTAAGGTATGGCTATATTCCTTAAAATTTGTACTAAAATCGAAACCATTATTCGTAGTATTAATAAAATATTCATTGAAAGCATTGGCAATATCATATGGTTTCGTCAAGATATTGTTGGAATGATTAATTTTGTCAATAAATTTATATTTTTTATTATGTTTTCCCATATCTTTATTTATTATGTCCCAGCTAGCTTTCGAAATGTTCTTAGCATTGTTTAAACAAGCTTTATTAACATTTTTTTTAGAGGTTGTTATACACTTCTTTAATAGTTTATTATAATTATTATAATTGAGCCTATTTTCAAGTGTTTTGCTTTTGTAATACAAAAATCTTAAGTGTCGCTTAGTTTTTAATGCATTTTTTAAACCCTTAGTGATCCATCTTGTATTTTTATATAATTTTGTAATTTTTGTTGTACTAATAGGAAAGCATAAGTTAAAAAGTAAAGTATACATCTCATGGAACTTATTGAATGCAATATCAGTATCGGATTCTGAGTAGATTTCCTTCCATGATAAGCTCTTCAAACATTCGCAGAACTTTTCAATGTATTCCTGACAAAAAATTCTTCTCTTGAGATATTTATAGGAAGGAGGAACATACTTGTCAGACTTCGGTATTCGAAGCAATTGACCCGTGTTGTGGTCAGAAAGACCTAATGGAAGCACTTCACCTGTTGCACTAGGGATATTTGATAATATTTGATCGATACAGGTATTTAACCTTGTTGGTGATGTAATGTGTGCTCGAAAGTTGTGATTTTGGATAATTCTATTGAATTCGTCTAGCGCTTTACTTGGTTTTAATATATCAATATTGAAATCACCCGCTATAATAATATTCTTTTTTCTCTTGCTCTTAAGAATTTCAAGTAATCTGTTGAGTTTATTTAAGAATATGTTATAATTGGAGTTTGGAATTCTGTATATACAAATAATAATGCATTTTATCTGTTTAATTTCAGTCCCACAAATTTCAAAGTCGAATTCGCTTTTTAGGTCATTAAGAATATTAAGGGGTGTGGTTTCCAGATAGTCTCTGCACATTATACAAGTTCCCCCTCTTTTTTTTGCCCTTGAGAACCAGGCTGCCAGTTTAAAACCGTTAACATTAATATTGGGCTCGTGTCCCATTTGTACAAAGGTTTCAGATAAACACATTACGTCTACGTATTTGCCACCATCCTGATACAGATCGTCTATGGTAATTTCAAGTACATCTCTTTTACCCAACAGACCTGCTATGTTTTGGTGAAGTACAAGCAATGTATTAAATTTGTTATTACAAGCCTTTGAGTCTAAATCTTTAATCAAGAAAAAAATCGTTTTCTGTTTGAGTAGAAATAGATTCCCGATGAGAATTAGCAATAGCAGTAGTACATTTTTGGCTGTTTGAAGTATTTAATTTATCCTCATTTAATACAAGGGATCCATCTGTAGAACTCTTACAATTATAGCGATCTATCTCAATAATGCGTTCGCCTAGGTCCATGAATATAATTCTCAATGCTACATTGTTTATGAATCCAGATCTTTTATTAAACATTTTGCTCGAGTATTCTAGTTTCTCATTGCTGTCAAGCAGATAGGCATACTTATACTTACAAACATCGTCATTCAGAATTCTATTAAAAGTTTCAATACGTTTGTTGAATAAAACTCCGAATTGATGCAATTTAAAAGTGGGACCACAAAGAATTACATTAGTGTGCTTGATTTTTCCTAGTTGACTTCTTATGAATTTTACTACTTCGTAATAGTTTGTAGTGTTTTCAAAGTCCGATGCACCAATTAGTATTACACAATAATCTTCCATTGTAAATGCCTTTGTTTTTATTTCAACGTCCTTCAACAGCTCATAAATCCTGGCGTCCGTTCTAATAAAGTGGCAGATTTCGTATGTCTCAAATGTGTTTCGAGCCGTCTGTATAACCTTGTTAGCGCTGTTGCTGCTGATAATACATAATTTCCTTCGGTGTACGACAGGGGGACAGTTTGGTTCTTTTGTTTTTACATGGACCTGCGTTTCCAGGCGATCGCAGATCCTTTCTTCCGATCCTGTTGATACCGATTTTATCATCTGTGTGCGGGTTGAGTCGTCAATTGCAGAAAGTGTCGGCGAAACGAGCTGCGGTGCATCGTCATCACTATCCAAGATGTCTATATTTATTTTTGCAGCGAGTAACCTTTTTTTTATAGGTGTTTTTTTCATAGGCGTTAGTTTTCTGATTGGCCCATTATCGGTTAGGAGTTTTTTATAGATATCTCCTTTTCTTTGCTGGTCAACTATTTTTTTATTTAGTTCGGCCACTTCCGTGTTAAGTCGATCTATCTCTAGATGCGCACTTGCTAGTTGAAGGGACAAGGCGCTAACTTCTGATTTCAATTCGTCAATCTGTGGATTGTCAATGCATGAAATATTCGGAAGGCTATGCGAACTAATATCCAGATCAGTATTTCCCTCTAATTCCGTATCGGACTCCGGGTCAGAAAGTGTTTCAGGCCAACGTTGACATTTATTTTGTATTGGTTTTCTAATTGTGACATTTTCCCGATCAAGTGTTTTTAAGTTGGGTTGTTGATTAGATTTTCCCGATAGAGACTGAGGATCATTTTGTGGCGATTGGAGAAGCCGCGGCAATCCAGAATCCGCTTGTGAATCTTCACTTTTTTTCTCTGGAACCTTCGATATTTGGTGTGATGTCAAGGCGGTATCTACATACTTTTTCGAGATAGCTGGTGTGATATTTTTCTTCAGCTGTGATTTAACTTGTCGGCATTTACTGCACGTCCACGCCCCTTTTCGTTCATTGTCCATCAAGTTGTAAATTTTTTCGTAGTTTGTACAATGCAGGTCGTATGAGTATTTACATGAATTGCACGTGAGGAAGTGCTTTCCAGGAATTTTCTTATTGCACTGAGCACACGTAGGTTTGGCCAACATTGCGAATAAAATTAAAAAATAATATGAGAGTACAGCACAAATAATGAAGTGTTGATCAGTGTTTATGTCCTTTGCTCCTGTGTCAATGTCCGCTTTGATCGTATGTCAGGCGTCGGCGCTGAGCTGACCGGCGCGATTCCAACTGCGAAACACTCCGGTCGCGGGCGAATTAAATCCGTTGGGTTAAAAATTTGAAATGTTTTTTCTTGTAATTTTTAAACTATTGCGTACTTTTAAAAACTGTTTTCACCACTGGGTTCCTTTTTTGACTGTCTACACAACGATATGTGTTTAAAGACAAAACAACGATGGTAAAAATTCCGTTACTTGCACTAATTTCGTCAAAAAAGAATTATCGGTTTTTTTTTCCACTGCACTCCTTGATCCACTGTCCAGAAAGTGGCGTAACACTAAAGTACAATTGTTTATTTTCCAAAAATTGTATTCAGTATTGAGATCGATACTGGTACAAAAGTTGTCCGTCTCACTCACTCGCGCAGCAATGGAGCGAGAGGTTAGATAAGATGTCGACACGAAATAAATAATTGAGTGCGAGTGCGAATCTAAAATGCACTGATAGTTCACGTAATTACGCAAATTTGACACTATTTGCGTTACACTAAGGTTTATTGTACACTGTGTCTTTATTAAACGATCCTTATTTAATTTGTTTTTGTTTATATTTTTTGCACTGGTTCAATACACGTCCGACAACTTCGCTTAACTTTACTATGTTAAGTTAATAAAGTGTAACATAATTTTTAAAATTAGCGACACTGTACTCTTGTGCCTATTCGATTTCGGTAGCTTTCCGGTCGAGCTTACCTTGAAAAAGAACCACGGATTGGTAATTTTGAGCATACCTCAACACAAAGTTCCATGGAAGGTCATGGAAATTATGCATTTATATTTAGATGAATTCAGGAAAATATACAAGAAATTAATATTATTGATTTGACACACCTTTTTTCTGACGCGTAAACTTCAAGCATTGTCTAAACTGAAATCGTTCAACGAAAGTAAAGTAAACATAAGTAAGAAGGCAAGTAAGTAGAGTTTTGTGTCAAAAGAAAGTAAACTAAATTAAATTGTGACCAACCAATTTGTTAAACCTCGAAACAATGCATAACAGTTGCGTGAATAATTATGTCGATGCAACTATTATGATAACTATTACCAAGCCTTCACGCTTCTTAGCATTCAATAATAGCTCAACGTTAAATTCCGTGCACAGTTTGTAACGCCGTGAAAGCGCAACATTATAAACAAGACGACATTCCCTTTAACAAACCTGCTAAGAATCTCGTAAATTAAAACAACACGACACAATAAATTTCAACTTATAAAATTTCCTGACGCTTCGTCGTGTTTAGTTTTACGCGCCCAATCTGCTTTCCAAGTTAGGTCACCGTGTTCCTCGTATTAAAACTTGCAGGTCAGCTTGGCAAAATCTTGGAAAGTATGGGAAAACTAGTGTACTTCCGTGTCATTCGCGCGCTGCGGTTGAAAATATCGTGCGGCTGGCAGCGAATACCGAATGGTTAAATTATTAATGTAGCTAGATTTATGTGCAAACTTGGGCAGACCGATCCAAAACTAGCAGTTTTGTTCAGAACTTCGCGCGACTGCCATCATCAGGGTTCTATCTCGAGCACTCTTTGATATCTCGAGACGCGAAATTTTCAACAAGTTATAAAACTTTTAACTGGATAAAAACTAAACGGTTTATGAAAACCTACCTTAAGCATAATTAAATAAATCTACTAAACTAAAATGAACCTGTATTGACGTATTTCACTGTATTTACTACTAGCTTCTGCCCGCGACTTCGTCCGCGTAGAATTGGCAATTGACGTGCTTATCGCTATCCCGCTGGAACTATGCCATTTCCCGGGATAAAAAGGAACCTATGTTTTAACCTAGGACACCTACCAGCTATTTCCGTTCCGTTTTGCATTTATAATATATTAGAAGGTAGACGTTTTTCCTCACCAAGCAGCTCATGGAAACTTCGTTTTGTAAATTCCGAAAAACTCAGAGGTGTGAGCAACTGGGTTCAATTCACGGCTTGAGGGGTCATAAGTCAAACGATTCTGAGTTACCACGACTTTTTTGTGTAAAAATTATTTCGTTTATAGTAAAGAATGTAGCTCTAGGATGTAATACCTATGCAAGCTAGGGCCCGCCAAGTCCATGCATGCGATCACAACAGGCCATACCAAACAAAGGCGATAATTCTGCACAGAGGCACGCAACAAATTTCAGGCGATCCACGGGCTACGCCGTGTCGCTACATCGCTGTGACTACAGCACTGAGATACACAGATTGAACATTCACAGAATATTAAAATAATAATATTAGGCTACTTCTGAGCCCCCGAACCTCTAGCGTAAGTTGTTAACACAAGAAACAAAGTATTTGATAGTTTAACGCAAACGCGGTCCGACCGAGAACTTACACTATTCATACTGTAGTATAAAATGGCGTAAAACACATCTCGAATGCGTTCACGTTCAATGAAGTGTCAAATACTATGAGATTGGATGAGATTGGTTTGGTATCATTACGAGAAGGAGCTGCCAATTTTTGCTTATTAAAGGAGCAACCACACCGCTGCGTAAACGCAGTGACGTGCCGCATGCCTCACGTTCTCTCACCGTTTCTTCATACATTTTGTTGCGTAAACGCACCGTCGACGTCTTTTGGTGTGGCCGGACCTTAATTGAGACGTTTACGCAAACGCGTTCAAGACATTTTATCGGGTCAAAACTTCCAGTGCAGGTAATTTAAGGTGTCAATAAAAGCTAAAGCCGTCAACAACAACAATTATTGCTATATGAAACCGGGCATGTCATCTATTTCAGCCATCTGGGCTGGCAACGCATCAACGATACTCTATGTTACTCGTGTCGAATGTGATGCTGATGCTAATCACTTACTATTAGGTGACAAACTGGCTTGTATGCGTATTCCTACATACGTTCGTAAATGTTATGTAAATGATTCGATTTCGGAATTATACATACATCTCGATCCCATCGCCTGTTATTTCAGAGATGCAATTTAGCGTAAAAAATTAATAAACGTACTTGTAAATTTTCTCATATTTATAAGATTTCTGATGGCAGTCAGGTAAAATAAAATGGCACTATTTATGATCGGGTTGTCTGTGCTCGTTATTGCCTGTGCACATAGTGTAACTAATAAAGTATGTCGCTGCACCGACCGGCAAGGCTGAGCCAAATCCCCTGGGCGCGCGCCAAATTGCAACATTAGACTAATATTTGATAAACACGGGGAGGAATATTAGCTTTGATGTAGCCTGTGGCGCCATTACGTTGGTCCTAGAGGTTATTTCTTACATGAAACACTTGAACTACCGAAATAGATATAGACTATAGTAACGTTTGTAGATCAAAGCGATAAATAAATTTGCTACAGACATTTTAATTTCGAATTATGCATATAAATTAAATTCAAATTAACTTCAAAATTGGATTTCAATTGAAATCAATATTAAATTTCAATGAAATTAAATCAAGACAAAAATTAAATTAATGCTTAAGTGATTAATAAATGCTTAGCTGTGAAGTTCAAATAAGTGCATGCCGTGAATTCATCGTCTTTTCCCTCTCGACAAAAAACGACGTTGATGTCCAGCGTTGCTGACGTTTCATGCGTCCGTACGAATTGCAACAGAGAGTTGTGCTAGTCATCTATATAAATTTAATAAGTCTTTTTTCGAACCATCTTTATTAAATCTTGTTTAACTTTTATTCAAAGTTTGTAGAGGCTTAAAACGTGATGCATTATATTTTTTTAAAGAACTCACCTTGAAACTTTAAGAAATGATGTCAACAGAAGCACTTGCTTCCAATTTTTTGGTTTTAGTATACTAAGCATAGTCTACACTACATACACTACATGTAATAACTATAATTATTATGAATAAATGAGTATGAGTATGAGTATGAGTATATCTACATGTACCTATTACATTATACACTACCTAGTTCTTCACACTATCTATACATATAATAAAATCGTTGAGACCAAAAAATCTGTACATTGAAGATTTAAAAAAAAAAACCGACCAGGGTGACTTAAAATCGGTAACTGAACATATTAAAACCATTTTTAAAATTTTTGTTTGTTTGTTTGTTTGTTTGTTTGACTGAGCATCACGTAAAAACTACTGAACGGATATTAATGAAATGTTCACAAATCGATTCCAATTAATTCAGAATAGGATATAGGCTACAGAAATTTTGGAAAATTTTGGAAAAAAGGGGTGAAAAGGGGGGTTAAAGTTTGTATGAAAAAAGAAAATTAGATTGTTCTAGAATCATGAAACTCAGAATAAATGCTTAGTAATAAAAATAAAGAAATACCTGTTTTAGCATTTTTTTTAAATCTCATCCAGAGATGCAAAAAAGAGGGTTTTGTGTTTAAAATTAATTAACTTCATACACCTATACAATAAAAGTCAATGAAGTGTAACCTTTTAAAGTTACTACATAATACTTCCAATTTAATACAGGTAAATATAATTTCTCAGTTTTCTTGAAATTTGATTTTTGAGGTGATTATGTACAAAATAGCGGAACTCAAGAAAATCAGCTTTCCTCGGTATAAGTAGTTGGTAATAGTTACAAACATAATAATACTACGAAGAAAATAGATAGATACAAATGTACATAAGACATATAGCCGGAAAAGCGTGTCAATTGTGAAAAAACATTAATATAATAATTACATGCTGTAGATACAGGCATTTTTTCAACGAAGAGATTTTTGTCAAACCTAAATCAACCTAAATTGGCGTCCTAAATTGTGGTCTTTACCTAACACCTAAAGTTCAATATGCAATACCGTTACTTTTGTTTTTATTTATTGCGCAATTATTCACAACGCGTTCGGTTTTTGAACGCACTCTTATTTGATAGCCTGATATTAATATGAGGGCGGCGTGAAACCCTTGGCTGTATGTTCTTGGTACCTTTGCCTATAAAAAGCAAAATCAAAGGGCGCGTTTACGCCTGCGCTACGAACATGTCAGAATTTTATTGTGAAAAATTGGTGCTTTTAGTATGAATCTGACAGCGAGCCAACCTAAACTGAATCGCATTAAGACATCATGGCAACTATGGCAAGGCCCCTGTAGGTAATTAATTTGTAGAATGATAATAAGTGTTAATAATCTGTAATTACGTACCTACTTAAACCAAGAAAATAAATTAAAAAAGCTTCTGCTAGAAAAAATTGAGTCGCAAAATATTAATTAAAACGGATTAGTAAATGAATTGTTAGTCGTAAGGTAAAAACAGGTAAACATTTATGTATTATTTGGTTAGAATAGATTTAATTTTTTAAATTAATCAGGGTACAAATATCGTTAAAGTGAGCGCAGTATTCGCCAATAAGCGTCATAGTTTGGCGAAATTAATAGTGATGTAATTAAAACTGTACTTAGCTTTTTTGAATAAAGAAACTATAAACAAAACTATAAATAAAACTATTTGTAAAATAAAGTATAAATAAATGTGACGAGTCATTAACCAGTTTGCACTTGATTTTTTTTTCAAGATTCCGTGTCGCAAATTATTATTTTCATGACGTAATTCTAAAAGTATAGTTTCGTACATACTTTCAGTGGTTCATGTGACGAAGTTAATAGTCATAATAATAATAATTTTGATATATCGAGAAAAGCCGTAAGTATCACAAAAACACACGCGGACGAAGTCGCGGGCAACAGCTAGTTTTTAATAATTAAAAACACTAACTAAACTTGTTGAATTTGAGATACGTCAGTGGCGGACTAATACACATTACAAACTACAACATAAAACAATAAGTTAATTGTTTTTTCTGGTTTAAGTCTAATAGATTATAAAATGGTTATGGGTTTAATGGGGTAGTTATTAAATAATTTAGTTTGCAATTTGGAACTGAGAACAAGATTTAAACATTTCTTCGTTCATATGCTTAAACTACTTACTTAATTATTAACTTATTGGTACCACTTTTAATTGATTTAGCGTTTATATTATATTATGATCATTATCCGTCGATAATAACAACTTTTTTTTATATGAATAGGAAGGCAAACGAGCAAGTGGGTCACCTGATGGTAAGTGATCACCACTGCCCATAGACACCCGCAACCCCGGAGGGATTGCAGATGCGTTGCCAACCTAGAGGACTAAGATGAAACGCCTCTTGTGCCCGTAATTTCCCCGGCTGTTTTACTCTCCACACCGGAACACAGCAGTGCAAGCACTGCTACTTAGCGGCAGGATTAGCGAGTAAGATGGTGGTAGTGATCCGGACGGACCTTGCACAAGGTCCTACCACCCGCAAATACTTCAATAATAATTTATTAATAAATAATTATAAAATAAAAATAAATTTTAGGCGATATTAAGGAGCGACCACACCGCCGCGTATACGCAGCGACGTGTCTTAGGCGTCACGTTTCCTCACCGTTTTTTCATACATTTTGTTGCGTACAAGCACCGTCAACATCTTGTACGCACCGGTGCGGTCGGACCTTTACTATACACTTCTTTATTGACGTTCAATTATTGGTTTAGTGCCTTCAAACGAACACCGCTTATTACAAATTGATTGATACATTTTAACGAAAATGAAGTAGTTAATTTAATTACCTAATCAGTTCGACAAATTAATTAAACATTTACAACAATTTATATAACTACAGAGATTCTACAATATTGTAATTATTATGTAATACATCATCACCATCATCATAACCAGCGTTGGGCACAGGCCTCCTCTCAGAATGAGAGGGCTTGGGCTATAGTTCCCACGCGGGCCCGGTGCGGATTGGGAACTCCACACACACCATTGAATTTCTTCACAAGTGTGTCTAGGTTTCCTCACGATGTTTTCTTTCACCAAAAAGTAAAAACGTGAGTTCTGTATGTAAGTATGTATGTAGTACTTAGAGAGATTTTTTCTCTTACTTCGGTTGTCGGATTGATTTAATTCTATAATATAAATAATTGAGGTAAGAATTATTATGTACGAATATCCGATGTCCAATGCTAATTATGTACTGCCGAGCATGTATGAAGAGATTGATAAATGTGGATGAAGCATAAGCAAGTATGTCAGGATCGTAGCAAGTGACTTGTGTATGTATGTATGTATGTATGTAGCAAGTGGAATCAAGTAGCTTCTGCCTATCCCTGTGGGAAAGAGGCGTGACGGTAAGTATGTATGTAACAATGAAAACTGTAATATATAAAAAAACAACAGAGTACAATTCAGAAGTTTATTTGTAGATCCATAAACAAACTCACAGCAAGCTTTTTATTTGCGAAATACGTATAGTTAGCACTGCGTATAAAAAAAAGGTAAAGGTGAATCGGCATCCGTGCAGCCTTTGAATGCTCTTCCTAGTGCGGTCGCTCATCCATCACAGTCCCAAAGCTCTGTGACCTTTTTGACAGTTTTCAGTTTCCTCTCCTATAGATTGGAGATGTTTTTTTATCAGACGAATGCATAAACCTTTGATTGGGATAGTGCTAGGTACAGTCGAGGGCATGAATATCGATACAGCCGTCATGTGAAATATATGTATTACCTACCTTACTGTTTGAGCCGTTTATATTTACTTATGCCTTTGACTGTATATATAGAAACGTGACCACATTAATATCTACCCGGAGTCATTTTAGCCTTATAAAATATCGCATGGGGGCTAAAGGCATCGATTTAAGAAACAAAACACTCCTCACCTGCCAATTCCATTAAAAAATACGTCTGTGACTCTCAACATTAAAAACGTATCAAAAACCATTTTTTCTAACTGGTAACAATGTCGAAGGTATGTACAGATCCAACAGTTCGTTGGTGAGAACGAATACCGTGACATAACATAACGACCAATAGCAATCAACTTCCTGAATGTAGCTGCATATTGGTTCATTTAAATTGAGTAATGAAGCGAGAACGCACGTTTCCTAACGGCTTGCTTATTACTACTAGGTACCTAATTAAACTTTCTACCCGATACCTTATAATGAGACTAGGTTAATCAACAACCAGAGTTCAGGTTCGTTAGTAGTAGGACCCAATATTAACCCAGTGCTTTGATAAGTTAGGTCACTAAGAGGTTGTGAATTTCCAATACACATAACGCGGTGGAATTAAGTGTACCAGAAAGCAATCGACAAGCAAACATTTATATTTAGCTGGACCCGGTGTAAAGTTATGTACGCGATTAACAAATCGCGTACATAACCTAATAAAAATTTACAAGTTAAACCGATCGCAATCTCAATTTTTATTGAACTAGAACACACGTTATGCCAATGAAGCGTTTAACTCTGGCATGACGTGTAATATTGCAAGTGAAAAAATACGAAAGTATGAAACAATGTACAACGTCAATCAAAGCAGTATAGTGTGAATCATTATCAGCAACATTAAACGATTTCTCTGCTCAACAGTAAATAGTTGCGATCCCTGAACCGATTATGTCGTTCCGCCTATTCCGGCAGGACGTAAACCGTCAACTTTTATTATGATAGCGCTACAATACTTAAATTTTATGGGACGCTGTAAAGGGCGGCTCATTCTGATATACAAGATGACCTATATTTGGGAATCTAGTCAGTGATCTGGTCACTCGGCGCTTCAAAGGGAAATACCTACTGCTGGCTCGTATTTGTAGTCCGTCTGATTATTTAGTCTCGCATCTGTCTTGTTGGTTTAACTTTAGCTAAATGTCAAACCGAACAGAGTAACTGTTTACAATCCAAAATTGTTTCTTGCTTAATTTTGACTCAAATATTATGAACACAGACGTAAAGGTAAAATCAAGTTTAAAATAAGCATTTTGGCTAAGTTGGCGGTGACCGATGGGGTGGAACTCTTATGTAAACCATATGGCACAGAGTTGATGTTACTCGCAAAGAAAAGGTGTTTTAATATATGGCAGGAAACATTCAATACTATATCAGAAACAAAAGGTATCTGGTACAGCACAATACAGAACAAGGTATTCCGGGTGCCCTGGTTTGATTGTGCCAGCCTTCCCAGGGATCTACTAGTGTGGGCATTTAGGGTGAGGTCAGGTCATGTGCCATTAAATACTTTTTTAAATATGATGAGAATTGCTCAATCCCCAAAATGCAATTGTGGCAAGGTTGAAGATTTAATACATTTTTTGATGGAGTGTGAAATGACGAAGGATAATAGAGAGAGGTACCTTGCTGATGTGAGCCTGTTTAATGGAGCAGTTAACACAACATTAAGTTTTCCGGCATCAGAAAATGCGGTACGAATATACAGGTTTGTGAAATACTCCTTTGCTGCCAGAGAATCTGGTAGTGGGCAGGGGAGTGTTTGATGAATCTGACCCAAGAGACATCCAATGAGGCTGGCATAGTCACACAAGTGCACTTAAGCCTCGTAAAAATATTAGATAAAAAAAAATAAAAAAAAATAAGCACTTTACTTTTCAAGCAGCACGTTTTAAAAAATAAGACCACCTACGTCGCGAGCTACGCATCAAGAAATTCGGTTTACAACAAATGTGTTTAGACGAATGAGAGTGAACAAGGTTAACAGCGAAATGTCCCAGAAAGATAAGAATAATAAAATCTGAAAGCCGTATTCAAATCCGCATGTGTGTATTAACCTAAGGAAAGCGTTTTTACTGGTCTGTATTTGAACAAACTAGTCCCTCTCGTGCACACGCACCACATGAACTACATCACGCTTAGCCTTAATAAACTAAAGCATTCCTCAATTATTATGTTTGTAACTAAATTAGCTTTAGCATAAGATCTATTTTTATAACATGGAATTTACCTAACGGAAATTGCGTTTCCTGGAACTAATATGAGTAGGTAGAATAAACAGAGAAAAACTGAAGAAATAAACAAATGATCTCTCTCCGTCGCATATGAGTGAGACTGCTCTTAAACTTAATTCAGTCCATAATTCTTCATTATTCACGTTTCTATTGAAAGAGACTTAAAAAGAGCCGAAGGGCCGTCCAATAAAAAATACGTTACAGCTCCATTTCTTGCATAACCCCATAAAAAGTCCGCGACAAGATGCTTAACACGCCTCTTACAAGTCTTGGGTCTGCTGGCTACACATGACTTAGCATTTTTATAAGTCTGAGTGTATAGATTCTCGTAGGTGCTAGGTGAAGCGGTTTGTTGAAGTATTTTAATCTAGCTATATTTGTGACACTGCTTGGGCTAAAATAAACTTAGGTATTTAGGCAAATACGCATATTATTAGTATGCTTGTAGAGGGCAAAAGTGTTACGTATCCCTAAGAAGAAGATCGTCGCTCGGAATCGAGGCCGCGACTCACGCGCAGCCGACTCAGCAGCAACATCAAATAAAAAAAAATTATACTGGCATCAAAATAATGCAAGTTATTTTCACAAAATGTGCGCACGCTACAGGCGAGTATTTCCGGAATTACCGCTTGTTGGTAAACTGAAGTCTTCATAGGGTTCTATTACACAAAAAGTCGTACAATTTTGTTTTTGAGTACCTTAAAATAATGGATGGAAAGTCGAGAAGAGCTGAAAATTTAAAATCATTTTGGGAACCAGCGCGACTGTATTTTTATTTATAACCCTAATTTAAGGCCTTAATAGTTTTTATATCTTCAAGAATTACAACAAGCGGGGTTAATTTTTGTGTTGTGAATTATATTATACAATTTTATACAATAAACGTTTCTTATTTCTTATTTCGTCTTTCTTATAATTTTGTTTATTTCGTTTTATTTTCAGTCAAATGAAATTCAGGGCTACATAGGGTAAAAAAGGACTTTCATTATTGAATAAATATTATTTACTAACACTTGAGAAACATTGAAGCAACTACACTAAAATAATGAAAAAGCTTAAAGAGCACTTAAATTTCTCGCCTCCACTAATTAGCTTTTGGAAGTGAGGCACTATAACAAATGTTCCATGTAACACGAGAGCCAAAGCAATTTCATGAAGACCTTCAGAGAATTCATGAATTTAAATCTAAAATTCCATCTAAGTTGGGACGTTCGCCCAATTAAAATCAATATGCATATTTTAACCCGACTGCCGAGTAGCCAAATTCGGGCTGAATCGGAAATAACTCGATGGGAAATGAAACTAACTGTTGAATAAAACTTCCTTCTTTCATTCGGATAGCTATTCGAAAATTTATCGAGTATTCCGTTGGTATTGTTTTTAACTTTTATTCAAATCAGACGTTGTTTTGGGATACACGTACCATACCAACACATCTAGAAAAAATATTTTCTGTTTAAAGCGACGATAAGATCAAAATATTAAGTGTATTTAACATTTTGCTAACTATTTTGTTTAATATTAGTCTTTTTATACAATACTAATTATTTTATAAATAAAAAACATCACGGTTTATTTCAAAGTCGGCAACATATTTTTTTACTGCTTGTAACCATAAACAGTAATGAAGTTTTTATACACAATAATGAAGACAAAGTAAACTAATTATAGACAACCGCAACACCAAAGGGACATAATGCCGGTGCGTTTCCAACCTTCCTCAACGCTTCCAAAAGCTGAGATGAAATGCTTCTAGTGCATGTAATTTTATTTCTCTTGACTTACTTAAACATCCAAGACCCGAGAGCAAATATGCGTGTTTTTCACACAAACATCTCCCAAGAATCAAACCCGGGACCTCTAGCTTCGTAGTCAGGTTCTCTAACCACTTTATCCGGCCGTCAAATATGAGACAAGAATACCGAAAGTCAAACCAAACTATAAAGCGATATCTATTCTATAAATAGCGATTAAATATATTTTTTAACTGCCATAGACTAACTATACGTTTTTATATTATTATCTCCCTTCGTGAATTTGGCTAAAGCGCAAACAATACGAAATTGACGAAGCAGCATTAATAGCACATGCAAATGCCTTTCTGTTGATTCAATACAGACTAACGCTGCCGCATTATAGCTCTATTGTGGAGTGCAATCAAGAATGGATATTAAATCATCGCAGTTGAGCACGGAATCATCGAAAGCGTTAACTATTCGCGGACGAACGTTTAATCCGAGCATTTAAACCGCTCAGGTTAAACGTGGTTTTTCTGCCACATTCATAATTTATTATCTACCTATTGTATCAAATAGCATTTCGATCTAGGGTAATTGAGTAACAAACATCCAACTACTTTCTCATTTTTAATATTGGTGAGATTTTTATTTTCTCGGCCAAAGTGACTCTTTTCATCCGACAATGCAATGATAAAACGACGAATGGTTTTGACGGAAAACATTTCCCGTTTAAATGGAACACCGATAACTCGCTGCTTTACAATTTCGATACAATATCGTAGTTCAATAACGGCGGTGCATGCCGCTGATTCTGGCA
Source organism: Pandemis corylana (assembly GCA_949127965.1). Lineage (NCBI taxonomy): Eukaryota > Metazoa > Arthropoda > Insecta > Lepidoptera > Tortricidae > Pandemis > Pandemis corylana. The sequence continues at coordinate 4,882,774 of OX421859.1, read as the reverse complement.
GTACGGAAAGTCTGAATCGCCATCGTTTCGGATTTATTTTTCTTTGATTTGGCGAGTACGGAGTTTTTGTAATTTATAAATAAGAATGATTACCCGCCCCTAGAGTAGAGCAGTAGAGGCGCCGCTCTAAGCGCTAAATAAGTAATAAAGGATTCTATGTATAATCGCTTAGCAAGGGCGCCTAAACACAAACTCGCTCTACTCTGATTAAGACCATGAGCGCAAGATCAACTAGACGTTACCCATTGGATTTTTCCCATCTTTTTATCTCCTACAAAGTCTTAACTATAACTACCACTCGGGACTTAATCGCGTAATTATTTCAAGTCGAATTACTTCGACGTTTCGGCAAGCAGCGGCTGTGATCATGACCTATAAAGTCCTGCAAAGTCTGCGGTCCTACAAAGTGTGCGCCCGACAGGGGTATGTGTAAAAAGTACACCACAAGTTCCATTGCAGGCTTGTTGGAATCAACTCGCTGGGCATTGTAATAAAAGCCTGCCGCGAGTTATGCTCCGGCGCATAATTAATGCACAGCTTTGTATCCCGATTGACGGCTCGCTTGTTGACATTATTTACGCTACAGATTACCTGTGTCTAAACGGATTTTGTACGCTATTGACGTGTTTGGAATGTTTGGAACAGTCAACAATATATCGTGAGGGACGAAAGTGTAACTTACAAATACTCGTATTGGAACACCATTCTATTGCACTGTGTCAAACATGTGGTGGGAGGGATTGTTGTTGAGGTTTTTAACTTGACTTGATTTTGTGAAAAACTATTTAGTTTAGTAGTTGTTTTTTTTACAAACACAATTGGACTTCGTTCAATGAGAAATTTACTGACCCACCTTTATTATCTGAATATAGGATGTGATCGCATACCTACTACTATACTAGTGAGGACAGACCTCTTCTCAGAATGAGGCAAACCCTCACTATGTTTTCCTTCAACGAACAGCTCATGGTCAAACTTCTTATTCGTGTAAAAATTATGTGAGATGGATGACAATGAATTAAGTCAGCAACGCTTTATTTTCTTCCCAATGAATTGGCACACATCCTTGCTAACTTTTTCAGTATCTAAAAACAATATATATTTAATCAAAATGCTATAAATCATTATTAGCTTGTCAAGCCGAGTGTAACAGCACTACAAATTATCTCGTAACATGGCGGAACTTATCGCCGCGTTCACTGAGTGATTGATTCGCACACGCGGCGGTTGATGGATGCTGCGCCCTCTGATTGATAAGCCATGCCAGATTTAAACAGAATGCGTTCGATTCGTTCTGCTGCTGCCATTCCAAATTTAAACAAATCACGGCGCAGTACGGCTGGAATTGAGTGCGAGAGCTGAAGAAAATAGTGGCGTGGACTTCTACGTGTATACAGGATAGATAGATAGATTACTGATTAATTGTGAGAATACTAGTCCGTTGATAATTTACAAAGCGGTAGCCTAGTGGTTTGACCTATGGCCCCTCCTGCAGAAGGTCGTGGGTTCGAATCCCAGGCTTGCACTTCTGAGTTTTTTGGAATTTATGTGCCAAGTTACATAGGAAATTTAACATTACTTTCTCTGCGAAGGAAAACATTGTAAGGATACCTGTATACAACTGCAACGTAATTCCATGGTGAGCGTGAAGTTCCGAATCCGCACTGGGCCCGCGTGGGAACTATAGCCCAAAAACCCTCTCACCAAGCAACCGATTTGTTCTGGAGCTTTTCGTTGAAAACCTATGTTCAACAATGGACTGGACATCTACTGTAAAAAATTTAGAAAGTCATGATGACGTTGTTTATGAAACAAAAATCAAATTATATCAATAAAAGGTACATTTCATAAAACATTATTGGTACACAGAAACTCTAAAAGAACGAATGCTTTCGCGGCGACTGGTATTCTCTCTTTTCCCTTCTTGCATGTTTAATAGTATGCAGACATCGAGAAATTATGAAGAATAGATATTCCAGGACCAGAACTATACAGTATGCATACGCATAAGAATTCAAATTTAGCTATCTCAAATTACAATAATTCTTAATACATGCAGCTTATACAAATTCCATAAATCCGAAAACGCGCGCGTTCGCGACACGATTTAACTACACCAATTTCAAACGCAAATAGAAAGAAGAATAGAAGAAAATATGGGAAGTCTACAAATATGGCCATAATATCATAAGCCAGATTATAATAACAGCTTTTTAGAATAAAATGAAAAGAAAACATTCTTTCAGGTCTTTGTTATTCACAGCCATTAACTCGAGGCCGGAGATAAGGCACGATGCGCACTCTGCGGCGGCGCGGCGCCTAACTCACAGAGAAGGGCTTCCAATAGTCCTTGAGAAAAAGTTAAACTGGTATCAAAAGCATTTCAAGCTTCTAACACCTAGACAAAAAAAACATAGTGTTCAAACAGTGAGTGCTATCTTAATAAGTTGCGATTGGTTTACGAGTAATATTTGAGGGGTCAGTCACTGGGTGGACTTCAGTGAAAAAATAATTCTGAGGTCTTAATTTCTTGTTTTTTTTTTAATATCTAGGCTGTATACGCCTCACGTACGGCTAGGGTTCGTGCAGATTGGGAACTCCACACACACCATTGAACAACTTACAGTATTTCCCTACACAAAAAAGCTCATGGTAAAATTGTAATGTATATTCGCACATAAATTCTGAGATACTCAGCTACGAGCCCAGATTGAGAGGTCAGAGGTTTTTTTTCAAAAACAGTAGATTTATTGCTACACAACTCCGTCCTTACGAAATGGGCAAAATTTATGCCAAAAATTTATTCTGAAGAGTGTAAAGGAAAAGCAAATATTATATTTGAGAAGTGAAAATAATACACAAAGCACCTCATCCTCCTCTCACTCTCACCTCTGGTACTCATTTTGATTCGGTTCAAAACACCCTGTTGCATTGTTTCACCGCAAAATTTAACGTAATGTCGTTCGAGCTTTCGGAATATTATATTAACAAATAATAGATGAGTAAAGCCCGAAAGAGTTCGAACGTCGTCTCATTATATTTGCTATACTAAAATCAACGAATATCTGTAAACGGAATACTTTGCTATAAAGACGACCACACATAATTATTGAGAATAAAGTATTTGTTAGGAGGTTTTAGCTCACAGACGTATTTTATGTAAACTTTAGTAACACAAAAGTACCACGGCTTAAAACGCTACGCCACCTTACCTTTAATGGACGCAGACAAACTAGGTATTGATTTTTTTTTATCGAACAAATCCAGCCCACGCCAGGTAAATGCAGTTGTGTACCAGCAACTTTGATTACAGCCCGAGTTCATCGATCACGATTGAGGAAAACGTAACGAGACACGTGCCAAAACGAAATCTGTTCCCGGGACAACCAATAATTCTTCTTGATCCCCCCTCGCACCTCCCCGGAGAAAATAACGGGGGTTAATTTGACGCGGTTTTCACGCACGTTCCAAAATATCCAATGTCAAATTTAATCAACCCTGCTACCATTTATGTAACCTGAGTTTAAACGGTGCAGACATATTCTTGCTCCGAACCACCCACACTTCTTTGCGGAGTGATTCGTGACGTTAGCAAATGCTTATATGTATATATTTGGTTTTGTTTCCCTATTTCGAAGCCCATTTGAAGGGAAAATTTGTCGGCGTCTGCCCACAATCCAGGCGTAAGCCTTACGACCTTTACGATTTCTGCTTGTTAGAAAAAAGAAAAAACAAGGAAACATTCTACTTTGGGTAAACCACGAAGGGCTTAGATTTCTGCCGTTTTGCAAAACGAGGCCTCTGGCAAATCCCGCTGATGGCTCTCCAGCTAAGAGGTTTTTGTAGGTCATAAGACTCATAAGGGTGGAATCGTTTGGTGTGGCCGTTCTTTAATGATGAATGGATTGATAAAGGGCCTTTCATAATAATTATTTTATATAATGAACGCCCGATTGAAAGTTATTCGTAACCCGTATGTAATTCGTAAGTTAGTCGGGTAAGATATGGTGAATATCTGGGTTTGATCCCCAGAGTAATTTTTTGTTGTTTTCCATGTATTTTCGTCTCCGTATAAATCGAAATTTTTTTTCATTGTGTTTTAATAATTTCATTCTTTCACTGAACAAAAAACCAATGACTATGCGTAATTCGCTTGAAACATCACATTAATATATAATGGAAACATGAAAGAAACAAAACGCCCAAGTAACAAAACTCCTTATCATAATTCACATCGCACGTTCAACTTTTTCCGAGCCACCTAACATCGGCAAAAAATGTTCGAGCGCCATTCCTTGAATTCACGAGTCGCGAGGAATGCGTGCGTTCACGGGACATAAACCTTTATAGAGAGTCCGAATCATATACACCAGAACGGCTAGCACGGGGTTTTTTTCTCGCTTGTCGCCGCTACACGTCCCTTTTTATACCGGGTTCGTAGAAAAAGGACGCACTGAATGACAAAATGAGAGAGGAGTGCGTGGTTAATCTCCAGGTAAGGGTTATCGTGAGACGATCTATGAAAACTGCGACAGGTATTTTGGAATCTAACAGGATCTTCGAGAATTTGCGTGAACTATTGAAACAATGCTGTTTCGTGTGATGGTGATCTTAAAATATAAAAAGGACACAACGTTGTGAGGTATTCATTGTCTATAGCTATACTGTCAATTTATATATGTCATGCAGTTTTTCGGTAATAAAAGCCTATAATAAAGACGGGCTCATTCATTACAATTTTATTACCGAAATTAAACATTCAAGTGAGAATCGCAAGAATAAAATAGCTAATATAATGTATCAAGATGAATAGATATCTAAAGCCAGACAGATTTGACGCCGACCCGTTGAGCGGACATAACTCGACCGCTCAATGGCTCCATTGGAAAAAAACTTTCGAAAATTTTCTTGAAGAGTCGTATCACGATTGTTCGGATGGTACCAAAACATCGGAAGAGGTAAAATTAAAGTTACTTGTAAATCACGTTTCACCTATAGTCTACGAGCATATCGTGCAAGCTAAAACATATGAAGCAGCTGTCGAACTTTTAGATGGAATTTTTATTAAACCAAAAAGCGAAATATTTTCTCGTCACAAATTAGCAACGAGAACGCAAAACCCAGGAGAAACGATTGATCAGTACCTTCAGTCGCTAAAACTGCTTTCAAAGGAATGCACGTTTAAAGCAGTCACTGCCGAACAAAACGAAAATGACTTTATAAGAGATTCTTTCATTTCCGGCCTGGCTTCTCCTACCATTCGCCAAAGACTGTTGGAAAATATGACACTTACCCTAGACGAAGCTCATACGAAAGCACGTGCCATGGAATCTGCACACACTCAATCTGAAAGCTTTAACTCCCCGCAATCATCAGTTGCTGCTACCAACCAACCCAGCCGTAAAACGCCATCATACATCAACTCTCGTCAAGATACATGCTACTTTTGTGGTAATTCTCGCCATCCTCGACGGCTGTGCCCCGCAGCAAACCTCACGTGCCTGAAATGCGGCAAACAAGGCCACTTCGCGAAGCTATGTCGAGGTGTTCCTCTCAATGCTGCCGCCGTGTCTTCCGAGGATACATCGGCATGTCTCGTGTTAGCTACGACCGGGCTCAAGAAATGTACCGTTCCCATTAAAATAAACGGGATTACTGTGACGGCTCTCATAGATACCGGGAGCACTGCAAGCTTTATCGATCAAGAAGTCACAATGCAATATGGATTCGAAACCAAGCCGTGGAGTCAAGATGTGTCAATGGCGTCATCTACTCATAAGTCTCAAATATCTCAAGTATGTCTTGCCTCAGTCCTCTTGAATGGACAAGAAATACCACAAACCTTATTCAGAGTCATGAAAAATCTTTGCTGCAACGTCATAATAGGTCACGACGTTCTTGAAAAATACTCCAGTCTCGAAGTGGGATTTGGCGGACACATGCCACCACTGAAGCTATGTGCATTAAACCAAGCTAACATTGAACCCGTAGACTTGTTTCCGAATATGGCTCCTGAGTGCAAACCGATTGCTATCAAATCACGCAGATTCACACCAGACAATCAGAAGTTTATAGAGGGTGAAATTCAGAAGCTTTTATCTGATGGTATAATCGAAGAAAGCTTTTCACCTTGGCGGGCTCAAGTCCTTGTTACATCTGCTACGCATCACAAAAAAAGAATGTGTATTGACTATTCTCAAACTGTCAATAGATATACATACCTAGATGCCTATCCGCTTCCTAACATCGAAGAAGTAATCTCAAAGGTGTCAAGCTATAGAGTATTCAGCAAAATAGATTTAAAATCAGCTTACCACCAGATTCCAATTATTCCTGAAAACAGACCGCTCACAGCTTTTGAGGCGGCTGGCAACTTGTATCAATTTTGTCGAATTCCGTTTGGAGTGACCAATGGAGTAGCATGTTTTCAAAGAGCAATTGACTCAATTATTCGCAAATCTGATATTCAAGGTGTATTCCCATATCTAGATGATATAACCGTGTGCGGAAAAGATCAAAAAGATCACGACGAAAAATTAAACGAATTTATGGAAATTGCAGAAAATTATAATCTTACAATTAACAAGGAAAAAAGCGAATTCTCATTAAAAGACCTGAACATTCTCGGTTACAATATAAACAATGGAATAATCAAACCTGACCCAGAGCGACTACGACCGCTGAGCGATTTTCCAATACCTCAAGACTCTGCCTCTCTTAAACGAGCAATTGGCTTATTTTCACATTACTCGAAGTGGGTGCCCGACTTTTCAAGTAAACTTCATTCTCTCACACAAGTTGAAGTATTTCCAATGAACGACGATCAAATTAATTCTTTTCAAAAACTAAAGGACATCATAGTAAAGGCGTCACTGACTGCAATTGATCCCAAAGGTACGTTTACGGTTGAAACCGATGCCTCAGATTACTCAATAGCCGCCTCTCTTACTCAAAATGGCCGACCTGTGGCGTTCTTCTCTAAGTCACTGAATGACAGCGAGAAGAAGTATCCGATCGTTGAAAAAGAGGCATGTGCAATAATCGAAAGTCTAAAGAAGTGGCGACACTATCTGCTTGGCCGTTCGTTCATCTTAATCACTGATCAAAAATCTGTGGCCTATATGTTACAAGGTCATGCAAGCAAAATTAAAAATGATAAAATACAGAGATGGCATATCGAACTATCGAATTACAAATTCGACATCAAATATCGTCCTGGAAGAGAAAATACTGTCGCCGATGCCCTGACAAGGCAAGTAACGTGCGCTGCAAGTATTGACGACAAGCTCAAGGATTTGCACAAGTCACTCTGTCATCCCGGAATCACGCGGCTGACCCACTGGATAAGGTCAAAGAACTTACCGTACTCAAGCGATGACGTCAGGCGGGTAGTGTCTTCTTGTCCAGTATGTGCGGAGATCAAGCCGAGATTTTCTAGTAACACAGGGACATTAATCAAAGCGACAATGCCATTGGAGAGATTGGCAATGGATTTCAAAGGACCCCTACCTACATCCACAAACAATAAATACATCCTTACCATTATCGACGAGTTTTCCAGATTTCCATTCGCATATGCTTGCCCTGATACCAGTACAGACACAGTCATAAAGCATCTTACTGAATTATTCTCGGTTTTCGGTATGCCAGCAATGGTGCATACGGATCAAGGTGCTGCTTTCATGTCAAAGGAATTCAAAGATTTTTTACACTCTAAGGGCATTACTACCAGTCGATCATCGCCATATAACCCTCAGGGTAACGGACAGGTTGAGAAACAAAATGGCATTCTCTGGCAATCCATTCGTCTGGCACTAAAAAGCAAAAATTTACCTTCGACAATGTGGGAAGAGGTAATGACACAAGCGCTCCACAGTGTTAGGTCGCTACTCTGCACAGCGACAAATACCACACCTCATGAGCGTATGTTTAACCACCCTCGCCGGTCATCATGTGGGCAATCAATGCCATCGTGGTTACAGCACTCTAAAAAAGGACTGTTAAAAAAATTCGTCCGCTCCAGTAAGTACGACCCACTCGTGGAAGAGGTCGAAATTCTCGATGCAAATCCATTCTATAGTTCAGTTCGTCTACCTGGTGGTAGAGAACTAACTGTTTCCAATCGCCATCTCGCACCAAGTGGGGATGATGCTAGAACAGAAGTGGATCAGGCAGAGCAAAATTCTTTGGAACCTGATGGGCAGGAGGAGTTAATGCAAGAACCACCAACTTCCGACGACCCCGTGCCTCTCCCTGATGGCCCGACACTGCGACGTTCAGAGCGGGCCCGAAGGCCTCCTGCATATCTACAAGACTTTGATACGTAGGGAAGAATGAGGTATTCATTGTCTATAGCTATACTGTCAATTTATATATGTCATGCAGTTTTTCGGTAATAAAAGCCTATAATAAAGACGGGCTCATTCATTACACGTTGAAACCTCCTCATTTGTAGATCTGATTTCCAACTCCCATCAGCGTGTCCGCCCACAATCACATACTCGTAAAAACAATCTTTGTTTCATCATAGCTCGGAAAAAACTGATCCAAGAGAAACATTGCATTTCCCAAAGCGATCATTTATCATCAATCAGGTTCCGAACATCACGCTCTTAATGAGTCAGTAGTACGCAACGTAGCACCAAACTGTCTACCTCCTAATTTGCTACAGTTATAATTAATAACAATGAGTCACATTATGCAAATACTTTTTGTAAATTTAAACGAAATACTTATCAATACATATAAGACTAACTTTAAGACACTGTCGAATAAAAAGGAGTGATCGAAATTAGTTTTACAGCTGGTGAAATAGTCATATCTCGTCGTTTTTGATTCGATTAGAACTAGTCAGTCACCAACTCGATTTAGAGAAAATTGGCGTCTAGAGTTCCGTCCAGTTTCAATACTTATCAGGTCATCATAAAAATCATGGCATTAGTTATTACATACATTAATTATATCAGCTGTATTAAAAGCGTGGTAAAAGGTTAATGTTATATCAAAATTTAAAAACTCAAGTGTAGAACACCTTTGTTTTCAGAGATAACTCATTATTTTCATGCTGTTCGTGAGTCTCATTTTCTTTTGTCTCTACGAGACAATGGACCAAACCTTGGCCTGCTTTCGGGACTGAATATTTTTATGTGTCTTTGAAGTTGAAGGATACGAGGATACTGAATTTTCAACACTTCTCAAAAAATTTTAGGTTATAGGTATTTGGCTTTGTATTTATTCGATATGTAGCACCCAGCTGCCTTTTTAACCACATCTGTAAGTGTGACTGCAGGCACACAACCGCTCAGAGCAATTAGACTGCTAACGTATTACATTATTTGGCTAAATTCAGACTAGTGTCAAGTGGCTCAACATTTTCGTGTGGTGACAAATATAAATACAAATATTCTTTATTGAACACCACATATCAGTACATATCATTACAGAAATAAAAAGACAAGGACTGACTTACTGAGGTTATTGTACTGTAGGTACTTATTATTGAGTATTTCTTAAACTGTAGCTTGTAATACCACAAACAGGAAGACAGCCTGGCAACCTCACGACAGGTGATTCGGCGGTCGCCCCGCAACAGGTTGACACGGCAATCCAATTAATTAACAAATGGTTGGGCCATCTTGAAGGGATATTGCCAACGCAGAGCAAACTGTATATGCACTGTACTTGTATTGTGTTAAATAATGAAAAGCAAATAAATTGTCAGTTCACAAAAAACAATGTGCAGTTTTGAGTTGCATTTAGAAAATGTTTTTTTAATCATCAGTAATGATGGAAGCTAAGGCTATGTATGCAAGACGGTTTTTTAAGCTTCATTGAGTAATTTATACCCTGTTTATTTAGTCCTGGGGATCGATTTTTGAAGTACTATCTATCGCCAAGAAAAAAATGTTACCTACAACGAAAATAAAATTTGGAAAAAATATGAATAGGTGTCTCTAGAAATTACGTCAGGTGCGAAATGTCTACAAAAACATTTTTTCCAGAATTTAACTATTTTAGGTTTTTCTTACTCAGAATCGTTTACCCTATCGATTCGCATACAAGAAAACATGAGTCATGAAAAACGACGAATAAAAAAGTGACGAACTGGAATGGAAGTTTTGGGACACATTTTTTCTTGTGTGAGGCTCGATAGGGTAAGAAAAACTCAAAATAGTTAAATTCTATAAATATTGACTAGTATGTAGACTTTTTTTTATAAAACGATTTTCTACTGTTTCTTGGTACTGTCCGCATTTACCACAAAACTTATGTTTCCATACATTTTATTACACACAAGGTACTACGATTATACGTAAGGTAATACGATTTCTAATTACTAATCAAGATACTTTAGATGAAGCAAGAAGTTATTCCACCATCTCCAAGTCAATTAAAAAGCTATTTGCATATTTTGTGTTTCCGTTATCGGCGCGATTGGTATTGGCTCAGGAAAAATTCTTCATTAAATTTCCAATAATATCGAAAGTATTCAAGTCAAATGTGTAACCGATATCGTGAGCTGAATCAGCTTTTTATTCGATAAAAACAATTAATTTACAGTTCACGACTGTAGGAACCCATCTCAAACTACGCATCTGTCCGTCCGTCGGTCTCTGGTTGTACCTTTTACCCGTTAATTGGTACCTTGTTCACATTAATGCGCTGCAACCCGGCAGCAACCTTTTAGGGTAAGTTACTCCACTCGCATCGTATGGACATGTTCATTTAGGCCATTTAGGAAGAATGGACGCAAAAGCAATCTTACCCTATGTACAAATGAGTCCCGCAGCTTATTACAGTTATAAATCCATGTAGCTTGTTTACTATAGTGCAACGCACTTGATATTGAATTGAAACGGGTAGGTACTTCGTCATGCGCCACATGCTCACGACGGCGTCAGCGCTGATTGAATTATGTTCCAATTGCAAGGGACTACATAAATATAAGTCAACCAGACGAATAATAAGCGAGGCTGTGAATCACTTAGGCGTATTTTCATTACGAATGATGTAAAAACTATCAAACCTATGGTCTTAGGACCAGACTCATTCTGTGTGGAAAGTTGACGTACTGTTTTATGATGCTAGACACAATATTTACGTAGGTCGTACCTAAGTACGTTCCTTCCTGTCTGTCTAATCTATTCCTAGTCTAAACATAAAAATAGCATTGCAAGTTTTCATAACAATTCTGCGAAGTTCAAATGTGGGAGTCTCTACTTTTTAAACTGCATTATAAATATAAATCTGAGCTTAACCAGAGCAAAACAAAGCATTCCAAAATTTTAATAATGCTACGTAGCGTGCAGGAGAATTCATCCTCAAAATTGCATTCTTTATTTATATTATACACAGGTGCTTAGGAATTAGGATTTTCTTCAAAATATTTGCAGTAACATTTAAAACTATATCTAGCTTTACATAAAGGTGTCGTTCCAACATAAATGAAATAAAATACGTAATATTAAATATCAACCTACTTAATTAGTCCGAATATATTATAAAACCAGCTTATTGGTACTCGCGTATATTTTAAGCTTGTGATAATATAATAATATCATTCCTTTTCCTGGTTTCATCTCATTTCCGGCAACGTTAAAGTGTATTATAATAATTTGTTTTCAGCTTTCCGAGTGGCAAATAAAAATAAGTGCGTACTTACCTGTCGCGTTGTCGGGGAAAACAAAACAAGTGAAATGAGGTTTGAGTCGCAACCAAAATGAATTACGTGTACCTTAGAGCTGTATCATACTGCGACTTTGTACTAGGATGTATTCAGTTTTATTTCATAGACGATCTACTCTGTCAGAAATTGCTTATAATTATATAAATATAGGCTGATTTTGCGATGCACGACAGTAACTTTGTTGTTACTAATGTAATTTCGATTCAGCATTATTGTTGTAACAAAAAAGTTTCAAAGGACCTTTAAATTGACTATTTTCTTAGGCAACAAAGTGGCGAGATATAAGGTGTGAAGGTGTAGTGACAGTCTCGCAACAAATCTCGATTCAAAGCCCACCTATAACACCATAGATTAATTTAAATCTGTAGTGTAGCTGCAAAAATGCCGACGTGAGAAGGGACTCTTGTTGCGATGTTCCAAAAATAAACGAAATTAAAAAAAGTCATACAGAAAAGCACGGGCCCATTCAGAAATTAATAAGAATAATTTGTATAAGAATAAAGATTCCCGCAAAATGCGGAGTTGAAGATTTCGCCACTGAAATTTTTTACTCTATTTTTGGTAAATAGGTGGGTGTGGAAATATACTTTTAGAGACTACCCACCTGCTATGGGTGGTGTAGGGGTATAGCACGCGTCACGGAATGACGAGGATCCGGGTTCGATTTGTTTTAGTTTTCACTGACATTTAGAAATTTACTTTTAGATAGATCGGTGATTTGTTTGTCGGTTCAGTAATTTGATGATTTCTTACATGATATTGGTAAATTTATTATTAAAAGTTGTCATTTCGCGAAGTATCATCCTTGGATCAACTTTTAATATGTCCGGTCCAACCATGCTTACATTTATTGCGCAAAAAAGAAACCTCGCATCGTCTTCGAGAAACCTCGCGTTTTATTTACGTCCCAAGTCAATTTTGTATCTATTAATAGGCCCGGTCCTTGTCGTTACAACTTTATAATTTTGCAGATTAAAGTGGTATTTGTTATTCTTTTAATTGGGCAGGCTTTCGTCAACTCCTTTGTTTATAAACAAGTTCTAACTTCACTAAAGTGGACGGGTTTCATCAATTAAGGTTTTGTCTTAAGTTTTGTTTAAGGCAGATTTTGTAGGAGTTATTCGACAAGATCCATGACAGAGTATTAATGAATAAAAAAATCATAGCATAGACTAGACACAGCTTTAAAATCAAACTTTTAAATATAAAGATCTAAAGCGCAATCACAGCTGACGATTTCAATATTAAATTCCTTGACATTTAATTTTAAGTGATGTAATTTTATATTGAATGACTAAATAAACAAAACAAATTAACGATTGAATAGCCTAGGGGTAATGGAGATGCCATAAATATACGACCCGGAATGCTCGGACTGGAATTAACTATCTATTAACGCCTGATAATTCGTGTCCCCCATTTAATTTCTCTACAGTACACGAATTATCTCATCGCTGTCCCGCAGGAACTATGAAATTTTCCGGGATCAGAGCTATCCTATGTCCTTTCCCGGGACTGAAACTATCTCTATAATCCAAGTCCCATCTAAAACAATTCAGCGATTTAAGCACGAAGAGGTAAGAATCAGACAGAATCACTTTCGCATTTTTAATTATTATTAGGAATAAAAGCATGCTTATACGGTCCCTAGAACCAATAGTACGAAGGTTGCTTGAAATGGGGACAGTTGGCGCTAGGTAAAGTATAAGATGATTTTTTGTGTGTCATTAGCACTGCTGGGCACAGCCCTCTCAATCCTTCTACTGCTTCCTTATTGTAATTACCCTGCCAATTTAAATGAAATACGCTGAAGTCCTATTCGCCCCGCCATCTCCTTTCAGATTTTCGTCCGAAATACGAGAGGTGTTTTTCGCCACGATAAAACAGGCAACTATGATCAAGATAGAAGTAAGCAATCCAGATGCCATCACAAAAGCTATGAATCCAAATGACGTGGAAGCTCATCAAAGTTTGCTGCGCGGCCGGCGGCACTTCCAAACTCATTTTCATATTGTGAATGTCGTTTTTTCGCGATATGTTTTGCAAGGAATACAAACATAATTTTTTTGGTGCGAGTTTCCCGTAAGGATTCTTAAAATAGAATAATGTGGAGCGATGTATTGAAAGTTGAGGAAATATGAGAAGCTGTGTATAATAAATAAAATAAATATGTTATTAAAAATAATAATTAATCTTTCAAATGTTGAAAGTACCAATAAGTTAATTAGATAATTAATTACTTGATTCCATGCTGGTCTGGAAGCAAAGAAAAAACATAGAATGTACCAGTTGCTTCTTTTCCCGCCAAGATAGTAAAAGCCCGTCCAGCGAATGGCCGAAAATCTTAGGAAACATGAAGAAGAAGAAGAAGGAATACATTTATTGACAAAATTCATACTCATACTCATACTCATTTATTCAATTCGACACAAAACAAAAAATAAAAGTAAACAAGTTAAACATTGACAAAAAACAAATAAGTGCCGAATACTGCCAAAAGGGCCACATTCAGCATGATGCTGCGGCAAGCCACAGCGCTGACACATGAACATGTTATACATTAGATGTGGCTAGCAACTCATCACTATTTTAATTCCTATTATCACCTCCATTTCGGCTCTGTCTACACCATAAGGGATGAAGACGTGATTTATATATATAATTGTATGGATGTCTTCATTAAAGGAAAGTGTAACCACGTCTGTGGTTTCATGCAGTTAAAACCTGTTTCAGCTAATCCTTTGTGCTTCCCCGCCAGTATACTCCACTCTATGCAAATGAAACCACACATACTTAGACAACATACATGAGTGCCATCACCACTACTATTCAGTGGAACGACTCAGCTCGCGTCCGTAACGTAAATAACATTATAACATCCTACACGATTTGCATAAGTGAAGTCCTTGGACTGACAAGAAAGCAAGTCGCATTTCACTGCGGGCCAGTGGGGCTAATATTTCACAAGCAATCAATCAAACACCGCAATGTAAAGCTAGGCATGCGATACTTCGGACTTGTGTAAAGAGGGCTTAGGACGCAATGCTATCTAAATGATAAGTTCTTAATTTTTTTTCTCGGCCGTCTTTTGTTTAAAGGGAGGCAGCTATCGATGAAGCTAGACCGGCCACTCGTTCTACTTGAAATTCTCGCGGTAATTGCTTGGACAGCGTCGTAGTTAGCACTAAGCTCACTCTGGACATTTTCCAAGGGCATTCAAGTGACTTTTACACTTTGAACAAAATAGCTAGCTTGCTAATTAAGTCCACTAAGTTTTACAGAAAAGGTGAGGATTAAATGTCATCTTTCACACTTTTTAGACTCGGTTTTTTTTTTTTTTTTTTTTATATGAATAGGAAGGCAAACGAGCAAGTGGGTCACCTGATGGTAAGTGACCACCACTGCCCATAGACACCCGCAACCCCGGAGGGATTGCAGATGCGTTGCCAACCTAGAGGACTAAGATGAAACGCCTCTTGTGCCCGTAATTTCCCCGGCTGTCTTACTCTCCACACCGGAACACAGCAGTGCAAGCACTGCTACTTAGCGGCAGGATTTTTACGGTTTCAGGATTGAAGCTATCAAAGACATTCACAAGAAAATTTGAGAATGCAATTGTTCTTATTATTATAATTTTTTTAAGAACCTGTCAGTTGCTTTTCTCAATACAAAAAGTATCTATATGTATAGTGTGTTTTTTAATACTTAAATACTTTATTAAGTAACGTACTCAGTACCACAATAGCGTGCACCAATTTCTTTCTGTCAAAGGGTACAGGATTCGGGTGAAAAAGAGGGTCAATGCGTTTGCAAGCGCTTGTCAAATGTCCTCTGGTGAAAATTCAGAGCACACAGTCATCATTGAATTACTTCCTTATGGAAACGGGACACAAAAGAAGTTCCTATGTTATTACATAATTTGTGTGTGTGTGCATTTCGAATCCATCGGTCCTTTATCATATATATTTACTTTTCATAACCCTAAAAGCTGGGAAGTAAATGTTTTAACGATAAGTTAGACTAAGGTGAGCCACAACCGTTTGCTAGCAAGTTTTTTTAAAACTTTGTTTTTGTGCTTGTTATAAGAAACAACGTTTGTTAACTAAAGAAGAGTAACGACAGATTTTAAAGAACTTTTTTAATAGCCATTAACATTTTCAAGAAAGAAGAGGTGCTAAATTACCTTTAAGGAGTAAAAAGGTACTTTAAACTTTCACACTTCATTTATAAAGTTGTAAGTGCTGCGACGAAATTACTTGCATAACTGTTAACGTCACTTCGTCATGAAAACAAGCGAGTAACGATGGCTAATGTTTTAAAAATTTAGTTAACTATAATGAATGAGGTCTATGAAAAACACAGTTGTTTGTACGAAACCCTGAGTGCACGAGTCTGACTTTTACTTGGCGTACAAAATTTTTGGAAGGATCAACTATTTATTGTTTATATTTTGTCCCGTCAGCGAGGGAACAAAAGTAATAGGTACAATTCATTGGAAAAAATGTCGTATCAAATTATGCTAACGTGCTTAGTGGATGACCAATTGTGGAAGGTGCTTAAAACTACCAGAAAAACGCAAGTTTGGCAAATTTTAATCCCTTAAACCAACGGTCGGCAACAGGCGGGCCGCGAGAGGTCGAACTTCAGACCGCCAAATATTGTAAAGTATTGTATACCAAGTTTCTACGTAGATAAGGTATACTTGTTTTTTTCTGGATCACGTTAAAATTTTCTCACAGTATCCGAAGCCCACCTAAAATTACTTGCCGACCCCTGCTTTAAACCTACGATATAGAGAGTGACACAGGAGAACGTAATCATCGACCCGTTTAGACTAGTACCTACAGTGAGCGTCGTTTACTTACTTCATACCTACATCCCAACCCCGTCGTCACTGGGATGTATAAAGTATGAAAACTGGTTTATTGAATGACAGAGTGCGCTATACGATGTGTCATAGAGATGTGTCAATCGCGAGTGAAAGATTCAAATGAACTATATCTTTTCGTTTCGTTCAGTCGCTCAGTCGTTCACTGAAGGATCGAGAAACTCACTATATTGTATATCTTTCGTTCGGATTTCGAATGTGGTTGCGGTTTTCGCACGAACAAATCTAACATATAGATCTGTCTCTCTTACAGTATAGTCAGGGAATTTATTATAATGATATGAAATAGCAGTTTGAGCGAAATGAGTGATAAGGTATGAGAGAGCAGTTTGAGTCAATAGATCCACTGAACGAACTGAACGAAATGAACGAAAAGAGTGATCTATAATATTTAAGAGCTAAAGACATGAATCAATCTTTTCACTTCAGTGACATGTGTTGTGCATCTCTAATGTGTTAGTGAGATAACAGGTACACTTTATACTACCTCTATAATTTATCGCATAGTTAGTGGGTAGAGTAATGCAAAAACTTGATATAACGCACTAATACCACTGTGAAGCTGTTAAAAATTGTACACCGAAAAGCAAAAATAATGGGTGACTTTTTATACGACTTTGTATTGTAGTTTTTGCACGTCATTGTAGTTTGATTCAGCGGGTAATACTTAAACTTTTAGAGAAATAATGAGCTGCACCATCTCGTTGATCGCATAACTTCAATACGAATACAAAAATATATTTCCAAGAATATATTATTATGATACTCGTACCTAATGTCGTTGAACCACTTCAGGTTGCCCTTTGACATTTACGTGGAACATAATATCTCTTTCACGGAATCCTTTCCATCCAATTCAGGAAGTTAAAGGTTAAATAATAATTAAATTTCACCAGATACAAGCCTTGAACACATTGTACAATTAATTAAATTATTATGTTTCATTTAATGAACAAAAACAGACTTTGCTACTCTGCTACATATTTGTTACATAGATCGAGCTAATTCCAGTACATTACTAACAATTCTGATGGTGTTGGTGGTGGTTAAGACTGTGTGACATAGTTATTTTGATTTCTGTGGCAGCGAAAAAGGGTGGATTCTGTATTTACAGTCGAGGGCATAAAAATCGATACAGTCATCATGTCAAATTGTGTTTGTGGCATAAAGGTGTATAGATGTTTTTAACGTCTTGGTAACATATTATATTTATGCCCTTAACTGTATGTAATTATGTGTGTATGTGTCGCTCAAACATCTTGGACGTGTGGTTCTTTGCGGCGTAGCGAGGTAACTGATTTTATTCATTAAACTCGTGTTAAAGAAATTCACAGTTGTCCATGGGTTGCAATTGACAGTTCCATACATTCTGACACTCTGACATTCTGGGTGCCACAAAGTTACTAGTATATTTTAATGTCTGCAACTTGTGAAGTCACGAAAACTGATATGTGCGTTCACGGCATTTAGCGTTAACTCTCAGGGTTAACTCTAAACCGCGCTTACGACGCTACTTATGAACAAACTTTTTTTTAATTGTATAGTTTCCGGTACATGTTCCTGAAGCCCACCACAATACCATGTGAGAATTAACTCTGTGCTATTTACTCATTCAAGTGAGTACAGGGATCGGACAAAGCGCTGTTGTCTGATAGGATTGGGTTTGAAGCACCTTCAGCTTGCGTTGACATACTTGCAAGGTACGGCATCCGATACTCGCTTGATATTGTTAACAATGATGGCCTTTACTGACTTGCCTTACCACCTTAATATGAATCTACCGAGAGACACAATCTAACTATTTATCTCAAGGTCAAGGCAAGGTTTTTATAAAACAGTAATCTGAAAAAACTGAAATGAGGACGAAGCTATGGGTAACAAAGCTGCGGGAAATATGTTATTTCGCGTATTTATTATGGAGTTGAGGTATACGACTTTATACTACGAATCAATCCGTTCGAGCTCACCTTGAAGGAGAACCACGGCGTACTTTGCTCATCATTGGATGTGTTCCAGATGTTCTTGTTGTTAATGATGATGATGATGGTGATGCTAACCATTCTATTCATAACCGTTGGTAAGCTTCTGTTAACTTGGCATTCTTTATTATCTTTATCTGCTTTTTACTTTGCGCTTTCCTTTGCCAGGCATAGACAAAGAAATTTGATATTTTAAATTTGTTAAACTTAACATTTTAACAATTCTAACGAGCATTTAAAACTTTGTGGGGTAAATATCAAACCTACTTAATCTTTTCATTGAGGCACCCAGTCCAAAGGCGAACTTTAGTTATTAATATGAAATCGATAACCATTCACCCGTTTAAACCAGGTGCAGATCTGGGTCGTTGCTTGAGCACTGCGAAGAAAATTAACAGGATTCTTACCCCCTTCTTAGCACCTAACTATTAGCTTATCATTCGTTTGTCTTCTTCTGTCATTTTGACATTAGCCGTTACCGGTTTTTAAGTTTCCGTAGCCTAAATGGCAAAAACGGGTCCCGGAAACTCCCATTCGAGAGTAGTAAAAATCTGTGTACAGCTACAAAACTAAGTAAAACTCAAATCAAATGTTGACTAGTTGACAAGATTAATTGACAACATTTCATACTTTTTATTTGCCCTAAATCCAAAAATATTTCGAGATATATGCCTATAAAACCAAAAAAAAAAATATTTTGGGATTTTCTCAATCAGTATTTTTCGAAAAAATCGCCTGTTAGCTTAAAATGTTATCTTCTTTCTAACTGTAAATTTTTTTTTGGTTACTACTAGAAACCTGCGGATCTGTGATCTTACCGGCATTTGACACATAATATTTAAGCTCAGTAAATAAATTGCTAGCCGCGCCCTGTCTTAAACGTTAATCGTCTATATACAGTGTCCGGATATTTGCCGCTCCGCTTCCTCGTTACTACGCAAATTGCTACCCTTGTACTGAAGTCTGCGATTATGCACGTGGCATGCATTAACCGAGATGCAAGCAACTTAAACCGTAATTAATCCTTTAGCATAGCAAATTGGTGAGGGATTTGCAGCCTTAGTATAAGGATCAAAACGTTAGATAGACGAGAATAGTGAAAAAGGTGATAGTTGTCCTAAAATACGACTGAGGATTAGCAAACGATCCAACTAAGAGCGACCGTAAATAAAAATTAAAAACAAAATGTTTCGCCTTTTTAGGGTTCCGTAGTCAAGGAACTCTTATAGTCTTGTTATGTCTGTCCGTCTGTCTGTCTGTCCACAGCTTAACTCAGATATTCTTTGTACTAGGAAGCTGTAATTTAGCATGGGTGTACATATTAACTACGCCGACAAAGTGGTAAAATAAAATCTTAAATAAAAAAATATTTTAAGGTAACAGGTAAAATGGGGATATTTTTTTTTCTAGTTTATCCCATAGTGTGTGGTGTCTTTGGAAAGGTTGTTAAATATATTGCGACATACATACATACACAAATCACGTCTTTATCCCTTACGAGGTAGACATAGCCTAAGGTAACAAGACCTACAAGCCACGTTTAGTTTAGGTGGAAAGTGTATGCGAAATTTAAACAATGCTTTAAACTTCAAGCTCTCAACTCCCTTAGCGCGATCTATAACCACAACTGCGCATATAATTTATTTGTCTTCCCCATTGTTTGGTGATTCATAGTACACACTCCAAGTAAACCTACCATCAAAGACGTACCATCGCTTGGCATCCCGAAAATAAACACTGTTAACTCGATTTAGGTCTAACCGCAAGCCTCGGTCCAGGCCAATCGATATTGCCAATACATAGCTGTAGTACGCCTAAGTGATTAGCTTTAGTTCATACTGGATTAGACCCTGGTTTTAGGCTGCATATGAGATAGGATCCTACTGGAATATTTTATGGAAGATGATTGATTCGTTAATCATTTGTTTTTGAGAACCAAACTGAAGTAGACACTGATTTGTGTAGATAAAAGATCGGACATTTTAATTGGCAGCTTAAGTCTCGACTTTTTTGACGACGAGAGTTGCAAGTTTAGAGATTTCTTCAAAAAAATCCAAATTTGTCGGAAAACATGTTATTCGCTAATCCTGCTGCTAAGCAACGTGCTACAGTGTTCCGGTGTGGAGAGTAAGACTAAGAGTAAGAGTGGAGAATAGGTATTGTATCTTTGCCTTCTAGACTGGCAACGCATCTGCCACCCTTTGGCGTTGCGGGCGTCTATAGGGTGTGTGCTCACTTACGATCAGATGACCCGCTTGCTTAACCAAAAAAACGCCTATTTCAAAAAAACGATGTTCGCTTAGGGGTAAACAAATAGGCCCAATTCTTTTCTAAGTGCTTTTAAAATTGAAGCTAATCAAATTACTCTAAGAATCATATTACTTGTTTATTTCAACTAGCAACCAAACAGCGTTAACTGTACATTTTAGTTAATACTCCGTAATCAACGGCTTGCGAGACCGCAACCGCAGCTAAACTGTTTAGCGGTTGACGGGGTTCCAATCATTTCCTCAGTTTAAGGCTAACTATTAGTTGGGCTTGTCTAAGTATTGAGCGCTTAATGTAAGCTATTTGCCGCAGGAAGCGTCTCCAAAACATTCCCGTTGAAGTGTCAAATACAATTTAGTACTCGCCTCTGGTGTAAGTTTTAGCATATAAAACGTCTCGACCGCGTTCACGTAAACGTCTCAATTGCTATGGAATAATTGGCAGCAACACAAACTGTTCTCGTATTTGACATTTTAACGCAAACTGGGCATACTTGTACAGTCAGCGTCAAATAGTTGTGACACTCAAAGTGGCCAAAACGTTAGCAACACGAACTGTAACAATGACGTAGTGCGGACTATTTGGCTACTTAGGGCGTCACGAACTATTTGAACTGTAGTGACTGGTAAGTTACCATTACGAATCTAAAATTAGACGTTCACGCGAACGCGAAGACGACACCTAATGGTTATTTATAAAAGACAAGCTCCAATATAAAGCAGAAACCAATAAACGAACAGCTTACATTACAAATTTATTGTAGAGCCTTCCAGAGTTTTGCATACACATATAAATCTCGTCCCTTACGGGGTTGACGGCACCTAAGGTAACTATACCTAAAGACCACGTTTAGCATGATAGTGGCGTATAGGTGGAAAAGAAAATCAAAATAGAGATGGGCCGTCGCATCGCCTATAGATTTTAGTCAATTTCTTCTTGTAAAGGTTTTTTTATACTTACATACATACATAAATCACGTCTTTATCTCTTAAGGGGTAGACAGAGCCTAAGGTAACAAGACCTAAAGGCCACGTTTAGCATTATAGTGGCGTATAGGTGGAAAAGGGAATCAAAATAGAGATGAATTGCTAGCCGCATCGCCTATAGCATGATCCCTAAGATTTTAGTCAATTTCTTCTTGTAAAGGTTTTTTTTATCGTGGTGCTTCATTCAAAATTAAGTCACTCCTGTGCGATGCACACTTCAACCATAGTAAAATTCTGAAAAACATTTACAGTGGTGTTTTACAAACCTATTCAAGCTGACATAGTCATCTGACGAAGTATTCCAGATTAATTTTAATACACGTTGTATAAATGTACAAAGTCAATTCTCTTTATTTTTTTTTGCCTAGCGCGAGAGTGTAATCGGTTCCTGCCAGAACGTACTCCTTAGGAATTACTTAAACTGGAGAACTTTTGCCTGGCAATTATCGCCACACACCCTCCCAAAAAGTTAGTTTTGTTCCGGGGCAAAGTCAACACGGTCCCCTCCAATTTATATCTATATTTAGAAGAAAGGCTGTTCACCCCTTTCTCCCCCTCTTTTCTACTTAAGAGCTCTGAATGAAAGAGAAAATCTTTGTGGAAAGCCTGATTTTTCAGTGATAAAACTAACGTAGTATGCTCCGGATTAGAACCTACCACGTTATTGACAAGGGCAAGTATCAATGGGGACTATTAATAACATTTTATAAGCGAAATCTTTAAGTTTCACATGCCTGAGGTGTCAAGCTTAAATTAATGTAAATCAAGTACTCAACTCTGCAATTCCAAAAACTCAAACTTCTAAATCAATGCAATCAAAAAATAGTATGTATAACTCTTTATTGTACATTATTGTACAAAACGACTAATAACTAATGCAAGAATGGAGTCTAGGCAATATTATTATAATAGAGACGTAAACTTAGTTTGTTTGTAAGTACGGAGATAATCTCTGGAACTAAGTAGTTACAAGTACTCGGTGTCTCACAAGTTACTGTAGAGATTTTAATGGGGAAAGGTTTTTTTGGCGACACTTTAATCCAGACTTATAAACAGTTACATGAGAAGCTTGGACTTTGCATGTGTAACAGTTTTGCTCATTAAGCTTTGATAATGATCCCGTAGAGGGATCGAAACGCGTCAGTGTTTGTGTGGTATAAAGGATAATTAAGTTAGTGGGATTTATATGTGTTTATTGGCAGTAGTGGAGGGAGGGATTGCTGAAAAATATATATATTTCACACAGGCTTGGTTATGTTGCACGTCAGTAGCGGAGTAGCAAGGTAAATATTTTTTGATCATTGAAATGAACCTCCGCAAAGTAACGCCTGATTCAATAAAATATTTAAAAGAAATTAACAAAGAATATTAGATCGAAACTCGTGCTTAGTATTACCTATCAAGAATTATCCGTTCTACTCTCCTTTAGATGCGAATGGACGGGGGCAGATATCGTGCGATAGCAAACTGCTGAGACAAATCGGCGAAATAAATTCTACGTGAACACGGTTTTACTCTTCTGCTGTAGAATTTGAAAAAGGAAATGTTTAAAGGATCCGTATCTAGTTCGAACTTAATCGTAAGAGATGATTTTATCACGATAATATACAGCAATGCTAGCGTAGTTTTCAAGCATCGTACTTTCTATTCAGTATACTTATACATATGGTAGGTATCGTATTATTTAAAGTAAATTCTGTGCCTCTAGTGAATACTAATACAACTCAAAAAGTGCAACTTTACAGGAGAGCGATTTTACTTTTGAAAATACCCTTCAGCGTAGAAGGCGTACAAAAGAATACAAACCTGATGAAAAATATTACAAAAAATCAATCTTTCTTTAGATATATATAACTTTGATTTAATAAAATCAAATAATCTTTGAGATAATCAGGAATTTCGATCAGATGAATCAGATGCCATGAAAAATTAAAACTAGTTTAAAAGTGAGTGATGAATGTATGTACAGATGTATTTAATTACACGAAAAACAAGGCTAAGTGGGTAATGTTATATATACTTCATGCAATAATCCAAAATTTCAATCATTATATGTACTTAAATCTTGAACTTCTTGAATTAAACTTTTTGTATTTCAATTTCTTGAAATTCCGTTTTTTTATGAGTATTCAGTATTCAGTATTTATTCAAAAAAACAATACAGAGATTGTGTATGAATACATTAGGTACGATTTAAACGCATAAATTTTGTTGCTGAAAAAACGTGCTTAATGGTTTGTTTAGAGTTGTATTTTCCCACACAAATAGGTAATAAGACAAATTTGAGTGGGACTAGTGATACTTTTTAACATGTATTTTTATACATTAGTTTTAAGAGTGGTATTGCGTAATTAATTGAGATAATATTTGATCTTAAATCATTAAAACACGAATAAAGCACGAAACTTAAGCGAGATGTATCAATTGTCACAAATTTTTCTCCGTTCACAAATCATGTCGAGTAGATCAAAAAATGTTATTTTTTCTGAATATCGCTTCAACTGAAGTTGTATTAGTATTCACTGGAGGCACAGAATTCATATCGATCCCATAATCCACTTACACAAACGTTTCAAGTTAAAGTTACTGCTCCCCGTTAATTTAATAACTTAAGTTGCCAAGTTAATAATCTTATTACGGTAAGCAGACTTAATAAAATATCGCTTAAACCGTGCTTAATGCTAGAGTGGATATGACACTTTGTTGTTTCATCTTAAAGGATTCAAGAGTTCACAGTTCATTTAGTATAATTAGAAGGTAATTAAATGAACACGCAACTACGTTCGGAGTTTTAATTACGTACAAACTTCGGTTGTTTTAATTATTGAGTGAAGACTTTCCTTGTTCCGTGAAGTATGGACTACGGATAATATTTTTAACGACGGGTAGTTTGAATAGTTATTTTATTTTGACGCAAAATCAAATGACATTACCATCGTAAAAATAAAGGCGCCTGCGTGTAAGTATTTGATGTAAAATCGACTAATAACCCTCATAATTTAACTATCAATACCAATTGTGTTGGATATCATCAAGATTAAAATAGCGACCGGGCCAAGCCTTTGTTAAAGCAGCCGGAAAGAACTAATTGGAAGAGGAATTAGAGTGAGAAAAAACATTTTTTCGTTCTAGTCAAACACTACTTATAGTGTTCTCTGAAAAACTTCGAAAGGTGAAAAGTACACTACATAGTCTACGCACTCTTCTTTCTATCTAGCCATAGACTTTTGAATTTGAACCCACAATACCTAGTAATAGACCGGAGCAATATCCGGCGAGCCCCGCGCTTCCGACGTCGACGCGCATCCAATACCGCTTATAAAAGCTCCATATTGCCAGTTTTTATACCTTCCCTCTGAACTATACAGACTGTTTCAAAAACATGATAAAAAACACAATGAAAAACGCGCTGTGGTGCCGGTGTCGATAGAATCCTATCTTATGTGTAGAGGCAAATACCCTTTTGTTGGTATAAAATCGCTACGCGCGAGTTCTGCACTCTACGCCGTAGCTGGCTCGTAGCAGTTTTTGCTTCTACGCGATATTTGTACTGTGTTTCCGTGTAGTTGATTTATTGCTGTACAAACGTACAATTTCTGCTAAGTATAAAGAGTAACCCAATCATTAAAATAATAAATATCTTTAAGATTTTATTGATCCACTACTCGTAAGAAAAAGCAAAGACATGGTATCAGTTAAATTTATTTTATTCATCATCGTTAACATCAGCCGAAAGACGTTCACTGTTGAACAAAGGCTTCCTCCTTACAAAGCTAAAATTAACGACAACTTGCCACTTGCAACACCCGTTGGCCGCAACTATCGCAAAGTCGTTGGTCCACCTAGTTATTGGAAACGATGGAGTTTATTTTATGCATGTATTTTCAACATTCAGATCTAATAAATTGCGACTTTTTTTATATAAATATAACTTTCAAATCTAGTTTAAAAATAGATTTCCATTAAAGAACTCCTCTCCAACCGTTCACCAAAACACACATTTATTCGTGCCCATCAACGTGTTCTTGTTTATTCTAATAGGTATTCGGTTGTGTAAAGCGAGGCTATATTGCCGGTGGGCTGGCCCGCAGCCAGAAGCTTTTTCGTTTAAAACGCGCTGGCGCGGCGCGGCGTACACAGTAATATGTTTTTGCTAAAGTACGCTAACCATTTGTAGGGAAATGTCAGGAGCGAGACGAATCGCGTTTTTCTACTCGAGATAGCTTTCTCACTCGGGGTCTATGCCAGTGTCAGAGCCGAGGAAGGTCTGGCAACCTGACTCGGGTGACAACTGCCAGTGACATAGCCACACTCGCGCTTTATCCTTATGCGCTGTATCTTTCATGACCGATTACAATTCACAACCAGTAAATTTTGCTTTTTTCTGTCCAGAAACTTTTAATGTGAGGGGATCAGTCATCATTAGTGAATTTTAAATTAGTACTATCCAAGAAAGCGAGGAAACTACGTTTTTGATTTGATAACTTACGCATGTTTTGTAATATAGCTCAATTGTCAATGCATTAGGTTAGGATAGGTAGCTCAAGTTAACTGTTCGTATACAGACACTAGTATCCAGTTACGCGATAACACTGCTAGCCAGCGGGTTCCAGCTAAGCATTTTATGACCAATCAAAACACGGCCAAGCTTAGGTGACCGGGTAACGGGTAGCTCCAATCATCTGTGTGCTCAAGTCGTGATAGTTTTGGCTTTGAACCAAACGGTTATTGCTTTAGAGAAATGTTTTTCAGGATGTCTGAGACCACTTCTGTGGTAGACATTATTAACAAACAGGTTTATTCACTGCTAGAAAATTTTGATAGCGAAAGAGGCGAAAATACTGAATTTGAAACGCGAATAGATCAGATGAAAATTCAAATAAATCTTATCAACTGTCTAATCTATTTCGTGTCATATTTTTATAGCAATACACAGATTTATTTAATTTATTGATACCACTTTTCGGTGTGCTTTAAAAAATCGGGCCCTCGATAATTCGTGAAAGTAAAGAAAGAAAGAAATGAAAACGAAGATGAAACGAATGGTTTTCATCTTTATCGATGACTGACATATTTTTTTAAATTTCTCCTTAAAATTAAATAAATACTGACTTCGAATAAGATCATATAGTTCTGTTGTCTGTGTCTATCAAATCAAATTCCTCAAATTGTGTACACAACTAGTCATGCCGTAACATTGTATAACCTTAGCCTTTAGGCTCGACAGTTTCCCGTGTTTCTAAACTTAACCAATGGATCGTCAACTAAAGCGAAACCACAAAAACAGCACAGGGGGCGTCCCGCTAAAGCAAATTTGCCAAATAGTTCTAGAGCCCACGACCAAAACCATGTCTCATAGCAATACGGCAAAAACCCTATAAAATCGTTAGATTGTATGATTCTGAACCCGACTAGGTGTGTAGTAACGGTCGAAAGTGTAGCAACAGCGTGGGAGGCCATTTCTGCTGTGTTAAAAAAAAAAGGCAGTCGGTATTATAGCAATACGTCTGATAGTGAAAATGTACATGGATTTTATAA
This sequence comes from Pandemis corylana, assembly GCA_949127965.1. Classification (NCBI taxonomy): domain Eukaryota; kingdom Metazoa; phylum Arthropoda; class Insecta; order Lepidoptera; family Tortricidae; genus Pandemis; species Pandemis corylana. The sequence continues at coordinate 4,855,429 of OX421859.1, read as the reverse complement.
TTGTATTACGAAAAAGTTTGTTTTCAGACATTTTGCGCGTAGCATATAGCCTGAGCGCATTTTTGAAAATGTCAACAAATTTAGCCGACCTGTATCATAGCAATACGGATAAAAAAAAATTTAAACTTTTCGTATTGCTGCCAGGATTACCAAAAACCTGTTTTCAGACACTTTAAGTGTAGCATATACTCCCAAAAACGAAAATAACGTTTCGGAGTCGCCTGGCCGACGCCTCTGTTAAATGTTACGGTTTCGGGTAAATTCTTTGTTAATTATCATCTAATAAATTCAGGGTCGCAACGTATTCATTGGTTTGTAACAGAGAATTCAAGATGCCTCAATACGATTTTTAAATGATATCTGAGTATCGAAAAGTTGTCTGATAGAGAAGGTGCTACACTTAATTTGTCTGATATACATTTTTTGCACATGTGGACAACTTATTTTATCATGTCCAACAATTTTCAGACATATTGCTATGATACCGATCGATAAAATTTGTTAACATTTTCAAAACGGTCTCAAAATTTAATGCGTTCACATTTCCGTCTGAAAATTGTTTTGTTCGCATCAAATAACCAAAATTTACTAATAAAAAAGATTTTCAGACGTATTGCTATGAGACATTTTTTTTGTCTCATTTTTAATTTTTTTAAGTGATTTTACGGGTTTGCGCTACACCACTAACGTCTGAAAAATATGTTTCCGGTATCTCAGAACTATCATTCAACTACAGTCTGCAAATCAGACATATTGCTATGATGCAGTTCGGTAAAATTCTTTGACAATTTTGAAAATTCGGTCAGATCAAACGCTACGCGGAAAATGTCTGATATTGGAATTTTCGAGTTCAGGATAATCGTATCTATCGATTTGATGCGGTTTTGGCCGTATTGCTATGAGACAAAAATTTTGGTCGTGGGCTCTCGTACTAAAAGGTTGTCAACGGGCTGTGTCGCCTGCAGTGAGCACGGGATTTTGTCAACAAGGGCGGATCCACCGTTGTGGGCACGATGGGCATGCCCACAACCTTAATAGACTTGTGACGTCACACTTTTACTTGCATGATTGTTAATGAGCATGTTCATGCTCCGACTCGTACTTAGCCGATTTTCTAGTAGCTGTGACCACAACCTTTTTTGAGGGCTGGATCCGCGCTTGTTTGTCAAGGGGCGCCAAATACACGGTTTGTTGCCTTTTGCTCAAAGCTAAAAGAGCTCGATACTATTCAAACGGTGGTAAAAAATAAACTACAACATTTTTGTAAAAAAATATTAATTATTTTAACATCATTTATTAATCTACTCTCCCAAATAGAAGATTGAGTTCAATTGTGCGTTTTTGTGCTATACAGAAATTTTGACAGAATAGATTTGCAATTTATTTTAACTTAATGACATCAATCATTTAACTGATAATAAAAAGTCTAACACATATTCAGTTGAAATTCAATGAACATTCTTAAATCCCGCAAATTCCGACTGGAATCGGTAACAAAATAACCTTTCTATCTAAAAACATCAAAGAAAACGATAAAAGTCAAACGTTACCTATAACTGCAAAAGGCACCTATCCCTTTTCTACAAATTCGTGTCATCAATGGTGCCAATCTCACAATCGGATATGGAGTCGCTAGGGGGCACCGCATCATGCTCGCGTTGCATGCGAGTCTCCGTGACGGAAGAGTTGCAATTTCCCCCCATGGGTTCCCCACGGAGTAGGGTATGGTCAGAATTAAAGCGGACAAGTAAGTGAACTGGCTTTAGGTAAATTTACACTAGTTTGTTTGACATTTGCCTTGGCCAGACACAAAAAAACAATGTCTTCATGACAAGCAAGGTATGCATGTGTATAGGAATCAGGTTCATGGTTTGCGTTTCTAATAGTCTTAAAGTATGGTACCTATCTGGTGAGGGTTCAAGGCTGCAATTATCAACATCGAAAGTACTCAAACTTAAGCCCTACTTTTGCATAACGTAGCAGCCCTCGATTAAATTCTTACCAGCAGCGCGCGAGCGTTTTGCTCTATTTATTGCGTGTGCCTTCGGGTTATCACTATACGGCGTGCGTCTCGGCCGCATAATGAACAGAGAAAATACTCGCCACGGGGTTTTAGGCTTTAGCTAGTTACGGTACTTCTATTTTCTTAATGTCTCTCGGCAAACTTCATTTTTCATATGAATTACGTCTGAACTGAAGCAAAACAAGACAAAAATGAAGCACGTTGACTCTCCGGCAATCGCAATGTACATATATTGTAGATGTAGGTACGGTCAAGTGCAAAAATAAGTATTGACAGGAACTTCTCAAAAATATGTCTCACGACCTTATTACGCCGGTGTAAGAGCGTATGGTACTTATTTTTGAATCTTTGTCTAAATACATATTATTACACTTGACTGTACATGTGTTGTTACGGTTACTTGTTTGAAAAAAGTATTTACAAACAGACTGACTTCATTTTCCTAGCTTCGCTTTGTTCGGCTTCCCTGTTGGTGGTTTTTACTCACACCACTACCTCAATGTCCTCAATCATACAGCGCAGGTAGGTGCCGTGTTTCCCGCTGCCAGTCGTGCCGTACCCGCCGCCGGTAACTCGTTCAGTTTTCAATTTGCAGCGTTGTCTCCCACAGGGCGTTGTATTGCTGACGCGGGGTTCGAGAAAAGCTCAGACAATATTCACAATGACAGAAAGAGTGCGCTACCTTCATGAGTGATACGAACATGTATTGGTGCACTTGTAGCTTTTGTTGTGTACAGCCGCGGATTTCAGATGCACCATTTTTTTGTAACTGACGTGTTTTTGGCCAATGTCCTTTGCTCTGACTACCAAGCAAAGGCTTATCTACTATTCACAATCACTTGTGTTAACTTAAATTTAGTTTGTATTTAGTGGCCTATTTAGTGTTTACCTTTGACAGACAAATATAACAAACATTGCCCATTAAATTACAATAAACGAATTCGTAGTAGGTATTATTAAATGTGGCAAAAAGCTCAGGCTCAGCATGTGCGGTGAAGACTACAGTTCCACTGATATCAGATATTACAGATTCTGTAATAAGAGGTTAAGTCAACATCGGAACGCAGCCTTAGTGTTCAACGGTGAGAGTTTAGGGTAAAAGGATATGGTAATAATTGACAATCAAGAAGTATCGTACCTTATTTTATTAAAATTGAGAATAAATTAAAGGACAAACAAAAAGTTGCCGACGATCGCTACATCCGGAATTGTTTCTAAGTTAGCTGCGATTGCAAACTGTGACGATATCTCAGTCTACGCGATAGCATTCGGTTACGTTGAAACTTTCGCAAATCGGCATGTTACAGTTAGTAACGTTGCAGTTCAAGCAGAATAGGATTTAATCTATAGTAGTATAATGTCTTTCTATCGGTTCAGGTCTGAATATGGGATTAGGTAAGTAACTCGTCGGCGTTTTAGATGTTTCTTTATTGAGTCGTATTTAAATTCAGATTCAAAATGGTCTTTACAAGAGAACTATTATTTAAACTATTTTTATTCAAGTATTTTAAGTCGTGTTTTACCTAGTAGTGTTATTTCACCAAAAAGTTCATGCTAAATTTTAAATTTCATCTCGCACATGAATTAGGTACGAAAATCTTTGAAGCCAGCCTGAGTTAAAATCAACGATCCTGTGTTTGAGAGGTTGTAGGTCCAACCGCCATGGCGTTTTGTGTAAATTTGCGAATATTTTTATCTAATTGCAAATGTAGGGCATTTGAGACGAAACTAGAACTGCCAATACATCGGGATTTCAAGTACCTACTTAGCTCACATCGTTAAACTGAAAGCTGATCTTATTTCCAACACAAGTTCACCGCCGACCCCATACTTACCGTACATCCCATTTTAACAGCGTTACCGGCTTATCTGCGGTAAAGCCTCTCAACCGGGAATCAAAACAATCTTTTGACAATACAATTCACAAAGATTAACCCTCAGAGATGTATGTTCCTGGAAAGGCTACGATCACACCGAAGTCCTCACATAAAAGCAACTTTACGTTCGTCATATCTCGAGTAGTACTGAGCGCGTTAAGGTGGCCAGTATGCTTAGTGTAGGTTTTCGCGTTTTCGGTCACAAAATACGTCTCGGACGCGTTTGCGTTAAAATGTCCAAATACTATGAGATCAGTTTGTTGTCGTTTTGATCCGCAAGTGGCACTGCCAATTTTTCCATAGTAATTGAGACATTTACGTGAACGCATTCGAGACATTTTTATATGCGAAAACTTACACTAGAGGCTCAGTTCCATATGTCCGAAGACTATCCGCTAAACTAGCCACTTTCAATACCACTCGATGCTGCTAAAATGACATCAACCCTACCATAGATACAGATAGTGATAAGTGAGATGTGAAACTGGCTCAAGAGTATGTGGTGAAGAGAACCGTGATCATCTTTCTAAATGCGCCACTTACGTTACGACTCCAGCCTGACGCTGATAAATGCTGCACTCATGGAAGCGGAGCAGCCGACGTGCAATCAACAATCACGCTAGCTGAAATCCTTGCTCGTTTGCCTTCCTATTCACATAAAAAAATAAAAAAAAAAAAAAAAAAAACAATTCAAAGAGAACAGATCTCAACTAATTGGATTAGTGAATTTCTGTGTACGTGCCCGTCGCGTTTACACGAAAGCGCATACTAAATGTAATTTTCTAGTCCTTTGGGTCCTCGCGTGCTTTAAATAGACCAAATCAGTATGAATATTGTGCTGAATGCGCTACACGAAGTACAGTCCGTTAGCTCTTAGAACGAAATTCGGGTTTTTTGTACCATCGGCATCGGCCAGTTCAAGTATAAAGCTCATAAGAGTGAGTGAGACAGCAAGACAAACTCGAATGTTGTTCTAGGAGCTCACTGACTGTACATCTAGCACCTAAAAACTGATTATAGCTCGTATCAGGATGGCTAGCACAAGTGCGCGCGACACGGCTATTTCGCGGTCCTTTGCTAACCGTGCAGTGACGCTGCCAATTGTTTCATACTAAGAGACGAGCGTGAACGCGTTCGAGTCATTTGTCGTGTAACTTGCACTAGAGGCTTTAGGTACATTGTACCCCGTGGCACACAATGCCCCTTGTCACGATCAGAGGCGTAATCTTCCCTGAGCCGTCGCTGTGGCCTCAACCTAAGGTATTGTAAGATGCTCCCCCGGTTCGTTACCCGGGCGACGGCTGAACGGATTGCAGCTCAAATCTACCGTAAATAGATTTATCTCTGGACATTCGTACACTTTTGTTCGCCTCGCGTAATACGTATTTTTATCATAGAAAATATATTTTCGCGATACCTGCAAATGTTTGTCGCTTTATTTACGCGGAATGGTACAGGTGATTCTAGTTTGAGACAAAGTTGTAATCTGATTAGAAACGTTCAATTCTTGGAGTTGGCCTATAATATTTGTTAACAAAATTTGCACAAGTTTACTTTACTTTTACAATATTATTCGATCAGCTTTTATAATCTAGCGAGATTGCATGTATCGATAGGGTAGTAAATTTATGGTATCGATGTCCACATAATGTGAACAACCAGGCTAAACGTGGCCTTTAACTCTTGTTATCCTAGGCCAACGGCCAGCAACAGGCAGGCCGCGATCCGTTAGCGGACCGCGAAAGGTCGAACCTCGGATATTGTAATGCATTCTATACCTAGTATCAATTAATAAATAGGTAAGGTATACTTCTTTTTTTCCGGATCTCTTAACATTTTCTCTCAGTATCCGGACCCCCAACTAAAACTCCATACCGACCCCTCCCCTAGGTTAATAATATGTAGGAATGTATGTATAAAGAAATAAATAAACTTGGAAAATTTACCATTTTCTATCACAAGCCGCTTATTTTTATCGTACGTAAGTACTAGAAAGGAAACTTCCGTGTGTAGGTACAATAAGTTCATATTTTGAGAAACAACTCTATTAATAATGATAGTAACAAATTCTCAGGGCTTCCATCCGACATAAGGTTTTAAAGAAACATGCCTAGCCTTACTGATAATTTTCTTACCATGATTTCAGAGCAATAATGACTTACGGGAGTTATTTAAATGGTATAAGTATGTGAAGTTCCCAATACGGGTTAATAAGGCATGTGCCCAAATTGTGCCCAACCGTGGGACGTATAGACTTTGTCACAAATATAAACTTTTGTTCACCCTTTGTGTCAGAGACAGGAAGGTTGGTACACATAATAATTTACAAGAAATAAACTCACAACAATAAATCCCTCAATAATAACCACAGTCTATATTCGTCGCGCCGCCGCGGCTTCGCCGCGTGGCACCGCTAAATTCCACTAAAGTGTCATTCACTACATATTAGAAACCTCTGTTACATCTCGCATTATTCGCGTCCCAATATTGTTTGTTCTTGGTCTCCAATATTGTTTTAGGACGCGAGTGTTTGCTCGGGACACTATTCGAGGAACACGTTCAAAACCTAGTGTTGATCGATCTCTTTCGGTACTCGTGGATATTAAGACATAACAAAGCCACGGAAGAGGCTCTTTCAACTTCTTCCTGTCTCAGTTCAAGGAGTTACAAAGAATCTTGACAGGGAAAAGTGATAATATTGTCATGAAAACTATCCTTTATTTCACGTTGTTATTTGTTTTTGACAAACTTTTATTGAGCTTCGGTTCGTATATTTATGTATTAAATGTATTGTTTCCATATCCAATTCCAATGGTCTGTTGTTGAATTTGATACCTGAATAAGGCTGAGATTAAAAATTAAACATTGTATATTTTTTTATTTGTTTCAAGTCTTGCGTTTGAATTTTGACCTACTTCCAGTGATCCCATTAACTTGAGGTACGTGTAGAACTAATTACAGTAAAATAACCATGCAGGTATATAGGTCAATTCATTCACTGTGATTCTTAATACTATGAGGCTATTTTTGACAGATATAAGCGTCTTTTTAAAATGAAATATCACTACCGTAAGAACAAATTATTTTCACTGATACGAACAAAAACTTTAGCCCTCATTTCATATCGATTGGGAATCACCGCTCTTCCTAATCCTTTACTATTTTTGACACACAGAACCCAGCGCGCAACTTCGAGTTGATGGCTTTATGGCGCTATTCGAAATCTTTTTTTTTATGTCTAACTCTATTTACCTACTTAGTTTAATAATAGCGTCTACTTTATTGTTTGGGCGAAAATCTCAGGAATCGTGTTTAGCCGACGCGGCTTAACCCACTATTTTGATACCCCTTTCCACGTATACGCCCACAATCATGCTAAACTACTTAGTCTTTATCTACTCCGTAAGGAATATAGATTAATTTGTGTATGTATTATTTGCGTTAGTGTCGAATCTGTGTCAATGTATTTCTTTCTCGCCTTCAAATCAATGTACCTACGTAATACATTAGTGCCGCCCACTCTATGGAGTGCAACTCCTTTATCTGGAACTCATGCCGTTGTCCACTTCACGCTCCACGTACCCCGCCTATTGTACTTGTATATTCGATTATTGGACTAACTTTATTTGAACTCTAAAATACGAAACATTTTTATTCGCTGAGCCTTTGTGTTGTAACAGCTAAGCGTGGGCGTCTCTAAAGAGAATTGACCAAATTCACTGAACACATTTAAGTAATTTTGTAGAATAAATTAGTCCTATTCGTTCGCATAAGCCAAGTCACGCTAAATAAGAGCCGTTATAGAAATTTATGTAATTGATGTTTTTATGATTTCAAGTGGAAAACGACCAAGTAGATCGCCTGATGGTAAGTTATCACTACTACCCATTGACACTAAACTTGTAATACCAATTGCATTGCCAGTCTAAAAAGGCAGGATAGCTTCATCTGAAACTGTCTAGTTCCACCATCCGCAAACACTGCTGCTTAGTAACAGAATTGGCCAGGAAAATGAATTCTCATCAAATAGCAAATGACAATCGAAAATCAAATCAAATGAAAGTCGCCCCACAATAATACAAAGCGAAGCTAATGGAACGGAAGTGACATTTCAATTTAATTAACTTGATAAATGCTTTAATACAATTCGTTTATTTAAGTCTCCGTATAGGCCATAATAAGTTCTTCAGATCTTGGTTTCATCCGGCTTTATTTGAAAAGCGATTTGGTATTTTTTTTTTATATAAGGCGTACTTTTCAGAGATCGAATTTTGATCCTTTTTAAAGAAAAAGGTGTTTGATAAGTTGGAATCCTCTGTGCGACCGCATGTATTTCTCTGCTATTTAGACTGAATGAGAGTTAGCTAGGTGTTTGTAGCCAGTCTACGACGCTTGAGGTCCCCGGTGAGGAATGTAGGTATGAAAATTACTTGTTTGCTCTCGAGTCTTAGATGTTTAACTGTACATACTGAATATAACACATAATATACAAGTAATAAACATAAGATTACAAATATAAAGTAAAAACAAATGAAACTATACATACGTACATATATCACGTCTTCATCCCTTACGGGGTGGACAGAGCCTAAGGTAACAAAACCTTACATACATACATACATCACGTATTTATCCCTTACGAGGTAGACAGAGCCTAAGGTAACAAGACCTTAAGGCCACGTTTAGCATGATTAAGGACGTATAGGAGGAAAGGGAAATCAAAATAGTGATGGGTTGCTAGCCGCACCGCCTACAACATGATTCCTAAGACTTTCGCCCGTTCCCTCGATGGTCTTTTACCATCTGCACGGGAAGAGAAGCAAATGGTAAATTCTATGTTTTTTTCTCTACTCCCAAACCAGCGTGGAAGAAACCTTAAGGCTACGTTTAGCATTAAGGGCGTATAGGTGGAAAAGGAAATCAAAATAAATAAATGAAATATAATAACACCCCTACAGATTTTTCATTTAAATTTTTGAAAAAATTTTGTTCGGCCTTTGACGTAGTTTACTTTAAAAAATCATCTATGTACAGAGACATTTGTCGACTATGATTCAAAAATCCTGAAAAATACCTATTTAAAAGGGTATAAAGTGAAACTAACCCGCTGGAGTATTCCGGAATAATTATAAGAGGCTTTGTATATAATACCTTACACGTGCAGTACCTGTTCCGATCGTTAGGGGTATTTAAAAAAAGCGTTATCATATTAGAAAGCTTTTATTAGCGGCCTACTTTTGCTTGAGATGCTCATAAACATTTTTCTCAATTTGCTAAAATAAAGTTAGCATTTTTTCAAAGAGTACAACATCAAATACTTGAACGTTTTTCTTTTGAAAAGGAAAATTGTTGGCTTTGAACGTTGAGTTTTGACAGACCGTAACTAGGCGGCACGGAGAATTTACGCCAGTAGCTGGCGCGTTATTAAAAATTTCTGTTTTGTTAAAAATATTCTAATTTCACTGAACACTTCAAGAATCCAACTACTAATTCCTTTAAAAAACCCTTTTTTTCTAAAATAAAGTTTATGAATCTTATTTAATTAATCCTACTAATATTATAAATGTGAAAGTTTGTGAGTATGTTTGGATGTTTGTTACTCTTTCACGCCAGAACGGCTGGACCGATCTGGATGAAATTTGGAACATAGATAGATTATAGTCTGCAATAACACATAGGCTACTTTTTATCCCGGAAAATTGCGTAATTCCTGCGGTATAGCGATAAACGAATTCTATGCAGACGAAGTTGCGGGCAACAGCTAGTATTGTATAGGGCAAGAGATGTTAGGTATTCGAAACAAGGCAACTGACAAATGGATGAATCAACTTTTTCTTGTCACACGTTGTTATGGTTACGTTCTCCTCGCTCACTCTTCAAACCGTAAGCTTAAAGGTTTAAAATTTGCCAAACATGTATTTAGCGGTAGTTTTAAGCCTCTTTGATTATTACTTATCTGCTAAGCATATTAGTATAATGAGACACCACATTAAGGAGCGACCACACCGGTGCGTATACGCAGTGACGTGTCGCATGCGTCACGTTCTCTCACCGTTTCTTCATATATTTTGTTGCGTAAACGCACCGTCAGCGTCTTTTACGCACTATACTACTTCTGTCCCCTCGCTGGTGGGATAGAATAAGTACAAGAAATAGTTGATCCACCCAAATACATTAAGAAACTAGAAGCGCCCCGGGAGCGGGTAAAGATGACGAAATACCAGTGTCTCGGTGCCCAATACAAATTCGTCGCATTTGGCGTTGAGACACTCGGTCCGTAGGGCAAGGGCGCACGTGGGCTCTACAAAGATGTAAGCAAACGCCTGAGGGAGGCAACAGACGACCCTCGCGCCGGCAGCTTTCTCGCACAAAGACTCGCATTTGCGATACAACGCGGAAATGCTGCCTGCGTGATGGGGACCCTACCCAAGGGTCCAAATTTATTTTAATTTTAATTTTTAACCTAAGTTTTATTTTATTAAGTTATTTTTAGGTAACTTTAGTTTATATTTTATTGAATACTTTTGTAATTATTTACAAAATAAAATAAACCTTCTAGAAGCACTGTGTACTTGTTACATTCGCATTGTAGTAGCCTAGTAGCAGTAAAACAGTTACGCTTTTTCTCAGCCACTGACCCGCAGCGTCCTTTTATAGCACGAGGTGTCTCAGCCTTGTTCTAAAATATTTCAGCAGGTGCTTGGTTTAGTTCAACTAATACATACATACATATATAAATCACGTCTTTTTCCCTTACGGGGTAGACCGAGCCTAAGGTAACAAGACTTAAAGGACACGTTTAGCATGATTATGCTATAAGCTAAGCTACACATAGAAGCTGTTTATTATCTGTCCAATGTTGATGTGCTGCAGTTTTTATTTTAAATTGTAATATTTTAAAATGTCATAAGAAATTAGTACAATTTATTATGATAAAGTTTAATTAAAAAAAATACAACGAAAATTTTAAATTACCTATCAAATACCTTACATTACCTACCTAACTAAACAATCCACCCTGCATCATTCCGGGTGCAAAGTGTCATAATAATGTCATAGGTGGTTTCGACATAAAATGACATAAAATAATGATAAAAATAACATGTAACAATAACTATATAATACTTATTATGAATATATGAGTATGACAACCATACAATAAATGTAAATTGTTATGAACGTACTGGTAACGTGGCTTCATATACCTCAGACATCAATTAAATTATGTATTGTACAATTAATACGGCTTACACACTGACCTTTTCAGCTTTGTGTAAAATCGGATTATCTGAAACAAATCAAAATGTTATTATTATAGGCCACGTAGTGAATTAACAATGTTACAAAGTAGGTATGCGCGGTAGTCATTGTATTATCATAAAAAACTACTATTCCAACATGTACCTATTAAGGTTATACTGTCAACCTACAAACATGGAGCATAAGCACAAAATTAATAGTTTTTTTCGTTTGTGGTGAAGTATTACGAGTTCAACACTTGCCATTTCACGTCGCCAGAGGCGCTTCCATTAAAGCCAATTTCCCCACAGAGATTGAGACGCTAACGCGATCAGGTTCCAGATATTTTATGTTAAAAACATACAGTACCTAAAGTTCTTTTATCAAAATTTACGAAACATGTAGTCATTCTGGAGGTACATTCTTTGCTTTTCATCATTTGATTTTAAAATTATTGCCAAATGGCGTCACTATTCGACAAATTGAGTTGACTGAGTGGTATTGTGAAACGATAACATGGTTAACAACAATAAATAACATCTTAACACTAAACAAAGATACAAGTAGCGTTTTGTTCTAAATTATTAGAACCTAAACTACTACGATGCAAGTTTAAAATGATGTGGTTGTCGGTTACTGCTCGACGGGTACTATAAAGGGCTCTTAGGCATCTTGCGAATACATGCGGCTTTAAACAACCCAACCTAAACTTAACTATAACTTATACTTATCCCTATAAACAAACGTTTATTATTCTTTAGTTAGCTTGACATTTATCAGTGTTAATTTGTCACTATCACGACAGACAAAAGTGCTACACCGTGCAGTTGTACCGACTCCAACGGAACTGTTACAAAAATGTATCGAAAGACGGCAATTGCAGTTATGTTGCAGTCGGGATGCAGCCAGTCTGTACCGGCCCTTAGTAACGGTCTGTAACTTTTTACGAAAAATAGGGATGCCTTTTAAAGCATCTATCACTCTTATAAACAATGCTTAAGGGCCACGGAATAAGCTTTATTAATGACATCTTAAAGAGACTTGTGTGATAGGGAGTGGGGAACATTACTATTACGAGTGTAGTAGAATTGGCAGCAGCTGTCACGACAGTAGCTTGCACCGTGTGACTCGGCTTTTATACTGCCGGTGCTCAGATGGGTAATGAGTTTAAGACCACATGAAGGCAACTTCTACAATCAGGCCACGCGCTCGATCATGTCAAGGTGCAACTATGTTACAGAAAGGTGTAATGTCGAATTTGTACAGTCCTGCTACAATGTCGTACTCAAACAGTAAGGTGGTTTTGGATGAGTTGAAATGTTACTGGCTAGGTAGGGCAATGTACAATATGTATAGGATGTATACTTAATAAGATGTAACGTGTGCAACGTGCAATTGTATTGAACCAAATTATTAATTACTTTCTATGGACATAGTTGTTAAATAAAATGACTTATTGCTTAATAATCACAGATGAAATCACAAGACATTTTTCAGTAACCACGAGGTCACATTAAAATGTCTTGTGATTTCTATATCTATGTAGTTCATACTAAAGTACCCAAGTATTGAGCCAATTAGTCTTCTTTAACTTATTGCGAATGAGATTAAAACAAACAGCCAAACTATTTATTTAATTCGTAATACTAAAAGCCGCTGAATTTATTGCGACGCAATATCAACATGAAATCAATCAACTGTAGCCGCAAACTCAAATTTCGTAGTTAATATCGCTCAGTGGTATAATCGTTATGAGAATGTATCGATTTTTAGTGTCCATAAAGAAAGCCAGACCAAAGATCAAAGCCGTTCAGGCTGTATACCGTAACATAGACAAATTATGCACGCACGATCAAAGCCTAACGAGACTCTCCACACTTTCGTCGGCCGGAGAATAGATCGCTATTGTGACTATTGTCAAAGCGATCCGGCGCTGCAGTTGCTCGAAGCAGCGAGAGCTGACACATCATTTTTCTAGGGCTCCGTTAATACATATTTCAGTGATCTAGACAAAGAGTTCGTAGTAGTATTGTACTCCCGCGACTTCATTCCGTGGAAGAATGTATCTTATGGAAATTCTGAAAAACCCGTTCTCTTTTTCAAGGACATTTGCGCTGGATAAAGAAACACGTTTTGGGTTTTCTTTTTATTAATCAATGAGTATAGTTTTTATAGTTTTTATTAATACCGTCAAAGTGACAAATTTACAACGACAACTTAAATAAATATTAATAGCATAGTAAAATAGTCATTGACAACGTAGCGTGGTCAGCGGCGCTTTCTATTGCCTATTACTGTGCAAACTCCGTACTCCAGCACTGAAACTTCCGAACTATTTTCCCAAGAAAGTTGCCATGAATGGTTCAAAACCTCAACCGACGACCACGACCACTCTGTCAACTGACGACTTGGCTGAAGACGTATAAAGTTAAAATTGAAGCTCGTAGACATTACCTGTCACAAGACTATCTCCTACACTTCATAGCCACTCAGACAGACGATTTTGTATTGCACATAGGTAAATATCAGATAGCCATTATGTCTGTCAAATGAACCGCGTACAAACAATAGTCTGAAAACACTAGCTTCGGCGCCATCTCGTCTGTTTGACGCTTTAGATAGTCACAATCAGGCCATAATTGACCTTTATTAAGTACAAAGCCTGTGTACAATCAAAACACTTATGCTCATTAAACCCCGAATTCCCGCTTTGCGCAATCTATCCATTAACTGCGAGACTGCGACCCTATCGCAATCAGTGCTATAGACAAAGCATTATGTGCAAACGTTTGAGTACAAAGCTGGGTTCTGTTAGCCAAAAAGTTGACTTCGTTAAACTCTAAAGCCTCATTTCGCAGATGATATTATCGTAAATCAAATCATAATTATACATACACACATATATCACGTCTTTATCCCTTACAGGGTAGACAAAGCCTGAGGTAACAAAACCTTAAGGCCACGTTTAGCATGATTAAGGGCGTATAGCTGTAAAAGGCGTGTGGCGTACTAGTTCTATTCCACGCTTGGTGTTGGGCCTGCTAGCTCTTCAGGATGTGGGTCCCAACAGAGCCTCCTCTACACCAGCCTACCAATAGACTAAACTAATATATAAAAACAAAAAAAAAGGAAGAAAACTAAACAGAGAAAAGAAGTAGGCGCCACAAGCTTTGAAAAATAAGAGAAAACCTAAAGCTTGAAAGGTTGTTAGAGAAATGGAGTAAAATAATAGGTTTGCTTTCACTCAATAAATTATATTATAATAAAAAAATATAACGCTCTTGGATCGGGTCACGGGAACAATGTTTGCTTAAAAATTAGAATACAACTTAGCGCTAAGACCAAAAATAAATTAAATCTAGTGTACAGAATTACTTAGCGATAGGTCCGGCGATGGAGATAATGAAGTCGGCCTTTCTATTGGCTCGAATAATTAGACAGAAAAATTAAAAGAAAGGTTTAAATGGTGCCTGACAAGGACAGCTTAAAATTGAATGGATTGAAGAGGGTACCGACGTTACGGGAGCTAATCACGGTTCATGAAGTCGTAGAACAAAAAGGAACGTGATCACCTGATTGTATATGATGTGTGTGTGTGGGTAGACTGGCCCTACAGCGAGCCACGTCGTCAGCTGCTGTGCCCTGGCAGCACACCGAAACGATACCCGGAGTCCACGGAGAAAGTTGGCCACGCCAAGCGACCGAACAAATAGTCTGTAAGCGAAACAAGGTCTTAGCATAGGAAACAGAGAGAAGAGGGTAGGTTTTAGGTCGCAGAAGATGAGTTTGCATATTACTTACTCGGAGAAAGAAATGGATTCGAAACAACTGTTGGATTTGTATTAGCGTAGCTTCAGAACTTCCCAGCAAGCAGCGGATTCGAATAACAAGGCGTCACACACTGAAACAAATCCTGGGTTAGGGATTTGTGCAAGCGAAATATGATGCCCACGATGCAAAGTAACAAATTTCAGGTAGAACTCACCAGCTCCCGAAGTAGGCACACCGTCACAAGCAGAAGAAAGGTTTGTATTGGATTATTTGAGACCCGAAGCCAAAAGAGACCGACCAGTAACCTGCAGTGATGTTATAAAGCATCAAAAGCCGCTAGTGCTGTGCCCTGGTCGACAATCTCTATCGATGGGTTAGAAATTTCGATGAAGTGCATTCTAACTAACAAATAACTGCAAGCCTCCTTGACCTGCCGGGAATAGTCCAACATTCTCGAAACACAAAACGAAACTTCCACGAAAGGCGTTCCAAAAAGATTTGGCAAGCAAAACTTAATAACACGGCACGCTTGATAAAATGATCGGATCGATGCCATGTCAATATCCAAACGTCACAGCCCTAGTGAAGCCTTGCCATAGACAAGCGCAATGGTACTGCAACAAATAGGAAGTTTCTTCGAAACATTCAAAGTTCAATGTTTATTTTGACATGTAAAACAATAATAAAATGTCCCCTCTTGATGCCCTAGTTTAAATCTAAATAATAAGTTGTAGCTTATAAAAATAAACAAATAAACAAAGCAATCGTTGCCTGCTGAAGAGACGATGAGGAGTCACACCAACACGCTAGATGGCGCTGAAAATAATGTACTTCGTAGTGTTTCCGCTTCAAGGTAGATGGCGTTACGTGTATGATACAACGAAATTGAATCGTTACATTACCTCCTTACCAAAAAAATTTGAAAAGAAAAAAAAAAAAAAATTTTTTTTTTTTTTTTTTTTTTAATGTTCGTGCTGAGTGACAACCCTAGACCCAAGCAGAAGTGTTAGGGTATGATAATACTATGATATATCAAAATTGTTGTGTTCTTTCCCTTGTGCAGGTGATGAAACACTAACTCTCCATACCAACTTAATAAAGAAAGGAAAAAAATGTGGTGATAAATGTGTATGTATGTGTGTGTGTGTGTATGTATGTGTGTGTGTGTGTATATGTGTGTGTGTGTGTGTGTGTGTGTGTGTGTGTGTGTATGTGTGCGTGTATGTGTATGTATGTGTGTGTGTATGTGGTCACAGTTTAAGGACTTGTCCGGGTCCTGAAAAAAGAAAACAAACAACCCGCTAATTACCTAACTCTGATTTGACAATATCCTTGACATGCCAAACACCAATAGGTTTGTTAGAGTCATGGTCCCGCAATTCATAGGTCACACTTGAAATCTTATTTGAAATAACACACTTTTTGAATTTAGGTGCCAGTTTTTTAGTGAAAAATTTTGAAGCGTCAGAAAGAGGATATTCTCTCTTCCACACTATCTGACCTACATCATATTCTACAATCCTTCTCTTCCTATTATAATAAACTCTGTTTTTGTGATAGGATTCAGCTAAGCACTTGTTGACTTTGGCGAAAACTGGTTTCAAATGAGGTAATAAAGAGGCATATAAAGTTCGGTCTGAAAATTGCAGTTCCAGGTCATCCAGTGATCGAGCTGGGTACCACTCTCCAGAAAGGATAGCTTCGCGTCCATGGTTTAAAAAATACGGACTATACCCAGTAACTTGATGCACTGCAGTGTTAATAGCAAACTCTATTTGACTTAACTGATCGGACCAGGTGCGATGGTTATCACCAACATATGATGCTAATGCTGTCGATAGAACCCTGTTAATTCGTTCTGAAGGATTATTTTGAGGTGTGAACCTACAATTGTAAAAGAAAGTCTTAATCTTGTATTTTTCCTTCAAAGACTTCATATGGTTGGAGATGTATTGGGGCCCGTTATCCATAGTGATACATTGAGGGATACCGTGCTTCATTAGTACTTCATTTTCAATTAAACGTACCACAGTCTTGGCCAATGAATTCCTCATGGGAAATAAACAAGTGTATTTGGTGAAATAATCTGAAACTACTAAAACATATTGGTAACCAGAATAACTTTTGGGTAATGGACCCAGAATATCGGTTGAAATCATCTGCCATGGTCGTTGGACCTTCTTGGGGTGTTCCATTAGCCCGGAAGGTGGTAAATTTGTACTTTTATAAGCCAGACAGATTGAGCAAGCTTTAATGTATTTTTTAATGTCACCGAGCATTTTTGGCCAAAAGTAACTTTGAGAAATCCTCTTAAAAGTCTTGAAGGTGCCTAGATGTGCTGCATCAGGTCTATCATGACATTCCTTTAAAATAGACTTTCTCATATGTTTAGGAATCACTCGCTTCCACTCACATTCGACTGTCAGGGGGTTTTTGCTACGAATACGTTTTAAAAGGGTGTTATCTAAAATTCTAAAGTCAGGATGTTTTTGAGGGTCTTTTGAAACTTTCTCAAACAGCTTGTCATACCATAGATCTATGGTTGAGTCAGAAGGAGAGATGACATTAACATTGTCAGTTACAACTGGTGCTCGGGAAAGAGCATCGGCAACCTTATTCTCTGAGCCTTTCCGGTACTCAACATCGAAGTTAAACTGTGAGAGTCTGAGTGCCCATCGTGCCAAACGACCTGTGGGTGATTTTAGACTGACCAACCACTTCAGACTACTATGGTCAGTATAAACTTTGGTTCTGAAAGGGGAACCATCAATATATCCGCGGAACTTTTCAAGGGCAAATATTATGGCATTCAACTCCTTCTCTGTTGTGGAATGATTTTTTTCAGAGCTAGAGAGAGTTCTACTGGCATACGCCACTGCATGCTCGTAGCCTTCATCATCAAATTGAGACAGGGCACAACCCAGACCCACATCGGAGGCGTCCGTCGTGACAGTGAATGGCCGGTCGAACCTCGGCACACTCAAGATGGGAGCAGAGATAAGCAAGGTCTTAATGGTGTTGAAGGCTGCTAAAGCTTTCTCATCCAAACAAAATGAAACTCCCTTGGGCAACTTCTTAGTAAGCTTATTTAACGGTGCGCTCAGAGTTGAGTAGTTATTGAGGAATCTTCGATACCAAGAGACCATTCCTAAGAATCTGCGGAGTTCCTTCTGACTGGAAGGAGCCGGGAATTCAACTATGGATTTTACCTTATCACTATCTGTACGTAAACCACGTCTGTCAATAACATAGCCGAGAAACTTTAATGATGAGCGGCAAAAGGCCGATTTGTCCAAGTTAATGGTGAGTCCTGCTTGTCTCAATTTTGAAAGTACTTTATTTAATAGTGAGATGTGTTCCTCAAACGAATCAGATATCAAAATTACATCATCAACATAATAAAAGACGTTGTTGCTGAATTCAGGTCCAAATACTTTGTCCATTAAGCGCATCATTCTTGCAGTCGCATTAACTAAGCCAAAAGGCATTCGTCGGAACTGGAAAGCTCCTACGCCAGGCACTGAAAAGCAAGTTTTTTCCCTAGAAGAGGGCTTCAGTAAAATTTGAAAAAAGGCGGACTTAAGGTCCAGCGATGTCATATACTTGGCATTATTAAGTGAATCTAATATTTCCTGAACTCTGGGCATGGGATAAGTATCTACTTTAGTCAGGCTGTTTAGTTTTCGACTATCCAGACACATCCTGAGCTCACCATTGGCTTTGGGCACTAAAAGTATAGGACTATTCCATGGAGAAGTACTTTTTTCAATGATACCCAATTTTAACATACTATCTATCTCGCGTTTGACATACTCCCTGTGGTGAAATGGAATTGGATAATATTTTTGTTTCACCGGAAGATGATCGCCCGTATCTATTTCGTGTTCCTCTAAGCTAGTACAACCCAAAGTGTCATCAGACGCTGCAATGAGCTTGAACCTATCTACAACAGAATTCAAAGCCTCTTTTTGTTGAGAAGTTAAATCTTCAAAGTCATGCAGATGAACCTCACTATTTTTAAGAAGATTCATCCTGCCTGTGCGCACACATGTCGACTTAGAATTTAATATGTCACGACAAAGGTTGAACATTCTCAGAAAATCTACACCTAGAATAATTGAAATATTTATGTCTTTACAAACAAAAACCTCCATGAACTTCACCTGCATGTTAAACTCTATAGGAACAGAAACTTTACCTAACACCTGCAGTGTGGCATTATTGCCAACTGATAGTTTATTATCACATGTCTGCAAAGGAAAGTTTAGACCCTCTCTTTGCAATGAGTGGTATGCTAACTCACTCATCACTGACACGGATGAACCAGAGTCAGCCAATGCATTACATTCAAGTCCTAATATACCTATTGAGAGGTAAGGTCTGGAATCGCCAGCCTCCTCTTTAAATAGTGGTTTAGTTCTGTGTGTGCAAGTGAAATTCCTGTTAGTCTTTAAATTACGGTCAGAAGCATCAAGGGCAGCACTCGATGATACAGCTGACCGGACACCTAGTTTTTTGAACAATTGCAGGATCGCGAATCTACGCCTGGCTTTTTGCATCTAAAACAATGCTGACCTACATACACATTGCATCGACTATAGTGATGAGGGCCATTGCACTTTAAGCATGTGACAGTAGACCTTTGGTTGTTAGGCCTGGAATGTGAATGTGACTCAGTGACAGGAACTTGGTTTTGTAATATATTGGGAATGACAGAATTATCACCAACATTAGAAAAGCCTCTAAACTGGCACTTAAATTGAGCTACTTCTAGTCGAGAGCAAATGGCCTTGAGTTCCTGAGTTGAGTTGACCTCAGTTAACGCTAAACGGGAAATATAGAATGGATCCATGTTGGTCATGATAATGTCTAACTTCTCGGTATCTGTCAATGGCCTGGTCAATCTAGAGAATAAGCTTTCCATAATGTTAATGTAACCTTTTATGCTTTCATTCTGACCCTGTAGTCGAGCCCTAATTTGATTTAGTAAACATCGTTCATACTCTACTGGCTGAAATTCAGTGGTTAAAGAGTGTTCAAAGTCAGCAAAGGAATTCATGTGTGACCCACCATTACGGAACCATAACAAAGCGTCCCCGGCTAACAAGTGTACAATGTTTCTCAACAATTCGGTTTCAGACACGCCTGACGAAAACATTAGTTCCTTCAACCTAACCAGAAAATCATAGACCGGAGATCTGCCATCGTAAGACAGATTCCATTTTAACACCTGCGAGCTACGTTTGAATGTACAATCGACAGCAGTTACAGTCTGTTCAGGAACATCTGCACTATGGGACGATGAATCACCAGGTTCCTTGCGACATTTCAAAGTTTGAAGGGACCCATAGGCCTTCGTAACCAATGCAATTTTCCGAAGCTGTTGTTCTTTGGTACTTATGTGTAGACGCTCTAACCTTAAAATGACATGTGACAGTCGAGACAGACAGCGACGCCTGCATGACAACGACGAGTGATCTGCGCCCAGCACTGCATTCAGCTTCTCCTCGCATGCCTGGAACTCCTCGTCAAGCGACAAAGCTGAAATGTAACCAGATGCTTTTGTGAGGTCTTGTTGTGATTTTGATTTTCTAAAAAGTTGCTGGAGTTCATCCACCGTTTGTACGTTAGGTAGGTCTATCCCTCTCGATTTCAACTCAAATATTAGTTCATCCTTGTTCAGGCAATCTACGTCCACATGAAGTGACATGATAAAAAAAATTAAAAAAAATTGATGTGTGTATAAGGATCCAATGTCAGTACAAATAACCAGTTCAGTACTAAGGTGAAAAGCTAAACTGTTGAAGCTAAAACAGTGTTCCAAATGAGTTTAAACTCTAATGAAATTACAAGTTCAAAAATAGTTCAAAAAAATATAAAGTGTTGAGTCAGATTACATTAAGTGGGTAGAATTATTCTTCTACAGTTTAAATTACTGTTATACAGGAGCTTATACAGCTTAATCAAAGCAAGGCAAAAATGCAAAATGAATTGTTAAACAGGCAAGTGTCCAATGTGCTATAGCACTAACCAACCATAAAAAAAAATAAGTTCGAAACAGGCAGGCGGTACAAAAGGATAATTAATTACTGCCTAAAACCCTCATTAAATAGACAAAAAAAAAAAATGAGAATGAGGTGGCAACCAGGCCAGTGGAAATGTGCTTTTACACATATAAAAAAAACAAAAAAAATAAAAAAAATTAGATGGCAAACAGACAAGCAGCAAGAGGAAAAAAATTAATGCCAAAACTTTAAATTATCCTGGTAGCAACCAGAATGTAGGATAACTGTGTGCTTGTTCTGCTTACCCTCAAGGCTGAAATGTTAGTGCCTTATAGTGCAAGTGATGTAACCGGCTGTCTTACTCTCCGTACCGTTTCACAGTATTACAAGCTACTGCTTGCGGTCGGATTAGCGAGTAAGATGGTGGTAGCAACCCGGACGGACTTGGCACAAAAGTCCTACCACCGGCAAAAGTGTGTGACAATGTACATAAAAAAACAGTAGGGACAGATTTAAAGAAGATTGTGCGCTTTGAGACTATTACAAACCCAAAGAAAAAAAGGAGAAAAGAAAAAAAAATTGTGGGTAGATTTTGCTAAAAAAAAATAACAGCAAAATTTATTAAGTCACCAAAACGCACAAGTTTCAGTCACACAGGCCTTTAAAACCTACCTAGTAGCAAATAACTACTGAGAGAAAGCAAACAAGGAATTAAATGTTAAGAAAAGAAGAGAAAAAAAAGAATGGGGTAGTTTTAGTCGAGGTGGCCCCACCGGTTGGGCGACAAATGTAAAAGGCGTGTGGCGTACTAGTTCTATTCCACGCTTGGTGTTGGGCCTGCTAGCTCTTCAGGATGTGGGTCCCAACAGAGCCTCCTCGACACCAGCCTACCAATAGACTAAACTAATATATAAAAACAAAAAAAAAGGAAGAAAACTAAACAGAGAAAAGAAGTAGGCGCCACAAGCTTTGAAAAATAAGAGAAAACCTAAAGCTTGAAAGGTTGTTAGAGAAATGGAGTAAAATAATAGGTTTGCTTTCACTCAATAAATTATATTATAATAAAAAAATATAACGCTCTTGGATCGGGTCACGGGAACAATGTTTGCTTAAAAATTAGAATACAACTTAGCGCTAAGACCAAAAATAAATTAAATCTAGTGTACAGAATTACTTAGCGATAGGTCCGGCGATGGAGATAATGAAGTCGGCCTTTCTATTGGCTCGAATAATTAGACAGAAAAATTAAAAGAAAGGTTTAAATGGTGCCTGACAAGGACAGCTTAAAATTGAATGGATTGAAGAGGGTACCGACGTTACGGGAGCTAATCACGGTTCATGAAGTCGTAGAACAAAAAGGAACGTGATCACCTGATTGTATATGATGTGTGTGTGTGGGTAGACTGGCCCTACAGCGAGCCACGTCGTCAGCTGCTGTGCCCTGGCAGCACACCGAAACGATACCCGGAGTCCACGGAGAAAGTTGGCCACGCCAAGCGACCGAACAAATAGTCTGTAAGCGAAACAAGGTCTTAGCATAGGAAACAGAGAGAAGAGGGTAGGTTTTAGGTCGCAGAAGATGAGTTTGCATATTACTTACTCGGAGAAAGAAATGGATTCGAAACAACTGTTGGATTTGTATTAGCGTAGCTTCAGAACTTCCCAGCAAGCAGCGGATTCGAATAACAAGGCGTCACACACTGAAACAAATCCTGGGTTAGGGATTTGTGCAAGCGAAATATGATGCCCACGATGCAAAGTAACAAATTTCAGGTAGAACTCACCAGCTCCCGAAGTAGGCACACCGTCACAAGCAGAAGAAAGGTTTGTATTGGATTATTTGAGACCCGAAGCCAAAAGAGACCGACCAGTAACCTGCAGTGATGTTATAAAGCATCAAAAGCCGCTAGTGCTGTGCCCTGGTCGACAATCTCTATCGATGGGTTAGAAATTTCGATGAAGTGCATTCTAACTAACAAATAACTGCAAGCCTCCTTGACCTGCCGGGAATAGTCCAACATTCTCGAAACACAAAACGAAACTTCCACGAAAGGCGTTCCAAAAAGATTTGGCAAGCAAAACTTAATAACACGGCACGCTTGATAAAATGATCGGATCGATGCCATGTCAATATCCAAACGTCACAGCCCTAGTGAAGCCTTGCCATAGACAAGCGCAATGGTACTGCAACAAATAGGAAGTTTCTTCGAAACATTCAAAGTTCAATGTTTATTTTGACATGTAAAACAATAATAAAATGTCCCCTCTTGATGCCCTAGTTTAAATCTAAATAATAAGTTGTAGCTTATAAAAATAAACAAATAAACAAAGCAATCGTTGCCTGCTGAAGAGACGATGAGGAGTCACACCAACACGCTAGATGGCGCTGAAAATAATGTACTTCGTAGTGTTTCCGCTTCAAGGTAGATGGCGTTACGTGTATGATACAACGAAATTGAATCGTTACATAGCTAGAAAGGGAAATCAAAATAGTGATGGGTTGCTAGCCGCATCGCCTATAACATTAGTCTTAGGCGTCACGTTTCCTCACCGTTTTTTCATACATGTTGTTGCGTACAAGCACCGTCAACATCTTGTACGCACCGGTGCGGTCGGACCTCTAAGGGTAACTGACTCAAAGGTCTCTAAATTGATATATTTTTACTGAATTGGTTATTAAACTGGCAATCCCATTCATTTTATTATCCTGTGTCCTCTTCTACGTAATAACGGGAATACAGTTTGACAACAAAAATAATGCTCCACAATGTACCTGCGCAGTATACCAATTTTAGTAGCGCGGGAAACTCTGGCGCTGTTATTGGTCGATCGATTTCGTACCAACAATGGCAAAATCGTGTAAGCGGGACAGAGCTATGAATGCAAAGCAAGCAATACTCTGCCAGTTGCGCTTGCAAATAAAGTTCAATATAGATTATTTACACGTTCGGCTACCATCGGAAACTGGTCTGCGCTTCTCTGCGCAAACGAATACTGCCGATGCGTATTATATTTTGTTGTCAAACTGTACCACTATGTAGGTAGTAATGTGATATCGCGGTGCAATTATCTTTGGCGCTTGTTAACTGAACTACCGCGCTAAATTCGTACTGGTGTTAATATCAGCAGTTCACATTAATTGGCCAATTAGTTGGAAAACTGACCTTTGATCATTATACTGAACCATTGTTGTTAATTAATGGTTAATAGAGATTATAGGAATCACTGGAGCTTTACAGCATTTAGATGATAGCAATAATCGACTGTTCACTACTTTTGTTGGAAGTTAGAAAACTTTTTAAAATAAATTACCAGTTATATTCTCACAATACAAATAAATAAATAAATAATAAATATCTTGGGACAAGTTACACCAATTGATCCAGCCCCAAACTAAGCAGAGCTTGTACTATGGCTGCCAAGCAAATACAGTAAAATGACTCTTTAAATCGCCCTGGGCCGTAAGTAGGAATTTATCATAGAGCAAAAACAAAGAGGAGGTGTGGTAATAAGATTTCCCTATGAAACATCGCGTGACATTTTGCGGGGTGAGGGGTTGTGGAACTCCGCCCACTTTTCAATTTTCCACCCGTCGGTTAGTAGCAAAACCACTCGCCTACCTAGTTCAGCTATCTCACACTAGATGTCAATCAGTGTAAAAGTAATGGGACGTACTCAGAACTTTGAGTTTCAAAAAGTTTGTGTAATAAATGAATAAAATAAGGGTAACCATTTTTACTGATTTAGATGTATATTGTACTTATGTAAAATAATAGACAAATTATTATAATGAACATAATTTTATTTAAAAAATTCAATTACCTGCGAAAATAAAGGCATATTATTCAAATTAGTTGCTTTATATAGTCCATTTTATCAAATAAAGGTGTTTAAAGCACAGCTTAAAAAAATGAACAAAGCCAATTATGTTAATATGGATAAAATGTTTATTTAATATTCTAAGTTCTTTCAATTCATGAACAGTCACGGAGAATAATATGTATACAACTCAGAACTTTGTTACTTCAAAATATTTGCTATTAAAATGTATTGTTATTTCATTACTGACCATAGCCGTGCGTTATTCGGTAAAATTATTTGATTCTAATTACGGCTCTGGATATTTTTGACGTTGAAAATAGTTGTTCTAATTGACGATAGATGGCGGCCTGTTCACAATATATTTATAAAACTACTAAAGTACTGTTTTGGCGACTAAAAAGTATTTAGGACTAAATATATACGTTAGTTTTCAGTATACACGTATGATTATTACAATATACTAATGCGGAACTTTACGTACTTATATTTTTAATTCACAAAAGTTACGCCATCTAGTGTCGAGAAGTATAATTTATACTTGAAAGCCGAAAATTTTCTGGAACTATTTTAATAATTACGTATAAAATTACTTACAAATGAAACGTGATACCATTCATAGCATCAGAACGTCTGTCTGAATAACTTTGACACGATAAAACACAACACTTTCATCCTTTTCTTCTTAAAACCGCGAAAACACACCGATAATGCGAGTATCGATACATGTGCACCTGACGAACGCTGACAACATACTGACTAAGCCCCGCCCACAATGATGACGTCAGGACCTAGTTGAAAATCACAGTGCACAGTTGCTTAGGCCAGCTCCTCTTTGTTTTTGCTCTGTGGAATTTATCGCCCACTACGCGAGCCAGGGGAATACATAAAATTGTGAATATACCTCGGGCGGTGATAAAGGAATGCTCAAGCCGCATGTTTATCGCTCTCAACTTTGACTCGTGCATCAAGTTCCTACAATCTGAGACATTATTTATTTCACCACCTTCGGAGATGTAATATACTGTACAATACAAAAATGATAAAACTAAACATACACTAAGTTTATGTGTTTGTAACAGTATCCTCCTAATGAGATATAGATTACGTTAGGGAATTTGGCCACAATGTTCAGGTGAACTCATTTGGCTTAAGGCGCCGTCCCGGAAACTGACCCAAATAACAACAGCCTTTGATTTGCCCGATCGATGCGCGGTTTGAATAAACAGTTCCTGCTACCGGCTTTTGGATTGGGTTTTAATTAAAAAATTGGACAAGTGCGAATCGGACGGAAAGAGTGTCTCTACTACCTTCTGGCTTTGATTACGTTAAAAGTGTATACGGTAGACAAGTTTCTATATTCTATATAAAATAAAATAAATAAATAAATACCTTGGGACAATTGACACCAATTGACCTAGTCCCAAACTAAGCAAAGCTTGTAATATGGGTACTAGACAACGGATAAACATACTTATATAGTTAAATATAAATACTTAAATACATATTAACCATCCAAGACTCGAGAACAAACATTCATATTTTTCATACAAATATCTGCCCCGACCGGGGATCGAACTTATGTTATCAAAGTGCCAAGTGCAAGTATGATGATTGATGACATGATTTATGTATCTAAATGTAATTGTTGAAATCACTGTGAGACTATTTACAACAACTACTCAACTCGACCCTTACCTACTCTTAATCTTATCGACTAACACCAAACAATATTTTCAATGCCGCCACATTCATTAAGCGTGTTGACACTCTTAACTCTTGTGGGTCAAATTAATAGTCTTGATTTACCCATTCAGAACAGAGTTTCAAGAAGAATCCTTTCCACCGTTGTTCGCAGAACGACTGGCTAGTTTTAATCGAGAATAGCGAGCCTACTTAGGCGTAAAAAGTCATCGGCAGCTGTCACCGGTCTCTCTGGTCCCGTTACGGATACGGACAACCTTGATAAGCGTCGACGCGATACGGTAACAGCCCAAGATATGCAAGCTCCATTCATGTAAAAAGTATACCAGGGGTCAATGACTTTGGGTAACTGGTTCTCGTGGAATATGGCTTGTAATTGGTGTCTAATTAAGTGAGACTGCGTCAAAATTTATAGATGCATCGAGAAAAGAAGGGATGGATATCACCGGGTCATGTGGGTATTGATGAGTAGGAGAGCTATAATTTAGAAATCTTATCTAAATAAAGTTGTTGCGGATGGAATAAATAGATCCTAGACCTTTTACGATAATAATTCATAACTTTCTTCTTCAAATAAGTCTCTAAATAAATTGTCACTATTAAGTATTTCTCTAGAATCACAAAACCGAAAAGTGACAAAATAGTTTATAATATGGAAAAAACCTTAACGTAATAAACCGTATCATGATTTTCGTCTCGAGTATTCAGCAAACTCCGAATTGCTACGTCAAATAAAAGCGAATTGCACATAGAAGCTTCGTTTGCAAAACTTGCACGAAATCAGTGCCAATTTTTTGTTGTTTTCTCCACTTTATTTCAGTTTTCAGTGAACATTGCAAATGACAAGCCTTAGCTGATTGCAGCGCTCCCAATAGAAGCCCGGGTTGGGTTTTAAAATGCAACATTTCGACTGTGGCATAGTTATTTTATAAACAAAAAGGGTCAAAGGTCTAAAATTAAATCACAATTGTTTTAACATGTTGAGGAAAATCCTAAAATTATTGAAGAATGTTCGGAAACTTGTTAAAGTGAATCTAAAATCGTAGGATATATAAATATCGCAGGACAATTATTTATCCCACGAGTTTACATTCATTATTACACATAAACGGATAAATCACGTATAAAAAGTCGAGTGATGCTCGACATGTTTCGGACTATAATATTTCGTAGTCCTTTTTCCAAGACAGCACTTTTTTTGCGCGGGAGCAGAGCGCTGGCGCGCAGTGTTCGTGTCGCTGCCGCCGGGGCGAGCGCTCTTGGAAAAAGGACTACGAAATAGTCCGAAACATGTCGAGCATCACTCGACTTTTTATACGTGAGTTATCCGTTTATGTGTAATAATGATTAAGTCTCACGGTAGTTTCATGTTGAAAGTTTACATTCATTTTATCTTATTTAGTTTGTGATTTTATTTTTAATATTAAAACTATATTTATTCATATTAAAACAAGACTATACATCTTAAAAGACTGACAATGTCTTTTTGCTGTCACGAGTATCCAACCGCAAGCTTACTTGGCTTCATCAAATTTCAGGCGTAGGTACACCTACTCGTATTTCCTTAACATTGGCGGTACTGTGTCACCTTGTATAATTATCGAAAATAAACGGTATTTATGTCAGCCTTCTGCACATTTGTCGAGGAGAACAGTTACGCAAACACAGGCCGGTGAGGCTGCCTTCCCGGCCGGGCCCATAGCGGTAATTGCTCAAACCGCATCCATTTGGACTCGTACTAGGGTTTTCACTAGTTATTTACCTACATAATGGTATCTTAAAATTATTTTAAAATATTTTAGCAGGTGGTTGGCTTACTCTGATGCTTCTGTAAAAGTCATTAATATAATTTTGCATTCAAAAGTAAGTCAACCCTTATGACGCCCTACACTTTAAATATCACCCAATGTATGGAAATATTTGCCCATCACAATTAAAAAAATCCTTAATCTAACCCAAACACTTGCTGAAATTTTCCATAATAGTTCTAAGACACCTTGTACAATAAATAAAAGTAAATAAAAGTGAATCGTTGAATGTATTACTAAGCGCAAAACTCGAGTATGGGTGCACCAAATCAGAGAAACTAGATATTCGTTGAAGTGTTAAATAACTAAAATTAAATTAAAAATGTATTGCACATTCTTTGAAAAAATAGAATAGGTACGATATCGTAGCCAGCCCTATTACTCAGACTAGAGACATACAAACGCCCTAGTTTTATTCATACGTAGTGAGCGGCGGCTAAGTTTACTGGGACATTGTTTTAAACTGTCGTTTTGTATGTTCTGGACCCAGTTCACAAGCCATTTGAGAGCCTCAGCCAACATGTTGCGTCGGTTAATGCTTTATGCCTATTACAAAGGTATTTCGCTACAAATGTTACTACTAAGTGGTCTTAGCGTAAATTTTGACAAATTGCACACTTGTTACAGAAAATATAGGCCGCCTTACAACTTAAAAGCCAAGTTTAGAGGTACAACGCTTCTATTTATGGTACTTTGCCTCCGATTTATTATTTTTTAAATATTTTGAGACATTGTTTCGGGCCAGTGATCCGTGCACGACTGCGCTGAAAACAATTACCAAAGTGACTCGCCGTCGTGAATCGTTTTGCCCGCACACTTTCGAGCAGTTGATGTTCGAGAAGACATTTCTATAAGCGGCACTAGAAGTTTAGTGTGCTTAGATTGGCATAGTGCCTGGATCGCGATTGCGTCGCTGAAAGGAGTCATCACGTCACAAAACCCTTAAAAGTACATCCCTGGACCTTCCTATTGCTTAATTGCAATATTTCTTGAGACTGACACTTGATATGGATGCCAATGCCAAATGAGAAAAACTACTGATTTTCTTTATTTTATGTTAAGTCACCCGTGCATGTAAATTTAAGTACCATCAGTGCCATTAGCGACAAAGTAAGAAGAGTCCGACGCAACCGGTACTGACGAAGTAGTTTAGCCGTCGCGGACAAAAATGTAGTAAATAACAGTTACCGTATGCCGCGAGCAATGAAATCTCTGGAGGGTCAGAGATGTAGATAACATCATCAAACAGAGACTGGCATATTTTCGTGAGTTGAGTTATCTCAATAGCCTTTCGCTCGGTGCGTATCACTCCCACGTAGCTTAAGAAAAAACACACTGCAACAAAGCTACTCACGGCCACGGGTTTTAGATGGTTTTCGATACGCTTTCTTACACGTCTCTCGTCGCTATCGCACTGAATCAATTCGAAAGGAATACTCATACCTATAACAAATCGGGTTACATGTCTCACATGAAACTCAAAAGCAAAGCTACGATAGACACTTAATCAAGCGTAAAATGTTTCACAAACAAAATTTCACAGAACTACACAATAGACATTTGTTGCTTGGCGTCTCTCTTTAACACACGTGACTTGCACTTGAAGCACCAACAGATGCCATGATGCAGCTCATTTTATGAGAGACGTAATAATGATCAAACATATGCATATCGCAGCTGTAACCGAGTTTTTACGCATAAATTTTCGATATAAATTAATAATAGACCAACGGTTGCCCGCCACTTCGTCTGCAGACTTGATTATATTCACGTGATAAAAAGTATGTTAGTCAGAAAGAGTGAAGGTAGTTTTCTATCAGTGAAAGAATGTTTAGAATCGTTCAATTGGTTAACCCCTTCCTACAAAATAATGAAAGTTTATCTCTATTAATAATAGTTTCTTCACCTGATCTCTCTGCTTACCTACTCTGCGGCCACATAATAAAGGCCGCGGTCGAAAAAACCGGTCCCTGCACCAGACCTTGTGCGATGATTCAAAGAAAGCCACTCGGTGACCTGAAAAGCCGTAAGATGTATGTAATTAATCTTGTACGCGTGCGATTTTTCTAGAACTGATTATTTGAGAGCGATAAATCGCGGACACATTACAAGTATTTCCTTTGATCATTTTAACACTTCATTCGGAAATACCTACTAAATGCGGACGGGAGCGGTACGGCAGTCGCGTTACAAAAACAATTAAATTTTACAATTATTATTAATTTTTTTTTTGTGAATTGTATCTGTTTCCTTATATTTGTACAGTAAAGCATTTACTTACTTACTTACTATTTCGTTACATAAATAATGGAATTACCTAAGTAGTGACTTATGACAGTTTTGGAAAAGGAGTTAATGATAGAACTTTGCTCATTAAAATAAATACGAAAGAAAGTCAGTCTTCGTTATAGCTCTGCGGTTTATTGCCAGTATTTACTTGGAGCATCTCATGTGAGAACCAGGTCGTCGCCAATTTTTGGTATTTTATTTTTTCGTTTTAATTTGCGACTAACTTAATTGACCTGAAAGTGGCACATGTAGTGTAGATCGTATTGATATAATAACTATCAATAGTTTCCGGCGTCACAAAGCGGAGGGGGGTTGTGAGCTCTGTCCAGCCATTTCACCTCTGAGCACAAGAAAAAATACACGGAGCTAACGACCAACAATGACGACGAAGACAGTCTTAGAAGCACTGAAAAAGGAATAAATAGGTGTTGTGGGCAACCCTTTTAAAAAAAAACGTCAACGTATTGTATGCTGCATAACGTTTTATTTGAGAGATTAAAAATCATTAAAAAAATTATGTGTGTGCTGGTAATTAGATACGTTCTCTTTAGTAACTTAGATAGTAACAAGCTATATTTGTTTCTGTTTATTGTAGGGTCATTGATTATTTCCACACTAAATTCCAGATTATTATGTAGTTAAGATTGTAATTTCATTCAATTCGGGAACCACATGCTTTTTATTCGTTCGTTACAATTATGGCTGGACAGTTTATTATGGTGCTTTATTTACTGAAGGAACAAACGCCGTGAATAATATATACGTATGTCAGTAAAAAAAATATTTAAATTTATCTTATCGTTCAACGAATCTTTTAATAGCATTTGATTAATTTTATTACTATAATTATATATGAATAGTTACGTAAAACTGAATGATCATAGTAATACTGTAAATCAGAGTCAAGTGCAAGTCAATATTCAGTAAATATCTTACTTGATCTAGAAACTACTACTCGCTAATCCTGCCGCTAAGTAGCAGTGCTTGCACTGCTGTGTTCCGGTGTGGAGAGTAAGACAGCCGGGGAAATTACGGGCACAAGAGGCATTTCATCTTAGTCCTCTAGGTTGGCAACGCATCTGCAATCCCTCCGGGGTTGCGGGTGTCTATGGGCAGTGGTGATCACTTACCATCAGGTGACCCACTTGCTCGTTTGCCTTCCTATTCATATAAAAAAAAAAAAAAAAAAAACCTTCAAGCAGTTTCACTAAATAAAAATCTAAAGGTCTTTCAAATAAGAGACCAAGGAACGTTGCTCGACCCGCCAATTCGAACCGTCGCGAACAATCAGACGAAACAAACGACGACCCTCATCAGAGCCAAACACCGTATGAAAGGCGCAATCATTCGGCGTGCATTTTAATATTCAAAATAGACTGCTGAATTCCCAAATATGGCGTCCCGCGGGGACCTATCCCGACACAATCTGCCTCTAACTGTATTACACGGCTTTCGATATTTTTTCCCCCGGATTTATTGCTCGAGCCCGAGGATTTACAGCGTTGACCGAAATGCTTACCCACAGCATTTTGTTAGCTTTTTATAGGCAATTTGTTACCTTGTGTATCTTTTTGGGATTCGTGATTACCCCCCACAAATTGAACTCTTGACATCGTTTTTGGTTAAGACGTATTGAGCTTCGAAGGGATTTTTCTACTTAGGTACTTAATTTATTCAGAATGATGAGATGGGTAAAAGTAAGGTAATTTGTGTGTATTACCCTAAAAAAAGCACGAATGATAAAACAAAGTCCACACTTGGTTAGCCGTATTAGTGTTGCAGTTTAAAAATTGTTTAAAAGTTGACGGCTCGCGCGCTGTTTGAAAAAGAGGCGGTCAGCTCGACATGTCTACGTCCACGCTTTCGTCTCACGCCTTGTTAAAAAAATGTTTTTTATAATATTAATATTATGTAATTTGTTAAACTTTTTATAAAATAAAACTTGCGAACAATGTCTTCTTTAAATAAAAGAAAGACGCAGATTCGACACAAAAATAAAACAAAAACAAAACATAAATACCGATTAATAAATAACCTGAAGTATGGATAGGAAATTGGTCTAAGAAGGCGGCATTCAGCGTGATGCTCACTATTTAAATAAAAAGTCTAACCGGTTTGGTATGCACCGGCAGTTATGCAAAAAGGTCCTCTTAAACTAGCTGTAATTAAAACACACACATAATTGGTTTATGTCTTCCTGCTATTAAGTAATCATAATAAAATTAAAGATGAACTTGTTTTTAGGGAGCCGTAAATAAAATGGCAAAAACGGAACCTCTTTTTAGTTTCATACTGTCCGTCTGTCTGTCTGTCTATTCTTCTTCTTCTTATTTGTGGCGTTTCAAGTCGTTATAGCGACGACAACTTCGCCAATGTTCAAGTAACAAAAATATGATTAAAAGATCTTGTGACAAAATGTCGGCAACGTTGTACGGTAATGGTCAAAGACCCCCTCCCCCCCTGTCGGGCTCTTAGCCAAAGGTCAATGATATCCCTCAGAAACTGCCAGGAAATCATTAGCCGATGCCCAGGGTACACCGGACCAAGCACTGCTCTTCCCCCCGGACGGATCCAAAAAGGAACCGCAGCTCTTGACCACACGTGGAGGTAACCCTACTCGCACCCCAGTCTGCCTATCTTCGACCACGTAAAGTTACTTTTAGTGGTTCCCACATTATTGCTGGAGAACACCCGAAGATTGAATAATGTTTTTTTTACTAACTATTATTATAGCGTTTGCGTAAGTAAATGAAGCTAAATCGATTTAACCTATTTAGCATATTTGGCCCCGACATATACTAATTCAGTGCACACTTAGTCACTCATTACGTCCACTGCAGTAGCAAAGGCAGCACGCTGTTTCCTATTCAAATTAAACGATACAATTGAATGCAGTACATTGACCATTGTTTCGTAAGTTCTAATTGTCAAATTAGATACCAGCTTAATTCTAACAAACTAGAGAGATTTCAATACTTGTTCGTGATCATGAGATTGAATATTTTTTCTTCAATATTTTTTTAGCATCCCCAGAAGGATTTACTTCCAAACAGCCTTGACATATTCTCTCACACGAATTCTTCGTAATCTGTCTAGAGTATGGGATTGGATCTCAAAAAATATAAAAAATAAATATCCCAAACGATTTATCCATTTTATTACCTTCTTATTTACTGGTTGTGGTTTAATTCATATTTATAATCCGATCCAATTGAGGGCTTACCTGTCGGAATTTATAGTTCAATTTCCTGTATTCTTCATACCTATGTTTTACAAGTAATGATTGATTGATTAATTTACCTACATGTTAAAAATCTGGCAACGATGTTGTGAGTTTGTTTTGGTTTTCCCCTATTTGAAAATATCCCTAGCAGAGACAAAAATATGCTTACAGTACATATCGTTACTACCGTCTGAATCGAATTAAAATAAAGTCACCGTCTCGTCTCGCAACCGCAATCACCCCACAATACCAGCAAAATTGGGTTCTGGAAAGATCTGGTATCATCATAAACATATGTCAGAGGTCCATAAAATGTGTGCCACGGGTCCATTTATTTCTTTTAACACTAGGCTTTGTTTTCCTTACCTAGTAAATTCCATTCAGTCTAAAGCTTTATTGCCGTACTTAGATAGACCACGGAACTTAACAGTAGTTGCGCCCCTTTTTCTATCGGCGACACATTCAGAACTAATAAAAAATACATATTTGGTACTACAATTCGAAGTGAGCGACCGAGAAATGACAATTACCATATTCGAGTCCTTCGCATGTAAATATTCAAACTAGTGCCATTGTGATTTGTTATCTCCTCGTCAATAATACGAATATCAAGTGAATATTCTTTTCTCACGGCTCATGATATTTTTCCGCGTTGCCGAGCGAAATAATGAGATATGCTAGGATTTGAATGATAATTTCCTAAAATATATTCTTCCAATTAAACCTCTATTAAGATAAAGCTCAGCCAAGCACGATATTGTGAACACAAAACTACGCATAAAATTCTTATTCTTAGCTTCTTCAGAGGCATGCTTAAGGCATTTTTTTTTTTGTTTAAATACCCAAAGGGCCGTGTTTGCTCTTCTATCGGTATGGCATCTTTGTTGTGTGAATCTGACTCTCCATTTGATCGATTTTTTTATCTATACAAAAGATGTTCTATGATTGTAAGTCCTTCCGACAGGTATGGATTTTTTGCCTTTTGGACATTATGCGTCAAACGTTCAAAAAATTATTAAGGCGTGAACGTGATGGTAATACTTGATTTAAGTCAACTCTAGCTTGGTTTCTTTGGTCCCGACCGTGTTAGAGTTCAGACTGCGTTGATGAAGCGGCTTTATTTGCATGCAGCTATCAAAGTATCGCGTCTATATGCTGATTTTGCGCTACGCCGAGTTTCCACATTATATTACAGTTACATAGTATAACATGCATAGTATTTTAGCGTAGCTTTATGTAAATGGTAGGTATTGATGAATTCAATTGTAGCTCATAGTATGACAAGAAAGTGAGTCTAACACGAGTACCAAGTCAAATTGTCAAGGATATTCGAATCGAACCGTTGGTATCTCAAGTGAATGTGCAAATGTGAATTTTATTGTTAGACAAAATAAGGTGTAAAAACGTGTACTTTAATGATTCTGTTACCGTTATTTAGCGTATTAGTCAATGCTAATCGTGTTGGCATCTCTTTGTTTGCGGTTTTTTGCGCAATTACCAAATATTTAGCTACGCCGCTTACAAAAGAAGCAATGTCGGTCAATAGGTGATGATGATACTTCTTGCAAAATTTCTGCTGGCTTATACCTATACGTCACTTTGTCAAATCAATAGCTATTCTGTAACTTATTTTCAATGAGCTTACAAATTAAAGGAAGTAAATGTTCACACAATCGCGATAACATTTTGTTAGAATCTATATAAAGTACTTAAAGCCAGGTAATACCAGCTGTTCAAGCGCAACAGCCTGACAGCAGCAACAACAAACCATGCAACACATATGAGGATTATTGCGTATAAAAATGTCGTAGGCGCTTTGTTCTATTCTAAGTGACTGTCCAAATTGTAAATCACTCTTACCGACACCTCCGCGACTCAAGCACATATTGTTATTAAATTCATCCTGAAGTTCCCATTAAATAGTTTAATTATTTGGGGTTTTTTATTGAACCCCGTTGTGTCCGCGAAGACATAATTTGGTGGCCCATGAGGGGAACTTCAACTAAATCAAGCTAAATACCAAGAAGAAAAACCCGGAATTCGCCATCAACTCTACGCACGAAGAGTGAGCCAAAGGGTTGACGAAAGCCGCAAGTTTGAGGAAGAGGAGGAGCCGCATCTAAATCTGCAGCACAGAACGGAACCGCATCACCAGTTCGGCTAGTGAAGGAGCAAAACCTCGCACCGCGCGAAGTGGTTCTACGAAAGTTAAGTGCCCTTCCTTTCTCATCCTAACTCTCAAAATCCCTAAATACCACTTCCTAAAACTTACTTAATTGCCAAAACAAGTGACGCAAGCGTAAATTTATAAAATTAATCGAAATATCGCAAATTAATTCTTTTGTTCTATATGTACCCGAAAGTTACAAAAAATTAATTCTAGAACATTTTTTAATAGATAATTTCATCTTTCAGCCTAGTGTTCCATTCAAATTCTTATCACTATTATTTCTAGCATACCTATTATCTGCTTGATTAATATAATTTGAATAAAATAAGTAAATAGGTAGGTGCTAAAATACTCGACCACATTTTGAATTACCACCTGTGTAGGTTCGATTAGTAAAATTCCCTAAGCTTGTTAGCAGCTTATTATTTACGCGACATTCACCCGATTTGCCGACTATTCCAGGGGCAGTGCGCTCCTGTTGCGTAACAGCGGGCGGGGAGGCCGCGCATCAGCTGTGCGCGCAACCGGTTTCTTATCGCCGGGCCGGTGCACCGCTAGTGAGGAGCGTGAGCCATTCTTTGTTATTTATTATTGAAGTGAATCCTATAATATTTTTTTGTTAAGGTTTATAATGCCTATTACATCTGATAAAGCTGGGTCAGCTTCTGGCGATGAAAAGGGAATGTTAAAGGATTTACTCGCCTCTCGCAGTTCCATAAAGGGTCAAATTACTAAATTTCGAAATTACTTGTTTAATGTCAGCGCTAAAGCCGAATTAACAAACATTGAGTTGGCAGAACTGAGTCTCAAACTATCAAAATTCGAAGGATTGTCCTGCAAATTCGACAATCTACAAAATAGAATTGAAATTTTAAACTCAGATAATATGGACTTGGAAATCGATGAAAGGGAAAGTATTGAGCACGAAATAATTGTGAATATCGCCACAGCTAAAACTTTAATAGAAACTCATAGCAGAATTGAAAGCTTACAAAGACGAGAATCGGTGGCTATCGAGGCTCAATCCTTTCTCGAACATCAAGATGTCGGATTCAGGTTACCTCAAATTCAAATCGCGAAATTCGACGGCTCATATTTCCGCTGGCTTGAGTTTCGCGACACCTTTGAAAGCCTTATTCACAATAACAATCGTATTAAAGCCATACATAAGTTCCACTATCTCATTTCGTACTTGGAAGGGGACGCTGCCAGGATCATTTGCAACCTTGAGGTGTCTTCAGACAACTATACAGAGGCCTGGAAGCTACTCAGTGAACGGTACGATAACAAACGATTGTTGATAAATCATCATTTGAGCGCGTTATTTAATATACAACCGCTCACTAAAGAAACTGAAAGGTCTTTACGATTTATAGTTGACCACGTCACAAAAAACCTGCGTGCTTTAAGCAGCTTAGGCCAACCCACAGACAAGTGGGACATTCTTATTATATTTATGCTATCGTCCAAATTGGATAGCAATACGTTGCTTAAGTGGGAAGAGTATCGCAACTCGGTCGACGACGTACCGACTTTGAATCAATTTTATAAATTCTTAACTGACCGCGCTGACGTAATTGAGTCTCTGAACCGTAATAAACATGAAAACACTCAGTCAAAATTCACGCCAACCACTTCACGTACCCCAACATTTCCAAATAACAATGGTAACAATAAATATTTCGGTAAATCATTTAATTCGCCCACCCAATTCAAGACGCCCTCTACTAGGACATTTGCTGGCATTAAAGGTAAACAACACACCGAACAAGGTTATGTTTGCATTGTTTGTAGCCAAAATCATAGGATTTACGACTGCCCTACTTTTAAGGCCAAATCCATGCAAGAAAAATTAGCTGACGTAACTTTGTATAAACTTTGTACAAATTGTCTCCGACAAGGTCACCCGCTTAGTGAATGTCGGATGGGCCCTTGCCGTGAGTGCAAGCAGAACCACAATAGCTTGCTCCATCCGGGAGCTCCTGATAGCGTCCGTGTAAATCACGCTCATACAGCGACAGTGCCGAGTTTTTCAGAACAGGACTGTAGTCAGGTCCTGCTTTCAACTGCCTTAGTGGAAGTAGTAGACCCCATTTCAAACGAAAAACAAAAAATACGCGCTTTACTGGACTGTGGAAGTCAGTCCTCTTTTATTACAAAGTCTCTAAAAGAAAAATTATCCCTCAAATCCAGCCACATTGATTCGCTAAAGG
The DNA here is from genome assembly GCA_949127965.1 of Pandemis corylana. Taxonomy (NCBI): domain Eukaryota; kingdom Metazoa; phylum Arthropoda; class Insecta; order Lepidoptera; family Tortricidae; genus Pandemis; species Pandemis corylana. Next base: position 4,817,288 of record OX421859.1, on the reverse strand, counting down.
TCATTGGCATTGGGAATAATTGCACTAACAACGTCGTCGAGGCGTGCAATATACAATTAAAATCACTAAATAGCAGTTTTAGCGTTAAATTATCATGCTTGGTACTAAACGAGCTCACAGGAGAGCTGCCAAAATCTCCTATAAACATAAATTACCTAAATATACCTAAAGGTTTATTATTAGCTGACCCCGATTTCCAAAACCCAGCTCCAATTGATATGCTCATTGGAGCTGACATATTTTGGGACATTTTGGGAAGCGAACAAATGTCCCTGGGTCCTAATAACCCTAAACTACGAAATTCAAAGTTAGGCTGGTTAGTTTCTGGTCCTACTTATACAAAAGTGAATAAAAGAAGTGTGCAATGCAATCACGTATCAGTCGCCAAAGAGTCACAAGACTCGATGGATGAATTATTAACGAAATTTTGGAATTTAGAAGACGTTCCCGAAAGTAAAATTTTAACCGAAACTGAAAAGGTTTGCGAAAATCATTTTTTACAAAATATGTATAGGCTCGATACAGGTAGATTCGGCGTCAAATTGCCGCTAACTAAATCTCCCGATTATCTCGGTGATTCTTTTTATCTCGCCAAAAGAAGATTTCTTAATTTAGAAAGAAAATTTGCCAAACGGCCAGATCTAAAATCAGAATACTCAAAATTCATAAAAGAATATGGAGACCTAGGCCATCTGTCTGAGTCACCTATCGCTAAGCCAAACCCTGGGTATTTTTTATGCCATCACGCGGTTTTCAAAAACAGCGAGTCCACTTCGATCCGAGTCGTGTTTGACGGTTCAGCCCCAACCTCCTCTGGCTTATCACTAAATGATATATTAATGGTAGGCCCCAACGTCCAGGATTCATTGTTCTCCATATTAATTAGAGCTAGGCACTACAAATACATTTTATCGGGTGACATAGAAAAAATGTACCGCCAGATCCTGGTCCATAATGATGACCGTAACCTTCAGCTTATACTGTGGAGAGATAATGAGTCCCAGCCTATCAAAACTCTTCAGTTAAACACCATTACCTACGGTACCGCTAGCGCCAGTTACTTAAGCACTAGGTGCCTACAACAAATAGGCGAAGAGCAGGAGGACAAATTAATTAAAACTATTATAAAAAATGATTTTTATGTTGATGACCTAATAACTGGCTCGAATGATCAAGATGAGCTTCGCTATATTCAAAATTCTGTTTCTGAAGCTCTTAAGTTAGGTTGTTTCAACTTAAGAAAATATAAAACTAACCTACCAATGCTATTTGAAAATTATGATACCAACACGAACGAAAACCTAACAATAAGCGAATCGTCTAGCACGCTCGGACTAGGTTGGAATCCGCCTAACGATTATTTACATTTTCAAGTCAAAGATATCGAGCAAAAAGGCACTATAACAAAGAGATCTATAATGTCCAACTCTTTTAAGATTTTTGATCCCTTAGGACTTCTAAGCGCGTGTATCATAAAACCAAAAATGATATTGCAAAAATTATGGCAGGAAAAGCTCGACTGGGATGACCCTGTCCCGCGGGACATCGAAAGCGAATGGGTTAAGTTCTGCGAAAATATGTCATATATTGCCGATTTAAAAATTAACAGACCAGTCTTATGTGATGCTCCTGAGTCAATTGAAATGCACTCATTCAGTGACGCGTCGCAGCGCGCTTTAGGTGCTTGCATATACGTTAGGTCGAAAAATAAAAATGGTGACGTAACCGTCAAATTACTGTGCGCTAAGTCTAAGGTCGCGCCGTTGAAGCCCACTACGATTCCGCGCTTGGAACTGTGCGCTGCCCTCCTAGCTTCCAGATTGTGTAGGGCTGTCGCAAAGGCCATAAGATTTAAACCGGATCGTTTTGTTTACTGGTGCGACTCCACAGTGGTATTAGCATGGATAAATAATGATTTACGCGATCTAAAGACTTTTGTTGCAAACCGGGTTAGTGAAATTCTCGATCATACTAGGTCATCCACCTGGCGCTACGTGCCCACGTCTGTTAACCCGGCCGATTTAATTTCAAGGGGGGTGGATGCTGGCCAGTTAGTGTCAATGAATTTATGGTGGTCTGGCCCAGAATTTCTAACTAAAAATGAGCCTGAATGGCCAGTGTCGAAAATCGAATTAAATAACCAACAATTGCCTGAAATTAAATCGCATTTAACCACCACTGCTAGTGAACCAATAATTAAAATCGAAAACTTTTCTAAATTAACTAAATTACAAAGAACGTTTGCCTACATTAAAAGATTTATTTTTAACCTAAAGAACCCTAAAGACAAGCGCATCGTCGGCAGTTTAACTACAAACGAGTTATTGAATGCATTTTATGATCTCTGCGCGCTGGCTCAAGGTCAATCCTTCCCGGCCGAGTACGAATTGTTTACAAAAGGCAAAACAATAAGCGCGCGATCTAAAATATTACCGTTGTCGCCGTTCATGGATAAAACCGTAATTAGAGTAGGTGGGCGAATTGATGCATCGAACTATAGCTACCAAAAGAAGCATCCTATATTGTTACATTCGTCGCACCATTTAACAAAATTATATTTTGAGAGGGAGCACTTAAAAAACTTACACGCTGGCCCTCAGTTGCTATTAGCAGCCGTCAGACAGACAGTTTGGCCTATTAAAGGTAGGCACCTAGCTAGGCGTACTGCCAATAATTGTGTGCGCTGCAGGCGCTTGCGTGCTAAAACTTTGTGCCCTAAAATGGGAAACCTTCCTGCTCAAAGAATAACTCCCGACTTTCCCTTCTTGTCTGTGGGATTGGACTTCGCTGGACCATTCTATATTTTAAATCGTAAAGGCCGAGGTAGTTCATTGCTAAAGTGTTATCTCTGTTTATTTGTTTGTTTACGCTATAAATGTATCCACCTGGAAGCGGTCAGCGACCTCTCTAAAGACGCATTCATCATGACACTGCGCAGGTTTATTTCGCGAAGGGGCAAGCCAGCGGAAATATTTTGCGATAATGGACGTAACTTTGTGGCTGCCTCGAAGGAAATAGGAGATTTTTTAAGACGTAATAAAGACCCTTTATGCGAATTCACCAATCAAGAGGGAATAAACTTTACTTTCTCACCTGCTTACGCTGCTCACTTCGGTGGCATTTTTGAGGCTGGCATAAAGGCAGCCAAGCATCACTTAAAACGAGTTATGGGAAATTCGCATTTAACATTTGAGGAAATTTCGACTTTATTCTCACAAGTGGAGGCTATCCTAAATAGCCGTCCCCTATATCCCCTATCATCATCTCCTCAAGACCTGCTCTCCCTCACCCCCGGGCACTTCCTTATCGGAAGGCCACTGAACGCGTTGCCCTCACCTGCCTTGGAAAACTGCAAGGAAACGAATTTACGCCGCTACGCTCGTCTCGAAAAAATACATCAACACTTTTGGCAGCGTTGGCAGAACGAGTATATATCAGAGCTACAAGTGAGAACAAAATGGCGCGTCAATCACGCTAAACTAAACGTTGGAGATCTTGTCCTGCTTCATGAAGACCACACGCCTCCACTAAATTGGCGTCTAGGCCGAGTCACCCGTTTATTTCCTGGTCCCGATGGAATCTCCAGAGTTGCCGACGTTCAAACGACGAGAGGAACTGTGCGTCGCTCTCTGACTCGTCTCTGCCCATTGCCATCAGAAGAAGATGTCCAGAGTTGAAAGATGGTCTTTCAACGGGCGGGAATATGTTCAAGCGCAACAGCCTGACAGCAGCAACAACAAACCATGCAACACATATGAGGATTATTGCGTATAAAAATGTCGTAGGCGCTTTGTTCTATTCTAAGTGACTGTCCAAATTGTAAATCACTCTTACCGACACCTCCGCGACTCAAGCACATATTGTTATTAAATTCATCCTGAAGTTCCCATTAAATAGTTTAATTATTTGGGGTTTTTTATTGAACCCCGTTGTGTCCGCGAAGACACCAGCCAATGTATAAGGCAATATTTTGAACAAGTTAGTGTTAAAGGAACGTAGTTACAACCTTAGTATTTTCAGCTAACTCATCACACGTGGTTCACTGTCTGTAAATCAGACAAGAGTTGGACTACCTACAGGAACAAGGGAATGAGATATTGGGCGGAACATGTCATCGACGCCGGTGATATATCGAGGGTCATTTCGAGAGGAATATTCTCGTTTTAAACGCTAAAACAATGCGTCATTTCATGCCAGTCTTTACTTTTTGGGTTTCCGTGACTCAAAATTAAAAAGAAACCCTGATCATTCATCATTCCCAACTGAGTTGCTTTTTATCATCCTTCTATTTAGTATAACACTACATAGAGTAGAACAAAGCTACAGCTAGGCTTGATATTTGAAGATTTTTTTCCAACGCCAAACTAAATATAAACTTGAAACATAAGTAAAAGATTAACATGGATTTAACGACATACTTGTTAAAGGCCCTTCACGGAGGAGAGTTTAAGTTTTGCTCCCATTTCCTCCATCCCAATGACATCCTGTACACATTTTTTGTCTATACATTATAATCCGCTATCCAGAAATAAGCTACATAAATTAATGCGAATATCAGAGACACTGAGGCAGGGGAATTCTAATCAGAGATGTATGTTTAATTATTTTCATGCTCTTCGTTTTCTTGGTGGACCATGGATATATTCGATAACTGCCTTTGATCCTTGAAATCAAAACAGCAAACTCTCAAGTGGTATTTGAATGCCGACAAAGTCATGTTTGACTTTGAGTTCGCAATTTGTTATTCAAATCTACCGATGCAATTACAAATCTAATCTCAGAATGCTCAAACCCCCATTTCAGCATGAGACTTAGGTAAAACAAATGACAGTAGACGTCGGGGGTTGGGGCTGACTGTGGCCGCCTGTTTGTTTTGCTCTGCAAAGATTGGGCCCGCTTTGCGGAGCTGTTTACATGGTCAACATCATTGTGCATAATCACCGCCTTGACTTTTCCCGTGTTTACTTCGGTCCAAATCGTTTTTCTCCCCAGTATTCCTTGAAGATTCGGTGGTAAATAACGTCTTGAGATTTCGACGGGGTAAATAGAGAGGCTTGTTACATTTTGAATAGCTTTCCCGTACTCCATTACACGTACCAGTAGGGAAATAAGCCATAAGAACCATTACCAATTTGATTTAACTGAACTCTGACTAAGAGCCTGTTCCAGCACTCTCTGTTAAGTTCCTCATATCTTAAATTTCAGACATCTATGATGCCGTCTCAGTCCATTTCATAGTAATAAATAGAGATAGCGCCATACATACCTGATACTTAGTTATCAATAACTTAACAAAAAGCGGATTTTGAGCGCTTATACTTTATCTATCAACGTAGTTTCCAATAGCATGCTAATGATGCTAACACAACTAAAGTAGCAAGTGCGGCATCGCATTAAAATATGCCAAAGAGCGAAGATCTTAATTTAGATCTGAATCAAAGAAGTCGCATTAAAGTCAGTCCCTTGGGGGAATTAAAGCAATTTCACGAGCATTATTTGCGGACGGCGCTAGTTCCCGATCAAAGAATGCTCATCGTCAACTCAAACACTCGTGACTGATATCTCTGTAGACATTTACGGATTGGGAAACCCGCTAAAACTTTTCCAATATCGCTGCGCAAACTCTGAGGCGAAATTCTTTGATAAGCGATTTGTAATCACTGCCGCAGAACTTGTTCCCGAGGGAATTAAAATATAATCCACGATTACGGCGGCTAATTTACAAAGAATCCGAGAACGCCCACGGCCATTGGATAAGTCCGGGAATAATTCCCGCTTTACGACCGCGTTGGGGATTGCCAAGTGCCCTTTCAAGTTTAAACTGTAGGTACTATACCTAGTAGTGAAACCGAAAACGCTGAAACCTTTGGACTGCGCTGATCCAATGGTTTTCGTTCTTCGAAATTGTTCGGCATTAAATCAGTATTCTTTCAAGACGTGACGTGACACATTTCAACTAAACATTAATTTTTGTCTATCCAAGCTTTTATATAAGAGTTCGACGTCGATGTGCTGCATTTAAGATCTCATCCTTCCAATATTAATCATTTTAAGCTTTTATCTTAATTGGAAAATTATTCTACATATGTGATTTTATCTTTACAATCCCGACAGCTGCCGAGTAGAATTCTGTGAGCGACGCATGTCTGTGTTTCCTCAATGCTTTAATTGAAGGGAGATGGGCATTTGTTAGGCAAATGTACTTTATCTTAGACCAAATTTTCATTTACCGTCAGGCGTAGTTGAGGGCAAACGCATACCTATTTTGCATTAAAAAAAGCCAGAAATCAAAATACGAGCCCACACATTTAATAATTTAACAACCTTAGTTAATTGGATCCAACTTAATCAATTCTACTAATGCCTAAGTTTGTCGCGGCGTGGGTGGATTGGTGTGGAATTTTGGTTTTAAATAAGGAGGGGAACTAATAAATAAGTCCTAAATTAATTTGCGAGCACACAGAGACAGGGAAACCGCAGAGCTCAATATTGGCCAATGTAAAGTTGCCCTGAAACTTCAGGACCTTTGACGAGCGGAAACTTCGCGGCTGGTGCTCGCGTCATTACCTTGCCGTCTAATTATGCGAGGTCTGTAAAAACTTTATTTATTACAAATAATTTTGTGCTAAATAAGATGTTGATTAGCAGCGGTGCATCCACGCTATAGTCAACCTCGGTAGTACCTAAGTACTAGTGGATGCTAGTGGTGTGGTAGGGGTGTACAAATAGTAGATAGTCATTGATTCTACCACCTCATAGAATGTCAACGTTAGGTAACAGTACATACTCCTGTAAAGGTTTGACCAGGTGAGATTGCCGGTGGTCCAACAGCTCCCATTTCAATAAGTCTCTTATTTTTTAGAGGCCGATCACGTATCTGTATGTAGTAGCGGAGTGTAAGGTCTATCTTTTTTTGCTTATCGCAGATTTTTTTGAATTTATGGATAGCGGTGATACTTACTTTGAAAAGATTAGATAAGTCGTTTCCTCCTTAAAATTCAAATCAAAAACGTAACAAGCGTTGTTCGAAACCACGAAATGGCATTGATCAATCGAATAATGTCAGCACTCAAATACTGCATTCCAACGTACCATGCGTCAAAACTTCATGACTTCCATATCACACAAGTCTAGCCCTTATTCCTTCTACTTACAGTGCATAATGCGTAGCCCCAAACGTTTGTCTACAGGCAGCGATACGGAACCTCTCACAGATTTAGAAATGTCAACTTTTGGTCGAGGTCATCCGCTAAACCCACGTACGAATGTAACCACGTAGGTACATAATGCACTCCAGTTTATTATTGGATATAGAAACTCAATAGCTACAGTCAGTTTTTGAGACTTTGCAATGCGGAACAGCGTAGTAATAATATCTACAGTAAATTTGTGCACAGGAAAGATTTGATTGTTTCTTTGCTTGTTGACATTGAATAGGCTCCGAAACCACTGGGCCTATTTGAAAAATTCTTTCACCATTAGAATCCTACATGATCCCTGATGAACATAGGCTATATTTAATCTTCATGTTACTTCATATATAAGTCATCAAGTCTAAGTAAACAAGACGTAATTTATGCAATATATCGTAATAATCAAATAATATAGGAATAGGTACTCAAATAGCTAATTGTCGGATAGTTTCGAATCTATCCGAGATTCTTATGCTTGGAGTGCGTCACAGGTTACAGAGCGGCGAACACGCCACGACATATCCAAGAATAAGTAATCCGGTCTATTGCATTAATTGCGTCTGAATCTTGCAGTAATGTCCCATTTAAAATTGCTTACGTTTAACGTTTCCAAGGAATTTGACAGCTAATTTTTTTCTAAACTTCATTAAACGCGGCGCTATAAAATGAAACAACATTAACAATCTCATTTGATTTCAATTAAGAATCCAATTAAATTCTCTAGGGCATATTAAAAGAAAGGATGTCAACTAATGATATTTACAGTTACACAACTACTGGTGGAGTAAACATGAAACCTACATACCTGAGGTAAAATTACCTTCCAAGATTAACCAACATTAAAATAATAAACTAACAGTTTTACATAATAACAGCGTGTCAATGTCAACGGTACGAGAAAGGCGCAGTGGAGGAAACCGCCGTGATTTGCAAGCGCAGTTTAACTATTAATAATAGTCACCGTACTCTGCAACGATCATTAAATAATAACATACGTGTAGTTAAGAGCCCGTTACACCACTGATAAACGATGACGTTTAAATTTAATTAATCTGATAGGTTTGCGTCGTAAATATCCGTTACTCGATCCCGCGACCATTATAAGAATTTGAGTTAAGAATACCTGGCTATGGGGATATACAATACAATACAATACAAATACTCTTTATTAAACACCACGATTATCTACTTTAATAGGTCGTCATAACTTGAATACATTACATACACAATTGAAGGTGAGCTTTTTGAGTATTAATTAAGAACGATATATAAAAAAATAATTGCAAAACACGCGTAGAAGGCTTGTAATAGATTTAGGTTCCCTGATTAATCTAAGGTCGTTATTATTAATGAGTCTATTTAGTAATTAATTATAGAGATGAAACGACATATTTTCGCTCAGTCATATAATATCATATCAAGACACGCATGAATGCACACTACGCGTGTCACCAAGAATGACGAACAACTTCCATTCACTAGACTACGCCTTATGGTCATAAATATAAATTGCACCGACAATCTATTATAACGAAATAGATTGTGTTTCAAGTGACTACAATTATTACTTTCGTTTGCACGCGAATAATAAATACCGCTATCGAAAACTATAATCTAAACACCAAATAGTACCTATGTACTTAACATCCTTCCATGCCGGTCTGGGAGCAAAGAAAAAACATAGAATGTACCAGTTGCTTCTCTTCAGCGCAGATGGTAAAAGCCTATCGAGGGAAAATCTTAGGAATCATTTCTATAGGTTAGCAACCCATAACTATTTTGATTCCCCTTTCTACTTGTACGCCCACAATCATGTTAAACGTGGCCTTAAGGTCTTGTTGCCTTGGGCTCTGTCTACCCTGTGGGGGATGAAGACGTCATTTATTTACGACTTTAAGAAAGAAGAACCCATGTAAAAATAAAAACCTCGCCTCATAATAACCGCAATTCAACAACCTACTTTACTCGAAATAACACTAAATTCTATTTACGCGTATTTTATTCGAGAAAAAGAAAATTTGGTAACCACATATCACTTACAAACGAGACGCGTCTCACTCACATTAATTGAATTTTGCCGAATAAAACCGCGTTCTACCGATTCCACGTTTTATGCCATTGTCTCAACACAAAGAGGTCTATTCGACGTTATTGTTCCACCGTGCTTTTGTGCTAAACGGGAAAAAATAAAAAAGGAATCATTCCTAGGGAAATAATATGGGATTTTCCGTCCAAGTGCTCACAAAAAGCGTTATACTTAGTAAGATTGCTACGTCGTATATTTCTTTGGAGCTCGACTCTTAATTTGATGAGGAGAATGTAAAAACGGCATTAGGTTATGCGGAGGGCGAGGGAGGGGTGAGCGGGGCGGGCGGGAGGAGGGCATACCACGATTTATATTGCTCTAGATGAGATATGATGTGACGCGAGTCGTAAACCTTAGAATTTTTGTGGCCGCCTTCAAAATTTTCTTTCTGTGAAAGTAAAATTCATTATAAAAATAATCCTCAACCGAGTAGGTTGATAGTTCCAAGAAGCTTGATGCTGCCGCGCAACTGCCAAGTGATTGAAGCGGCATTGACATTGCGTTTATGTTATTTTTATCTTTAAAGCAAGCTGAAACCAGAATATCAGGTATTCTGAACGAACGGGCAGCCATTGGACCACAATCTCTCCCTGCTAAGGCTATTAATCTTTACGCAGACTGATAAATACAAACCAGAAAGATTAATATGCCTATTTAGAACGTCCCATCCTATAGTCTGTAGTGTTAAGCTTGTTTTGAAGTAATACTGATGACTCGAACCAAATAACAGGTACGTTTTGTATAATTTCTGTAACAAGAATGTTCTATACCCACGTGAATCATTTAATCACATTTTTAGTGCGCTCTTGCTATCATCTACCAGTTTTACAGTTATTAAAGCAAGTTTTTATTACTAACTAGCTGTTGGCCGCGACTTCGCCCGCGCAGAATTAATCTTTATAAGGGATCCCCTTATAAGGGATAATGCAGGTTTCTAATGGTGAAAAAAATGTTCATATCGGTCCAGTAGTTTCGGAGCTTTGATCAATGAAAACAATCAAAGCTTTATTCTTTATAATATTGCTGTAGATTTGTGTTGTACGTTACATACATCGTCTTTCTCAGTTTTTACCTAATATGAAAAGGATGTACCGACATCGGCAAATATAACTAAGCCGCGATGAGAAAGGGATTGAAAAATCTGTCATTCCATAAATCTTTTGACGTAAGTATGTGAAATTACAGATTTGTTAATCCCTTTCTCATCCCGGTTTAGTAATACCAAAAACTGTCATGAGTGCGGAGCTTCAACTACGAGTAGGTACAAACATGTTAAATAGCAGTGAAAAAAGAATCTGTCATTCCATAAATCTTTTGACGTAAGTATGTGAAATTACAGATTTGTTAATCCCTTTCTCATCCCGGTTTAGTAATACCAAAAACTGTCATGAGTGCGGAGCTTCAAGTACGAGTAGGTACAAACATGTTAAGTAGCAGTGAAAAAAGAAATTGTAATCAAAAATAATCCAATTTACGATTGTTTTATAATCTTGTGGTATAAATACAATTTTGAAATTAGAATCACTTGAATAGGTTCACTGCAAGTCTAAAATCTTACAGTCCAAGAACCTGCAGCTAAAGCAATTAAAAATAAAGTTAGTTTTTGATTAAATAAGTTTGTTTTTTCCCTAACTTGCTAAATTAGTTCTGTTAATTACTTTTTTGTAGAGGACTGGCATTAAAGATACAATTTAAGTTTTGAATGGTGACTTGCCTACGCATTTTTGGTTGGATACTTCGAATAATTGCGGTGTAGAGAGGAATGCAACAAACCGGATCAAAGCATCCTTTATTATGTAACGCCTCTTTGTCTTATTTAATGAAGGCGCATAATGGTTTGGATGTGCATGTACTTTTTTTGTCGGTAAGTAACTAACAAAATTGCATGTAACCAATGGTGAAATTAAATACTACTTACATTTCTTTTCAGTAATTTAAATTAAAATCTATTAGTACCAAAATATTGAGGAATTCTGGGTTATTTGTGTAAAAATGGTGTCAAAAACTTAAGCATATACACACAAAACACACACACAAATCACGTCAACATCCCTCACGGGGTAGATAGAGCCTAAGGTAACAGGTACCTACAGGCCACATTTAGCAAGATTGCGGGTGTAAAGGTGGAAAAAGGAATCAAAATAGTGATGGGTTGCTAGCCTCGTCGCCTATAACATGATTCCTATTATAATCGCCCATTCCCTCGATGGGCTTTTACCATATGCGCGGGTAGAAAAGCAACTGGTACATTCTGTTTTTTCTTTGCTCCCAGACCGGCATGGAAGCAAATACATTTAGTAAGCATATACATTTTGGGAAATATAATATCAGGAACGGTGTTTTTGATGCCAATAAACAAATCACTAAATTTAATTAAGTATTTACCTATATTACAGAGGTTTCCAACAAGGACGAATAAAAATCTAATAGTGTTTATTACAACTAGCAAACTTACTTAATTAGAAAAAAATTGGTAGTCTTTGATCTTATCTCATCTCATCTCAAGCGCATATACGTTAAGAAAGAGAGAGATTAAATTAGATACTTCTCACTTGACAACCGATAGTTGAAGATGAAAATCTCAAGCGTTAAGTTCACTTCGACATTGAAGACTTCGTCACTTAAAATTCCTTTGACGACCCTCCGATAAACATAAGTACCTATAGTCGCGACGTACTTAATGAAGTACATAAGGAAACCATTTAAAACCCGTTCAACGCCGAGTAAAATCCAATAATGACCGAAACTCCCGCCCGCTCTAAAAAAAGAGGCGAATAATCGGAAATACCGCTTTATGTATTCCTGGCTAAATTGCTGAAGGCATGGAAAAAGGCATTAATGTTGGGAGATATGCCGCACAGACGAACACGTGACAAGAAAGTAGAATGCTGCGGAGCTTCCTGCGCGGGAGCCCTGGCTGACACGGGCTTACTCGACTAGCTATGTCGCTTCGTGCTGTCGTGCATCTCTTCCTACATGGTCCTGTAGGAAAGAGACATGCATAGTGAAAACGATTTACATCCGTTTTGGTCAGAAAGAAACTCGCTCAGACAGTCGCTATTTAAAATCCAATCCGTGAAAATTCCATTCGAAAGTAGTGATATCCAGATATTGCAAAGCACCGCTAGAGCAATATTTTCAATAGAATAAGAGTTGCTAACGTTTTACCACTCTACTCGTATTTCAAATTGAATACATTTTTTTTTTTCAAATTTCAAATGGTAGGTTCCGAATGCGATATCAAAATTCGCTCAACAGGACGTCTTTTAGGTGACCGACTGGTCAAAAATAGAAGCACCCCACATAATAAAAAATACTATTCTGATCTCTAGTGCTCGTACGTATCTCTCTTGCATTATAAATAAAACTCAGACCGGATTTAACAGGTTTTAGGTGCATTCAAATTAAAACGTTTGGTTCACTGTTAATCAAACTATCTGATACAACCGTTATGCTAGAATGACTTTGTCGTAATAAATTTCAACAGATATGGATACCTATTCATTGCATATTTAAGTAGCTGTGTAAAGTTATTTAATTGTGACAAGTTGACAAGCATATTTAATGCCACAGAGAGTAGACAACGAACACCACTGAATAATACTTATTACTGAATTTCTCAAAGAGTCCTAAGAATACTTACTTAATGTATTCGCTACCGAGACACACGTTTGGAGCAAGGAACCTTATCAAGTAGGACTCGAATATATTATGTACGTATATCATCCATACACTCATCTCTAGGCTATTTACGTCCCACTTCTGGGCACAGGCCTCCTCTCAGAACGAGAGGGAGAACATCCTTACATTACACCCCCCGAACTTGTCAAATCTGTCATAGACGTTCTGAGGACAAATAATTTAAGAACAATTTTATTTCATTTTTGTTTAGTCACTTTCGTTGTTTGCAATTCACTTGACTAAGCTTAAATTCGACTTCTAAATATTAATAAAAAAACTTCTAAAGAAGCGGCTTAAACATTCTTTATGAAGTTAAGATTGAGTTACAACAGTGCGTGAAAAAAGAAGCTCACGACTGATGAATTTCGCCATTATTTTGATTTGATTACATACAAACGCAATGAAATGTTAAAAGTGTTAGTACAGGAGTTTTTTGTTGAGTTTAATATTTGTCCCTTTCCAGCATTCACGTCTCAAACAGTCTTGGGAAATTCGCACACAACATTGAATACTTTAAATTTCTAAATGTCAGTGAAAATTAGAACACACAGAAAACTCCGAAAAGTAAAGCTATGGGGGGTACTTTATTCAAGCCATTATCTTCGCAGTGTTGTCTTTCACCGAAAGACTAGTGTAGTGGTAAAGAATTTTTTTTTGTTCTCTTTCAGAAACACTGTAAAGCATGAAGAAACAATTAGCAAGTCCCGAGAATTGGCTTTAGTTGGTTTCTCTGATATTCCTTCAATACGTTACAATACTCTATAACTTCAAAGTGAGACTAACGACTCAATAGAAACATTAAAGATAAGTTCATGAGGCAATTTATTAAGCGTTATATGCTCCCTAAGATGCCGAACAATGCCCAAGATACGCGATAATTACGTAGTATATTACATGGAGTTGGAATTAAGCACTTTCTACAAAATTTATTTTCTCGTCGACGGAGAACAATATTAAGTTACGGGAATCTCGTAAACTTCAATAGTAAAACAGAACTTAAATATGTAATAATGTTTTATTTACTTTGGCGTTTCAACCGTTACACAATGGCCGTGGCGCGAGCGTGCTCGTAACTGCTTTTTTTAATATGACGTCATTTAATCCAGCCGCCCAGCAGCAAGGCTTGTTCTATACACTTTGTTCTGCCGTAGTATTACGCTGCTACGTAGCTGCATAGCTGGTAAAATTACTGGCACAATATGAGGTATTTTACAATAGCACTTTAGGCTAACTAAGCAATCTTCTGGTGTTCAGGCGGAACCATGAGTGGTGGTATTCATTTTCATCAAATGATCTAGTTGTTTGCCACCCCATTTCATAAAAACATACATATAATCTACCATGACGTCCAAAGCAGCATATTTCTAATATTTTAGGACAACTTTCATGCACCTGGGACGTCATTACTAAAACTTTATCAACTCGTTAAATTCTTAAGTCGAGATAATGCGGTTGGCCAGGAATTTTAGAGTTGCCGCTCTAAATAATAAATGGTCACTTAATCTGAGGGCTCGCAACGCTTAATCTTCTAAGTGATTGGCTTTAAAACAGACGCCCGTGCTTTCTGAAAATAGAAATCGCCTAATAAGTAGGTACATATTCGCTGTTTTAGTATATTAGTTGTTTACTCTGAGCTCATCGTTTACATATTTGCTCATGGTTGCAGTTGAAACGGTCTGTACTTTATTAGAAATAAAAAACAAACCTCCCCGCTTTGGCAAATACAATGTAAATATACGTAAAAGACTCTATCCCGAAATAAAAGCGAATAGTTCATTTTCTACTTGCTGTAAATAACATGTGCAACAATCAAGTATACGAAATGAAGACGGGTTGGATTCCTGTTGCTTCTGAATGCAATCTCGACAGGTCCAGCTGTGACGCCTATTTTTGCATTTTTTGGACTCCGCACTATGAAAGGAAGAAAAGGAACATTCGAGTGTATCAAAATACTGAAATACCGTATTTATGTATGTCCACCATTCGCGTAAATCGTTATTTATACCGAAAGGAAATTATGCGAAAGTAACAATAAATAAAGTCGGCTGACTCGAGTGTCAAAGCGGCGCGTCTCGCCGAAATTAAATATTTCCAAGCATTAATTATTCTACAGGGCTCGCCATTTCCACATCTGGCGCATACCAACTTTTCATTCCTACGAAGTAAGTAACAAGCACCAACATGTAGAGAAACACGACACAAATTTGGAAAATACGAGCCGATAATGCCTAAATGAATAATATAAATTCCAAGATTATTTCTTTATTTAGTCGAGGGAATTTCATCTACATTTAGTTTATGAAATTCCAAGAATTACGACGTTTTAAGACGACAAAGATATTTTTTTATTTCCAATAATGCGCCTAGATCTTTCACAAACATTACAAACGAAAATTAATACACGTCTGCTTATAAAACTATTCTAATCTGTTCTAGAAAATAAAATGTTTTGCCGAGAAAATAAATCGGGAGGCAATATTATATATGAGGGCCACGTAAACAAACATTTCGTTTAACTAATAAGCTATTCGGCATGGAAACGATATTCAGGCCACGTACGATCGCGCACTTAATCAATTCCATTTAATGAAATACAAAATGGACTTATTAGTTTTCACCGCACGATCTGCTATTTATACCTTGGTGTTCCTGCGAATATTTACCCACAAATTCTATGTGCTCTAACTAATGTTCGAACTACGCGACCTAGAGCTCAGACCAAATAAAATGTAAAGACCGACTTCTGCGAACGGCAAGATTTTACAATTCTCCGCTCCGCTCTAAATAGTAATAAAAACGTCTATAAGGTGGGTCAAAATAATAATAATATAGAACGAAATAAATATACATAAATGATAATAATAATGGTACCTAATGGTTAAAAATATATGATGCATTTTTTCTGAAAACGGCAACATGACAAGAATGTTATAATATAAACCAAACCGAACCTAAACCAATTTGTAGTTTACGCGACCAGAAAAAAAATATATTTTCACCGTAAATTACGTTATATTTAC
This sequence comes from Pandemis corylana, assembly GCA_949127965.1. Taxonomy (NCBI): domain Eukaryota; kingdom Metazoa; phylum Arthropoda; class Insecta; order Lepidoptera; family Tortricidae; genus Pandemis; species Pandemis corylana. The sequence continues at coordinate 4,801,308 of OX421859.1, read as the reverse complement.
GTTTGAAGCCATTACGTGTTTTAACATACATACATACACATAGCAAGTTTAGCATAATTGTGGGAGTATAAGTAGAAAGGGGAATCATAATAGTGATGGATTGCTAGCCGCATCGCCTATAACATGATTCCTAAGATATTCGCCCAATCCCTCGATGGGCTTCTACCCATAGGACGTATTTTTAACTTTAAATAATTTAACCCGCACCCATAAAAACACCCTTTTAGTACTTGCTTGCTTTACCTAAGAACTATGTTATTCCAAGCACTGATTGTAGGTACACGTTACGCAAATACTTGTATTAGTTTGTTTACTCCGAGCTCTGCGGCATAACGTGATTTTCGTTTTTCTGCCTAACCTTAATTTGTATCAGGTCTGGAACAAACGAATAAAATCCCGTAAAACAATAAGCCGCATTGTGGCTCGTTAGTCTTGTGCTAGCATCGTAACACGATTATTCGGTGGAAAAGCCTGCAATACTTACGCGAATGCTATTTTTAAAAGGAACAAAGTCACGGTATGCAGTCGCTAATAGAGTTAGGCTAAATTCTGGTGCGCGCTTTCGAATCGCGCGCCTTTAAGTGCCTGTGCCCATCAGTAGGACGTTTAGACTGATGATGATGGTGATTAAGATGACTTACGGTCGGTTCAACTTAACAAATTAACTAGGTACCTCTAGTGATAATAACTAATGCTGCCTGCCATTAATATCTCTTCCACGACTTCAACTGTTTATGTCTGTAGTGTTAAATGAATCAAAAGTAACTGCAAAGGTTGTATCTTTATCACGATAACCTTCTATCATTTAGCGTCTCCTTGAACTTATGAACTGAAGTCGAAACTGAATGTCAACGAATTTTGTAGGCAATTGTTTCAAACCTCATTATGAACGACTGACGACACACAATAAAATAGATAATTATTAATTTGCGTGAGAAAGAAGGGCGTGGTAGGTACTTTAAACACAATAACAGTAGATTTTATGTATTTTGTGATAATAATAATTAAAGTAAAATGTATTGTTCTAAATTTCAACCACCAAGAAGTATTGTAAAACGAAATGGCTTCACTACATTTCTTTTATACAAAATCACGTCTTTATCCCTTGCGGGGTAGACAGAGCCTAATATAACAAGACCTAAATGCCACGTTTAGCATGATTGTCGGCGTATATGTGGAAAGGGGAATCAATAAAGTGATGGGTTGCTAGCCGCATCGCCTATAACATGATTCCTATGCCCATTCCCTCGATGGGCTTTTACCATCTGCGCGGAACGAGAAGCAATTGGTAGGTAGATCCATTAACTG